>OX381710.1:44119710-45411644 GCA_947462335.1 Harmothoe impar
CCGATTTTTGATCCAGGTAATTTTCAAGATGGCTGCCAAGATGGTATTTGCATAGGCATCAATGGAGGTGCATTGGTACCTATTTGATTCCATTGGCACATATTGGATTCTATTGTTATGCCATACATGAATTGCATAAGAACCCCAGAAACACCAAAAAATATAAATCTATGCCCCCTCGTTTTCTCACCTGTAGTTCATAACAATCCTATAAAACCCAAAGCCACTACGGCTTTGCCGTAAAATCCTTGACTTTGTCCCCTTGTAGTTTACATATAGTCCAAGTAGGCCCAAGTAGATCCCTTAGTCCCCTAGATAAAACGTTGATTATACCACCAGTTTGAGATGGAGCATGAGAGAATGTCTAGACAACTGTATAGATTAGTTGTATGCCTATACAAGTCTAGGTTGTTAGGAGTGTAGGCTGGCCGAGTATCAGTCCCAATGTGCAGGGGAGAGTCACGTATAGAGGATTATTGGAGTAAAGATACCTTCATGTATTTGACACGTCCTTTTATTGGTACTAGAAAAATATGATGTCCCTCTGGACCTGGTTCTAACATCCCATGATTAAACCACAAGGAAAGGTCAACTATGCATAAAACCATACTTCATCCCATTGTCCTTCCTGTCGCTGTAGTCATATGGACAGCTACACTTTGATATAGCCATGCTTACACACTACATAACTTTTGTACTCTGGTAGTGCATGTATAAAGTATCCCTCGGGGTAGGAGTTTAGAACTCTATTTACAGACATGTTCAAATAAAGCACTGCGGATTCTCACAGAAGCAGTTCTTTGTGTGCATGTCCTCACTATAGACCTGCTGTACGCTAGCCTGCAGTGCTTGCCCTGGGGGTTATTTCTATAGCCATGTGGGTCTTTTCATGTATGTGCCTTTATAATATCCTTTCACACCCCTACCCATCCCTCTCCTACTAACCCACTCTTCCCTCTTGCCCCCAACACATCAGCACCTGTAGAGCATTGATTGTGGCCACCAGAGGGCTTTATGCACATTTAGGTCACGTGGACCATTACAGCTGGCCCCCTCTGAGTGTAGCGGGTTCCCTGTTCCCCTTAAGTGCATTTTCCGATATTGCAATCAGAGCAATCCGTATATCTACACACCACATACTGACTGGATGATATGTATCTGAATTTCAGTGCATGGCCAAATGATTATGTCAGTATTATATCCTGTCGAGTATAATACAATGTATTAGGAAGAAGCGGGGAAGAAGCCATAATCCACAATCTGGTCTTAACTGCCTAGCTGCATAATAATAGCCATGCTGGTATTAGAGCATCCCTTTATACAGCCTAATCACCAGGGGCACTACATGGGGTAAAATATAGGAGGTCGATACCCATGTATGCATATCGACATACTTGATAGTGGCTTCTTACAGCGGCAGGAGAGGCAGCCAGCATCTATAGCTGATGTCCTTTGCTGATGGGATGTCTGTGTGTAATGAGCTGTACATCCCTTCCAGCTACCACCAGGAGCGCTGTGGTATAGCAGGATCGATACCCACCCTGCTAAATGAGCGGTTCAATATGAGGTACATCTTCATTGTATTGGCCGATAAAGACTGCAAGCCCTCTTCTGGCTTGGTTAGGAGCTAATTGGTGTTGACTTTTTCCAATGCATTTGTGTCCTGTGGCTAAAGGCTATTGTCAAATGTATAAGCATTTACGTCAGCAAATCTGTAACCTGCTGGGGCTCTTGATGGGGAGGGGTCCCCATGTCCCATGTCGATTTTAAGAAATGCCCGTGTTGGCATATCGATTTTAATAAATGCCCATGTCCCATTATGTCAGTACCTTTTTCACCTCCTGTCCCATGTCAATAAGCCCCAGCATAGTCCATGTCGCCGCGTCGAATTTAGAGGTCTATATAGGGCCATCTGCTGGTGAGAAAAGGAAGAAATGGCAGAATGGAGGAACATTTTAAAAATCTCCCAATACAATTGACCCATGTTTACCATCTTAGAAAAATACCCACACAGTACACAAATCGTTTTGGTGGCCAAGCTGAACGGTGTGACCTGTGACCTGTGACCTGGGTCAGCTAGCAGGGAGGTGGTGACACTGATGCCGGGTTGATAGCTGCTGTGTTTGTCCCTCTGTATACATACCTCCCGGCAGGTGTATATACAAGGAGCCGGGTTTTATACAGATAAATCATCTATAAATAGGAGGCGTGATAAACTGAGGAGCTGGATTTTATATTAAATATATAAGGGATCGACATTACAAGGCACAGGGACCCTGTAGGAAAGAGACTGTATGTGACAAAGCAATTTGGGGACTGAGAACCCACCAGGAGCAATGGCTATATGTAAAGATAAATAATCTACATACCATATATATAGCATGGTGATGGTCAGAGGTGGCTGCATGGCCGCATGCAGTCAGACACGATTTGGCCATCTCAGATATGTAATATGCCAAATAGGGATCTGCAGCTGATCTGATTTCACCCGGCCTCTACCATGGGATCACCACTACCATTGGACAAAAAATACACAGTGGATAGCCTGAAGAATAAATCCCTGTAATATGCAGAATTCTTTTTTATCCACATACAATGTATGAAGGCTTATACATAATTTGTGCCTCACTGTGTATAAAATAGGGTTGTTATAGGGGAACATGTCATGCATATAAATAGATCAAAAACATGACTGTATACATTTGTGGGTGCCTTAAAATCAGAACACAGAGTGATATATGATCCCATAAATATATTACAAGTCATTCAGTATACTGAGCTGGAAATATGTCCCAGAGAAGCAGAAAACATCCATGCTTCCTAGGGGACACGAAATGCGAGGTGTTGTTATAGAGAGAGAGATTCACTTTAAGTAGTCACTAGCTAGTACATGAACATATATATAATCCAACATACTTGACTGCCATATGCTACTGGGTTCGCTCAGGTGTGCTTTTATTTCGTCTGATATGAAACTAAATGTAGAAAATGTCACTTATTGTTCTGTCGACCCTTCAATGTATACATGCCCTTTCCATTTTCCAAGCATGTGTATGCTATAGATATAAATAGACGAATTACAGACGTCCCTGGACAAAGGAAATTTAACCGATGTTATATGCCTCAGTGTATAAGCTCATTCCATGACATGTTCTTACTTACTGCTGTCGTCATGCCAACATTTAACGTCTAAATCTCAGGTGGGACTGCATGCATGACATCACGTCATGCAATATGTCACACACACGGTTTGACATTCAGTCAAGTCAGTGCAGCCGATTATGAACACTTACTGCATGTCTTAAAGTATTACGTCATTGTTCAAGTTATTACAGACATACACAGCTTTTGGATTCCTATACAATGTTCCTATACTATACAATCCTATACAATATATAATAATGATACTAGAAATCATATGTTGTATCTGACTACTATAATCTTATTATAATAATTATATATCATAATAATTATTATATAGTAGTCAGATAAAATCACATATATATGCGCCATGATTATGGGACTCGCCATCTCTATTGGAAAATTGCTTTATGTTTTAAGGTTTTTATTGTCAATTTTTTTAATCATTATCAACCTTATACAATCTGAACCAGGTGCCTTGATATGGCAGCATTAGTAACATAACGCGTTGACCACCAGGTAGAACCACATACTGGTTCTATCCATCTCCAAACCTGGAGTAAAGAACTAGTACTGTGACTATTTAAAACAAGTAAAACAGTATGGCCTCTTCTCGGTAGAATACATGTATGTATATAATGTGCGCATGACGTGTATAAATGATACCCGGTGAGAGAGCTGCGAAAATTGCTCCCAGATATATATCATTATTTCCTCTCAGTCTCTGGTGATAAAAATCAAACAGGTAGAAGAGTAGTCAGGCAGAGGGGGAGAATATAATGTACAAGGACTAAATCACATGGTCCATCGTGATCTATACACTCCCCTTGGACACCGAGAGCCATGTAAAATAGGTGGTTTAACATGTCAAGTGTCGTCCATATAACTCTTGAGGGATGGGTTTAGTGGATGCATATGTGGATATATCCATGAGATCAAAAAAATATTATGGACAAGAAAATATTTTAAGTTTAAGACAGCAAGCAAATCATTTAAATTGTTTTATCGTGGCACCTCTCAAGAGCAATAGTGTATACTCTATATTACTGATATGCATCTGGATCAGTAACAACACGATAGCCACCAGTCTGAACCCTAGACCCATATTAGCTATGGAGGACACCAACAAGCCATTGAGAAAAGTCAGTCAATGGCTCTACCCTTCTCACCAAGGGAGGTCATATAACAGTCAAGGCAATGCCTACCCTACTATAAGGGGAGTCACCAGACACTGAATGTACACTCCCCTACTTGCCAAGGACACTACGATGTGAAGCTGACATGGGGTATTTGGCCTTTTGAGACTGAGGTCGGCGATAAATGGCCCCCAACATGCAAACATGCTGTATCTGCTGTGTGTATACTCTATTACACCTGCCCCGCGGGGGATGTCAGGGGTGGGGATGGGTCAGGGGTGAGGGATTGTGTTCAACCCAGGGTTCACCCTTATGGTGTGGGGTATGGGCCAAACATGATGGCACATATATCCTTTTAAGTTGGACCCTTCACCCCTATATCCTACCATATAAAAAGGTTCACTTCAAAGTGCCCATTATTTCCCCACATTTCCCACAGGCTGGCTGCAGTCCATATAGGTTGCATTCCTCCCGCTAGACAGGCATATTCCCCTACCTCATATACCTTTTTTCCTATAGATATACATACAAAAATACGCACCTCAAATGCACAGCTGAAGATTTGAGTAGGCTTACTGCCGCTTATAAATCGTTGCATCTATACCTTTAGCATGACCTTTCCAACCCCTCCCCTCTGCTCCCCTCCCCCACCTTCGAGTTGAACCCGCATTGTCCCTCATCCCTAACTCCACCAGAAACCGGGGTCAATCATTACTTCTAGTATCATTATCATCATTACTGAAATTATTATCACATTTGCACATGAAAGGTCTGCACGCATCCCCGAGCACGTTGTAACAGGTTTCTCTGTATATGGTGGGTGCATGTTTCTGGGGACCGGAGGTACATTTGATTGGTTTGATTTAAAACAGCACCCTTGGGTTTGGTGATTTGGGGGATAATTCTACCTCTATACACTTACAATAATGGGGACACCCCCTGTTTGATACACTGTAACTGCTGGTTCCGTCTACGCCTGCATGCATATTGGAGTCCCGTTAACTGACCTGAAACGGTTGTTGGAGAAAAAAGAAAAGTACATATAAAAATAAGGACAAAACTTTAGATTAGGGTAGGGCAAATACATCTATAGGGTCTGCCGCTCCAACTATTCTGCTATATGAACTAGAGTGTGCCGAGTGTTAACAACCATGTCTTACCATATAAAATCCCTGAAATAAAAACTTTGACAGCATGAAAATAATTATATTGTATGGTTTATAAGCCAATTTCTTTCTTAGGCCCACCTTATTTTGATAACTTGGATAAAGGGCTTTTGGCTTCAACTTTTTGGAAGGGCAGAGGAAAAAAAAAAGCTGCCCTACGGGAGGAGCTGGATCAAAAAATTCCCCGAAGGGCAGAGGGGAAAAAAAGAAAAAGAAAAGGGCATGGAAAACCTCATTTTTGGGTAATCTAAGGAAGATATGTTGAGAAATATCCCCAATCTGAAAGGCCTCGTTCTACCTTTTGCTGGTCAGCATGTACCTTTTTTTTTAAAGGAAATTCTTTTTTTTAAATCTCGGAGGGGAAAGGTAAGAAAATAAAATAAAACTTTTTTTCTTTTTTTTTGCAAAATGCCAAAAATCTCGGAGGCGGATCCGTAATCCAAGTTATCAAAATAAAACGGCCTTAGGGACGTCTTTTTTATATTGGCATAGCCCCCACTCGATCTATACTCAACCAGATATACATGTATGGCAAATATGTGCAGAGCACCCTTGCAGATCAGGTTCTTGTGGAGTATTAGTACATTTTAGTGTTCAACCTCATGTTAAAAGTACTTCCAGTGAAAGCCATGAACGATGTTTAGTCATTCTGACTCATTATTGATATATTGATACACGTTTATCAACATGTTGGATCAATTATTCAAATATAACCATGGATAGCGATATTGATGATGATATGAAGTTTTTTTGTCAGGTGTGTTTTAAAATTCCGATATTATAAACCATGCATGAGCCACTACTTGTGTCCATACTTGGGATCAACTAGTTGTGTATACAGAACCATGTAAGCTCATCCAATCCACACACGTACTCGATCCATAGAATCAATGACAAGCATAACAACAAGAACAAACATGCGGATGGAGACTGATTCCCAATGCCTTAAAGGTTTATGTGTACTAAGGGAAGAGTTTGGTTAATTTCGATCCACCAGGTTAATTTCTCTAAATCAGAATTAAAACAAGTTAATAGGGACTTTTTTCTGGTAGGCCTATACATTAAAGAGGGTAGCGCATGGCTTTTGGCTGGAAGGGGAAAAGGTGAAAGCTGTGTAGACTATGACAATGGACACATAAAGGGTTAGTAATGGTCAGTTAATTAGGACAAAAGGGAGATGTTATCATGGTTTATGTTGGTGTATTCTTGCCACCAGGTGCCGTATGCGTGGACCATGGCATTTACCTTTAATTTTGCTCTAGTCAACGTTTTTTTTCTTATAGGATCTACACTGAGAGCTGCACGATGAATGTTTGTATTTGCCTTCCATATCCATCCTCAAATAGATTGTGAGTAGGCTGCTTCCCAAACACTCTGCCTAAAATATCCAATGAGAACAGCAGTGTAAACATTTTCACTATCGATTCACTATAGGTCCTGCGTTGCACTGAAAATCCAGAGGAAAGTTCCTAGTCATTATGACGACCTAGGTTGTCATAATGACTGATGGGAAGTGCTCTGGAGAATGGTGTGTGAATATAGTCTCTAATAAGTTAACCTCCTAACAAGAGGCATCCCTTTCACATGATTGGTTTACTCTTGATTAAACTAAGTAGCTTTACTTGTTATAAATAAGTTGTGTATGGGTGAGAATGATGGCCTTGAAGTTATAGAGACTACTCTGGTCCCTGTCACCAGTTTATGTCTCATGATAGAAAATTTACTTCAATCAATTTCCCCTGGGTGGCAGCACATGACAGGGCATGTTCAAAGTCCAACACCCAGATATACCATAAGTTTTCCTAATGACTACCCAATGGTGTTGAGAGTTGACATTATACTGATGACTTAAGGTCTTCAAATTTGCAATACCTAAATCAACAACCTTAAGGTAGTCATTCTGACTATCCAATCCATGTGACTACCTTAGGTCGTCATCATGACAACTTTGGTCTATGTGGATCAGATATGACTTCCTTAGGTCGTCACAATGATGACCTAAGGTCGTCACCTTGAAGACCTAAAGTTGTCAATTTTGGTATTGTCATAATGACGATCCTGAGGTTTTCAGTGTGGAACAGAACGCCTAACACTCATATTATCCTCTATTGCCTGAATTGTGATCAATGACGTGTGGCATCTTAGATTGTACTCCGGGGTTGTACTACGAGTACTACTACTAGCACCAAAGAGCAAGGAATGCTTCTCTGCATACAGATGGATTCCTTTTGTAAATCTGGAACTGTGCCCGATTCAGGAGCTTATTTGGCACCATATTATGTGCGATTTGACCCCATACTTTAGTGCACTCTTTAGTTATCATCTGTTGTTCATTAAAATTTCTACTACACCTGCAGTTGGCACCTGTCCAATTAGATGATATGGCCTAAGTGGACAAAGAGTTAATTTGTCCACGTAGTTGACCATGCAGTATGATCCATTGCATATTAGTAAACGTTTGTACCGTTTTCGCTCCCGGCCAACTCGGTCGGTTTGTCTCTCCCTCTCTGTCTGTCTCTCCTTTCTATTGTTGTCCGGGATTGTTGTAAATATGTTGTTGGAGAGGTTTTTATTGGGAGAAAATCCGTTGACAAGTCAATAATTTTTCAATATTCAACAAAGCCTGATCCATTTATATGTAAAAGGCAAAAAGGGGGTTGGTTTCCAGGCACCCCGAGGTAGTTTAGCAAAACAGAAGACTTCTCTTTCACCTCCCCTTCGGCTACATGACAGTGTTAAGTTTAACTGTTTGCCAGTGGAACAGTAAAACTATTGAGGATTATAGAGATCTCGAGAAAACTATATAAAGTTCATTATATTGCATTAATGCTGCCCACCAGAATATGTCGTACATATATACATCAGGGACACCACTAGATCAAAATCCGCCATTGAAATAATGAGTTAATGTTCCATCATATCTGAAACCGAAACGAACACCACCTTTATTTTCGGCCTTACCATCCTGCAGTTACCATAGACCATTGTATAAACCCACGAATTCCATAGCTGTAGACGTTTTAGCTTAATTCGTTTTGCACTATCCAAGACCATTTGCAATATTGGTCCCATCAACTGTGAATTGCATTACGCCCATTCCATACAGACAGCTTATTGCCTGCAGCCTCCTGCCTGCTGCAATAGACAGGCCTCTCTGCCATATGGTACCTGGTGTAGACGGTCCATGGAAGCAGTAATAGACGGGTTGCGTTCGGTGTGCCCCAGGGATCCATCCTGGGTGGAGGGTCGCAGCACTGGGGATACATTACCAGTGAGCCCCCGGCCACGTTTACATGATCCCACGGCTACCCCTGCCCCTTCATGAAGGCCACTTAGTGTGAGGCAGCGATTTTATGGTGCATAGTGCTGGGAGGTTACCATAATGTACCATATTGACCTGGTGTAATATGGGCATCACAAATAGAGAAATATTGTTCATCTTATATCATATACAATGTACAAGTATGCATTGTCTTCTGAAGTGAGGCGCTCCATTCTATACGTAGGCCATAAAATGTTATATAATGCTACCTATGCTGATTGATTATGATTGTGTGTATTATATGCGTTATATATATATATATATATATATATATATATATATATATATATATATATATATATATATATATAATATATACAGGCATATATATATATATATATATATATATATATATATATATATATATATATATATATATATATATATATATAATATTATATATATTGCTTAGTTTTATGGCATAAATTTCCGTTTTCTGTCCATTTTCAAGGGAGGTAATGGTCCTTTCACCCTATGATATTTAATTATCCTATGAATTTAATCTTTTACTTATTTTGGCTATAATAATAATACGTGTATATCATTTCAGTGCTTCATAACATTCATGACCTGAATAGTCTTGATGAACATGGGATAATCACACATTGTGTATAGTCATGGGTTGCCAGCCAACCCATATGATACTGTCAGGTATGACCGACGAGCCCGGCGAGCCCGGCGCTGCGGGCGCCCGCGTGTTCAAGCCGACGGCGGGAGACGCTACTCCCGCCGCCGGCACACGCAGGCGCGCGCCGGCCCGCATAGGCGGCGCTCCAGTCGGCACTCCCGCCGCCGCCAGGCGACGCTCATCCCGCACATTGTTTCCCACAGACCAGCATAAGGGTCACCCCTTTGATGTACACTAACAGGGGTAGACAAACTATGGAGGGGTATTGTGTGACTGTCTCTCTGACTGTTACAACCCTCCAACCACTGTCAACTGACACTAACACTCAAGATGCCATGCTGGTGGCCTGGCCCCCTTAAATAGGGTCAGGTCCCAGCACTGGGCATCTCCATCCTCACTCTACACTTGGACACCACAGAGCAAGGACCTCTCCACTGACTGAGAACAAGGCTATAGGCTATGCCCTACTAGGCCCAACTATCAGACATGGTGTAGGACCCCCTTGGCTCTAGTCCAGTACTAACCTCAGGGTTATTAGGTATATTTACCAAGACCTATATTATTGTGTGGATAGGTGTAACTGAGTGGAACCTACATTGTACTACTGTACTGTTGCTGTCAACTTGTAATAAATACCAACTATACTACAAGACCTCAAGACTTAGTCAACTCAGCTCATATCATATTAAAGGGATCTCCCAACTAAGGGGATTCCTTGTATGACAAAGTGGTGGAGAAGTCCTAACAAGATCCCACAAGCTGGCAGCACAGACTACCAAGACTCACCTCCGCAGCAAAGGACCAGCTACCCCTGGATCTCTACCCAGCAGGAGGAGGAGACCCAGCTCCAAGGAGTCATCCAGGAGCTCCACTCCAACACCCTCAGCTTCACCACACCACACCACTCAAGAGAGTGACTTCCAAGGCAAGCTTCACCTGGACACCCTAGCTGCCCTGGACAGTATCCAGGACACACAGAGTGACTTGTTCTCAAACGGTCAGCATACCCCAGGATCAGGTATGAGTGACGATGAGACAGTACCCCCAGGCCAGGCAGCCAAAGAGGAGGCTGAGGCACTTCTACTCATAGCCCAGAATGTAGAAACTCATGTGGATAAGACACTTAGGCCTGAACTAACAGCCCTACACACCACACATGAGGAAAGCACCAGCCGAGCCTTAAGGAAGGCCAAAGAGGAACAAGAGAAGGAATTAATATTACTCAGACAAGCCAACCAGGCACTGAAGAACTCTATGGAGACCCAAAAAGCTGAAGCCGCTCAAGCACTACTTGATATGCAAGCTCATCTACAAGTGACAATGAAAAACCAGCTAGCTGAGGCCCTAGCCTCACTCAAGTCAGGTGCACCCAATACCCAAGGAGTGAACCTGACTAAC
This sequence comes from Harmothoe impar, assembly GCA_947462335.1. NCBI lineage: Eukaryota > Metazoa > Annelida > Polychaeta > Phyllodocida > Polynoidae > Harmothoe > Harmothoe impar. The sequence continues at coordinate 44,130,502 of OX381710.1, forward strand.
ACTGACACCTCCTCAGCACTCCTAGATGCCTTGAAAGAGGAAAGAGTTGCAAGGGAGGCATCTTTCAGTGGGTTAAGGGACCAGCTGAAACGGGACAAAGAGGAAAAATACTGTGATATTCTACAGCCAGAAAAATTTTCACAGTCCTCTCTCACACAATCCGCCAGGAGGCACTGCACAGACTATGAACAATACTTTGATTCCAGATATGGGTACCATCCCAGTAACAGAATCAAGTATTTCTCAAACTACCTAGATGGTAAGGCAAAAATTTGGTACAAAGCCTATAGGACAGCCCATCCAACAGCAGACTATGAAGAAATGAAGGCAGCTTTTCTGAAATACTTCAAGAAGGAGGACGACAGATTTGATGCTAAGGCATTGAGGAAGCAAAATCCAAAAGAATCTGTATCAGACTATGCCATGGCCTTACAAAAGATGGCCACAGCTCACAACAAGTCTGAGGAGAGAACAAGGGAAGCCCTGCTACATGGTCTAAGGGACGACATCAGTGCAGTAGTCATCCACAGGGAAGCAACTACATGGGATAAAATACTTGAAGTTGCAGAAGAGTATGAGAACCAACAAACAGTCTCCACTGGTAACATTAAAGATGAGATAAAAGCAGAATTAGGCTCAGAACTACAGGAAACAATAGAATCCATGCAGGCACAACTGAAGTCTGTGACACATGTAAACTCTATGATTGTGAAGCAAACAAAGTCACAGAAAAATGGAAACCCCTCAAAGAAAGCCAAATCAGACCCAAAGACAGTTCAAATGGATCACTCATCAGAGGATGAAGACCAAAGCCTAAACCTCATGTCAAATGAACATGTGAGGAGGCAAGAACAAAGGGCACTGAAGGATCAAGGTAAACCCAACAACAGCCAACAAAGGAACTCTGGAAATAACAGAGGAGGCTACCGAGGCAAAAACTTTGACCCAAACTTCAGAAATAGCAACAGAGGAGGACAACGAGGCAGAGGTGGATACAGCCAAAATAACAGCCGAGATCACCAAAGCAACAGTCAGGACACCAGCCGTAGAGATAACAGCAGAAGTCGTGACAACAGCAGACACCGTGATAGTAGCAGAAATCGCGACTACAATCGCCGTGATAACAGCAGAGACCGTGATTACCACCGTCGTGACCAGAGCAGAGATCGTGACTACAACAGAGGTCGGGATCAAAACCGTCGTGACTACAGCAATAGTCGTGACAGACAGCATGACTACAACCGCAGTCGTGACAACAGCAGAGGTCGAGACAGCTACAACGGCTACAGATCCAACACACAAGGCTACAACCCCCAACAGCAGCCCCAACAGCCACCTCAAGCTATCCAGCCTGACGTGCTTCAACAGATCAAGCAGCTACTAGGATCTTCAAACTCGGGAAACTAGAGACCCACAGCGCCGCTGGGCCAGTGCGTTGTGAGCCTCTCCAACCCCCCATCAAGATCCAAGATCAACAATCCCTAGGACAACCAAAGACAATTGCTAGTATAGCAGAGACAATCCCCCAGATGCACACTGGGAAATCAAGCCGACCATCAGTGATTCACATCACACCTCAACAAGATGCATCGCAAAAGGAAATGGGTGAGAGTACCAAAATTTCTGTTGAACTTCTTAAAAATGGCTGTTTAAATGCAAGATTCTATGAACACACTGAAATACCTTGTTTAGTTGACACCGGTGCCACTATCACCTGTGTCAGGGATACTTTTCTTAGGGAAATTCAGAAATCTCGAGATGTAGAAATCAAAAAGAGAAAGTTCAATGTACACTTAGCAGACGGATCCATATGCCATGTAAGACAAGCAGCAGTATTGAAATTCAAAATTCATGGTACCAGATTCGAATTCCCATTCTCAATTATTCCAAATCTCACAAAGCCAGTTGTCCTAGGCACAGATTTCTTAAAAGCAACACGATCACAGATCGAATTCAATGTAGACCCAGAGCTACAAGTCAAGCCAGTCCGAGCTGTTAGGGAGGCTACAATCCTTCCTTTCACAGAACTAGCAGTTCTAGGACAAGTCACATCCCTCAAATGTTTAGAAGGATGTGTAGGCACATTAGACAATTTGCAGAGGAACAACAGAGTTCCATACCTAGTTCAAAAGGGAGTAGTAACACCCTCAGAAATGAACAGGCACCCAATCATACTGCTCAATACAAGCCACCGACCATACAAGGTGAGGAAGGGTGATATAATAGCCCTATTCACAGAGGTAGATCCCTCTGAACTACATCAACCAGATACTGACATCCCTACTGAGGAACCCACACTACAAGTGCTAGACACTGAAGAGAATTGTAGTGACACAGAGTCAGACTGTGCCTCAGTATATGCAGATCCAGATACAAACCGTGGAGATGACACTGATGATGAATTGGCCACAATTCACAGTGAGGCTCATGACATTATGCCAGACATAATGGAAAATGTGCCACCCAAATGTGTACTAACAGATATTGGACAAGAGAGACTCCAAAAGTTACTCCACAAGTATCAAGATGTATTTGTAGGTAAAGACAATGACATAGGTACAACCCACCTATATACACATTCAATTCACATCAAACCAGATGCAGTACCATGTCACTACCTACCATACAGGCAGACGCCTGAGAAGCAAGCTAAGATGGGAGAAGTCTGTGAAGACCTAGTCAGACAGGGCATCCTCAGAGAATGTGCAGAGGGACCCTGGGCATCCAGATCATTTTTAGTACAGAAAGCATCTGGAGGCCAACGTCTAGTCACAGACCTACGCCACGTCAATGCTAATATGATAAACCAAGCTTTATCAACGCCACGTGCAGACGACACACTAGACATGATAGGGTCACTCAAACCTACTGTTTTCAGTAAACTAGATGCGCAACAAGGGTTTTTCCAAATTCCCATAAGAAGGGAGGATCAACACAAAACTGCTTTCATAGCAAATGACAAAAAGTATGTCTATCAAAAGATGCCGATGGGTTTGGCTACCGCGCCGGCAGGATTTTGCCATCTAGTAACTCTAATTCTCAACAAACTGAAATACAAATGTGCCCTACCATACCTAGACGACATTCTAGTCCTATCACCAGATGTAGAACGACATTTTTCAGACCTTGAAGATGTCTTCAAAAGCCTAAGAATTGGGAAACTCAAGCTAAAGAAATCAAAATGTGAATACTTCACAGATAGGATAGATTTTCTAGGAATGCGTGTCACACCAGATGGTTTACAACCATCCCCAGAAAAGGTGGAAAGTGTCAAAACTTTTCCCACCCCAAAATCCGTGAAACAAGTCAGATCATTCACAGGACTATGCCAATACTTCAAAAAGTTCATCAAAGACTATGCCAATATTGCTAGGCCACTGTACGACCTACAAACAAACCTAAAGGTTTTCAAATGGAATGAGGATGCAGACAATGCTTTCAAAACATTGAAACATGCACTCTGTACCCATGCACTATTGAGATACCCAGACTATGACAAAGAATTCAGTCTAGCAACAGATGCTTCAAATGTGAGCCTAGGAGCTGTTCTATCACAACGCAGTAGTGAAGGAGTACTGAGACCAGTAGCCTTCGCAGGTAGAACACTATCAAAGCATGAAAGAAACTACAACACAACAGAAAGAGAGCTACTAGGTGTAGTATATGGGATACTACATTTTAGGCACTACTTAGAAAGTAGACACTTTCAGTTGTACACAGATCATGCAGCTCTAATACCACTCCTCACAAACACAGGTTTGACCCACAGGTGGGCCAGATGGGCACTGGATATCCAACAATTTGCATTCACAATACAACACGTAAAAGGAGATGACAACATTCCTCCAGATGTGATGTCAAGAAGAGAATATCCAGATGCACCACCAATGACCAATCCCCCACCACCTCCAAGAAGGAAAAGGGCAGCCACCAGAACCAAATTCTCTAAAATCCAAACCAAGATACCATTCAACAGAGATGACCCACCAAAAGCAATTGACAGACCAAAACCAGTGATCAGAGGTATCTTAAAAGAGACCACCCATTATGTGTTCTGTCATTGTGAAAGGGAATACTGTGAAGAGTATCCAGAAAACTGTTTTACCCCGGTTGAGACCAACAGGATTGCACAGATGGTGAAAACCACACCTCGTGAACCACCACACAGTGCATCAGAAAATCAGTTGGAAGAAAAACTGCATAAAATTGCTTCAATCACCAAGGTAGTCAGATTTGCAAAAGAACAGCTGGATATGGAGGAAGAACAGGACAGAGACATTTGTGTTGTCACCACACGTTCAAAAGCAAAACGGTCGGTTGCAGAGGATACAAGGTCTAATGACCACCCTCAGCAATTAGGCCTAAAAGCCAAAAAGAACAAAGTGTCAACCAAATCCTCTTCCCCTACTAAATCCCCCATTTCAACACCCAGCACACCCACAGCCAATTTGCAGAAGCACTCAGACAGAGCAGGTACTGCACAGAAGGCTCACAAAAGCAAATCTGACCCCCATCCCAAAAGAACAAAGGCCGCCTCCACCAGCACAAACAGAGGAGCAGCCAGTTCAAAGGAGCAGACAGTCAACACAGACATAGCAGTTGAACAACCAAAGAAACAGACAAAGACCAGACCTGCACCAAAATCTCCTGAAACAATCCAGGCAGAGAAAGACAAAGAAAGGCTGGCACAGCATATAATGGAATTAGACCAGATGTTAGACCAAATCCCAGACAGTTCAATCAACTCCACACTGTTGAAAGAAGAACAAAGGAAGGACACTGGACTAATACCCATTATAGACTACCTAGAGAAAGGTGACCTACCTGTAAAAAGCACTGAAGCAACAAGGATTAGGAATAATGCTCAGCATTACCTACTCCTAGACAACATTCTAGTACACATATCCCCTACATCATGGAGAAAAACAGACACAGTACCACTACAAGTTGTAGTCCCAAAAACTTGGGTTGAAAACATACTGCAACACTTCCATGACTCACCAATGGCAGGTCATGTAGGTACTTCAAAAATGATGTCTTCTCTCATACCTAGGGTATATTGGAAATCTATGATGGCTGATGCCAATCAGTATGTGTCAACATGTGACACTTGCCTAAAAGCAAAAAGGGCAGTGCACACCCACAAAACACCAATGACTGTAAGGGACTATATGCCAACCCCCATGAAGCACCTGAACTTAGATGCTGTGGGACCACTCCCAGAAACAGCCAGGAAAAACAAACACATACAAGTTTGCATAGATTATTCAACTAGATATGTCATAGCATATGCCACAAAGGATCTCACGGCAGAAACCACACAACATGAGTTCTACAAGAACGTCATATGTCAGCAAGGTGTACCAACTTCAGTTCAAACTGACAATGGCACCTGCTACACAGGCAGCAATTTTAAGAAACTGATGAACACCCAGAAGATAAGACACGACCTGTCAAGTCCATATAGACCACAATCAAATGGATTAGTGGAAAGATTCAATGCCAGTATAGGAACAGCATTAAGGACTTTCTGTTCTCAGAATCAGAAAACATGGGACCTGTATATAGAATCAATTACATTTGCATTGAACAACACAGAGTCCCAGACAACAGGTTACACACCATTCTTCCTACTTCATGGCAGAAACCCTCAAACCATTGTAGAAACTGCCCTAAACATAGAGGAAGAAATCAAAACAGTAGCAGAGCATGTATCTGGAATGATACTGTCTCAAGATGAGTCTAGAAGAAAGGCAATAGACAGAGTCAAAAAGCTACAACAAGGAAGGAAGTCAAGATATGACAAAAAGCTTACACCACAAGCTATACTTCCACTAGATATTGTATATATCAACATTCCCAGAATTCTGTTGACCACAGATTCAAAGAAGCTTCAACCCCTATTCATGGGACCATATGTTGTTGCAGAAAGACCAACCCCAACCAGCGCAAGGTTGAAGAACCTATCAAATAACCTACTAGTCCCCAGACCAGTACATATTGATAGGCTCAAAAAGGTCACAACACTGAGGAAAAATGAGTTTGCACACAGACTCATTCCCCACACCTCAAAGTTTATCCACAGGATAACAAGGGATAAATCCCAAATCACACTCACCAAAGAGTCAGTTGGTCTAAACCAAATAGTACCCAGACCAGCCCACCACAAGGTGAAAAGAAACTCCAGGCAAGGGAGAATATCTAAGTAAATTACTTTTATATATTGACATGATCATATGGAATATCTATACCCACAGACTATGAATAATAGTCAAATAAGTATATACACTCTATATGAAGGAAATTAAATTTCCAACAACTGTCCAAATCAAGAATGACAAGTAGGAATTTTCATATCAGCATAGGACATGAACCCACACAAAGGACAGAAAAGACAATATACACTATATAGGTTACAAAACAATGTGCACACAAAGTAGAATCAAAGGACAGATTACTACAGGGTTGAAGTCTGAAACCCAAAAGGCTACACACAAAAAGCCAAAAGAGACTACCTAAAGGGATTAGCAACCCAAGCTTGAAGAAACCACAATTATCATACTTTTGCATCAAAGGCTAGCATCCTTGAAAGAATGCAACAATGGAAATGTTTGAACCTAAATCCTGTAAAGTACATGAAACAGAGCGTGCTATGCCAAGAGACTACTGTCTAGACACACCCTTACCCTTCAAAGGACCCACACACCTGCCAGGGCATTCAAACCCCACAGATGCAGGTAGTCCACACTAATTACCCCAGACATAATTACCCCAGTCAGACAAGCTAACACTGATGGCAGTTAACAGCCACCAGGGAAACAAAGCCAGGCCCTCAATGGATGAGGGTAGGGTGGGCTACATAAGAGGCCCTGACTCCATAGCCAACTCACCAGTTCTACTCCTGCAGCAGTCAGGTACACACCAGCTGGTCCTAGCCATACCAGTTCTCCTATAGCAGGAGGGACTCTGTCAGAAAGCAGACCACACCCACTCTACAATATCATACCCAGTTACTACAAATCTTGGGAAAGGACTCTAGCACAGATTGGACATTAAGCCAACACTAGCTTGATCATGGAAAAAGGTACAGTTCAAACACTACATTGATTATTATATTACTATTGGGACCAACCAGGATTTCTGCTCTCAAAACTATGTACACAGAGGCAGTGCCAAGTGGATACTTCACATAAGCAAAAAGGATAGCTCACAAAATCAGCAAACCAATTTAAACCTAAGTATATTGCAAAAACACTAGTAGAAGTCTTACTAAGACATAGAATATATTTTATATTTCAGGCATGCTAAAGCCAATCCTACTACTAGTGATGATGGCCACTTCTCAAGCCATCACATATGTGCCCACCGTTAGACAGAACGTTGGAGCCATATATGAGCCATTACCTGAACCATTGGTCAATGGGCACGATACCACAACCATGATATTGGCAATACCATACCATATACCTGCTCCACCAGAGACCGAAACCAAAATACTGGACCAGGTTATGGCACTAACATTTCCTACCTTGCATGACGACAGTTCTACCAGTCAGATATTACAGCAGGCAAGGGAACTAGATCTGTTAATAGACATAACAGACAAGGAAATTAACTCTACCTTAGCATCCATCCATTTGTTCCTATCAAATCCAATTAACAGTCAAGGAAGGTACAGAAGAGCACCACTTGGGTTCCTAGCCCCACTCTTCAGAGGAGCAATAGGTCTTGCCACACTAGATGACGTCAAAGAGGTCATGGACCAGATAAAGAACATAGACGGCATTCTAGAGGCTTTTTCCAAGCAAGACAAAGCAGCAGCTATATTAATTGATAAGGTCACCCAACGCCAAGACAAATTTGTCAAGGCATATGTTAAGGATAAAAATATGCTAGACCAAACCATGAACACTCTAGGCCAAAATATGAATTTATGGGCTCAAAATATGACCACATCTCTGAACACTTATGCAAATCACGAGCACACACAAAGAAGGAAGATCCAAATTTTAACTGATGCACTCACCATTATTGTAGCAAGAATGAACTATCTGCAAGCATTGCAGCGCACCACATCAGCACTCAGGATGCTATCAGCAGGCATTATGACTGCTGACATAGTACCACCAGCTGAACTAACGGAGCATCTGAATGATCTGGACATGACACTCAGAATACACTCACCAGGATCAAAGGTCGCCATAACTGACCTTGACTACTATTATTCCCAAAGAATGATATCCTACACCTATTCGGAACGGCACATATACATCCACCTGGATATCATTGTAGCATCCACTGTCTCCACCTTCAGAGTATTTCAACTGGTAACTACACCAGTACCAATCAACACCAAGGAGACACCTACAAAGGGAGTAACCCAATTAATTACTGATGTCAAATTTTTGGCTATCTCTGAAGATGGTTCACTATTTATTGAACTAACAAATGCAGATATGCTAACCTGTCCAGGAAGTAAGATCAAAATTTGTACCAAAACTAGCCCGAGAATCCATAGACATGTACCTACATGCACAGTAGCAATTTATTTGAACCAAGCTCAGCAAGTCAAGGAAATGTGCCAATTTACTATCTCACCCTTGAAGAGACCTATCTCACACGCTGTAGCCATTTCACAAGATGAATATCTAGTGACCACAAATTCTCCCACCTACACAGTTACGTGTCATGGGAAACCAGCTACTACTCACAAAGCACCATCACACTCAATCATAGGTGTACCATGCCTATGTACAGTGAATATAGATCACTATTCACTACCAAATTCTAGGTTGCCATGCAACACTACAATTTCATTTCACTATGCTTTAGAGACTATAAACCTACCTTTTCTCGCGGCTCTAAATGAAATCAAAGAAATTGGACCAGACTCCAAGGCAAATCTGCCACCTTTTCCAAAGGTCAACCTATCCAGGACACTGGATATGTTAAGAAAATCAAGTAATATTGATGAATCAACATTACTAGACCTAAACCCATTCGCAAAAACCCTGCTAGATGATGCCTCCAGCCTGGCCAAGCCACTGGAAAATAGACTAATAGAGTCCTATCTATACAAATTTGCACGGCATCCAGCAGCATCTATCATACCAATGATACTTTCGGTTATAGCTACAATTTTGGCCACCTACACCCTATTCAAAATGCACAGAGGATCCACACTACTAGCTTATATGCCAACTGCAAAAGCATATAGATTTGTCACAGAGAAGCCTATGGAAAAAGCCTTCGAAACCCTATACAAGAAGGACACCACCACGGCACAAATAGAACAGGGCCCCACCCCTATTCTAACTATCCATGAGACCCATACCCTTATCATAGCCATACTATTCACACTCACCATTTACTCAGCCTACAGGCTGACCAAATATCTAAAGAGTATGGCAACCAAGCACTGTGGAAAGGGAAAAGTCACTAAGAGGACAAATCCCACAGTAGTACTAAAAGTCTACAAAGGAGACACCAACTTCTCCTTCCCCTTGCGTCCAGTGCCACATGAGTTTGATACAATTATAAAAGCTTCAGCCCCAACATACAGAGATATGATTATCAAAATGTACCCTCTCCCAAGACTAGTATTTGAATGGAATGGACCAGTAGTAATTACTACAAAGAAAGGAGAGACCGCATATTTACTGCCAGAAACTATCAATCTACCATGGCGTGCCAGGTTCAGCATAATACCAGCGCTCAGGGAACCCAATCTAGATTTTGCCATGTTACTACAAAATGACATTTCACCCCAGCCCGTTACCATGGATACCCATGAGTCAAAGCTGGAAAACATCATAATTGACGACCAAAGAGAGAGCACCAATACATTCAAAAATGTACTCACCATACTCACCCAACCACCTACAGCTGTAACTAGTGAGAAAGTACATGGGGAAGAATAACACAATTATACAGGAGTGAGATTGACCAAAACTTTTGTGAAAAGTTGGTTGGCCCTGAAAAGGACCGTTTATATTGACATTTATAGATGCCACCCACTAGTTGTTATAGTCCCCCCATCCCAAGGCCTCCCAGGACTCGGCCAACTCGGCAGCGGCAGGAGATCCAATCCACGTATCTTCACTGAAGAGCCACTCGTTCTCCTCCCTCCACTGGACAAAACGTGCCTCCAAAGTAGACAAAGCATGCTCAGCGCTGTCTGCAGCATCACCTGTCACCGTGTAAGCACATAGGCCGACAGCCAATAGGAAGTCCCAGATGACCCCATCATTTCTGGTGAAAAGCAGTCGCGGGTCATATCCATCCAGATCACGTAGGGCCTGAGCCAACAGCTCCAGAGATGCCGCCCTGCGCATGGAAATCCCGCCAGCACCAAGGAAGTACCAGCCGTGATGACGGCACACCAAAACATCACCAAAACTGGCAATGTCGTGCCGGACTTTATGCAACCATCGCGTCCTTACTGAGTCATACCGACTCAAAATACTCCTAAAAGGAGTACCAGGAGTCAGCCCCTCCAAGGTGTTTTGATCACCTAACCACAGGTCTAAGGCCTGCATGTCACCCTGCAGCCAGGCCTCAGGGAGATATGCAAGTACCTCAGGTACAGCCTCCAACTCGTCCTCCAAAATTGCCATATGCGCCATACTGTGTTATCTCAAGGGTACTCAAGGAATAAGTGATCCTACTGTGGTCTACACAGCCTTTATAACCCCTCCCCACCCCCAAATGACACTGTTCACCCTCTGAAGTGATCCCCTCACTTCAGGTGACAAGTCCATGAGAAGGCACATGATCTGCTCACCAAAAGGTGTCAACCACCGGTGTCACCGCGGCACACGACGCATCTTGCGCCGCATGACACAATAGCCTCAAAGTGCCACTCAAAAATCTGCTCAAGGTGCAAAATTTTCAAACTCTCACAATCCCAAGGTCAAAGCAAGGTCTCAGTGTGTGTCAGTAGTATCAGGGAATCAATTTTAAGGTATCCCAAAATGAAACAGCCAATTTTTGAAAAAAAATTGAAGTTTTACAAAAACAATTGCGTACTCTTAACCATGTCAAACTTGCTCAAACATGCATTTATATGTATGAAATTGTATTATTACAATCAAAATTGCTAATCAAACATGTTTGTATATAACACTGTATTTGCACTGTATTTTACACTGTATACCTTTGTATTATGTAAGACTATTTACAGAAAAACATGAAGCAAAAAGGGAGATAGTCCGCTGACTAACCCTAGGATACTACACAAAAGACTTAAATCTCACAGCAGCGGCCCACTGCAAAGACATTTCTGATCAAAGTGTAGATCCACAAGTTGCAAATTGCCAACACCAAGAATCTTGTAAGATTCAACTATCATTGCAGAAACAAGATACCAAGTCATTTTTATGACATTATGAACACTTACCCTCCACCGGATAAGGACAAAATATCTGCATAAAAAGGACTGTATTTGTACATACAAACTTACAAACTTAAGTAATGCAAAATGTCAGATGACACAATTATGAACACTTATCCGCCACCGGACAAGCACATAACCATGCATAAAATGTACATTACTGATTGCTATATCACGCAAATCCATAGATAAGCGCTATCTAGAAATAAGAAAACAAACTTCAAGCCGGTTGGCCTACTTTTATATAAAAGTGGCCTTGGTTTTTTTTGGTATCAAACAAAAAAGTTTGTAAAAGATTATCATAAGATTTTGCATAATTTGCATTATACTCTGTACATTTGTATTCACATGTGAACATTGATATATCAAAATCCACTCAGTTCCACAAAGCACCTATTTCACCAAAGACAGCCTATTACTTGATAACACATTTTTCATCATGTTTTAGAATTAAGACAAAGATGTACCATACTGTGTATATAATTCAAACAATGATTTGAAAAGTGTCAGATAAAGACACAATGTATTACTACACTGTATAATATGTGATTAAGAAAGTACCAAATTGGTACAAAGAAGGTTTACATACCTTATAGTTAAGTTACACTGTATATAATGTAGATGACTAGCCAAGCACAAAACCAAAATTCTCCCCAGACCTTTGGTATTTACATACTCTCACATCATCTATATTACAAAAAAAAGTGTACTTCACTACAAAAAAAAAAATCAAAAACAAAAGGTAAATTCTATTTGCCACCAAAAATTGTGGATAAAATTCCAAAATTCACCCCAAATTTTTAGATGGAATGACAACTGACGGAGAGTTGTCCTTTTTCCCGAGGGGGAGGCACCTGTCAGGTATGACCGACGAGCCCGGCGAGCCCGGCGCTGCGGGCGCCCGCGTGTTCAAGCCGACGGCGGGAGACGCTACTCCCGCCGCCGGCACACGCAGGCGCGCGCCGGCCCGCATAGGCGGCGCTCCAGTCGGCACTCCCGCCGCCGCCAGGCGACGCTCATCCCGCACATTGTTTCCCACAGACCAGCATAAGGGTCACCCCTTTGATGTACACTAACAGGGGTAGACAAACTATGGAGGGGTATTGTGTGACTGTCTCTCTGACTGTTACAACCCTCCAACCACTGTCAACTGACACTAACACTCAAGATGCCATGCTGGTGGCCTGGCCCCCTTAAATAGGGTCAGGTCCCAGCACTGGGCATCTCCATCCTCACTCTACACTTGGACACCACAGAGCAAGGACCTCTCCACTGACTGAGAACAAGGCTATAGGCTATGCCCTACTAGGCCCAACTATCAGACATGGTGTAGGACCCCCTTGGCTCTAGTCCAGTACTAACCTCAGGGTTATTAGGTATATTTACCAAGACCTATATTATTGTGTGGATAGGTGTAACTGAGTGGAACCTACATTGTACTACTGTACTGTTGCTGTCAACTTGTAATAAATACCAACTATACTACAAGACCTCAAGACTTAGTCAACTCAGCTCATATCATATTAAAGGGATCTCCCAACTAAGGGGATTCCTTGTATGACAATACCGATTACAGTAAGAGCCACTCCCGAGTCCCGAGGCCCCAGCTGATCCACTTCCCAAAAGGGTCAATTACACGCTTGTTTGATTGTGCTGTTCAGCCTTTTTTGTGACACAGCTGCCACCGACATTAGGTTGGCATTATACGACTCACTCCGCCAATCAGTCTATTGGGAATTGTCGATGCTAATAATCACAATGTGCATTTTTGCATAGTCCCGGGATATTGGTAATTATAGTGTTTGGTTGTGATTTATGATCTGCGTGGTCGCCGTGGAGGAATTTTTAAAATGATAATTAATATTACAGGTATAATTAGCATACGTATTACATGGTTTCTGTATGGATAGCGATATATCAAGGTTTACTCATCAGGAATGTTTTATGCATGTGGGTAACAAATACACCGTGATACTACAGGCATCTATATATTATACACATATAATGGCAACTGGTGAGGGTTCCAAATCTTCAGAACTGTAATTCAAGAATATATGTGTCTATAGATTCCTTGTGGTTCAAACATCCTAGCTAGCTCTCAACTAAGTTCACGCATGATGCATTAACACATTGTAAAACATGGCCCTCACTTTAGTGCAAAGAGACATGTTAGCTATCATACCTTTTTGTTCATCCCTAGGGCCGAGTCATATATCACTTGCCGGGAGGGGGCATTATATAGGTGGGGGCACATAATAAAAGAGGCCCTTAGTAGACAAAAAATATTAACCTCCATATTGGGGGAGGGGGGAGGGGGGGGGGAGGATTAGATATATGGTAAATTTGAGATTTCGCGACAATTATTCTACCAATCCACTCCCACCCCTGAATAATATAATAGAAAATTACTCGGCCCCAACACGACCATCACACTAAGTGACTCTGGGTATGCAAAGCCTACTCTAAAACATACTGGGACATCCTCCTGTAAGTTGCAGCCCAATACCAAGGATGCCGTGAGCCAATACTGGCTGAGTCACTCGTCCTAATTTTTCACCACCGTTGTAGTGTTTATGTAACCTCAAATAGCTTGTGTCTCCAGAGTCTGTATGTTTTAACAGTCGATACGGATCTTTCATGCTTACTTCTGTCAACCCATAACAGATTTAATACATTCCATAATATACACATTGCTTTAGAATTTCTGCATGGATTTCTGTGATAGATTCCATTGCAAAAACACCCGACATTATAACACAGGTCTCTCTAGAAAGAATGCATTTGAACACCGTGTTAATTATCCAAGAGATTATGATATCTAATGACATACTTTTATAACAATGTCGGCATGATTACAAAACATAAATCTTGGTATATATTCTCTAAGTCGTATACATACAGAACGGATACCATTTATACATGTAACAACAATGACAGTATTCTCAGTATGATACATGACAAATAATTTTAATACCTGTTTTACAATATTATACAATTGTAATTATATTTATGTCTTTCCCCTGTTGCAGCGAGGCGGTGGTGGCAGGTGTGGCCGGCCTGTATGCCATGACCCTGATCGGACTAGGGGCCGTCTTCCCTATCGCCTTCTTCCTGTCTGGGGAGCGGCTCCACAAGGGGATGTACCTGTCTGTAAGTAGGCTTTAATGTACTGCCACTGGTGGCGCTATTAGGTCTACCATTCTGTGTTATAGTGTCCGACAGAAAATAGAGTATGTATTAAAAGAAGGGGCTATTCATGTAATAATCATGTTAAAGGCAAGAGGAGACAAGAATGTGGGAAATGAGAAGTAATTGAACATAAAACACACAGTAAAATGACAGTTGTATGATTGAGATAATAACACCACCAGTGTCTTTTGTTGTAGGGTATAGAATGAGTATCAGGAGTCATTCAGTCCATTTAAGGTGTGGGTGGGTGGGTAATTCAATAGTGGCCTCACTCACAGGTAGTGTTAGTGGTCCGATGGGTAGCAGGTGAGTGAGGGCGAGGGACGGTAAGGTGACGTGAGGTCACATAGAAGAGGGTCAGGTGGTCTGCACTGAATTAATGCCAATCTCTAATTAGCTTATAATGTGGGAAATGAGAAGTTAGTGAGACAGTAAT
Source organism: Harmothoe impar (assembly GCA_947462335.1). NCBI lineage: Eukaryota > Metazoa > Annelida > Polychaeta > Phyllodocida > Polynoidae > Harmothoe > Harmothoe impar. The sequence continues at coordinate 44,145,519 of OX381710.1, forward strand.
ATGGACACAATGGTAAAGGTATAGGGGGCGGAGAGGACAGGGTCTTGACTATTCTACCAGCATTTTAACCAATATTTTGAAAAGCAGCCAATTAATACTACACCAATTGAACGTGAGGCACTTTTTCCCTCAGTATTCCCAGTATGACACGTTGAAAGGTGTGCATTTTTATCCTCCTCTAACTCCTGCCTTCTGTATAGTATACATGTACACATAACTACATAATACTGTGTGTGTCTGTACCCACAGATCTTCCACATCTACGTGTACTCGGTGGCCCTGGTGTTCATCCTCTACCTGTACATCAGCATCCAGCGCTACAAGCACACCACGCGCCCCTCCCGCACCAACAAGCTCACCACCACCTACAAGCGCATGTCGGAGCTGGAGGAAAACGCCGCCATTGCCGCTCTACCCGACGGCAACAACCGCAAGTCCGAGTCTGACACAGAGCCGTCGTCGCTGCCCCCACTTCCGCCACCGCCGCCGGAAGTGGAGCTCCTTCCGGATGAGATCGCGGTGGAGGTGGAGAGCGGGGGTCCGGAGGGGGAGACGCGCCACCTGACAGCATGTGCCGGCGGACAGATGCCCATGGTGGACTACTCCGGGCAGGGGGCCAACTTCTTCCTGCGGATGGGCCTTATAGGTAGGTTACTGCTTAGAGATGATGGTATATGTAATTGCTTAAACCTAGAATTGTAAGTGAATCTCCTTCTCATTGGATCCGCCTTTCTGCTCGTTAGTCCTGTAGCCATTGCGGAAAGCGTGGACATCACGTGTTAATTACCCTAAATTGGCTCATTCCTTTTAGCTTTTAACAATGCGTCTTTGAGAAGTCTGATATTGACGTCTTACAAGCACCAAAGAATTATAAAACAGAGGTCTCTTTCTTAATGAATTGATATCAAAGCAATGAAAGTCGCCCACCAAGCACAGCAAAGCTCACAAAACTTTTTAGTGCTTACAGCCAACGCTAGAATTGATTTCACATTACAGCGATGTAAATCTTTTCCAAGCTGAATTAATTAAGTAACTGTAAAACCTGTACTCAGTATTACTGCTACATTGAAGAACTGCCTAAGAAGTCCTTCCTCCTGTGTGTTGCAGCCTTTGGTCTGGGTAGCGCCATGCTGGATGCCTTCCGCTTGTTGCAGTTCCTGGAGGCAGACATCTGGAGGTGCTACGGGCTAGCTTTTATCATCAACACGGCCCTGAGACTGGTCTTTGTTCTGGCACAGAGCTTCTTCCTCTTCAAGCACCACAAGGTGAGGGCACATCAATTAATTCTTGATATCAATACAGAAGCGGCTGTACACAAAGAAGCCTGGTAGATGCTGACCCTGCTACTTGTTGTTACACACAGCAGCCTGGTAGATGCTGACCCTGCTACTTGTTGTTACACACAGCAGCCTGGTAGATGCTGACCCTGCTACTTGTTGTTACATACAGCAGCCTGGTAGATGCCCACCCTTCTATGTGTTATACATACAGCAGCCTAGTAGATACTGACCCTACTACTTGTTGTTACACACAGCAGCCTGGTAGATGCTGGCCCTGCTGCTTGTTGTTACACACAGCAGCCTGGTAGATACTTACCCTACTACTTGTTGTTACACACAGCAGCCTGGTAGATGCTGACCCTGCTACTTGTTGTACACACAGCAGCCTGGTAGATGCTGACCCTGCTACTTGTTGTTACACACACAGAGCAGTCTGTTAGATACTTACCCTACTACTTGTTGTTACACACAGCAGCCTGGTAGATGCTGACCCTGCTACTTGTTGTACACACAGCAGCCTGGTAGATGCTGACCCTGCTACTTGTTGTTACACACACACAGCAGCCTGGTAGATGCTGAACCTGTTACTTGATGTTACACACATCAGCCTGGTAGATGCTCACCATGCTACTTGTACACACAGTAGCCTGATAGATGCTGACCCTGCTACTTGTTGTTACATACACACAGCAGCCTGTTAGATGCTGATCCTGCTACTTGTTGTTACACATAGCAGCATGGTAGATGCTAACCCTGCTACTTGTACACAGCAGCCTAGTAGATGCTGACTTAACTACCTGTTGTTACCTCCAGGTGATCCTCAACTACAACAAGTCTGTCATGAAGTTCGGCCTGCTGCACCTTGTGGCCACCAACCTGGTCACGTGGTCTCTCACCATTGTGCTGGAGGCAAGTGGCGCCTTCATGCACCTCAGCGCCACCAGCGGAGAAGGAGCCTACTTCCCTGCCTACAATATGACAGGTGAGTCAATTCATTTTGTGTGGAAATACCTTGTAACCCATAATATAATAACGATCTAAAATTCAATCCTTTTGCACTGCAATATGTGACCAGGCAGGTTAAAGGGTATATTTAGTGTCAAGATCTTTAGAATGAGATATTATAAGCTAAGATATTCCCAGTAGCCTTGCGGGAATGATATCTAAAACATGAGTTGTCACGTGTAACTGAAAATGATAGAAAAGCTCTAAATGCACTATATCCCATAATAAATACTAAAATAGATTAAAGAATGAGACTTATTGAAAATGACCCGGAAAAAAGTGTTACTTTTTAGTGTAGATTTGGTGCCAAGAGGAATTTTTAAGCTCTGTTTTCAGTCTTAAGTACCTGATGGAACTCCCAAGAGACGTCAACCAAAATGTTACCTTTCGAACAATGGAATGGTTTCCATGACAACCACAAAGTGCCATGTGTGCCAATTTCCCATAGAAAACGTTCCATTTACATTCCAAATATATAACATTAGCATACAAGATAGAATAATAATTCTAAGAAGACCACTGTATTCTCCTTCAAAAAGTAATCTAAGTCTATAATCTCCTTTACAGTGGCACACCATACTGTTAAAGTCCAAGTTAAACCACACGGGGAGAAGCGTATCTACACTGGAGGCTGCTACCGTTCAAGGACCCTGGCTGATGAGGCTGCTCCCTACCTGTTCCCCTTCGTCATTGAGTTCAGTCTACTGGCTGCCGCCATTCTCTACCGCCTCTACACCAACATAGGCAAATGCGCCATCCGCTGGAATGACCATGGTCCCAGCGTGAGCGCCCACAATACTCTAACCTCAGGTGGGAAGGCAACAGGAGGAACATCTGTGTCTGAGTCCCAGCAGGGCAAGCACAACACTCAGTGCCACAAGGCCAACTCAGGCCTGTTTCCAGGACTGGTGGTGTTCACCATGGTGTTTGTGGGCATGTGCTTCACCTTGTATTATAACTCCTCCCATGCAGCAGCTGCTGACCCTGGAGGAATCTCCCTCACCCTGGGGTTGATACCGGGGCGCGGGCTCATCCACCTGCTCAGTGACCTGAGTGTGAACGCTGTCTCCCTTCTCGCTATATTCCCTGCCTTCTGTTACCTGCGCAAACTGCGCTTCAGGAATTACCTCTCCAATAGCCTGGACCAGAATCTGCTGGTGATTGCCCTGGCTGGCTACTACCTTCTCCTGGGCTTCATGGCTGTGGCCGCCTTCTCCCAGATGAACGAGCCGTCTACGCAGCACTTCGCCCTTATGTTAGGGGTGTCGTGTGTGCTCACCTTCCTGCAGAGCACGCTGCAGGTGTGCTTCATCTTTGACGGGCTCCGCAGACAGGTGAAGAATAGTGCGCAAGCCGAGCAGAAACCCGCGCGCTCCTTCATCACCTTCCTGCTCATCTGCAACCTGGCCATGTGGATCATCAACTCGTTCGAGCTCAAGGAGGCACACACCGCCAAGGTCTTTACCGAGTTCTACGGAGACCTGGGCTGGACCATCATCATGCATGTGTGCCTGCCTCTAGCTGTGTACTTCAGGTTCCATGCCTCTGTGTGTCTTTCTGACATCTGGCTGCATGCCTACAAACTGGAGCATGTCTGCATGCTCACCCCTGCAGCAGCAAGGGCCAAAAAGAAATAAGGAGGCATGATTTGGCATTTTGGTATCAGTGACATGTATTTGATGTTCATCCCTGTGCCCCAATGGTGGTTATTGACAGCTATTGGTACTTTAAGTATTACATCTACATGTGCTATACAGTTTGATTCAGGTGTTGTCTATCCTTGACTGGAGGTATATATATATATGAACCGGACATCCCAGGTATTAAACAGTCATTGTTCAATTATCATAAACCAGATATAGCAGGATTCTACTGCTGACCCTCGGCCCTTTGTTCTACCTCGGCTAATGGCAGTCATACAGCTGATACAAACCTAAGACATTCACTTACAGATGGTATACCATTCAGGTTGTCCCCATTTACTAATATACATATTGCCAATTTATTTGTACAGTTATTGTTGTGGTACATTTTACATGCATAATGTATAATATGTATATATTCACAAGCACTCATGCCCTCATGGGTATGAGTGCTTGTGAATCTTCCCAATTTCAAAGGGGTAGGGTAAAGTTTGATGCTGGGGTTTGATGTAATGTTTTCGACGATAACATGCAGGTTATTTATGTAATTAAAGTACTTAGTCATTTACATTTTATAAAGATATAATCTAGCAGATCTAATGTCACACAATGCACAAAGCTAGAACGATTAGGGATGTAATAGGTACAGTCATTTAATTTAAGCCACTTTTATATTATCGCCTATAGGACAGACCAAGAGAAACTACACCATTAATAGAACAGTAGTCTAATTTTCGAAATGGGTGAATTATGAAGATTTTTTAAATTATTTTGATATTATTGGGATCTTGAAACAAATGACATGATGTCAGATGACAGTGTTCTAGTATCGATCAGTAAGTATCAGTCTACAGAAGCAACTGATTAAGTAAAATGATGACTCAGAGACTCATCTTAACCAGATCTACTACATGTATCTTGTACATATGATTAGACCATTATAGGGTTGTTCAACCCCTGTTGTATTTCAGAAAAGGTGCTTTTCATAGAGTCTAATGGTATTTGTTACCTCACCGTAGAGTGTATTCATCCTATACAATGTTTATTGAAGAAAACTGAAATGTTCGTCTTTTTATTGAATACTATACATTGCATTTATGACATGGATAGTAACTCTCTCATGTCAGTTACAAAGCAGCTTTCATACATTGTGGGGATTTTGTGGTGGTATTATAAAGTTTATACAGTATGTAAGATTGTAGTGCTCCTTGAAATAATATTTAAACCATAATGTACCATAATGAATATCCTGGTCAGGAATACCATTTGTCTTGTAGTATCGGTGATATATAATGTCGGTGAGATAGTACAGTGGAGTAACACATTGTATTATGTCTGTACAAGTAAAATTGTCATACTCAGCTGATACTATGTTTGTATTAAATGGGAATTAAGAGGGTAGTTCTCAGCGATTTATGTAACGTTTGTATGGAGGCTAATAATGTATTAAGCCTGCCCTCGCTATGACTACATAAGGTAGTCGGGATCTCGATGTTCAGATCTTAAGTTTGACCCGATATATAATTATTTTCATTTCGAATTTGGAGGCCATATAAGAATACACATGTTTATGGTATAGGTCATTCCAAGCTGATATCTTCCAATCGGCATATTATAAGCTTAAGGGTACGTCTAGGTTGTGCTATTTTAACCCATACGACTATCTATAGGAGACATGGCATCATAATTACTCTTTTTATCTTTTGTTAATAAACATGTATACTCTGTATTTGTTAGCGGAGTAACCTTTTGATGATGACATTTGTAACAGATGACAGAATATACTATTGTTGTCGGCCCTTACACCGGAACTATAATTGGAGTCTCTACGCTATATTCCTATAAAACAATCCTCTCGAGATCTATACATATTTTGCCACTGAGATGACGTAGATAATCTTTAATTCAAGTGATGAGTATTGTTAAATGTGTACTAAAATGACACTTAGTTTAACTATTAGTACACTTCCCGGACTCCTTACACTTATCCTTCAATATACAGACTATATTTTGTATATACGCTATTCCTTGGTCTATTTGATACTCTGAAACTTTGATGTATGTCGCAAAAGTGGGGTGCACACTCAAATTATTGCAGACTCGGCGTTTCATCCCTGATTGAACGTATAAGTGTTGTGTTCTGCTGATGCCTGTATTTAAAAAGAATAGAAAAATATATCTATTTGCATACTCTGGCAGCTAGCTTTCCAGTATGTTCTGAATTTATAACTGACGGGGGCCAAGTGTGGAGTCAGTCGGGTTTATATGCTGCAAATCCATGTGGATAGAAAATCCTGTGAAATTCCTAAGAATTGTGACTAATATTGTTAGATCCTAATGGATCAACACAATTATGATATTACCACCATATAACGACTTGTATTTGATATGCTGATGCCAAGTGTGTATATTATTCCCCCATCTTATTCACTGTTACATGGCTGTAAAGATGACCTTTTATATTCAGAGGTGCAGTGTTATTTATATTGTGTAGAACTATTGCTAATATTCGTCTTACACTTGTGTGAATTCTAGTATTAAACCACATTGCTTATAACAATAGCATCATTGAACCACATTTCTTCAGCTATTACCCGGCAGCTAAATCATCCCTACTCTTGGTGTCTTGCTGTATATGACGTTAACGAGTACCTATCCATTCATGAGCTTCCAATTTCGTTCAAAATAGGATCTGCTGGCTTTCGTATTGAGAAACGCAAGACCATTATGGTAAGATTATTGATTGTTTTATATGACCGTTCAATTCTGTTGTTACCTCTGGATAGTCATATTTGTAAAGATTGATCTATTATGGTGTCCAGTAAGATTTTTTCAAAACATCTGACATTAATATTATTTCATTAATCCAAATGTTTATTCCTGAACAGCACCACTATTAATCCACGACTCAAAATCTGGAGCCATTCGAATTTAAAATTATCCGCATATTGTTGAATGCTTATACTTGTATGATTGAGACGACTTCATGGTTAATGTAATATTCTATATTGACATAGACATACTAGATAATTCTGTTTTGTAAATAATCCTGCTTATTCAGGTGTACATTGCTTGTTTTATATTTGAATCTCAGTGATGTGTTTGTTTTAGAATAAATGCAGGAGAGTCCCTGGACATGATCCTTCATCGTTTTTGTCTTTCACAACATTTACTCTCGACTAACACCATGATAATAAATACGTTTAGGCATATCAGCTATGTCTTCATGTCCTGACCCTTAGTCTGAGATGTGTTTTGCAGGCAGGAGTGCATGTAGGCCTAGATGGCGGATCCAATTTGGGAAAGGGGCGTGATATAGGCAATGTACTGGGGGTATTGAATTTTCTTTTTACATTGAATTTAAAATGTAAAGAAAATATGGGGGGGGGGGGTACGCCCCCCCCCCATGGCTGAATTCGCGCCTGGCCTAGGACCCAAAAATTAATTGGCAAACAATTTTTTTTCAAACTCAAGCTATTTGTTATTTATATAATATGCAATCAAAATATGAAATAAAAAGAATGGGGTCCCAGGGCTAGTTTCTCCAGGATTGGCCACATAAGATGGATGTTTGGGCTATATAATTGAATTGACTGGCCCCGGCCCATGGAAGTAGCTATTTCTGGTGTGTTTTGATGAATAAATCATAAACTAGGCAAGCAATTTCTTTCAAAAACTAAAGCTAAGCTTAATAATATATAACAATCAAGATTATAAAGTAAAATCATACTGTTGCAGTGCTGCTTTTTGCACAATATGGCTATGAACACAGAGAGACAGCTATGCGTTAAGCCCTTGGGCACAACAGAGGGGGGAGGAGGTGAGGGGTTAGGTACTCTTTATGGAATCTGTTTTATACTTCATGAAACGGCAGATTTACATATCTAGGCCTAACTTTTTAACTACATGTATTAATGATAGAAACTAGGGGGTGTAGATGGGGGGCCCCCCATGTCGCATGTCGATTTTAAGAAATGGTCATGTCACATGTCCATGTCGCTTAATAATCCCAATGTCCCATGTCGATTTTAAGAATAGCTCATGTCCCCTGTCACTATCTTTTTTAACCTCATGTCGCATGTCACTAGGCCTCATGTCGCATGTCGATTTTAAGAAATGGCCATGTCGCCGTGTCGAATTTAGGCATCCACCCCCATAAACTAGCTTTAAAAAATCCTCGCAATGTGAGATAGGCTGTAGTGCATAAGACGGTCGCTAGGCGCCTATAGTTATTGTCCTTAACAGTAATTAAACATGCCCATTTATTAAAAAATGAAGTTCAAATCCAGAAAATACCCTGGCACCACACGGACTGCAGATCTCTTGCTTGATGCAGTATCAAATCCGAGGCGGGAACATTCGCAGGATACAACTTGTTACGTTGGCTCATGCCCCGAGGGCCTGGTCCGCTGCCGCGCCGGTACGACGCGTATGTTTCGCGCGTATATTGCCGCGTCAATGCCCCGGGGGCATCGTGCATATCGTTAATGCCCTCAGGGCATAGCCTGGACTTTTACAAACTTTTGCTGTATGGGGAGTGTGTATATGCTTCTAGTCAATGCCCCGGGGGCATCGTGCATATCATTGATTCCCTCAGGGCATAGTCTAGGTGGATCGACTTGTATAAACTTATGCTGTATAGGCTACAGGTCAATGCCCTGGGGGCATCGTGCATATCGTTGATTCCCTCAGGGCATAGTCTAGGTGGACTTGTATAAAATTATGCTGTATAGGCTACTGGTCAATGCCCTGGGGGCATCGTGCATATCATTGATTCCCTCAGGGCATAGCCTGGACTTGTACAAATTTATGCTGTATATGTACTGGTCAATGCCCCGGGGGCAACTGCTTCTTGATGTCCAATATAGGACAATATAGTCTTTAGTCAGTTCAAGGTCAAGGCTATGCCCCGAGGGAATAATATAGTTGATTCCCTCGGGGCATAGAACAGAAGCCTTTGTCCTATATATACCCTATACCCGGGTCTTATAGGAAGCAGAAGTATGCCCTTAGGGCATCAACGGTAGGCCTATCGAGGGGACAGCCCAATGCTCTCAGGCACTCTCAGGGCATTGGTGGTATTGAGGGGCGGTGCCATGCCCTCAAGGCATAGAGCAGTAGTCTTAGTCATATAGGAGACAGTGCCATGCTATCGGGGCATTCAGCAAAATGGATCCCTCAGGGCATAGACCAGTAGACTAACATATATAAGTACATGCTATGTCCTCAGGGAATCAATGATATTGGCGATTCCCTGAGGGCATAGACCAGTAGACTAACATATATAAGTACATGCTATGTCCTCAGGGAATCAATGATATTGGCGATTCCCTGAGGGCATAGACCAGTAGACTAACATATATAAGTACATGCTATGTCCTCAGGGAATCAATGATATTGGCGATTCCCTGAGGGCATAGACCAGTAGACTAACATATATAAGTCCATGCTATGCCCTCAGGGAATAGATGGTATTGGCGATTCCCCCAGGGCATAGACCGATAGACTAACATATGTAAGTCCATGCTATACCCTCAGGGAATAGATGGTATTGGCGATTCCCCCAGGGCATAGACCAGTAGACTAACATATAATAAGTCCATGCTATGCTATGCCCTCAGGGAATAGATGGTAGGCCCCTATTGGCGATTCCCTGAGGGCATGCAGCATGCACGCGTCAAACACGCAGAGGGTGCAAGCAGAGGCGGGCGGGACGCGTCACGGCCCTGAGGGCATGAGCCAACGTAACAAGTTGTATCCTGCGGAACATTCCGCGTCCAAAACTACTGCAGCGCCTCCCTGTGACCAAAACGCAAAACAGCGACCAGAGACCGTGAGCACGGGTATTGTCGGTAACATTTCACCATTTCCACAGCATCCAATACACTTCCGGTAATCTGTCAAACCTCTAAATCACAGCTTTGGAAAACAATATTCGATGCTTCTCGGCTCAATATGGTTGATAACCAACCAGATTAATGACTCATCTACTGATTCCCCATATGTTCCGTGTGTAGGCCTATTTGGCGAGAAATCACCATGAGCTGTTGGTGGTTTCGTTCGAGGAGCAGGGAGGGAACACAGCATCTCGCACGGTAAGTCCAGCCTCAGCATCTGTCATAAGTCACCAGAGACTATAGTGCCACGCCCACTGCCGCGCCCACTCAACCCTAGCCTCTATAAGCAGCTCTGTGTACTCGTCCGATCCTCTCCCGAAACGGCAGCCAGTGAGAGCGCAGCCCGTGAGAGAGATGAAACTTAATCTAACTCAACCCCTACGCCCAGAGTAGACTTGATGGTAGGCTACATATGCAAGTTTAATATCCCTCTATAAAATAGTGCAAATGCGTACCTGGTACCTCGGTACTGTCGATGTATGGTTGGAAGCAATCCAACAACCTGAGTAGGCCCACCCTACATCATACATGACTTAGTCCCACATAACACAGTCGACGCTACTGAGCCACACCGCAGTCCATATAGATCTAGTATCATATATGATATAGGGTATAATAGACTATATTAGATCTATAGTCACTGCAAATAATGTGTTCTGATTAACGAATTACTCTCACTCCCCAAATATAAAGGCCAATCCTGTTTGAGGATGTGTGCCCCTATGGTATGGTATGGTATGATAATGATATGGTATAGTATGGTAGATTTGTTATGGGAGTAGGGGGGTCTACCAATGTAGATCTATATAGATACACCTGCTGGCCTCAAGTGATGATGCCATTGGACTATTAAGGGAGTGATCATTTTTTATCAACAGGGGGGGGGGGTTGGTTTGGGGGGGGGGGCAAAAAAATTTGGACCCCTTGACCGGGGGGGGGTAAAAAATTTGGACCCCTCTTGGGGGGGGGGTCAAAAAAATTTAACCTGTTTTGGGCCAAAAAGCCCGCGCGTTACTATGCTTCAAAGGGCCCGCGCGCCCGCCGATTTCCGACCCGTAGGGGGGGGGGGTAAAAAATTTTGACCCGGTGACCGGGGGGGGTGAAAAAAATTTCGCGCGCTCCGCGCGGAAAACCACCCCCCCCCCCTGTTGTTAAAAAATGATCACTCCCTAAACCTCGAATCTAAAATAGCAAGGTTTTTAATCTAAAGATTGTTTATATCTGATTAAAAGTAGGGAGGATACAGCAAAGGCAATAAGTAGGCCTATTATTTTGAAAGCTGAGGTGTGCAACCTCTGTCAGTCTGAGGCTAAAACCATTAAGCATAGATAGGTATGTATGTCTATGCATTAAGGTACGGTACCAGTATAAAAAAATAAAGGCTTTTTATAGTGAAAATTTACATTTTAGTATCTGGTAAAAGATGTGTGAAAATGTAGGTAATTTCTAGCCTACGCCATTCCCGGTACCTGGTACTGACATGATAAAGAAATGACAGTCTTATCACACGTGAAATTAATATCTCCTCCTTTTTATACACAGAATGGCTGAAGCAGCAAAGCGTGGCGATGACTACTGCTTGACACAACTGCTGAAGACTGGTGGAAAATGGACTTCAGAATCACTTCGCGAATCCCTCAACTCATCGGTGACAATGAATCATGTCCGCTGCGTCAACATCCTCCTCGAAGCTGGAGCGAATGCGCTCGGAATAATCAGCGAGGTGACAGAGAGCGAACCCAAAGACCCTGGTTACTATGCACGAGACAAGCCGCTACTAGTATATGCCACAGAGAAGGGTCTGGATGGTGTGCTGGCTTTGCTGCTGCAATTTGGAGGCGACTCGCCTTTGAGTCGCTGGAAAGGTGGTGACACGCTGCTACACATTGCTGCCCGCAGAGGATTTGCGACATGCTTGGAAGTACTGCTTAAAACCACACACCACAGTTCTATCGTGAGCTATAATGACGCGTATGAGACCCCAGCCACGCTGGCAGTCACCGCTGGGTTTTACGAGTGTTTTGTGACCCTCATCCCAGATGGCGGGGTGGAACAGATGGATGGCGAAGGGAGAAACCTGCTACACCTGGCTGCGGTGCATGGTAAATATGCCATGGTGGAGAGGCTGCTCGTTGTCGGGTACGCTGTCGATGAGACTGACTTTGAGGGACATACACCCATCATCGACGCGGTCCTGCGAGGACATCTCAACATTGTGAAACTGCTCGTTCAGTATTCTGAAATTGACTTCCCAGCTGAAAAGGACCGCACTGCTCTCATGTTCGCTGCCCAGACTAACGCTATTGACTCGCTACAGGTGCTGCTCAACTCTGGAGCCGAGGTGAATAGGCGAGACAAGCATGGCAATACTGCTCTCATATTGGGGGTAAAACATGAAGATGTCACCGCTGTGTTACTAGCCAATGGTGCTATGACCAACATGCAGAACCACAGTGGGGTAACAGCATTATGGTACGCGGCATATTATGGCGTCATTCCCTCATTACATTGCCTCCTAAAGGCTAGTTCAAACCCAGAGTTAACTGGTGAGAAGAGTCTATTCCCACTAGAAGTGGCCCTAGAACGAGGGCACTTTGAAGCAGCAAAGTGTATTATATATGCGGGTTGTCCATTCAGGAACATACTTTATACTCTTAAGCAATATGCAGTCCTCCAGGTCATTAACCGGGTAGTCGGGGGTATCGACTTCTCCGAGTGGGTCGAGGATTGGCTGTACCATCCGCGCTCTTTGACGTATTCTTGTAGACGTGTTATACGTCAGACTCTTGGCATGGACAATATTTCAAAAAGAGTGTCTCAGCTGCCACTTCCACGGGCACTCATTCATTACGTAGATCTCATTGACTTGTGTCAATTTTACAACAAAGAGGAATTCATAGTTAGCAATAAGGTCGAACGATAAGTATTCGGGATACATGCTTGTTTATTTATTTTTGTATTTCTATGATATATAATAAACATTCCCCAACTATGATACTGTAGTTTTCTTACTTTTAACAACAGAGGAGGTGATGAACTGTTGTTCGGATTAAAGCCATCGAGAGGCGTCCAACCCCAACTTTATTTTGTTACAAAAATGCTAAATTTCTTGAGCATTTAGTTTCGGCTATGTACTAGCATTTTCCCTTGCTCAAAAAAGAAATACCCATGCTAAAATAGTTTTTCAGCCATTCAAAAAAAGATGGCCAAAAGATTTAAAACATTTCAATAACATGCTCAACACTACCCCTATTAGACTGTGGTCCACCGTAGACCCCCTTGCACCCGTCCGGGGATTTTCGCAGAGCCATATTTTCAGGAGCCTGACCCTATGAGCTATTGCAATCCACTTGTCTGCACTTTATTCGCAGGTGGATGTAGGCATGACGCTCATCGGTTAGTTCATATGTGAAAAACACTAAAATCGCTAAATATGTGACTTATGAAGTGATATACCATTTCAATATGTAATGATATGACCACTTTTTCATGGCAACTGGCACATATGAGCATAGACTATGCATGGGAGCTATCAGATCTGTACGTTTAAAGCGATAGGGATGTTTAATGAACATCTAATTAGCATAAATTAACATTATAACAACGTTTTAGCAGTGACCATAAATAGGTTGTCGGGAGGTATCCTAGAAATTGATACGATTCTGAACATGCTACCACCCTCACGGTCACACCCACCCATGAATCAAGTGCAGACAAGTGAATTAGTATAGCTTATATACATGGGTATCAAGAATAAAGGGTCTTACAAAATCCCCAGGCGGGTGCAGGGTTTCACTATCTGGACCATGGACTATATGTTCAAACGTTGGTCCTTTTGTCACAAAATAAAGTCAGTTTATGTGACTATACATGGGTAAAAATCAACACGTGCGACACGGCGACACGGGGAGTTGTTAAAACCGACACGTGCGACACGGGGGTTTTAAAAATCGACGGACACAATCAAGTAGACCATAATGCACTGGATAAAAATCGACACGGCGACACAGCACTCTTGTTAAAAATCGACACGGCGACACGGTCAAAAATCTCGGCACCCATGTATAGTCACGTTTATCCTAATTCACTAGCCTAGCGCAGAATTGGGCTGCCTCACCAACTCAATACATAGGCAAATGCCAACGCCCGTTGATACTGTCTCTGGGGAATACAGATGAAGAGGGGAAGGTCGGGGTAGATGAGGGACTGAGCCATAAGTTCAGAGAGAAAAGAAAATGAAAGAAAAGTGGGGTTTGGGGGGCATATACCCTGATATCTGTACTGTACATTTGATACACTAGGTGGCACCACTATGCACATGCTATATTTTGATATCATGCAGGACATACCTGCTTTAATAGGCTAGCATAATAAGAAATGAATCAAATGATTAAAAAAAAGAAGTTGGGTATATTGATTTAATTTGTTTTGGGAAGGAGATAGTGAAGTGATGGCCCATGATGAGAATAATGTATTGTATAGGGCAGTTGTGAATCAACACCTGAGGTGGTGCCTTTGCAGGGGATCTTTAGTTCTGATTTTGGCCACCTGAATAGCAAACTGTGAAAATTTTACGCCAAAATATGTGATGGTGCTTCTTGATAGAAAACACAATAGTCTTCTGAGAATTATCCTATCCATGAACGTGAACACACTGGACTGGCGTCTCTATAACATTGTAGACTGATACATCTGCCATGGGTCCCCTAGTGAGTAGAATATGAACTAATGAAATCGGTGACTCATTGGAGATTTTTTTGGAAGACTTAAAATCCTGAAGATCAAGACATGCAAAGCTAACTGAAATTTACTAAAAATAACGGGGGTTCACTGATATTCCTAGGCTCCCTATATGCCCAATCTCTCAGTCACTACACTGAAAATCCATACGTTGAAAGGGTTACTAGTAGTCAGTACAGACTAACCCAGGTTGGTCATATGAGTGTTAGTCACAATGGCAAAGTTATATTCAAAAATGACCAAGGGGTCAATCAGTAGTGGCTAACCTAGGTCCATCATTGGTGTGTTGTATTTGTATACCACTAGCTGGGGCCACCTGTGATGACCACTCAGTGGCTCCCCCTGGAACTAAAAAGACTATGGTGGGTTGGTCAGCAGTGACCACCCTGACAATAATAACTAATCTAGGTTGGTTGTATAGGGAGCCAAAAAATGACTAACTAGGTTAGGCACTAGTGACTGAGAGGTTGGGCGTATAGGGAGCCTAGGAATATCAGTGTAGTACCTAACCTAGTTACCCAGTGAACAAAGAACGTTTTTTAACGTTCTGAAACGTTACAATGTATGACGTTATTTTACGTTATATATAAAATGTTATTTTACCTTCTTATATGGTTCTCGAAAAACGTTTGTTTTTATAACGTTATTCAACGTTATATAACGTTTTAAACCATAACTCTGTCGACCAGGTGGGAGGGACACTTCAGGTTCTTAACTATGGGTGCCTATAAGAAAATTTTCGTTGTGGTGAGACAGCCATTTTGCAGTTGCCATCTGCAAATCAGTTTGGATAATGATATTCACATTTTATTTTTCATATTCTAAGAAAAATCTAAGAAAATATCATTGTACTTGCGGGAATAGAACCCCAGACCCTCTGATTAAAAGGCAGCCATGATAACCACTACACTACTGAGTTTGGTGATGTATTGTTCTTGAAATATCTTACCTTGCCTTCTTGTGTGTGTGAGGTGTGTACTGACTTACAGTGGACGCCTCAGACAAAGGCTTCACTCCTTTGTTATTTCACATACCCGAAATTTAAGTCAGATAGCTAGCCTACACCTGTACTCTGGTATGCCCACATAACCACTGCCCACTGGCGGGCCCACTGGCCATTGACCCAGTGTTAGGGACCTTTAGCAACCACGTAAAAGCTCATTAAACATAGCCGTGTTAAACACAGGTGTAGGCTATCAAATACATATTTTATAAGATGTTTTTTTATTGATATGTACACGTTCCGAAATTGCGCTGGCCTACGTCCGTGTTTACTGAGCTACATTGGGTTTGCTAAAGGCCCCTAATATTGGTGCATATATGATACATTTATCGCTTCCAATGTCTGCTGGACATCTGAGCCGGTGGCCCATCTGTCAAGGGCACTGGTTCTTTAGGCAGAAGGTTGATAGTTCGATCCCCACCCATACCACATGTTTTTGTCTATGACCGGGTGCCGTCTCTGACCAGGTGCCGTCTCTGACCAGTTTGGCATGATAAGGTCAAAATACCAACAGCAGGAGGCTACTTATAATTATAATTATGAATATATAACAACCGCCATAAGGTTTTTACAAATCCCTATATATATATGAGCATAATTTCTTTTAAAACAAATCTTTTCTGACACCCGGTCAGAGATGGCACCTGGTCAGAGATGGCACCTGATCAGAGACAGCACCCAGTCAAAAATATTGGCCGAAGCTCGTGAGACACAGCCAGTTGCTATTGGATATTCTACTCACCAAATCACCAAGGAAGAAAACCGTGAAAAAACGGAAAATAACGTTCAAATAACGTTGCACATTTGAACGTTATACCATAACGTTAATATACGTTAATTGGAGTCAACGAATTTGCGTTATATAATGTCATATATCCGTTTTTTTCAAACGTTTTCTGCACCTCAATAAAACGTTATTTTCACGTTATATAACGTATTTTTGTTTACTGGGTAGTCATTTTTTGGCTCCCTATACGACCAACCTAGGTAAGTTATTATTGTCAGGTTGGTCAGTACTGACCAACCCACCTAAGTCTTTTAATTGCCAGGGAGAGCCACTGAGTGGTGATCAAGGTATCTTACAGGTGGCACTAATTAGTGGTATACAAATACAACACACCAATGATGAACCTAGGTTAGCCACTACTGACTGACCCCCTCAGTCATTTTTGAATATAACTTTGCCATTGTGACTAACACACATTATGATGAACGTAGGATAGTCTGTGTTGACTAACCCTTTCAACCTATAGATTTTCAGTGTTGGGGGGCAGAGCCCCCCCATTACATATTAGATAACTAGCCTATCCTACCATGGACTGTGTAGGCATATCACTACTAGTGGCGCCGTCTTCATTTGCTTAGAAACATTTTTAAGATGGTCCAAGATAATTTAAGATAGGAATTAGGATCAAGATAGGTTAAGATAATTAAGACGATCTTAATTCTGTGTTAAGATTGCGCTGTTAACGTTTGTCCGCGCACCTAGGAGAGTTATCCCGGGCGTGCGTCTAACACTGTGCTGGGGTCTGTACGGACCCCACCCGAAATGACACGTTTAGTTGATTTATGGAAAATAACCCAGGCCTTTTCCATAAATATTGGTAGGTATTGTGGTCTATGAGGAAGAAATACAATGATAAAGGACTAGAGACTGACTGAAGGCAAGCATACTTCTTCACAGGCTGAGCAGGACTGACGCTCTTTTGCCGTGCTTTTATTACGTTATACATCCAGGTACGCATAAGGTCGATGTAATATACATATGTCGAAATAGCATTGTGAGACCTTGTAACTGCTCATACCGGAAGTAGCAATAAAAGCGCGGCAAACTAGGTCAGTTGTGCCTACCCTGCAGAAGAAGTTAGACTTGCCTCAGTCTCTACTTTTTTCATCACTGAATTTCTTCCCACATACACCACATAATTGGCGACGAAGGAGCTTACCCTGTGGACAATCATGCCTGGCATCTCTTGGATACTGTGAGTCCATTCCATTTTGAGAACTTTGATTGTAATCTTTGGTGAACTTTGGTGGAAAATTCAGGGCAGTGGTTTTGGGTCAGTTGTGCAGTCAGTCAGCCTCAGTCCCTGTGTTGGCACTTTCTGCACAGGCACACACTCATATCACCAGTGGCAGTGGATCTAGGCTCTTTGGATCTGCACCAGCTGTGTCTTAACAGTCTGAACATTCACATCTACATTGTGGAACATTTGCTGTTTAGGTGGCCTAGCCCTATTCATCCTGTTGTAGGCCTACTTTTTGCCTTACAATGGGGGACTTCATTATGCACCCTTTCCAGTTGGAACCAGTGGAGTCTGCAGCTAAGAGGTGGGAGAGATGGCTTAGAAAATTCCCACACTTCCTAGTGTACAAAGGCATCACCAATGAGGCAAAAAAGACTGCATCATTGATGTTACTCTTAGGTGATGACGCTATGGATGTTGCTACATCTCTTGGCATTGATGCTACCACAACTTTTGATGAAGCAACTACCAAATTGACTGATTACTTTGCCCCTAAATGCATCAAAGAGTATCAGATATATGAGTTCAGGCAGGCTTATCAGAGAGATGACGAGATGATTGATCAGTTTCATGTTCGGCTGAAGAGTCTCGCTAAGTACTGTGATTTTCATAATGAGGACGGTGAGATAAAATATCAGATTATTCAGAAATGTCGATGGCCAAAAGTGCGAGAGAAGGGACTCGATGAGCCAGACGTCACGTTGGCGGCTCTTCTAAAATTCGCACGCACTCAGGAGTCTACGGGACGACAAAGCAAGGTGATGTCGCAGTCTATGCCCACCGCTCCTGTGGAGTCAAAGGTCCACAAGGTGATGTCAAAGCCCAACTCCTGGGGTCGTGGCAAGAGGAGACAGTCTTCACCGCCACGCAGACAACATCAACAACGTCAACAGCAACAACAACATCGGCAGCCTTCCGACCAGACGGGCACGTGTTCTGGTTGTGGGGACGCATCTCATAACAAGCGAGCACGCGACTGTCCCGCGTGGGGGAAAATTTGTCACAAGTGTTCCCGATACAATCATTTTGGGAAAGTTTGTAGACAATCAACAAACTTTGTTGAGACTGACGAAGGCGCTACTGCAGCACCGCTGTGTGACGATGCTATCGAGTATCAGTATAATTTGTTCCATACCAATGCCATGCCTAGTAAAAGGGTCAAACCCTACATTGTATGTGTAGATTTACATGGTGTTGCCACAAACATGGAGATTGATACTGGTTCTGGTGTAACAATCTTGAACAAGGTTCAGTATGACAATGTCAAGAAGTGTAATCCTGGTCTGGTGTTAAGTAAAACCAATTTACCTGTACTTAAGATGTTTTCAGGTGCAAGTCTATTGCCACTTGGTCGTGTAACATTGAATGTGCAGCATGCAGGTCAGTCATTACAACTTGATGCATTAGTTGTCGATGGTCAAGGTCCATGTCTTCTCGGAAGAGACTGGATCAACGAGTTGCATCTTGATTGGTCCGCGGTTCATTCTCTTTCAGATGTGGACTACAGGAAACTATTCCCTGACCTATTCAAACCCGAGCTTGGTAAGTTAAAGGGTTACGAAGCGAAACTGTATATAGACACTGATGCGCAACCACGTCAGTTCAAGGCGCGAACACTATCTTGGTCTTTCAGAGAAAAGGTCGAGGCTGAACTTGATCGCCTCGAACGTGACGGGGTCATAGTAAAAGTTGAATTTGCAGATTGGGCTGCTCCAATCGTCCCGGTAATGAAACCGAATGGTGACATTCGCATTTGTGGTGATTACAAACTGACTGTCAACAGAGCAGCAAAGGTGGACAAATATCCAATTCCAAATGTTGATGATTTGTACCAAAAGTTGGCTGGGGGTGTTTGTTTTTCCAAGTTGGACCTCAGTCATGCATATACTCAGGTAGTTCTCAGTGAGGATTCCCGTGAACTCACAACAATTAACACTACCAAAGGTTTGTACCAGTACACACGCTTGTGTTTTGGGGTATCTTCCGCACCAGGTATTTTCCAGAGAGTTCTGGAGCAGGTACTTCAGGGTATACCCATGGTAGCAGTGTATCTGGACGATATCTTGGTGTCGGGGCACACAAAGGAGGAGGCACATCAAAACTTGACGACGGTACTGGGTCGGCTGCAGCAGGCAGGACTACGTCTGAGAGGTGAGAAGTGTGTGTTTCTCCAAGATTCCTGTGTCTATCTAGGTCACAAGCTGGATGCAGAAGGAATTCACCCCACTACCGAGAAAGTAGCAGCTCTTCAGAACGCACCACCTCCTACCAATGTGAGTGAACTCCGCAGTTTCCTGGGAATGGTAAACTACTACCACAAGTTCCTAAGGAACCTCAGCTCGACACTCGCACCACTGAATCAGCTCCTACAGAAGGATGTTCCGTGGAAGTGGGGGCCAGAACAGGAACAAGCGTTTGCTAAATCAAAGGAACTATTGCAATCTTCGCAAGTGTTAGTTCCCTACAACCCGGCTCTACCATTGCTTCTTGGCTGTGATGCGTCATCGTACGGCCTTGGTGCGGTACTCTCTCATCGGATGCCGGATGGCTCCGACCGACCAATCGCGTTTGCATCCAGATCGTTAGCTCCCGCTGAGAAGAACTGGCGCCATACTTTCGCAGGAGGGAAGAACTGTGTGCAGAACAAGGTTGCTTGATGTGGGGTTTGCGTGTGATAATACCACCACAAGCTCGTGACTGTGTTCTTGAGCAACTCCATGAGTGCCATCCAGGAATCGTTAGGATGAAATCACTTGCACGCAGTTATGTTTGGTGGCCAGGAATCGATGCTGATATCGAGCTTAAAGTGAAATCATGTCAGCAGTGTCAAGTCCAATCCAAGTCTCCGCCGCATGCTCAGCTCCACCCTTGGGAGTGGCCTGGTAAACCTTGGCATCGGATCCATATAGACTATGCTGGCCCAATTGATGGACAAATGATTCTAGTGATTGTAGATGCTCATTCAAAGTACATTGATGCTCATGTCATGAACACATCCACTTCCAAAGCTACTATAAGGAAGTTGAGACGAACATTCTTTGTTCATGGAACTCCAGTTGTGCTTGTGAGTGACAACGGAAGTTGTTTTACAAGTTCAGAGTTTCAAGAGTTTTGTAAGAAAAATGCTATTAAGCATATCTGTACTGCTCCATACCACCCAGCCAGTAATGGTTTAGCTGAGCGAGCCGTACAGACGCTTAAGGAAGGTATCAAGAAAACGCCAGGTGAAGATCTGGAAACTAAGGTAATACGCTACCTTTCCAGATACTGTGTTACTCCACAGACGACTACTGGACAAGCCCCACAGAGTTACTGATGAAACGTAAGCCACGTTTCCTGTTGGATGTACTTCATCCGTCTCTGTCCAGTAAGGTTATGGATAGACAATCCTATGCACGGCAGTACCATCAGCCTGCAGTCAGCCCACGTGACTTCTTTGTTGGCGATGCCGTGTGGGTCGTGAATTTTGCTGGTATGCCCAAGTGGATGCCGGGAGTGCTCCAATCAAAGACTGGTCCAGTCACGTATATCGTGCGTCTTGATGATGGACGAGTGTGGAGACGCCACATGGATCACATTAGAGCTCGTGTCCCAACTGAGCCTGAGTGTCGTGATAATGGTCGCACCATGGAGAATCGACCAATACCGCCTTACATTGCACCTGCACCTGCACCTCAAATTCCAGTGCCAGCTGCAATGCCGAAGCCCAGTACTCCTCCAAGTACCACTCCAGCGACTCCACAAGACCACCATGTGCCTCCTCTACCTAGTGCTACGCCACCTACACCAAGACCAAGTAGCCCTGCTCCAGTTGGTATTAGAAAGTCTACCAGAGTAATCAAGCCACCTACCAGACTGGACTTATGAGTACAAAACTAAAGGTGGAGGGATGTAATATACATATGTCGAAATAGCATTGTGAGACCTTGTAACTGCTCATACCGGAAGTAGCAATAAAAGCGCGGCAAACTAGGTCAGTTGTGCCTACCCTGCAGAAGAAGTTAGACTTGCCTCAGTCTCTACTTTTTTCATCACTGAATTTCTTCCCACATACACCACAGTCTCACAACAGTATTTTGGATATATGTAACAGGCATGTAGATATATGGAGTATTTACCATATTAAACACAAAAAACACATTCTGTCATAATACTTTTCGAATGACAACATTTTGTTATTTTTTTATTTTTTTCTCCTAGGAATTAAGTTTTAGATAAACGTATCAAAACTGATGATGATAACATAATTACCACTTGTGAAGATGCTTAATATCCTAGGGAATGAACATGCAAAAGATGACGTTTGTATCTTTAACCATCATTGTGCAGGAACTTTTTCTAGTCTAGGGTCCGGTTGGACTCCAGGTAGTATTAAACATGATTATTTTGACATAGTATGATAAGGGCTATAAGGTCCTGAATTGTTATTTCTGACTCACCTTGTTTTATGGAGAAATTTAAATAGTGTATTTTTCAAATTAGGCTCAAGTATTAAGTTTTTCCCCCTGAAAATTTCCCCCTAAAAAACCTCCCACTCCTCATAATGATGAAATCTCCTCATAATGATGGGAAACTCCTCATAATGATGAAAAATCACTTCAGTCCCAAAGAACAAGACAAGGGCTTTCCGAATCATTTTGAATTTTGGCTCTACGACAATTTTAAGGGAAAAAGAAAAATCATCTCCTATAAATGACCGTCAGGGGGTAATCTTTTGGGAAGACTTAAAATAGTCACAGGACTTTGATTCAAACGGTGTTAGAAAGGTCCTGAATTGTAGTTTCTGACCCACCTTGTTTGATTAAGATACTGAAAGGGGGTATTTTTGAAATTAGGTTCCGAATTTTAGGATATGAATTTTGAATTTTCCCTGCAGATACCCCTTTTTGCGTGCCTGATCACAGGTATTCAGTGGCAAGAATATATCAAGAATGCAATGGTGCAGAAAGAATTGGACAATGAAAATTGTAAGTGTATGTGGCCCGCTATAGTAGAGATTTTGTGGCTCCACCAGGAGGCAACTGCCATTAGATTACGCAAGAAACATAAATGTTCAGACTACACTACTTTCGATATATGGTATGTCAAGGCACCTGGGTGAGTTTGTCCTCATGAGCCTCTTCCGACTAGATGGACAAGAGTTGGACTGATCCAGGGTCAAGGGCCATAGCATATCAAAGCAAATTCATCATAGTGAGCTAACTCTTCATTTATAGTAGGGAGGCGTCTACCCTTCCTAGTGACACTCACACCCACGCCCAGTTTTTATGCTATCAGACAGGTAGTTGTGAGTTCATGGTTTGTGTAGATTAGATCAAACAGAACCAGATGCCGGTCTGCCAGCAGAACGACAGTCTTGTTGTAAATAACTACTACACCCTATAGGCAATGTCCTTGTTATCTGGAGGGTGGAAGCCAGGGCCTGAGGGTTGGTAACGCTTTTGGAGAGCTGCTATCTTCTGACAATTATCAAAGGTTTATTAATGCCAGTATTTGCGAATTGATATCATTGCTTTATAATACATATAGCTACAATAATGGAAAAGTTTTTAAAGTTTTGATAATAAAATGTTCATATGTACAATATTATGCAGAAAAGTGGCTAGAGGAAGCCAATAAATGTCAAAGGCATCAAACAATACACTATTATAAACATTTGTAAACGCAATGTACAGCGCATTAAATGGTGTGATACATGTTATAATGGTTATGAATAAAAGTAGTATACACGTTCAAGAAAAGTAGACATAGAATATGGAACAAACGGACAAAAAATAACTTTAGAAGTGTTACCAAACGTGCATGAACGGGGCTACTGCACTCTTACAGCTTAGGAACCCTATAGTATAGTAGAATGTAGAACACTGCATAGTTCCACCATTGTTTCTGCTTTATATCATGATGAGGCCAAAAAATTTATAAAAGATATGTTTCAGGTAACATGGGAAGAAAGACTAGGGTCAGTAGGTCAGATATTTTATCTTATTCTATCTATTTTTTCTGACATGAAAGTACTAGCCACCCTCTGTATATATACCCTAAAAGTTACCAAAAAGTGTAAAAGTTTTCTTCAAAATTGCACAAAAAACGTAGGCTCGGCACCGTTTTGCTAGGCACGGTTGAGTGACCTGATATAACCGTTTATTTTTAATCTAATTTGGCCTTAGCAGTTGCTCAATGTGATATATGCATCGGTTAACTGTTTCGTCAATGCATCTTATTCTAATTCAATTATTGTCACTACCCCATTGGCACCTCATGTAAAAAGTATGTCTTTTACTGGTCATATTCACGTTGATACGTAAAAATGACCCCATAATGACGTCTTGAGGGAGTAAATCAATTTACATGGTAGTTTGACAGGAAACTTACATATTATTTACATCTAAATGGCAATGTGAAAGAGACATTTGATATCATTCATACGTTTGAATGTGGTCATTATTTGATGTAACGAGTGGTTAAATCTTGATCAGAATATTACATCTTTTTTTGGAGAAATTATACACATAACACATTGATGTCAAATTCATGCCTTAAAGTGCATGCTAAAATGATGTGATAGATTTGACATCAACATTACGTATACTTTATATATTTAGTACATTCTTATCTGGTCAGATTATGATGTCTATAATACATCTGGACAACCTCAAGTGGTTCACTCTTTTGATACAAGATGTATCCCTTAACCAATATCAATACATTGACCATACTTTGACCATAAATGAGTATCTATTCAACACCATGAATTTCCAAAGAAGATGAAACTTCACAAACTTCTGCCTGGAATGTATGATATGTTATTTTTGTTCCTGTAGAATGATTTATTTAAGGTAGAACCAGGAGATTTGTACGAGCACACCTTTTCTGTGGTCACTAAAACTATTCAAATCCCAAATACTGACCATGAGCTGGTATCACATCTTAACCAAATTGCTAGGATCAATGTGCTAAGGACTATTGGTGATGTCTATCTTCAGATGATTATCCTGAGATCAGATTAATATCAGCCATGGCCATCTAAATTACATTGTGGATATATAACATATATTATAAGTAATAATGATGTCTACATCATGTAACTTATTTACTTAAGATACACATGATTTTTTTACATGGATATTAAATAGACAAAAACACGTCTTACAGATTTGCACATAGTACGTAACCCAGTAAACAAAAAA
This sequence comes from Harmothoe impar, assembly GCA_947462335.1. Taxonomy (NCBI): domain Eukaryota; kingdom Metazoa; phylum Annelida; class Polychaeta; order Phyllodocida; family Polynoidae; genus Harmothoe; species Harmothoe impar. Next base: position 44,170,301 of record OX381710.1, read on the forward strand.
CGTTATACACCATTTTGTAACGTTATTTAACGTTATATAACGTTTTTCTAAGGCTCCTCACTATGGCATAACGTTATATACAGTTTTAGAACGTTATTTTGACGTAAAATAACGTTTTTTTGTTAGCTGGGAATGGGTCCAACAATATGACGTAACCAAATGCAGTAAATATCTGTTGAGAAAAGACGTAGAGGTAATATGATTCATACAAGTGTGGCTAGCTGGGTACCATTATATTTTCTCTGTTGTGTTTTGATAAATAAATACTTGAAACTGTAGTGACACAGTTGAGATACTAATGACACTAATGAAATAGTCGCCATTGGGTTGAGTTTGAGTTTTGAAAATGTTTTTATTTCCTGAATTTTACATGAGCAAGTCAAGGCTTTCAGAAATGGCCAATGTATATATGATGAAAACTTAAACCACAGCGGAGGGCTAAGACAAAGGAATTCACACCTTGGTTATTTCTACTTAGACTCACATAACTTTACAGCTGTGGTTTAAAACAGACAGACAATGGTTATGTGAGGCTAACTCAAAATATAAGGGTGCCAGCCAGTTTACAGTGGTTATTTTGAGTTAGCCTCTCATAACCATAGTCTATCTATTACATATATCAGTATTCAATACAAATGCAATGAAACTTCATTGCGGACCGAAACACAGTTAAACAGTTTGGGTAGTAAAGTAGACGTAGACTATGTGATGTGGAGATTGTTGGTATCACCTATAACCATGCTGGCTTACAGCTGGGTATATAATCGTACATGCTGCAGCCTTGAGATAACACAAATCACACCCCATGGTTACAAGTCGGCACCACCTACATACTGACGTTACAGCACCAGTCTATAGGTATCCTAGTACGTGTAAACAGGGACCGTAGATTGACGGAAACATCATCCCCTGCTGCCTGCCTCCTATTTGAACTGTTTCTAAATGTTTGCCCCTTGTCCTATTCCCCGGCTGTCCTGGGGTGGTTCCGGTTTGTTTGGCTTGCTGGTACCCTGTAAACAAGCCGCTAATTAAGCACCAAGTGGGAACCAGCAGCGAGCTGCTCGAGGCTCTGAGTGAGCAGGTGTGGAGCAGATTAAATCTGGGTGTTATAGCAAGGAGTACATTCAGCAGAACTCATTGACAATTAGTCATATCCGACTAGCTTATTCATGATGGCTGCCCTCCGCATTCATATAATGAGTAACTGAAATAAGGACGGCAATTATTTTCTACAACCTCATCTGATGATTGCTCTATCAAAAGTGTCTGAATATTCAAGAGAGAAAAAACACTGATGAACATGCCCTGACACTGTTTATCTGGATTAATGTGTTTTTTTTGTTTCATACATTAACAAATGTATGCCGTGTCTCGAGCGTGTATTTTGTTAATAAACGAGTCTTGTGAGGGCTCGTCAGGTACGGTGGACGTGGCGTGAATAGTCCCAACACTACATTCCTGATGACCAAAAAGTAAGTTCGAATTTACCTCCTCAGGTATTGCCAGGTCATGTGGTCCAAATTTAATCCAGACAAGGTACTTCTTAACAAGTCAGGTCAGGAAAAAATCCCCCGAGTCTTGTGAGGGCTCATTGAAACAAACAAAAAATTCCTATCGTCTTTGAATTTTTTTCAGCATCCGTAAATGAGAATTGAAATATACTTTGGACACGAGAGAACAATTATACACGGAAACATGGGTGATTGAAGTGGCGGCGGGGGTTGAGGAGGCCTTCCACCTGACCCACAACACTATAAATCATCCTGATATACACAAGTAGTTTGAATACCTCTTTCCTCCATGAGCTGCACCAAATAACCATGTCCAATGTCTACAGCATGCATCAGCAATATTTCTATGTACAGGTTACTTCGTGTATGCTGCAGCAAGGAAATGACCGCCCCTCTCTGGGGTAAACGCCGTTAACACCATAAGACAGCCAATAACCGGCCCCCAATGGGCTGCCCAACCGTGATTTCCTTACCGATATATCATATATAGACACTAGACCACATGTACGTGACGTCCGTCTATATGGCTACATCGCCATAACTACCAGTATTCATGTCATAACAGCCATGCCTGGACCTGTCACCCTATTGCCTTCAGTATTGCTAATTCAAACTTGGCAGTCTATAAGCAGCATATACAGACAACATTGTGTTCAAGACATCTACTTTCATAGTCAGGCAGTTTTATGAGAGGAAATATTGGACTCTCTTTATAGTTCTAGACCCCCACTCTCCGCCATTTATGGCAAGTTGCTTCCGACAACCCTGACAGGGAACACTTCAAAATGAGTGAGAGGAATACCCACTGTTACGTTCAGAGGGAAGGCAAGCGCCTCAAAAGATCAAAATAATTCTATGCCGCACCACACGGCCAGAAGAAAAGGTAGCTCAAATCCCGGCTCAAATCCCAACTCAAAGGTGAGTAGCCCGGGGTATGGTGAGCAGCTCAGTGGGATTAGGCTCATAGAAGGGTGGAATGGGTCAGATATGATGGTAAAGAGCTCAGCTCAGACGATAGTTCAGGGTAGTATTGAGCAGCTCATCCCGTGTGAATATTATCATAACCGCGGGGAGATTAGGAGCCGCTGCCCCCCACACCTAGCTGCTAACTGCCAAGCTACTTACCACACAGATGTGGCATTCTCAGTTGTCAATATTAAGTCAAGTAAAGCCCTGTGTGTACCTCCCTCATTTGGCTTGGTCTGAATGGAGGTTGTAGCCCGTCCTCGGTGAGCTAAACTTTTGGGGCTGCCATCCTACACTGAAAACCTAGATATTTTTAAAAGTCATCACCTTAGATGAGTTAAGGTCATCACGCTCAGTTGAGGATAGTTGAATGCATCAGGCCATCATACTGATTAACCAACGTCATCATTTCGTCACTATGTGCCCTACTAGACAATTAATATTATAGTACCTACTGCAGACAATCTACTTTTTGATATCTACAATAGCCTTGGACATCGAGACTTAAAAAATGTTATTACATGGACCTGGAATGAGGGCCGGAAGTGAATAGGGACTGTTTATAATTATCTAGAAAGTGAAATATCTATATATCTGAGGTAGTATACTTTTTAGGTTCCCTTCCACCCTGCCTCTGAGTCGCTCACTGCCCCTCTAAACTATCCTTCCATTGAGATCCCTTTCCACCCTGCTTCTGAGCCACTAACTGCCCCTCTAATCTATCCTCTATCCTCCCTTTGAGGTCCCTTCCACCCTGCCTCTGCATGAGCCGTTAACTGCCCCTTTAAACTATGCCCCCTTTGAGGTCCCTGCCTCTGAGCCGCTCACTGCCCCTCTGAACTATCCTCCCGTTGAGGTCCCGTCCACCCTACCTCTGAACTGCCTACTTCCCCTCTAAACTACCCTCCCTTTGGCTTTGGGTGTCATTCCTAACAGGTTCGGCGATAGTATTGGACCGGGACCCGAGACTGCATTCCACCCTGCATATGAGCTGCATCACACTCCATGTTTCTCTAAACTATCCATCCGCTGGGGTACCCTTCCACCCTCCCTCTGAGCTGCTCTGTCCCTCTAAGCTATCCTCTCTCTGAGCTGCTATTCCATCCTCCTTCTGAGCTGCTCACAGACCACCAGCAGACATGCTGTATTGTGATCAATGGTACCCTGAGCACACAATCCTTATTACGGGCAGTCACGAACTGCAATCCCCCGGTGGTCCCTAAGCAAGTGTCCAAACATTCACGATGAAATTACACAACCCTGCTCCTTTTTTATTTTTTTTTTTTTACTCCAGTCAATCTCTTGAGCAAATGATGCGTGGGGAGGACATCACTCATGGCATGATGGTTAACCAAAACATCTAGAGATTATTGCTTGCAGAGGACACAGATACAATGTGCTAGAATGCTGTGGTATGTGATTAACCAATGTCACGATGAGCAGGACCGAGTGAGCTGCTCTACTAGTCAAAATGAGTAACCCAATGAGTAGATGAATGCGCGAGACATCGCTGGCATCATGCATAGAGACATATATCACAATGAGACAGGAACTCTTTGCACATTGATGGTAGCAGGGGAAAAAGTAACCTGACGGGGGAGGATAACAAATCTTACTTTACGTAGGTTGCTTATATCTTTTCTTTTTAGGGCACTTATTCTCAGATAACATCGGACTCCTCCATTTAAAAAAGCAGAACAATCCGGCTGCTTGTCAACGACTTGAGGCGCACATCTCCAAGTGGTGACCTCTGTGTGTATCTTATGGCGATTAGAAATAATAGTTAACTGTTATAGCATTGGAAAAACCTTACCCATTTACTCATGATTACATTTGTGTATATATGCACATTTTAAGTCAGATGACATAATCTCATCTTCTTGAGACGTTATGTAGCTGCGCATGTAGATATTATGATAGGTACTACAAGGTGGGAGCAGGTCAGGGTAGCTGGATCACACGGCTGACATGCCAAATCTTCATGGATCCTACCACTAGAGTAAATACTACCCTGGGGTAGCTCAAACATAAACCCCCTCCCAACCACCCCAACCACTCCCACCCACCCAGCAGCGCCCCTCCAGGCGGGTAGGTGCACCACTGGCCAATGCCGCAGCCACCATGGCTGCTGTGTCAGGCTTCCTCCAGGGCAGCTAACTCACTCACTGCCCAGAGCCGTTCACACCATGATGGACTGGTAGGAGGAGATCAACACTGGGACTTTACCAGCTGCACTCTCTTTAATTTATCATTAATTTACTTTATCATTGCACCCTATTATAAGGAGGATACAATGAATACAATACGGACTTACTTCTCATGGAGATTGTGCTTACTCAGGAGTTTCTTAGCTGTGACTTTTCTGGTGCTCTGCGACACACAAGGAGGCACCAAGAGGATAACAGTAGGTGAGATGTGGGTTGGGTAGGTACATCGGATGATGGGACTAGTCAGTTTGTTAAAGGAAGATAAATGACCTGATGCTTGACTTTTCATTTGATGTTTTAAGTCTCTAAGCATCTATCCACCTAAAATGTCTGTGCCCTGAACGTATTATTGTATACATTTTAATTATGGTTTTATAAACACCAAGAACAAACACATGGAAGCAAGAACTACATATATTGCCTCTATATGGTATGGTGATGTATAGGGTGTGCACCCGACATAAGATCGTACAAGATCCACTAATTGCTTATATTCTAGTATTGGCGTTGGGTTCACCTTCACATATATGTAGTGAAAAAACAATTGCGTCACCGTTGTCAAAAAGACTACTTTTCGTTAGTCAGGCAGTTAATATGGTATTAACCATACCGATATACATTAATATGGGGAGAGGGTGTTCGATTGAGACAAACATATTTATAATTGATTTTATATCGATATAGTGTAGATTTACCATGAGACACATGACATGCTCTGAGACGGATACTGACACTTCTAGTTATTCATGTACAATATGATTTCTACATAACACAAGGAGGTTGTCTTGCCCAGATCTCTTCTTTTTTTTTGTACAAGTCTGATGCAAGTTTAATAAATGCATCTCCCGTTCCAACTTTACTTCTGTAGCCAAATTGGCGATCGAAAATGGAGCCCCTCCTTCCATGCAATCGACCAGATGGCTATACATATAAATGCCCTACTCTGCAGTTTCAGAGACTACAGACAACAATGAGATCTAATAAGGTGCGATGGATATCAGCCCTGCTACCGTAATAAACTCTAACGCATGTGGGGAACTGAAATTTACGAAATTAGTATCTCGTGGTAAAATCCCAATAAGGGGCAGATGAAGCTTAATATCCTTAACATGGGTCAAAGCCATGTTTGGTGTTCACGCGTAACTTTGCTCTTATTAGACACCACACCTGCATAGTGTTAATTCTACAAATCAAACGTTACCTTTGTAGCTCTGTAGTCACATATCATATGTTTACACGACGTGCATGTTTCCATGAGTAGCTTACTACAATATTTCCTTATCAAATATACTTTCCCGCTTAGTAAAGTGAATCGTACTCTGCAATGGACCAGGATCATTTTGATACAAGTCATGCGTAGGTGTTCCAAAGTCTTTACATTGGGGTTATGCACACAGTCATGTTGAAGAAGTCTTGGACTTGGTACATGTTATTCATGTTTTATCCTAGAGAGGTCCTTGGTCTACTCAGCCCATGTATATACCCAATGTTAATCAAACAGTCAATAGCAACCTCCAACACATGATTAAAATCACATGTAGGATACAGCACACCCACATGTAATAGGCATAGCGTTAATATCACACCTCAAATGTAAATGACTCAACATAAGTAACTAGTGACACGCTTGTCATCCGCTTTGGGATACAGATCTATGTCGGTAAATGCTATATCTGAGAGCTATTGAACACCTTGGCGGGAGCACATCAGATGAAGCCACGCTGGGATTACATTAAGCTAATACATCGATCGCCGCCCAAACACTCACTCAATCAGTCAGGTATTTGCTGCCAGGTTTGAGGACCATTCTCAGTGGACGGCATGCTACAGTGTGCTGCTATATGTCATGTGAGCATTCTAGGCCTTTGTCAGCTGCAAAGTAAAATGATATCATTTTGTGATTGCAACCTAGGAAATTTTCAATAGAGGACGTGATAAACGAATGAATGCAAGATCAACTGATTGATTTCAGGGGTTAATCATTATCTCATTTATCATGATTGAGCGTGAATAAGTTATCATTTACTTATTTAATTACGTGCCGGAGCATTACTATAGGGTTACTACAACACTGTATGTAAACATTGATGTAGCCATTTAATATTCTATCACCTAAAGTGGATTGTACATGTACCACTATCAACGCTATACCCCAATGTCTTATTGCGCTGCCTTATGCTCCACATCCTCACTAACTGAGGTACTTTGCACGGTATTGCAGCTTAGAGAAGATTACGCACCGTCTAATGTAAGATTTTCGTGGTCCCTGAGTTGCTCAGTTAGTGATTTAGAGTGGGATGTTACTCACTGAATGAGAGGCCGATGAGCAATATCTGAACTGTTTATCGTCACCAGAAGCAGCTCCAAGTGACTAGCTGCTCGTTCCCCTACATCCCAATGCGTTAGGTATAGCGCCATTGAGCAGCTCTGCCTATCCGCTACTGGGTACTCTGGCTCCCATGAGATGAATATAAACTCGGGGCAAGTACAGGGAAACCAATGTTTAAACATTTTGTGAACCAGGTTGCCAACTTCTCTGAAATGTTTACATAAAATATGGAGGATACATAAAAATAGGAAGTGAAACTCTGATTTCCCAAGGTGTTTGTTGAAAGAAATGGTTTCCGGCAAACGCTCTAATTCAAAAGACATGTACTCCTTATCCTTGATAGTCAGTTTACCCCAGCCTACGCACACCTGGACTTGGCCTATACGCACACCGTTATGCTGATAACGCTCAAATCCCACGATACCTTCTATGCCTCCCAAACCTCTGCAATTTGATACTCTTGCGATTTGGAAAGCTTGCGTTTACTGCATTGCAAGAGTTCTATAGCAATCACATTGCACATATTGATATCACAGAGTACACCATTCTATGATATCGTACATCATTCTATCATATCGCACATCATGATATCACATCGTATAGTAGTGTGATAAGATATACGGAAAAGTTAAAACAGACTAGCGAGGGTCCACGTAACATCGAATGAAGATTTTAGTGGCCCTGGCTTTTATATAATTATATATATATATATATATATTTATATATATATATATATATATATATATATATATATATATATATATATATATATATATATATATATATATATATATATATATATATACAGTGAAACTTCGTTATAAGGAACTCTGATATAAGAAGACCTTGCTTATAAGGAGCAGATTTGTGTGGTCCCGATTTTCCCCTATACATTTCTATAGTAAGAAAACTCTCTTAGAAGGAGGTATATTTACCTTAACCTCTGATATAAGGAGGTAATTTAGGCTCATGTTCTTATATCGCACATGCAAACCTTACCCAGGGAAGTGATCTCTCAGGGTTACAGTCACATACTGCTTAAAATTTCCCACCACTCCAGTCCCGAGAGATTGGAAGAATATTTTGTGGTTGCCTTAAGGAGAAAGGGAGATGAAAATATCCAGGAAGGGGACCTAAAGGGATTATTGACTTGAAGTAATACATGCTCCCGTCTGAATTGTATTAGAATCAAGTCTATTAGGGTATAAGAGACACCTGTAGGGGTTAAACTGTTATCTGGGCCTTAATAAGGCTGACCTTGCTTATAAGGAGACCTTGCTTATAAGGAGCAAATGGCACCGGTCCCAAGGTCCTCCTTATAACGAAGTTTTACTGTATATATATATATATATATATATATATATATATATATATATATATATATATATATATATATATATATATATATATATATATATATATATATATGATAAATATCCAACTCGCAACTTCAAATACATTTTTCAGAACAAATCTAACTTTATTTGACCATAAGTTCTTAAGTTCAACAATTCATCGTCGTTTTGAATATATTGTTTCTGGAATGCATTGGTTTACTTAACCTTTCACGTAAGACAGAATAATACTACCGTAAATACATCATTTATGAGCATTTTACCAGAAAATACATGTGCTGGTCAATAAAGTTGACGACCCACCGTCAGCAAAGCTGTTTTATGATGGTATCGTCTTGAATCAATAGTAGCATAAGAGTGTACTTTAATAAAAAATAAACCTTTGTCGAAAACTTGTCCTACACCTTTGTAGATTGGCTACATAAGAACTGTAGACGGCTAATTTAGGAGTTCCGCTCTTGGTTCAAAGATACTACCCTTTGGTGAAAACACTTGAAGAGTACCGATGTTGCTCATCTTGAAGTTGAAGTGACTCTATCTCCCTGTATGTGATGTAATGGTATTTATTATCTAGACCTTATTATATCTGTAGTTCAAAAAATATATGGGTGTTACCTTTATAGTTAGAGATCAAAAACATTATTCATCATTCACAGTACTTTCACTGGTCAAAGTTTTTTTTCTGTAACGTTTTGAAATAGTTGTTTGGTAAAGTTGCTCGAAAAGACTTCCCAGCATGGGAGATATACATGGGTTATATAGATTCACAGTATCTATATTGAGGGGGGCAGGATGAGTTGACTAGGAATAGGGAACACCCAGGAGGGAACAGCGATGGAAACGTAGAATGCAGAGTTGAGGGGAGGGGCAATGGCAGTGGTATCACGCACTGATCCACAGGTTTAATGTATTGTGTTAATTGATTCAGAAACAGGCATACTTGTTAGTCCACAGTTGCTGGCTGTTAGGAATGTTAGGTTGTCAATGTGAGAGCCATTTAGTGTCAGGTATATCTCTTTAATACCGACAGTGGGTTCTGGACTACGTACTAGACAAATACTAAAGCAAGCTACATAATAGGACCAGACAATAACATGGCCGGTCGTCAAACCAGGGTATGAAAACAGGGATGAGTAACGTGTGTGGTGCCAGATATAGGCGCTGATTGTGTAAGACAAACAGACCAACAGACAAACAGACAAAGACATCCAGGTAACATCAAAGGTGGACCTCCCTCAAGACAAGGATATATGGTGAATATCGCTGTGAATTATCGGATGGAATGGGATTCTGTCAGAGAATTTCCACATGCATTGGGATGGTCACTATCATACCCTTCAGCGTCATTCTCGTGATCATATTAAAATAGGTGAATTGACATAATGCGTGTCCAATCTACCACATGTAGGGTCTATAATCACCCATATACAAGCAAGCAGACGTTGCACATTAGGATTACCAGGGTGATGTATTGACTGGCTAATTGTCACTGCATTTAAAACAATAATCAGGGAGATTAAGATATTAGCTAAGGACAGGAGTGAAGGAGGCAGAAGATCATAAACTGGGATCGCTATGGGGAGTCAGATAGAATCAAAGAGAACGGAGAATGGAGGCGGAGAGTAGGCTAGATGAGATGCAAACGTTGGATCTCCATTGAGTAACACATGGTGCCTCTAGATCATCCCACGGGTGTGTATATCTAAAGTGGTTGGCCACCTGGAGGAGTTTCACAGATTGGCTTTATCTATGAGATAACCCTACACCACTTTCTTTGAGCTACTCATATCAGTAGCACACTTCAGCAGTGTGCATGGTGAGCGATTTAAACCCTGATAACGGCACAGATGGTGGCATCATGCAGGCTGGGGATTCATGTGTATCGTGAGTCTACCTGGATAGGGTAGATTCACCCAAAGACGGACACACACCTTAAGTCGGACACTTTTAGGCCTATATTTTCATAACAATGCCTATGTCTATGTATGTGTATGAATGGGGAAGTAAAATCTAAGTGTTCTCCTTGAAGCTAAAGGTGAAACCAAGTATCCAAACATAATGTATACATGTGTAATGCTACCTTCAAGTTGCCCTGTTTTGCATTAAGGAGCTGGTGGGCAATGTCTGGATTACTATAGGCCTGTGTCCACTATACGACAAGGAAACTGGAATATATGGCAGTTTTGACGTCCAGCAATATGTACATATCTGGGAATATATTTTGTAGATATATTCTACTTTAACTGCAGGTAGGCTGTGCCCACCAGGCGTTATAAATTGCTGCCCAGACTGCCCAGGGCAAACATGGACAAGATATTATAATAGAACAAAGAGCATATCGCCCAATTTCTGCACTAAAAATTGCTATCCCACTTTTGTATTTGAGCATTTTGTCGTCCAGCTGTTTCCACAGGGAGACGAAACATATATTTCATATTTGTATTCAAATTCACGCACAGCCTGATATATGCTAGTGGACACGGGCCTTATAGTACCACATGTTGGACACCTTTGTTCTCGTGCTATATTTTGAGGAGTATGGATAGCTAGGCTGTCTATATAAGACCTAGGCAATAAGCCTTATATATTTTGGATTCTATGATAGAAAATACATAAGAATATCTACAGTAAATAAATAAATGAGACCCTTTAAAAGAGGTGCTTCACTTTCACCTAAAGTCGGATACCAATTTCAAATTTGTTTTCATCATCTTACAGATAATGGAGTATCAATATTTATGACCTTGATACAAAATATATCAAATATTATTAATCTTATTTGGTGTTCTACCATGAAAATATGGAAATGTACTGATCCATTATTTTGTAAAGTGAGAAAATACAGTTTTCTGGTATAAGTTAGGTTTGACGTAGATATCTTTTATCTCCTTACCAAAAGAAAAGAAAACGAAAGTGTCCGACTTCAGGTGAAATTAGCCTTTCAAATTTTCGGTTTTTGAGTGACAATATTTAGGTAAAAAAAACTGTAAAACCTTTATTCTATACATGAGTCATGAAGTGTAGACCCTCTCCTATCCATTGGTATGACACAATCAATTGTACGTGAAATATAGCCTTGTCTATACTCAATGTAAAAGGCTTGCATTAGCAGTGACAATGAGCGTCCGCAAGTGGTGAATCTACCCTACCCCATCCAGTGAGGCCAGGTATTTATATTGGTGCCAGTACTGTGGGATGTGGCCGAGCAGCTGCCAGTTATGATTGTATTTTCATGGGATCATGTAGGACTCACATAGAGCTTTTAGGCTTTAGGATTTTATGATATAATTATTATGGTTATATCAAATCCGTTACATGCGTTGCAGGTGGGTTTCAAAGGGTTTTGTTTATCATGTCACACATAATCACATGAATCAACTGTGATGTTATGACCTCTGTATATTAGGCTTACAATGTTGTTCACATGCCTTGCATATATATAGGGCCTATGTGTGCGACTGCGCATAGATTGTAAGGGGACAGACCCCACACCAGACAATAGTAACCCCTACAGGTGTCATATTATTAACACCCATATATTATAGAATGATACCCACGTAACCATACGTCGGTTATGTCATGGATCACACTATAAGAGTGCAATGGATTTATGGGTTCAGTTAAGTAAGGTACACTCAGCATGAATCCGTCTCGGGAACTCTTGTAATTTAGTCTTTTAATTCCGTCCATATGTAGCCGATATAAGTGATGATAATTATGAGGGTTTAAGTTGGGTAGCTTTTTACGTGTCTCAAATAGAGCCAATGTTTATAACATTCAGCAGTTGATACAGTCCAATCATTGATACAGATCATTCGCCATAATCCAGAAATCAATGTAAGATCAATACAAGTGTAATAAACGATACTTTGTCTCTTTATGATATTGGTAGAGTATCAATTAAAGAACAAAGTCGACACAGTTCGGATCAAGTGTTACAGGTTGCAAATCAGGTTTATTCAGAGAACCTAGACAAGCAGTATCTATGTGTGCGAACTCCCTATAGAGTTCGGAACGGGTCAGTAGGCTAATCAGCCGTATTGATCACAGGGTCTCCTTGCCAGCGTGGCTCAGAGTAACCGACGAGTACCGTCAGATGCTGGGTATATATAGGCAGCCAGCCTGCGCGCGCACACGCAGACCGGAAGCCTATAGCGACCTCTGTCCATACCCCAAGCCCGGGGTAGGTGCTGCCACCTACCGTCGGACTGAAGGGTTCGGACTGAGCTCGCAACACAACATCCAACAGCACTCGTCATATAACATACCCGTATAACCCTAGCCCCTACACTACCCCCTACCAGATAATAACCGGGAGGTAAAAAATTAATTAAGGTTAAAGTCCGAAAACACTTCGGACTGGCATTATCTTATAAATACCACCTTAGGGGTTTATTAAAGTTATACCTTACAAACAATATGACGTATAATGTTGAACACAAAAAGGTATTAATTACACACATTTCTACACATATAGACCGTAATGACAATTACGCCCCATTCCCTAGGATAGATGGAGTTAATCTATACATATAGTATACAAACACTTGAAAAAGTACAATATCACAGTAAAAAAATTTCGTCCCTTCAGGACCCCGAGCTAATTAAACTCGTAACGAATAATACTTATAAGTGATAAACAATACCACTTCTTTTAAAGTTTTAAAGACATATTAAAGTATTATTACAAAAAGACATCATACGTGTAGCGAAGATCCGGATCCTCTGTTGATGGTGTTGCATTCCGCCCGGCTTTCAGAACCTACTTCGTTCAGCTCCTACTCACCGGAACGAGAAAGTTCATAGCTCATGCTCGGGAGCTTTTTAGGTGATAAATAGAGAGAAAAAAATAGTCCTGCCTCCAGGCGATCTTCGGACTTATAATTAGGAGCACTCGGTCCTGATATCCATAGTTTATATATAAAAAAAACATCCTGTATCGGATCCATGTTGGTAAAGTGCTCCAGTCCCGAGTTCAGCGTCCCTTCCGGATCTCCTTGTCCTCCTCCGTCAGTACCACCTGGCAGACTGGATCCTTGCGTAGCCAGCCTGCCGCGTTCCTCTGTCCGGACACTCCTAAACCCTTCCTAAGGGTTTTGCTTGTAGGGTTGGTATATTTAGGATACCCCCCCTTTTCTCCTAATCGGCTCCTAGAATAGGATGATCTAGCCCGACTCGTCTCCGGAACCGGGTTGAGCCGGCTCCTCTTCCTCCTCGGAGTCCGACGCCGCTTCCGCCAGAGTCAGCTCCTGGAGCCAGAGCTCGATTTGAGCCCGAGTTCCATCCCACTCGTGCATTTCATGCGCGAAGCAGTCCCGGAACCGACGACGTTCGTGGTCCAGCTTTTCCTCGGCGTTCTTAACTGCCAGCTTCTGCTTCTTCCTTTCGGTTTTAGCAGCACATCGTTCAGTCCGAGCGTTTTCACGCTCTTCCTGTACGGACTCCGCAGCCGCTGCCTTCTGGGTAGCGACCTCCCTCTGATGGAGATGATGCACCGTGTTTAACGACAACATCGCCACCTCCTGACTCAGGCCAGCAAGCAACCGATGAAAATTGTCTTGCCATTGACCGAATGCCTCCTGTCCGGCTTCATAGGAAGTGAAGTCGGCGGGAGGGAACGAAGGAGGGCTGTTCAGTCGCAAGACTAGACGCCCCTCCTCTGCGGTCTCGGGTGGGAGATCTGGGGTCTGAACTGGCTTCGGCGTTTTCTTTGCCGGAGCCTTGGTCTTACCGGTCTGGGTTAGAGTCTGCGACTCATCACCCGGAACCATGTTATTTTCGGGGAACTCCTCTGCGAAGGACCCCATCGTGCTGGAGTTCGGATCCTCCGGATCAGACCGAGGTGGCCTGCCCTGGGGACCCTTTTTCCAGTCAGTCGTGTGAGAGGTAAATGCCGGTCCTTTATAGCCCGGATCCGCCTTCTCCATAACGGATTTCCTTTCATCCGTTTTGGCCTTCTTAGAGTTGGCCTGCTCGGAAGACCCACTAGGTCTCTTCTGAGCGTGCCGCACCTTTCGCGTGCTGGTACGCTTCTGGTACTCCTCGAATTCATCGAAGAGCTCACCTTCCGGAACCCGGTTGTAGTTGCCGTCCGGGTTTACCTTGTAAAACACCCGGACCTTTCCTCTCTCGTTGGTGCCAAAATCCACCTCGAGATTCTCGTTCCGGCCCACTACTGGAGGGAAGTGGGCGTAGACTTCCTGATGGGCTGTCTGGATGCGTTCCGCTGCGACATCCAGAGCCAACCCGTGCTGCTTTGCAAGATGCCTGATGATATCGGCTCTAGTGTAGAACCAGCCACCATTCGGACAACCCTTGCTCTGCTTTGGACCCACACTCAAGCAGTCATACCGCATGTAGTGACGCAAATGAAAGCGGGTAACATGTCTTGCGTACCGAACCTTGCTAGGCCAAGTTCGGGGCGTTTCCAGTGTCTCGTCGATGTTCAGACAAGGCTCAAAGGGGCACTTGCTAAATGGATGCCATCTAGACATAGCCCATGCCAACTTAGCTTTCTGGAAGATTGAATGGTATTTGGTACTACCATTGCGAACCTTGTCCAGGAGCTCAAAGTGGTACAACTGTACCGACTTCTCGAGTGGATCGGTCTTAATCCACTCCTCGTCATCGGAGAGACCGTCAGGACCCACCTCTTCCGGAATGTGTGAGGCCCGCTTGTCCTTGACACAGTCATTCACACACATGGGTTTAAAATATTTAAACCCACTTGCAGCATTGGCTCGGAGTGCATTCCGGACCAGAACCTGAAGTTCGTCGTCCGGGAGAGAATTTTCATCCAATCCCTTCAGAACCGCTTCTACCTCCTCGTCGGATCGACCCCCCTTCCGAGAGGTTACCTTGATGGTCTCTCGTAGGTATTGGTCCCTCCGATTGGCCTTTTCCATTTGACTAGTGTCTGCAGACCTAGCCGCGGCCGTGTTCTGTTGGATCATTTCACCCTCCAGAGTGGCATCCAGAATGGACTCTTTGGTCTTCTGTTCCATACTCCGAGCCAGCTTCATCGCTGGCGTCAGAAGTCTCCTCTTCTCCCGCCGGCTATGCACGGTCTTGAATTCCGCTGCAGTTTGCAGGTCGTACTCCAAGGCCGCGATAAGTTCGGGACGTCCCTCGGTCTCAGCAACTAAGCGAGCTGTCTCTGACTGTTTGCTAAGATCCTCCATGGCCGCCGTTAGGCGATCTGGGAACCAAGCCGGGAACCTGGCAGACAACTCGTCCAGCCCCCGGAAGGTTCGCATTTGGATCAGATCGAAGGATCTGACCTCGGTGGCGCTCATCTGGTCGATGATAGCACCTCGGAGCAGGGATGGGACGTCGGCTTCCTCCTTATCCCATGCGTCATGCCGATGTGGAGCGAGGATTTGCACCCCCGATCCAGTCGGACCACCACCTGCAGCCTGATCCAGTTTCCCGGCTTCCTCTGAAATATCCATGGTATTGGATGGTTCCAGAGCAGGCTCAGTAGACTGTGGAGGAGTATCCACTCGGACGGGTACCTCTTTTGGAGGAGGTAACTCCACCCGAACGGGTACCTCCTTCCTTGGCTCCAGGGGAGTCGGGAGGTTGAATGTGATGCCAGACAACACATCCTGCACTACCTGGACCGTATGGGCTGCGGATGCTGTATCCATAGCTTCCTCGGTCCGAGGTGCCTCGGGGGGAACTACCGTTTTCGGACGGGCTCCCCCATGTCCCTTCGTACCAGCCATCGCAGCGGCTGTAGCAGCTACTGCTGAGCTGTTGTCTAACCCTCGCGAGAAGGACAACACGTCAACGGCTGAGGTCGAAGCGGCTGTGGTTACAGCTGCCTTCCCACTACCTTTCCCCTTGGACGGGATTGGTAGGTTGGACTTACTGGGACCCGGAGTCTTGACAGTTTTAGTGCTGTCGGACGTCGGCCCCTTCCCTGACTGGTCCTTAGCACCAGGCTTCGGATCAGCTTTCTTTTGACCCTTAGGCGCCTTCGTAGCAGGAGCCTTGGGGTCCACCGTATTCGGGTCCCGTCGAGGCCGCTGCAGTAGCAGCCTTGGAACCCGGCTTCTTTGTACTCGCAGTACTTTCCTTCTTCGGAGCGGGCTTTTTAGGCTCGTCCTTTCCCGGAGGCTTCTTTCCCACACCAGAGTGTTTGATAGCCTTAGTGCTAGCCTTAGTATCGGCCGACTTTGACCGATCTCGGGTAGCACCCTTCCCACCGCGCGTCCTCGGACGTGAAGTGTCGGAATCACTCCCACTCCCCATAGACAGTTTGCGAGCAACCGTCTTCTGGAGGTTTGGTGATATGCTGAGACTGCATATCCGGGAGGGACGTGCAGTCGTCTCGGAAGGATCCACCGCTACCTGGGTGTAGGCGAGTCCTTGCAGCACTCCGGAGTCCTCGCTGCCGTCCGGCGACGGGGACTTTCGGATCGGGGACACGGCCGGATCTACACGGAGTTCCGACAGTGTCTGGCTCAACTCATCACCACTAGGGCTCTGAGCATCCATTGCCTCCTCGGTGGCGGATGCCACCTCGGAGTGTCCGGAAAGTTCGGATTGACGGAGCTGTTGCTCGGCCATCCTCACTTCGTCAAAGTGTCTTTCGACGGGAGTTTTGACGGGGAAAACACTAGTTCCCCGTCTCCCTCTTTGTCTCAGACGCACCAGGAAAGAGTACTCACTGCTTACAACTCTTTTACTGACTTTTCTCCTCTTCTAGCCGCCCAAAACACCAACTTCCACGCTGCCGACCAACACCGCTATTGACCGGGGCGAGCCCAAAATCAATATGGCGTTCCCTCGCTTTTGTTTTTAAAACAAAGCGCATGCGCAGCGTCTCGCGTGATTGGACGCGATCCCGTTACCCGGTGTGACCCAATTACTGTTTAATCAGGTCACGACCTTTCCCGCCCGCAGCTCGGGCTCGGGGGATCACACTGCTACGTAGGCGGCTCACAAAAGTCAAAATATACTTCGAATAAAGAGCTCATCAGGAGTATTAGTGGATATTTATGGGAAATCGAAGATTACCCCACCGGATTATCCGTCCACCACCCTCGGGGAGCACTCTTACATTCTTTTCATATTGACTCTGAGCGCCCCTGTTGGTAACATACATATAACATATAGGACAACACAGGACACCACACTCGTTGTGTAAACAAGCTAGGTTACAGCCCCTCTAGCCACCAGCCTTGGGCTTCGCCGAACGGGTTTCCCGTCCACCTCTCGTAACCTGGCCGAAGGACACTCGTTCTTAACTAAAACTCCAGCCTTGATTTTAGTTTTCCGTGCCCTTCTTCCTTCGCCTGCCGAGACTTTCTTTTTCACGGTCTTCCGGAGCTTCTTTTGTACCACTCTCTTAGGGGTATCCACTGACACCCCTTCCAAAGGTACAAATTTAGCCTCCGAAGTTCCCTTCTCCACCTCCGTTTCCGGGGTGAGCTCCCTTCCAGCCCAAGCACGCAACCGAGCCACATGGCTCGTCCGGATGCGTCCTGCTTCGGACTGAATCAACACAGTCGTTTGACTGATACATTTAACCACAGTGTGTGGTCCATCCCAGTTATTCGCCAGTTTGACGTTGCAGAGCGGTTCGTGTAGGCGGATCACTCTATCCCCCACTACGAATCGTCGTAACTTCAATCCGGTGTCATAACCCACCTTCTGCCAATTCGCAGCTTTGAGCAAATGAGCCCTAACTGTTTCGTAGGCAAATTTGAACCTCTCTCGTAGAGATTCCACGAATAGCACCGTACATGGTGCTTCCGGACTGATCCCTACCACCCCGAATACCAAATCCGCCGGCATGATCAAGTCCTCTCCGAACACCAAGAGGTTCGGTGTGCAATTTGTCGAAGTGTGGACCGTATTGTTATACGCATGCACCACAAATTCGCATTGATCATCCCAATCATCCATATGGGAGTTCACTAATGGCTTCAAAACCTGGATCAAGGTCCGATTGAACCGCTCCACCTGCCCGTCGGACTGTGGTCGGTACGGATTGGTCCGAGTTTTGCATATAGCCAACTGATGGCACATAGCTGTCCATAGTTTGGACTCAAATTCTCTCCCTTGATCGCTATGTAACATCAAAGGAGCCCCCAAATGGAGGATCCACCCCTTCACCAATGCTTCCGCACAAGTAGCAGCGGTATGATCCTCGAGTGGGTACACTCGGGTGTATTTCGTATAGTAGTCCGAGACCACCATCATACACGTATTACCTTTTGGAGTTGGTTTAACTCCACTGATAATGTCCACAGCTATTCGAGCAAATCTCACTCCGAATAGCTCTTGTTGCAGTGGCAATTTTCCTAATCCAGGACCAGGTTTGCCTAAACAACAGGCCGGACAGGTCTCGATCCACCTTAAAAGGTCGCCTGACATGCCGGGCCAGTAGTATCTCCGACTCAGCCTTTCCAACGAGCGTTTCTTTCCGAAATGCCCACTAGTGGAATGGCCGTGGCAGTAGTACAGGATGTCTTTCCTCATAGCAGCAGGGATTACCATTTGTAACACCCTCCGCTTTCCGGGACAAGTCTTCCACCTGCACAACAACGAGTCTCGGACCTCCAGTTCGTGGAACTGAGCCAAGAAACGTCGCATTTCACGGTTTTCCAGCGATATTTCGGGTCTCACTGGACAGACCCCAGTAGGGACAAGCTCCCTCAGTCGTGCTATGGTAGGATCGGCCATCTGGTACGTCCTTATAGTGTCGGTGGACCAATCCAACAGGTTTTGCAACAACCCATCATAAGGCAAACGCACACTCGCTACCACAGCATTGTGAGCACCACAATCCCCACACTCCGGACGCACACAACGGCGTACCGGACGTCTACTCAGACAGTCAGCATTAATATGCTTCGTGCCTGCTCGGTGCTGGATATGAGAGTTTTCCAGTCCGAACTCGCTGAGGTGATTCAACCACCGACCAATCATTCCCTCGGCGTCCTTAAAATTAAGGAGCCATCTCAAGGCCGAATGATCGGTACGGAGTGTGAAATTTCCTCCATATAAGAAGTGCCGAAACTTCTTCGTGTACACCACTACTGCGAGCAGCTCTCGCTTGGTAGTACAATAATTTCTCTGTGCCTTGTTCATACTGTTACTAGCGAACGCCAGCGGGACCTCTACTCCGTCCTGGATTTGGGACAATGCGGCCCCGATGCTCTCATTGCTCGCATCAGTGTCAAGGATGAAATGCCCCTTCTCCGTAGGGTATCTCAGCACCGGGGTGGTTCGGAACAACGCCTTAATCTCTTTGAAGGCTTCATTCTGTTCCATCCCCCATGGGAAGGGTTCTTTTTTCCTCCCCGGAGTCCAATGGCTCAACCGTTGTAATGGCTGAGACACCCTAGAGAATCCGGGGATGAAGTCCCTGTAATAGGAACAGAACCCTAAAAAGGATCTGATATCCTTTGGTCCTTTTGGAACTTCCCAAGTCTCCACAGTCTCCAACTTAGCCGGATCAGCCTGCACACCTTCGGTGGAGATGATCCGGCCCAAATAGACCATGGACTTCCGAAAAAGTTCACATTTCTTCGGCTTTAATGTCAAGCCATTGGACCGAATTCGTTCCAAAACCTCTCCGAGGTTCAACGCACACTCTTCAAAAGTCTTGCCAAAGACAATAACATCATCCAAGTATACCAAACATTTGCGCCACAACAGATCACTCAGAAGAGTTTCCATCATAGCCTCAAAAGTGGCCGGGGCGTTGCACAACCCGAAGGGCATCAGCTCAAACTGATACAGTCCAATGTGACTTGTAAAAGCCGTTTTCTCCTTATCCTCCTCCTTCATCCCGATCTGCCAATATCCGGACTGCAAATCCAGGGTGCAGAACCATTGGTTCCCACCCAAGGAGTCCAGAGTCTCATCAATCCGGGGGAGAGGATATGCATTTTTCTTGGTTACCCCATTCAGGCGCCTATAGTCGATACAAAATCGGATAGACCCGTCCTTCTTAGTAACCATCTGGACCGGGCTGGACCAGGGGCTAGTGCTAGGCACGATCACCTTCTGTTCCAACATGGTCTTCACTTGTTCCTCTACCACCGCTTTCTTACCCAAAGGCAAGCGTCGGTAAGGCATCTTGAAAGGCTGTGCATCACCCGTATTGATAGAATGCAACACTTTGTCGGTTCGGCCCAAAGGCTCCCCCTCCACCTGCCATGCATCCTGATACTTCACTACCAGCCTCCTTAGGGAATCGAGATCCCTCCGATCCGTCAAATCCGTTTCGGAGATCATTTTCTCAAGTCCCTCACTCAGAACGGTCGGAGAAGGGTCACCCTTCATGCTCACCTGTCCAGCAGGCATCACTGCCTCACTGGTGAACACCTTCCCCAGTATTGTATCTTTCCTTAGATACTTCGGTTCCAACCCGGGGTTAGAAACCGGCACAACGGTCCAAGCACCATCACCCACCAGGGTGTCCATGCCCGTCAAACCGATACTACCCAACATGGCCACATCCGGCTCCACAACTGCCTCTTCCTCTCTCCTAAGCCCCTTGCTTCGGACCAGCACGTCACACGTCTGTCCGGGAGGAATCTTTACAGTTTGGACCACCGTTGCCACTGTCGACACTTGTCGGAGCACACATTGCTCTACCGCACGGTACGGGTGCTCTATCAGGAGTACCCCTGTACCCGGATTCAGGACCGCGTCATACAACGCCGAAAAATCCAATCTGAGTATACCGTCGTCTGCAATATCCGCAATGGTGGGAGAAGCCACATACTCCTTCCCTCCAATTCGGAGCGGTATGATCGCGCGCCCATACGTCTGCATACTTGACCCATCGGCCGAACAGGCGTTTACCCTCGTTTTGAAGTTATCACGACTATCCGGCATAAGAGCATAGAAGTTAGAGGAGATAAAGGAGTGGCTAGCTCCCGTATCTACTAAAAATTCGCCCGCTCTACCGGCCACAGTAACAGACACATACCACCGCCTCCCCCCCAGCGGAGACGGGTTTACAGTAAAGCGTTTAAAATCCTTCGGAGCAGCCAAATCAAGGCCATGTTTCTTCAAATGGTCGAAACATGGATGATCCGGGGAAAGCTGGGTACTCCCTACCCACACGGTGTCTGTGACAGCCGCAACTTCCTCGTTCCGATCCGTAATGGGCCTCCCTGCCTCATTGCCGGGCAACTGTTGGACTGGAATGTTAACCAGGCCGGCATCCGAGCCCCTCAAGCTCGAAGCCACCCCTGATTCCCTTCCTGCCTTCGGAATTTCACTAGGCTCTACCTCTCTGGTATGTTGGCGTACATCGTATGCAGGGGTCGTCCGCTCGCCTTCTCGGACCACCCCCTCTAGTTTCCCTCCTTCCCGGGAACTTTCGGAGTCGGAGCCGTACACTCCGCAGCAAAGTGACCGATCTCCAGGCACCTATAGCACTTGGCGGTCCGCCGATTGATCTTCCTCCTGTTAGGCTGTGTAGCCCCCTGAATGGAAGTCGTCATCTTCTCAAACAGCGATGTGAAAAACGCTGCGTCCATTATCGGAGCTTTTGGGTCCGATGATTCCTTCTTCGGAGGAGGGTTTCCACCCCCTTCCGGCTTCCTATTTTTCCACGGCGTTTTAGAGGAATTCCCATTCCTCTTAAACTGAGCTGCAGAAGCTATCGCCCCCTCTTCCTCACTGCCCGAACCATCAGACTGCTCCGGAGAACACTCTATAATGGCCGAGGCCCGGGTGGGCACCCGGTCCCCTAACAGTGACTTCTTGAGAGCATGTATGTCGATGGCCTTAAAAAGGTCATCTAATGACGTATCAGCTCTCCAGGTATCATACACCACATGTTGTATTTCTGGGTCCCTCAGTCCAGCAACAAACTGAGAGAACAATTCCTTAGAGAATAAGGCATCATGGATTCCTGAAGCTGGATGTACCTTCTTCAGGAGTCTCATCAGTGCAAGTCCGAAAACCCTCGGGGCCTCGTGCTTGCCTTGCACTCGCTTCTTAAAAGCAACCATCGGGTCAATCTGAGCGGAGTCTCCGTATAGGATAGTTCCGATCTCTACCAGTTGTTTGAAAGTGCCGCGGGGTCCGCATTCATCTTTCCACTGCTCCACGGCCATCAGGCCATCTCCCAAGCGCAATCCCTTACAGACATACGGAATTGCATCCTGTTGATCCCACCCACTGAGGTTGATGTCCTCAACGGTGGCTCCCAACCACTCTTCCCAAGAGTTTTTCTGCCAGTAGGGAAAAGGCTCGCTAGCAATGCGTCTAGCAGCGTTGGATGACCCCCTAATTTTAGAGGTTATCGCCAGGCATTTAGAAATGGAAGCCGAGACGTCTTTTTCTGTACCCACGTTGTGCAATCCGATCCCAGCTATTGCTGGGTTTGTATCGTACAACTCTTGCAACTCTGTACTCAGAATTGTTCTCCTTGGAGCCCTCCTCGGACTCTTTGTGCCCGGAGTCGTCCCCGGAGTAGCGCCTCTGGTAGGCACGTTATTCTGCCTCTCCAGATAGGTCTGGTAGGTACCATACGACACCAAATCCTTAGTGGGGTCCACACCTTGAGCGAACCACCAATTTTTCTCCTGGTCAGTCATATACTGACACTGCTGGGCCAGAGCAAGCAATCGCTGATGCGCCGCTTTCTCTTTTTCCAGTTCCTTGGCCTGTCTATCAGCCTCCTCCTCTTGCTGTGCCTCCGCCAATTTAGCTTTCGCAGCTTCACCGGCCGCTCGGAGCCCTTCTTGTCGAGCTCTCAAAACCGCCGCCTCCTGCTCTGCTAATTCCTCAGCGAGGGCTGCATTTTCCTTCATGCGTTCCTGTTGCTGCTCAAGAGCAGCCTGCTGCTTGCGATACACATCTCGCCTCTCCAATTCCAAGTTTTTCTGTTCATTGAACAGTATGTTTGCTTGGCATTCTCGCCATTGCGACAAACTCGAGGGAGTTAAGTCGGTCTTGGCCGCCTTATCTTGTTCGGATGCTTTCTTCAAGCGTTCCGAATCCAGTTGCTGCTCATCCAGTTTCAACTGAGAACGTGGACTTCGCACCAACTCCGATAATGACCTTCCCCTGCCCGCCGTGTTTACACCCGTCGGAACCGAAAAGACCTGCTTCGGAATTGGACGGATACCACTGATACCCACCCTAGGTGAGTAATCACTCGCCCTACCTCTACCCCTTGCTCGGCCAACCTTTAGTGGTCGTCCTGGCGTTGAAGTAGACAAGGCACCTTCTACAGTCATCCCACGTCCCATAGGAAGATTTGGGGTGTCTGTAAAACTCCTGTAATGAGGACCTTTCGGACTGTCATTATCAGCGGAAGCATACGAGGTACTGCTATCCTGTATACTTTCCCTGGTCTCTGACAAAAATTTCTCCAAAGAAGTTCTTTTTGCCTTCAGAATGTCACATTCTGACAGTAGACTTTGGCGAGCCTCCCGTAAGTCTTCAGTGTCCCGAACAAGTTCTGATCGGGTCTCCTCTGCTTCATGGATGACGGCATCTCGGGCCGCACAAATCTGATTCAGATCAGTGTTCGCCTGAACAAAGTCGGAACGGAGTCCCTGTAGATCAGCTTGTTTCTGATCGAACTCCACTCGAACCCTGCTAAGTGATTGCACCAGCTTCTCGTTCTCCTCCAACAAAGTTGAAAGCCTTGCGTCTTTCTCCTTGATTTTGGAAGCTCTATGTGTGACTGCACCTTCCAATGCAATCAGACTGCTTTTCCATTCATTCGACTGTTTCTGAATGGTCAACAACTCCATTTGGGCCATTTGCACACGCTCCTGTATTCTGGCCTCTCTCATGTCGTCGAAACGACATTCCTCCAAGATGGTAGCCCTCCGTGGATTCGGAGCGGCTGATCTTGACCCACCAATGTTGAACATTGACAGGCTCATTTCATCTAATGAGTAATTCATTATTCCGGGACCCTGGTATCCCAAAAATGCGCTTGTCCTGGATGGAACATTCGCACTCCTGCGGGTATCTGCCTCCTTCACGGCATCTAACCCCTCCGGGGATGAGGCTGACGCCTCATCGGGAGACCTCGCTGCTCCGTCCAGAGCAGGAGGTCTGTGCTACTGCACAGGCTAACCTGCGTTTCACTCAGAACTGGTCACGGCACCAGTGTAATAAACGATACTTTGTCTCTTTATGATATTGGTAGAGTATCAATTAAAGAACAAAGTCGACACAGTTCGGATCAAGTGTTACAGGTTGCAAATCAGGTTTATTCAGAGAACCTAGACAAGCAGTATCTATGTGTGCGAACTCCCTATAGAGTTCGGAACGGGTCAGTAGGCTAATCAGCCGTATTGATCACAGGGTCTCCTTGCCAGCGTGGCTCAGAGTAACCGACGAGTACCGTCAGATGCTGGGTATATATAGGCAGCCAGCCTGCGCGCGCACACGCAGACCGGAAGCCTATAGCGACCTCTGTCCATACCCCAAGCCCGGGGTAGGTGCTGCCACCTACCGTCGGACTGAAGGGTTCGGACTGAGCTCGCAACACAACATCCAACAGCACTCGTCATATAACATACCCGTATAACCCTAGCCCCTACACAAGTATAGTCATATACAAGAGGGCTACATCTACAATAAGTATGCTCCAATAGCAACTTCTAATACAGTACTCAGTAACAGGGAGTCGATCCTTTAGCTTCAGGGAAACACCTCAAAGTTCAGAAAATAGCGACACTTCTGTCAAAGACTATATTTATAGCACAGATCACAGATCATAACTTATATGTGTATTGAATCGCCAGTCACAAGGGGAGGGGGTGGATGTACTAGTCAAAAGCTTCACCCATATGCATCATGCCCAGCGAATATATGAGTTCATTTAGAACCAACACCCCTAAAACACCATTATCTGTATTGGCAACATAATCCCTAGTTATAAATTAGGATTATCTTCAAGAAGATTAGTATTGCAGATGGACCACTCCCAGATCTATTCCATGAAAATGTTTAGGAGTCACGATCACGATTGGGGGGATCTCTGACACTCTTCATAATTACTGACCAGAGCCTTTGTTGACTCACCACCATCATGTATATAACTACGGTACTGAGTCAGCACAGACGTGTTACTCAGCACAGACATGTAACTACTGCTTCAGTACAAACATGTGACTCAGTGCAGTCATGTTACTGCTGCCTCAGCGCAGAACTGTTACTGCCTCAGCACAGACATGTAACTGCTGCTTCAGTACAAACATGTGACTCAGTGCAGTCATGTTACTGCTGCCTCAGCACAGATATGTAACTGCTGCTTCAGTACAAACATGTGACTCAGTGCAGTCATGTTACTGCTGCTTCAGCACAGGTGTGTAACTATTGCCTCAGCACAGCCATGTAACTCAGCACAGTCATGTTACTGCTGCCTCAGCACAGATATGTAACTGCTGCTTCAGTACAAACATGTAACTCAGCACAGTCATGTTACTGCTGACTCATTACATTATTGTAACTGCTGCTTCAGTACAAACATGTAACTCAGTGCAGTCATGTTACAGCTGCCTCAGCACAGCCATATGTTACTTCTGACTCAGCACAGGCATGTATCTCAGCACCGTCATGTTACTGCTGCCTCAGCGCAGTATTGTAACTGCTGAATCGGCACAGGTATGTAACAGCACAGTCATGTGACAGCTGACTCAGTACATTATTGTAACTGCTGCGTCAGCACAGACATGTAATTGCTGCTCACAAATACGGAAATGTGTTACAACCCACAATACCGGAGGGAGAGCATCAATATAGCAATAGCAATTCAATTACCGCACTAATAAGACTTGCACACAGTGTCTATAATTGTATATTGGTCCGTTAGTATGTCACTTCGATATGGGGTTAAAGGGTCGGAGCTATTGATGAAATTAGCGTGATGGATAGTTATGCATGGCAAATACAGATATAGGATACTATGGGTGGTCTGTATTTCTTCTGTAAGTTGTTTGTGTGTGGTGATGATACACGAACTACAATACTATATTCCTTTGAATCCACAGGTTATGAGGTTATGTGCCGAAATAGTGCCGTTGTTAGCTTTAGTGGTTTGAATTATGTTTTCTAAGTCATTTTCATTAAATTTACAAAAAGGTTATCATGACTTCTACTCTGTTTGATAGAGTAGCTTATTGTCTGGATAGCTTTTCTGAAGTCAAGACAGACGGATTTTTTTAAAAATCTCATTAAAGACCGATTTTTTTACATTTTGTAAGGCCATTGATAGTAAATATCTGGCTGCTGAATCCATCTTGTGTATTAGTAAAACTATTATGAAGGGCAAGGTGTTTATAATTGTTGTTTTCTTTCATAATTATGGTAGGGAGAGGGAGAATCGAGATCTAGAGGTGTAAATTATTCTTCACCTGAGGAGTCACCACTTTGGGCAGCAGTTCAGCCGTCACAATTATCCATGAGATATTTACATATTAACTCACATTGCACGCTTCGGGTATGTTATGGTCAAATAGACCACACTGGGTATAAATAGAGTCATATTGATGTCATCTAACGCTTGCCCAGTGAAAAAAAAACGTTATACAACATTTTATAACGTTATTTAACGTTAAATAACGTTTCTCTAAGGCTCCTTACTATGACATAACGTTATATGAAATTTTGTAACGTTATTTTGACGTAAAATAACTTTTTTTTTGTTAGCTGGGTGTTCCATTCCCACGAGATCCTGTCCTGATATGCAAAAGATCTAGCTATCCGGGTTGCATCAAGGTAATGACCACCTGCAAATATTGTGCATATTTTGTAGCGTGCACAGATACTCTAAATGCTCCGGCCCTTAGTATGCAGTGTCTATCCCAGGTTAGTCATACGTGCATTGGTCAGGCATGACCAAGTGCTATTTAAAGATTACCGAGGCAAAACAACATAATGACTAATGCCGTACTTAAAAAGACTTAGTATAATTCATTGAATTGGATAATATTAATTTGAGTTGGTCAGTACTGACCCGCCTGACAGTATCAACTAACCTAGGTTGGCCCTATAGAGAGTTAGAAATGACTAATTAACGGAGTTGGTCAGACTAATATCAGTGTGCCTTACCCTAAAAAACTCTGCATATATAGCCCTATTTTTGAGACAACATTGTCTTATCCTAGCAATAGAAGCAGCTATACCTTGATGGATTAAATTTGCTCAAGTGTTATTTATGTGTGGTCTCTACTTCAAAGTTTTATCTTCTGTTTCATTGCCCTTCAGACTGCCCCTCTGTACACAGGAAAGCGCCAA
Source organism: Harmothoe impar (assembly GCA_947462335.1). Taxonomy (NCBI): domain Eukaryota; kingdom Metazoa; phylum Annelida; class Polychaeta; order Phyllodocida; family Polynoidae; genus Harmothoe; species Harmothoe impar. The sequence goes on from OX381710.1 coordinate 44,197,911, forward strand.
TTGAAGCTCGCAGACACAAGCACCTGCTCCGAGGGGCTCCTCCATTCACTCACCCCTGGTCTAGGTCATGTGTGGAGTGGCTCAATGCCAGGCCCAATCTGGGTTTATGGCAATAACCAGCTGATAACCTGCGGTTGTTCTGAGTGCTCTGTCACTGTCCAGCTGCTTATGTTGGTAGAAAGCAAAGAGTGTGGTCTTAACCCTGACAGCAATACGTTTACGTCCGAATGCATGCTTGACCCACTGACCTTAGGGAATGATCATTTTTTAACAACAGGGGGGGAGGGGCAAAATAATTTGGACCCCTCTTGAGGGAGGGTCAAAAAGATTTAACCTGTTTTGAGCCAAAAAGCCCGCGCGTTATCATGCTTCAAAGAGCCGATTTTCGACCCTAAGGGGGGGGATGTTGACCCCTAGACCGGTGAGTGTAAAGAATTTTGCACGCTCCACGCAGAAACCCCCCCCCCCCCTGTTGTTAAAAAATGATCACTCTCTTACTGGTGTGACCACGCAAGCTGGCACACACAGAGACGTCTTAGGGACCCGGGTGTATTAGATGAGTGAATATATGAATGCTAGGAAATACTTATCTACTTATAGCGAATACCTCTTACCCAACACCAGGTTGCGACATTGATGGTGACAAATATGGCCATATACCCCTAAATTCGACATGGCGAGACGAGCCATTTTGGGGCTTAGAGGAAAACATATATAGATAGTGTCAAGGGCCCCCATGGTGTATTATTAAATAGCCTTTGATGGGTGGCTATGTACATATGAATGAACACACCATTACTGCAACATTGATGGTGACAAATCTAGGAAGGAAACACAAGACAGGGAACCCATCTCAAAACGGTAGCACAGTAGTTAAAAAAAAAACCACTAACCACCAGAGAACGGCCGTAGGACGTCCATAATAAATTATTATAGGCCAGTGGGATAAAGCTAGGATAACGGTAAAATGCATTTACTCGTTGTGCCGCCTGAAGATCTGCCACTGGCTCGGCGAGCTGTGCACAGTAAACACCTTAGGATCTTTGCTCGAGTATCATTTTTATGTTAATCCATGTTAGGTCACCCTAGTAAACACCATCGGTAACCTAATGTGTCCAGGCATTAGCACGTCCACATGGATCTCGCTGCGGTATTTACAGTTTGTTCTCCACAAAAAGGCCTATGCCTGTGTACTTTCACATAGTATGTCTGGGTCTACCAGCATGAATGCTAAATACAATGTGATTGGAAGTCACGTCTAGACCGTTGGCTTCCCGTTCATTCCATGGCCTTCCTTGGTTTCAACCCCCAAGTATACATTTTAACCACATTAAAAAAAATTGTCGAAAAGATTGCAAATGTGGGGCCATTTCAATTATATCTACACTGAAAATGTGAACTCGTCTTCAATGTGGAGTTGTCAGATAGAAGACCTACTTGGCATTTGCCATTTGGCAGTTCCAGACTTGGCACTGCACCAGCCCTAAAATTTCCAAAAGGTCTGCACGATGTATGAATGCAGGCTCTGCAAATAGACAAAATGTATAAAGCATATTTATAGTGGTATACAGCCGTTAAAGGGTTTTCCAGGATTGTAAATCTGAGGACCCTAAATTTGTCACTTGGAGTGGGTCACTGCTTGGGCCAACATCGTCAGCCAGAAGAGCCTAGTGTCAGTAGTGTCATCTTGTGGGATGGTAACTTGGTAGGTCCTCAGATGGACAACCATTAACTTGTTTATTTTATGACAGACACTAAGAATACCCCAAAATCTTCTTATAAGACGACTATTTGACAGCATTAGATGCTTTGAGGTTATCAGTGTAGATCATCCTTAAACTCTCTCGAGTAGGGGACATTTATTTAGTTCCCATTCTGAACTGTAGTGACATTCCATGAATACATTGTACAGTATTTGCAAATGTAGGGCCAATTGAATTATATAGATCATCTATTAACTCACAAGATTGCGTATGGGAACTTTCCCATGACTCCCTTTATTTCCATAATGGTCCAGCAGGATGCTTTAAACTAATAACCATTCTTGCCCGTACATCCATCTATGTTATAACTAGTGGGGTTGGTTATGGACAGAGGCGGGAAATTTGTGAAAGAGCTTAGCCACCAATCAGGTATCATTAGGGACATGGTGGACATCAAGAAAAGCTTTGGTGGCAGTCTGGGAATGGAGGCAGCTAGCCGTGGCAGCCATCTTTGTCCTCAATAGAAGTGAATTAGAGAAAATATATTAGATGGTCCATTATAGATACTAAAAAACATCCAAATTAGGTGCAATCGACAGGGATTGCAGACAACTATCATATGATTGCAAGGCACATACATGATGATTGAAAAAATCTAAAGATATTAGGGAATATTGGTAGGCGGTGTTCTGCAAGTTCTAATGGCAACATATCACATTCAGATCTTACCCTATCACATGGAATATGATGTCAAGCATATAAGGAAACTTTCTATAGCAAATTAGATACCAGTATAGAATATCCTTCGTGTATTTTTGGGCACAGAATAATGAAAATGATTGATAAAGGACTTAATTTTTGAGTTCTGACCTTCAAATGACCTTGATAGGAATCCTTGACCCATGCCTCCATTCCCAGACTGCCACCAAAGCTTTTCTTGATGTCCACCATGTCCCTAATGATACCTGATTGGTGGCTAAGCTCTTTCACAAATTTCCCAACCCCCTACCTGTTTGTGCCATAAGAAACCCTACTAAACATCATGATTCTCAGTCACACTGTGACCCACACCAGTTATAATCTGTGATTATGTTTGATTGATAATCCAAGATCCTCTTCATCCTCATCCTATTTAGGTGTATTCCCAGAGAGCTTCAACCTGGCCAATAAAGCCGTGAATCGCCTCCAGGCCAATGACGTCATCACCCTGGAGAGGCTACCGGTGGTGAACGACAGCAGAGCCATAGACCGCCTCGTCAAATGTAACGTATACTGCTTACATAACTCTACCATGTCTAATGCTGGGGTCATGTAAGCTGCAGCTTAAGAATAGACAGATCAATGCAATAGTAACGTATGTGGTGTACTGGCCATTTAGCTGGCCGTATGTGATTTGTGTTTGTATACAGACAGGCAGCCAGGGCATCTCAGGTTTCTAATGATTGATTGTGAGATGTAGGATCTAGTGTTACTGTACATTACTGTTATAGTTAGAGAGGGGCTATTATAGTGTGGTGTTGACTTACAGTTACAAATATTAGCTAGTAGGAAAGGAGCTATAGATTTTTCATGCAACGAGGCTGGATTTGGTTTAGCTGCTTTATTGGAGTTGTATGGATATTATCTGAGTAAAACACTGAGTAGAACATGGCACGATGGAACAGTATGTCAAAACAGTACCACACAACATATAACAATGATCATTTTGTACGAGGTTGAGCCTGCATTAAAGTTGGTATCCCAACTATTGCGGTGACAAATTTCCACTTCCAGAATGGGGATAAGCATGCTAATGTTGTAAGACATATGTGAAAGTATTAAAGCTCTATGAGAACTATTTCCATACAAAAATACCCACACAGTAGCAAAAATGAATTTTCACTGAGCAGTCAAAAATAAAGCAATTAGGATGCCTCTCTTCTAAACCACAAGGTGGCAGCTGTGTATAGTGTTTACAAAATATTCCCATTGCAGACCCAGTAACTCAACTCCATTCATGAACACATTAGTACATTGACATCTCTACAGGTGGCAGCATATCACAGATGGTTTGCCAATGCTTGAGTTTTCTCCATGAAAGCTGTAGATCTAGATTTTATTACACACTTTACATTAAAGCCTTTAAGACTCTTGGTAACCAGAATTAAGCACCCATTTCAGAAGAAAAGTGTACATTAAAGACTTTCAGGTAATTATTGAGAGGGGTCAATTCTAGTCACCCCAATTGGGATACCAACTTTAAGACAGAATGTGAAGCAGGCCAAAACAACCCAATACTAAAAATAATGTGGACTGATAGGTAGTTTTGCCTCTTTCACTGATGATCCAAATTCAGTATACGCCTGTTTGATGTTAATGTTAAAGGGGAACAAATGATAACATTTTAGCTTAAAATGCGCACACTGTTACCCACACCGGTTTTAACCAAACTAGTCCAGATTAGACTAAAGTGTTTAGGATTGATCACATCACATAATGCATCCCTATAAGACTGCGTAGTCCAAAAAATCTACCATTTCCTCTCAATTAAGGTTCCCAAAATAATGTTCTTATGACACACACAAGTGCGGAAAACGTTTAACTCTGTACATTATGACGATCTGATTGGTAGCTGGCATTCGTATTTGGACAGCGGAAGGCAAACTGGGATATATACGATAGTGAGATACGATCAGTGGATAATGGTGTCCCGCAGGGCTCGCCCATCGGACTCCATATGTCAAAAAGCTTTTTTAAGATGATGCATAAAATAATGCAGCCCTAGCAACTAACACGTCGGCCTTACGTATTTGATACACTCGAAAATCGGCAGGCATGATGTACCATTTCAGGGCTGGCAAGTGTTTCTCTAGCACTGGATGGCTGGAGCATTATGACGACAAATGAAAATAAACCATTTGGACATAATTAATGCAGCCCTTTAAAGAGTTGACAGCTTGCCTTTAACTTATTGGGAATCCCTGGCATAAGCCTATCATGGCACTCCAATTCTTCTGATCACAGGTCTATATGAATGCAATGTTCTGTTAGGATAAACATTATACGTGGTGTTTTGTACTATTTATTTGAAAGCCAATTACTGCATTCCCTTTATGTTGCATAACCTATGGATGTTTGACAGAATGATTGTCATGTTTTCCATCATCCTCCTTCTTATGTATAAGTTAAAACCTGTTATGTCTGACATGTATAATGCAAGGTACATTATCTAATATGAATAGGTGTCTACACCGATTAACGTCACCAGTTTTCAACTCACACTGGTTTTTACCGCATTCTAAACAAAAATTCTTATCTTACCCTGGCTATGCAGTATACAATAAGATCAACCACCGATCCCTTGACATCATCGTGGGTCCATATGACAAGATGGTTGGGTTGGCCCTGACGAAGCTGGAGCTTCCCTACGTCGTAACATCAGGAGGAGTCCATGACGACAGTGCCTTTGAGATCCTTCCTCACCCTGATGACATCTGTGACGTACTACTTGACGTCATCAGAGAGTACAAATGGACAAGAATAGGCCTTATATTCCAGGCAGATATTGGTTAGTATGATATCAGAGATATTTCTTATTCGAGAAATGGTAATATTGAATATAAGATGCATAATAATACGTATTATATCGAGATAAGGTGTATTTCAAGGTCGACATCCCCAGTGCAATAAGTACCACCCACTGTTAATAGTTAATATGGATGAGCAGTATATTCTACTGTATCTTTACATTATATTTATGGTATTAGTGTACATGAACAGTAGACTAGAGTCTATAATAGAAAGGATAGTATTTTTGGTTCACTAGCTAAAGTGCAGTTTACACCACAGTGCAGTTTAGACATTACTCTATTCATTACTTTAGATGGATAATGTAAAAGCAAATGCATACAGATACTTCCCTGTAGATTACAGAATCATAGAGCGCTTCCTGGAAGAGAGGTCCATAGACATCAAGTTCTGGAAGATGTTGGGGGACTCCAAGAGCGCGATGCGCACCCTTCTGATGGCCAATAGGGACAAGGACATCATGCAGACCGTCGTCATGATGACGGCAAACAAAACTAGGGATTTGTTACGTCAAGCACGACGTCTAGGGCTCATCAACTCCATCAACGAGTGGCTCATACTTAATATGGTACGTACAGTGCATAGCAAGAACACTATTATTATAAAGATTTTCAGCCAGAGGAATAGGCTGCTTGCAATATACTACTACTGTGTCTATTTGGCTATCGCTTGACACTCTCTCATTCCAATTATAAAGGGAGACTACTGCGGGTCAGTGGGGAGTATGTGTACATACGCAATCACTTCCATGTCCCTCACCCATTCTTGTCAATGTCCACTAGAATAGCCCCGAGCACAGCGCTGTCTATACCTTCTGCTGGGACATAACGGGTGAGTCAGTGACAGCTGTAGGGTAGATAGCATTGCGTCCCAAGCAGACAACGTGCTATCTCACACGGGGCTTTGTGCATGACTGCATAAAGGATCGTCTCTCGTCTTGTTAAGCAACCTAATGTATCGATTCAGGACGCTTGTTGTAATATTCCATTTAAAGTTATCTTCAACCATGCACACCCACACCCCCATAACTACAGGAGTTTGCTTTGGGAACGAGGGGTTTACTGGTTGTTAACGATTTAGCCACAGACAAAGGATGCATTATTATCATATCATATCTCGGGATACAATTATGGCAACCAGAGATAATTGATAACAAATTGACGCGAGAACACGATGGTCTTAGGTTATATCCACAATCCAGAAACTAGTTCGTAGAAAATCATTTAATGTCTACTGGAAGACTGGAATATTCTCAAGACAACGATATGTATTCATGTGACAAACAATCTTTATAATTATTATGATTGTATTTATATTCAAATCAAAGATAAAAACGAATTTCCCTCTCTGCTACACAATCGCAATTGTATCAATGGAACGTATTGACTGAATCGCAGCAAAGAAAACATCGATATTGAGAAGCAAGGCAATGCAATATGAGGATAATTGAAACTGGACACACTCGGGTTATATACATGCAGCTATAAAGCAGTATAATCCAAGTCAAACACTCTCTGTAAAACTTAAATTAAAATCCTTGTTCGATAGGAGGAACAGGAAGTGAAGAGAAATCAAATGATTTGATGATCTTTTGGTCCTACTAGTACGTAATCCATATTTTCCTATTCTGCCACCCATACATAATTCAGTAGAATTGCCCCAGAAGATATTACTAGTCGGTGCTGACGTTTGCGAGTCAGGCTAAAGTAAAGTTTTAAAATAATATCCGACCTACCCTACCTAGATTTTCAGACTATGAATTAACCTGAAACACACCTTTTCTTTTGGCTTTATGTCACCTGTCCAGATTGGGGGAGTGGCTAGAACACTGGTCTACCAATCTAGGGGTCATGACTTCGAATCGATTCTTCTCCATATAAATATTGCTGATATTGCAGGTTAGACGCTAGACATCATAGGGTATACCAGTAGGTGGTCAATCAACACGACGCCATTAGCACATACAGATATCGAGAATATTAGCCCGGTGTATTATGGCTGCCACAAGCCTCATATTACATAGCCATGTGGTTTATTGCTGCAGCTATTTCTATTACTCAGTATTGGCATTTATTCTGTTAGGTCCCAAGGTTTGTAAATAAAGACAATGAAATAACGGTAGATGTAAGCTAGCAGAGAAGTATAGAAGGCAGTTTTGTGAAGGTACACTCTAGGTTTGAAATAGTATGAGGAGCCTTTACCACTGTACAATAAAATTATGTACTTTCGATACACAGAATTACCTATTGTATACACTTAATAGGCTACTGTATCATTTTCAGATAGGTTACGTCCAGAAGATATGGGACACATAAAGATTGATTGGCATGTCCATGACGTTCAGTGTACTTGTAGGGACTAATTTAGAGGTTTCAGACTTAATTTAATCCATGTCCCCATGTCCTATTGCAGGAGTCGGCAGATGTATCAGACCATACCCTAGACTACATCAAGACCAACGTCACAACTGTCCACCTTGTTCGGAACGAGCGTCTCCGTCGTCCAGGCGGCTACGTCATGCCCCCTTCCGCTGACACGTCAGGAGAGGGTACCAGTTTGGACTACGTCATCATGTTGGACGCTGTACAGTCAGTGATGGAGGCCGTGAGACTGCTACCAACGTCACCGGACGGGACGCCGCGGAACAACACAAGCGTCCATCTACAGATAGCCAAGGCCCTACCAAAGGTAGAAATGTCTCCCCCCCCTCTCTCCCAATCATGATGCATTCATAGTGATTCACTCAAGGGTGGGTCCAGTACTTCTAGGTGTGCAGCATTGTATACATGCTTACAGCATATTAAATTTTAGCTTTAAAAAAAGGCTCATTGATACATCTCATGCAAGTTGTGGCTTCTGGGGTTGTTACAGAAAACAGCGTAAAAATATCCAACTTGCGCTAATGCTTAACAATATTCAACAACTAACAAATATTTAATAATTTACGCTAACATTGCCAAATTTACGTAAATGTCTCGAAATTTCATGAAATTTAGGCTATTTACGCCATTTATTAGCAACGTGTTCCTTTGGGTGAGAATTTTTACATACGTTAATCAACGTAAGATCACTATCGTAAGTTTTTTTTCTGTAACGCCTACTTCGAAAAAGGAACTTTATGTAACACTCTACTTACGCTTTTAAAGTAACGCTGTTTTCCTGTAACATCCCCCAGATGATGTCATAAAATGGGTAATTATAGGCTGGACCATCTGTTTATGCTACAATAGCAAATAATAGAGCTCCACAAACAGGGTTAAGATCAGAGATCAGGAGGTAGAGGTTACAGCATCTGTAGTTATCACACATACACATACAAACATACACTAGCACCTTATGTTCTCATCACCAAGGCTGTAGATGAACACAGGTCTTGCCCTGTGTCTCGGAAATAGCTACCATGTGTCGATTCAGCTGCTCTGAGCTGCTCGGATCAACTCAAGCTGTTTATGTGCTGAGCAATTCATATGAAAACAAACTGGGTAATGTTGGCAGTGAAGATCGTCCCCTAGTTCTCGTCGTGCCCAGTTATAAAACCAGATGCGCCCAGTGGTGGTCTTTGATTGCCAATAGGACTGCCCGAGGTGAAGATAATAGCATTGTGTTTTTAATCGCACCAATGTGTTCATTGCACGCTCTTGGTGGTGGGATGTTGAAGGCAATTTCAATCATATCTTCCTCAGAATATAGTTTAATTAGCAATACATGTAAATCATGTATACACTCTAAGAACAGTGTGTTGTGGGAACATGCTTTAAGAGTAACACACATAAATTTGCAACACACTTTGAGATTTTACACACTTATGAATTGTAACACACTTTTTGTCAACTCACTTAGCTGCTTACACACTTGAGGTCATAGAGGTGTGTATCACATACAAAAGGGGGCAGCAGCAGTAAAGGTCTATCATGTACCTATGCTACATTCTTACAGCCATATAGTAGCTGTCGCAGTGGCTCAGTGGACTAGTCTTTGGACTGAGAACTTGAAGATCCCTGGCTCGATTCCCTATGGGGCTGACTGTCAAATGGAAATGTTTATTTTCTAAGAAGGACCATAATATCTTAGCCCCCCCCCCCTCAAGAAGTGTCAAATTTCTCTTCCCCTCAGGAGGGGTTGAACTGTTTTACAACCCCCTCCCCAACCAATCCCCTCTACTACAATGAAAGATATGACACCTATTTACTTTGCAATGAGATACATACAAAAACTGTATTATTTGAATCTCATTGAATGAGCAAACTCACTCGATCCATATTGGAAATAGATGGGAAGTTTATTCTCTTCAACTATACACACATGCTCTTTGCATGAACCAAATAACCATCCCATATAAGACCTCATTAGAGGTTCTGCAAGGCTGTAATTTTATGCTTATTAATAGCTGATTAACTACTGTCTCTATAATAGATATAAAGCCCTGCAAATTATTAGTCAGTGCATTGGCATCCCTCAATAAGGGCGGTCTTTGTATTGTCTAAGAACCACTTCCTGTCATAACATATCAATACCCAAGGGTAAGTTATATAGCTTACTGGTAATTGGTAAGAAGTTGTGTGATCTTTGAGAATACTTTGTGTCTCCTCACTGTTGTGCGTTCTGGTACCTATTTGAGTGGGGAATACACCATGATTGTACAAGGAGATTTGGTGGCCTACTGAGCAAGTGGCTGGACAAGTGTGTGAGAGGTCCTGGGTTCGATCCCCAGAGAAGACCTGGCACCAAATCTTCCCAAGTGAAACAAGTTGTCCTGACAGGAGTCGCGTCTGTAAGTGTCGGTAGACAGACTGCGGTGAACCTTCGGTGTCCTGGTCTCCCATGAGACTTGCACCGATCCGCTTCAACCCGTAGAAGCATAATACACTTGCGACTGGTAAAGATATAGCAGATATCAGTGTTGACGAAGGTGGTCCTAGCCGGGAGGGGAAAAGGCTACAATGGACCACTGGAGACTCTGAGAAAAGGTTGTGAGAGCAGCCATCCCACGCTATCTGACAGTGGTACGGTCATGGCACATTGCGCCACAGTCACCAGTTGGTTATCAGGTGTGTCAGTTTCGCCAGGGTCATGAGCTAGGATGTGTTCAAAGTGGTTGACTATGATTTGTTCACTGTCAATACAAAGTCAGTTTTGATATAATACTTCTATTCCCACTTTTCTATATATTATGAGCGGTTCAATAAACCCTTTGCCTAGATATAAGAAGCATTTAAAAGTGATACGCACAGTATATGCACAGTATGAACATGAATAGACCTGACAAGAAATTAAATAAATCTATACTAATTTAACTCTTAACCCATATAGAAAGTAATCATACTTGATATTGAAAAAACAATAATTGTCAAGGGATTCGAACCTGCATGGATAGGACTCATATGCCAGCCCCTAGACCACTCAGCCACGGCACCTGACACACTCTGTGAGGTGTAGAACAGCTATTTTAACCCCCACCTCCTCAATACCATGGCTTTGTACACCAACACACTTTTTAGATTCAACACACTTTTGCCAAAAGTGTGTAGTGTGTTACCACAAAAAAGTGTGTTAAAAGTGGCTTCAGAAAAGTGTGTTGAAAAGTGTGTAAACGTAACACACTGTTTTTAGAGTGTAGCTGTGTATATATATAGATATATTGGTGCATTCTAAAACCAGACCGCCGCTTATTATTTGCTTCCTCTAATCAATTGTATTTACGTAAAATTGTATACAAAACATGCCAGGGTAGTTTTACACATTATTATTAACGTCTTGGATGATGGGTGTTCAGTGTCAATTTGCAAAAGCATTTACTTCCCCCAATGTGTCCCAGGACAGTAATGAATCAACAGACAGTGTTAAAATTATGAACGGAATACGGTGCTAGCCCGCTCTGATGGAAAAGTTATCTTTTTACTTCAAATTGATTATTGTTAAACTATCCTATGAGTGACTGCCTTTGAATTCTGAATTTATGTTCACATTCGGATCATTATATTGAATGGCTCATGATTTATGTGAAAGGATGTTAGCTACATTGTCAGTTCTTTTGAAACGGGACATTTCCCTGATATAAATGACGAATTGATATAATAATAAATCTGATATGCCCTAATGTCATACATATACCCTTGTCTGTACAGTTGATCTGACAGAATATGTTCCCCTACATTCAGGTTTCATTTGAAGGACTAACAGGCCTGGTAGAGTTCGACCCTTACGGACGTAGGATCAATTTAACCTTCACCATCCATCGTTTCAACATGTATTCCTTTGCACCGGTAAGTTTAGCTACTTCAGGATTCCCTGATATTAAATCTAACATAATGAGAATTGTGTTCTGGGTTCAATGATTATCTTTTTCATACTGTAACAATAAAAAAACATTTTATCTTCCTAGATAATTATGTAGCAATGGTGGGGAACCCAAGGCATTGAACCTGACTAAAGCTCAAATCCCATGATGCATTCTATGCCTCCAAACCTCAGCAATTTGAAACCCTCGCGATTTGGGAGCCTTGCATCTACTCCAAGTTGCAAGGGCTGTGAGGTCCCTATCTTACAAACGGCCTCTATCTTACAGCATTGTGTAAGATAGGGGCCGTTTGTAAGATAGGGACCACCTGCAGCCCCTATCTTGCAAATGTTTGTGAGATAGGGGCCACTCTATAAACAGCCCATATCTTATATAATTTTGTGAGATAGGGACCCTTTGTGAGATAGGGACCTTTGGTAAGATAGGGCCATATCAGGCCCCTATCTCACAAAAAGTCCCTATCTTCAAAATCCCTATCTTACAAAAAGATAGCCTAGCACTATATCAACATCAAAGGACCCAGCTAATAAGAAGACATCATTTTGCATTGCAGAATCGTTGCCTGAAGGTATCAAAAACATTTTGCCAGAAAAGCCTTGATTGGCAATCAAGTATGAGTGGCCTAATTATTGATTGATGATCTAATTGCTTAATCAATTTGTTATCAACTTGTTGATTGATGATTTCATAACTTAGTCAATGTATTATCAATTTATTATGTATTCTAAAGGTCAGAAAAACCTTTATTGGTGAGAAAGGATGTGTGACCCAATTATTGAGTAATGACATAATTGACATATTTGCTTAATCATTCGACTATCACCATGTTTTCCCTCATGAGATGCCTTGAAAATGGCAAACAAAGATTGATTGGCAATAAAGAATGACTGATCTAATTATTCATTGATGACCTAATTACTTACCTTTTTATATCAGCATGGTCACAACATTATAATATGGATTTGAAAAACCTTGATTTGCAATCAAATAATATTATGACTTGATTATTTTATTATGCTGGCATCAGACGGGGGCATTTCAGTTTGATATGAATGCCAATTCTCACTTTAATAACTTTATTGCTGAAGAATTTGCGATTTAAGGACTGGCCAAAAATGTTTGCAAGTTTGGGGCCTGAACTATGCCCTATCTGGCAAATGATTTTGTAAGATATGGGCTTTTTACCAGATAGGGACCTGATATGGTCCCTATCTAACAAAAAGGATCAGTTTGTAAGATAGGGGCCTCACAAGGGCTCTATTGCAAGAGTGCATACTCCAAAGCCCACTATAAATTATATGTGGCATCATATCTTTGTATTTGGGCAGATCTGTTGCAATACAATGAATAAACATTGGAACTACACGACCGAAGTTGCAATATACCCCCGGTTTTAGGTCAATATGCTCGAATTGCAAGAGAAAATGCCAAATTGCAGAAACTTTGCACTTAAGCAAGGGAAAATATCTAAATATATGTAAATGTTTGTAGAGGGCCAAATCACAATTGAGAGGGAGGTCCCTATATAGCAACAGAATCCATAATTGCAGAAACTTTCCAGCATAAATTGCGACGTGGGATTTCAGCTTAAGGAAACCAATCGGCGTCCAATCGTCGTATTATCCTGTAAACCAACGAAATGTGCTTTTTTATTTAGTTGAACGCAAAGTCCATCAACAATTGATGGCCTTCCATTATTACAGTTTGATTTGATTGGCGCACATCAGGTTGACTCCATACCGGGGATTCTATCGCTGATGCTCCTTTTTGCTCTCAGGAAATGTTTGAATGTGGAAACATAAGTGAAATAATTGTAGAAGTTTATATGCTGATTATCGCAAGGCATTTAATCATGTGTGATTATTTCTGTGAAATGAACTGTGGAACCTTGGTTGTGCCAATACTATGTTGCCTATAAAACAACAAGTACGTTACCTGTTGTTTTTTCTGTACTGAGAATGGTGAAGCTTCTCTATATTGTAATATCTTAAAATCTTAAAAACTGGAACTGTTTGAAAAGCGTAACGTGATCATGGGATCTTTAGCCAATAAAAATATTGCGATCCCAATATTCAAAAAAAAGCTCAACGCTGTGCAGGGTAGATCTGTAATATGATGTTGTTACACTAGGTGGGGGAGTGGATATCTCGAAAACACACGATGCCGAGACTGACCTTCCCTACCCCTGAACCCAACAAAGACGACACCACCATAGCTGTTTTCCCCCTCAGGGGCAAGTCGGTCAGAGTGGTCACAATCCTGGTGAGTAGTCCTATTGTAAAAGATTATCTACTGACCTTAGTGACGTGTTATGAGTAGAATCGAAGGTTGTTCATACGTTCTAAAATTAGATTAAACTAAACAGTCAGAAGGGTTTAAATAGGCCTCACATTTTCTGCGAGAGTATTGCAACTCAGGATTTAGGAAGGGTTATCCGATGCACTCCCCCCAAGAAGGTTCTTATTGCGGCCAAAGAATCGTGGTCTACTTGAGCTAATATCATCATCAAAATCAGCATCAAACGCTTCAAGTAAATAATCTATTATATCCTTTGGTGAAGAGCCTAGATCAGAACTAGAAGGACATTAATAGGATTTGATATTTCCCAATAAATGAATTTGAAAGTCATAATGGTAGTTAGGTTTTATGTATACGTCTAGTACCATAATTTAATATCACACTTACAGACTTTTGAGATCTCATCTCAATTCTGATACCATGCACATTATGAAATGCTCTATCATCCGTGAATAAGGGGCAATAGATTAATGCATATCTGTTCTGAAAATAATCTTATAATTATGATAGAAATAACAATCTATAATTATCAGATCTTCTTCTCAGTAAAAAAGGGAACTGCAATTGTGGACGGTTTGTTGCTGCCTTCGGCCTTGGCTTATATCAATGATATTGCCTCTCGACCCCCAGGAGTATATCCAGTACATAACTCATGCTTTAATGTAGATTAGTGGAACTTTAAATAGAGTATAGACGTTATGATGAACATTTTGATAAGAAATATAATGCATTTAGGCATTTAATACCCACATGCCAGCTTTTATATATGATATAGTACCCATATAGATTAAAATGGACAATTAATTATGTATGTGTGTCCCTATGTATGGAACCTACACGCGTAATGCATATTATATAGATGCAGGGCCATCATTGTACCATCCCGGGTACATGTACCACTGAACCCACTTTAACCGCAAGTGACTATACAGGGCCAAAAAGTAAAAATAAAGTGCCTCCCAGCTAATATTTAAAAAATACGTAATTTTACGTCAAAATAACGTGTTTTACGTTATACAATGGATAACGTTTTGTCACAATAACGAGCCATAGAGAAACGTTATATAACGCTGTATAGTGGGTTTTTTTTTATTTACTGGGTTAGAACCAAATTCTTTCTGTTTCATCCCACAGGAGGAACCATTCACCATGTACGCTAAGGACCACCAGCATAAGACCGGCAACGACCGGTTCAGGGGCTTTGCGGTGGACCTGATAAAAGAGATTGCCGCTATGTTAGACTTTCAGTATGAGTTGTACCTCGTACCTGACGGCAAGTTTGGCTCCAAGAACCCCGACGGCAGCTGGAATGGAATGATAGGAGAGGTGATGGCGCAGGTGAGGGCAGGCATTATAATTATCGTCGTTCACGGTGAACATGAACATACATTTTACAAGTAGTATATCCATAGGATTGAGACTCCATTTACCCTGCTGTGGTAATGGCCACCGCCGTCCAATTTGCTCTACGTGGTTTTTATATACGAGCTTTGTATAGGGAATGAGTGTATGGCAATTTTAGCCAGCAATTAAACCCTTGTGGATGGTGGCCATAGGCATAAGGCTACAAGACCGAGGTAATAACCACCTGATGGTACATATTATAGATGCAGGGTTGATCAGCTGCTATTGTCATACTGATGAGAAAGCCACTGAATATTCGAAAAGCTTGGTTGGATAGGTCGGTTGTCACGTCTGCAGAAATGTATTAACGTTAAGGCCGAAGAAAGAGTTGTACAGAGTTGTGTCCAGGCATCCGACCGACCTCATTTAAAAAAGAAAACCAAGTCACCTGCATGGGGGGGGGGCATATTTTAGATACTTATTTTGACCACAAATTATACGGACTAAATACTATCATATTTCTATGGTAAAGGAAAAATAGGAAAACTACTGACCTCGGCCTTTCTGACCATCCGCTTCACCTGAAACAATGTCATGTTTGGCCTACGTTTGACAGCATTCCTCATATTTCCGTCGACTGCTTCCGTCGGATTTGTTAACAGCAATACCAACTTTTCCTCCTACAATACTTTTTTATATGATGTCGCATAATTGGCCGTTTTCTTGTACTTCAGAGGGCTGCCATGACAGTGGCACCCCTGAGCATCAATGCAGAGAGGGAGAAGGTGATCGACTTCACCAAACCTTTCAAGACGAGGGGTATCACTGTCCTGATGCGAACCCCTAAGTCTCACCCGTCCTACTTCCAGGTAATCCTTACAGTACCCTATATATACCATTGTAAAGCCTTGTACCTCCCCTCCACCACAGTCACTGCTAGTCATCTGATGGTCATTGGAAGGCACTGGATGTATGCCATCAGACATAACTAGGGATTAATGGTAGATATTATTGTTCATTACATGATGAGTTATCCCGGGTTCCACTATGCAATTTCGACTTGGAATTAATATATAATTAATGTACCTCTTGCATGTTCTAACCTATATTACTTTACTAAGAATGGCCCAAAATCTAAGTCGAAACCGAGTCTAGTGGATCCCCAGTTTAGTGACTTGAAGCAGACAAAAGTAATCATGGTTTCACAAGATGGTTTTGTAGAACGGTGATGGTCTGAGAATACTCCCAATGGCCATCTTGAAACATCAGTGAGGGATAGTATGCCCGATGTTGGTGTGGAAGATGAATATAAAATTGATTTCTGTCAGGATTTTCTCTCATCTGGGACAGAATAAATAGATAAGTGAAAACCTACCATTATTAGAACTTTACAAGCCACTCTACATCTATGTCCATGTCTTTGATAACTGACAATGGCATATCCTCAACACTGTAACTAAGATAAGAGATTTCATAAAAAGCATTAATATCACGTAGATAGACTACAGATTCGCACAAGAAATATTACTTTTATGTATCTTTAGCTCTGGCACTACTTCAAATTTTAGCTCTAGATGTACACCAAGGAAACTAGATAGTAGTAGTAGCGCTCTAATTTAAGTTAACATCTCAATATAAGCCAATTTTACTTCAAACACAACAGTTCCTTTTCCTTGTGATATCTACACAAGACAGAAATATGAGAAGTTGATTAACATGTGTGCATGCCCTACCTATACCAATAACCATGCTAGCCGGACCTGGTGAGTAAATCTGGCACTGTAAGTATTCCTCAACCTTATCTCTTCCTGTACCTACTCACCAGTGTTCTTTCCTGAAATCTCTTATCTTAGGAAACAACTGTTGCATAAGGAGTGATCTTAAACAACGAACCTTAAGGAGTTAATTTGCATATTCACACACATTTTTCTCCATACTTACAGAATATAACGTTCCACGTGATTCGGGCGGGCCAGGTTCGAGAGACCTTTGATAAATAGGATTCTAGCTGTATGACAGGCCTAGGTCTAACAATAATACTTTTCTAACTCAAAGTCGGCCTGGATACGTCAACTGGTTAATTTCGTCCTAGCAATCTCAACTGGTTAACCCTAATACAATAATCATTTCACTCTATTTGATATCAACAAACTGCAACACCATAATATTGTCTTGTCGCTCAAATACAATAATATGGGCCTGATATCACCGGGGAAACACATTTTGATTCAATGGTTCAAAAACATGTAAGAATGTAGAAACAAGAAGACCACAAAAACACGCTAATAAACGTTGTGTTATTTGCTGAGTATTTTCTTACTACACTTGTACATAACAACACTTGTTAAGGTTAGGTTGTGTCTCTTATATTATAGGACCAGCAACAATTATGTATTTCAAATAAACAAGACCAGCCCAAGAATAGTTCTCTCTAATTTTCACCCATTCTCGAAAAGTAGAAACCCGACCTTCCATGCCTAGATTTTCCGACCATGCGACCTTTATTCAACACTCACTTTCAAGTAACATCTTATAAAGACAACACTCATTCGTACTATAGGCATCACCATAAATTACTTTTCGGAATGATTTGCACCGAGAGCAATTGCATATATTGATTACATGTATAACACTTTGGATTTGCAAACACGGTTTAGTTGTGTCACATTTCATAGTAACGGTTCTTACACTCTTTATCTAAACGTTTAACTATACCGTATCAGGCCTCCAATCCCCAGTGTGCCCTGCCATTTTATGGTCCTTCCATTTTGCAGTCGAAAATCTAAAAGAAACTCTTACAGAAACTCAACATACAGATATACCCTTATAGACATAGAAATAAATAAATTAAGACATAACCAGTGCTTATACTGAAGGGAAAATATGCAAGCCCTCACACAAAAATACATAGGCTGATGCATTTTAATTTGTCATAGCGGACGAAAGGATGAAATGTGAAAGGTCCTTTTAATGCAGTATTCATCATGGGCCCTTTTCACAATTTTCTCAAAATTAACTTCATCAGAACCTGTCTTCCTGTCATCATGTCTGAAACTAAACTGGCACCAGTACGCTAACACTAACAGTAAACCTTCACTGTGTCTCTCCAGTTCCTGAAGCCGCTGTCGCCCCATGTGTGGCTGTGCACCATCCTGGCCGTGGCCACCGTCAGTGTGGCACTCTACTGCCTGGAGCGGTATGCGGTCAGTTCCCCCGGGGTGGCGCCACAGTCGGAGCAGGAGCCCACCATGGACGTTCAGGAGAGCTGCTGGTTCATCTTTGGCAGCCTGGTACAAGGAGGCACTGACTCCTCCCCAGGTATGTTAACACAGCTCTTATATCTAGCCTGGTACAGGGGGGCACTGACTCCTCCCCGGGTATGTTAGCACAGCTCTTATATCTAGCCTGGTACAAGGGGGCACTGACTCCTCCCCGGGTATGTTAACACAGCTCTTATATCTAGCCTGGTACAGGGGGGCACTGACTCCTCCCCGGGTATGTTAGCACAGCTCTTAAACTTAGCCTGCACAGGGGGGCACTGACTCCTCCCCGGGTATGTTAGCACAGCTCTTATATCTAGCTTGGTACAGGGGGGCACTGACTCCTCCCCGGGTATGTTAGCACAGCTCTTATATCTAGCCTGGTACAGGGGGGCACTGACTCCTCCCCGGGTATGTTAGCATAGCTCTTATATCTAGCTTGGTATAGGGAGGCACTGACTCCTCCCCGGGTATGTTAGCACAGCTCTTATATCTAGCTGGTACAGGGGGGCACTGACTCCTCCCCGGGTATGTTAGCACAGTTCTTATATCTAGCTGGTACAGGGAGGCACTGATTCCTCCCCGGGTATGTTAGCACAGCTCTCATATCTAGCTGGTACAGGGAGGCACTGACTCCTCCCCGGGTATGTTAGCACAGTTCTTATATCTAGCTGGTACAGGGAGGCACTGATTCCTCCCCGGGTATGTTAGCACAGTTCTTATATCTAGCCTGGTACAGGGGGGCACTGACTCCTCCCCGGGTATGTTAGCACAGTTCTTATATCTAGCTGGTACAGGGAGGCACTGATTCCTCCCCGGGTATGTTAGCACAGCTCTCATATCTAGCTGGTACAGGGGGGCACTGATTCCTCCCCGGGTATGTTAGCACAGCTCTTATATCTAGCCTGGTACAGGGGGGCACTGACTCCTCCTCGGGTACGTTAGCACAGCTCTTATATTCTAGAGGGCATTCTACTATTAATATAAGTACACTGAAAACCCAGAGCAAGGAGCCTAGTCATTATGACGACATAGGTAGTCATAATGAATAATGGCAGATGGAGTGGAGAATGGTGTATGAATATAGTCTCTAATTAGTTCACTTCTCAATGAGAGGCATCCTTTTCACATATTTGGTTTCGTCTTGACTGAACTAAGTAGCATTACTTGTTATAAATAAGTTGCCAATGGGTGAGAATGATTGCCCCAAAGGTATCGAGACCACTCTGCTCCCTGTCACCAGTGTATATCTCATGACAGATATAGTTATGCAGATATTAAAACCAGGTGGCAGTAGCGTGCCATAGGTAGCAAGTGAGGAATAAAATTATGTGGCATAAGGTAGTCATTGGGACAACCTAGGACTTGAGAGTTGTCATTACTGATGAGTTTAGGTCTTCAAATGGACAATACCTAGATTAACAACCTTAAGGTAGTCATTCTGACTACCCAATTATTGTGACTACCTAAGGTTGTCATTATGACAACTTTGGTCTGAATGGCTCAGATGGGTAGTCACAATGACGACCTAAGGTGGTCACTTTGACTACCTAAAGTTGTCAGTTTTGGCATTGTCAAAATGACGACCCTGAGATTTTCAGTGTATAGATAAACTCGCCTGTTTACAATTCCCATTTTCATATACTACTATTATATTCCATTTGACCTATACATGTACATTATACAATATAGCCACTACTATGCTGAAGATCGGTACTCAACAGTTGTCCGAATCATATTCCCTCGATGGACTCCCTCATCATATCATCGAAAGTGTGTCAGGGGAAATAAAATCTAACCTTCAAGTTCAAACATACATTCTACTCCGTTTGCCTGCTTGCAACTCCCATCTTTGTATACTACTACATATACCAGATAAGCATGTTGACTTGCCGGTCCCATATACATTAGACCTTCTTATTTCAATATGTCCAGGCACTCTCGGCGGTCGTATCCTGACGTCGGCATGGTGGTTGTTCGCCCTCATGATGGTGTCCACATACACAGCGAACCTGGCCGCCTTCCTAACTGTAAAGAAGATCCAGCCCCCTATCGCCTCTGTCACCGACCTGGCCGGTCAAACGGCCATCAAGTTTGGTACAGTCAGAAACAGGTAAGATATAATTATAGCCCCCATCTCCTCAGTCTCATAGGTCTGGCCGGTCAGACTGGAGCTATAGGGGGATTGCTGACATCTAATTTCATAATGTGTAGATATCTGGATTGCTGAAAGCTCGGAAGAGAAGGCTCGAGTTATAGAGAGATTGCTGATACCTGACATGGGAAGGCTTTGGTTACAAAGGTATTTCTGAAACCTGGCATGGAGAGGCTGAAGTTATAGAAGGATTGCTGAAACCTGGCATGCATGGGAAAGCTGGGGTTATAGAGGGAACGCTGAAAGATGGCACGGGAAGGCTGGAGTTGTAGAGAGATTGCTGATACCCGGCGTCTGGAGGCTGGGGTTATAGAGGTGTTGCTAATCCTCTGATCTGATCTTATCTTTTAAGGGTAGGACATTGGTACACAGAAAGTACACCTGTTCGTACTACCTACATATTGATGTCATAACCTCACGGATATAACACATATTCTTTCATTATTTTCAGTGGTGTGGAGACATTTTTTACCAATACTAAGATTCAAGCGTTCATCAACATGCGCACACATATGACAGAGCTGTTTCCTGACGCCATGGTTAGTTGATAGATTAGTCAATCTATAGTTATACCATAAATATAAATTATGATTGCATGTATTTATAATGATAGAACGCCTTGTGATTCATGAAACACAGAGAAAGTCTATAGCTGGGACTCCACTACCCGATTTTTTGGGCAATTCTCACGATCCGATCATACATGTCTATACAGTTTGTTCAGGTATAAACAAAGCCTTCAGAAATCTATCCATTCATTTTCTGTATAAATTGTAT
This sequence comes from Harmothoe impar, assembly GCA_947462335.1. NCBI lineage: Eukaryota > Metazoa > Annelida > Polychaeta > Phyllodocida > Polynoidae > Harmothoe > Harmothoe impar. The sequence goes on from OX381710.1 coordinate 44,219,313, forward strand.
ATAGGTGGGGCTCCACTAACCGATTTTATTCACAAATCGGGGCTATTCTCACGAATCTGACTCAGTTATATACCATAACAGTTATATGCCTTAAGCAGGGAGGCACTATAGACCCTGCCATAGGTTTATGTTTGCCAATAGTGTTTATGTTTATAAACAAGTGGAACATAGAATTTCCAAGGCTATACAATACAATTTAGGTCCCGATTTAAGCCCCGATTTTGCATCTCAGGCTGATCTGGGCCTCCGATTTCATATCAAACAGGTTTGATTTTCATTTATCAGATCGGCCTGCAGATCAGACCAACAATAGTCAAACCTGTTAGATATGGGATCGGGAGCCAAAATCGGCCTTGGTTGCAAAATCGGGACATAAATCGGGACCTAAATCGTCTTACATAGCCTTGGCAATAGGGGGCGAAAGCCTACCCGTTTACTTTTAGTTGTGCGGGTTACGAAAACCCTCGAATCAGGACAGGAAGCCACGGCGCGGTACATATTAGGTATGGGGCCTTTTGAAAACTTGAAGATTTCTCCTTCCAGAAGCATCCTTTCAGTTTCAAATTTATAGTACAGCAGGAGGCATGTCTAACACACAAAAATCTGAAAGGGTGCCCAGTAGAGATCTTTATTTGCTGAGGATTAATATTTTTTCCAAAATGTCCCATAGCGTGTCATCGCTTCCTGTCCTGATTCGAGGTTATTAAATCACCCGTTTTTTCCGTTGTATCGGGCTACTTACGCACCCTATTCTATTTTCCACTTGTTTATAAACATAAATGTTATTTACAAACATAGACCTGTGGCAGGGTGTATAGTAGCCCCTGTTTAATGCCTGTAATTGCTATGGTATATAACTGAGTCAGATTCGTGAGAATAGCCCCGATTTGTGAATAAAATCGGCTAGTGGAGCCTCACCTTATGGAAGTTTGTATCGATCGTACAACACTGAAGCCCACCAGGCATATATACATTTGGGATGAAACAAAGTTCAAACATTTCTTCTTTCACAAAAATAGGTCAACTCTACAGAAGAGGGGCTGGCCCGAACAAAGTCTGAGGATTATGCCTTTTTATGGGATAACACTGTCACATCATACAAGGCCTCTGTCGACTGTGATTATACAGAAATAGGACCTCCCTTTGACCCAAAGGGATTTGGACTAGCAGTACCTGCGGGGGTGAATTATATCGAGGCTCTCTCCATCGCCATTCTCAAATTGGGCGACCAAGGGAAAATAGTGGAGCTGGAACATAAGTGAGTCGCTTTCATTTACATAATTATTCTCTACTGCAACCAACCCATCTGTATGAGGCTGTGCCTTATGACATCGATTCAACTTGATAGTCTTTGACAGGGGGACGTCTTTGACCAGCAAAGCGGCTGAAAAGGGGCCTACATAGAAAGAAATACGGGGAAAAGGTTAATGTATATTACAGCACTATATTACAAATTTCCCAGCATTTTTGTGTACATAACCCCCATTTCACACTTCAGCCTTTTTTATGCTTGCCGGTCAAAGACGCAAGTGGGGACGAACCTGCAGAGTCACTAGATGCCGCCCATTCTGTGCGTAATCCTTAATTGCCACTTCTGGCGTAATCTTAATCAGTTTTCACCACTTCTGGCGTAATCTTAATCATTTTCCAGGTGATACCTATCCTCTAGATGGCACCACTGTAAGTTTGTAACATTGCTGTATATATCGGGGGCAGAGCCCCCGCACCCCCGTTTTCTTTCTCTCTTTTGTTTTCTTTTTCTGGAATAAGATTACGCCAGAAGTGGCGATTCAAGATTACGCATAGAATGGGCGGCGTCTAGTGACTACGCAGGTCGTCCCTTGTTGTGTCAAAGACGGCGACGATGTCACCTGTTCAAAGACGTCACCCGGCCAAAGACTATCAGTTTGTATCTCAAATAAGACACCGCCATGAGTATTCCCTTTAAATGGTTAGGAACATACACATGATTGCAGACAGCTGACTGAAACTTTACATTTTTGAAATCCTTTTTCATACAAATCTATAGAAAACGTTTGCAAAAGTTTTTGGAAGACGGTTTGTAAGCTGAGTTCCCCTATAGATCATTATAGATCACACCACCATGTCATTGTAAGTATAACACTTTTTTTTACCATTTCTTTTTCCTACCCTAGGTACTGGAACCCAGGTAAGTGTGACAATCAGGAGAAGTCCTCAGGAGACCTGACGTCAGAGCTGCGGCTGGAGAACGTGGCCGGCATCTTCTTCATCCTCGTGGCAGGAATGGTGTTTGCATTCGGCGCATGCGCATTCTCTAGCCTCTACTACAAACGCAAGCGCACACTCCGGCGTCCCAAATAGTGCTGCCACCTAGCAGCTGAATATGTACACATTTTAATAGGGATTTGGACTCTTGGGGGCACTGGTTTTGTTACTAACACTAACAGTAACAGAACCATGCAGCACCGATGGCAAGGGTTTCTTACTCAACTGGACCACTCAAGGTTATGCTGGCTATCGTGTGGGATACATTATAGATGATGGTTATACTATCGTCAAGTGGTGTTGTGATGAGTTAGGTATATTGACTGTGGTGACACCTGGGTGTGTAACTTGGGGACTGGGAAGATGCAATGGTGCCAAATGCTGCTATACACTTTAATAGCTAGAGAACCAGATGCATTTAGAATGAGGAGGGAGCTTGGAGGAGCATTGGTCAGCTGTTGGTTGCAATACCTGCAGAACTGCGTGGAGAGGGGATCTGAGCATAACTGTTTGGGTGTCTGTGGTTGGGCTACACCAGCGAAGATTTATTGTTGTAACATGTCCGCTGTGTACTGCTGAGAGAATATGTCTGAATAGGCATTCCAGCTGCTACCCTGTGATGATTAAGGCCAGCTTCCACCTTGTGATGATCAACGTTAACTCAGGAGGTCATGGCTATTGGAGTTATAATATAAAAGTACCCCTTTGGGACGAAATTATGTATATACATGTGGAATACAATTATAGATGGAGCTACAATGTATACGCAATTGGAAATGGTGTTTCAAGACGAAAATCAGTATCATATTTTGTATTGTTCAACTGAAATAACATTCTTTATAATGATTAGAGTTTTCCAACATGTATAGTGTAATTGTTAAATGGAATTCCTGAATATGATACCCTGTGCTCCTTAGTGGTGTTTTTGAGGACCAGCCTCACCAGAATCAGATTTAAATGTAAATCACAATACTTCAAAACATGTATGATTTACACTATTTTGTCATGGCATTTGTCAGGCCACTAGAATTGTGCTCGACCTCAATAGGTAGGACTTCTTCGCGCATGCTCATCCATGCATAAACGTGTACCATTTACCACATCATTATCATGACCATATGCATATAAACATAAGTTCATCTTCCATTAGTGTCATTCTCATAATAGTTCTTTCACATGCATATTGTACTCCGATCTCTTTTGTAATTAAGAGCGCAAAATGTTTGTAAGGATCCTAGTAGATAAGACTCATTTTTATTGAGGTCAATGGGCGAACAGATTGAATATTTCTTAGAATATTATTTCAAACTTTATCTAAAAATAATTATCTTCACATTGCCTATCTGAAGATACCTGAGTACTATTTAACAGAAGATAATACACTACCTGAAAGGCTGGATAACTGATAGTTCCTCCCCGGGTATGTTAGCACAACTCTTATATCTCTTGTCTGAGTTTGCAACTTTGAATATTCTTAACAAGCTTTGAACAGCAATTTGCATCAAACCGTCGGACATACTCACGAAATCAAATGTGAATCTCTCGTGAGCCATAACGATGACATGTAGCATCGAAAATGAGTCATATTTGGAATCCAAATAAAATTCATATATATATATATATATATATATATATATATATATATATATATATATATATATATATATATATATATATATATCCCGTTGTGATAGAATCTTACGGCCAATGACATTGTTCACTGTTCATAGTTGAACATAGACCTTTAGAGAATTGTAGAACTTATACTTATTGGATTACTATACGTTGCACATAAAGGAATGAAGAATAGCAAAAAGCTTTTGTATATTATGCGCATATGCATTATTCTAACCAGAAATGTGTACGTACAGGTGAATAAACTTATTTGGATGCAGGTCAGGCCGTAAAAACAGTTGGTCCTTGTAAATAGTATCAAATAAAAAAATATACACAAAAATGTAGCTGTAAGTGTTATAACACACCACCTTTCAGCTACCATACATCTAGTCAAGATGGTACCTTTTAAATATTTTACACATCTATAAGTTCTCATGAAGAATGAAAAGGGATGCACAGATAGGATCCTCGTTCACCTCAAAGAAGTAGTAGGAAATGATATTCGTTGAATAAACTGTATTTTGGTAAACCTGGTAAAGCTAGTGAATTGAGTCCAGCCCTAATTTGTTGAGTGTGAAAATGTCAGAGATCACGTTCATGTTACATGTACTCGCAGTTAATGTGAAGGCATGTGTGATACGGGCAGGCGGTCTTCAATGGGTAAACATGTCAAAGTATAGGATCACAACCCGCCAATTCTAGAATATCTGCCCATGACATTTCAAACACCTCTCAGTTTTCTGCTCTAATGTTTTGTATTTTAAATGATAGGACTGAAGTCGAGGAATTAGATGTTTAATTGAGACCATGAAGTGAAATCAAGATGCGATTCTTCTCCTGGTACGCCTATGCTGTATTTCTAAATGATTGCTGAAACGTAATAAAGTTATTTGTACAATGGCCTTCATAATGTGTGATACCCCTTATTGTATAAGTACACTTTGATATGTCGCTTAAATCATATACAAATGTGCAGTGATTTTAAACATAATAAATTAACAGATTTCTGGCTTAATATATGTGCATTCCAGATAGTGAAACCAAAAATATGTCCTTTTATACTGTAAATCAACAGTATATTATACCGCCCATGTACACTAATGCCGTACTATAAAACAACAGTAGATTATGATGCTCAGCTACATTTACATTTACCAGTGTAGCATATTGTAAAGCGTACCTACCACCCTTGATGCTCTACTGCTAAGATCAGGATAGTTCCACGACTAAACAATAAGTTGCAATAGAATAATTATAGGCTTTCTGACGATACCAAATACACGATTAGTACAAACGTAGGTTAGAGATAGGAGGCTTCCAAATACGATACAATAAGATCAAAATACCTCCAAATCACAAAAAGATCGCAATTGAGCTTCAATAAGGTAGAAGCAGATAGGGAATTGTTCTGCTATTTAATAGATCTAACTTTGCAAACCTGGGGGACGGGGAGGGGGGGGGGGGTAAAGCATATGTACATAATATATACCATATATACACTGATAATAATGGACCTGGAAATGTTAGTCACTACGGACTACATTTCTATAGTCACATGAATGTAGCAAAAACGACTATACTAAGTTAGTCATCTATGTCTATAGTAAGTTAGTCATATAGTCAACCTAAAGTCAGCCATTAAATTGGCTGATTTGGGCTATATAGTCAAGTGACTATGAATTTAATGGTTTCATGGTCTAAAGTAGTCACTATGACTAAAAGATATAGTCAATCATGAGAAATAAGGGAAACTTAAGTACTGCAGGCAGGTCAAGGTTCAGCAGGGTAGACATGGCTAGGATAAAGCAGGGCAGGGGACAGGCTAGGATAAGGCAGGCCAGGGACAAGCTAGGATAAGGCAGGGCAGGGGACAGGCTAGGATAAAGCAGGGCAGAGACAGGCTAGGATAAGGCATGGCAAGGACAGACTAGGATCAACAGGGCAGGGGACAGGCTAAGATAAGGCAGGGCAGGGGACAGGCTAGGATAAAGCAGGGCAGAGACAGGCTAGGATGAGGCAGGGCAGGGGACAGGCAAGGATGAGGCAGGGCAGGGGACATGCTAAGATAAGGCAGAGCAGGGGACAGGCTAGGATAAAGCAGGGCAGAGACAGGCTAGGATAAGGCAGTGCAGGGGACAGGCTAGGATGAGGCAGGCCAGGGGACAGGCTAGGATAAGGCAGTGCAGGGGACAGACTAGGATAAAGCAGGGCAGGGCCAAGCTAGAATGAGGCAGGGCAGGGGACAGGCTAGGATGAGGCAGGGCAGGTGACAGGCTAGGATGAAACAGGGCAGGGGACAGGCTAGGATAAGGCAGGGCAGGTGAAAGGCTAGGATAAGGCAGGCCAGGGGACAGGATAGGATAAGGCAGGCCAGGGGACACGCTAGGATAAGACAGGCCAGGGGACAGGCTAGGATAACCCTTACGTGCCCAAGCGCGCCAATTGGCGCGGTTTTAGGCATAAAACAACTATTTTGAAGTAGAGACCTATCCAGACACTTCCATTGGGTCAATTTTTTAGGTTTTACCCTCATTTTAAGCCCCATGACCTCACGACTTCAATGAGACTATCGTTCTTGATGTGAATTGTATATCTGAAGAATGGAACAATGTTAACTAAAAAGTAAGTGATCAGATATGTGATTCATCACAGGTATCCAGAATTCACCCAAAATGCACAATTTTCACTAAAATACCCTTTGATATACATTAGAAATACATTTTTTCACATAAAATCATCTCATATCAAGTTTTCCTGTAGATACTTATTATAGTATCAATATTCTTCAATTTTCACTCAGAAGGTTCTTATTTAGAACGTTTTGTATGCTAAGAATAGCCTATTCATAGTAAGAAAAGACACCTCTTTGGCCCTACAAAATACAGTACATTGCCTATAACAGGCCTATAACAGCTAATAGAAGGTTTTGAGTTGCCATGGCGACCACAGTTAAATAATTTTCTGTAGTCAAAGATAAAGTCCATCTCAAGAACATTCAGGAAATGTTTTATGACCCTTATCCTAAAATAAGAGATGAAGTTGGTACATAATTTCCAACATCAGAACAATCATGTTGAAAAAAAATGGATATTGATCAAATAGTTCTGGGCACCAAAGGGATAAGTCAAGCAGGTGACAGGCTCCTGTGTAGGCCTATCATGCTCTGTCAGTCTAGACATACACTGTTCATGTATTTCTATGTTATCAAAATTGGAACAAATGACCATGATAACTCTATCAAACATGAGAACTCATGCACCCTATAACATCTTAAGTTGTCATAGTCAACTGTAACATAACATATAACAAGCAGGGATATCCATAGAACAGTGGTTTAGGAAAGGATGTGCCTACCTGAAGTCCATGGACTATTCAAATTTGAATCCTAACTGTTTCCTGTGCACACATTCCTGTGACATCATCAATTTGTGTGATCCACATATAGTCACTACTGACTATCTTTATGACTAATATGTGACTAAGTTGTATAGCCCCCTGACTATGGGGGTCAAAATATGATGGTATAGTCAGTACTGACTATAGGTTTTATTATCAGTGTATATATATATATATATATATATATATATATATATATATATATATATATATATATATGTGAGCAGCCAAGCAGAAAGGATAGTCCCCGCGGGATTAGTTCCGATTTTAGCCACCAGGGGGCGCCACTATGGCCTAAAATGAAAGAATTAGGCTAAAAAATGCTCTTGAGTACTTTTTTCTGGAGAATTCAATAGGATTACATAAAACATTCCATTTTTGGTAAAAGCTTTTATATTTGGAAGGTAAAAGGAACGTTTTAAAGCCTAAATGGGTGTGCTTGTTGATATGTGTTGCCATGGAAACATGATTTTTATTCCAAATAGAGGAAATTAAGACATAAATTGATAGAATGATTTCTGAAGATTGCCATGGTGAAAACAAAATAAAATTACCATTCCTAGATCAAATTTTATGACTTAAAGAATGAAAATGTGTCATAAATTTCTAATTATCATAGATAATGCTAATTAAATAGGGATATCTTGGAAAATATGAGACATCGAGCTTATTGGGATTTTGGAAAAGGGTGATGCCCACACATATTCATGAAGGCATTTCTCAAAAACTAGAATTGATATGTTCTAGTGTCTCTGACAAGATGGCGACCGAGTAGCACGCACTGTGGGAACGCTCCTCCTAAAAGCGCAGGATTTAGTTAGTTAGCTTACAGTTAGGACCCTAAATAGTTTAGACTAGTGATAGGAACCTATACGGCACGTATTGGACTAACCAACTGGACTAACTAAGCACATCTGGACAAAATATGGGCAGAAACAAGCGACAACTGAAGCGCCGTGACACAGGTAGCTGTAGATCACGGCCTAAGTTGAAGGTGCCCAGAAAGAACCAAGTAGGTATAGGTACACTACTGCTAAATCTGTGTCCACCCCTAAAAGGAACCGCTCAGAGGATGCTGTCAATTTCCTAATGAATGCCAGCCCTACAGAGCTATCCCCTTTACGCAAGAAAAACAAGACCACAAAAATGAGGGTTGCTAGGGACGCCATTGGCCACAACAAAGCCGGCCATGTTGTACCTGCGCGCCCCTCTACCTCCTCCAGTACCACCCACAATAACACTGCCACCACCGCCACCACCACTACCACGGTCAGCATAGACCTACCCCCCGCCTCACTCCGTGCAGACTCACCCACCACTCTGCCCCCAAGCAACTATACAGATAGTCTAGATGACTTGAACTATCTAAATGAGGTGGCTGGTAACATGTCTTCCACATTTGTAACCGGGGATGGAGGGCGGCCACCATCCCCCTCTGTCACCATTACACAGGGTGCCTCAATCACAGCAGGGAATGAGAGGTTGCTCTCTCCCCTGCACAGAGTTGTGGACCGCTCAATCAATGGTTTAATACAGTCACTAAATGGTACTGGCTTTGGTGATGGTATTGATATGAACAGTACACCTACACCAGGCCAGCCCAAACGGCACATCCCACTATCCCCCCCCCCCAGTCCCAGCGGCCCCCCCACCTCATTTTTGGGGGCACATGTGAGCACGCAACATGAACCCTCCGGTAACCCAGATATGATGGAAACCCTGTCTTTCATCAGATCCAACATGGCTATGAAAAATGATGTAAAAAGCCATATGGATGAACTCTCATCGTCCCTAGGTTCAAAGCTCACCGACCTATCTAGTGAACTACGGCTAGATATTGGCTCCCTCTCTAACCGCCTCACCACCTGTGAGACGGCCATCAACAACAACAACGCCCAGCTGTCTAATAGACTAACCACTACTGAAGAAAAGGTTACGTCATTCAGCACGGCCCTAGATCAACACAAGGCCGATACCCAGCGGAACCTAGAGTCAATCTCTTCTGAGATGGCTAAAAAGCACACCCAGGAGCTGACCGACCTCAAGGCTAAATTTGATACACTCCAGACCAGCCACAATCTACTGGCAACCCAAGTGGCGTCTAGTGAATCTACCTCTGCCACTGATAAGCAAGATAATCCACAGCCAGTACAACAGCCACCCCCCCCTGCCCCCCGACCTCCGCCAAAGAGCACAAAAATGGGGTCCAACAAGACCTCCTACAATGTAGTGATAGTCGGGATGCCACAGCCGGTGGACGAGGATATCTTTGCTACTGTAAAAAAGATAACCAACGTCATAGGCATCCAGACTACTAGAGAGGACATTGTCTCCGCTGCCAGAATTGGCAAGCTCCCATCGAAGTCCAAAGTGGGGGACACCAACAGGCCACCACCACGACCACGCCCTATAATGCTTGCTTTTAGCAGGCAAGACTTACAGGAACAAGCCATAGAGCTCCGTCACAGAGTCAGCAACAGCGACACTTTATGTCCCAAAAACCAAAAAGTGTATCTTAATCCAGATGAGCCCCGCGAGACCAGAGAAAGCCGAGGCAAACTGAGGAAAATACACTACCACTTACGTTCCCTTGGCTATAACGTATCCCTGGACGAGGTAAATGGGCTAACCCTCCTGGGCGCCACATACCCAGCCACCTATGAGGGGATAGACAATATCCCACCACAATACAAACCCGAGAGCCTTCTAGGCACCATGCAACACGGTGGTAAGAAAACCAATGACCCGAGCAAAATCAAGTCAACCCGGGGTCGGGCAGCCACCAACCCACCTCCCACAGCTGACTTGGCTACCTACCCACCCCTCCCCCCGCCGGCTGCAAACCAGCCCATAACAGTAGCAGCACCAAGAGCCGCCCAGTCAGCTAATCCTCCTCCCCCCAACTCGTTCATTTTGCCTCCTGACATCACAGAGCAAATCAAATATACAAAGCATGGAATCACATTTTCAGGTGAAACTGCTTTTTTGAGTAATTTCTCCCAATCGAAATTCAAAACAAGTGTGGGAGGAGTTGAACGTGTATTCTGCTGCGTAGAGCAGTCATATCAATACGCCAAGGCCATCTACTGTAAAGACCCAGCAGCAGCAAACAGCATCATGCAGCTCACTAAGGGCTCTGAAATCAAAGCCCGAGGGGGAGACATAGACTGCAGGAACACAGACTGGTACAGCAAGATGGCCAGGCCCACCATCAAACGTCACGCGCATGATAAATTCTACCAAGACGACACCCTCAGCACCAGACTACTTCAAACAGGTGGTACCACCATTGTTGAAGCATGCCGCTGCTCCTACTGGGGTGGTGGCTATGGGTTTAATAGTCCCGAGTATAATGACATCAAAATCCCCCTGAAGGGAAGAAATACCATGGGTATTATACTCATGGAAATACGGGCCGAGCTGGCAGCCCGAATCAAGGTGCCACTACCGGCCCCTCACCCTCCCCCACCCACCCCAGCCCTATTCACACGCCTGTAGTCATACACAGGTATGTGCACAGTATTGGGCATGCCGGCTACACTGCTCTATACTGCCTATATCTCTATAGTAGTCACCTAGACCTCAATCATTTATCATCCATCTAGCATAACTTTTCACCTAAAACATTAACAACCGGAATCTACACACACAACGTCACCATGACCATATTAGTGGCTGGTGACTCTAGGGTAAGGGACATGGCTCCCTATCTACACCCATACTACAACACATTTCCCATGCACCGAGGAGGTGCTACCTTGAGTAGTATTACAGGAGTCATTTGTGATCATCTCTATGAGGGGTGGAGCTACGACGCAATTTACATATGCACTGGAATATGCGACTGGATTACGAGAGACGCCGGTGGTGCATCAGTTCTGCGCCACTTCTACACTCTTTCTGACTTTAAGGAAGCATATCTTGTCGGCATACACGAATCAATTAGGGACATTGGTGTAATGGGCCCTGGTATCCCAGTGGTACTGGTGCCCTCATATGGGGCCGACCTGTCCGTGGTGAACCACCACCCTGGATGGAGACACCACCACCAGGACACCCTGGAGGCCCTACTACCGTTCATGAATGCAGCTACTATTTCTGTGAATAACCTTGGTGGCTTTGCCTCCGCCCACCTGGAGAAACTAGTGCACACGTACAACAGCAGACGGCACACCTATAAGCCAAACTACACCCTGCTCAGGGACGGCCTACATCCAACTGCTCACCTTGCCCAACTGAGTGCCGCGAGCATTAAAGATGCCATCGTCATCAACCGGCAGAGAGGGCTGCATAGCTAAGTCATGTATAGACATTGGTACCCTCGCCACAGCTGACCGGTTGCGGCCTCCTGTGAGTAGGGTCCATATTAATACAGACTATTCCCAGCTGATATAACATGTCATATACGTAACATCTCAGTCATCAAGGAATGTATGAGCATTGCTGCAATCACAGCACCATTAGATACATATACTATAAGTCATAACTCATAAATCATAAGCTCCAAATATAGGCCACTAGTCACAAATAGGGGAGTCTATGCATGAAAGTCGTAAGTCATACACTGCCTAGTTGTAGAATGTGCCTGACTCGACTTTTGGATTGCATAAACACCCAGTAACAACAGTGCGACCTAATAATTGTGTCAATTTATGATTAATTGTATTAGAATATTGAGGCATTAGAATATTAGAATATTTTTTCTTTCTTTTTTTCTTTTCCACATATAAGTGCTATCTCGCTTATTAATGGCACGCTACTGATTATAACAGTCGTAACCATATTTGATTATTTCATATTTGTGATTATGGGGAAGCATTGTCAGAGCAACAGACTGTAAAATCATCACTTTCAACTGCATGTCTCTTGGTAGCCATACTATTTAATCCACCATCAGTCAGTAGCTCGGCCACCCTCTTATAGGGTCTCTGGAGTCTGACTAGAGTGGATCCAGACACAAGAGCTGGACCATTCGACTGGCATGTTAAAACATGCCCTCAATATATTCGAAATTATCAGCATACATCATAAACATTGAAATAAGAATCAGTTAGTCCACATAATTGCAGACCTGTTGCGCTCTGTTTACACTGCTACCCCGCCCCCCCCCGCCAACCTGGCACATATTTCATATTATTATTATGATTTTGTAACATGAGTTACTATCAAACTCATATATCTGTAAGCATAAACTGAATATAATGAATATATAGCAACGGCAGTTAGTGGTGGGTACCACCCCACATGTGTAGCCAATTGTTGGTCCGCAATTGTATACCTAGCGTTAGTATAGAGCATTTTTAGCTTAATTTCCTGCGCTTTGAAAGATATGGTACTATGGTTGATTATTACTATTATAATTACTATTAAATACCATTGTCTAGGAGGTCCTTCCTTGACCTAGTCTCAACAAATGTTCGCCATGATTAAGAATATGTCTCATGAACATGAAAAATATGAGTGCTATTATCGACACTCGATCATGTCTGTATTTCTTTCTAAAGCACTGGCTGAAATAATGTCACTGCCCTCTATTGCACCTGTTCTAGTCTTAAGAAAATGTATGCATCTTATATCCTTGACACATCTATTGCACACTATGTCTCACAACCGGCCCCACAGAGTGAAGTTTAAAATCAAAAAATGCCTGTAAAAGTCTCAGACTTTATGGACATGAAGGGCTTTAAGCTGGGACATGTAAATATCCGGAGCATGTTACATAAGATGGTCGGTGTAAGTAAGCTTGTACGCCTCTTTGACATAATGTGCATCAGCGAAAGTTGGTTAACTAATGATCTTCCGACCAGTAAGGTCTATGTCCCTGACTACCAAACCATACGTTTAGACAGGGTAGTAGACAAGGTTGGGGGCGGTCTAATATGTTACATAAAGGACACCCTTGCTGAATTTTGTACCACTATACCTGAGTTAAGTAAATCCAATAAGGATATAGAACTACAGGTTATAAATATAACACAGCCGAAACATAGGCTATTATCCATCATACACGTCTATAGACCACCTAATGGTATCTGTGCTCAGTGTATTAGGATGCTCATGGACGTCTGTAAGAGTCCTCAATTAGAGGGACGGGAGGTCTGGGTCCTAGGTGACATCAATGTAGATTTATTATCGCCCAGTGACTGGAAAACGAAACTCTACAATAAATGTATGGAAGGTCTCCCTTTGAACAACCTAATTTGTGAAATAACAAGACCCAATCCTAACCCCAACATGCCGGGGGGCACCTGCATCGATATTATGACCACTACATGCCCAATAGTATCCAACGCTGGCGTTCTACCGGTACTCCTCTCTGACCATCTAGCCACATTTGCAGTCAGAAAATTATATCATGTCAAACCCATCACGCGTTCCATAAGGGGACGGTCCTATAGACATTATAATAAGACTGACTTTGAAGACTACATTCTGAACATCGATTGGTCATCCTTTGTGAATGAGAGCAATGTTGACGTAAAGTGGTCCATCATGCTCTTACACATAAACGCCTATCTGGATGAGAAATGTCCAGTCAAAGATATGAAGTTCAAGGACCGCAATAAACCGTGGCTCAGTAATGACATCCTTGGTTTAATCTATGAACGTAATCAGGTCATGTACGAATATTGTCTCAATAAAGTACATAATAGACCCCTACTTCTCCGTGCCCAAGAGTTAAGAAACACAATTAACAAACACTGTGACCATGCCAAAAACCAATATTTTTATGACAAATTAGATGAATATTCAGAAAACCCAACCAAATTCTGGCGACAAATAAATATCTTACTAGGTAATATTGATCAAGCCAACCCTAAGCTAATATTCAACCATCACGAAACCAATGCTGAAGTACGAGGTGACGATGTGCCCGGTTATATAAATTCATTTTTCACTGGCATTGGCAGCAAATTATTTAATGGACTAGGGGATTCCCCTGAGGTAGCCAAGCAAATGCCTGCTTCATCAATACAAACAGACCCACTATCTCATGAAGATAGGGTCGCGTATGATGAGGTAATAAGCATTATCAGGGATATTAAAACTCACAAGTCCAGTGGGGTGGAACACATATCTTCCAGCGTATTAAAGGATGCCCTACTAATAATGGCACCACAACTAACTTCGCTAATAAATACATGCCTAGGAAAGGTAGCTTTCCCAATAGCATGGTCATGTGCCAAGGTTGTGCCTCTGCCCAAATCAGGTAACCTGCGGGAAATAGGCAACTGGCGTCCCATTTCATTACTGCCTGTCCCAAGCAAAATCATGGAGCGCATAGTTTATACCAGGGTCTATAACTGGTTGGAAAATAATAATAAAATTACACCTCACCAATATGGCTTCCGATCGTCCAGGGGGACGGCAGACGCGGTCTTCTCTGTAGTTAGTGACCTATTCAGGGCACGTGACAAGGGGGAGGCCGTGGCTGCCTGCTTCCTGGACGTGAGGAAGGCTTTTGATTCAATACACCATGGGGAACTACTTGCACGTCTGACCACCATGGGTATCCCCAAACTATACACCAATTGGCTGCATGCTTATCTCGAAAATCGTAGTCAGAGTGTAATATGTAATAACTCCCAATCTTCCAATATAAAGATACCCTTTGGCGTCCCACAGGGATCCATATTGGGCCCCCTCCTCTTCATTTGTTTTATTAACAGCCTGCCTACTATTACCAAGCACTGCTCCATGTCTATGTATGCTGACGATGTTGTATTTTATGTAAATCACAAATCATCCATAATCGCTGAGAACCTGTTACAATATGATGCCAACCGCATCTATAATTGGTTCAGTAAGAGTGGACTCTGTATTAATACTAACAAAACTGAAATTGTCATGTTCAATAGCAGTGATGATCACATTCCCACCATAAAGATGGGTGGTCATCCCTTAAATGTTAAAAATCACTATGAATATCTCGGAATTACTATTGACAATAAGTTGAACTTCAACAAAAGTGTTAACAAAACCATCAGTACTGCCTGTCATCGTATATATTTGCTCTGTAAAATTCGTAAAATGATGCCTCAGAAAACTGCTATCTTAATCTATAAACAAACTGTGTTACCTGTAATAGAATATTGTGGCTTCCTGTACAACGGTCTCACCTCCGCTTTACTTAAGAAACTCCAACATGTCCAAAACAGGGGTTTAAGAGCCTGTCTACTAACCAATATGAGGCACCCGGTTGCGGGGCTTCATGCCATATGTAATGTTGACTATATTGATGTTCGGTTTGATATACAACTCATGATGCTGGTGCATAGGTACCTATACTCAGAGGTCCTTTCTCCGGACAGAATGGGACTGTTACTCAAACCTAACGTAGCTAATAGAAGAGTGACCAGATCCGCTAATTCACTAGAGCTGATCTACCCACCCGACAACAAAATGAGCTTTAGGAAAAGTCCAATTTATCGTGCTGTTGATTTATGGAATAGTCTGCCACAAAGCTGTAGACTGACTGCCAATAAACAGTCCTTTAAAGCGAGTGCACTGAAGGTAATACGCCTCAGGAGTGAGACTAAACGCAACGGAGCGAGAAGATAAATTAACTGTCCTAGCATGTCATCAACCCACATGATTACACTGTCTCTCACTTTTAAGGATGGACCTAGTTCTGACGTACCAAGTACATCTAGTACACATCCACATCATATAATTAACCACCTTGTATAGCACCTGTTTAAGCAGTCATACTAGCCACCCTGTCATCACTTGGCTAACAGCCTGGAATAAGTTACCATGCTTAGCGATAAAACCTTCTCCATTTAAGGCCACCTGTGCCGCCATGTAACCCTTATCAAGGGTGTATAGTCTGTGTAAAGGAATGTCAAGGAAAATTTGGAAGTCTTGTTAAACTTCTGCATACATAATTAATAACGCACCTCATGGGGATCTAAGGATCTATCATATATTGTAATATTGTTGATTGCATAAGTCAATTGAATTTGTCATAATACTGTGTATTATTATCACGTTGTGACTACCGGTTATGTAACACTGGGAAAGTTCGCAACCTTTTGATTGTTTGTTGTATTTTGAAAGATCATTCTATGAATAAATACGCACTGCAAAATCAAAAAAAAAAATATATCACTGGAAAGCTTATGACATCAATTTCAAAGTTGGCTTTTTCCTCGGACTACCCATTTCCCTTGCCTGTACACACACACATATATATATATATATATATATATATATATATATATATATATATATATATATATAATGACGAAGTGTTGTCATAGGAACAAAGTCACAAATAGTATCCCGTATTCCTAGCAGTAGGCAGCACCGTCAGGCCCACCCTGAACAGCACACAAATATAGCCTATACTTAACACCCATCCACCCACCCACCTATCACGCGTTTCCCCATAACTTATAACCTACAACATTGTATGTCACACACAGACTAAGACGCCCACCCCCTCCGGTGTGACTTAATTTATGGACAGCCCCTACTTTCATTGTTACCCGAGCGTTATATCAAGGTCGTTAATTTATTGTATAGCCTGTTGCAATAAAGCTTTTTAGGACCATGCCTAGGCGGAGACGCACATTTTAAATAATTGGTCAATTAATAAAAACGCACACATTCTTTTTACATGTATAGTTGATATCACAGCCAAATTTGGGGGTGGGGAGTGGGAATTGAATATTAAAGCTGGGCCATCAGGGAATAAGTTCAGCATTTTCCATACATGGACTAAAATAACAGTTCCACCAGAGGGCAGCAGTGTTTGGAGAGGGGACCATGAACATTGTCCAGCTACAACATATTCACCCTTCCTTGTGCCTGTAAGAGCTCAGCTCCTAGCCCTTAAGAGCGCTCTTGTGAATCAAAACTGAATTATATCCAAAAGTGCTTTTGGCCTCACTTCAACCATGACAGTGAAGCTTTAAGTAGTCATATACCTGATATTACGCAGTTTAGACCTAGAGGACAGCACCGTTCTGCTTCTGCAGCTATAAGTATTACTCCAATAGTGAACCCTCTCCAACAATGACCTGTTAATCGAGGATTCCGCACTATACACTCTGTCTCTAACCTTTCTTAGTGTCTATTGCAGAACAGTGGTGCATATCTGATAAAATGCAATAAGAACACATAGGCTATGTCTATTGCCAGGATCTTCATTGGCGGATCCAGGGGGGGGGCGACGGGCCTTGCCCCCCTCCCAAAAAAAAAGAGGAAGAAGAGAAAAGAACGGAGAAGAAAAGAGGGAAAGAGATTAAGAGATTGTGGAGTATGTTTCATTGAGCCTCTGATCTGACAGGGGGGAGGGGATTGAGTCTTAACACATTGAGTCCTAAAATGCTTAAGTCTAGATCAACAAAGATTTCTTGGGGGGCATGCGCCCCCCCCCCCCCCCCACCATAGTATAGCCAATGCGCTTCGCTCGCGGGAAACAGATATAGTGACTCCGGGTTGACCAGGTTTGCCCCCCCCCCCCCTAGACAATCCTGGATCCGCCACTGCTCTTTCACAGCATACTGCAGAACCCATTGTTTAAACTGATATTGAGAAATCAGGACTATTCATAATGTCGAACTATTCATAATGTATTAGGAAGTCACCAAACATGTCCTAGCAACTATGTCCTAAAGATCAGTATAGAATTATATATAGCTAGTAATCTCGCGACAAATGGGTTGAGTTATGCTGAAACAAAATGTAACCAAGCCCTAACCAATTTAAATTTATTTGTCGTTTTGTAGGAGTCAAGAATTAATTAAAACAAGCAGTATTGCACAAGGACGTGCAGTGGCAGACGTATGGCTTGGTGAGGGTACCGCTTTCAAGCATCAGCCCTCTAATGGCCCACCTAAGTAGTATATAAAGCTGTACTCGGTCGTTCCTGTGCTGTTGACTATAGGTTTTGTACATATATACCCACTGATACCCGCTCACCTACCTGCGCTTACGCACGTGCAAAGTGGACTGCAGCTACGTCAACATACCAAGTCACTATAATCAATGCAGAATCGATGTAACGCTCTACTGTACCACACCTCAAAGACTTGGGGTAATTGTGATAAAGCTGCAGTGGGAGGATCTGAAGGAAACATAGCGCAGGTTGGATTTCAGTTTATCTGGGGTCGATATTTGGGGGTTACTATAGGATAGGTTGCACGCAGTAGAGACCTCCACCTTAGAGGTAATAATTTTGCTGCCCCTGCAGTAAGATGCAGACTCAAGCAAGGACTACTACGTGACCCAAGGCCTTTATTACAGTAACAGTCAGAGTGAAGCCAAGACCGGTACTCTTTTAGAGGGGGCACGGGGGATAAAACAGTCTCATTATAAGTGCTAGATGTGATTATACTCACTGGATATATTGGGGAAAGTGCGTACTATGTTTGCACTCCAATGCGCGTATGGGATAGTACAATGTTAAAAAAATTCCTTGAATTCGCACTCAGCGCTGTAGTTATTAAGTTGATGTTCTATGCCAATGTAATGTTTGCTTATGAATTGTTATTATTAAGTGCTGTGAGGCATTATTCATAATACATATGAAGTCCCGGCACAAGATGTCTTTGTGGAACAAAAATTGATTATGGTTGATAATTATAATGAACTGCACACTGATATAACATTGAGTAACTAATCAGTGCTAAATTACAAAAGGAGCAAGGGTAATCACAACAGGTCAATAATGCAACCTTAAACTCACTTTAATAGCTAATCAATTACCCAAAGGCTAATGCATAATAAAACAGTGAAATTCCGTAAGCTTTATGGTGACTTCTAATATCGGAATTCCCTACAAAAACGGTGACTTCCTAAAGGTCGAATCCCACAGGCCGATGTATAGGGCACTAGCAGGATGCAGTAATTCTACCTTGTGAGACCTTTAGCTGAAGCTGGTTCCTGACATGTCCAAAATCGGAGTTTTAGGGGTCATATACCTTTCAGTTATAGCCCTCTATTGTGGGTCCTTAGCTCATCTGTTCAGATTGGGGGAGTGGTTAGGACTCTGGCCTACCAATCAATGGGTCAAGAGTTCAAATCCATGTCTAGGCCTTTTTGTTCACACATAATTTTGACATGTATATTTGGTAGGTCAAAAATTGTGATAGTATACAATTCGGTTTTAAAGATCCTTTACACAAGATAAATATTTGTAGTGAAATCTAAAATGGTTTTGAATCAGTTGTATTTGGATATTTCTCATGTCACATGTTTGGATTGGGGGAGCGGTTAGGACACTGGCCAATCAATCCAGGGGTAGTAAGTTCAAATCCATGCCAAGGCAACATACCTTTTTTATAGTTGGTAAGAAATGAACAGTTTGGATGCAAAACGACATATCTCCATCCCAGAATTGAAGCATATAGTACTTTTTGTAAAGACACCCTGAGGTCAATTATTGTACTTTGGGAACAGAGTGTATACTAAGTAGGTCCTAAAGAGATGAAAAATAGTAAATCTTGGAAAATTTGTTTGAGGATTATATTTTACTATACCTAATCTATATTTTTGTCAGATTGTTGTCCCCGTTTTAAAAATGGCGCTTTTGTTGTTTTGCATCTAAACTCTTCAAATAGTAATATTATTTACAAATAAAACCCAATCCAACAATACAAAACCATTTGAGTTATATGCTATCACAATTTTTGACCTACCAAAATACATTTTAAAATTGTGTGTGAACAAAATAGCATTGACATGGATTTGAACCGATGATGCATGGATTGGTAGGTCAGAGTCCTAACCACTCCCCCAATCTGAACAGATGACCTAAGGACCCACAATAGAGACCTATACTTAAAAGGTATATGACCCCTGAAACACCAAATTTCAGTCATGACAGGAACCAGCTTCAGCTAATCAGCAGGCTTCTATAGTTAGCAGAGGAAAGAGCACTGGTACCAGACAAGATGGCGCTGTACAGTGATCATCTAGCTAATGCGGAATACCCTCAGAACCTCTGCGGTCTATGCCTATTGCGTTCTAGGAGCCTTGCTTATACTCCAAATCGCAAAGGTTCTTACGGGCTATTGTAAGTTTCAAATCCCACTGTTGTACATTATATGGTACTAAACCTCTGCATTTCTTTATAATGTAATATTTATTCTGGAGGTATCAGGCTGGGCTCCTGTAATGAAAGTGTGGTGCCCATATACTCCTGGCTCCAGGCTGCATATTGGACTGCATTGGGCTGTGCCTCTGACCAGGTGCCGTCTCTGACCAGGTGCCGTCTCTGACCGGGTGCAGTCTCTGACCGGATGTCACTTTGGGAGTTTAGGTATCTTCTACCAACAGCAGGAGGCTAATTATAATTACATAACAACTGACATAAAGTTTTTACAAATCATTATAATATAACCTATTATATATTATACCTATTATATATTATACCTAAGTATAGGTTAACAATTAAAAGAAACGTTTTCTGACACCAGGTCAGAGACGGCACCCGGTCAGAGACGGCACCCGGTCAGAGACGGCACCCGATCAGAGACAAAAACATTGTCCCAAGGTCGTGAGACACAGCCATTGACTCTATGTGTGAAGCTGAAGTGTTGTATTTCAGAGGAGTTACTTCATAACATTTGCGCTTACAGTTGGTTTACTATAGAAGAGATATCCATTAATTTATCCTTTGAAATAATACATCATGTAGGTCTAGTGGTGGGCAGATTATGTATATTGTTCATGGAAAATGGTTGTAAAATCAGAAATATGGAGTGCCCCCCCGACTTTCCAGATGACTGATATGTAGCATGTGTATAATGAAAACGCAGAGATTTCCCTGTTAAGCAAGGGAAAATATCTAATTATCTAGGTCTCATTTTGTGCCCAATTCGCAACAGATTCCTTGCAGTTACACCTCCCTCTTGTAGTTACAATTGGAGGGAGATCCCCAATTCGCAACAGATCCCCAATTCGCAGAGATTTTCCAGCATAGATCGCCCTGTGGGATTTGACCTAAAGACGGAATTCCCTGACTCCCATTAATAGCAGTGAATCTCCATTTTTTCTACGGAACATTTTTTACAGTGTAGGCCACAGCGATGTTGAGATCTTTGTGCATGAAATTGGCAAGGGGAAAGCATAGTAGAAGCGTCAGCAGGATGCCAAGCCTCAAATAATGCCAAAATTAAGATGATTGACTGTTCATGGTATTATAACCACTATACAGGAATACAAGTATGATTGTAATCAGCTGTTAACTATGGTGAGAAAATTATAGATCGACACTAGTTGACTTTTTATTAACCTGCCAGTCTGTATTATATAGCATAGAACTGGTCGGTATAGACTTGATCTCATCGGCTGGAGAGTGTTTTACCTGGAAATCACTGTGGTTAAGTCTGTCAATCATTGATAGTTCAGCGGATTTACAAACAGGTTATCACCCCTCGTACGTCCTGTCTCCACTGGTTTACTGATGAAAATATAATAACTATTGGCGTGTGTACTAAAACAGTTGGATGCAAATTTAAAGAAAATGCATGTATTATGTAGACATGTGTGAAATGTCTGATACCGCAGTCACTTTATATTGGCAGAATACCAACTGATCTTTTCCCATGTCACATACACCAGCTGATAATTATATGCTGAGTGATTTCCAATATTCTATTCGGCTTACTGCTTGAACCCTTCCAGTGTGCACACCCAGCTAACAAAAATACCTTATTTTACATCAGAATAACGTATACAATGATATAATAACGTTTTACCGAATTAATGAGCCATAGAGAAACGTTATTTAACGTTTTTTTCTTTACTGGGCAGACAAAAGCAGCAATTAACAAGCACTTATCAATCTCTACCCGGCTTAATCACATTTTAACGTATTAAAAATGCTATTACAATTTCATATTTGGAGGATGGGGCACAAAAGCAAATGTTCTCTATGAGTACTAAGAGCTAGTCCAAATAGAGGGACCCATGTGGCCCAAGTATTTCTTTTACATTGTATTCTCAATGGGTGGATGTATATCTAAATCGAATGATAAGAAAACTTCCGGCTACGTTTGCATCGTGGGATTTGAGCTATAGGAAATATTCTTGTTCCTTTTAAACGAGACAGATTTGTCAGCCCTAACGATCGGGCCATGCATTTTAATGAGCTAATTTTAAGTCCCTTTAATGTTCTTATGCTTGCCATCTTACATAGTTCCAATAAAGGTGTTTCCGGTTACCTGACCATACCTAATCCCTGATACCAAACTATGATTTATCAAAGTAGTTATTATTCATTAGCTATAGAGGTTTTGTCCCTACTATGGGACAGAGGTGTATGATATATAAGTGAAACAATGTTGGTCAGATGGTGAAATTAAAAAAGCTATTGAGCATGATAGTTGAGAGATGAGTTGAGTGTTGCAGTCAAATTTTCGATATTGAGCCCAGTACATGACAAAAATATAGTTTTAATCATTAAAGTATCATCTATTTATGATTTCTTTGGAATAGGATTTCCTTTTGTTCTCAGATCTCATAATGTTGTCAGGGAAAACTGACATGGCACATGGCAGCAAAGCATGTGACTTATATTCAATGTGGCCGCCACACTCAAAAAATAAACTCGTCTGCAGACTCTTCTAAGTGACAAGAGAGTGGGTCCTCTAGCTGTAGTTGTCAGTAAGAAGATACACTTGGCATGTGCCAGCCCAAAACCTGACTCATGCCAGCCCGAGACTTGTCAACCAGGGCCTGATTCAGGATTCCCCCTGTAGGTGGCATCAGTATAACTTGCATTCTGTATGAAGTGCGGGAATGAATTGCATACTTTCTATGTTGATTTTAATTATATTTATGTAAATACACATTTGTGTTATGTAGAATCTTGAGAGCTATCTATTGGGGATGCTAGAAAAGGTAAAGCATTCAATGTTTTGATATGATTGAGACAAAACAAATATGTGTAGGACACAGACACCTCTTTTGTGGTTATTTCTATGGTACAATAGCTGCAAGGAAACTCCCATTGGTATGACATCCACATGTGTGTTAACAGTCTGTTACTAAAGGGTAGAAATACTCTCAATATAGACTTGGGGATATGGCAGGAATTACCCTAACCTACATACCTCTATGTTTATATGAATTAGCTACTACAAACCTCAGAAATAGAGATAGACATGGACAACAATTATGCCTAGGCTCAGAACCCAGTTAGCTCCACCTGCAGTGAAGTAGAGGTTATAGTGCACAGGTTAACCCTCTAAGGGCTGCATAGTGCTTTAAGGTGCTATGCTCTATGTGATCATAATACATGAACTAATGATTGATATACTCGCCTAACTGTTGATTCATTTAATTCCAAAGGTGCATGAATGCAGGCTTGGCGAATAGACTCACAGGGCTACATTCATGCATTATGCTGACAAAAGGATTCAAGCACATTAAAAGCAGTTTGCAGCCAATAAAGGGTTAACCTTTCTGGGGTTGTGAATTTGACGACCTTAGACTTGTCACTTGGAGTGGGCCACTGCCTGGGCTAACATTGTCAGTTAGATGAGCCTAGTGTTGTCTTGTGGGATGGTAACTTGGTAGGTCCTTAGAAAGACAACATTTAACTCGTTTATTTTATGACCGTCACTTAGAATACCCAAAAGTCTTCCTACAAGACGACTATTTGACAACCTTAGATGCTTTGATTTTATCAGTGCAGTTGATTTAACATGGGATATATTGTGCCCCTTACTCCTCTATAAAGGCCCATAGTGCCAGTCCTCGCTCCCATGCAAGGTTGAACAGACTATAAAAAAGATATATTTCAAAACGCCTGCAAGAAATTGGCCATTACATCAATGAGCGCCGGGCCTCGTTTGATGACCGTGTACGTAGGGATGGCGGATAGATGAGTAGCAGGTATACACTGCATGGGTTAAGTCTCATTATCCCGTCCATGCAAATGTCATAGATAGGAGAATAAACTGCATGGGAACCAGACGGTGAATGTGTCAACTTACTGACATCCACATCAGTCTAGACATGGGTGACAGGTTGATGTAATAAACTGCCCTTAATCAATATAACACGTCCATGGATAATGATACAATGGTATATAACAGTAGACCATAATACCCGCAACACACTGCACCATATACCTCATATTTATGATGAAAGTACCTAGAAATCACACAAAGTCATATTCTAATCCAATTAACTATGAGAGCTATAGAGGCCAATATCAAGTTAAGTAGCTCTCCAAGAGTGGTATATTTTGGATCTCAAGACCTAAAGTAGAAGGGTTCGAGGATATGCAGGGGAGGCTTCCACCTTTGTTGTTTGCTCTTGGCCATCTCCCCCGGCAATCACCTGTGATTGGTACCTGATCGATCTCATTGACTTCCTATTGTTCAGAGCACGCCAACAGTCCACCAGGGGTCTGAATGTTGCATTAGGTGGGGTGCTGTGGTAGCAGCCTCAGGGGAGAGGGGTGGATTGAGGCTGGAGTAGGATGGGGAAGTTCCCATGCAATCCTGTATAATGCATTCAGATTTCTAGCTATTCCTGTGGCTGTTATCATGGTACTGCTTTGGCCATTTTAAGCCGTCTAAATAAGTTGTGTAAAGTACAAAGCAATACTATGATCTTATCATCCTCGGTTAGAGCTCATAATTCAGATGCATTTAGACCCACCTCCCTCCATGCATTTTGATTTCGCCCAATCAATTCCGCTTACAATATTCATCATATTACGAGTTCCAATCGACTGTCCCTAGACTCTATTGTCCATGGCAATGTGAGATTATCACTTTTCACATGTGGGTCTGGGCTATAATATATACGTGCCTGACTTCTCAACGGACAATTCAATAAATCAATATTCACAGTTCGATTGCATTGGTCCACATTGACCGTTTACCACCCCTGTAACGGCACCCTACCCGGGGGTGGGTAGCACGGGGAAGCTATATCTGTTTTCAGGAAGGAACTGATGCGTATCACGTGTTCAATCACCCCTGCCTTCCCCCTAGCAACAGGTCAGTAGCAGCCCCAGAGGTGGTGGGTGGTGGCCTCTACAACAAGGTGGTGCTGGTGGTGGTGGTGGTGGCAACCCTGGGTGGATAGGGGTGGTGTATGCATCAATCCCCCAGAGCCTCAACAGTCAGATTGCACCATTTCAGGGTGGAGGCTATACTTGGGATTAAGAACCGTCTGCCTTTCCAAAGGCTATAGGTGCCCATTCACCAACTATTAAAAGGTAGGTTGGATCAGTATGTAATACATACATCTAAATTGGTTCTCTGAGAAGTACATTATTAATTGTTCTGCACAGATTTTACACCACGAAGAAGATGATCATTGTTTGTCCCCCCACCGGAATGTCTCCTCGTATTCCTCTCTTTCCTTGCCTTCTCCTTCGGTGTAAGCTCAGGGTGTACATTTGATTAATGGCCAGGTTGGCTTCTGTATAAAACATATTATTGTTATATTATGATACCATTTGGATATTTTATTTGCAACGACATCCCAGCTAAAATTAAAAAACGTTATTTTACGTCCAAATAACGTTCTAAAACTGTATATAACGTTATTCCACAGTGAGGAGCCTTAGAAAAACGTTATATAACGTTAAATAACGTTACAAAATGCTGTATAACGTTTTTTTCTTTACTGGGATCTCCTGTTACGGGGTATTTGTAGTTTTACAAAGTAGGTGCAACATATCTGAAGTGCCAATATTAGTTGGCTGCTTCATAATTAAATGAGTAATGTTTTGATTGATGACAACTGCAGTCCTCGTGTAGTTTTTTTTTATCATTTCCAAGTGGCTTGAGAGTAGAGCAATTTTCACATTATCTTTTAACCTGCAACTTGTAACTTAAAGCTTTAGGCCTTTATGTTTCGCAGTTTCCTACTAAGTTTCCTACTAAGAGAGACTGCACTAAGGGGTATTTGAGTATTCCCTACTCTAACTCTGCATAAATGTTTTAGGTGGGGGGTGTTACTTCACATTATGGATTTGGTTAATTATTTCCTTTGAAATATGCTGAAGATAATATTATTTGCAGCGCCCCCTTTCCATTCTATGAACCTTGCCTTTGCAATTATGATAAACCCCAGAGATTTATAGCGTTTTCAGCAGGAACTATCTAGGTACATGTTTTAATGTTTGACATTATTCAAAAGCTTATAGCCAAACTCCACAGTACGATTTAGGTAAGAAAAACCCTGCGTTTATGGAACTTGAAGACATTTTGACAATATGCAATAGCCCATAGCTCCATTATCGGCTAAGGGCCTTGCCTAAGTGATGCAATTTAGATAAAGTCAAATATCAAAATATTTAGATATTTTTTGCTGCATACTCTAGAAATCTCTGCGTTTTACTATTTTGTCATGTTTTCTCTGCAAATTCCTCTGCAAAACAGGTCACTATCTACAAATCGCAATGCATATGTGTTAAACGCAGGAGTTTCCCGCCAATAAATCATACCAGTGGAGTTTGGGATATGCAAAGGTATGCTAACAACCCTTGCAATTTGGAATATTGTCATCAGGGCTACCTTGCTTTTGTACCAAAACGCAAGGTTTTCAGGCCCATAAATCATACTGTGAAGTTTGACTATTAGGCAAGCGTCCTCAGCCGATAATGCCTTGCAATAGAGCTGTAGGTAGTTGCATATTGCCAACATCTCTTTAATTCCAACAAAGCGCAGGGGGCTTCCTACCTAAATCGTACTGTGCATGGAGTTTGACTAAAAGGGTAAGCTATGGTTTATGTTTATTATCTTGTCCTGCAAACCAGCTTTGTAAAATCCCCATCTCGTTGACATACAGGAGTGTTGATAATGATTTTATGGGTCCAAATGTGTCCCCCCCCCACATAACCCCAGCAGGGTTCAGACGATTCCAATGGAATCATGTCACCGATATGTATAGTAACGGGCTGGGTTGCTCCTCTCAAAGAAAGGGTCAAATCCCCCCCCCCCCTCTGGGGTTTATCTTTTTACGCCCTCCCCTGGGAATGAGAACTCCATTACTAACAATGCTTCCGACGCAAGTTTTAGTAAAGAATTTGTAGTAAAAATGACTAGTCAATGCATTACTTTAGGTCATGAGTTGTTGCATCAATTTCCATTGAAGGCACATATATAATGATTACATGTGTGATTAGACCTCAATCTAGCATGTTATTACGAAATAATAGTAATAAGTAAATGTAGCTGAGTAGTAGAATCTATTGTTATTTAATACTACGGTATTACCCAGCCGAAATAACAACACTATACAATATTTAACAGGAGGTTTATTGTACATCACACAGTGTTAGGTTCACGTTGGAATATTGAAGGAATAAACGATGTTATTATTTGCATAACCAAGCATATCGGGCCACTTTCACCATGGTACATACATGTATAACCGAACAATACATATACCACGGTTGGTGTGTGTAAAATTGTGAAACAAATTTTCTGACCAACCCTCCCGCCCCCCAACTTTCCAACAATGTCTATTTCCATCTTCTGAAAGGGGTTGAAAATGGGTGAACCACCCCAAGCACCCTCCCATCAGCAGATGTGTATGCTCGCACCGCAGGCTCCCACCTCTGTTATTAAACAATGATCACTTCCCTACAAATGGGAACCAACCCAGCTAACAAAAAAACGTTATTTTACGTCAAAATAACGTTCTAAAACTTCATGTAACGTTATGCTATAATAGGAGCCTTAGAGAAACGTTATATAACGTTATATAACGTTATAAACTGTTGTATAACGTTTTTTGTTCACTGGGAATGCCAATCAATGTACTGCATTCAAAACACACAGTATATATATTATTTTTCTTAAGCTATGCTAAACTTACAGATGAGTATTTCAGCTATCAAGTGATGTATAGAAAACAAATGCCCTAATGGTCGATTCAAATCTGCTAGTATTACAATCCTCTTCATTACTGTACAAATTATTGACATTAAATGTTATCCCATTATCACTATGAATAAGTGTAAAATGAATAAGCTGGTGATTATGTAGTATAGTGCACGCCAGGCTTAAGTGCGATGTGTGTAACCCGGGAGGGCTATACTCCCTTATATATATATATTCCCTCAATAAGGATCTACCCCCGTTGATGACAAGTAATGCTGGTGGCACGCCTAATGAAGGTGTTAACAATAGCCCATGCCGTGGAGGCCCACTGTTAATGCCTTGGCACGTGCTGTGAACGCTGTATGGTGTGAAAATGGGGGAGCTACTTTACCACGGTGGTCAAAAAGTGACGCCATTCATCCTGGGGCTTAACGTCACAAGCGCTCCAGGGCGTGAATTGTGTGCGTTGTGCGTGTTATAAGCGGGCTGTGGTGTGATTATTCGTATATATAAGGCATAGTGAATGGTAATCGGACCTAATAATCGGCATTAACTGACCCGACGTGTACCCACATTGTACATAGGCCCTGCCGACAGCACGCACAGCGGATCTGGATCTTACCGCTGTGCATTAATATAAGGCAACTCGTGGGAATGGGTTAGTGGCTCCAGTCACCTACAGGAGTTTGGTGCATAACCCTTACGTAACCTAGTAGGCTTATAGGAGAAGTGACTAGGCAACACCTTCAGGGAGACAATGGTAGGGATGGAGAGATGCTTTCCCTTCTGTTTTATTTTCAATGTAATTCATGTTTTTGACATTTTCCTCGATTGCTTGATATTCCCGACGCATGCAATGGTCAAATGTGGTTAGTCCCAACAATCTGCAAGAGATTGTAAATGAACATGTAAATAAAGTAGGATTATGGAGGAACAAACCTTACAACCATCGGAAGCTAGGAGTTCCGGACGCTGCAATTGGGGTTGGGGTGATAGTCTGTATATACCGGGAGTCCATAGTATATAACCACACTGGGGAAATCGTTGTGCATACCTTTGGAACATCACATTGAAAAATAAATCACACGTTTCTATTAGTAGTCTACTATAGAAGTGTATTTTTAAATCAGTTAAAACATAAATCCCACTACACAATAGCTTCAGGGAATGTCAATACATAAGACCACCAGCCGCCGTCTGTGTGTTGTTTAAATGTGCACTAATGTATATGGTTGTCAAACTGGCCTCAAAAGGCTTTCTCGACAATAAAATATTTAAACAGGGGCTCCCACGGGTCTCAGAGGCATTGGCATGGGGTTCAAGGCTGCATGACTGTGTTTATCACCTATTGCCAAACTCCATACCTTGTCCAGCTCTCAGCAAAGTAAACATACTCACAAATGGGCATTTGCAATGATGCCATAGCAGACAACCAATGACAACACGTGCACATACCACTCCAGATATTAAACCCGGGTCAGTTTTCTGCCAAATGAAGCATGTTAACATAATCGAAATTTGAAATGAGAGAAAACAAACATTAAAAATCTCATCATTGAAGTGCATGTAAACTGTATATAACGAATACAATACAATGTTTGGCAATAGGAACGTTTGGAGAAAGATAACATTGGGTGTGGCTCATGGTGTAGACTACTTGTATGGGTTTAGTGTATGGCGTATCCGAGTGAGTCACACCCTAAGGGACTTGTTGCAAGTGGGTCCTTATGCAAGCAGTGGGTAATTAGAACGACTAGTATTGACAGAGTGAAGCACAACAACTGTACTGGTTGGTGGCAATGGGGGTATACAGTTTCTAACGCGGTATAAGGGGAACGGCTGAAGTACGCACCCCACAGAGTGAGAACTATGATGGGACTGATAGGTACAGGCCTGTTCTGTAGAGAATAGCTCCAGCTAGGAATTCCCAATTGTCAGCGTCTTTTATCCAACTTTCTGACCGTGCTCGGGTATGTATGACATTTACATGACAGTTGACCAACATTGAAACAGGTATACCTCCAAAGGGGATGGTTAGTTCAAAATATACACACAAACACAATTATATCACTTTTCGATGCCTTTTTAGAAAATTTCATCTTTGGAAAAAAGACATCTTCCATTTTCATATTTGGAAAAAAATATCTTTAGAGCCTAAATTGCTATTCGTGTACTTAGTGATTGCCGTGGAAACATGATCCTGATAAAGATAAATATGGATAGACGGTCTCACAGTGACTTTCTATGTTAAGAACAAAATAGAAATACCATTTCAAGATCAAAAGCTCTGACCAAATGTTTTAAAAGGTTTTGCCATTTGATCTTTAGCACTATTATTCTAATTAGTTCCTTGGCTGTAAATTTACATTTTGTCATTTACAGCATATAACCAATACACACCAGGGGGGGAGGGTCAGTAAATTTCTAAAGATTCTGAGAATTTTTACCAGGTGGGATTGGTGAGTTTCTAAAGGTTCTGAAGATCTCCACAGGGTCCCACCACTAGTTTCTCAATATTATCCTTAAAACTGTCTGAGGCAGTGAAAATGCTTCTCAATAAAATAACAAATAAATCTGACATTGCGATTGAACATATATGCATGGCACCTAATGGATGTAGATCTGGAATGTATCTTATGAATGTTTTACGCATTCATATAATACGTATTGCACTGTCAGCCTATCACCAACAACATTTACTAACCATTCTGTACCATTATTACCCTGCATCTTTATCCTTTTCACAGAAGGTGTCAGCAGCGTGAGTGGGAAAATGTTTAGTCAACTTGGTCCCCCAAAGCTCCCCTGTTAGATTATAGATTATGGGATCGTTATACTACACAGGCTTTGTCGGCATGTTAAAATCTTTGTTGGTGGCTTATGATACCTGGGATTCCAGGGTCAATATCCAGAAGGTGTCCTCAAAGTGCTTATATTGATTGCCTAGAGGTGGGGTAGAGAGGGATGACTTAAGGGATCAGCACTGGGTGGCTTTGTGATAGCGGCATCCCTAGACACAGCACTCATTGTTATAGCTTGACAACATGTTTGGCACCAGATTGCATTGTGTCTGTGTTTGGAGCAGGTTACCCATGAAGTTATGAGACTCAACTATTGTGTTTTCATTTGACGTGTTCAATATTAGATGGTTGTTTTCCCAATGGATACCTTTTTTATGCAAATGTCGGTCAAAAGCTACTATAAAATCTCGACCTAGGAGAAGGTGCATAACAACTCTAAGGCGGATAAGTAGCAAGAGGCAGTCAACAACACATATTTAATTGAAACTTTATTCTGCGGCGGACCCAGACATTTCAAAATGGGCTCACATGAGTCCACCTGTAATATGTGAGAAATTAAAATCATAAGGCCAATCGTGATTATGACTTTGGAAAGAAATCTGAATAAAGAGGTTCATGTATGGAGACGTCTATAGTTTGCTTCTTAACCATACCTATGGAAAGTTAATGTATTTCTGTTATTGCTATACTAGTTCTTAGTAGGCCTTACTAGCAGCTTGGTATGTATTGTAAAGGGGTTGGTCGATAGACGGGAGTTTAGGGGGTCGGAGCTTCATCAGCATCGATGTGTTCTTCAATCTGGGTATCGATCGATGACTTTCTTATAGCCATGATCCTATAGTGACTTAATATGAGACACCCCCACCCACCTCACCCCAATGTTTATGTTAGTTCAGGCCTGCCTAGCAACCACTGACCCCCCCCCCCTACCCCTACCTGACGGGTGTTGCAGGTGAAGCATTCATTCCCTGAGTCACTCACTCAGCATCTGGGAATGGTCCGAGCAGCTCATCATGGTAGACAAACCTAGCCTGGAGCTGCTCTCTCTTCTTAGGAGGTGAGGCAGTTCGTCATCAGTTGGATTATTGAAGATAAAAAGGTAGGGTAGGTCCTTTGGCCATAATGATACATATTCACAGAATGTCTGACACAGTTGTTAGGGTAGAACAGCCTATAATGTTGACTATTCAGTTGAATTGATGTTGGTTTCAGGACGGTGCTACATTCTGTATAAGTATTCATTTAGATAATGTCTCAACCTGGACATTGTGGATAATTGCTATCTTAGGTTGTTATACTCATACTAAATGGACATTTTGACTTTCATCTTAGTTTCACCAAAGGAGCTGCTCAGCAAGAATCTTTGACACGTAAAACTGGTCGATATGCCATTAATGCACCTTTTGGGTAATGTGTGCTTTAGAAATACACTGCGGATCTGTCACTGACATGAACATGTGGGATATGGGTATGAAGGAATTAGAGATGATTCCTGGTAGTTATGAATGTTCCATCCTTTTATATCTTGCAGGATTAGCATGGGCCGGCTATGTACGGGGCCATCCTAACGTCTCTGTTGCATGTAACGTTACTGTTACTACTCACCTTACCCTCAACGCAAGGTAAGATAGACCTTTCTCACTTCTTATTCATTATTACATTTTAGTATGAGGATATTGTTGTATACATGATGGTGGGGCATGTGTTTTTGCCCTGTAAAGGGACGCTGGCAAACAAACCCGTCCGCCATCTTGGGTTTCTAATTTTGGCCCAACACCAAAGTGTTTATTCAAATACACAGAAATCAGGTAAGTAAACGGTTATGATTATTTCACGTAATGGCATGTGGTTACATGCCCAAGGCATAGGCTATTTGGAGGCATAAACAAAAGCTGTTTGTCTCTAGACAATGGCCAT
The DNA here is from genome assembly GCA_947462335.1 of Harmothoe impar. Classification (NCBI taxonomy): domain Eukaryota; kingdom Metazoa; phylum Annelida; class Polychaeta; order Phyllodocida; family Polynoidae; genus Harmothoe; species Harmothoe impar. The sequence goes on from OX381710.1 coordinate 44,252,098, forward strand.
TCGATCTGGCCTACATTTAGTCACTGCGCATATACATTGAGACGTTTTATGTGCAGATGGTAGGAAGTGCGCATACCCGAATTCCAGTGGGCGCGGGGCTGGGGACAAAGTATTTTTTGGGACCCAAACTTTTTCTTTAAAGACAAGCTTAAACTTCCTCACAGCACATCAAGTTAAATGTAAAATTCCAAAAAGGCTTAATTCCTAAGACTCACTTTTGTAACTCTCTCAAAACACCTCTCATAATTTGGAAGCTGGGTCCCAACTTTATGTTTTTTGAAATACAAGATTTTCTATGCTTAAGTACTGGAAACGCTTTTTTCAGTGCCCCCCCCCCGCCCGTGGTCGTATTCAATGGGCTAAGGAAAAGTGTTATTGCCTTCATAAAAAGGCTTCAAGTAAAATAAATAAACGCAAATGCCAACTACATTGATACTGTCTCTGATATATTTCACTCGTGGGGGATGGGGGCATATCACACTCTGCGGCTTTGTGGGATATGGCCCCATCCCCCACTCGTGAAATACATCAGAGAGGGTATTAATGGGATTGTCATTTGTCTATTCATCAACATTCCGCTGCACCTTAAACAGATACAGAATGGTCACCTTTCTTACCTGCCAACTTAATATATCTATCATATCTCATATATTCATATTACAAGTACCAATGCATTTTGATATAGGCCTACACATCGCTGTAACCGGCAAGCTAAATAGAATTAAAGTTATACAACAGTCAAATACTGTATATAATGCCTAATGTGAAACATGAACTCGCTACTTCTTGCTAAAACCAGCTTACATTGCACGGCCCATTTATTTTGTGTTATATCGGAGATCATGCACACCTGAATAGCTAGCAATTAAATCTCTACTTGAAATCCCATAACGCACAGAGGTTTTACCCATTGGGAGAAACTATAAAGAGGTTATGCATGCAAGGTCAATACTTCAGGGATTCACACAGTCTACATTCTCAGAAACAATCTGTCCCACGATTTGGCAGTGTTTGGTTAAATCTATCACAAGCAAGCCCTTAAGTTGATATATCGGTGTTTTTCAAAATAATAAATTCTGGCTAAAGACGTTCAAAAGACTAAGACTGTATTATTTAGGGAACGGGGGGGGGGAGTCAAATGGGCAGTAACAACTCAGAAAGGGGGTACCATTGGGCCCTGCCAATGTTTTACAATGTATTTTCAATGGGGAGAATAAAATTATGTTTCACCTATTGAACATAATTGGCCAATGTGGAGATTTGAGTAAAAATGATAGATACTTGGCATGAATGGGATATGTAACAACGGAAGTATGGTCTTGCCTGACATCCTGGAGCAATTTAAAAAGGATCTAATTTTGAATCCCAATCATCCGACACACTTACTATGAGCTTGAGCCCTGAATATCTGTTACAAAAATATATATTGACTTGTAACATTGGCAGGGGTAGTATTAGTACTCATAATATACTGCATTATTCTGGTGTTTTCTATTGATGGGTATATATACTGTATATGTGTAAACTGGCAGTTTATGACTCAGGTACTAAGACCAATAGTTGGAGGACCCAGACCCAGACTGGCTGTGTAAACTAACTGATGTGCATATCATGCACAGGGTGACATAAGGTGTTACCTAAACCTCCTCACCTTCCCTGTATAGCCACCTCCCAGCCAGCATTGGTTAATGGGGCCCATTATGTACTTTATCATCACAAGCTGGGTTTCCCTGCATCTGATATTTTGTCCTTATTGTACAGGGCTACCAGTGGGAGCCCAGATGGATTGAGCCCACAAACTAAGTTATCTAAAACACATTGCAAATAGTTCAAAACATTCTTATCTCTGATTATTTTCAGAAATGACATTGAGAAGTACAATTTCTATGGTGTTTTGTGAAATTGGGCTGGATCTGATTGCTAGATATCTGGGCAAGCCTATATTGGACCCATCACTTTGCCCAGGACAAAAATATGATAACAGACCCCCGGGAATTCCAGATGGGCCCCACCAAGCAATGCTGACTTGGCTGGTACAGCACGTCCCCGATATATAGTATTTAAACCACAGTGGAGGGCTAAGACAAAGGAGTTCACACCTTGGTTATTTCTGTGTAGACTCACATAACCGCACAGCTGTGGTTTAAAACAGATAGACAATGATTATGTGAGGCTAACTCAAAATATGACAACTGTAGACTGGCAGGCACCCTATAAGGGTGCCAGCCAGCTTACTGTGGTTATTTTGAGTTAGCATCTCATAAGCATAGTCTATCTATTACATAGATGACCGGTTGTTTTGATCGAGTAGAAGCTTAGTACATTATTATGCGATACCATTCACTGACATGCGTATATAATACATGGTGGAGACTGTTGTTATTGTTGTTGTGGTGGCTGTTGCTTCCATTGTTCCTGCTGTTGCCAGCAATTCTTTGTTCATCTTAAGTACGTATTTGGATCGCGGGGGTGAGCACTACCTAAGAGTTCGCATTGAAAATAATAATTTCCATAACATTAATAACTTAGTCAAAATAGTGCCACAAGGGAGTGGTCAGTAAGCTTTACTATTGTGGAAATGCGGAAAGGGTCATTCTCAACACTTGAGCTATGAAGAAGCTACCCATGGTGCAGATCTCCTTCTCCCCGCATGCTTTCAAAATGTATACCCGTTATACCTAACTATCCATCTGCTTTCACCGCAAACATTACCCTTTTTAAATCAGCCCAATATGAAAGTAAGTATTCCCGTGTGTCTGTGTGCAAAACTCGAACATTTGAACCATCTGCCCGAGAGTGTGAGGTTTGATTGTGAGAATTACACAGAACAGAGTTACATGGTGTTCCATATGTTTGGGTAGATGTCAGGTTAACCACTCATCCATAGCACATTGTGTGGAGGTCACAATGAGAGTGCTGATTTTTATAATTGGTCGACCTGGTGACCATCGGGCGATTGCAAGCAATCTAGAAACCTGCTTTGAATATGTACTTTCATATAAATATCACATATGATAGTGTTACAAAGTCACCGTCATGTTTGTGAACTTCATGTTTGTGTCTCCTATAACTCCTTTATCATGTTATCATTTAAATGATTATTAGTAAAACGCTGACTCATTGATTTACCCATTGGGATATTTTTAGAATGTTCTATCCATCTATCAGATCCAATCGTTACTCATGTTTTATCGTCTATATAATGTAACGGCTGACTACCTGTGAGACCCTGTTACTGTAGGTGAATAATTAATCATGTCATAGTTTTGGCCAGCAGGGTGGTCGATCTATAAGTAAGCCTAAGTATCACTGACGGTAACCATCTGCTCACTTGTCTAAGGTTCCCATCAGTTGGGGCAGACCGGACTGGGCATTCACTATTCAAAGGGTCAGACCTTATCATCCCATGTACTGCTGTTTGCAATTATTGTGTCCAATATATTGTGAGATACACATAGACGATGTTAGGGTGTCAATGTACAAATCGCCATCAGAATTTCTGGTTCTGACCCTATTTTTCTCCTTCCGATGGTCAAAAGTTGTTGTTTTTTGAGTGTGTATAGTAATGAATGACCACTTAAATCAAAGCTTAACAAATATCTGATTATTTTTTATTTGCATCCCACTTAGGTAAGTGTGTTCCGATTTTGCGCTAGTTGCCAATGGAACTTACCTACCCAAACTGGAGAAACTTTACAGGTGCATTCTGGGGGCAAATTTGTACTGTGACATCTTAGTCAATGCCTTATAACATGGTCTTTGATTTTTTGTAATACATAGAAGATGTCATATCAAGATGATTTATCATACCATAAGAATTATTTATGTCTCTTACCAAAATGACAATCTATCCACTCTCGTTGTGGCATGTCTTGATGTAGCATGGTGTACACTGAATAATTTACCGTCATGTCAGACACAGCTTTCACAACCGACATAGCATGACATGCATACATCACTATGTGTCGTGTTAGTGGGATCTAGGTAATATAGAATTAACCCCATGCACAACGTATTGCGCCCTTAACACACAATACCGTAGGCCTACATGGTCGGTATTTATAAGTACATGTGATAAAGCTCAAATCCCCCGATGATTTCTATGCCTCCAAAACCTCCGGAATTTTAGCAGTTTGTGTTTTGGAGCCTTGGTTTTACTTCAAAATGCACGGGGTCTGTTGCAAGGGTACTCACTTCAAAACCCACAATAGTCATAGAATGCAGAGGTTCTGGGGGCATAAATCGGCCTGTGGGATTCAACCTTTTCAGGATATCATTTATCGTGAGATTTGAACTTAAGAAGTTACACCTCAACATGTAACTACTATATAGATTACACAACCCTGAAATTGTGAGTATTGGTGTCTATAGCTTTACGACGGTATACATATTCCTGCTCTAATATTGTGGTGCATGTCGACTATGATAAAGTTTGAGCTTGAGTATAAACAAATCATTGCCTTTGTTCATGGTCTGGGAATACTAACTGGATCTATGCATTTTCTACGACATCTCTCCGATTATGTTGTTCACTATTCCAGTGGTCACTATTCCAGAGGAAGTTCCAGAAGGTATCGATTATCGTATTGACTCTCAAGAATCTATCACAACTCCATAAAGGCTTTTCTATACGTTTGTTTGACGTGATTTGTATTTTTCTCCTCAGGCGGATTATGCAGTAAACTAACAGTCAAAGAGACTGCCCGACCTCAACACCAGGTTCTCCGCTCACCTAACTACCCTAATGGGTACTTTAAGTAAGTCCCAACTAACTACCTTAATGAGTATTTTAAGTAAGTCCCAACTAACTATCTTAATGGGTACTTTAAGTAAGTCCCAACTAACTACCCTAATGGGTACTTAAAGTGAGTCCCAACTAACTACCTTCAGGTGTTATTGGGTACTTGAAGTAAGTGCCACCTTACTCTCCTATATAATGGGTACTTGAAGTAAGCCCTACCCAATTATCCTACTGGGTCCAACTTCACTACCCTAATTGATAGGTCCCACATAACTGTATCTATATTGCATTGGGGACATCGATTAACTACTGCCAATCTACCACCACGTCTAGACCTACAAAATTGCCCAACGGTATATCTATCATAGTTGGTATAGTTAAAGACCCCAGCCAATGACACCCATGCGTATATATGCTAGCACATACACCCCCGGAGGGGGGGGGCTATGCAGCTTGTTTTGTTGCTAAATTTAGTTTAACTTCCCATGCCCAGAGGTCGCCGCCTTATTGTAGAGCCACCTATACAAGCTTATAAATAAGTTCGAAATTTTCAATAACCTGCCCTTATATCGGCCCTATATGTGACCTTCCTGAGCTGGAATAAGACATAGACGGAGGTCCATGATGATCTGTCTGAATGACAGGTTTCTCCACGAGTGGTACTTTGGATCATATGACATGAGGTACGTGGAGCCGAGTGTGATATGTTCCAAGATACCTTAAGTGGAGAAACCCGAAATTCAGACTGATTAGAGTGGATCTCTGTGTTTATTTCATGTACTTTTTGACACATTATATCTAAAAAAAACATTTAAATATTGGTTTCATAGCTATTTTAGTGACGTCACCATGGTAAACACCCCATGGAGAATGGGGATCAGTTTCTCCAAGGGGTGAGGAGAACGACCATTCCATGACTTCAGCATAATAACTTTGTTTCTCCACATAAACACATACATGAAGTAACCATGCTTTGCTTGTCTCTGTGCAGCAATGAGCTGTGTCGATGGGAGATCAGTGTGGAGAACCCGACATACGAGGTGGTGCGGGTACGACTGCAGAACACCTACATCCGCAACTCGGCCACATGCAATGAGGACTATATCGACGTCAAAGATGGTGAGCTTTATCTCATTCTACTATGTACTTGACCAAGAATCTGTCTTTTTAAATAAAAAATGTACTATCGTCTAGATAGTGTCTGCGTATCATCATTAGATATATTCTATCGACTTGTTATCTAAAAGACATGATATTATCACACACATCTTCCACAAAACCAAAAGAGGCAACATGGTATATGGAGGTTTATGCAATTTTGAAGACATGTTCATATCTTTACACTATGTTTGTTCAAGTTTAGGGGTTATATACAGGCTGGCTAGTACCTTCAATTACTTCTTAAAAAAGTAAAATTTAAAAAAAGATCCGACCTACCGACCCGAGGCTTTGATCCCATGTAACCTGAAACAAATTAGGTTTTTTTTTATTTGGACTTATCTAAACATCATAATCATAGATATATTGTGTTCTTAATTTTCAACATTTGATTTCCCTCCTCCGGCAGGTCTGACGGCGTGGTCCCGTACCCTAAGGAAGTGGTGCGGGGATAAGCCCCTGGAGGAAGACATTACCTCCACACACGCAGGCGTCTTTGTAACCTTCAGGACCAATGGGCAATACACTGATAAAGGCTTCGAGCTAGAGTACTGGAGTGTCCCCAAGAGTGAGTAGTTCCACATGCTGGAGTGTTCTCTGTAATTTGAAAATAGTTTTTTCAACATTGTCAATTCATTTTCACGAAATGTTATTAGATTTGACTCCTGGTGCCTCTTTGTACATTGTAGTACAGATAAAGCAAATAATAACCGTGTATGCATTAAAATAGATAGAGTACCGGTATTATTTTATTATATAGATATAGCCATTATAGATAAAGTCTGTGTTATGATGCAGAGCTATAGGTCTTTTACCCCCTAGCGTATAGCCAAAATTGGTACACTGTAAAAGAAAGTTGGTTGTCATTTTTGTAGGTGTACAGTAGATTCTGCTGTAGGTGTACAGTTTATTATAGGTAAACAGTAAAATCGACTGTGAATCTACAGTAGGTTCTACTGTAAGTCCATTCTACAGTAGATTCTACTGTAGATGTACAGTAGATTCTACTGTGTAGCTACACTAACTATTTACAGTGTATTCATTCTCGTATTCTTTCTCTCCCCCCTAGGTATCATTGAGGTGCAGACCGTGGAGTTGAAGCTCATCAACTGGATCCTCTTCATCATTTTCGGGGTCATCGTACTGGCTGTCATTCTGGGCATGGTCATTGTGCTCCTGGCAAGGAAGAGAATCCAGAAGAAATTGACACTGCAAAAGGAGCAGGAAAACATGTCACGTTTTGCCATTCACGTAGAGGCAAATGGAGTCAACTCCAATGGGAAAAAGAAGGTAGACCCTAAGGCTGGGGAGTACGGTGTTAAGGACCCCCTGGATGAGAAGGCCAAGAAAAGAGACAGTGCCAACAATGGCTCCACCACTAAGGTGATCCGACTGGAGCCTGCACTGGGGAGTGGAATTCTTAAAGAGTCCTCCACTACCCCCGTCTGATGACGTCATAGTGACGCAGACGACATACTATTACAGGATGGCTGATCTGTATTTTGTACTTGTACCTTATTCATCTATAGATGGATCATCTAGTATGCATATAATTTACCTGTCCATTCCTTTGGTGGAAGATTCCATGATTTAGAAATCTTGTTTCGAATCATTCGTTACATTAGAAAGCTACATGATGTATCGGTGGAATATCCACTTTAACCCTTGTAATTCCCATCGAATAACTGTTCAGTCAAAATTGAAGTAAAGGGGTGATCATGGCACTGATGGAATTCTGAGCCAACCTCAATCCACATCTAAATGTGTTAGCCATAAATGGCTATGTACTTAGATGACCCATATCGATCAGGCCTATTAGGGTGTCTCAACAACAAGATATGAGCCTCTCACCACTTCATAAAACATGAATGGTCACTTTAACCTTTCTCCTCGGATATAATTCATGAATGGTACATCATTTAACGATAATAGCTATTAAGTAAGTACACTTGCACTGCTATAAATAGAGATCCACTCCAAGTGTCAAAATATGTCAGTGCATCAAACGGATCAGCCATTCGTTAATTGAATCCACCACGAAGTGCTTCGGTTTAGATCTATTGTCGATAATATTATAGTGAGTGTTGTTACTTACAGTTGTTACCATGGTCACACCAATCATAAACTATTATTTATGCATGATTTGATGAGACTCCCTCTTGTTATTGTTTCTCATGAATTGTTAAATGAGCAATATACTGTATAAATGTAGCATAACTGTACATCTGTAGATAGTGCATCATAAATGCTGCACACTAGTCATATTATCACATATAACAGGTTGCCAATTCATCCAAAGGAACACATATTATTCTGCCCAGCCACGGCTACATGTATTTTAATATGACATAATATATTAATTACTCCACTCACTGACACTTATGCCATGCGTCCTGCATAAACGAAGTCACACATTTTGATAATGGATTTAGTATTTTATATTGTGAAAATACAATTTATATAAGATAAAATGTAGACACCATAGATGATTGCAGACCTAGTATGTGAAGCTTTTCCCTGTGTATTACCATAGAGCTTCACCTTGGTTCTGAGAAACGATTTAGAGTACATGTTTCAAACGAAAGCTGTAGAGTATGCTTATCAGTACCGGGTAATGCATACATATTATTAGCATCATCTCCAATAAAAGTATGCATTCTTCCATTTTGTTATCTTATACTATAGTATAGGAGACCCTTAAACATGAAGGTTTGCCAAGTTTGATTGTAGAGAGGCTGGAATTGCCTGGGGCTTCCACGGTGTGTCTGTAAATTCGAGAATATTTTAAAGAAAAATGTGACCCTTTAGAGCATTTTCTGCATAAATGGAGTTACTCATATTCATATTACTGCCCATGACATTTAAAATACTAACTGAGGAAAACTGCCCATAACCAGTGCTGTTGAATATAACTTTTCTGTAATGTCGATTAATTATGTGTTATCACTAATCATTGTGTAAATATTAAACAGAGCTGCATATATTATTTTCTCTTTTTTGTAGGAGATAAATAAAAGATCCTTTGTAAAATGTATTAGTGACTTTAGTTTTGTGTGCTCTTCCCACTCAACCGAATCCCACTCCCCTGACCTGTAGACCTTATAGGTATCACATAGGAAAATGACTCTTCTCTCATCACATTGCTTAACACACAACAAGAGCTTTTATAAACATGTCCATTTGCTTAAAATGACGCCGACCTTATAAATAAATCCTTCCTACATTCCACACAAATATGTTCATAAATATGTGAAAAGAAAATACACCAACAGATACTACAACTTAAAATTTTATGCTGCATGTATACGAGTTGAATAAATGCTGACCCTCTTGGACATAGACCTCTTCAAGGCTTTTGAGAGTGTAAAACACTTGATTTGGTACAGAAGCTTTATGGAGTTTGCAGCCGTTTACTAGAATGGGTACAAAGCTACCAATCAAGTAGAAGAAATCAGTACACTAAGGCCAATGGACTGAAATTGACACAGAATTCAGTGCTGCGCAGGGTGTCGCAAGGGTCCATGCTGGGTCCTTTGTTGTTCCTCGAAAAGATGCCACAACAGTTGTATCCTGTTATCAGAAAAATTAATTAACCGTCAATATACCATACCTGGCCGGAAGAGCAAAAGAAACTGCCTGTATAAAGTAGCAGAAAGCTGAATCTCCCTCTATTCTGCCAGGGCAAATAGGGTATATACCTATTCAACTACTCTTTATGGCTGCAATTTGACATCTAAAACGGGGCAAAGAGTTGGCAAAGTAGTTGACTCAAAGTTTAGGGACGATTCAAAGACAAACTTACCCTATATAGAATGGAGCGGCCGTGTCTTATGAGTTTGTAACAATTGAAACGTCTTCGACCGGGTGTCGTCTTTGACCTGTGTCGTCTTTGACCGGTGTAGTCTTTGACCAGCAAGTTTTAAAATGGCTGAAATGGGAGCTATGTACACAGAAATGGGGGGAAAAGGTTAATGGATATTTTAATACTATATACTACAAACTTCCCTGCATTCCTGTGTACATAGCTCCCATTTCAGCCATTTTAAAACTTGCTGGTCAAAGACTACACCGGTCAAAGATGACACAGGTCAAAGATGACACAGGTCAAAGACGTTTCAAATGTTACAGCCAGTAGTGACACCTGGTGTTACCAGGGGTAATCAGCCAATACAAACTAAACTGATTTGGCCTTGTGTGGGCTTGCTATTAGAGTACTGCAAAAAGCTTATGCCATTCATTAATTCTGATATTTCGTTGGAATTTCCCTCCCTTCATCATGGCATTCTCACCCTTTGTCCCTGAAACTCACAAAAATCGCAGACAAATGCGTTCAACACTCAATATCTGTGAGGCATTGTGAAGATGGAGAACTGTCATTTGCGAGTCCATCTGGTGAAGTGGTGATACAAATAATTATATTTATGTTTTCTCAATCTATATCTCAAGATGAATCAACACAACTACAACAACTGAAGTAAGGTGTACATGGTGGCAGTTTTATATTTATCATTTCTGTTTTAATATGGCCGAAGTATAGATAATCAAAAGAAGTAAATTTAGACACAATCATAATTATCAATTGTCCTGGAAAAATGTATACCGGTATAGAGAAACAAGTAAAAATAAAAGTCAAATTTTCTTTGGCCACCCCCTTTAGTGGTCAAAAACTGCCTCCTCATGAGTATAAAAGTACATCTCCCGTTTCTCTCCCTGAAGGTAACATGTCTTAATAAAACGATATAAATCTAAAGGTGCTTAGAGTGGACTTGTGCTGCGCTATCCCCTAAGCCAGGCATATCATCTACATGTTGTGAATGGCCACACCACTTCACCTCATCCCATATCCCGTTCTATGGGCTGTTTCACTGTTGAGTACTACCCTGAAACTAGTGATTATTACTATGCTGACACATCCCAGCTAACAAAAAAACGATATTTTATGGAAAAATAACGTTGTAAACTTTAAATAACGTTATGCCATATTAAAGAGCCTTAGAAAAACGTTGACATATAACGCTATAATAACGTTATAAACTGGTGTATAACGTTATTTGTTTACTGAGATGCCCCCTCTCTCTTTTCCTCTCCTATTGCCTATTTAAGTCTAAGGCATTACTTTCAGGATCCTAGCAATCATACACAAAGTGAATTGTCAGTGATAAAGAAAACTTAATGATACCGCGGCAGTGTGCCTGTGGTGTTGGTATCTGAGACTACACAGGTAACTAGACAATTCCACTGTGCAAATCCATTCAACGTTATATAACGTCTTAGGACATTGCTCCATGGCTCCTAATTATGGCCAAACGTTGTATAACGTTTAAAAAAAGTTATTTTGAAGTAAAGCATCTTTGAAGACCACATCCGGAGGTTTTCAAGTGATTGTTTCGCTATTATAGATGGGTACCTTGATATATTTACTGATTGTTTCATATATAAATCAACTCCTGGGGGGTATATTTCTTTCTTTGTTATTTGATTAAACTAAGACCACTGTCAGTGATTCTCATGCACGAAATACCAGTGATTGTGCTGTCCCCAGTGAGAACCACATGAACTACAGTACCAAATACCCTATGCGACATCACATTGGGTGACAACCAACCCAATTCGGGGGGGGGGGGCACTCTCCATATTATTTTTCTACTGCATGTATGTACAAACATCACCAAACATCACCTCAAATGTGGTACCCCTAATACAAGAGGTTGCTCAACAAACTAGACAGGAAATTCCCCATGAGCCCTTGCCTATAAATGGCCCTAGAATGGAGCCCTTCAATGGGACCATGTTCACATATGACAGAGTGCCCCCCACAGGTTTTACCTGGACTGACCCTACTGACTGCACCCAGTACAGGGCACTGTGTTTGTTTGATCCCCAATTGCCCATAAATAGCACTGACTGGTAACTCCTTATGACCATCCGGTCCACCAGTATACCCAGGGGGGCCCCACGCCGCAGCTCCGACTGGTGTCAAACGCATGCGTAACTTTATCCACTTACCTGCTAGCATTTCAACTCAGCATGTCTGGTAAAATGCCATAATACTCAAATACTACTAAATGTGAGAAGTGGTCAATGCTACATCCACACTAAAAAGACATTCCCCTTTGAGTCTGATTCATATTAGAGGCATGACAATGTAGGAGAAGAGAGAAATCTATGCCAGTTCACCTGACATTGGGCTCTCCATGAAGCCTAAATTCAGTCAACTTTGAACTGTTTCTGTAAGTATTTAAGAGATGATCCACTGAAGCTAAAATTGGAAATAAATAGAATGATATATGATGTCTGAAAATGTCCAGTGGAGCATATGGGAGCATTGGTGCTTGTGGTTGAAAATAATATTTTAGATTGTGTCTAATCAGCACAGCATGCCACTATGAAGCATAGTAGCGAGCTCCTCTAAATGCCAGTGGTGTCACCACTCGCTGGCTCTTTCACCACTGACCACCCACTTGGATACTGCAGTGGACAATATTACGCGTGCGTTTGTCACCAGGGCGGAGCCACGGCGTTCCCCCCCCCTCTGAGTATACCTATACCAATGAGTGTCATCAAAATATGTTCTGGGTGAGTGGGCCTCCCACCTCCCCCATACACAACACACATGGACTCACAGATTACCATACACCAGAGTGCCCCCTTGTGCATGGTAGGGAAAGCACACATTGGTCAATAGGGAAGGTTACATATACAGTTCTGCTACGTCACAATGTGGGCAAACAAATACAACACATGCTTAGGTAACATTGATCACCATAATAGCCACACACCAATTTCATTACATCAAACTAGATTTTTTATTGTCCCTGGGTTATAGTAAGACATAGCTCTTACTTTACAATATATTACCTGTATGTGATCAAGAACGGTGTGATGGCCGTCAACAAGTGAGAACCACCAGGTGCGGGCTCCATGGATTATATGGTGTTTTTATAGGATAAAGGAGGAGTACAATATTATACCTTCACCAGCAAGCCTATAAACTGAATGTGGATATAGTGAGCCACAAATCAGACCATAGGAGCAAATACCTACCTAAATACGAGGGATTTTCTTCACTCACACCGGCTACACGCACCAACACAGAGAATCCAACATGGCGGAAGCAGTTGACGTTGAAAATCTTCACCTACCTGAGACGGTGGACCGGGCAGTACATGATCTGTTCAATAAGAGGAGTACTAGAAATACCACGGAGGACACTCAGTTAAGTAAAATTGGGGTTATATTGGTACATCTTCTTCAGACCACCTCACAGGGTTTTCAAGAAATTAAACAGATTGGTGAATTTCAAAAGTCGTTAGAATCTACGCAGGGTCAAGTGGACAGGTAAATAGCCTGCGTACTGAACTCGATACGGTTAAAAGGGAGAATAAAGAATTACAGCGTGTACAAAGGTGCTCTGAACTGAAAAGCTGGGAGTTAACAGAAAGAATTGTTAATATCGACCAACAGACCAGAACACGACACCTACTCATAGAAGGGGTCGACCACACTGAGAGCATAAATCCATCAAAATTGAAAAGAAAAGAATCCCAGCTAGGTCCTATAAACATTTTAATAAAGAAGATTTTGTTACAAAATTCAAAAATGCTGACTGGACAGGTTTTAATAACTCCCTTCATCCAGATAAATTGTGGTTAATGCTATTGAAACATATTCATACAGCCTTGGAGAGCTCTGCCCCTTTGCGGAATATGACCATCCCTGTACATACGGAGGAATGGTTGACGCCCAATGTGCTTGACTTAATGAGACAAAGGGATAAGTTGTTTAGTAGATTTCATAGAACTAAGTTAACTATACATGAGGATATGGCCAAAGCTAAGCGTAATGAGGTCGAAACAGCCTCCTTTTTAAGTAAAAAAAGGGTTATAGACACATTAATTGATAAAAAGCATAAAGACCCTAAGGCCTTTTGGGCTGCTATTGAAAAATTGCTACCCAAGAAAGGGAAATGGGTCCTAATCAAGCTCATTGATAACAATACACGTTTGGATATTGAAACAAACGAGGTTGCTAATTATATAAATAATTATTTTTCACAAATAGGGGAGAAGCTTGCGCTGCAACACCCCCCTATTGTGATACCTCCAATGGATGATGATAAGCCTGAAGATAATGAGCTGTTGGAAGCTCCTTTTAGTGATAAGGAAATTTTACAATTTGTCAAGAAAATTGATTGCTCTAAATCATCCAATGTTAAGGATGTGAAGGCCTTTGTATTTAAAATTGCCTTCAGTTCTGCTCCTGAAAAACTAACCTTTATCTTTAATGAATGTAGAAGAAGGAATTGCTTCCCAACATTATGGAAGATGGCCACGGTCATGCCTATACCAGAAAAAGGGAACTGTAAGTTAGTTACTAACCTTAGGCCTATAAGTTTACTGCCATTGCCTGGAAAACTATTTGAAAAGGTAATGGCTAATAGATTAAGAACTTTCCTGCAAGAAAAAAATATTATGCATTCAGCACAACATGATTTTAGGCCTGGTAGATCAACACTGACTGGAATTTCGACGAATTTAAATGATATTTATGAAGATATAGACAATAATCTAGAAATATACAGCCTCTTTTTGGATTATTCTAAGGCTTTTGATACAGTCTCACACCCTCTATTAATTAATAAATTTAAAAATATTGGACTTACCCAAAATACCTGCAGGTGGTTCTTAAGCTATCTCTCCAGTAGGACCCAGCGAGTATTAGCTAATAATATTTTTTCTCAGGTTAAACCTGTCAAGTATGGCGTCCCTCAAGGTTCCATCCTAGGACCCATATTATTCACATTGTACATAAATGATTTGCCAAATTGCTCTGACATATGTAAAACTGTACTATATGCTGATGATGCAGCTATGTCGGTCAATAGGATTGCAGATCTACAAACTCTTATTCCTGTAGTCAGTAACTGGTGTAAAAATAACCTACTAACAATTAACAAAGATAAAACAAAATGGATGGTTTTTGGAAAAAATCCCAATATACACAATATGCAAAATAATGGGATACAATTAGACGGGCAGGCCTTAGAACAAGTCAAAGAATTTAATTATCTGGGCATAACAGTAGATGATAAGTTAACCTTTGAAAAACAGAGAACTAACACCAAAAATGATGCAAATTTTAGGGTAATTCAGATGGCCAAAATTAGGAAATATTTAGATGTTTATGGAGCCTTAAAACTATATAAGAGTAAAGTCCTACCTATATTTGATTATGGTGATATTATTTGGGATAATCATAAGGGTATCTTTGAAAGGGAAATCCAAAACATCCAGAACAAAGCCATGAGAATCATATATAAAGTTAAATTGGAAGAAAACCCATTGTATACTACTGTTCAAATGCAGAATATGAGTGGCTGCATTCCCCTGATGCATAGAAGGGACATACATTTACTAACATATGCCTTTGGTATAAGACACAACCCTACATATATGGATATTAGGCCTAGAAATACTAGGCTGGCTGAAGGTCTCAGGTATATACAAAAGGTAGCGAGAAACCCCTTAGTACACCAAAGCTTCCATAGAGAAGCCATCAGAAGATGGAACAAGCTAAAGACTGCCTATACCTTAATGGGGAAAAAAGAGGTCTTTAAGACAAATGTCAAAAAAGACTACCCACGTTGCTATGTAAATGACCATTATTTGGTCATGGTCTAAGTTTATTAATGACCTGGGCCTTATTCTAATGTATGTACTGAAGCCTATCTCCTATACAGCCATATAGTCAAAGACTAATATTAGTCTCCTTACCTTTTCATGATCCTGAATTCCTCTATTCTTGGAAGCACTAGCAATGGTTATGTACTTTATGTATCACCTTCCACCACAAGACATGTTAGCTTGTTAAACTTGACTGTATACTTATACCTGTACCTCGCATATCGTTATTATTTGTATCTCATCCTCATCTCATCCCTCATCCAATGACAACAAAGACCAATTGTCAGAATGTATGTTATTATGACGCCATTACACAAATAGTCAGATAGTAATTATAACCATCAGAAGGCCTGGACAGCATAACGGCATTGCCGAGTCCAGAGGCAGATTATGATTGTATTTATATAATAACTGTATACCTTGATAAAAACACTTTAAAAAAAAAATCATGTGCACGGCCTCATGATGCATGTATAGCTATTTGAATTGATGTATAACTGGCTGATTTAGAGTTACCCTACCTAGAGGTCACAGTCCAGTGGTCTGTTTGCCCACCGCACCTCCCATATAAATAGAAACAATCAAGTATGTGTAACTTCACTATTCAATATTTGGAGAGATTCACAACTTTTGCTAGAAATACCACTGTATACACATATTAATGCAATGCCTATCAAAGGATTATTTAAAACATTCTGTTTGCAGTGTAATATTCTGGTTTTCTCATATTACTCAAAACCTCCGGATGTGGTCTTCAAGTAGGTGGGAATGTATCATTTTCCATGCATGCATGCCTTTGGTATTTCTTCCGTGGTATGTATATATATGAAGACCCGTGTATAGGTTGGGGGAGAACATTCCCCAGCCGTACACTGTACAACAATATAAATTTACTGCTAGGGTGATTTCTTTACTCACCTGGACTGCTGGTATAGGCCTACTTGGACTGCTTACGTTTGTTTAGACCGGCCCTGTATTTGTCGTTTGTAAAGGAACTGAGTGGTCTTTCAGAACAACTGACGCAATCGTAGTTTTTATAGTAATGCTACAATTATAGCAGAACTGGGTGGTCTTTCAGAACAACTGACGCAATCGTAGTTTTTATAGTAATGCTACAATTATAGCAGAACTGGGTGGTCTTTCAGAACAACTGACGCAATCGAAAGCAATTTTTTACACAACGAAAGCTGTCTGACGAACTAGTGAAACGTGTTTGATAAGAACTCCTGTTGAAATCGAGAAGGAAAAATATTGAATAGCACCTTTTGGCGAAAATCACTGACCACTGATGAATCCGTTCTGAAAGACCCTCCTGTTACTGCAGCCTTGGGGCTTATGTACTTAAGGGGATGCATTACTAACATAGATTCTAAACAATGAAATGGGTTGTTGGTAACACCTTGCCTGTACGGCACAAACGGTTTAGACATAGGATGACTACAAAATGAGACTTTTGTAAAAACATTTGTAAATAAAACACAGATCGACAGGCTTATTGTGTGTTCCTACTGAAATTAAGGGGCTTCACACATCAATATGTAATATAACACTATTTATGTCACCTCAGTAATGGCAGGCCAGCAGGATTCAACCCGTTACAAACCAATGTTTTTGTAGTGGTGCTAATCCCACCTCCCTCCTCTACTCCCCTGCTCCCACAATGGGACCCCCCTATAGAGTAGACTTCTCCTAAGCTAGTTATTTCATACCTATGTCACAAGTTGTACTTTTGGTGGTCAATCACGGTCAGTCACACCCAATCTACTGCTTCCCACCCCATAACGTAGATGGATATAAGTTCAATGCAGTTCAGAAAGTATATAGGATACGACCTCGAGGATACAACCTAGAGGAGCCTTTAGAGTCCCGCAGAGAGAAATAGCAGTGAATTCACAGGCTAAGCGCACATTAGAGGATTATCCAGATACCCATGGACGGTGCACCTACAGTATACACTTATATCAACCATACTTCCAGTCAACAACTGACTGGGAAACTGCAATCAACATGGTCACCACACCGACAATAGATACCTCAACAACATCAGAGACATTCCAACGTATATACAGTAAGTATATGCACATATATAATTATATGCATAGTCTTCTCCAAAGGCCATGGGTACAGCAGGGGTAGACACTAACGGTGGCCCGGGAGCCAATGGCCCGTAATTCTGGGTTCGGGCTCGTAAAATAGTAAAATTTGTTCTCTGGCCCCACAGCTGATAATCCGGGCCCATGGATAAAGTTAGTGTCTGGGCTAGGAGTAATTTTTACCTAGGTGTACATTGATATATGTAACGAAACCTGGGAAATCGTAGCATTTGGGGGAATAGCCATAATTTAGTAATTTAGGAGACATAGAAAAAAATGTGAATACTTAAGAGAAAAATGAAATTAGACTAACTTTTCCGCAGGAATCTTTTTGATGCTATTATCAAACTTCTATTTTCATTCTAAATTGGTCTTATTTGGAATGTAAAAAGAACGTTTTTAGCCATTTTTAGCCCATTTGTTGAAATTTGGTTGCCATGGCAACCATCAATTCATTCTTTTGGAATAAAAATTATCCCTATCCAATAGCCCCATCCATGAGGATTTCAGAACTGAAAACAGAATGCCAATATTCCTACCAGATCCAAATCTGTGTACAATAATATGCATTTATTGGTTTAATTTCTAATAATGATGAATTTGAAAATAGATTGATATGTGATCGCATTGCAGTCTATTCTGAATTCCTACATGTTTTAGTTGGGTAACACGGTATTGGGGAGTGGGGGCTGGGTGGACAGAACCAACTTTGTTTTAGCTATAAGCTTAGTTATTATGTAGTTGATGACCATATGTTAAGGATTAAAGCCAGTATTCACGCACTCGCCCACTGGCAGGGTTTATGGAACTAGCAAATCCTCACCAAATGGTCACCATAGCCCCATCTGGTGGCTTGCTCTTGAACAACTCAAGTCTCAATGTTATTTCTAATATCCATATTGAAGCAATAATTTCTAATGAAGCTATGTCATATTCTCTTTTCAATACATATCATAAATGCATAAGTAAAGCAGTATTTTCTGCATGCTTTTGGACAAGATACATGCTAAACTAAGAGAGAAAAAATATTTCCCCCAAAGGATACCCTGGCAAGATTTGAACCAGGGACCTTTCATATTCTAGATGAGCTCTTTATGCATGTAGCCACAGAGCCCTGACAGCTTTGGAAAGGTGCTAAACTTTAGTCTTGCATTATGCTCCTACCAAGTGCTGGTGTACACTGGTGTGTACAGACCTGTCACTTGCCATTGTCATGTTCATGTTCATGTACAATTTCTGAAGAAACGAGTGCCGGTACCCCTCCCTTTTTTTGATAAATACCAAGCTATGGCCATAATCTTCACCATATTAAAATTACATGAGGCCTGAAACTGTTTTTCTTTCTTAGATATTATGTTTGATAAGTGTATGCCAAAGACGAAAATGTCATCTGTTACTTCAAGCATCAAGTCCAAAATAAAGAAGTCCAGAATCAAAATGCATCCTTTGACTAACTACAACTCTGATCACATTGGGTGACACAGTCAGAGTTCCTGTAAGTCTGATTGTGATACCTGGGGCTCGATTCAATACAATATATGATAGCTCAATAATTCTACGACCACAAAAAAACATGTCTGTAGGAAAAAGAGGGCAAATCGTATTTTTTTACAGGAAGCTGTTAAGGAATCATCCAATGCTGTAGTACAAATAATTTGATATCATTTCACAATGAGATTGTAGGACACATGCCCATAACATAATCATACCACTACCCAGTAAAGGGTGGTTGTAACAATAAGTAATCTAAAAAATAAATGTACTGTATAGAGGAGGTTAGAGTTAGGGGACAAACAGAGACCTCCACGGGGCGTTACAATCACCCATAATTTTATTGTATATTTTGTCCCAGGGTTGAAGTAGTCTTCAGCCTTCGCTATAATGATACATGGTACATGTATACAACGATATCAATCCCATTTAAGAAGTAATGCCAACCTGTATAATGATAGAGACATGTGTAGAGGTGATGAGATATGGTTCATGTACCCTAAAAATTATCCACCACGTGGCTTTTGTTTGCCCCAGATTTTTATTATTAGGTGCAATATACGATTCTGATTCCCCCTATACATATCTCTAATAACACTTCTTTCTCTATACCATTCAACAGGACAACCGGAAACGCAGTGGTCACCAGTATCTTACGGAGTGACTAACTACATTCTGTGGGGGCTGACAGCCCTCCTGGTGGCCGCCATCTTGAGTGGAAGCATTTACATTGTTGTATATCGACACCGGAAGTCCCAAGATGCGCACCGAACTCGATACCTCTCGAAGCGCCGCCAAGCGACAGAATACCGGCGACCATCAGGATTCATCTCATACTGAGGCGAAATCGACGGAAAATTGTTCTCTCTGAGAGCATCCAGATATGTATATCCACCGGCAGCTAATGTACGTGAATCAATGTACTTGGATTTGAGTCTCGGATTTGAGTCTAAACTAAGAATCTGTTGGGAGAGAGACTACCTATGCATGCTGGAGATTTGAAGCACACAGAGAGAATTTGTGGCTGTGCCCTGTGTCCCAGAATGTGTCCTTAATGATGAAGTCAAGTCATGATGATTATGACAATAGGATAAAACAATTGACCATAGTAGAATACAATGGGGGGTTTGGAATACCCAGGTTTATACCGACATTTAGAGTTGTGTCTCTAAATAGCGAGCTCTCCTAATCGGATTGGTAATTCGGCAGAACTCAAATTGTAGATACTTAAGTGAAGTTTGTTTTATAGCATTACCAGTGGCCAACTCATGGTAGCATTAGGCCTGGTGGCCATCAGGGTCATGTCACGTACCCTATCGCCAGCTTAGTTCAAGTATATAAGCATCAGATGGCAGTGCAGTTTGACTGTTGACTGATGTGCTGTTACTGTTAGTAGGCCTATTACTATTTTGGAGCCAATCACACCATGCTTTTAGTTTTAGTTTAGATTTTCTCATCAGTGAATTTCAAACTATGAACATTTACTACATGGACTGCTGCTCAAATTTTACTCGATATTTACATCTATACAGCTATATACAACTAATGTAAATGGAGTAATTCGGCTATATGAAACGGAAACTTAAAGATAATAATGTCAAGTATGAGGGGTACACTGTAAAAAAAATTCTGTTAAAATAACGGAGATTCACTGGCAACACTGGGTGCCGGACTTTCACCGTAAAAATAATGGTCACTGTCGTTTCAAATTCTCCGTAATTATAACGGTGAAAGTCCGGCACACAGTGGTGCCAGTGAATCACCGTTAATCTAACAAAATACGGAACATCACTGTTATCTTAACCCTTTCGTGCCCAGAACTCCAAAAGTGCGCACTTTTACACCTATATATGTTCAGGAGAGCACCTTGGGTCTCCTAGGACTCGGATTTGGATAATTTTAAGACTGAATTATGCACAATTACATAGGCTTTCTAACGATACCAGGTACCCTATGGTAGCATGTGTGTGTGTGTTGATGGGATGCTACACTAGAAGATATTATGAGTTTAAAACTGCCTTAAAAGCACTAAAAGTGCGCGCTCTAGCAATAGAAGGGCAGATTAATTACAGAAATATTGATAAAATAGTGAAAATATTGATAAAAAATGAATCAAAACCTTTTAAATTGGGTTTTCTCTAAGGATTCCAATAAAAATTTTGACATAATTCTATTTTTAATAGATATGCCTTCATTTGGAACCCCAAAAGAATGTTTTCTAAGCCAACATAAGATAAATACCATCTAAAAGAGAAAAACCTGGCCTTTAGATGGCAATATTGCTTGATATCAGTAAAAAGAATGTTTCTGGTTGTCATGGCAACCCAAAATAGATTTTTTTCATAAAGTATTAAAAGGGGCACTTCAATAGCTTTCAAAAAATATAATATAATGCATATGTCAGAACAACTTATTCATTGGTTATCCAATTTACCAATGATGATGTAAAGAAATTGACTTTCAGCAATAGTTCTGGGCACGAAAGGGTTAATACAGTGCCTAAACAATAGTTTTAACAATATTTAACTCATTCATGTATTTTTCCGTCCATTTATCCACCAATATCTATGCTCAATATGGTTCCATGCCAAATTCCGTACCATGTCCAATCAGCAATAGCATCTTAGTGTCAAGACTTCAGGCCTAATCATGAGGAATCAGTCTATGAGAGCCATATAAAATGCTTCATGACACTTTGTTATGCCAGTCCATGAGAAGAAGTCACTCTAGGATGGCTACAGAGCAAACCTTACAGCTGTTTATCTATATATTTTTCTTATTACCACACAAATGGTGTTCTTAGCATCCATGAAAATCTCCTCATGAACCAAACTGCCACCTGGTGTCATAGAACTAAACATCACTTAAACGAAGCTTCACCGTAAAATAAATAAACTGTGTTTCACTGTGAAATAAACTGTGTTTCACTGTGCTGAATTACGGGTATTCAAAGTAAAATTGATCGATTTTACATTGCCCCACTGTAATGATATATACTGATGATCCACCGTAAAATTTTACATTAATTCTCTGTATATTCAACGGAATATTTTTACAAGACACAGCTTCACCGTAAATGAATAAACTGTGTTTCACCGTACTGGATTACAGATATTCACAATAAAATTGGTTGACTTAAGGCTGTGTCTCACGACCTTGGGCCAATGTTTTTGTCTCTGATAGGGTGCCGTCTCTGACTAGGTGCCGTCTCTGACCGGGTGCCGTCTCTGACCGGACGCCATTTGGGAGTTTAGTTATCTTCTACCAACAGCAGGAAGCTAATTATAGTTACATAACAACTGCCATAACGTTTTTACAAATCCTAATATATATGAGTATATGTTAAATAATAAAAAAACACTTCCTTCTGACACCAGGTCAGAGACGGCACCCGGTCAGAGACGGCACCCGGTCAGAGACGGCACCCGATCAGAGACAAAAACATTGGCCCAAGGTCGTGACACACAGCCTTAACATTGCCTCACCGTAATCACATTTACGATGATCCACCAGTGGTCTTTGAACTGAATGCACACTATAGACTCGTGATTACTGTAATAGATGCATTCCATATTGTACACATCATCAAATTAGTTTTTCTGCCTTACTGACTCTTTTGGTAGATCGGTGTCATTTGACATGATATTTAGTCTACAAAACTATGGTTAAAACACTACTTACACAAATCCAAATTCTTAGACATTATCAATAATCAACTTTCTTAACTAAATTTCTTTTCTCTGTTAAAGCAACTATTTGCATCCAGACTGTTTCTGTCTCTGTGTAGGAGTACATGTTATTTGTAATACATACAATATTAGTGTAGACTTTTTCTATGTCTGGCACCTTGTCCATTCAGGAGGATTAGGCTTGGGTTTCATCAAACCGGATTGTTGATCTAAAGCTGGTGTTTATTTGAGATAAAAGCTGTGGACCCAGACAGATCAGTGCGCTGCCCCAGACAGGTGCTTGCTAGTGTGCATGATGATAAGGGAGGTCTCCTCCCAGGCAGCATTGGTCCCTGGGGCCATATGTGTTTTACTTGGGCCAGCTGGGCTTGCCCATATCTGGGTTATGTTCCTTTTTTGTCCAGAGATATATCTAGGCTAGGGCTGGGCACTTTGAATCTGGGCTGGCCCGTCTGGGTTCCCACTGGTAGCCCTGGACTAAAAGGACCAACACCCAGGGTGGGCAAATCAGCTTGCCCAGGTAAAAACACATATGGGCCCCATTAAGCAATGTTGACTGGGCTGTTTGTTTAGACACAAATGACATTGATAAAAATTAATATGCTCATTATCTGCATCTCTGGAATGGTAAGTTGGAAAGTGGCTATGTGGTTATGAAATAGGGATAGAGAATCACGAAAAGGTGACAGCACGACCCCGGGAGCACAGCATAAGAATCCAATTCAGATTCCATGTTAAATCATCAGAATAATTCTGATTATAAATTTATAAATGTTCTTTGTAAGGTCACTCAAAGGAAAATTAGCTTCCCATCAAGGCACGCACGGAAATTGATTTTTTTGGGGAAGAAAACGTAATAATGATTGACAAATATATCAAAACTTATCGTGTTAGTAATATAACACATCGAGCCAGAAACATTTGTAGCTCAGGAGACCCTATTACTAAATGTTAACTTTGTATATTTTACCATTATATATCTGTTAGATTGTTGATAAAAAATTGTTTTAAAAACTTTCCTTTTTTTTGTAAATGGCCTAATCCTATAACATCATGCCTCTCCATGCAGACAGTCCCACCTTATATGTAATTCTGGGGGTCATGCAGTGTGATTATACAAATTTTACATCACGCCTGTATGAATCCATGGTCTGCATTCATCATTACAAAGTGACTTGCATGTTGCCTCTTTTTGTTGAGCATGCAGAACGTGTTATGGGTATAACATGCAAGAGGAGACCCTGGGCATTGGCCTTTATCCCGTTGTAAGGCAGGTTCGTATCACACAGAGGGTGTTATTCACTGCTGGTACATACTGCTCTCAGTGGATAGATGGACCATGTGTACTAAGGTTGGAAAACGTTAGAGCAGCATTCTTACCTAGGAATTACAGTCCACGTTTCTAGTATTGTTTTCGGCAATTATTAACGATGTTAGTTTGAGAGTGGAGCTCTAACTAAAGGTTGTTCAGAAGTAAACGGTTTTTAACATTACAATGATGAATTTGCATTTTTAACCTTCATTTTAAGGATCCTTATAACGTTGTTGTAATAATTTTCACATTATCCCTTAACATTTTATGAGCTTCTATATAATGTTATAATTGCATTATGTTAAAAGGCTATTGATTTGGCTCCGGGTTCGGTTGAAGCGAATCATTGAAGTACACTAGACTTCCCACACATACTTTCTTAAAGGCCTGTAAAACGCTAGGAATGTTCCTTGTTCACTGGGAATATCCTAGATACAGAATTTAATTAACCTTTCTCTTCTTGTTTTACACTATTCCATGCCTGGGCCCAGAAAGTAAGCAGAAAGTCCATTTTTCCTGAATTGCCCCAAATAACATTAAATACGTCTAGATTAGTGTTCAATAGGTGGGTACAATTTTTCACCTCTTCCTTTTTCATCCATAAAAGAAATCGGCCTTCATTCTCACAGGGTTTCGTTTATACAGGGTTGAGTAACAATACAAAACACAGGTAATAAATCGATGAGTTTATTCTTATTTATCCTTTGTCCTGATATGTGTCAGTCCCTAGTTTTCTGTCCACACCGCCATACATACCATACATAGTATGATTTCCCTCTTCTCCTCTCCCTCTCTGGCCCCCATCATCATTGTTGGCTCAGGAGGATCCTTTATTAATTGACTATAAGCGTGTCCTAAGTTTGGCTCAGCTTATTAATGCTTTAAAACCAGTTTTAATCGGACAAAAAAAGAGTATACGGAGCTAAATTGCATACTATAAAACTAAAAATATGGGCAGTTTTGGTGGATAAGGCCTAATGTACCGGGACAATATCCAGCACTGTAATGTATGCGATATGGAACGGCTATTGTCATCACGGCCAACTGCGGTACACTGTCTAATAAAGGACTATAGACAAAAGAGGGACTCATGTTTATGATGCAAACAATATTGATTTTATTCCATTCTTATACGTTCATTATACATTCCATATGCATATTATGTATCTTAACTTTTCATTGCATCATGGAGAGGGTGACTTGACACTGTCCCACTTCTTATTTTTCTTCTTTCGGTTTCAAATTCAATCCGCCTTATATAATTTTGCCTCAAGCAAGAGCCAGATGGGGTACACGCAATAAATAAATAGGGATAATTTAGGATATAATTGCCACCATAATTACCATGATGTTGCTTCTCTACTTACATACGCTGTTAATTACTAAATCAACTTAATATGTGAAATATTGCATCTTCAGGTAACATCAATGACATAATAGTCATGCAGTTATATGTATTACAATGGCTCTCAATTCTTAAATTATATATGTTGATGACTGTAAGTTAGGTGCATGAGTACATCAAGGCGTCCTCCATAAGTCGTCTCCTATTTCTGTTGCTGTACTTCTCCACGTATGGATCAGTTATCACCATTACTTATGATTCTATCTTAATCGATCCGGTGATGCTTAACATACCGGTGACCAATCCATGGGAAGGGACCTCCGAATAGTGAAACAATAGTGTGCTATTTTAGCATGAAAGATTCAATTTACATCTCATTTCAATAGCCAAAGAGGCTCTCCTTGACTTGCTAGCCATCATCTGACTTGATCCAAGCTAAAACACAGATATATGTTTTGGTTATGAGTCTCTTGATATAGATTTCTTCCAGCTGCACTATAACTAAGACACTCCTCTCCCAGATTTTCATTATGAAACCATACGCTACAACGTCTTCACTGTAGCATGAATACCAATATCAATAGAAACACAATATAGATCGATTCAATGTGGTATGGTTAGAAAAATTATGTTATTTGAGGCAGCCTAGTGGAGTAACACGCAATCTTTAGACAGTGGGTATCAGCATTTGAAGACTAATAATTATTAAGCATATAAAAATGTTATGTCTATCTGAATTTTTTGAGGTAGAATTCAAAGGGCAGCACATAAGGCATAGGCAATTATGCAACACTTATTAGTGGTTTAGAAGAGAGAGTCAATGTGGCTGAAATGTGATAAACTATCTTGGGTATGTATCCTGGAAAGCTCATAATGTCATCTCCATTATATCATAAACAATACACTGAAGATTCCGTGTACACAAATGGAATGCCAGTAGTATACTCCCACCCCCCACCCTCCACCCACAGAATATATTTGTAGGTATATAGGATTACTATTACTTTTGACATACGCCAATGCCTCCCTTAACCATCAAAGAACCACAAGTCTATGTGGGAGTGTGTCATGCAAGCTGCCTTTGAGTCTCCTTAAATATACTGTCCTTCAGTTGAGTTTCTTAACTTTATATAGCCTTCAGTTTCAGTTCACAGATCCACATTTAAATTCGTAGTCCAAAAACAGGAGCCATCTCGTCGTCTACAGTCCTTTAAGCACAGCCTAACGTCTGTAGACGTGCATTTGTCCTAGGGTCCAGAAGATGAAGTTGTTGACCACATTTCGAGGGCACTGCTTGGCAGCTTCGACAACCGTCAGCCAGGACCTGCAGAATTGGAAAATAATGCATGATCATACATGAAGCTGCTTCATGAATTATAATAGGTGTGGATAAATTTTTCCAATAGGCTAAATAGGCCCCTACAGGGACAGGCATAACTCCTGTGGAGATTCCACTAGATGTATATGCCACGTATATGCTTCAAGATCACACATCATGCATGTCAGCATGCTCTGTTTGAAATAACTTCAAGTGAGTCGTCATTTATCATCAGTCAACAATTTCGCTACTGTACATTGGCTATAATCATTCTAAATTACACGGGGAGGTGGGGTTTATATCGGCGCCTTCGGCGCAGGGACACCACAAACATCGCATGTAGGGGGGGGGGGTACTCTCGTTCCCGAATCCTTCCTAAGGTCACGTGGAAGTAAATGGCGCCATCTACCGAGTCATATGGTATTTTGGTCTGCATTGAAGGGTGTTCTGGCTGCTGATTGGGTTATATTTCAGATGAAACAAAAATGGCTAAAATTGTGAAAAAATCCACAGGTGTTCCCAAATACCCTTTGGATAGAACAGCACATGTAGTTTTATGCTATGTAAAGGGTTGGGGAATTTCTGAGGCATGCAAAAACTGATGTGGCCAAAGGTCGATTTTAGGCCCAAAACAGGGCAAAATGGGACTACCTGTGGATAAAAGTGACTTTCTTGAGCTTTTCATGGTCAACCCGTTTATTGAGGCTGAAACATTGTGTGTGAGGGATTGTTTAATAAGACTAGGGCTAAGACTATGGTCAACAAATTTTGTGGATGGCTAATTTTGTGCATTACGCTATATAGAAACATAGAGGAATAATAATTACTTCTTCGTGACCCTAAGGAAGGCTCTGGTAACAGCCAAATGACCGTGAACTTGGGGTTTTGCTGGGTCTGGGCAACCCCTCCTCGTAGCTTGGAACCAGCGAACAGGAACAGGAAATGGAACCGGAAAGTCTTATGGTAAAATTACCATCATACATTCTTTATACATATGTTCACTGGTTCCAGGCTACCAGTAGGGGTTACCCAGACCCAGCAAAATCTCAAGTTCAAGGTCATTTGGCTGTTACCAGAGCCTTCCTTCAGAAGGATTTGGGAACGAGAGTAGGGGGAGGTGGGCATAAACATATTTATAATATTGCAACATTAAAAATTCAATTTTATAATGCAGACGAATTTGCAAACTGCAAAGTCTGTTATCATAATTCCAGTTACGGCCCAGTACTTACCCAGCAGAGAATATGTGATGCAGCACCTCACGATCTGTCCACAAGACTTGGCAGATATCGGCGGTGCGTGCGCAGTTGACGAGCGCTTGTTTGGTGGCGCCATCTACCCGTGAGCACCAGTCCTGCCGCAGCATGTGTCTTGCCGAGGCAACCACCTTCAGCACACAGCGATTAGTGTCCCGCGCCCAGCGCCGGCCCTGCAACCAGATGACAAGCTTTAGTCACCCATTCATGGGATTAGGAATGATTAAGCACAAGAAATACATTTAATGATTAAGTACTGCAATGCAATAATGCAGCACAAGAGACACAATGCAATGTCATAATTAAGTACATGTTGAAACTAGCTAACATCTAACCGTCATACATCTATTGTAGCATTGTATTTTGTTATCTCAAACTACTGTAACATGTTAATAACCTAAGTCCCCGCCTAAGTCATTCTATCTGAAGCTTGCATGGTGCTGCTGAAACCATTGGAAGATGGTCCAGCAAGTAAGCTTCAGATATCTAAGGTAATCTCACTGGATTTAATGTATATATTTTAGCAGGTAGTAACAAAGTATTGCTAGTTTATTTAGTACTATATGTTTGTACAAAGTAGATTAGACAGCGATATTGTGCAGATCTAGTCTTAAGTTATGTTTGGTGCCCTTATATTATTATTGTGGGCATATGGTCCTGAAATACCTACAAACCTACTCACTTTATAACTTGTCATTTCTCTGTATGTCACTATAACATATGCTTCTGTAGCATATATGTATATATCTATCTATCCATGACCAATGTATCTCATGTACCTCTCGCAGGTTTAGAGAAATAAAATCATTGTCATTGTCATTGTCATTGTCAGTACTGCAATGAAATAATGCAGCACAAGAGATACATTTTTTGTACAATGCAATGCAACGGCCCTGGCATGTTCCATATCCTTTATTCAGAGGGATAGGTATATATCATTATGTAAGACTTCCTTTAGGAAGAGATCAGGTACTCCCTTTAGAGCATGAACATGGTTTCCCTTATCCACCAAGCACCTGATGCACCATTATAGGTTTATCACTGTTTATTTGGGTACAGGGATTCTTGAGGCGATTGATACTTTAGATAAAATAGGTAAACACCCATTTCGTAGGTGATGGTGTGGTTGACCGTTATCCAAATCCTTTAAAGCTGAATATACTTCCATAAAGAGCAGCTCTATATCATGCTTAGTGTGGGTTAGATTAACCACGTTGTACCACGTTGCTTTCATCATGTGGCATCATTCTTATATACCCATAGACCACAGTTTATCTGTGTAACAGACAATCCTCCTGGTAGGTGATTATGACAGAGAGTATGGTACGTACTGTGGGTGAGAAGTCGTTGGCGTGGTGTCGGGCCATGTCACAGAACCTAAAGGCCACTGACCGGTTGTGCTTGGAGCCCACACACTGCAAGGCCTGATCCAGGCACGTGTAGAAGTCACAGTGACCCTGGAGGGCGCGGCCCTTACACTGGTCAAAACCTGCACAACAAGGAGAACCAAGTGTTAATGACAGGAGGTGAACACATAATGAGTTAACATCATATATCATGCAGTGTTAATTAGTCTAGCAGAGCATCCACCCTGTTTGCAGGAGGTAGGCGGTTCAACTCCTGATTGGGAACAGAATAGACTGGCTAGAAAACATCTAGCAATGGCTGCTGTGGCAGATAAAAAGGCATTGTTAAAGATAAGAAAGTGCTTGAAGCAAGTTTGATCGGGGCTCTAGGGATGCAGGTTGATTGCGCAGTTTACCTGATATTTGTTGCACGACCATGGCCTTGACATGGGATATAGTGCTCATGTACTAACAGTGTAAACCTCTTTCTTTAAGAGACTACGCATAATGCTTTTACATGTACTAAAGTTTAGAATTTAACCCATATGGGGCAAACCACAAATATCCTTGGCGGTAAACAGCGATATACGATGTCTCCCTTTAAGAAATTTGAATCAAGTGATGGGAGTGGTGTGTTGTGGAGTGGAATTTTGTGAATGTGTTATGGCTTAAACCATCTCTGTGCTTCTTCCTCGCCTGTTCCTAAGTGGTGGGTGTAACAAGTGTATATATATGTATGGATTTCACGACATCCGCTATATACTTGGATTAGATCAGTTCAAAGCAGGCCGCCCGTTTTGGTTTCATGTTGGGCAGATGGCTTGTCTGAAGTGTGGCCCCGATCAGGCTCCCCGTAGATATGAACTATGGATTTGAAGGTCCATGTGTACCTAGGCCAAATCAGATTATAGTGATGATAGGGCTGCTTGATACTTCAATAGTTGAATAGGAAGAGTATAACTATGCCTTGGATGGGTTAATTGACAGGACCTATTATGCTATCTTATTCCTATCTTAAAGAAAATATAAGGGATTGATTGAACAAATTCTAAGACCCCATAATTATCCCAGGTGGCACTGTGACATCAAATTGGACATCCAATCCAAAAACCGATCTGAGCCCAAAGTAGGCAGCCCATCCAAAAACCGATCTGAGCCCAAAGTGGGCAGCCCATCCAAAAACCAATCTGAGCCCAAAATGGGCAGCCCATCCAAAAACCAATCTGAGCCCAAAGAGGGCAGCCCGTCCAGAAATGCTCTAGGCCTATGTACAAGTTGGTTACTAGTAGCTCGCTTGGGGCCACACCAAAGCCCAGTGCCCTAAACCTACAGGAACCCATCAGTTAGCCCACTCAGCGCCACAATACGGTGTGGCCCCAAATGGGGCCACACTGTGTTTGCTACTAGGGCCTGCAAGAATCAAGAGGGCCGCAAAAAGTCTCACAAGGTTTTCGGGGAACGTTTATAGGCTGCTAAAATGGCCCATTCACTGCATGGCAAAGTTGTCTTGCAGGAATGACCGTGACTCCCCAATTCAATGACACTTGTTTATGATTGTGATCTATTACCCTTCACGAACTGGTACTGAAACTCCATTTCCTTTGTACAAAAGCTATAGAACAATATACCTATAATAATTATGTATACAGCTATAAAGATGATAATAGGATGACGATGAGTTTGAGTTAAAAAAACACCAGATTAACATTTTTGTTCATGATTAAGCCATAATTGCATTTAAAGTGTTTAATTGTTGCGGTGCTCAGCAAATTCAGAAAATTGAATTTGAAAAGCAATGCCAATACAGAAAGAATAAAGCTAAAGAATATTTCCTCTTAGCCATCAGAACAGCAAAATGTCACCCCACCTCAGGAAAAATGCCTGAATGTGAACTACTATAAAATGATAGGAGTCGGCCTTGACAGATTTGACCCCAATTGGGGGGGGGGGGGGGGGGTGGGGGCAATATATATGCCAACATCCATGTACACCACCCCCCTATTGTAAAGTATTACTCTAACATGTCTCTTTATAATATAGGTTTACCATATCAATAAAGGTCATCTTCACCCATGGCCATTTAAGGACTTTTTGTCAGTGATGAAATAGAGAGGGTGCAGTTTACGACATCACTGAACATGACAAGACCCCAAGTTGACCTTAGTGCAGATAATGCATCCCACACAACTACCCACAGGTTAGCAGGTGGGTTCAGGTGTACTAGTGTACCGGCCTAATTAAAGCAGCTACTCGAGCTCCAAGCATCGAATTTTAGATAATAACATGTCAGCAATCTTCACAGACTGTGGACAGGTTGATTTACAAATGATATGGGTCCTTCTTTCTGTATGAAAATAGGTGAAATACCTCCTGTGAGAATAGTAGTCAACCAACTGTAAACCGGATAACAATAACACTCTGCTAATTGCCTACTCAATGCTGCCTCCTATTGGGCTTGAGGTGAACTACCTCTCACCATGCTCTTCATATGCATGAAAGCATTATTCCCATCCACAACCATAAGGGTTTTCATGTGTATTCATGCAGATTATACATTATATATACTTCCCTATTTATTTGTTGTATGTAGACCTCCACCATAAGTGTGTACTGATTGATCTAAGTTAATGCCACACATGAATAAGCCATTTTAGTTCCATCTTCGACCACAAGAGGTCTGCCCTAAAGAAAAACAAATGATGGTCCTATAAATATTAAATTCATGCTAGAGTTGGATGAGGTCTGAAGAGGTCGAGTTGCTGCTTTAAGCGCCTGGATGATTATATCATCACAACTGCAGATTTGAAAAGTACGGCGCAATCTACTGAAACTCTGGGCCTAGGGAGGAGAAACTAGCAAAATATTTTCATACTACTGAAAAGAAGAACAAACCCGAGGAGTCTCGCTGTGTCTGAAAAGCAACACCAATACACGAATAATAAGCTAGGCTAATTCAACACCGATTCTTATTCCAAGACCTGGTGCTTAAACCAGCCTATACCGTATTATAGCTTACCTTACGTAAAGATAATTATGTAGGGGCCAATGTACACTCTGTACTAATCTGCTGGACTCTGGCCCTGGGTGCCTGACGTTAATCGCTCTATAGTAACATTCGATAGGCACCCATTGTGAGGGCATACATGATTATGACCTATATGTGCACTAATGATATCAACCTGCATCTCTGAAAATACCTTAAGATATCAAACATGCGCAAATATATATGTTTTTGTATTTCTGCTGTCTTGTTCATTTAATTGCTATTAGTCTGATTAAAAAGAAATGAGGCAAAATATTTCACTGAAATCGCGTATGACATTATATTGACTGACTTACAGCTCTATATCCCATAGCTCATGACTGGAGTTTGTTGTTTACTTTACATATTGATACATGAGAGTTGGGAGGGGTTGAATGAATCTATGTGGTTAATAAAAAAAGAAAACAGGTCAGTGCTTGTCCTCCCACGCTCCTACAGTCAGCCAATACACCAAAAACGGTACGTACGTCCGTGGATTATGCTGACAGATTGTATAGTGCCAAAATAGCAATTCCCTGTCAAATTGCCCCTAAAGGGTAACATTTAGGACCTTTATACTTAAAGTACAGTATCATGCGAAGTCCCTACAGTTCCAGGAAATGTTTACGACCGGACCGGGAGCTTGGCGCTGAGCCAGGAATACTGATTTGAACACATTTTGGCATTTAGATACATGTGTATCACCACTTGTTCTTCTTTCTCGTGCTCAAGCATTGTTTTAGTTTGTGTTATTGTGACAGGTGATAATAATTGGTCTGCGTCAATAAGTGCATAGTATAAAAACATCTATATAGATCTCATTACAGGTATTAAAAGCATGTTGATTAGAATCCCCAAGGTAGGTAGGATATTACTTTTAACCCTAAGGGCATCATGCCTTAATGCATCATGCCCTTGGTCGTCAAGATGCATGAATGCAGCCCTTGCGAGTAACTCGCCAGTGCTGCATTCAAGCATCATGCCGACCCTACGGTGTTGAGACACCCCCGGAGGGTCAGCATGATGCACCAATGCAGCACCGCCGAGTTACTCGCCGGGGCTGCATTGCTGCATCATGGCGACATAGTCAGCTAGCTTTTAGCGACACAGGTCCTTAAAGGGTTAATAGATATGAATAACAATGCAACCCCCGATGTGGGTATCCTTCAATACAAATGCTCATGATATTGACCATTCAAATGACAAAAACAGCTTTGTTGGATATCGTCATAATAGTTCTTTGGTATGACTTAATTTGTAGAGCAACATGCATCCGTTTGATGTTATATAGGTTATCTTTCCTAATCCACCGTCATCTGGACCCCACTACCCTCAGCTAAGCGGGGGTGACAAGTCAACACCCTGGTATTTATTTAAAACGTAGATGCAAAAAATGATGTGTCAGATAATTCGCTAGGAAGTGCGTCGATCTGTGTATAGGGCACCCCTATTTTGGCCTTTTAATAGGAAACTTAAAGAGACGACGGTTAAGAAGTGAGTATGCTCAGGGAGAATCACCTGGGTAATACTTTTATAATCTATAAGGATGGGATATGGGTGGATAAATGCGTTTTGTGGTTCGGATACACAGAGAGAATAAGTAGATTCACTGTAGCTCACAAATGGGAGTCCAGCCCTGATCACTGAGGTAATTCTCCCCAGGACTCTAAAGTGATACCAGATCATTAGGGAGTTTTAGAATAGAGTCATTATAGAGTCATTATAGAGTTATTTTAGAGTCCTGCTAATGTTAAGGAGTCACTTTAGAGTCCTGGGGAGAGTTACCTCAGTGATCAAATGGGGAGTCACAGTGATTCTACTTCTTTTCTGTGTGTACAGGTAAACAAATCAGTTTGACTAGATGGAACGTACAATGTGATTTTATCGTCATCAGATTACTCCATGACAAATAACATTTCCTCAAAGTGGAATGCATTCACCTGTTGCATGTAACCGGAGACCGTGGATGGCACACACAAGTTCGGTGAAGGGGTCGGGTGCCTCTGACCCTGAGGAGGTTGCCTTCAGTACATCTAAACCATCCCGACTATTATGTCCGACCAATCTCTCCATCAATGAGAACAAGGTTAATATGATACCTCTCAGGTTGTAAACATTACCAGGGGTGCTCAGGTATCAGTGTCAATGTAAGAGGTAAAACACGTGTCTCAATATGACACCTTAAGCCGTGTTAAACAGTGTCAACTACGTATCAACTCCAGACAAGCTTCAGTAAACAGATTCTGCTTACATTCCTTGCGGTTTTAGCGTGCCTGTGGTGTATTCATTTTCACTGTAGCTTGTGTAGGGCTTTGTATCAGAGTGAAGACGACATAATGAGTGTCTAGATCGCTGCATTGACCTTTGGGAGGAACCTTTACTGCCATTCCTGGAGTTGGTGTTATTTTGAATGTCAATGTGCCACCCTCCATGTCGGGTTATTTATATAAAGGCAACCTTTTTATTCTGTTATATAACCTGTTTATTTTTTATGTTCTTTTTTTACCTCGGGGGGAGGGGTTATGGACTAATGCATGCTTTGTCATTCCGTTCTTTATACCTAACTGCCGTAAATTCCCGCGTACTACCCGCGGGTTGTACGCGAACCAAACTCAGCTTTCATTTGATACCAAACATGCCTATGTAGGGTGCGGGTTATACGAGGGTTTTTATCACTATAGCACAGTACAAATATAAATATTTTTAGATCCAAAAACGGGTAATAGGTGCGGGTTATACGCAAGATGCGGGTAGTACGCGGGAATTTACGGTGGTTGTCGAAAACGAAGTCCAACGAGCTCCACGAATTTTGTTTCAAAGTAAGTGTTCTAAACAAATAGTAGACATAACCTATCCTGGATTAAGGCTATTTTGTTTTCAAATTGCGATTCTTTAATAAGGACTTTGCCGCAATGGGATCGACCATGCAACCCCAAGGCAAAGCAAACCCTCACAGGTTAATTTTTTATCCCCACCAACCCTGCCCATCCCTAAATTAATGGCCTACTGTGTGAGAGCAGGCACATATTTATGGAGAATATCTAAAGAATGGCAGGGTCGTCGAAAGATTGCACTTTATTTATACAGAGGCTACGTGAAAGCCATATCCATCTTAGGAATATTCGTTTTTGCAGAGCGTGTTACATAAATGGTACACTGTAAAAAGTTTTCCTCGGAAAAAAAAGCAGAGAATTCAATGGGAGGAAGGAGACCTACGTTTTTTTAGGAGATTCCGCTTTTTATAAGTCTGTTTTATGTAATTTCACTGTTTTATTATGCAGTGGCCCAGAATAATTAATTAGCTATTGTAGTAAATTTAAGGCTGCATTGTTGAGCATTTATTGTGATTTAGCACTTACAATTATTCTACAGTCCTTATATATACCAGCTTACAGTTCGTTATGATTATCCACCATATCTATATTGGTTCCATAAAGAGTCTTGTGCCAGGACTTCATAGTTATTGTGAAATAGCCCCCGAGAGGCACATAAGTATAATGCACAACAGCACTTTATTATCACAATTCGTGAGAGAATGTTACTACATCAACCGACGGACAGCCAAATATGTTTTAAAGCCAACCACAAGTGCCGCATGTTGTTAAAGACAAAGTATAGGTCATTCCAAGGAAAACATCAACTATACAGTGCTGAGTATAATATATATTGCTCTAATCGCCACAAAGTGTCTACATGTTTTAAAATTAAGAACCTTCAGAAAAGTCTCCTTAGCATCCAGAATGCCACCTAGTATGAAAAGACAGAACTACTCAGAAGATAGAGTTTCACCGAAAAAATATAAAGGAGCTTCATTGCACTGGTTTACGGAAGTTCACCGTAAAATTGAAAAGCTTTACAATGATTCACTGTAACCTAAACTACGGTGATATACTGCCAAATTTAATTGAGATTCTCTGTAGATTCAAAGGATTTTCTTAACAGTGTATAGCTTGTTTCATAAGTGAAGGAAATAATATGTGACACATTCTACACCCACGTATCCTATCTCGTCCGAGGCCAAATTAAATCACTTTTTGATCATTCTGCTCTGCCTTTCATGAGACAGAATATTGTTTACAAACACAAACATGCCCTCTGTGGCCACAGGTGAGGTACATTTGCGTGTCTGTGGGTATTTAAGTGTGGTTAGCCATCCCCTACAGCAGACTACTATAATAAGCCGTGTCGTGGGGAAGACAATTATCACACACCTCCAAACAAGGTGTGAGTCACACACTCTCTATTCTCTCTATATGGAAGCACTGATACCGTGACTGACTGCAAGTGGCCTACCCCCAGACAGCATCCATCAAGGACAAGACAGTGGGGTTGTCTTCTTACTTGCTCAAAAACATCAAAACATGGCCAGCAGTATAGCATGCTGTGGGGAGGCATAGAGTACATGTGCACTGAGAAATGTAAAAGAAAGAGTCAAGAAGCCTTTTCAACATTTATGTCATTTGATGAAACTTGAAAATTCTCTAAGGAGTGTTGTCCTTTCTACCACTGTATATAGGCGTTTGGAAACGTCGCATATCATGATCATGACAGGGCTCAAATTCAACAAATGATTTTTTTTTTACAATAGAGGACATATTTCTATGTCTCTAAAGATGTCATGAAATGCTAAGAAATGATTACCTACAAATATGCAAACATCTTCAAATTGCATACATAAAAGCGTAGGGTCGGCCCTGTTTTGCTAGTGTGTTTTTTTCTGGCCCAAAGGTCATAAGGCCAAAAAGAAAGGTTTGTTTCAGATTACCCGACCCTACCTAGCAAAACAGGGCCGACCCTAGGAATTGTTATCCAATTTTGAAAAAAAATATTCAAGTAATTTTTGAGCTATTTCAGAGTTGATTTGATAGTCCGCAAGTCGATGCTGTTGTTGGCCTAATGTGGGTCCTACCTCCCTTTCAGGTGTGTATGGCTCGGCAGTCGCCACGTGAGGTTCTAGTGGGTCAATGAAGTGTAGTGATATACTAGTTGTACAACATCCCAAGTAACCAACGGGCTACCTTACATTTCCTCTTAATTGTGCAGCTCATTAAAATCAGTTTCTAAGGTAGCCTCAATCGTGGACCACTGATGTATTTATCATTAATTCATTTTGGTTCTCATTGAGATGATCTTTCACCTAGATGGATACCACGCCAAGGCTGCTATCACACTAAAAAAAGTAAGATATGATCCCCAAAACATAGCTTTCAGGGGGAAAAATTAAAGAAGCGCATCTCCCTGCAAACGTATGAATTTTGAATTTAAAGGAAATAGCGTGAATCTTGATGCCTAAAATGGGACCCACTACACCAGTAGACGGATGGATGGATGGACTGCACTAACAATCTGGTAAACCGGTCCAGGAGGAATAGGATGGACGCAGCCAACCAAGTCAATGTACATGACATGCATGCGTGTATATACCGTGTACAGTGCATCTAAGTCAAGGTCAGGAATTATATCAATGCTATATTTTTGTATGTACAACTGAACCCTGTGGTTACTCGTTTTGGCCGGTTTGTGGCCAGCAATCTCTATGAAGTCCTGATTATGGAAACCGCTATTCCAACACACAGGAAGTCTTTACAACATACGGTGCGTACATGTATATGTAAATGCATAGTATTATCGGTGGCGAACCCAGGAATTAAAAAAAAGGGGGTGGCTCTATCATTTAAAAAAAATTATTAAAACTTCCAAAGGGTTCGGGGTCCAGACCCGCAGGGCATCCGCCCTTGCATCCGCTGACAAAATATAAATTGTTCGTTGTGGTGTACAAAGGTTGTAGTCGTGTCCGTAGGGATATCAACCTGTATGTACTGCCATATATATCCCTATGTATTATCAGACTTAACGTTTATTGCTGATAGAAGATACTAGTGTCGTGACAGTATATATGTGACAACAAACGCCTAATGATACTAGTGACAGTGATTTTGAATGATACACATACATGATAACCTCTGTCTAGACTGGATATCACAGAAACATGCACGACAAACCAGGTTATTAGTACTCATATATGGTTATTACAGAGACCTATATACCAGAGGTGCCCGGTTAGGATGGTCTACAGTGGGAAGGCAGGGTATCTGCCGATGCTTAGACACCCAGGATCACCTGCCCTTCTGAACT
This sequence comes from Harmothoe impar, assembly GCA_947462335.1. Classification (NCBI taxonomy): domain Eukaryota; kingdom Metazoa; phylum Annelida; class Polychaeta; order Phyllodocida; family Polynoidae; genus Harmothoe; species Harmothoe impar. The sequence continues at coordinate 44,290,687 of OX381710.1, forward strand.
TCATTCAATTAGCTAGTGATTTATTCCTTTCACCCTTTCAATAGAGAGAGATGCTTCATCTTAGTGCAGCCGGCCAGATCTGTTCATTTGGGGGACACAGACAGCATTATCCCAGTAAACAAATAACGTTATACACAATTTTATAACGTTATATAACGTTATATGTCAACGTTTTTCTAAGGCTCTTTAATATGAAATAACGTTATGTAAAATTTAAAACGTTATTTTGACGTAAAATAACGTTTTTTTGTTAGCTGGGATAACGCAACTGCCAAGTAAAAGGACCGTCACAGAACCCAAAGTGGTGAAGACATTTTGTGAACGTTTCCCAACCTCAGGGTGATACCTTGTCCAGTGATCAGAGTATAATATCATGGTCATATTCAGGTGATAGGTGTCTGTACTAGTATGTAGCTTGTCTCCATATTTATATGGAGAAGATTATAATAGATAATTATATAGTATTCCGTGAGACTCCATGTAATCTAAAAGGAAAAGGTCTATTGAATATTAATTGGACACCACCTTTAATGGGGAATTCTTATAGTTATTGAAGGAACATTGCCAGTCCACCTCCCCCAGTACCATCCCAGATGAATGCTACTGTTAGGAGGAAAAGGCACTTTATAGAGTATAATTATGAAGATTGCATTGGTTGCCTAAGCCCAACGAGTTCAATAATGGCCTGACCCTGCAAGGGACCCACCTGGCAGTTGATGCAAAGTTGATGCAAAGCTGATGCAAAGCAGATACAAAGCCCTCATACACTTTAGCTCAGATTTAGCGGAGGTGAACCACACTTTCACTCTATAACAATAACTGCACTTATAATATGTGCGCATTTTACCCCCATAGATATCCTAAGAATGTACTAAAGTCTACTACAGATTCACCCCTTAGACACAATACCAGCAAACTGTACCTTAATTGATAATGTCCATAGTAAGGCTTAAAAAACTGGGGCTGGGTTACAGTCGCCGACTTGCGACCATTGGAGCGCCTGGTCGTCTAATCTGATCATCTAATCATATTATGATGCTTACATTAGATCACATAGCTATATAATCAGACCGAGAGTTGATATAAATTTGTCAAAAATGACTGTTGTCATGAAGGACTATTCATAGACTGAACTGTTGACAACAAAGACTGAAATGTTGATCTGATAATTATTTTCCATCATGAATTCTAGTACCATCTTGGCATTGATTGAAAAACGTCTGTATAGTGTACAAAAATTCTCAATGCCAATAGAAATCTAAACTCAAACTCAAACTCATCTGGGTTCCACGTGGCAGCTCTGAACATTACCACAGAAGAGAAGTTTGCCCAGATAAAGTCCATATCTGTGGTCCATTGGGGAATATTGACTGGGTTCCTACACCTGTGCATTCATATGAAATCCCTTGAAGCAACCACAGTCCAATGAATGAGCTATGCATGGCAATTATGCATAATTATGTAAATCAGCATCGTGTGGGACCCGTGCATGCTATAGGCCTATACAGGTATTTATCAAAGCTCTTTATGCACCATAAACTGGGCCAGTCCGCCTATTATACACCATAAAGTAAGCACACCCTGGTGCGTTGGTCGTTGAAACCCATACTCACCGCAGGTGTCTACTGGGGGTCAGTTCCCTCTGATTACAGTGCTGGACTATTGAAGTATAAAGAGAAACAAATCAAAGCGCAAAGTGCTATGTGTGTAATGTAATGTTCTAAGAACACACAGGAAAGTAAAGGAGTCGCCATACACATATTGGATGCCAATATTAGATCTATATGGAGTAGTAAACAGTGCCACACATATACCTCACACAGTTAGTGCCCAGCCTTATGTTTATTTCCCATACCCATAAATATGGTGACTAAACTCTATACTGTTGATCACATTTGATTTAGGTAAGTTAACTGGAAAGCTTATCCATTGACATCCCTTAACCACACTATTTAGACAAAGTGGACCTATTTATAAAGATTCAAAACTGTGTGGCATGTAACAATTATCTAAAGTATAGATAGTGGCTCTGCCTTGTGGTTGCCACTGGTACCAAATTAGTGTTGGTTGCCCCACCAGGTGGTTTCATATGTAACTACTATCAGAGTCAACACATTTTTTATTTGACTCTTCATGAAGGGTCAATCTATAAATGACTCTGCTGTGGGCAGAGTCAACTGCACTTGACTCTGCACTGATAGAGTCAAGTGGGGGAGTCAATTTGTACAAGGAGCAAGGGGTATAACTGGAGTAGCTGTAACCCCCCGCCCCCCAGAGTCATCACGACTCTGCTACCAGAGTCAACTAGCGTTGCCTATGGTAAAAGAGTCATGGCGACACCTTTACTTCTCTCTGTGAAGGCTTTCGACAAAGACAATGGTTTAGAGGGGGTGGGCGTAAACAAATATGCCCCCTTTATATAAAAAAGTCAGTGCGTTACTATAGTTCAAAAGCTGCGAGGGGTGGGGGGGATGCAAAATATTCCACACGTTCTTGAGGGGGCCGGGGGGCGTAAAATAATGTCACACTTCTGCGTGAAATGTCACTACCCCTGTAAGTATTTAATGAACACTCCCTTATACAATTGATCATTATGGTAGCAGCAAAGGCTAGATTATTTTGGATATTATTGTGTTTGTCATCCATGAGAAGCCTGTCTGCATAAGCCTGGCGATGTCATCCCAATGCCTAATACCACTGGGCACTGGAGGGCGTTCTGGTGGATATCATCACACATCAATGACCTAATAAGTGCACTCTCTTTATGAGAAAAAATACATTGCAAAACTGTCCAAATGGCGTCTAATGAGGAATCGGCTGGACTGTAACTGTAAATAAATATTGAGGTCAGTGTGTTGTAGATTGTATCTGGGACAAACGTGTGCACAATGTGAAGGTCGTTGGCCAATGTAATCAACCAGAGCCAACCTCCCCCCCCCCCCCACCACCACCACCACCAACACCACACTGAAACTCTACGGGGACAAAAGTTATTGAGGGTGATCACATTCTGGCATCATGGTGGTTGTGACACCTGTGATTACTTGGTAATCACTAGGGTAATTATAATATTGTGTGATGACCCTGGTCTTTTTTATGAACTATGATTAACTCCATGTCATTCGTGTATCTGTACAATGGGGTATCGACCCCTAATCATTTTGTGATTCCCCCTCCTGTCATCATACCTCAATTAAGAGCATTTCTAGCCCTCATAGAAAGCTCAATAATGCATATAATATTATGTGTATACTAACCGACAGCCTAACCTAACTTTAGTAAATATGTCTTCACACACAAAAGGTGTCCATATGCACACATATTATGTGTACTCTTGAGAATTTCTCGCAAAACTTACTTGTGCCTCTACATGGGTAAAAATCGACAGGGGCGACACGGCGACACGGCCCTTTTAAAAATCGACACGGGCGACATGGCCCTTTTAAAAATCGACGGACATGATAAGATTGAGTAGAAAGTATAGCTATGTATGGAATAAAAATCGACACAGTGACACGGCCCTTTTTGCTTAAATCCGACACGGCGACACGGCCAAAATTCTGGATACCCATGTAGAGGCACTTACTTGTGAACCTCACATAATGAACTGAATGTGATTATTCTAACTGATCAGTAGTGATTAGTTTCAAACATGTCCAGGTTCTCAGTGCACCACCACCCCCATCCCCACACCAGCCTATCCAGTGGTGCAGAACTGAGCAGTGGCATTAGGCCTGAGGAGTCTGAATCCCTTCCGCATGTTTTTACTAGTTGTAACTTGAAATATGGGCATGTTTTAAGTATGTATCCTCATGATGTAACCTTTCCATAATATCCAGGGGTGGGATAAGCAACCTATGCCACGATCCTATTGGTCCAGGCAAGTCCCAAGGGGACGTTTACAATTATTCATCGGCCTATCTGGGGAACTCTGCGCTAATGGAATTACCAGCTGATTTCAGATTATAGGGTCAATGTTTATGCAATATTAACATGAGGTGACGGGATTGGACTGTATTGTTCCTGTTTTGGGTGATACATTGTAGTCCACTGTTGCATAATAACAATACACATACCGCTAAGGTCACATCCAAAGAAATATAAGTAACAGTAATGTTAGTAGTGTGTGATGTTTCTGTGGCTACCTCCTCACAGATCAGAACACTATGCAACATGAGGATCAATAACATTATGCTCTCCATCCGGGGCGAAATGGAAGCATCTAGTGATCACTTCAATACATTTTCAACAGCCAAGCATAAAAAACATTTTGCCTCTGCAAAAACAAAATAGGTAGCGAACATCTGGACTACACACAATTCTATGTGGCACACCCATACAACATTGGTCCCTCAGGCCCATATATGTGTTTTACTTGGGCCAGCTGGGTTTGCCCATATCTGGGTTTTGGTCATTTTTGTCTATAGCAGTGGACTAAACCCACCAACAATTTTTTCTAAAATATGTTGTAAATACTTTGAAACATACCCCTCTTTGGTTGTTCTTAGAAATTGTAATTTAAAGTACCATTTTCATGTTTTTTGTCAAAATTGGTTTTGCCAGGGCTGGATCCAGTTATTGTGGGATGAAATTTCCTTGGGATTTTCCTTGGGAGTAAACCTGGGCTACTAGGTGGGCACTAGATTTTAAATATAGACATTTGATTACCTTTTAAAGTAAAGTTGTTATGCTTTTATTTCAAAATGGGTTTCACTTATAATGGATTGGGGTAAAGTGGGATAATGGGTCAGTTGGCTTGAAATTTGCTTTGCATGTTCTGTGAGGTAGGTCCTTTTAGCCCACCACTTAACTTTCTGAGCTCAGGCTATCAACATAGCTTTCATGGCTACTTTTCGAATTCCGTTCCCTCTCATGGAAAGGATTCATCTGGGCTGGACCTGGGTCAAGTGGGTAAGACTTAGTGACATTCTTGAACAAACTACTAGATGTCCTTGTTGTCCACATTAATGTTCAACAGAGCTTTTTACATTTGGATTACAAAGGTTTATGGATTCTCAATTCCATAATGGCTGGGAATATGAAATATTTCAAAAATAGATTCTTGGAATGCCATGTCATATAACGCCATTCAGCAAATGAATCTGGAAACAAGCTGCACACGGATACAAACACCTGTTCCCTGACTATCATAACAATATTATAGTTCTGTCACTGACTAAGTTCTCACACACAGGTTGCATATGTTCTGGCTGCATTACCAGATTGCAAATATGTGGACAGATGAAGAGAAAGGGCCTTCCAAGGTGAAATGTATGTTTTAAAATTGAAGTCATAAACTATCAAAAGAGGTATCATAGATGGAGATATCCCCTCTAGTTTTTTGAGAAATTGCTCCATGAATCTGGGATGGTACTATCCTTGCCAAACAGCTCTTGTTGTTTTAATTGTATTCCTATATCTAATTATCATGATTTTGCAAAATTTCACTTATCGTCTAACCACTACATTTCATATTTTCTACCATAAGTCTGGATAAAGCAATGAAATTTATATCCTGTTTTCAGTGTAATAATCCTTATGAATTTCTTTATTGATTGGAATTCATCCTTTTTCCATATGAAAGGAATTTGTGGTTGCCATGGCAACATGTTTTAGGAAGAAAGCCTTATTTAGGCCTCATGTTGGCTTCAAAATTTTCTTTGTAAAAAATCACCTTTGAGCAAATTTTGGCCCATTTTTACATTTGTTGACATTATGATGCCCCCTAGTGGCCAAACCCCAGTACTAAAAATCCCTCCTGGATGTACCTTTCTCCTCGGCTGCCCACATATGTCCAGCCAGAGATGAAGTCAGCTAAAGGATGGATGTTTCTACCCTGTGAATGGTAGAAGAAGAGATTCCTACCTACAGGGAGGAGAAACTTAGTTGGGACGTGAGGCATAACATCAGGATCTCAAATAATGGCAAACAACTACAGTAGAGTTCCATACCCCTATATCACCCACCCCACCCCCCAAAAAGAAGTTTGAGCAATTAAGCCCACAACATCCCCACATCAGGCCCATGTGGATACTCACAATTCAAATCTGGGCAAGCCCATCTTGGTTCCGGCAGTTAGGCCGTGACAGAAATGTGATGGCCCCCATGTGGACTACCTGACATGGGTCCCACCTGATGGCCAACCTTCAGACCCAAGTGGGCCCCAGTAAGCAATGTTGACTGGGGTGCTCTGTGAAAAAAAAACACTTATTTAGTGCGAGGTGCACTAAAGTTCCCTTTCTCGGTACACAAACACATAGTCATTGCTATTGCCTGTATGCATGTGGCCTATTGTTTTTTCCCAATAGTTTTTCTTTTAAATGTTCATTTACAACCTCTTATGACCTCTTCCTACTGTACTACATTGACCCTTACGTTCTGACAGTACGGTCACAAGGGTAACAAGGGTCACAAGGGTCACAGAGGTGGCAATATGGGACATTTTTTCTTCTTGACAAGAATTACCACCGCATTAAGTGCATTCCTATTGATGCTCTCTGTGCTGTCCTCTAGCTATGGGTACGGTAGCAAATCAGTCTCATATCTAGTGAGGGAAGGAAGTGGCGTATGCGACATTGTATGGAGATGTGGAATGGTCATCTTCAACAATCTCAATAAACCTACTGTGAAATGCCTATCCACTAGTCCATGCGAAGTATGTATAACATATTCAGTCATAGAAATGTATACTCTCTTTATATCATATATTATATTTGTACAATTGTGAAAATAACGTCATATCTCCCAGCTGATAACTGTGCCATATACATTATTTTTTCATCTCGAGTCACACATGGAAGGGTTTGCATATGGTTTTAAATCGGTGTCTATCTTACAAACTACAAGTTACTGAACTAATTTAGTGATGCATCTACAAGAGTTTTAATTTTTTCAATGGCCTTTATTGGCTCGAATGTTATTATGGTGGACGATTTTACAAACAGCCAACTATATGAATGACGTGCATGTCAACGTGTAGCAAAATAATTACACTATTTTATTATGGGTGGGAAGACAGTTCGTGAATATTGAAGGCACTTGTGCCAGAAATAAATCGAAATGGTGCGGTATTCAACAATGAACAATCTGTATGGGATAGTTATCACCTCAGGATAAAAATAAATGAAATAACAAACAAACAAATTGTTGGGGGGAGGCATACCATTATGCATGATACATATAAAAACATCCCTCTGCAATAATTGATGTATCCCTTTTGACCTAAAATCTGCTTAGAATTTGCGAAAAAAAATTCAAACCCAAGGTTATTTAAACAAAATAAGGCAACTCACCAAGTTCGCTGGTGACTTGAGACTCCAGGTAGACGTTGGAGGCGGTGCCCGCCCCTACCGGGGGTACCTTGCGGGCGGCGACAGGACTGAGCCCGGACCAGCCGGAGAACAGCAGCAATAGCAGCAGCAGGCGAGGCAGCCCCAGGCATGGGGTGGGCACCCCCTGCCTCCCCACCATCCTCCAGGGCATACAGGTGATGTGATGCAGAAGCAGGTCTAAGGGGTTGGAGGCAGGCAGTGGTATTGGCAGTGATGTAGATAGCAAGAAGAGTGAAATGCAGTTGAATGTCTTTGGTGTCAGCAGTTGTGTTTCAAATATACTATTATATTTGATGCGTTGTGGTAAGTATGCTAAGCACGTGGCGAGTTTGGTAGTCTCTTGGCTACGACCTTTGGTGCCACACTCTGCTTGCTCCTCGATGTCTACACCGATAGCCTGCTGTGAGTCTGGGTCTCACTGAGTCTAGTATGTGGCCTCTGCAGACCAGACTGCGTCTTTTAAGTGCTTTGGGATGGTGTGTGGTCCTGTGGGGCTCTGGTGGAGAAATGCCTTCTTGTTCTGATGGTGTGACACATGTATTCGTTCGCGTCGGGTAAACAAGTCCCCCCAACTTGTCCCTTGTGTATTTTTTCCCCTCGGCCTGTAATTCATCCAAACTATCAAGCAACTCTAAGGTCAGTTCCGCCGCTCTGCACTTAGCCAAGTGCGTCGTGGGACTCCTCTCACCCCACCTCTAAGTCAATTCCTGGGTTCTATATTGTTTCCAGAAGTCTCTGGGAACAGCAAGGAACGGAATGATAACCTATAGGGTGTAGGTATATAGGGTGTGGGGTGGAGGGGGAGAGGTCTATATATGTACTGGGTGGGATGGGGCAGGTGGTGAGACCCTGGTCTTAAGCCCTGATCCACGCCTGGGTTGGCGCTGACGATGGGCTCCCTCCAACTACCGCTTTTATAGACCCACCTGGTGGTTCCTGGTATGGACACCTGAGGCCGCCACTGCCACCCACCTCCAGCCGCACCCAACCCCCACCATATTGTATTGAATAGAATAGACAGGAGGCATGGTGAGTAAAAATGCCAGTTTCTTTAGTATATGAGACTTGTTGAGTGTCTCTCCCTCAGCCCTGGCTAATATGTGTTAGGAGATGAAACCGAAGCAAATATTTATGAATACGTTGAATTTACATTGGCATAGAGCTTGTAGGATAGGATGCTGAGAGACTACAGTAGCTGATGTGCATATTTTAGCATGCATGGAAAGGCGCACATATATTATAATGTACCCATTAGCCCATCGCGCATTCTATTTCTGCTTCGTGGCCCGGAATAGGTTATGTCTTCTCTTAACCTTTAGAGGTAAATTGTGCAATCTATTTTGACTCCCTATTAAAACTGATTTTTGACTCCCAAAACCGGTTTTGACGCCAAGATTGATTTTGACTCCATGGTCAGTGGGAACAGTCAATACTTACTACATAAATCACTATTAATAGAAGAACTGTCACTGAGAGGAATTATGTATTCCCCCTATTAATGACAATGTGAACCGTCAGTAACAGAAATGTTTCTTCTATTGGCAGTTCAAAGTGTCAATAGTGTTTTAAATAGTTTGTTTACTTTCTTTCTCATAAAACTATGGCATGTTAGGACATCAGAAAAACAAGTATATCAATCAGGTTAATCCTTGGCACAGACTGAACCTGACCAAACGTGTAGTACATAGTTCTAACAATTCATTAGTCAGGACCATGGTGAAGGCCACTCAGGTCAGTTCATACCATACTCTAGTAGCCTTATAAATCCATATTATGATATAATAACGGCGTTAATACAACTGTTTATTATGTATAATGAAGAATTTCACCATCTAAGATACGGTACATACGAACATTTTTCAAACACCAATGGGAATATAATCTTTAATCATGGAAATATCTATATTTCATTATCAGGTGTTACTAAATGTATATGGTTCCATATAGAACTTGGTCAGTAATGACCCTTTAGGGGAGTATCGTGGCTTAATGGGATGTTTGGTGATACTCAATTCATGGAACTTGTATTTGAGACTCTCTCACATCTGTCTCCCATAGGGTTCAATTCACTTTTAACATTTCGATACGATCTGGGCTGAGGGCTGCGAGATTCTCTCAAAACTACAGTATTCTTGCACTTTTGAGACTATCTAACCGTACGGATGACCTAGATAGTCCCGACATTTTGAGACTATTTGTCAAGATTTTTGACTCTATCTCAAGTTTTCAAGACAATCCAGCCTAAAGGTTGCAAGATACTAACAAGATTACAGTAATTTGAGACTATTTCGCCCAACATCTGTCCCTATTTTAGTTCAATGTGATTCATAAACACTACGAATAACGTGCAAAGGAGTGACATAATGATACAAATAATATCATGGATGTTAAATGAGGGATATTCTATCAGCTGGATACTTAGCATTATGATAAAAAGTACATTGTATAAAACCAGTTTTGGATTATGTATAATTATCTCCCATTGACAAAAAAGAAAAACAGGGGGATTCAGCTGCATAAATCTATAAGTCTATTTATCCTGGTATTATGTTAGCACAGACAACTGTCTACGTCCCACGCAGAAGTAAGGAAAAAAACAGGGGTGGGTGGGTGTATTTAGGTGTATATTCTTCACATAAGGGTCACCATGCATACTAGTATAGCCCGCAATACCCACGGACACCAGCGTTGTGGGTATAGGATACATGGGTCAGAAAACCTTTGGGAAATCGGTACCATTTGCGAGGCGAAACTACATGCATACACGCCCACATGCAGTCAAAGGTCTAATTCCATACTCACTAATTAATATAACATTCACACTTTAATTCACTTTAGCTTATAACTTAGCTTTTCTTAGAACTGCTAACAAAAATGATTATCAGGACATGAAATTTGAAGTATTCGATGTAAAGACCTATGAGATGTTATATGATCTTTGATACATCGAGTCTTAAGCCCACCAACAGTGCATTGAACCCTATAGGTCAAATCACACAGGGCGATTCATATACTAGTATGCTGGAAACTCTCTGTGAATTGGGGATCTCTTACAAATTGGGAGCCTGCTCCCAATTCACAGATGTGACTACAAGGGGCTGACATAACTGCAAGGAATCTGCTGCAAATTGAGCCTAAACTAGGATCTAAACAATTAAATAGTTTTTCCCTGCTTAACTATAATATCTCAGGGAATTCACCATGCACATAATATGCGCCATATTATTGTAGAAGATCTGAAATGTAAGGAGGGGGGGGGTCACTCCCGATTTCTAATGGTGCACAGACATCGTTTTCCAAACCTTTTTCAAGAATATAAGATATAATCTCGGTGTTGGTCTTAAGAGAGAGGTGCAATAGTGGAAAATGCTAATTGCTACTTCACAACACAATGCATTCAATTGCCTGAGGCTGGTCTCCTCCTAACCTATTCATGTATGTATCCAACCTGAAGATACACAACTGGTTTGGAGGCGCCAAGAAGATAAAAAAATATATACAAGCATCGCTGAACCATAATTATGTATTGATAAATCCTGGCTATAGCATCATAAACAGTCGTGTACTAAACGCCACTTTCTATTGTTGATTATAATCATATCTGTATGTCCTCAGCCTATCGAGGACGGCAATGTTCCTGCCTCTTGCTTCCGTGGACTATTATATACCTACTCCTCCCGATACACAAAAAATGTGGGTTGGGAAACCTATGTGCCTGTAGGACCCACACTTATATACCTCATTACAATAACCGTTTTTGAAAATCATACCAAGCCCTAGTAGAGAAAGGAGTAGGCCATTTTAAAAGCAAATAGTACAGCAACTTGGCCTTAGTTAACCCTTTAGGGCCGAGCATCGACTATAGTCGATCCCATGGCTGGCCGAGCATCGACTATAGTCGATGCCATGGCTGGCCGAGCATCGACTATAGTCATCATAACTCTATGGAAATCAGCAAAGGCTCGGCCCTGGGAGGGTTCCTATGAAAATGTCCCGGCCCCTTCACCAGAATTTTTTTTTAGTCGGCCTAAAAGGGTTAATAGTGCTATTCCTTGCATATCTGTTTAAGTAAGATCTTTAAGGGCCAATGCACAACATCAAGCTGAAATAGCTCCAAATGTCATCCTCCTGCAAGTGGTTTAATTTGTCTTACCGGTAGTTTTAATTTGTCTTAGAAAGGGAGGATAGGCCCTCCTGAAATCTTCCCTCATACACATACTGCTATATTTGGGAAATTTAAAATGGGGTCATTCTATAAGGGTCCAAATTATAGCATGCTCATTCTGTACTATTCTCTAAAATCGACAAGAACCGTATTATTAGCTAACCCTAAATTGTTGTACTATTTACTTTTGAAATGGTATATTTTGCTCCCTACGACTGCATGATACCATTACCTATTATGCTCCACCATGTTACTACTATTTGCCATATTCCCACTAAGAGATGCTCTTTTCTACGGCCAAAGGTTTCCTGGCTAGTCGTTACCTGTTATGAAATGACTTCCAGATGACACATACAGCGTGTGGGCAGATATTACGTTTGATGATGGATATAATTCTGGCCAGCAACGCCAGGAAAACATGTTTAGATGGGTTCAATGTATATACCCCCGTCCCCATTCTTGCCGAATAAATTCATGAGTGGACTCAACACAAACTCATTAAGTTTGAAATCCGTCTGTTCTATAGACGATCGTGCTGTAAGATACTTTTTTTTTGATAATAGATAATCATTAACAACCAGGTTGCCCAGCGAGGTAGAGGCAGACCTGTATCATGCCAATGTCAATGTGCATTCCATCCCAGTCATCACACCTTCATTAAACTGCGTAAAAGCACATAGATGCGAAACCAAAGATGACGCATGTTTAAAGACGCTGATCTCCTTATACGTCCAAGTTATAAGTCCAAGTTCACGGAGTACTTGTGGTTGTCCAAGCAGTGACATGGCTGTATAATCCCGGGAACCCCCTGTCAAACAGCTGATCATATCCCTACTTTCAGGTGACCAGGAGGGAGTTATAATTCTGTAGGATTGGTCATGATAATACTTAGTAACCCTTCTGTGAACCAGGTAGTACGTTACTGCGTGGATATGTAGGTATGACAAGGATCGTATTCCGCACTAGCTGGTTGTCCACTGGACAGCGTCATATTTGACTGGTCCCAGTGTGCACCCTCTCCTGTCCAGTCACTAGCTTCAGCAAATCATGTAGACCAAATCAGGGAGCTAAAGCTCTGCTTGGAGAGTGGAACTACATGCCCTGCAAGCTAGGACACCTGCAATCTCTTTATTACCTGTCCAGGATAGGGTTGTGGTTAGGACAATGGACTCATGATGGGCAGTACCTAAGTTCAAATCCCCTCCAGGCTAAGTGTGGTGACCATACCATGCACCAGGAAATCTCTTTTACTTAGGTCTGCAAGGTTGAGTTGGAACATTTATTACCTTCGATTCAACCCTATTGGTTGCACCAAAACGTTTTTGTAAACCATTTATGAATGCTTGGAAAAGTTCTTTTGGTAACCACTTTTGGTAACTATCTATGTTACACTAAAAGCCACACCAAGAACCGAAACCGGGACCCTTAGATTGGGAGTTCCAGGCTCTCCTGGTTGCGCTATCGAGGCTGACGGTAGATCCATGTACAATAGGTAAAATTTGTTATTGATTATCTTCATTAATGATCAATGCTAAATAATAGGATACTGTAGTAGGGACCTTGAACAACCAATGGGGTCGAACCCAAGGTAATGAATGTTCCAACTCAAAGGAATGTTCGGATCGACCACAGGACCTAAATAAAAAGGGATTTACTTGTGCCTGCTATGGTCACCACAGTTAGCATGGAGGGGATTTGAACTTAGGTACTGCTGATCATGAGTCCATTGTCCTAACCACAACCCTATCCTGGACAGGTAATAAAAGGAGTGTCCAGGTACAACCAATGCACTATACCCACATGTAGAGGCCTAGTGTAATCATTGCTTCACTCTCCCCCCAGATGTTGGGCCCCCCCTGAGACCAACACTGCTAGTTCTAAGTGCCCCCACTTGTGGCAGCACTGGTATCCCGCTAGTGAGGAATAGGACAAGAGGTTTGGGTCAGGGAATACCCCGAAATACCAGGTAGGGTAGGTTCACCACTTTCAACCGGTCTGATCCATGTTTTTTCATGAGCTACCTTTCAGGTCTAACTGCTCCTAGAGTTTTTTGTGCATATCCTTCAGAATTGAACCAAAATTTAAGTATTGCTCTGGAGAGTAAAATTCATGATGTCTTACAATGCCATATATCAGTTTACAGTAATTAATTCTATGATTTATCAGAGTATTCAGAATTGCCCCTTTTCACCCTAAGTCAGCCAAAATGCACCTTGAGTCAGCCATATTACGACCACCAGAAATATGTTGCATAAACCAGTAATCTTCTGATTTTCATCAATGGATGAATGCATGCATCATATATCAATATGTTACAACTAACAATAGAGAAGAAAATGATTTATTGAATATGAAATAATCAAGACAAATTCAGTGCTGTACCTCAGGTGAATACAACTGCATTATGAACTATCAATACAAGTAAATATTACTTGTATGAGCAATGAGGATTAAATATAACATTGAAGACATGCAGTATAGAGTTCTATTGAGTATATCGGGGGCTCTGCCTCCTCACCCCCTTCCCCTCCCCTCTTTTTGTGTTTCACCCTTGCCCTCTTTGTACTACACAAGTAGGCCTACTATACTTAACCATGTAGCAGAAGAGGGTATTCCAGGAGGAGGAGGGATTCACGAGGGTAGTGGGAGAGGTCTTAGACAGAAATTCAGGGTGAGAGAATTCCAGGGAGGATTCCAGAGAAGAAACCCCATGGTTGACTTAGGGTATGAAGTGGCTGACTTAGGGTGAATTCATGGCTGACTTAAGGTGAAATGGGTATACCTTATGAAATCAGTCCTAAAATTAATTAAAATAATTTTTCTCAATAATGTCATGATTTGTGTGATTTAGATACATATCCAGCTCACAAAACTGATCGACACTGTGTATGAAAGGGACAAATACTTCAAATTAACTACCAAAGAGTATGAACAGTGGAGAGATTTTAATTCTCTGCTTGTCAAAACAGGTCAAACAGGGGTACTTCTGACTGATTTTATAATATGAAAAAGAGTGATGATGCAGATGCAATGTGCAACACATATTTAAAAAACACTTCAATTCTTAAATCAGTGGGAGTTTATTGTCACCAGATACATACTAAACTTGTAATTTCTACAATATACAAAATGGGTGTCTATCTAGCAGCTGATTGATTTTCCACATGATTCTTAATGGTGTAAGATTCAAATGGTCAATTGCCTATGAACGTATGTGGTTGCGTACATCTTAACTTGAAACCTTCAGTGTGAAAACACTGTTCTATATCTTGGATGATTTCCAAAATATTTTTAAAGTAACTGCGGTTTTCGGTTTCGTCAATTGACTCATCAGTAGCTTTTTAAGGGTGCAAACAAATTTGCCTTAAAAAATCAAGCCCTCCTGTTAGGGATACAGTTTATATAAGGGTAAATTTGCACTCTATTATTTGTGAGTGTAAGTCATAGTTAGATTGGTGCAATATGCATTGATATTGCTTAGAGATGATCTACATTGATCTTTATAATCCCATTCTCTTGTCACTCTTCTTAGTGAGAGAAGTGTGTGAAGTTATGGAAAGTCATGTGTGTGTGATAACTCACACGTGGACTTCTGGTCTGTGTCGCAGCCATGCAGTTAGCACCCGAGTGCAATACACTGGGTATCATTTTTTGGTGAAAATTCCTGACTCTCCCAAACTAGGCTTTCCGCAAAAAGAATTGACAAGGCAATGGTGGTGCTAACCGCATGCACTGTCCATGGTATTCAGGGTGTACGGGGCCATAGCACCAAGTCGATGAATCCAAATGTTTTTTTGCGGAAAGTCACTCAACTCCACAGAGAGGGCTTGAGACATGGCCTCCTCGGTACCCGGTACCATTGTAGGAAGTCAGACATTAGGCTTGGGAGAGTGAGGAATTTTCACCAAAAAATGATACCCACTGCCTATGGACTTATGGTGTATA
The DNA here is from genome assembly GCA_947462335.1 of Harmothoe impar. NCBI lineage: Eukaryota > Metazoa > Annelida > Polychaeta > Phyllodocida > Polynoidae > Harmothoe > Harmothoe impar. Next base: position 44,306,128 of record OX381710.1, read on the forward strand.
TATTCTGTGAATCTCTTATTATACGTTATCATGTTATATTGATTTACCAAGGTTTTTGTAGCATATTTGGGATGACAATAAAGTGTGACTGTCTGTAGAAAATACATTTACAAACAGAGGATCAATGATACACATATATAGCCAAATTGTTTAGAATTCAAACATGTTTAGACCTACATAAAAGGGGTAGAAATATCCCCCATCCGTCCTGTTGTTAAAGAATGAATACTTCCATAGAGATGATTGATACCAAATAAAGTATTGTATCTCCACTACTTCGAGTCTTTGAACGGAGTTGAAACCTTAAAAATATAATGTTGCGTAGCTACAGGACAGTGTATAATTGATTTCCAGCATAATTTCCAGCATCAGACCGGACCAATTTGCTAAATGTGCACGTTACTATAAATCCATAATTATAGGCGTTGCTGATCATGTAGTATTTGAAAGAATTTCGAATAGTATTATAATGTGATAATTGATAGTATTAGTTAATATACGATAATGTGACGATACTTTTTAATGAACGTATAGTAAGAGTGAATATGGCAATACCCTCTAATGTGAAATTATTAATCACGATGAGTAATAAAGTGTCAAATCATAATCAGTGCAGTGCATGATGAATCATAATTACCGTAAGCAGTGATTCACAAAGTGTACGACGAATTTTACCTCGGCATCCTCTTGGATCGTGACCTAAAGTGCACCAGGCATCTGTAACATGTGGATAACCAAATTGCTTTAAAACTGGTCAACTTTAAGTTCAACCGTAAATATATGACCATGGACGGAGCTATAGCCATTCACAAATAGGCTGTGGTGCCCTGTATGGAGTATGGTGACTTTCTTTTTTTCGACTCTGCCCCAGCTGGTAAAGTAAGGAAACTGCAGACACAAGAGAATAACAGTCTCAGAATATGTACTAGGACCAAAGTTGGAGATGTGTCTACCAACTATCTACACAGAAAGTGCAAGACTGAAAGGCTAGCACCACGGAGAAGGAGACATTTACTGTGTTTACTATACAGACATGCAAATGACAAACACAACTTATTACCGGGTCTTGACAGGACCAACCTACTATCACACAATCTTAATTTTAACTTGGTGTTTCACAAGTTTCAATTGTATCTATGGTCATATACTTGGATACAATTGAAGATAATAATGCGGCTTATGAAACACCAACTTAAGACTAACATTTGGTGAAAGTAAGTCAACCTTAATAACCATGTAGCATTAATCTTAAATACGCTCCCCTTGTATGATGATCACATAGGATCAACATAAGTGTTGTTTAAATGTGTATAACCAGTTTATTTTCATCCTGAACAAACAGATATTTGCAGGGATTCTTGTGTGTAGTATGACACATATATTGCATGAAAAAAACATGAAAAAATTTGTAAGGAAAATATTAGCGGGCATGGTATGAGCTCCACGCTCATATAGGTCAAATCCCACAACGCAAGAGAGGGTCAGAAAATGTTGTGAATTGGTCTTATTGCCGATTTTGAGCCCTATATTGGCTAAGACAGGCCCAAATCCGTGAGAAAGAGTTGCCTTTGTCTTGTGATTTGGGAAATCACAAGGATCAAATGAGTTAGATATTTGCCCCCGGAAGGCCTAGAAAATGTTGCTTATTGGAATATGTCAATGATTTGGCTTATATAGGGGGGACACTCCAAATATCTTTAGGCTAATTGAGAGGGAATAGTGAGGACAAATCATACTGTGAAGTAACTCCCCTCAAACAGATCCATTAACCAGTCCTGTGGGGTGTTTCACAAGGAGAAAATAGATGCAATTAATTTTACATGTTTTCTAAGACCAACTTAATATCACCCAATGTTAATTCTATCTTGGTGTTTCACAAGTTTCAATTGTATCTATGGACATATACTTAGATACAATTGAAGATAATAATGCGGCTTGTGAAACACCAACATAAGACTAACATTTGGTAAAAGTAAGTCAACCTTAATAACCATAAAGCATTAATCTTAAATACGCTCCCCTTGTATAATGACCACATAGGATCAACATAAGTGTTGTTTAAATGTGTATAACCAGTTTATTTTCATCCTGAATAAACAGATATTTGCAGGGATTCTTGTGTGTAGTATGACACATATATTGCATGAAAAAAAGGTGAAAAAATATGTAAGGAAAATATTAGCGGGCATGGTATGAGCTCCACGCTAATATGCATTGTGAAACACTTATACATTAGTTGTATCTCAATTGTAGGCCAAGACCCTGACTTAACATCTTGGTTGTGGACCTTTGTGAAACACTTTTTAAAAGCAGTATACAATTGATACAACCAAATGTCGGTCTTACTGGTTATATATAATCAAGTCCTCCTATAGAAACACTTATTCTACAATTGATTGTATATGCCCCTTGTGAAACACCCCACTGCACACAACACTTTGCTTGCTTATTATTGACCACTGTGGGATTTGGAGAGGCATAAGATCATGGGATAAGTGTTGTGATTTACAATGTTGGCAACAGTTGCCCCTTGTTTTTATGTCAATAATCAACACTTTCTGGCCCATTTTTCGCATTGTGGGATTTGACCTTATGCATTGCGAAACACTTATACATTAGTTGTATCTAGATTGTAGACCAAAGACCCTGACTTAACATCTTGGTTGTAGACCTTTGTGAAACACTTTTTATAAGCAGTATACAATTGATACAACCAAATGTCAGTCTTAGTGGTTATATACAATTAACCCCTTCCACACGGTAAGCCAATATATAGCACAAAATTGCATTGAGTTACAAGAAACCCAGTGGTGAAGGGGTTGACAGCTCCTATAGAAACACTTATTCTACAATTAATTGTATGTCCCACTTGTGAAACACCCCACTGGTACCTCAGGTAGTCGGTGGCTAAACCCCCATTTTTCCTCCCCAATTCTCTGATGTGCATGTAAATTTGCTGGGGGAGGGGGGGTCATTCTTTTATCCATCTTCCCTAGTAGCAAACACACTGTGGCCCCGGATGGGGCCAGATATATGGGGCCAGACTGTGTTTGCAAGTCTGGCCCGGAGTGGGCTAACCGACGGGCTCCCGTCGGTTTAGGGCACCGGGCTTTGGTCTGGGGCCGTGCGGGCTTCCCATGTTGGGCGCAGATCGGGTTTTGGACGGGAAGCCCACTTTGGGCTCAGATCAGTTTTTGGACGGGCTTCCCACTTTGGGCTCAGATTGGTTTTTGGAAGGGCTGAAAGTGGGTTCAGATCGGTTTTTGGATGGGTTGAAAGTGGGCTCAGATCGGTTTTTGGACGGGTTGAAAGCGGGCTCAGATCGGATAATTATGGGTTTTTAGAATCTATTCAATCATTCTCCAATGATTTCTTGTATTTGTTGAACCAGATATCCTAGGTCGTTCTAATCAACCCAAGGCATAATTATACTCTTCCTACCCAATAATGGAAGTATCAAGCAGGCCTATTATCATCAGGTTTGAGCCACATGCAGCATAGACAAGTGTCTATGGTGCACATTGGCCTTCAAAGCCATAGTTCATACCTACATGGGGCACATTAGTCTTATATCAAGCAGATTGTAATGCCACAGAAATAGTGTTTACACTGGAAAGCTGCTTAGAGAACCTCCTTTTCATCATTCAAATATATTGTCTATCTTATTTCCAAACTGTGAGAACATCTATTTATTGTTTCCTATTCTACATCACTTTAACATTTTATTGTATTATTATGTAATGTCAATTTCATCTGGTTTTGTTGGAAAACTCTAGATATTGTATAGTAGTGACATCTGGTGTCAATCATCAGAACTACTAGACCAGTTGCCCTGTCCAAACCCAACCTCAGCCCTCATCGGCCCGGAGTGGGCTAACCGATGGGTGCCCGTTGGTTTAGGGCACTGGGTTTTGGTGTGGCCCCAATTAAGTTGGCTGCCCGAATTGGGCTCAGAACGGGTTTTGGACGGGTTTCCTGTCATCTGGCCAACATGAACCCAAAGCGGGTAGCCCTCTTTGAAACTGATCTGAGCCCAAAATGGGCAGCCCGATCGGGGCCACACTTCAGCCCAGCCATCTGCCCAACATGAAACCCAGCTAAGTTTTGCCCGACTTCAAACAGCAAATCCGAGCTAAAACCAAATTGGCCACATGCGGGCTTGCTACTAGGGTTTCATTGGGGAGGACACATTTTTCTATCTTGTATTATTATAATTGAGGCAGACCTCCCAACAATGAGTACTTTCCATAGAAACAATCAAGTATATGTAACCCCCCCCCCCTCCACACACTGGTACCACTACTACCAGTAGTAACCAGTCGGTTCTATTTATGGGCTACCTGGACTGACCCAACTGACTGCACCCAGCACAGGGCACTGTGTTTGTTTGATCCCCAATGAACCACAAATAGCACTGACTGGACAAATCTAATAGTAGCAGTGTGAGGCCGCTCTGGGGTCGTTATGGTAAGTATACTACAAAAACAAAAATGTAGTAGGTGGGAGGTGCATTACACAACCTGTGGGAGGGTCCTGGTGTTTGGCAATCATAGCATAGGAAACAAGACGGATGCACTCTGGCGGGGACAGACCTCCATTAATGTATCCACTACACTAAACTGTGCATATATGGCCTTTCTTTTATTCTTCCAAGGACTGAGTAGCTCAATCTACTACTTGAAATGAACATTCAAATGCAAGAATTGCAGTTGTTGCCGCGTAAAAAAATGCCTCAGGCATTTTTATACGCGGCAACAACCGCTATTCTTGCATTTGAATGAACATAATGTCTACATGGTTGGTATATTTGAAGGTGACCCATTCAAGACACCAAATAAACAGGGCGGGAGGATAATATAACTTCAAATATGGTAGTTACTATAAATTCTTTGGGTCCATGTTTGGGGGGTAGAATGATAGAACCATTGAATTCCTTGGGTCCATTTTAGGGGGGATAGGTAAGATTATAATCAACCCCAGGAGCATGGAAATGTGTGTTGCTAGGCAGATAAACAATTAGAATGGCTGCTGCTAGGCAACCAGCTGTCTTAGCAACAAATCAATCTAACCATTGAATTCCTTGCGTCCATTTTAGGGGGGGGGGGGGTAGGTATGATTATAATCAGCCTCAGAAGCATGGAAATGTGTGTTGCTAGGCAGATAAACCATTAGAATGGCTGTTTCTAGAAAAGTATGATTATAATCAACCTCAGGACCTATCAAAGGTTGATTAATATTAATGTTATCATTATATGCATAAATTTGTGTTGTGACACCTTAAAACAAAATGGCGGCATCCCTCAAAACAAAATGCGGCACCCGTAGTGACTTCCTGTCAAGTGAAAACAATAATTATAATGCCTCAACCTGGTAGTTCGCAGGCTCACCACCAGGGCCCCTCCAGGGCCTTTCGGCCTTAAAAAAAGTTTAGACAAATTAATGATGACGTTGTGACTCATAACCTGGGGAGTTTATGGGTACACTACTAAACTACGCATTATTTTTATTGTCTCACTCCTGAATTATATGTTTCTTATACCTCTCCTGCTAAGGCTATAATGATTTCTATAGTTTCTATAGTTCCTACAAGTTTAACGCGGGCTCTGCCACTGTCCAGGCAATGGGTTTGTCCAGGGACTTAGCAATACCATGTATTTAGCCCTCCTGGGCTGGTCATAAAGTGAACTGCAATGCTCGCATCTTACAACTCTACCCGCTTATTATTATTATCGAAAGTAGAGATAATTATATGATACTACAGTAGGAGGTTTGTACCTATAACGCCTGATCATTAACTTTATAACTGATATGATTGAAGCCCAATTTACAGCATTGTCACTACTTTCCCAACGTGTAATCTGAAGCGAGAAGGACCCCCAATTACCCCTGGGGCCTGTTTCTTAACCCATATTTGATAGAACGATATTTTTTGGTGTTCTAAAGGTGATATATTAGTAATTATGCTGCACTAGTAGTGCTTTATTAGTGTTCGTTCTACTAATAGAACTCGTTTTCACTAATACATGTACAATGATTTCGTAACATGTTTCTTAACCTCTTTTTGGCGTTACACTAGCGTTATATTAAGGCCGTTAATATATCGTTTAGCCTGTTTTAGTATAGCTGTTTAGGACCATGTCTAGGTGTGGGCATAAACTATATAGAATTGGTTAATAAAAAAAATTATTCCACAGACCTCTTGTACATGTATACAGGATATGTGGGAAAAAAAATTGGACAAAAAATATTTACATTGCAGTACTTATATAGCTGATAAGACGCAATTTGGACTTAAACATTTTAGCGATCTATCTAAATGTTCATGGGTATATTAAGGATTCCAGTAATATTAATTATTATTGTTGTGCTATGCGGTTGTTTTCATTGCCTATGGGGGCTTACATACTGAGCTATGCAAATTTTAAACCTTTCATTCTGCAACGGGCTCACACAGAAGGAACATGGCTCAGAGACTTCTAGCTAATCAAGCACCATACTTTGTAGAGGAGAATGACGAGGAATGGAGACCAATACGCAACCAGCAAGCCTGTGTTCATCCACTGAGAAAGTATGGGGAGAGGGCATTTCGTTATATTAATTATTATTCTTGTTGTATGTGGTATTTATCATTGCTGGTGGGGCGAGAAACACAGTTTTCATCGTTCTATTAAGATCCTGATCGCCCTGTTATTTTTTCGCTTTATATTATCATTATTGTTGTTGTATGTGGTATTTATCATTGCTGGTGGGGCCTTACTGACTGATCTGTAAGTTAGTACTATGGAGGAGAGATGGCACCACCAACATCAGGGAAAATTTCTGCTGCTATACACCTAGATGGCAGCACCGTTCTGCGCCTGCAGCTATTCCTGCACTGGGGAACCCCCTCCCTCTAAAGGGGATTCCACACTATACTCTGTCTCTAATCTTTCTTAGTATATCGGTAGCACTAATATAGCTTAATATATTGAATGGTAATATATCTAGAAATGTCTTAATACGTGTATAACTACTTTGAAGGTAGCCAACAGCCATAAATTGGCAATTCTGTTTCATAAGTCGTTATACTAATATTTTTATTAATATATCTAAAATAGAAATATCAATTTTTCGCCTTTTGCTACTTTTCGTTACCTCTTGTTATATTATCTCTGATCTATTAAGACATGAATATAACGGTCTAAGAAACACTTGTTAAGAAACAGGCCCCTGACACCATAGACTAATGTCTATACTTGTGTGAAGTAACCAGTACCCTGGATCAGCTCGAAGGAAAGGTTCATATAGTTGATAGTTGGTACCAGGTCAGCATCTATAATTACCTAAAAACGTTGTGGCTTCTCTAACACTAAGTTGGTACATATAGAAACATGTACTGTTACTTTACAATGAGAGACTCAGATAACACTTAGAACTGGCTGTATCTATGACTGGGTGTCGTCTATGACCGGTTAAATAAAAAAGTTTTTTTTTTTTGTGGTTCTTTTATACTGTGATATGTTAGGGGATCAAAAAAGTTTATGGCGGTTCTTATATAATCCCCGTGCACTTTGTCCGGTATGCTTTCGCACTATATTTGCCTTTTCCTTGCTACGTGGTCATAGACGGCACCCGGTCATAGACGGCACCCGGTCATAGACGAAAACATTGGCCCAAGTTGGTGAGACACAGCCTTCTATTCTATATCTTAGTGACGAAATCACTTTTATTCCATGTGGAGAAACAAAGTTACTATGCTTAAGTACTAGAACCGCCGTTCTCCACACCCCCGTGGAGAAACTGATGCTCATTCTCCACAGCTCCATTCTCCACAGTATAGTTGTGAAACCAATCTTTAAATGTCGTTTTAAAATGGAATTGGTCAACATTTACATGAAATAAACACAGAGATCCACTCAAATCAGTCTGAACTCCTTGTTTCTCCACTTGTGAGACCTTGGGTCGCATCACACTCGGCTGCGCCTCGTGTGATACGACCCAAGGTCCCACTCATGGAGAAACCTGTCGTTCCGACAGATTATCGTGGATCGTTTGGCCTTTCTGAAAAGCGCCCATGGAATATGATATGTAGTCTAAGGACATCCTAAACTAAATTTTGTGGAGAGATTTTTAAGTGGTATGTTTGTCAACGCTTCGTCCATGGGTATGAAAAGCGGCCTATTTTTCAGGTCATGGCGACAGGGTCATAGGGAAATTATTAATGACAAGAAACACAGTGAACACATGTTTTCAGATTTAATATGGTTTTGAACGTGAAACTCAATGTACGATATTTCAGGTTAATTAATATGATATACTACATGTATATAAGTGTCCTTTTTTTAGAAATGATTATTTAATGTTTCCCCCTGGGTGCTGTTTCTCTACAAATATGTCGAGGTCTGCATATTTGCGGAGGTCCGTAAATACATTATATATTTATGGAGGTCCGCAAATATATACGGAAATCTTTTTTTTTGTACTTGAGCATACAAATACGGACATCCGTATATATTTGCGGACCTCCGTAAATTCATGGAAGCAAATTTGCATAGGTCCACAAATTTGTGGAGAAACAGCACCCTGTAGCCAAATATAAATGATAACGGCCTTTATAAGAGGCCAAGATAACACAACAATAACATTGCATTACATCCCAGTAGGCACACAAACCAATTCGCGATTGAATCAATAGTGTCAAACAATAATTATTGATCAATGCTGATTGACCAGATGACAATTTTGATATAACATTGAACAATACATAAACTGAGTGCCGTACCTACGGTTATGCAGACATGCTATATGTGATATGGCACAAGTGAGCTGCTGTATAAGTGTTATACGCCAAGGGCAGGATAATTGTCCAAGGCACCAGCCGCGGATAATTACCATTGTCCAAGGCTTATAACATTTATGCTCCTAGGAGAGGAGAGTGTGCTCAATAGACCACATCCACATACAGTCATGTATGTAAAATACAGTCAGGCCATTTCTTTATTTCTCTCAGCCAACTGTGAAGTAAAGACCACTAATACATGTAGTAGGGAGGACAACCAGGGACCGCTTTCGGCTCAGTCTCATGAGTTTGTAACAATTGGAACGTCTTTGATCGGGTGTAGTCTTTGATCGGTGTAGTCTTTGACCGGGTGTAGTCTTTGACATAAGTAAAATTCTATATATTTATATACTGAGATTACTATGCACAGTGCAGCTGTTTAAACTAAAAGTTATATATAAAGTGACGTTTTTGACCAGGCAGAGGGAAAAAATAATATTATGCTTTACTATGCATAGTATGATCAGTATAGAAATATAACAAAATTGACTTATGTTTGCTATATACATGTATCAATATATGGATGCACTATTTCCCTGCTTTTATTACTACATAGGTCTCATTTCTGCCATTTTAATGTTGCCTGGTCAAAGACTACACCCGGTCAAAGACTACACCGGTCAAAAACTACACCCGGTCAAAGACATTCCAATTGTTACAAACTCATGAGACTGAGCCTTTCACGGCCCTTCGTCTGTCACAGTGCTAAACAGCCCAATAGGATTTATTGGTTTCTCAGCTAAAAAACATCTTACAATAATGCAAGGCTTATCAGGAGAAAGAGGATGAATGTGTCTTCCTGTATCATGTTAGTTTGTAGTTTTTCAGATTATAGATAATGAGAATTGAATTGGTACATTTAATGCAACTGCTGTGTCAGCCGGTGAATTGGAACCACATTTCCAGGACAGTTACTGGTGCTAGGTCTACAGAAAGCTCAGAGAGGGCTCAATCTTGCTCAATAATGTTTTCAGATATGGTTTGAATGGACTCTACTGATTGCATGGAATAGGTAGATGTTATATTTCATATTGTATGACAACAATAACTACTTTGATCATGCATAACAAAGATTCATCACTTTTGAAGGCAATTTCTATACCCTAAAACTACCTGGGCCCAAAGGGGCCCCCGCCACAAATTAGTATAGAGGTTCCCAAATAAGAATATTTTGGTTTAGAGTAAAAATGTGTGGGCTATTTTGAGCTATACGCATTTCCCTGAAATTGTTTGAGTACCCTAGAATTGGCACCTCCAGTAGAGTGTCCTATATTATATTAGTCAAGCACCATACATGATATGAGAATAGTTGACTAATGAGAAAAGATTTTAACCAACCAAATGCAAGAAACATAATGATGATATATTTAAAGGTTAATGCTAGAGAGCCCCTCAAAGTTGGGAGAGTTCTAGCAGTCCCTTGAGTATCTAGCCAGGGAAGAACCTGGGACCAATCCAAGGAGTAACACAGTGGTAAAAGCTAACAGGTGCATGGTGCCAAGTTTTCTTTTTCAGAAAATCATAGAAAAAAAGTATCAACAGTAGATAAATAAAAGTGACATATCTGGATTTCACTTGATCCCCCCCCCCCTCATTTTGAGATGTCATATTTTAAATCCCGATCATTTTTTAAAATAGCCTTGTCCTACCTACTAATAGGTATGCAACCAGATCTCAGACAGACAAACACTAGAGTGAAAGCGGAAGAAAAGCGACATGGGCAGGAATGTGGATAGTATGACGACCCAGGTGAGGGCCCCATAGTACCCTAGAAAGAAGGCACTGTTGTAGCTCTCCTTGAGCTCCATGCTGTTGGCCAGCCAGGTACACAGGTTACAGAAACACAGGAAGGTCACCAGGGCTCTGCCTGAGTTCTCCTCCCTCCTGTGTCTGCTGTCTGTAGGGGTTTCTGATAGTGGGTTACATGCGTTCTCTGGCCGTGGGTTACACGTGTTCACTGGCCGTGGGTTACACACATTCTCTGGAAGTGGGTTACACGCGTTCTCTGGCCGTGGGTTACACGCGTTCTCTGGCCCTGGGTTACACGCGTTCTCTGGAAGTGGGTTACACGCGTTCTCTGGCAGTGGGTTACACGCGTTCTCTGGCTGTGGGTTACACGCGTTCTCTGGTAGTGGGTTACACACGTTCTCTGGCCCTGGGTTACACGCGTTATCTGGCAGTGCCACATGTGTGTTCCACCTGCGTCTCCTTGTCCCACGTATGATGTACCCAGTCTGAAGGCTGCTCTGTATGCCGTCTGTTATAAACAAGAAACAACCCAGGGCTTTCACAGGGAACCAGGACATGGACACATCGACAACAGATACCATAGAGGCAAAGGGGAAAACCATGAACATTAACAGAAAGTAGTGGCCAATAAGTGTTACAAACAGCAGGACATCATTGAGCTCATACCCTGGGGGGTTGGTGGCAGTTGGCAGTCTCCTCATCAGGACCAAGGCAGGGATGAGGCTCAATAGAGACAGCGAGGTAATACCACATGTTGTAGACAAGTATATGATACCATGTATATCGCCCGAGAACTGCTGCCCCTTGGGTCTCTCATCATTAGAAAAGCGGAAGAATACACTAACACTTGTTAGAGTTAGCATCAGCAAGGTGAGGCCCATGAAGAGACCGCTGTTTGGTTTACAGTAGGTGCGCCTTGTGACACTAGGGGGCGGGTTGGAGTTGTTGGGATGCTGGTGGTGTCTAACACCAATGTGGAGGTAGATGCGGAGGAGGATGGCAGAGGAGAGCATGCAGTAGCCGATCACCACCGAGTAGAGGTACTCCCCAGCGTAGTCGGCCAGCACCCGGCGCCTGACACAGCCCAGGTGCTCAAAGGTACTTGTCTCTGTGAATAATAAACACCCAACTTGATGAAATGATGTGTGATGTAAGTGTAAACTATGGTCAATGGACACACCTAAACGCCCTGGCAAGGGTACTTTCACAACAAATTCAACTTTATCAATTCTTGCTTTTTTTTTCATACTTGTGTTACATGCTTTTTGTTTAACTCATTTTCTAAGTGTAAGTCAACATGTAAGACTGTGAACTATTCTCCTAATCTCCGACCTAGCATTGGCAGATTCTTTGTTTCAAAGGTCCATATCTTGATTCACCAGCTTCCCTCCATTAAACAAAGTCATATCTTGTTATAGATCTTGCTATGTGTTCCGAGGTGAAATGCATGTTTTAAAATTGAAGTCATAAACTTTCAAATAAGGTATCATAGATGGAGATATCCTTCTAGTTATTGAGAAATTGCTTCTTGAATCTGGGATGGTGCTACCCTCGCCAAACAGCCAATAGGCTCTATCTCTTGTTGTTTTAGTTGTACTCCTATATTTAATTATCCCTATGAATTTCTCTATTGATTGGAATTCATTCTTCTTCTATTTGGAAGTAAGTTGTGGTTGCCATGGCAACACGTTTGAGGAAGAAAGCCTTATTTAGGCCTCATATTGGCTTCAAAACGTTCCATTTCCATTCCAAATATGGAAGAATTACCCCAAAATAGAATGTTTTAGAAAAAAACATCATTTTCTATGTAAAAAATCACCTTAAAGCAAACTTTGGCCCATTTTCACATTTCTGGTCATTGTGATGCCCCCTAGTGGCCAAACCCCAGTACTAAAAATCCCTCCTGGATGTACCTTTCTCCTCAGCTGCCCACATGTGTGCATTTTCTTTTAGACATTCAAAGACAGGATAAGTATAGTCAGGGGTAGACACTAACGCTGGCCCGGGAGCCAATGGCCCATAATTCTTTGTCCGGGCCCGTAGTTTTCTACAGAATTAGCTTCCTACGGGCCGGGTGGCCCACAAGAATGGGGAGAGGAAACCCATGGAAAATATCCTCTTATCATTACAGGCATGTAATATACCGTTGGAAAGAGAAAATCAACAGGAATCTTTATAGTTTGATTACGTTTTAATGTATCCTAATCAATAATAGCTACGATTTTCTCTTTGAAAAAAGTAAATACTTTTGTTGGGCCCGCAGATTTAGGTCTGGGCCCGTACATTTTTTAAACTGCAGGCCCGGATGGCCCATGACTGAAAAACTTAGTGTCTATCCCTGTAGTACCTCCTAAGCATTTAACAATCCCCCTTACATGACACGGGTCTAGTTTCCACCAAAATGGCCCTGACAATGGTATTTTCCTTTGGATGATTCCCCAAGGTGTAATTTAAAGGTGCCCGCTCTAATTGTGGCAAGCTCATAAGAGGCAGTTCTGTAGTAGTAGTAGTAGTAGTAGTAGTAGTAATCGTTTAGACTAATAGCATGTATTTATAAACATGGCTAATAGCATACACAGGTACACGAGATTGGACTATTACCAGGCACTCCAAGCGTCTGACACTCGCCTCATTTATAGGGTTATTTATTAGAGACACGGACAAAATATCACATTTCAATACGACCATGCACGCTTAACACCTGTCCAGGGTTTGGGGTTATCAGACATATAATTATGGGCGTTAGGACGCCTTCACGAGGCGTGCCTGGACATTACACGCGGTGCTTGAGGTCCTTTCTTCCTGCGTTATTTATAGTATCTTGTCCTTTGAACCTCATAATAGTCTCAATTATTTGATACCAAATCTGACAACTTAATATGAATTTAATCGAATTAACACCAGGAATAAATACTATGAAATTACCGTTGGTATGACTCAGGTTGTGTGCCCCTGCGGAGTGTCTGGTTTTAACTTTGTAGATTGAGCCCTTGGCAGTGTCCAAAACGGTGAACAACCAGTTGAAGACATTGTGGACAATGATGTGACTCAGACCAAGCTTCAGAGGCCAATGTTGGAAATCAAAATGTATCTGCCATTAGAGAAACATATTTAAGACTTACATCATCGGTGCAATGACAGTAAATAATATGTTAAGTAATATTCTCGCTCTGTGGTTTAAAGGTCAAATCCCATAACGCAAAAAATGGGTGAGAAAGTGTTGATTATTGACATAAAAACAAGGGGCAACTGTTGCCAATATTGTAAATCGCAACACTTGCCCCATAATCTTATTGCTCTCCAAATACCACTGTGGTCAATAATAAGCAAGCAAGTGCTGCCTACAGGACTGGTTAATGGATCTAGTTGAGGGGAGTTACTTCATGGTATGATTTGTCTTGATTATTCCCTCTCAACTAGCCTAAAGATATCTGGAGTGTCTCCCCTGTATAAACCAAATCATTGGCATATTCTAATAAGCAACATATTTGAGCATAATCAGAGCAAAATATCTAAATGTTTCAGGATTTCACAATAAACTACATTTTTCAGCCCTCATTCGCGTTGTGGGATTTGACCTTAAGGAAACCGATTTGAGTATGATTATAGATTCCAAGCTACACATAGTTATATGCGTCTGCTGGCAAATTATCCCAAAATATTAAAGTCAGTACGACCGGTAATTAGAGGTCAAAACAAACTTTTTGAAAAGTGAGCCAGTGTTCACAAATACCATACTTTCGTTCCTATCTATTCCATTGCTTCTCATTCCCTAGGCCAAATAAAAAAAAAGTTTTGTTTCAGGTAACATGGGTTGAAACTCTAGGGTCGGTAGGTCGGATTTTTTTTTTTTTTTACTTTTTTTTTTTTTTAACATAACCCTAAAATTGACCCAAAAAAGTAGGAAAATGGGACGATTTTTTTCAAAACTTTTGAAAACCTAAAATTTACCCCCAAAAAGTGTAAAAATATAAAAATTTCTTCAAAATTGCATAAAAAAACTTAGGGTCGGCCCTCTTTACATAGGGTCGGTCGGGTGACCTGAAACAAACCTTTTTTTTTTTTTGGCCTTATCACTTTCTGATCTCATACGTGGCCAATTCCACCCATTGAAAATACACTGTAAAATTCTATGGTTGGGTCCCATGGGACCCCCTTTCTGACGTCTCACCATCCAATGATAACATTTGACTGTTCCCCCTCCCCTGAATATCTAAAGTAAAATTTAGAATTTGAAGAAAATCGCACATAGCCACTTTAAGGGGGAAATAATGTACGCAAAGCAGTACAATCTTTGCATAATACTCTGTATCGCCCCCCCCCCCCCTCCTCCGAAAGAAAAAAGAAAAATTGAAAGGAAGAGACAGAACAATGAAGGAGAAAGTGGAAAAGATGTATAAAAATCTTCAAAGGAAATCACTACAGTCATATATCAGTGATCTGTGCCTCCAGATATACTTCCATATGGAACAAAATATATCTGAGCTTTGATGATCTCAATCTGCTAGGCCAAAATTCACCAGAGCGCACCATTTTAAGTCTATAGACCTTCAACAATGTCCTCGCCCCAAATGTAGAGGATAACTACGGATGGGTTTTAATAGATTGTGTATACTAAAGAATGCATGAGAGATTAAAAAGTGTCATCCTTTTCTTTTGCTTGCTCAGGGTCAACCCCTCCCCCCCCCCACCACCCCAACTTCCCCCAGACAATTCTGGATCCGTCATATAGTATTAACATAAATATAATGACCTTCAATCACAACTTACATTGTGGTGTTTAAATAGGAAGTGTATCTGCAGTAGGGTTGCGATCATGTTGATGATGCCGATATACAGGAACGAATATCCATAACAAAAATGGATTTCGGGGTATTCTGCATAGGACAACACACGGAAACTCTCCCGCAGAACGTACCCCAGTCCAAATGCTGCAAAATAAAATGTATAATCCTATGATAGAGTTTCTATTTACTGGAAATCAAGTTATTTATGAATTCCATTTTCACATTGAAGATTGAGTGTCTCAAAAGCTCACAAATTATATAAAGCAAGGGGTTACAGAGACAGAGAGGAAGAGAATGCGGCCAAGGGAAGACATGCCTATAGTGTTTGGAAATGGTATAGGAGCAGAGAGAGAGCAGGGGGCTGGTTTGTGGATTTGGAGTAATTATCATAGTGGTTGCCATATAACTCAATTTTCAGGCAGAAGGGGGGGGGGTATTAGAATGATATTATCAGATCATGCACTCCATTATCAGTTGAAAATGGAGTTTCATATTATGTTATTTCACTTATTATGGTGATATTGTAAACACTGCTTGTTATACTATCTTATTTGAATTGGGTTCTCTAATTAAACACCTTTTTTTTAAATGAAATCCGGAAACCCTGATGTTGAGTGTACACAACTCGTTTGCTGTACACATGAAACGGGTAGTCCAGTCATATTATACAAATCAATGTTATTATAGAGTAACTGAATCTGCACTCATGTTGTCTACTTAGACACAACTTACCAATCAGTCCTATCCTCATGAAGAGGTTGTGGCCTCGTCCTAGGTCGGTTACGCGGGCTGTTTTGCTGGGTCGCACACGGAATGGCGACTCTTCATCCATGCCATTCACTAGGCCTTCTGTTAGAGGCAGACTCAAAACAGTTCCCAGTATTTCTCCTTCGACTATATGTGCCACTGCTAAAGGATTAGTCTGATCTATCTGTGATCCTATTTCTGACCCTTCACCTTCATGTGATCCGGCATGAAGAGAGAAGGATGTTGAATCACGCCATCCGATGTGGGGTATAAATCTATCCTTTTTGCCTTGTCCGATTGAAGCACTGCTTTCTCCCGAGTCATCGTCCCATTCCTTTATAAACGCACCAGACGCTATAATACTATCCTCTGCAGTAGAATACTGATCTCTTCCTGAGTTTCCCATATCTTCTTTTGGCACTGAACCAGAATACGTTCCCTGCTCTTCTGTCATAAAAGGTATTTCTTGCTCATTTTCCCATGGGTTTGGAACCGAATGGAGGCCCTGCATAACCCTTCCATTTTCGCCTTCATCATCATGTTCCATTTCTTCTTTAGCAGCCAGTCCAGTGTTGAACAACTCGTGGTGACGTCCTTCCACAGACACCACAGTCTCACTCCCTGAATCTGTTAGTTGCTCGTCCCCAGGCTCACGCTTCCCTCCCTCCAGAGCTATACCAGGCTCCTGAGATTCCCAAACTGGGCTTATTTGGAGACTGTCTATTGCTACAGAGTCCTGTTTCTGGGGGTGGCGAGGTGTCAGGTCCCTTTTGTAGAGCTGAATTCGGATACTGATGTAAGTGAGAAAACCTATACTTCCCAGCGCCATATAAATAGATAAAGCCTGAAAAGAATGGACATGCAACCCATAGATCTTTTATAAAGTTTCTTAATATAATACACTATAGTAATTATGTCAATAATAAAGATCTTACATTTGCTACTCTGGGAATGTAATTGCAACATCATTAGGCTAATTATTGTGTAAAATTGGATTTTGGTGATGCATATCCGTTTTTATACATTACAGCAACCAGTGGGGTTCTTGTATAGTTATGGAGACATGGTCTCTTCTAATTAATGAGTACAAGTATGTCACATGCAAGTAAAACAAAATGACGTAGATATAGAAGCCACATCATGTCAACGTTTTCTAGGGGTTCACAAATAGTAATTTGCATAAAATTATACATAATAATGTTTTACTATTCTGCAAATTTTCTCCATGCACCCTGTATTTAGCATTGCTAAATGGAGCCCATGTTTTTTCCCGGTGGGCTGTAATATGAGCCCACACTGGGATTTGTCACCTATTGTTCAGGGCCACCAGTGGGAGCCCATATAGACTTGCCCAGATTGGAAGTCCCCAGATCCATCCCAGATTTAACCTACTTTGTCAAAACACGGTAGAACTGGTATTTTGAATTGGCATTTCTGAGAATAATCACAGATGAGTCTGTTTTGAAGTATTTGCGATGTGTTTTAAATAATGTGGTTTGTGAGCACAACCCATCTTGGCTCCCACTGGTAGCCCTTGGCAAAAAGGACCAAAAACCCCAGATATGGGCAAAGCCAGCTTGCCCAAGTAAAACACATATGGGCCCCCAGGGACCAATGTTGTCTGGATAGTAAAAGCATTGTTCACAGAGTATGTCAGATGTAATCTTAAGCTTGTAAGTTGTAGCATGAATTCTCGTTAGGATATAGCCTGACCTGCATGTACAATGTGTCCATGGGTTTACTGCCAGTGATGAAGAAGTTGAAGGGGAAGACGGCACAGAACACAACCAGAGTGAGGCTATAGACTGCCACCATTGTACCACTCCGCTGCACACCTCTGGGGAATAATGTAAATACAGTTTGAATATCTTTGACAACACTTTTATGTACTTAATTTTTTTTTTTTTTGAGTTTCACAATGCATAAATTAAAAATAAAACTATGCATAAATACTGGAAGTACCATGTTTAATGCAGCCCATTGAATACAATGAGGCCGTATTCAATTGGCTGAGAAAACATGTTTGAATGGTTAAACAAAGATGGATTGTATCTATCAAAGTTGATCAACCAGTTGCCAGTGTTGATCCAATCCTACACTGTAAACAATTTCCCGTAAAAATTACGTTGAATCACTGGCATCACTAAAAAAATTGTTTCACTGAACTGGTTTACGGATGTTCAATGTAAAAGTAATAAGTTTTACAGTGTCTCACCGTAAATCACAATTATGGTGATATACCGTCAAATTTAGCATTGATTCTCCGTTATTTCAACGGAGATTTTTTTTTACAGTGTATGTGCTCACTGGGAACGAAGCTATGGATGTATCTTCTACGGTGGCCTTACTGGGAGTCCAGGCTGACAGACCTGAGTTGATGTCCCCCAGTCAAATAGTATTTGCTTGCAGTCAAGGCCATTGTCACCTGTTAGCGTATGGAACATGCACTCAAACCTCTCTCTAGTCAGACATCTCTCATCTGCTGAATGTATGCATAGTCATACAATGTGTTACCCAAATGGACATTCCCTGACCACCTCAAGGCATCTGTCCCCAACAGTAGACGTGGAAAGACACACTTTTAGACGTTGATATAGCTGAGCAGTGGAATCTACTGCTCATACAATTTTAACTTTTTATTGATCGCTCATAACATGTGAATACAGATTGTCATGATCTGTCAGTTCCCAAAGGGTTTCCTTCAAATATAAATTTAATATCCAACTGAGTTAGCAACATAATCTTAAATCTAAAAATCCTGTTTTTTTACATAGGCCTATCAAACTGTAAGTACAGGAGCCTGCACATTTTATAAAGTAGCACTGCATATAATATCCCTAACCCCATTGTGCTTATAATTATATTTATCTTTTTAGAATAGACCTGTTAGGATAGATTATGATGGATTTAATGTGTAGGCACGTTGGATTCTTTGCAGTTGGTCTTTATCTCTGCTGCCACTTCACCAGCAGTGTTTCAGCAGCCAGAGTGAAATGTAAGCAGAGCCTGGATCCACTCCCCATGGTATCTGTACAAGAGCATCCCAGATGCTAGACTGGAGTCAGTTAGACTTTGGAGGTCAAGTGCTATCGACATATATCAGGCATGGCTGGGAGGTGCTCTTGGTGGTCTCTAAGCAAACTGACGTCCTGAAATGGCGCCCTGTCTGCTTTCATGTAATCTGCTCATCGCTTCTGTCGCCCTGTCTCTTTCTATCGATGTTCCCCTCCCTCTGTCTCGCTGGACATCGCTCTTTCAATCTAGCTCTCGATCTACTCACGATCTACAATCTACTCCCGATACATTGTTTATGTAAGCCAAATAAAAATCATACCAAATCTTTAATAGTAAGTGTTCAGAAGATGTACTTCCCTGGGATTTGAGTGGGTGTTGAGAGGCTGTTTATACATGATTCAATATCATAGACTTTATTTGCATGATTATAGCAAAGTTAGGGCTAGGGAGGGGGCTTTGTGGATATAGTGGGATTTATTAGGGGGGTGGGCAAATCTGGAAAAGTCTCCATATTTAGGGGGGAGGGTGTCAAAACTAAATACAGTCCATTTAAATACTCCCAACTAAGCGTGCTTCCTCGGGAGCATGCGATTTTTGGGGGCCATTTCCACTTTGACATTATTAAAATCATCCAGAAAATATTTCAGGAAATTGATTATTACGTACCTTTTATGGTGGTGGGGATCATCTCCCATGATGTTAATCAATCCTTCAGCCTCCAAGTTCCGAGATCGTATGCTGCCAACGGCTGCACTTTATGAAGCAATGATTATAGGACTAGGGATATATGCTTCAGGGATATGACCATCCCTAGGGGAACATTAAGCTCACTTATTACGTCTATTACGTCAATCTAACCAAGTTGAACCTTGAGCTGCATGTCCAAATGTCCCAGTCTGTATGAAGTGACACCATACTACTCCGGACGGGCTAGGTGAGCAGCTCAAGGGGGGTAAAGCTGAGTAGTTCTAGAAATAGCTCCGAGGGGTGGCACTGTCTGCACACATGCATGCTTCATCAGAACACAGTGAGCCCCCGCGGGGTACTCCCTCAGATTTGGATACCAGACTTTAAGGTGAACACGATTCCAGGAGAAAAGGTCCGTTTTCGGGCCTTATAGGCACGGACCCACGATGGCCCTTGATAAGGGGTGCTTTATAAGCAGATTTGGAGAGAAAGTGGCTTTTTAAAGGATATTCTTTACTTTATTTTCCTTTAATCTTTCTTGATTAGGCTGAAAAAAGTATGCCCAAGTAACATGCCCAACTGACTAACAGCACCCCCAGTGGACGAGCTTCTCAGAGGCAATCTGCATGGTCCCGACAGGGAAACTGCCTATAATCACTCAAACACTGGAATCAGCTCATAACCAAACAGTACAACGTTCTGGCGAGAACATCTGCACATGAGATACCATCATCTTAAAGACTATGTTTAGATCACAATCATCGTTGATTTTCGGGAAAATAGCCAATTTTGGCGAGAATTACGTGGCTTTTTAAAAACTTTTTTGTATTCTGACCTATTTTCTAGCCCAATCGACTATTTTCCCGAAAATTAACTTTTTTGATATTCTGACCTATTTTCAAATCGGCCACTTTCCCCAAAATCGACTTTTTAGAGATTGTGACCTCACTTCCTCGTCAAATTGCCATTTTCCCGAAAAATCAAGATATGGTGGCCCAGGAGGGTCACTTAAAAAAAGAAAATCGATTTTTTTTTCTTCTTGAGATTCTGACCTATTTTCTCGCCAAATCAGCTAATTTCCCGAAATCTACTTTTTAGTGATTTTGGCATTTTTGACAAGGGGCTTGTACTGTTCACGGTCGTATTTACACATTTGGAATGTCGCAAAAGATTGCTAACCGGATGTTGGCAATAAACACATGCACACAACTCTCTTGCAGACCATGTTGCCTCATCGTGACAAGTTCTTTACTGTAGATGTTTTGTTAACTTAGAATTATACTTTAACAAGACAACACATGGTGTCAGGAAGTGAATCTAAGAAGTGGAAACCAACAGAGAATCTGAATAGGTTTGAAACTTTGATGAACTTTGAAGGAAAGTAAGTGAATTTACTCTAATAATTTCTACAGTACCTGTTTGAAGCAAGACAAGATGGAGGTCTATGGCAAGCTGCCAGAGCAAATGTCATTCCAGGGCAATATTGACAGTAACTGGAAAGCCTTCAAGCAGAGATTTGAACTGCACATGAGTGCCAATGGTCATGATGAACTACCCACAAACAGAAGGGTGGCAATGTTGTTGTCGTAGCAGGTCAGGAGGCTATTGACATTTATGATACTTTTGAGTTTCCTGAGCCTGAAACCCCTGCTATCCCAGCTGCTGTAGCAGATCCTTCCGCCGATGGGGAAGGAGATGATGATGCCAGAGAAGCTGGTGCAGAAAAAAATCATCCCACAGAATCTGCAATATGAGGTTGTGATGACTGCATTTGACAATTACTGTGCCCCAAAATCAAATGAGACCTATGAAAGATATATGCTTAGGGCTAGAGTACAAAAAGAGGGGGAGAGTTGTGATTCACTTGTCACGGATCCCCGTCTCAAAGCCAAGTCATGTAATTATGGAGACCTGAAAGACATCATTATTAGAGATCAGATAGTGTATGGAGTCAGGGATCCTAGTGTCAGAGGCAGAATGCTTAGAGAAGGACAGTTGACGCTTCAGTGAGCCATAGAAATATGCAAGGCTAGTGAGGTGTCACGCAAGTATATGTCAGTATTCGCAGACGGAGGACTCGCCAACGCAGGCCATACTGTGAGTAGGGGTCACAACAGTAACAAGCACAAACACAACAACAGCAGGCAACAACATGATGAAAAACAAGATTATAAGAATAAGAATAAGTGCACGTACTGCGGTACCAGCCACCCGCCGAAGAAGTGTCCAGCATACGGGAAGACATATGACAGGTGTCAAAAGCCAAATGACAGCTCCACAGTGTGCAAGACTGATATGTCAGGATCGGGTGGAGATGGGCGTAGTACCGGTAGAAGGAATGTCCACGTTGTAGACAAGGGGTTCGAGTCTTCAGACGAAGATCAGCTATTTGTGGGAACAGTCGATAAGTCCATCAGTGATGTAGGTGGTGGTGGCAAGAATTGGATCATACCCATCAGCACTAATGAACACTCAGTGCCCTTTAAGATAGACACTGGAGCTCAAGTGAACTTGATTCCCATGGAACACTACTCCAAGACGCAGGATCGCCCTAAGCTTGTGAAAAGCAAGATACAGCTTAAGGCATAGGGGAAGGTTGCCAAAATTGGACCCCCTAAGAACACTTCGCTGTGTAGCGTTTATTTCTAGTTGTTTGAATATGAAAATCATACGAAGGGTAAGCCTAGTCAAAGGCCTTCTAATCTTTAAAAAAAAGAGTTTGAGATTTTTATTATTCTAGCTGCCACAAGCCAATGAAAAAAGAATGCAACCGGTCCAATTTTGGATACCGGGTGCCTAAATCGGACCACTGGGTATCCAAAATTGGACCAATGCTTAATTCAGTCAGTTTTCTCACATATTCTTAGGGTCTAAATCATCTTCTTTCAGGTTTATGTTCAGATGTGCAGTTCCTTGTTATATCTTTCCAATAACCTACATATTATGGGTAGTATACCCCTGTGAAAAAAAAAGTTGGGACATTTAAACTTTTTTTTATTTATTTATTTATTCATTTATTTATTTTTGTTATTTTCCTCCCTAGATTCATAGATACGTCCTGTTAATTACAGCATCAGCTTGTATGTGACTCAAATGCCCTAAGGGAGTGCTCATCTTTTAACAACAGATGGCAAGATTCTGTGGTCGCGATCTAGCGAGAGCACATGCCACGTCTTACACACAACAGATGGCAAGATATTCTGGGGAGAATTATTTTTGGGGTCAAATTTTTTACTCCCGCCAGTCAAAAATTGCCAGTTTCCATAATAATAATAACGGGACAACAGTCGAGAACAAGGGAACGTGCATGGGAAACTGAGCTACGAAGGAAATCAGCTCAATACTACATTCCTTGTCGTTGACAACCACCTACAGCCAGTCATAGGACTGGAGACCAGTGAAGACCTAGGACTTGTAAAATGGGTCCAGACTGTAAGTAGTCCAGTATTTGGCGCTGATATAGCCAAGATTGTGCAGGACCAGTACAAGGATGTCTTCACCGGAATCAGGTGCCTACCAATCAAACACAAGATTCACCTGAAGGAAGGAGCAGTGCCTACAATAGACACAACCAGGCGAGTGGTAGGACCCATAAGAAAGGACTTGAAAAAAGAACTCAAGAGAATGATAGCTCTGGACATCATCAAGAAGGTCGATGAACTGACCGAGTGGGTTAGCAGTCCAGTCGTAACCAGAAAGAAGACTGGAGATATCCGGGTGTGTCTAGACCCTCGTAACCTGAATGAGAACATTATGAGGGAGCACTACCCAATACTAGTCAAGTCGGAGCTTACCTGCGAGATGGCAAACGCAAAGTATTTCTCGAAGATGGACGCTAAATCAGCTTTCTGGCAAATCGCTCTGGAAGAAGAAAGCCAGAAGCTGTGCAACACTCCATTCGGTAGGTACTGCTACAGGCTATGTCTTATGAGAGTGATACAAGTCCGATTCTGACCGGCCCGATTCTGACTGGCTGTTGGGCCTGATTCTGACCGATTCTGACTGGCCCAAATAATATCAATTTTGACCCAAATCCTTTTTTGCTGTCATGTATAAAGGTACAGCAATATAACATGCTATATGGTTAAGAAAATAAAACCCTCCAAACCCCTCCCCCCTACATAGCCCCAAACTTCTCCCCTGAAAGAACACAGGCCCGATTCTGATCGGATATTTTGAACAAGTGTACAGGGTGCAATTTTTCCCTTTTTTCAAAAAAAAATTTGTGGGAGGCTACACCTGTTGTGCGTAAAATTCTGTTTCATTTTTTTCCTACATTATGATATTTCTCCTCCAAATATGCACCTCCCTACAGCCTGTACTTAAAATGCAGGACAGTATTACAAGGAAAAAAATAGATACTAGGGGCCGTCCATAAAGTATGTCACACCCAAGGGGGTGGGGGGGTCTTTTTTTTGTGTGACGAAGTGTGACATGGGGGTGGGGGGGGTCTATGGACTTGTGTGACGTCACACTTTCAGAGTTTTGTAAAGAATATAATAAATGCTGTATAAATTAGGGACATCTCCAAGTTAAATACATGTTGGTGGTTGTAGCAGATCTACAACTCCACCTTTCACTTCACATAAGTCAAAACCTCAGGTATGACAAAATTATTAACTGTGGGATGGATCCTTTTTTTTTTGCAAACTTGGCTGCACATTTGATAGTCACTTATACCCCAATTTAACAGGGGCGATCTGCGGACGCCTTCTCAAGGAAGGGCCATGGATCCAGAGCAAGGAAAGAAAGACTTTCCACATACTGGAAAGGCTTTGACCAAACTTTTGTCACAGACCATGATAGATAAACACCAAGTGGTTGCAGAGTGTAAAGAAAAAATACCAGCAAGCAACACATATGAGGGAAAGCCATTATTTCCTGCAGATTGTAAAGTGTCCAGACAAAATAGTTGCTCGAATCCAAGGAGCTCTTATATTGACAGGGACAGGTTCTTACCTGACCATTGGCTTTGGTCCACACAGCTAACGATGGCCTGCCATTGAAACTAGATGGGTCAGGGAACTACCTCGCCTTGCACCCAGCAAAGACTTCCTCCCAAGATCTCCAGACATTACCCAAAAGGTCTGTCCCATTACTTTGCATATGCTAGTGTACAGGATGAGGCATCTAAGTTAATCAAGGAATTTGGATTATACATAACATCTATTAAGTCAGTCACTTGACATCCTAAGACATCTGGCCAAAGGAAGAATAAAGGAGAGAAATCAAATCAAGGTTCTTCCAGCATTACCTACAGTTTGAGTCTAGTATGTATCCGTCCAGTACATAAGTAACAATGTTAACTCGTGTACGCTAGCAAGAACATGAAACATGAAGATCTGGTGCGGATAAAGCATGAGTATTTGTTTCAACACAAGGTTGGATCCAGAAGGGAGAGGGGACTCGGGGGGGGGGGGACATCCCAGCCTCATATGCTCCAGCCTCAGGGTAATGGGCGTGCCCACACTGGGCCCGGTCGCAGATGGAACGTTGGGCTTAGTTCCTGAAAATGGGTGCACTCACCAAGCACAATTTGGTGACATTCTATGGGATAGCTGAATAGATTTTGGCTAGTGTTAATGTGGCTTTCTCCGCTCCTATGCAAGAGAGTGCCAGCTTGAACGATTTGTAGCACTGAGTAATTCCTCAGTCGGGCACACTGAGACTGGGGGCATCCCCCTTTTTGCTCTAGATTTTAATGTAAATGGGTCCAATGCCATCAGTACATTGCCTATATTACACTCAGTACATTGCCTATATCATGCCCCCTTCTTCTCAAATTCCTGAATCCAGCCCTGCCACAGGTCTTCCAACGCAAGAGGAGTCAGAGGATAGTAGTGGTAGACCTGTTATTCCTGTGAATACTGTCAAGGATACCTCAGCCACAAAGATCTAGGGTGCCATGGCTATCAGTACGATACTGCCAATTTGAACAGTTGTAATTAAAGGGGTCTAGTCAATAAAATCCATGAACATTAGCTCTAAAGATTTGACTGATGTCATACCATAACACATTTTAATAACATCTAATTGTAATAGACCTTGTAAACAAATACTGGATTAAGATTATGCATGTATGCTCTTTTATGAGACTAGAGTGATCAATACCTAACTCTATGCAAATGGGGGGGGGGGGGGGGGGTGTCAGCAGATTTGTGACATACTTTTCTGGGGGGTGTCTGAAGAAGTGTGACAAAGTGTGACATGGGGTGGGGGGGGGGGGGGGGTGTTCAAAATGGCCCAAAAAAGCGTGACATACTTTATGGACGGCCCCCTACCGGTAGTACATTTTGTTTTGTATCTAACTTTGCATTCATTTTGTGCGACCCCCCTATGTGGCCAGCAAAAAAATCCACCAGCATGATGCAGGTGCTACTGTTGTAATGCAAAATACCCCAACTTTTCATATTGTTCCTGCAACCAAATTTAAACTAGAGAGAATTGAATGCACCTTGTCTTACATCCGGTCAGAATCGGGCTACCACCCAGTCAGAATCGAGCTACCACCCAGTCAGAATCGGGCTATCACCCAGTCAGAATCGGGCTGACAGAGTGCATGTACATAAACGCATTATGCGGCCCTAAAAGGGTTGACTATCGATACATGGGTAGGTACATGGGATGTATGTACATAAGGTGTAGGTACATGGGGTGTATAGGTACATGGGGTGTAAGTAAAGTGACTGCAGAGGGGTTTTCAGCGACTTGGCGACCTGGGCCGTTTTCCAGGCGACTTTTCGACCTGGGGCATTAATTTAAGCGACCTAGCGACTTTTGTACAAAATTGACTATAGGATAAAGGGTCTAAAAAACCGACCTTGCGACCTGGGGGTCTTAATTTCGGCGACTTTCCGACCTGAGGGGGGGACCCCTCTGCACCCCCAGTAAACTTGGTGTAGGAACATGGTCAGAATCGGGCCAGTCAGAATCCGGCCGGTCAGAATCGGACTTGTATCACTCTCATAAGACATCTACATGGATGTACATTAAAGCACTATACTGCCCTAAAAGGGTTAACTATCCATACATGGGTAGATACATGGGAACATGTACATAAGGTGTAGGTACATGGGGTGTATAGGTACTTTGGGTGCAAGAAAACTGGGTGTAAGTACATGGTCATAATCGTGCCAGCCAGAATCAGGCCGGTCAGAATCGGACTTGTATATCACTCTCATAAGACATAGGACGTTAGTATATGGCTTATAATGAAGTATTATTGAATTTTACAGAGTAGAGGTTTCTCTCCAGTGTGGTATGCTTGAACCAAAAGGTACAGCTGGGAGGGCGAGATATTTTGCAGGAATTTCCCCTAAGGACGAGGCTTTGCTGAATCCCATAGAGTTATGATGACTATAGTCGATGCTCGCCCAGCCAGGGCAGCAACTATAGTTGATGCTCGCCCACAAAGGGTTAAAGGGTTACAAAACACAGGCAAAAACAATGGCCCGATTCTGACCTGCTATGGCCCGATTCTGACCTCCTATGGCCCGATTCTGACAAGGTATATTGAATTATCCCTAGTTTAAATTTGGTCACAGGAACTATATGAAATATTTGGGTATTTGCTATGCCTTCATGGATGACAGCAAAAAAGAAATTGGGGCAAAATTCATATTATTTGGGTCGGTCAGAATCGGTCAGAATCAGGCCCAACGGCCGGTCTGAATCGGACTTGTACCACTCTCATAAGACATAGCCTAGAAAAGACTACCGTATGGGATTACATCAGCCTCAGAAGTGTTCCACAAAGCAGTCACGCAGCTGTTTGATGACCTAGAGGGTGTGAGTTGCTATATCGATGACCTAATTGTGTGGGGGAACCACCGTGGAGGAACACCACCAGAGACTACTTCGTGTTCTCGATAGAGTTCGACAACACAACCTAAAGCTGAATCGAGATAAGTGTGAGTTCAGAGTGCAGAAAATCACCAACCTAGGAGAGACACTCTCCAGCAAAGGAGTGCAGCCCGACCCAGAGAAGGTCAGAGCCATCACGGACATGCTGACACCCACCTGTAAGAATGACATACAGAGATTCCTCGGCATGATAAACTATCTGGGCAATTCATTCCTCACCTGTTCAGTAGGACCAAGTCAATGTGCAGTCTCCTAGAGGAGAAGAACACCTGGAGCTGGGGACACGAGCATCAGCGTGAGTTCAAAGAGTTGAAAGAGCTCTTAATCAACGCGCCAGTCCTGAAGCATTATGACTTAGCCCGTGATACGAAGGTGGCAACTGATGCTTCAAAAAAGGCAATTGGAGCAGTCCTACTTTAGTCGCACATGGAAGAATGGCATCCTGTGGCGTATGCGTCAAGATCCCTGACCGCCACAGAGCAACGATATGCCGCAATTGGGAAAGAGGCATTGGGGCTAGCGTTTGGCTGCCAGAAGTTTGAAGAGTATGTCTATGGCAAGCACATAACACTAGTGACTGATCATAAGCCCCTGATATCCATAAGGAAGAAGCCCCTTGCTGATGCCTCACCGAGACTGATGCTTAAGCTGCTCAGGTATGACTTCGACCTGGTATGGGTTCCAGGGAAGCTGATGCACATACCAGATACCTTATCACGTGCATACCTGATTGACACTCAAGTTGATTCACTGGAAGCAGAAGTAGCCAAGCATACAGAAGGTGTGATCAGGAACCTTCCAGTGAGTGACAAGATGTGGGCACAGTTGGTCCTAGAGACTCAGAAAGACACCAACATGTGCAAACTGCTGCAGCACGTCCGAGACGGATGGGAAACTGCATCGGAAAGAGCGCATCATAGTCCCGCTGGCGATGCGCCCCGAGATGCTCAAGCTAGTCCATGAGGGACACTTGGGTATTGTAAAATGCAAAAGGAGGGCACGTGAAGTTCTATTCTGGCCCACCATGAACACTGACATTGAAAAAAAAGTTGGACAATGCTCTGTATGTCAAAAATACAGGTATCAACAGCAGAAAGAGCCAATTATCGAACATGAGAAGCCAACGGAGCCATGGCGAAAAGTAGGAACCGACCTCTTCCATCTGAATGGTCAAGACTACCTACTTGTGATCGACTACCACAGCAACTACCCCGAAATTGCTCTTCTAGTGAACACTAAAGCAGAGACTGTGGTAGCCCACATGAAATCCGTCTTCACCAGGCACGGCCTCCCAGAGATCATTATTTCCGACAACGCTAGACAATATGACTGTCAAGAGTTCAAGGATATGGCTGAAAATATGGGTTCAAACATAACATCAAGCCCCAGATATCCTCAGTCGAATGGCTTAGCTGAAAAAGGAGTCCAAATTGTCAAAAGACTGCTTAAAAAGTCAATGGAGGGAGGAGAAGACCCATATCTCGCTCTTCTCAACTACAGGGCCACACCACTAGATGGTGGCTTATCCCCAGCAGAACTGTATATGTCGCGCAAGTTACATACCAGATTGGATCCTGATCCAACGTCTGTCCGCGTGAGGCAGAATCAGGCCCAGAGGTACAATCAGCACACCGCACCACTGCCACCACTGACAGAGGGAGATTCAGTGAGGGTGTGGAACGGTCAGCACTGGGCACCTAAGGCCCAGGTCATACAGAAAGCTGGACCACCTAGGTTGTATACCATTGAGACCGAAGAGGGACAGGTACTCCAACGTAACAGGATACATCTGCTGAAAGCACAGGAGACTGCCAAGCATCGCATGGTCCCTGAGCAGGTACCAGAGCCGCCTGCTGTGGTACCAGATATACCTGACAGGCCACCATCACCAGCGCCTGTCATACAACCGGTGCCTGTCACACAGACACCACCAATGCCCAAGCGTACCAGATCCGGCAGGATGACGAAACCACCATCCAGATTCACTGACTAAACATTGCTATAACCTCAACTTTAACTTTTAGAGACAGTTGTCTTCGGTTCATTGACTGCCAAAATTACTTTCATTGCATTATGTCATGTTTGAATATGTGTAACGCTTTAAAGAGATAACTTCCTTTCAGGACAAAGAGACTATACTAAGACATTGAGAGCTATGATCAAAAAGACATTTGTCTACATTTATGTACTACCGTATTGTCGCATATAGGTGCCCGGGCAGCTATTTATTTGGACACCCCCATACACCCGGCTCTTAATCAAAGCAGGCAGGTATTCAAGGCCCAGCAGCTATTGTTTTGGCCCCCCCCCCCCTCAAGAAAAAAAAGAGTAAAAGGCATCTAACTGACAGCCGCTATGGCCTCTAATAACAAAACCAACTTATATCTAGTCTACACTTGATCAAAGCTGGTTAATTGTAAAGCAAACACCACCTACACTCCAGTGTATACCGGTACATACAACACAAGCTGTGGGAAAGGTGCATCCAATGTGAAAAGTAACATTCACAGAGTTCCTTTGTAGCCACTGATTTGTCAATTAAGCACGATTTCTTTTTTTTTAAACACGAACCCCCCCCCCGGCACCTATTCAAGGCCCGGCACCTATTGATTTCAAACCGCTCTTACCCCCGGCTTCTATTCAAAACAGGCACCTATTCAAAACCCGGCACCTATATGCGACAATACGGTAGTTACATTTCACTAGTCTAACATGTATATCACTGCCAAAGAGCATTAATCAAGATAATTTCATTACAGAGACTTTGAAAGAACTTTCAACAACTAACTGTTCATGTAACAGGTCCAATATATGTGACTTTATTACAAATAGCATCTATTGTTCAACATTGTACTTTCTACCATAAAAAAGGGGGATGTACCGTTCATGGTCGTATTTACATATTTGGAATGTCGCAAAAGATTGCTAACCGGATGTCGGCAATAAACTCATGCGCACAACTCTCTTGCAGACCACGTTGCCTCATCGTGACAAGTTCTTTACTGTAGATGTTTTGTTAACTTAGAATTGTACTTTAACAAGACAACACAGGGCTAATGGGCCAATATTCTGCCGTTCTCATGCAGGGCAATTTGCCTGGTCACCTAGGATCCAATGAATGCCCACGTAGGCCTATACATACTCCATTCCAGTGTGAAAAGATACCTGTCACAAGGTGTCACAGGAGGCCAGTCAAAGGGGCCAGTCACTTATATAATAATGATATGTTGTGTCTCAAGGTGTCACGGTACTAATCCGGCCAGAAAACCTAGGACAGCCAAATAGTTACAACTACTACCGGTAGTAAAACAGGTCGCTACCCAGCGATGCACCGCACCCCAAGCTGGCCCATCACAATTTATACTCAGCATTAGGCTAAAGATTGAAAATGTTACACCACCCCGACCATATTTGCGATACAATATACTAAGGCATCCCCGCCATGCAGTTTTGTAGGGCAGATGAACGCTGTCTCCACGATTTGTAGCAGCGGAGCTGCTGGTCCCTACTAAAAACAGACTTCTAGTAGATATAATCAGTGCTAGGAGACCAGAAGATGGGCAATGCTTGGTTTTAAAAGATTTTGTGGTATCCATGGTAACCAAGGGGTCACACTTGGAGGTCAAAGTCAAGGTCACAGGTTGGTGCGGCACTTGAAAAATTGATCATGTTTAGACTATGCTTTTTCCATGGCAACTACCGCAAAATCTGATCTGACTCCGATATTGACAGACATTTTAAAAAGATCGGAAATGACGTCAGCTTTTGATTAAGGCATCATTTATGCACGCCATCAAATTTGATAGTGAAAAAGAGGAAAATATTAGAACATTAGCCTACTGTGACAATCAGTACCGTGACACCTTAATGAGGCCAAATGGGTGGGGTTTAGTGCAGTTTTTTTGTGTTTTATGAAGGGTTTAATTAGTTGTTTTTCTCTGGATTTTTTCATTGATATGGATAGAAAGGGTATTAATGCCACCAATTTTACCATGGATCATTTGTTTCAATAAAACATTCACTTCCAAAAGATACGATTTGGGCCCGGAGTGAGGTCGGGGCTACTTGGCACAGAAATTGCTGTCGAGACATTTTTTACAATTCAAAGTCCAGAGGCCTTAAAAATAGTAATAAATAGGCCTTGCATGAATTAGGCCTAGGCCTAGCCTATGTCCCCCCAAATAGCCTATGATTCAAGAGTTCTTTTTGAATTTTAAATTGTGTTGTTCAGCGTTGTCAAGGTGAATTCATGACATATGTAGGCCTCCAGGAAAATCCCTCATTTTCGTCCAAAATAGGGGAGACCGGGGCAAAACGGGCCCCTTAAGGGAAGATGGCATATAGCTCAGAGGTAAACCCCTGAATTGAAACATTTAATATTTTTTCATAACAAAGCATAGAAGTATACCATCCATGAAAATAATTAATATTGTGCTAGTATCATTAATAGCATAGTGGGATAGCATAACATATTCTGACCTAAGAAGGTCATGGGCTAAAAGTCCCCGGGCAAAAGGGTTTTTTGGGCGGGGCAAAAGGGACCCTGGAAATTTCTTAATTTTGCATTATCATCTTTTTTAATAATTTTCTTGCTCCCATCTTTTAGCTATGTTATTACACAGTTCTTTAGGTATTTCTTTGTTGCAATGCATGACCATTATCTAACATTTTTCAATTTTAATTGATTTTTATGACCATTGAATATCATGCATTTCAATAAAATTTCCCCCGAATTCAGTAAAAATTCCCCTAAACCCCAAAAATAACCCCAAAAATAGAAATTGGCTTATAAGAAATAATTTTATATTCAAATAAGCATACATCATCATTCTTATCATTTTTTAGGCCAAGCATGGTTATTTTTTTATGTTTTGATCATTTCTATGGGGTTTCACCATAGGAATTATGATTGTGAGGGGGGGAGGTCCGTTTTGCCCCAGCTTCATGAAAAATATGTGAAAAAATGATCTTGTCAAAATTAATACTGTAGGGTAATATTTTTTTCCAATGACTTTGCAAATATGTTACACAATATTTTAGCTATAAAATATTATTATTTTAGCCATAAAACATTAACATATAACTCTTTTTTAAATCTCAGAAGCTTATAAACTTTTTGCAAAATTAGATCAAGATCTCTAGTTTCAGTTTTTTCTTTATGGTATCCAGAATACCATAGGTAGGCCTAGCATCGAATTTAAAAAAATGAAAAGAGTTATTTCTATCAATTATATGAGCCAATTTGACAAAAACTTGGAATTTATAGCTGAGAACTGAGTTAGGGGTCAGGTCCGTTTTGCCCCGGGGGTCCGTTTTGCCCCGGTCTCCCCTATGCAAATTTGGGCCTAAATCGCATGACATTGCCATTGGCCCCTTATTGATTGTTTTAATTGTTTTTGTGCTGGATTGAGATGGGCCTTTAAACCACATAGGCCTATAGAATATTGTTGCCAGTGTTTTGGGGTAGGCCTATCTGGTCAGGGTAGTTCGACATATATATATCTTAGTCGGATTCAGTTTTTCACTAGAGGCCTAGACTCTAGGCTAGAGCCCCGGGGGGGGGGGGGGGCACTTCATATATTTTGTTTACACAGGTGTGCAGCTGGGAAGGGCACTTTTTGAGCAAAATCCCCCTCACCAAGGGTCTGCTTTTCACCAAAATCCCCCTCACCAAGGTTCAATTTTCACCAAAATCCCCCTCACCAAGGGTCACTTTTCAGAGATTTCAACAAAATCCCCCCAAAAGGGTCACATTTTGCCCAAATTCTTTGTAACAAGTGTCACTTTTGACCAGAATTCTTACACCAAGGCCGACTCCTCAGGGAAAATTGCTAAAACCTAGGCACTTTTGTCCAAAATCCCCCTCAGCAAGGGTCACTTTTGACCAAAATCCCCCTCTGACCAAAATCCCCCTCACCAAGGGTAAGGGTTGTCAAAGGGCCAGCCGCACACCCGTGTCAAAAAAAATTTGTGTACCCCCCCCCCCCCCCCCGGGGCTAGAGCCTCTAGTACTAGTAGTGGTAGCTGTAATAAGAAGACAACACAGTAGCCCCCCTGTAGCTGTTTTTACATCAAAAATATAGCCCAGCCTTTTTTGACGTGACCCTCCTGGTGCTTATGGTCACCAGTGAAGCAGAAATTGCAGAAAAACCCTTAGAAGTTAGACCTACCCCATCTTCGCCTAAATAAGAAGCAAAACGAGAGTGACTCCCCCTGGATGGGTGGTGTGAATCAAAATCCCTCAGTGTCTCCTGGGCAAGAGGTATAAAATTGACGTGCCGTTCCCAAACTTCGCGGAGCTCTCCGTGTGGGGAGGGAGGAAAACTGATGACGTCACCAGCTGTAGCAGACGTTTCCCGCGAACAACAGGTTTGTACTTTGTACATCTTACTCCTATAGCTCCCTATACATAAATATTGGTCCTATGTGCCACCCCAAGATACCATTCTGACCGTGAACATGTTTGCCAAACAATGGATAAGTTTATTTTAAGTTTTAGTAAGGTTCCGATACCGAAAAACGCATTTTACCGGCGCCGAGTTTAGCGAGGACGGCGAACTTGGTGCCTGTAGTGTAGCGTAGAGGGCTTTTCAGCGACCTGGCGACCTTTAGGCCACACCAAATTAAAAAGTTGGTGTACGGATTTCCTGCACCATATTTTCGAAAATGGAAATTTTTATTTTTTTTGAAAAAAATTGTGTCTATGGACTGCGCCCCCATCATTTTCTGAGAAATTGGATTTTTTTTATTATTTTTTTTTTTTGGTGGTCTTTTCTGCCATCGTTAGCCTGAGGAAATATCAGTTTGTAAAAATTTAAAAAAAAAGATTTTCCCTCAGGAAAAAAAAAAATTCGTCCGCCCCTCTAATTTAAGGTTGAAATCCATAGACAAAATAAAATTTTGGAAAAAATAAAAAATAAAAATCGCCCTCCCGCACCTATTTTTGGAAAACAAAATCCATGGACCAACTTTTTAATTTGGTGTGGCCTTAGTAGGACCTAAGTCACGGCTTGAGCCTATGGATATTTGGACCCCTTTTGGCGGGATAATAATCCATCAAAACACCCCCCTCTTGACGGGATAACCCCCAAATATATGAAGAAACCAGTCCCCTTTTCTTGGGACACCACTCTGGATTTGCCAAAATCGGACCCCTTTTGGCAGATTACCCTAAATTTGCCAAAAATTGGCCCCTTTGGACGGGATAGCCTCTTAAAATTGCCAAAATTGGACCCCTTTTGGCGGGATACCCTATTAAATTTACCAAAATTGGACCCCTGTTGGTGGGATACCACCCTAAATTTGGAGCAAATTCCCTCAAAATATACCCCTTTTTAGAGGTACTTTTGGACGATTTGGTTTGATATTTCTGGCCCAAAAACATACCCCTTTTTCCCCAAAAATTGGACCCTCTCCTATTGGCCATAAATGACATTGTATTGTCCCCTATTTTCCAAATATGATATTGCACTAACATTTGGAACACATTTAAGTAGGATTTAAAATATCGAAAAAAATTGGACCATGTCACTTTAAGCCTTCTGTCACAGGTCACTAAGCCCCATGTCGCATGTCGATTTTAAGAAAAGGCCATGTCGCCGTGTCGAATTCAGGGGTCCACCCCCATTATATATGCTGAAATGCATATCATCTGGAGCTGATTCCCTTTTTTTAAACCCAAAAATGTTAAGGGAGGCCATCTTGGGAAATGGCCGCCTTACCCCCACCCACCAGGTGCAAATGGCCAAAAAAGTAAACTTCAGCCTACTACATGTATAGTATTCAAAAAATTGGTCTAAAAAAATCCCTTAAGGGGGGGAGGGCTTCTGTTTCTGTCTCATGGTGTAAATAGGACCACTGGTTCGCTTTTCCTACATTTTGGGTTCGTTTTAGCTAATTCTTCATATAAAGCGAACCACTATTTTTTTCCCTTAGAATTGGTCTGACATCAAGACAACACACATTATAAAAAAAAAGTCTATTGTATCATATACATCCATAGCCTTAGTTAATTCATGGAATATATCATATTTGAAAAATAATTTTATTGGGGACTTTTGTAGGGTAAAGCAAAAAGTGGTTCGGTTTACCTGAAACGACCCCAAAAAGCACCCCTATTGGCGGGCGAGCCCGGGCGGGCCCGCCAATGGGGCCCAAAAAGGACCCCTTTCCCGCTACTTTGTGTACGCACATAGCTACTATAGATCATATAGGGAGTGGCCCCCCTGGGGGCTTGAGACTGTCAGCTCAACACTACGACGCCTACGTAGCCTCAGTGGAGTGACATTTAAAAAAAAATGAGATGCCACTTTTTAGGCCTACGGTTTGAAAATTGGACAATTATGAAATATTGTAGAAGATTGAAAAAGTAATTCCTAAGATGGCCTACCAGAAGATCGACACCTCATTTTGATAACTTGGATTACAGGCTTTTACAGCAAATATTTTGGGGCGTAAGGGGCAAAACAAAGCTGATTTACAGGGGGAGCTGGGTCCCAAAATTTTCTAGGGGGCGGGTACCTACTGGTGTTCCCCAGAATTTAGTAGACTGTAGCCAGTTAACCCTTTAAGGGCGGCATAATGCATTAATGCATCATGCCCTTGGTCGGCATGATGCATGAATGCAGCCCTGGCGATCAACTCACCAGTGCTGCATTCAAGCATCATGCTGACCATACAAGGTTGAGATACTCCCGAAGGGTCGGCATGATGCACCAATGCAGCACTGGCGAGTTACTCGCTGGGGCTGCATTGGTGCATCATGACAACAAATGTCATCTTTTAGCGACATCCGTCTTTAAAGGGTTAATCACAAATGACATATTTTCTTCATTATTGTATGTGAAACACCACTTCTCTCTTGATCTTTCAAAGCTTACTACATTGAGAACATATCTGCGTCACTTCAGCGTGACTTCGCTCCACTGAAAATCAAGGTGAGTTTATTAGTGCATTCAAAGGATAATTTTTTTCCGGATTTGTGGTGTATGGCCCACCTCTGGAGAACAATCCAAAAAGACCCTCTTTTTTCCATGGGGCTTTCTCTACATGTAAAAAAACTGTAGTAGCCTAGCTAAACTAAGTTAGACCACGGTCAAAATTACAACGTCTAAACTGTGTATATAGGGCCTATTACAAATAATGCCGAAAGGCTTCGCAAAGTAGAGCATTGTGAGGGCTTAAAGGTTATAGGGTTAAAGGCAATATAGGCTCGTCACATGCATGTTAGGGGCAGATGTGGTTCTGACAACAAACAAAAGTCACAATATTTTCAAGATAAACCCACATTTTTCAAGATAAGAGACCAATCTTGTCAGATCATCACAAATGCGGGCCTTTTGGCGGTCTCCCAGTTGCATGCTCCCATTTGGCTGTAGGCATGTCGAAAGGGTGATTGCCTAGAAACACATCATAAATTCAGCAGCGTGTCATTGGTAGCCAGTGCCCACCATCCAAGCTGCAAGCTTGGCTGGTGAGCAAGTATGTGTGATTGCTGGTGATGATTTTTAAAAAGGCTTGCACTCCTGAATAAAAGTATGTACTCACCAGGGTTCTCCCCATACTGCATCGACACCGGCGTGCCGCCGGCGTCGTTTTTACTGCCGCTACTGCAGCGGGGGTCAAATTGACCCAGAATCGCCGCCGGCGTCATTTTAGCTATCTATAGGTTTTTAAATTTTGAAAGTCCATCAATTAGAACAGAAGTTAGAGCCATTTTTAACATTTTTTATTGAAAAAAATGTAATATGCATCAATTAAAACAAAAATTATACTAATTATAGAACTTTTTATTGGAAAAAACCCACATATATCCATGACTTGTAAATAAAAGTTATTCCTATTTTGGCCCTTGTTACTGGAAAACATTACATGGCGTGTTTTCTATACGTCGGCGCGCCAGAATTTACGATGTGATTTTTGAGTCTGTGGAGAACCCTGCTCACTATCTGTCTTCATGTGTGTGTGAAATAGGTATTCCTCCTGCTCAGGCTCAAACATTTACATGGTGCCATACTCCCAATAAGGCACAAACAGTGTATTTTCCACCTGAATGCAGGCAATACTGGGAGTGTTTACAACATGGCTGAACTACATGGAACTGGAAGTTACCCTGACCCAGTGCATTGTAGGTAATTAGGGTCAAGTGCCCTGAGGGAACATTGAGTGTTGTGTCCAAACATGCATGACTGGATGTTGTTCTCTGTTAACACACCAGGGTAATAGGGCCACCATCAGTCATAGGGCCACTTGTGATATGCCCCCTAGTGTGGGTCAAAAGAACCAGTCATTAGAAATAATGACTGCTCCTCAAATGACCTCAGGGAACCAGGCAAAGGAAGTTGTCATAAAGGTCATAAATCAGCCATGTTTTGACAGAGCAAAGTATTTACCACCACCTCAGAAGGGAAATGTCTAATTGTGAAGCACTGTGTGGAGGTGTGTACATGAAACATGCATCTGGTATGTAGCACAAACACTACTTACATTTATTTCATGGTGAATAGGGACTGTCAAGGTTAAAGCAATGGGATGCCCGTTCCCCACAGGAGCGTGCAATAACCCTTGGTCGTATTGCACGCTGGGGTCGTATTGCACGCTCCCGAGGGTCGCCATGGCGTTTCTAGGCTATCGAAGGTCACGTGACTTGCGCGGAATTCAAAATGGTGGCACCACGGACGTAAACAAACATCATGGAAGTAAAGAAACATAGACTACATATCTATTTTACATCGATATACCCTGAAATAAATACAGAGCGTCACTTAAAAGTGACCTCTTCTATGGTCATTGCACTCGTGGGAGTAGGCCTGTATTGCTCGTGCAATAGCCATAGACTCAGTCACTTTAGGGTGCAGCTCTGTCTATGTATTATAACCATTTGGTCAAGGTGAGTAATGCAATTATGTATATTGCCAAGATTTTGTAAAGTTGCTGTCCAGCCCTGGCTGCGGCAGGGCTGGACTAGTGTGGCTAGTCGTTGGTCCCCTGAACAAGTCACACCGCTCAGTTTATAGCATTCAGTTATCCTTTGAAAAAGGCCACTACTGTCCTTCATTTTGTACCCTTGTAATGTAAGAAGGTGTGAGACACTGCCTTTCGTGGTTACATAAATTTGATCACCGTACTCACCTTTAAAGAAAGTGATTAATAATCTTGCAACATCTTATATTCACTTAGATGATAGAGATCCCAGGACGTAAGCTAGTTCCGGCTAAGTAAGTGTACCTGAACAACTTTCTATCTCTGATTTTCCGCTATTATGTTCTGTAATTTGTGCCGTTCTCATGTATTACATATTTGGTGTGATTGATGTTACAGTTATCAGTCGAATTACACCCTGAAATTTGGCTTTCACGTTAGTGTAAAAACTATACAGGAATTGGGGGACAGTATCACCAAAGCTTGTGAGGCCTCAAGATCGTAAAGCCTAACAGAATTTGGCAGAGCGCAGCAGAGTACACCACAACGCCTATACTATATTTTAGAAAAAGTTCATTGACCTTAATCCTCCCCTCAGACGCCCACCATGCAGAACCTGCTGTAAGCCCCACTCCTCTCCACACCCCTACATTATCACTGGGGGCCATGTGAGGTAAATGTCAAATTATAATCTGTGGTCATAAATATGCCTATTCCTATGGCTTCTTTCATTTTTATCTTTTCATTCTATTTAAGGTTTAACTACTTGCTTTGTGTCCCATGTGGACTTTTCCACCTGAATGGATTATGCAAAAAGTGAGTATTCTATAAATTTTCATTAAAATAGATTGCTATAAAAGCCTGCAATCCATATTATTAAAATGATGTAACCTCAATTACGGCATACATGTACCTATACATATCATCATCAGGCAGTACTTCAAACATTGGAGCCTTTATCAGTATATGTCCCTCTAACCAGCAAGTGTTGGAAAACAATATTTTCATACCATCCAGTGATCAGAAGACTGCTGCCTCCGTCAGGATGCAAACTTGTAAGCCTCTGAGCACCAATGCGCCGACGACAGATGCTAGCCTGGTCGCTGCTACTATTGACATCGAGCAAGCGACGGTCCCGCTCCAGGTAGCCTTTTAAACATTTTGTGTAGCATTCATAAACACTTTTTTCATATTCATGTTTTGTATTAATGCAATGGTCGGTACGGGTTTGAGATATATTATCTACTATATGCCAAGGTTTCTTCATGTCAGATGGGGTACCATACCTAAAATGCAGTCATTTTATTGACAAAGTATATTATTTTCCTATGTGTATAAAATATATTTCAGGACCCAATATTCCTGTGAATTCTTTTGTGCATGTCATTTTATTGTTGTTGAACAGTTAGCTGCAGTTTCACCTACGTGAGTGTACACCGCTAAATGTTTTATTTGCTTGTCGTTCGGCTGCATTAACATATTATAATTCATGAACAGTTTACATTAAATAATGTTATAATTACGTTATCCTCACATCACTTATGCCCTGAGGGCATGTCTGTGACTGATACAATATGGTACAGACTGCATTGTTGTAATATTTATATTGTCTGTGCTGTGGGCGTGGCCCATCAGCGTATTGTACTCTTTATCTCCATTTAATTTATAATTAAAGTTTGTAATTTATCTAATAGGCATTTGAAATCATATCATTATAGGATTCTGGATGAAACCGATCAGTGCCAAACTGATGAGTGTACTGTTTCCATTACCAGTCATGCCTCTTCACTTTGTCCAACCTGTGGCATGTTCCACACTGTAGGAACCTGTGCAAGGTACGTGAAACTATATATTTACAGAATAGCAGATATAAATTAGATTTTCCCTGAAATCCAGAGGTTATTGTAAATAAATAAAAGATGATTGAACCACAAGTCCTGAGTATAGATATTCCTACATCTTACGGCCCTCACAGCCTTTCTACAGGGAATAAAAAACAATGCTCCTTCCCCCTGTGTTAGTGGGGACCTTCATGATGGGGGCATGAAGGAGTAGAATAACTTCATCGGGAGCCTTCCATAATAGCAAGGGGCATACCGGATTCGTAAAAGGTGACAAAACTTGAGGGGTCTCGTGCCTTACTGCTGTGATTAGTCACGTAAGCTGTTTGGCAACCGCTGCCCATATGCACGGGCCCGGGCCTTCTTGCTGGTTGTCTGGCATGGGATTCCTCCTCAGTGAACCACGTCTGAGATATCAAAGGCTGTGGTTTGTCTGGCCCTGCCTACTATGGTACTAGCCCAGGTAGGTAGGAACAGGCAAATAAAAGAACACTTGCTATCCTTCGAAAAGAGTAGGGGACGTGCCCCGGTAGCGGTAGAGGTACTTGATGTACGTCTGGACGTTAAACAAATCAATCAATCAATCAATCAAATTGCCAGGGCTGGATTATACATGCATTATTCGCTCCTTCCAACCGCCTAGGGTTACTATGATACTCAACAAAAGGCATACTATATTCATGCACTATGTGGCACTAACACAGTTAAGTACTACTAAGGCCTTTCCATAATGAACAGTGCAGAGACTGCTTTTCATTCTCCATGGCCACTGGGACGTCATCATCAAAATAGTTGTAAAACAATCATTAAATGGCATGCAGACAAACACCTACTATCATAACTATAGTAATCAGATAGCATCACAGATGTTTGAACAGCTATCGTGGATGAGCCAGGTGCAATACACAATGTTAGTGGTGCCCTGCCTATTCTGCCTGTGTGACCCAAGATTTTTTGATCCTTCCTTTACCTTGTTACGTATACTACTAAATCATTTCCAGTGTTCCTCGGACTCCATGTGTTTCACTCTCTGAACCATCCAGTCATTTGGGGGAGCAGGTAAGGCCAACCTTATGTATGGAGGCAAGTATAGACATTCTTACTTTGGTGCCCTGATGTTGCATATTCCACATAGCCACTATTAACTTGAGCAGCTCCATAACTTTATATCTGAACACTGCATGTTGTGACAACATATGGTATGTACAAAATGGCAATATATATAAACGAAGAACACATGTTTGTAGTTCTCTAATTCCAGCGGATAGCCATGCAACAGGTCAAGGATGTATTTTCGTGTTCGCTACCAGTATATGAGCCCACGGAGAAGCAGGTACGTTTACCTAGACTTGGTAGTTTATCATGCAGTGGATACAGCCCTCTCTATGGTTTGTCTGGCTCCATCTATTAGGAGTATTTCCAGTGTTGTGCAATACCTTCTTCTAACAAAAACACTTTGTTGTATGCTAATTAATGTTCAAGAGGATGGAAACCACCCACTTTTCTCCCAGCCGCTAAACCAACCAGAACATTTCAATGTTACATCGAAGGTTGAATGGTTCTGCCCCAATGAGAAAACAGTTCAGCTCATAGTCACCCCCCCTACTATTACCTTTCATGAATTCTTTAAGTAATGTGTTTAACTGTGGCTTCATGTTTAAGCAGATACACATATATGGCGACTCCATTTTAAAGTATCAGGCCCAGAGGAACATCACAAACCGATGTGTACCTGGGGCAAAGATTGATGGTCTTCACAAAGGTGAGGAGACTCTTGATGTTTTACTACAATCACTGCCACTACTGTCCGTCTATCCTATTCAGTAACATCATCAATGTTTAAGGGTGTTGGCGCGCATTGTTGACAGTCACATTACTACCACATTACAAAAAGGATGGTCACTCTAAATCAAACTTTTCATCTACTGTTTTCCCTGCAGAGTTAGACAGAGATGTTGAAGGAGGGATAAGGCTGTCCGGTGTGGTAATCATCCATGTGGGGACCAACCACCTAACAGACATTGCCCTCAAGCCACACATCATGACAGATGTAGTGAACAAGCATGTGCAGCTTGTCACCCGCTTTCAGGAAATGCATACAGATGCAATTGTAATGGCCTCCGCTCTTCTATGCAGATCTGACAGGTACATACAAATACTAATAATGCTTACTTCTGTAAAACTTAGTCAGTGTTAATCCAATAGACCTGTTTGG
This sequence comes from Harmothoe impar, assembly GCA_947462335.1. Taxonomy (NCBI): domain Eukaryota; kingdom Metazoa; phylum Annelida; class Polychaeta; order Phyllodocida; family Polynoidae; genus Harmothoe; species Harmothoe impar. Next base: position 44,348,770 of record OX381710.1, read on the forward strand.
GTCAAATGTATGAGATTTTGTGCTTGCTGCAGTTTATGTTTGTTCAGCATTTAACCTTGCTCAGTGTTCAGTGATAACCATGAATAATAACACATTTTTGCACTCATTTCTCCATGTCACACAGCAAAGTATTGGAAGATGTCAGAGGACCATACAACGAAATGTTGGCTCAGAGGTTATCAGGAAAATGCCAGTTCCTATGTTGGGATAACGACTTCCTAGAGAGTGACCTTGGGTATGTTTTTGTGTTGTCAAGATGTTATCAAATCACAATCCATCTACCGTAGAGCACACCTCTGAGGTCATGACCCTCCTCCAGGCGGCACACTATGTCTGGTGCTGTAGCAGAGGAGGGCACCAGAGGACAGGCAGGTGGTCACTTTTCATGTCATACACTGAATGAACCACAGGTATCAACCAGATATGGTGTCAATCTCTTGAATGCTCATCTACCACGGGTATTCCATGCTCAAAGCATTGTTCTAATGCTAGATGAACGCCAAGTGAATTGCTCTACTGCTCCATCCGCAAAGCCTAGTGCTTTTTAAGGGAGGCACTTATTAAAAACTCAGCACTTATATGCACCTACACAGTAGATTGTCCACTTATTTTTTATTCATCTGAATGTCTTGCCCTAATTGTTTGCATGCAGGACCGATGGCCTTCATCCCTCCCGCACAGGTAACAACCAACTTGCGTGGGCTCTGGATATTAAATTATCGTGGCTGCTTTCAGCCACATGTGCTGCCATGCGCCAGAAGTAAGTCAACTATTTCGATTTCAGTGGATCTATATAGAACCCATTCATTCAATGCAACTGGTTCTTTACAATATCTCTGTTTCCAGTTGTGTATGATTTGATCGGGTAGGATTTTACAGGTAACAAACTATACAAAATATGAATAATACCGTACCGTCGCGATAAAGCGTCGGTCTTCAAAGAGCGCCGGTCGTATAAACGCGGGGGTATAGGGGTCTTGAAATATTCCTTTAAAAGAAAAGACCAGCGTAATACTATGTGTCCTTTTATCAGTTGTATTGGTATTAATTGTCAATACTGTTACATACATACTATCCAAATATGCAGCATAAAGCAGTTAAACCTGAAAGAAACAATTTAACTCATGTAGAAAGTGACGTAACAAGAGGCCAGAAATCATCCCGACAAACTCAGCCCATCTTCATTGATTGGTTTGGACACCACTATAACGACTTCCTGATTGGTTGCTCGGTAATCTACACCAATCCTAGTATGCCTTAATGGCCACTTAAGGGTCAATCACGGGACTCTATAAGTGCAGACGATTATTTGGTCTTTATTTGCCACATTTACATTGGTTATAGTGACCTTAATAACTATCTATGTGATTGTGAGCAGAAAAGTGTTGTATGTGTATTCCATGAAGCCAATGTATTACCTCTTATTCACACATTGACTCTCTGCTGGACGATAAATGATAGTAGAATGTATTGTATTTGTATAGGTTTAGTATGGTCGGATTCATTTTTGGTCTCAGGTGACGTCACTGTCTATATGTGTATTTCAGCTCTAACTAGTACATGCTGGAGATTTTGATAGTATGTAAGTCATAATACAGTTAATTACTCCAAATACTACTGATAGGAGGTCACATAGAAATAGGCTGGTCTTTTCTTTTAGGCCACCTTATTTTGATAACTTGGATTACGGGCTTTTGGCTCCAACTTTTTGGAAGGGCGGAGGAAAAAAAAAAAAAAAAAAAGCTGCCCTATGGGGGGGAGCCGGACCACAAAATATTTCGAAGGGTAGAGGCAAAAAAAAAAAAAAAAAAAAGCATGGAAAACCTGTATATTCTCTGTTATTGGGTAATCTAAAGAAGATATGTTGAGAAATATCCCCAATCTGAAAGGTCTCATTCTACCTTTTGCTGGTCAACATGTCTTTTTTTTTTTTTTTTAAGAAAAATTCTTTAGAAAATCTCGGAGGGGAAAGGCTAAAAAAAAAAAAAAAACTTTTTTTTTTTTTGCAAAATGCCTAAAATCTCGGCGGCGGGTCTGTAATCCAAGTTATCAAAATAAAACGGCCTTAACCACTAAAATAGGATCTCAAATAAGCACTTGGGTCTAAAGGGCCCGCCAAATTGAAGAGTGCCCCGGTGCTAAATTGTGATGGTACAGTATGCACATAAATGGCAAATAGCGTTCTTGACTTCACTTAGACCTTCACTTAGACTGGTAAACAGGGATAGGTGATATTAAGGCAGGCTTCTGTTACACTTAATTCTTTTCAAAGTAAATTTCTCAGTAAGAGGCAGTTATATTTATCCTAGAGGCTTAGCAGTCGATGACCTGTTTATTACCCTGCTGAAATATATTACACGAAATGCAATGCTATAACTTTGCATGTGTACTGATTGCATTTCATGTTCCACAAGAAATTACCAGGAATTCTTATGTAAAAGCCTTCGCTGGTACTAGCTTCGGCTACTACACGAGAATTCACGGTAACACAACTGTAAATGTCTTCCAGAGAGAAGGCTGTGGAGCTCAGGCAGCTGTGCAAATTGCGCAAAGCCCATAAGTCAAGGACTTGCAGGCCCAAGACAAGTAGGCCTAAGAGAGTGACAACCTGTATGGTAAAAGCACAGCCCCCAGCATCCCGTAAGCCTATTTGGGTAAGCAGGAAACCCATAGCCAAACCCACAGCCTCCGAGCATATTGTTGTGCTTGGGAGTGTAGCAGTAGTGGTTCAGCCCCACCTGATTCAACCAATGCTTAAGGTGGGTATTAACATAAGACCTTGCATGAAGTGTGAAATTCAGTAAGATTTACCTTTAAATCACTCATATTAAGCTTCATTTACATGGCTAATTCTCATGTTCCACCTTTATTGCAGACTACACAACCCACTAGCAGAAGCTCCCCAGGAAAGGTTCATCAGAGACAAGCAAAGGCAAAACAGCCTAAGTTGAAGAATCTACAGTGCACAGAGTGCAGGAAGGTGATGAAATCGGATATGTGTCTGCTCGACCACATCATTGCACGTCACAGGTCTGGCACCTCTCTGCCTACTGTCTCGGATATGAGTCCATGCAAGTCAGTCAGCATCTCAGATGTCACTCATTCTGCCTCCCTCCCAATCTTAGACATCATCCAGCCTCACCACTCTGACACCGTCAAATCAACATCATTCGATGGAGGTGCTGGTGGGGAACAAACCAGAGGTTCACATGCTGACATAGTGTTCCTACCCACCAAACAATCAGTGCAGGAAGAAGTCTTTAGCTGCGCAGGTGACATACCAGTGATCAGCATGAATGACCTGACATCAATGCCACCGACATCCCAACTCCGTTCCATCATGGATGCAGCACAAGAGTGTGGCCAAGGTGATAATACCTATGTTACCATAGATACTGGAGTGATAGGTATTAAGACAGTGCACAATCTCTTAAAAATGCATTCTAAGAAAGATCTGCAACGTTGCATCACAGCTGAAAACGCTTGGTTTACAAAGAGGGATTTCCCTTGTTTTCAAGCAGTGACACCCATAAATTTCCAACATATCGCCACATTTAGGCAAGTTTTATTGCATGCATCACCTGATGACTGCATTTCCTTCTCCAATGGCACCAGCAGAATTCCAGTAGAAGACTACGCTACCTTGACAAGCCAGAGGTGGTTAGCAGAGAGTGCTATCATGCACATCTTAAATATGCTGCCATCAGAGAATCAAAGGTCTTTTGTCCTTAACAACAGATACTTCAATCCATCAGTAACTGCTGCCCAGTGCAGACATTCATTTGAAGCAGAGCAATACAAGGATGTACGCTTCAATTTCCTGTTACATGTTGGCCATCAAAGGGACAGTCATGTTTTTACAGGTGAAGGGGCCAATCACTTCACCTTTGCAGTCTACATGCCAGAGTACAATGAAGTTACATACGTGGATACATCAGCATGGCCAGTGCCTCAATCATTCAAAGCACGTATGGATGAGTTTTCTACCCATTTAGGCAGACCTAAACCCACTCTAAGATATGTTCATGTACCTGGTGAGTGCCAACAAACTGGATGTGGTGTAGACTGTTCTAGTCACTATGCAAGGCAGACATGCAGTGACGTATGTGGCATAGCTGTAATCATCGGCATTTGTCTGTCAGTGTGTTCTCCTGATATATTTACAGCATTGGTTGCCAAAGGAATGAACAACATGGAGTTGATTAAGCCATTTGTACATCTAAAGGAGATTTCATTGTATTCAAAGATGTTGCGGCTAGTTGCAATACACTGGCTAATGGAGAATAAAATTGATATATCTTTATTGATGAATGCGGAAACAATTCCTTCAACATTACCACCTCCGGGGTCACAACAAGGCAGTTATTTCTTGAATAACAAGCAGACAAAAGAACCCCCTGAGTCACTGAAACGTTCTAAGGAGAAACCAACCAGTCCTTCAGTGAACAGCCACCAGCCACGCAAAAAGTCCAAGGGACTAGAAGATTGCACAATGGAACTCAACACTGAACAGATAGGCCCATACTTGTCAGGCCAACCTAAAGTTGAAGATCATGGCCAGGGGAAATTGTTGCGTTGTCGGCTGATGAATGGTGCTTCTACAACAAAAAAGTTCAAAAGCATGGAAATGCTGAATACATTCCTTGAAGGAGAAGCAGCTGCTGAGTGGCTCTCTAATGTTATGGTGAAGAAGCAAGGAAAAAGGTATGAAGGCCCGGGTAGCAGGCCCGTAGCCAATGGGGGGGACGGGGGGGACGCGTCCCCCCCCCACGGGCCTACAGACAAAAAAAGGTCCACATCATGGAGCCCTAAACACTGGCTATCTGGAGCTTTTTACGGTTTTTCAATCGGACAATTATTAAGGTTTCTATTGAGGAAAATGCGGGGCAAAATCTTTCAGAGAAATGATTTGGTCAATAGGTATTTTCAGAAGGCACCCATACATATAAAGCAACACTTAATTGGTTGGACCTTGGGGGGGACCTGGGCAGACAGAACTTTAGGAAGCGGGACAGTGGGTCTTCAGGGGCTGGTACACCAATTGGTTGGACCTGGGGGGGGGGGGGGGGACCGGGGCAGACAGAAACTTTAGGGAGCGGGACAGTGGGTCTTCAGGGGCTGGTACACCAATTGGTTGGACCTGGGGGGGGGGGCCTGGGTGGACCTGGGTGGAGTCGGGGCAGAATCTTTTGGGAGGCGGTCAATGGGTCTTTTGATTTGATGGTCCCCTGGCCGGGGGGGGGGGGGCACTCCCTATATAATCTATAGTAACCATGTGCGTACACAAAATCCCGGCAAAGGGGTCCTCTTTGGGCAATTTTGGGGCAAAAGGGGTATGTTTTTAGGCCAAGAATATCCAACCAAAAAGCCAAAAATTCCTGTTAAAAGGGGTATATGGCTCAGTCTCACCAGTGTGATGCAACTCATGTAGGAGGGGGTGGTCAGAGTAAATATGGAATATGCTCAATTCCTTCAGTATGGGTCATTTTCAGATGTGGGTGGACACTACTGAATAGGTGGTTTCAGTTAAATATGAATACAGTAACCATGGCAACCATTCCAAATGGACTGCCATGATTCAAATTCGCCTTTCTGACCATGTTTTGTACCTAATCAATTATTGACCCTCCTGACAATCAATCATTACCTATTTTGATTTCTTTAACAGTCAACTATAAGCCATATTACTATCCAATCTAGGAAACACCAAACTTTATATATCTTGCACCCCATTATCTCTTCCCATTCACCTTTAAATATGGAATTTTCTTCTTTTTTCCCCCTTTTAAACCATTTGAAATATTGCCAAACTTTGTAGTTTTCTCCTGTAAAACCTGTCATATATGTAATCAGACTTTTTTAAATATTCTATTAGCAAATTGTGGTATCTGATCATCCAATTAAAACCTTAATCTATAGCAGTTTAATCCATTAAATTTTTCTCATCTGACCCATATGTAAAAAAGTGGTCAGAAAGGCGAAAATACTGTTCTATTATGTCTATATATCACATATGTAAAATGAATACAATAATGTGTAAGTTTTAAATGTAATAACTTTTGTTTTTTGTTCCTATTCACTAGTCAAGTAACTGTGCTGCTGAATCAAAGTATTCCTACTTATTTTGACACTATATAAAACCATTGAAATAAAATAAAATCGCCTTTCTGACTGCCTTTCTAACTGGTCAGAAAGGCGATTTTGTTTTTAAGGTTACACAGGTGGTTAATACTATTTTTATGAATATTTTTTCTTTTCCATCTATGCTAAGAGGAGGCTTTATCAATATGCTTTTTTAGTAAAACATAAACTTTACCCCGGATGCATCCGTATTCTACTTTCCTAGTAAAATAAATGGTCAGAAAAATCGCCTTTCTGACTGCCTTTCTAACTGGTCAGAAAGGCGATTTAGTTTTTTAGGTTATACAGGTGGTTAATACTATTTTTATGAATATTTTTTCTTTTCCATCTATGCTAAGAGGAGGCTTTATCGATATGCTTTTTTAGTAAAACATAGACTTTACCCCGGATGCATCCCCATTCTACTTTCCTAGTAAAATAAATGGTCAGAAAAATCGCCTTTCTGACCACCTTTCTAACTGGTCAGAAAGGCGATTTTGTTTTTTAGGTTGTACAGGTGGTTAATACTATTTTTATGAATATTTTTTCTTTTCCATCTATGCCAACAGGAGGCCATATCAATATGCTTCTTTGTAAAACACAAACTTTACCCCTGTGTACTTTTCTAGTAAAATTAATGGTCACAAAAATCGCCTTTCTGACTGCCTTTCTAACTGGTCAGAAAGGCGATTTTCTGATTAGAAAGGCTGAAAAGTGGTCAGAAAGGCCCCAGGAGGGTTCCTTGTGCAGGTTGGGGAGGCCTGATTTTTGGATTACATTTGAGGGCCCTAGGGTCCCACAAAATGCAAATATAGTACTTAGTTAAGTACTAGAACTCTGCATGGTACAACTACAGGTACAAAAAGTGGTCAGAAAGGATCCCTGTGAAAAATAGATATGTTACAAATCTTTGGAGCACCACTGTGCGTGGACTTAAGACAGATATAAGTAGGCTACTTTTTCTACCCGATGCTCCATGGGCTAGACTTTGTAAGGGAACATGTATAACATGTTTAAAAATCATAATGTGCAGGGGGGGTGGGAAACTATTTAAAGATAGTTAAAAATACAAAAAAAAGGTCAGAAAGGCGAATATAGGTCAAAGGCACTTATTAGTGAACTGTACCACCTGTATAAAGTGTATGTATGTGATTTTGACTTAGAATGATGCCAAGTAATATTGTGCAATGATTCAAGATATGAATAACCCCAATACACCTGTTAGATTTAAAAAAATTCATAATCAAGCCCATTTATGGTCAGAAAACGTCAACTTTGGGTCACTTTTGGGGATATTATGGGCATAATAAGATACAGGGGTAGGGTAGACTATATACATTCTGGTAGAACTAAATACTTTGCAACATATAGGCTAAAAGAAAATTAGCAAAAAAGTATATGGGTTGGAAATATATAGAAAATACTAGGTGTCAGTGAGTTGCATCACATTCATGAGAACGAGCCATATTTTTCCTGGAATTTGGCCCAAATTTAGGGTGGTATCCCGCCAAAAGGGCCAATTTTGCCTAATTTATGTGGGTACCCCGCTTGGTATCCGGAATACAGGCCCTCCTGACTGTAGGCCCCCACCCCACAGGCCTACGGAACACAGGCCCCCAGCCCACAGGCTCTCCGGATCTGGGGCCCCCTGCCTTTAGGCCACCCTGACTACAGGCCCCCGGTCTGTAGGCACAAACTCACGTCCATTTCATACGTCCAGACCCCATTATCTCATTCAAATTCATCACATCCAACACTATCTCTTACAAATCCCTCACGTCCAACCCCTTCCCTTACATCCAACCCCTCCCTCACGTCCAACCCCCCTCCCTCACATCCAACTCCCCTCCCTCACGTCAAACCCCCTCCCTCACGTCCAACACCCCTCCCTCACGTCCAACACCCCTCCCTCACGTCCACCACCATCTCCTCACGTCCAACACCCCTCCCTCACGTCCACCACCATCTCCTCACGTCCACTACCTGATCCTCACGTCCACTACCTGATCCTCACGTCCACCACCATCTCCTCACGTCCACTACCCCCTCCTCACGTCCACCACCATCTCCTCACGTCCACCACCATCTCCTCACGTCCACTGCATGATCCTCACGTCCACTACCTGATCCTCATGTCCACCACCACCTCCTCACGTCCACCACCTGCTCCTCACGTCCACCACCATCTCCTCACGTCCACTGCATGATCCTCACGTCCACTACCTGATCCTCACGTCCACCACCATATCCTCACGTCCACCACCTGCTCCTCACGTCCACCACCATCTCATCACGTCCACTACCCCCTTCTCACATCCACCACCATCTCCTTACGTTGGACGTGAGGAGGGGGTTGGATGTGAGGAGGGGGTTGGACGTGAGGAGGGGGTTGGATGTGAGGGAGGGGGTTGGATGTGAGGGAGGGGGTTGGATGTGAGGAGGGGGTTGGACGTGAGGGAAGGGTTGGATGTGAGGGAGGGCGTTGGACGTGAGGAGGGGGTTGGATGTGTGGGCGGGGGTTGGACGTGAGGAGGGGGTTGGATGTGAGAAGTAGTAGTGGACGTGAAGAAGTGGTAGTGGACGTGAGGAAGTGGTAGTGGACGTGAGGAAGTGGTAGTGGACGTGAGGAAGTGGTAGTGGACGTGAGGAAGTGGTAGTGGACGTGAGGAGGAGGTGAAATGGAGGTATGACAGGAGTTGGACGTATGACAGAGTTGTGGACGTATGACAGGGGTTGGATGTATGGCAGGTTGTGGCCTATGGACAGGGGGCCTATGGCCAGGGTGCCAAAAGACCGGGGGCCTAAGATCCGGAGGGCCTGAAGGCAGGGGGCCGGTAATCAGGGTGCCTAAAGGCAGGGTGCCTAAAATCCAAGTGCCTAAAGTCTGTGTACCATCCCGCTTTAAGGGTTCCAATTTTGGCCATTTGAGAGTATCCCGTAAAAAGGGGGCCAATTCAGGGTGGTGTCCCACTAAAAGGGGGCTGTTTTTTTCACATTTTAGGGGGTATACCCGCCAAAAGGGGGGTGTTTTGGTGGATCTTTGTCCCGGTTAATGGGGTCCTTATTCAGGGTGATGGATGCACATGGTAGCCATAAATGCAAATACCTTGATTTGCCCCTGATTTCTGGCTGCAAATTAGTTCAATCTTAGCACTCAGAATCCACCAGAATGCACCATTTGGCTTATTGATTTCAAAAATTTCCTGGGGGGGCATGCCCCCAGACCCCCCCAGGGAGGTCGCTGCGCTTCGCTTGCGACTTCGCTGCGCTTCGCTTGCGACTTCGCTGCGCTTCGCTTGCGGCTTCGCTTGCGACCATGCAGATTCTCAAAATTGGTCCACTTTCATGGTCAAGGTCCCCCCCCCACAGGAAACTCTGGATACGGGCCTGGGGTAGTGGTGTACTGTTATGTGAACCAGTTGTCAAATTCAACAAGAAGGAAAAGATCTTGAAGTTGATTTGTACTCTCAAATCAGGCAAAGGGAAAACTAAGGATTTTCCTTGTGCACCAAATGGCAAAAATGACATTGATGCTATGAATGCTGTACAGCTTTTTGTCGAGGGTGAAGAATTCCTGGAATGGCTTACTGGAAGTGAGTGGCAGAGGACAGGTGAAGTCGGCGTAGGAGTACCAGCAAAACGATATCTAGACACCTTGAATTTTGATGTGACCAAACGTTTTGTGATGAAAGGTCATGTTGAAACTGAGCTTGATTTGGATCCTTTGCCTGTTTCTGGTACTAGTTCAGCAAATTGGGGTAAAACTCACCGACCGGATGATGTTATACACTCCACTGTAACCCCACCTGATAGCCCAGAACCATTAGCAACAATATACATTCAGTGTTCATCCAATACTCCACTTTGTCGGACAGATTGTGGAGCAATTGTGCAAGATACCAAAGTCATTGATGACCAATGCACAAGTTGCAAGGCAGTGCTATCTTTAGAAAAATCATGCTCCAATTGCAGTACACAAATATCACAGCAATTCTATAATGGTAACTTGGATGACTGTGTACTGTGTGCTGCTTGCTATCAGTACAGACGGCTTAACCATAAAGACAGACCAGAAAATGTGTATGTGAAGAGCTTGCGGACTGATAACAAGTACCATAAACATTTGTTCTGCAAGTGGAAATTGAAACTAGTCATGTACAGTAATGATAAAAAAACGTGGGTCATATATTCCCGGAGGGACAACCAACGGTATCACACTGAGGAAAGCAACATTAACTATCGGAAAAGACCTACATTACAAGTTCGAGATAAGGTTGATGCTGAGCGCTATGCCACAAAACCAATACCCTCACAGATTCACTTTAGTACTGTACGCAGTGTCACAGCTAAGCATGGAGATCAAGACACATTGATGTCTCTCTCACAGATTAAAGTTAGATGTGCGCTAATTGATCGCCATGACCTGGCCCAAAGCTTGAAAGGAAAAGACCCAATAGTACATAAGTCTGACTGGCGCACAACAGAGAAGATACTGGAAAGCAACTATGAAGACGTCTTGTTGTTTCAGCGTGGTAACAAGGACATGGGAAGAGAGTATCACATTGTTCTGTCAAGACCAGAAAATCTGAAGTGTTTGAAGGATTTTGGTGCACATGTTGTAGGCCATGATGTGAAGCAAGATTTCATGTCTGCTCGTTTTAAAACCACTCTGTTCAGTTACTGTGATGCAGAAGGGAAAGGCCGTGCTGGTGCATTCGCAATATGTAATAAGGAAGATACGCGCACACATTCAATTAATATGCAAATTCTATTTGCCAATATCCCATGCACAAGTAACACCTGCTCACATGAAAGAACTTTACATATCTTTGATGACTACTCTGGATTTTTTTGGGCAAGGCCATGTGCATTACTGGCTAATTACACCCCAATCATTCAACATGATAAGGCAAACACTACCCGGAATGCAGTTCTACTTCAAAAACTGCTATCAACTCTATGTAATTTCCATGGACTCAAAGCTTTCAGAGTTTTTATTTGTGAAAAACCAGCACTGACCATGTTCCTTGGGCCACTTGAAATTGGTTTTAAAGCCATTATGAGGACATGGTGTTTACAGTCAAGGGAAAATGTTGTTCAGGATTACATTAGATTCATAGATGAGGACATCCCAGATAACCTGCTTGATCAAGAGACAAAGATGCTCTTCAAGGAATATATGAATAGTTGTTGGTTTAACTCTAAGATCTGGAAGAACTGTTTCACAGCACAAGTTCTTTTTGACGTTCCAAAAGAGATTCGAAGGAATTCCTTGTTGCTCACAAACAATGTAACTGAAAGAAAATTCAAAGAGGTAGACACAGCTGATTTTGGATCTCACTTGAACCACAAAATGTCAACCTTTGTTTGGATAGCTCTGGATCGTATCTTATATAGAGAACAATTCTTCACAAGGAAAACTGCTGATAGAACACCCAGTATTCGGGACAAACCGAAGGAGTTGAAGATCATCGAGAGGGCCCTATCCATAAGGGAGTTTCATTTGGCATCAGAAGGATGGTTCTTCAGTTCCACAAATGTACAACCTGCAATACCTGATCTGCCTGATGAATTCTACTTCCCCAAAGGAGATTATGATTTCAAAGAAGAACATGAACTTGAAGCAATATCCTGTGTTGATGTCCATGCTTTAGCTGCAAACATTATGGATGAGCATTCATACGACACTCTCGGAAAGTGCAAGACCCTGTTAAATAGTCTTTCCATAAGAGCCTGTGGCATTTTCAAGAATGAGCTGTTGAGGCATGCCGGATTATGTGACATAGACATACCTGGACATTTTGACCATGTGGGAAATCTGAACCTTGGAGTTTGTTCATGTATGTCCTTTGTTCTGAAAGGTCAACCATATTACTGCAAACATCTCTATGCAGCATTGTCTTTCACAAAAGAGGAGAATGACCCAGAGAAACTCATGGAACTATACCTCAAGTCACGACCTGAAATTCCACAATGCCTACTTGACGCATGTTGTCAACGTGACCAAGTAATATCTCCACCAGTTTTTAACTGGGTTGATCACCTAAAGTCCTTTTCACACGAGGCAACAGCTGAAGAAATACAGACTAGTAGTGAAGGAAAAATACTCTCAATTCTGCACAACATTGACTCTGTAGGGACCCATGTGGGTGGAAAACGTGGTAGGCGGGCTCCACATAACCAAGGATGCAGACGAGCCAATGGGCCGCAAAAAACGCAAAAGTCACTATCTACACCAGAATTCACTAGAGATGACCCTTATTGCCCTCAGGTTGACTTCCCTGAAAATACACGTGACCGGCATGGTGGGCGTGCACGGGTAAAGAATGCAAATAGAGGTTTGATCCTACAGGATGTTCTAAACAAAGCTTTAGGGAAGCTGTGCACCAAACAAATCGAAACGTCTGCCTCGCAATCTGATAGGCAAGAAGATGAAATGGATGTACAAGCACCTGACCATTGCGACAACCCACACAGTAATGGGATTGACATTGTCAAGTCAGCGGCAACGTCTTCAGTTAGTGAGCCGTCAAGAAAGAAACGCTCACTATCCAAAGCAGCAGACATTATTTGTGGATTGTGTATGAAAGAAGATAATGAGCCTTACTTCAGATGCAGTAAGAATATAAGCGTCGGGGGTAAACGTTACACCCCTCCAAAGTTATAAGCGCCGGGGCGCTTAAACATGACAGTACGGTAACCATACAAACATGCCAGCCGGCACCCAGACATGGAGGTGCCGACCAGACAATCTAACCACAGATATCATTGAACAATATGCCAACCCAAGGATTAACGGTCGGCCTACAAACAACAACATAATCCGTACACCCTCACCAGTATGGCACCCCAGGCCACTTGAGACGACTAGGTGCCACCTGGAGGTGGGCGACAAAGCCCCCACGTGTACGCGTTACCTATTATGTAATCCATTCCCCAGAATGCACTGGACACCGGCTCCCCCACCTGGTGTCCAGTGCACCTCCATGTTAAAGCCATAAATATATAATTATCCAATCGAATGTCAAATGTATATTATCCAATGAAAACCACTGTTACATGTATTTCCGGTCACGTGGGCTCTTGAGCCCTATTGACTGGTACGCTGATATTAATATTGTTATTAATAAAAGATACCAAGTACCGCAACTGACGTCACAACTTTCATCTGTACGCCCCATATCGATGTGGAGGGGATTTTCCCAGCCACAAAATTGCATGGGGATTATATAAGAACCGCCATAAACTTTTTTGATCCCCTAACATATCACAGTATAAAAAAAAACACTAAAAAAAACTTTTTTTATTTAGCCAGTCATGGACGACACCCGGTCATAGACGGCACCCGGTCATAGACGGCACCCGGTCATAGACAAACACATTGGCCCAAGTTGGTGAGACACAGCCTTAGGTCAAAATTACCAACCAAAAGTTCAACAATTTTATAGAAAAAGGGGTGCATTTTGTGTAGATTTTCGCAACATTTGTTACTTTAGGGGCATTTCCCCCAAAAACGGCTGTGAGTTTTGCCAGTTTAGGGGTGTATCCCGCCAAAAGGGGTATGATTCTTGCTAGTTTAGGGGGTATCCTACCAAAAGGGGTCTGATTTGGGCCAGTTTACGAGGTCTCTGCCGAAAGGGGTGTGATTTCTTCCATTTTAATTAGGGGTATCCCGCCAAAAGGGGGCTGTTTTGGGGAAAGTGCTATGCGCATGGCGGGCGTGCGTATAGCGCTGTTATACGCACGACGGGCGTGCGTACTACAGTACTATATGCACGACGGTCGTGTGTATAGCGCTACTATACACACGCCCATCGTGTACACAGTCCCACTGTACGCACGGCAAATTCATGGGCTTTCCAGATCTGAAAAAATTTCGTAAAAACATTCCAAGTAGAACCAAAGTTACAAGTTTATTCATAAAAACATCAATTTTAAAAGATCCATTTAGATTGTTGGTTTATTCTACATACAAGAACAACAGCAAATATTCCCACGGTCATTTTAAATGTTATACATTTTAAGTATGAGCATAGAAATTAGGAATAATTGCTAAGGCCACTCAAAAAAAAAAGGTTGTTTCTCATCACCAAGCAGTGAGAAATATGACGAGGGCGTTTTTTATTAAAATTTTTTTTTTTTTTTTTTGCTTGGGCCTGAATATATAGGAAAATGTAGACTTTCTGTGATCAATTTTCATATTTTAGCAGTGTTGCCGTAAACTTTTCAAGTACACAGGCCAATGTGGCCTGTGTCGCGAGATCTTACACAGGCCATTTGCCTTTTACACAGGCCAAATCGAGCCAGATATATGTAAGTGATATAGCGAATTTCATACTATATAATATTGATTACCGTAAATTCTCGCGTATAAGCCTAACTCGCGTATAAGCCGCACCCCTAACTCTGACAAATTATATAAGCCGCAGAGGGGGTCTGAATATTGCGATTTTGGTACTGTAGTATACTAATACAAACTCTCGTATAAGCCGCACCCTATATAGGCATGTTTGGTATCAAAAGAAAGCTGAGTCTGACTCGCGTACAAGCCGCGGCTTCTACGCGAGAATTTACGGTAATACAAATTGCAATGCTTATCTAATAATGCTACTAAAATGCTTAAATTCACTGAAAAAATACTTGTAACACTTGCATGGACCTAGCTCAGCTTCTAATAGGAATATTTGAAAAATTCTTTCACTTTTGAAAAGCTGACATCATGGCCGGCCATTGTGACTAGTGTGCAAGAGCCTCACATCGGCCATAAAGATTCTACATCGGCAAAAGCAAAATGTGCCGATGTCATTTCGGCAACACTGTATTTTAGTAATTCAGTGTTTATAGATCCCCATATGCGTTTTATTCCTAGCTGACTGCATTACTGACAGCATAAGCTTTAGTTTGATACCAGATTTGCCAATATTCCCTCAATATTAACACATTTTTCATCAAAATTGTAAAAAAAAAAGAAGAAAAAAAGGTTTTGCTCAAAATCCGATTTTTATGATGCGCGCGGTGATGAGAAATAACCCTATTTTTTGAGTGGCCTAAACCCCATATATCTTTCAAGAAGGGTTTTTCTGCCAGATTAGCCTTGAAATAAATCGATAAAGAGTCTAATAGAAAAATCGAGACTAAAATAGTGATAATCGAAATAAATTGGATATCAATGACACTCGTACAGCCTACACTACAGCCCTACTATACACACGACGGCCGTGCGCATTAGATCACTGTATGCACGGCAAAATCATCATAGACTAGAAATGTAAAGAATTACCAAAAAAATCCCCCGTGTGTATTGTTTTGTTATACTGACGACCACATGACCGCCGTGTATCTAGTGCCACTATACACACGACAATCGTGTGGGAAGGTGTGAGGGGGGGGGGAGAGAATACAGGCCCCAGTAGGTCCCACATAGTTGTGCAGCATCCAACTCTACAAACTACCGTAAAACCTCGCGTATAAGCCTAACTCGCGTATAAGCCGCACCCCGACTTTGGGCCGATCCTACAAGCCGCAGAGGCCCTCTGAATGACAGTGGGGAAAAACTTGCGTATTAGCCGCACCCCTAACTTCAGGAGGGGAAGGTGGAAAAGGGAAGGGGGTGGGGGGTACTCACGGCACCCTACTCTGGGCTTGTATGCAGTCAGCACCCCCCGGCAGCACCCATACTACTAGTTTGTAGAGTGTCTGGGCAGAGGAGGGGGGGGGGGGGTGTTTAAGCACTGCCCCGGTCCACTACATTGCTCAGCCGGTGTAGTTGGGGGGGGGGGGGGGGGTTATATGACAGCTTTTTTTTGGCAATGCTACGATCTGTATGTACATTGCCCCCCCCCCCCCCCCCCCACAATTGTCACACTGTTACCATTAGCAGGGTATGAAATCTCCCTGATGTAAGAATGGTGGCAGGGATTAGCGGTGCCCTGCTTTGTCTTAGGGCAGAGGTGCGAATATGATGCATTGACACTGCCCACTCACCTTTGTCAGACCTCCCCCACCCCCAACACCTCTCCCCGGTAAGTGGCGTTGGCTCCTGGGGTCATTTTCCCGGGGGGGCCACTCCCTATATGATCTATAGTAGCTATGTGCGTACACAAAATCCCGGAAAAGGGGTCCTATTTGGGCCCCACTGGCGGATCCGGCCGGATCCGGCAATAGGGGTCCTTTTTGGGCCTTTTTGGGGCAAAAGGGGTATGTTTTTGGGTCAGGAATATCCAACCATAGAGTCAAAATAAATCCTGTAAAAAGGGGTATATTTTTCTTGGATTGTGGCCCAATATTAGGGTGGTATCCCGCCAAAAGGGGTCCAATTTTGGCCAATTTATGTGGGTATCCTGCTAAAAGAGGTCCAGTTTTGGCCAATTTAGAGTATCCCGTCAAAAGGGGGTCGATTTTGGCAGATGAAGGGTGGTGTCCCACTAAAAGGGGCCTAATTTTTTCACATTTTAAGGGGGTTATCCCGCCAAAAGGGGGGTGTTTTGATGGATTTTTGTCCCGGTAAAACTTTTACCCCTTTTACTAAGGGAGTGCTCATTTTTTAACAACAGGGGGGGGTGGTGGATTTGGGGGGGGGGGGTAAAAAATTTGGACCCCTTGACCGGGGGGGGGGTAAAAAATTTAGACCCCTCTTGGGGGGGTCAAAAAAATTCAACCTGTTTTGAGGCAAAAAGCCCGCGCGTTACTATGCTACAAAGGGGCGCGAACGCGCGCGATTTTCGGCCTGCCGGGGGGGGGGGGGTAAAAAATTTCGACCCCTCTCCGGCTCCGCGCGAAATCTCACCACCCCCCCCCCTGTTGTTAAAAAATGAGCACTCCCTAAAAGGGGTCCAATTTCAGGGTGATGTACGCACATGGTATCCATAAATGTGAGAGTGGCCCCCCCGGGGGTCATTTTACTACCATTTTATAATGATTTTGGGAATTATACTTTGGAAAAACTCGCGTATAAGCCGCACCCTGAGTTTGGGCTTATCCTACAAGCCGCACTGCCGATCTGACACGCGTACTAGCCGCGGCTTCTACGCGAGGTTTTACGGTACGTGTGTAGTCAGGGCACCATCAGATCGCAGCCCGCAGCGACGAGTTCAGATTTAGATGTACTAGTCCCACATGCTGAATGTAGACCCCTTTTGGCAGGGTGAAATCTAGTCTGTTCGTGCCAGACCATAACAGTAGCCGGGCTGTGTTATGGTCTGGCGTAAATAGGCTGACAAAGTCACTGAGGAACTCTTCAGGGTTGAGGGAAGAAATCGCCCCACTGGTACCAACGGCAATACACATGTGACCCACATAAAACGGGGACCAGCCAATTCTATTTTTATACCTCCGGTACAGGAGAGCTCTTCCCGCCCTCATGGGGCCGGCAGGGGTGAAAAAGGGGGAGGCTCTGGTAAATATGCTCTATTTTTTTTAAATATCAGCCATCAGATTTCAAAACCTAGTGAGTTACAGAGTAAAAATGTTCAGCTACACAATGCTGTTGAAATATTTGAGAAATTCTGAGTATTAGTGGCCGAAAAAGGTGTGCAAAGTCTGTTCACCGGAGTTGGTGAACAAGACTTCCCTCACTATTTGGGGCCAAGTGGGCTGAGCCCTAGACAGGACACCATCAGATCGGTCCGCATCGACGGGTTCAGATTAGATGAGCTAGGTGAAATCCGACCCAAACAGTTATCTCACTCTACACACGACGGCCTTGTGGCCCTCTCTCGAATCATCCATAATATATAATACTATTATATATAGTATAAGGATTATAGCTGATTCTTTTATAATCCACGTGCCGTCTCGTCTTCTTTGTTTACATCCGTGATGTCGCCATTTTGAATTCCGCGCAGATCACGTGACCCGAGACTCTTTCCTACCTCCGGAGGCAGAGAGCTCCGCGAAACATTGGGAACGGCGCTGCAATTTTATACCTCTTGCGTCTCCTGGCGCCATCTATCGTATAAAGCGGCAATTACCGCTGGTGTCCGACGTTCTGGGACGCCGTATTCGCTCTACCATTGTAACTTGCTAACACCAGCGAAAAGTTCTAGAGGCAACGATAAACATGGCGGCGCACGAGTTGTTTGGGTGGGTTTGGAGAAAGTGTATTTGTAATTGTCCGATTTATGAAGCAATTTTGATATGTGTGTTACAACTGTGAGGTGATTTAGTATCTGCTTATGTACGTGACTTGTTTCTCCTATTTCAGGAAAGGCAACGAAGCCTTTGTGGCCGAAAATTACAAAGAAGCCATCGAGGTAAGCCGACGATTCTTGCATCTCGGTCTTTTTGCTCCTTCAACTTCAAGTCTTGACAAGTGTTCTTAAAACCTCTTTATCAAGTGTATGTCTTTAGTCTTTTAGTTTCATTCTTTGGCACTGGTTTCAATGCTAGACTTGAGTCTGAGGCCCCTTGTGCCCAAGTAAGGTAGCACACAGAGTAACTTAAGGGATGTGACACCCCTAAGGCTAAGCCTAAGGGTCGAGTCATTTATCACTTAGGGAGTGCTCATTTTTTAACAACAGGGGGGGGGTGGTGGATTTGGGGGGGGGGGGGTAAAAAATTTGGACCCCTTGACCGGGGGGGGGGTAAAAAATTCAGACCCCTCTTGGGGGGGGGGGCAAAAAAATTCAACCTGTTTTGAGGGGAAAAGCCCGCGCGTTACTATGCTACAAAGGGGCACGAACGCGCGCGATTTTCGGCCTGCCGGGGGGGGGGGTAAAAAATTTCGACCCCTCTAGAGGGGGGGGTGAAAAAAATTCGCGCGCTCCGCGCGAAATCTCACCGCCCCCCCCCCTGTTGTTAAAAAATGAGCACTCCCTTAGGGAGTGATCATTTGGGGGGGGGGGGGTGGTGGGTTTCCGCGCGGAGCGTGCAAATTTTTTTACACCCCCCCCCCCCCGCGTCGAGGGGTCAAAATTTTACCCCCCCCTTAATACGGCCGAAAATCGGCTCGCGCGGGGGCCATTTGAAGCATAGTAACGCGCAGGCTTTTTGGCTCAAAACAGGTTACATTATTTTGACCCCCCCCCCCCAAGAGGGGTCCAAATTTCCCCCCCCCCCCGGTCAAGGGGTCCAAATTTTTTTGCCCCCCCCTGTTGTTAAAAAATGATCACTCCCTTAATAATATCATAACGGGGGGGGGGGGGGGTTAAGCCTTGTTTGATTTTTTTTCCAAAACTTAGAAACTGCAATTTCTCCACGACCCTTCCCAATTTAATAACCGGAAGTTATCTCCGTTATCCTGAACCCCCCCCCCCCCCCCCCTAGCCCATAAGAGTGAGCCCTCTCGATATCTGGATGGAGCGAGGGCCCATTACAGCCCGGGGAAAGCTTACCGTCTTAGTTTACCCAAGATTGCCCGGCGCGCCATACGTTTCTTATATGACGTCATAATGGCGCGAAATATTGCATCCAATCAGCGGTTGTACAGAGGTTACTCTGTAATGGGCCCTCGCTCCATCAGATATCGAGAGGGGCCGCTTCTATGGGCTACCCCCCCCCCCCCTCCCAGTCCCAGACTTGAACTTCCAGTCTCCAACTCCGCTACTCTACGGAGTTCGGGACTGGGAGTGCGAGTCTGCCCCCCTCCCACGGCTAGTACGCAAGTCAGATCGCCAGTACGGCTTATAGGATCGGACCAGAGTCGAGGTGCGGCTTATACGGTACGCGAGTTAGGCTTATATGCAAAATTTTACGGTAGGGGGCCTAGGCTACATGTACTACTGTAAATTCCACGTGACTACCCACATCTTGTGTATAACCCGCACCCCTACTTTGGGAGAATCCTATAACCCGCACAAGGGGTCTGACTGGCCGCAGAAAAAAAACCTTGTATTACCCGCACCTAGACTTTCGGAATTTACAGTACTTTCAGGATCATACCCACGATGCGTATAGTGAAAAGTGGATTATCTCCTTATCTTCTCTATCCTTTTCTTCATTTTCAGTTCTACAACAAAGCAATCACAGAAGACCAGACAAAAGATGACTATTATGCAAATCGAGCACATGCCCACATCAAGCTGGAAAGTTACATAGGTAAGCTAGTCTCTTATGTAGATTGAATTGTTTCTCTATGATAACCATAGTCAATCATTGATTGGTATATCCGTTATTTTACACAGTGAAAGGCAGTAAGCTAAATAGAGAAAATGGGTGTGTATCCAGTAACATGCTACAGGAAAAAACGTTAGGTTGGCTCGGGCACCCTTTTTATTTTAAACCCTTTTTTAAAATTTGGATTTTGGCCCAAATTTGTCCTACATTTAAAGATTGATTTCCGAAAATCCCCATTAAAAGTTAGGGTTGGCTCTCATTTGCTAGGTAGGGTCGGGTCTGGCACAAGCCCTATACCTTACATTATACAAATACATCTACAATGTATAGACAAGTTCAAGAGGATTTAACTTAAATTCATGTTTTTCCTATTGGTTTTCATTCTACATAGACGCAGTTGCAGACGCCACCAAAGCTATTGAGCTAAATGCAAAGAACTCGCGGGCCTTCCTTCGAAAGGGGTTTGTATAATTCCAGTTACTACCAAACATTGACATGAGTAAACACTACGAACTGCAAGCAGTTCAAAAAATGAGGGAAACAATGTAATAGGATGTGAAGTTGGTACAGATATCTAAATGGCTTTCATAAAGGATTCACCTCAATAATACAGCAAGAGTATCTAACAGATTGTCATACATACCGTTAATAAATCGTTGTGTTTCATAATCCAGGATCGCCAGTTTTCATTTAGAGGAGTTTGAATCTGCTAACCAGTCATTCCTTGAAGGAAAGGTGTTAGATGGTAAGATCAGTTCAATGTTTTTAGTCTACTAGTATATACATATGCCATGGCCTCAGTACAAATCGGTTGTAACTGCATGTCTAAACCTTGTTAGGCTCTGCATTGAGGCAATGATGTGATGCCTTTATGTATGATTTAAGGATACTTTTCTGAGAAAGTTGCACAGATATTTAGCCACTTTGAATTGATATCACAATTTTGTGCGTATATGTAATATAATGTATGTACCTTACAAACCTATCACAGTTCTCTCAAACCTTGAATAATTCAGGAACTAGTCCTGAACTCCTATATTTCCTTTGCGTTTTCGGAAATAACATATTTGGTATGTTGAAAATCTAAGGCAAGTCTAGCCTCTTAAAGGCAATAATGGTTACCTTACCTGCGATATCCTTGTATTTTATTTGCAGAAACTGAAAAACACTTTGATACATGGTTGCAAAAATGTGAAGAAAAATTAAAATGTAAGTATACTTGCCATCACAATGGCATTTTAAATCTTCAATAACTTAAGAAATAACCAAATATCAAGGGGAGGGAGACACGAAATAACATCTGCATATTTCCTCGATGAATCTTCCTCTAAAATCAGGGGGTAGATGTCTGGGTTTATACTACAATGGGTGAATGTACTTGTTTAAGCGGTTGATGATCGGGACATATTTGATGCTAACATTTCCATATGTAAGAATTTTTTAATATACTAAAACGATACTGTACTGTCTTTTCAGCTGAACAGAGTTGTACGGCTCCACAAACAGCAGCGGTGCGCATCTTCTTTTGATTTCTGCTTTTCAAACGCTATACATGTCTTATTATGTTAACTAAGAAGCATTGTATGTACAGTACATATAGTAGCAGAGACATACAAGTATGTCTCTGCTAGTAGTAAAGAATGGATATATCTAGCTGTATCATGTGTTACGGTGGATAGTAGCACTTAAATTAAAGAAGCATCATACATGATCTTGATCTTAAATTTCATACTTTGCCTTAGGAAAACAAAACAAAAAAAACGTTGATACATTTTTGTAGTTAGCCTCTATATCAAATATATACATGTGTTCAGTAATACCTTCTATTTTCATCTAAGGCCTCATCCTCGGCAGAGCCAGCCACCATTCCAATGCCTTCAGGGGCCAAAACTAAGTAAGTGCTTATGTTTTTAATGCATTTAGCGGTACCGTTACCGGGTAATACGATACTCTCAACGCCAAGGTGCGGATTATACAAACCATTTTTGAAGTATACTACAGTTCTAAATGGCCAGAATCCGACGCCATGTGTGGGTTATGAGATTTTCCCAAAGTCGAGATGCGGGTTAAAGGTGAGATGCGGGTAACTCCTCATGGTAACATTCATTGTAAAATACCAATGTATTGTAAAGTACCTCTTCCCTTTGTAGATACGACTGGTACCAGACAGAGACAACTGTAGTCCTCACCATACTGCTGAAAAATGTTAAGAAAGAAGACCTAAAGACGGAGATAGAAGATAAAATGGTGAGGAATTACTACACAATTTCAGCGGTTTCAATATTTTTTGAACTCATTTATCCACATGCAGTCTGATATATAGACACTGTATACCGGTATGTATATACACTACCGCAATCATCGCAGATAACTCACAGCTTATACGAGAACCAAACCCTATTTATAGACTTTCGGAAATTGTTTGGAGGGTATACTACAGCACTTAAATAAGTCATTTTCAAGGAAAAACTTAAGTTAATGTATTTCCCGTCTGAACCATGGTGCGGTGTATAGGGTTCTACAAAAGTCTGGGTGCGGGTTATAAACGAAATGAGGGTTATACACGGGTATATCTATGATTATCTCTGGTATAGAGGAAGATTATGCTTTAATATCTGAATGTAACTGGTATATTTATATACATAGATTTCAAACTTGTTTCTCGTTGCTTCTGTTTATCACAGCTTAGCGTCACGGTTGCCCAGCCCAGTGGGAGTGACTACAGCCTCGAATTGGACTTATTGCACCCTGTAGACCCCAAACAGTGTGTTGTGAGAATACTTGGCTCAAAGGTAAGAAAGTAAAAATTAAAGAGTTCTGGGTAGACCTTAGAGATTGATTATCGTTTTACAACGCGGAGGGGGTGGGGGTCGATTTTCACGCAGATGCACAAACATTTTAGACCCCCACTCTAGAGGGGTCAACCTTTTTTACCACCCCCCCCCCCCCCAACCACCCCCAGGTTGTTACCAACTACTTCCTGAAATCAATTTATCCGACACTAGGAGAAGGGGAAACGTATTCTATGTACATGTAATTTACACTGCATTCCTATTTCCTGAAATGATACATTTCCAAGTGAGTGTACAGTAGCCCTGGTCAGGCACACCCATCATCTTCCAACTTCTTATGCTGGTTTCATGTTGCAGATTGAAATTAAACTTAGGAAAATAGACGGTGTTAGGTGGAACAAATTGGAGGGTGAGCCAGAAGCAACAAATGTGAAACACTTCAAAGCAGGTAAAAAAATTACAAGTTGTGTTTTGGAAATTCAAGATTCAGTCAGACTAATGACGTTTAAGGTTGATTGCTACTCATTGAATACGGACCACTGCGCAGGTCTCTGCGCATATAGCTTATATGTGTCGGATTGAGCTAATATTGATAAACTAGAAACATATATATACTGACTAAGCTATATAAAAAGATAGGACAATTTCGAGCAAAATTGAGTGTTTTATTGGACTTTGAATATTTGATGTATTTATAGCCAATAATATTTGCTATTTTTTACAGAACAGAGTTAGAACAATGGACTTATTAATCAATGAATCATTATCTAGATATATAAGGATCTCAATAAGTTCTTTGAAATAGCCAAGGGTGGGAAATACAGCCATTTTACACCCAGATTTTTGCCCGTTTACCCATTTTATTAGGCTCTAAATATGAGATTTAGACCATTTTTGCACTATATTTTAACTTCAAAGGCCCAAAACCATAAAAATATGCCCGGGACCACCTATCAAAAGTCCTTTTAAAAGTAAGCTATTGATCTAAACAATTTTTTGAAAAAACATCACGTTTTTTCATACAAAGGTACATTTTTGGACCACCATTCAATTTTTCCCATTAAAAGACATAACCTAGGATTATTCATGTGCAATACAAAATTAATGTGGGAATTGGTTCACTAAGAAAAAAAATCATGAAAATTTCCCTTTTTTTTGTATTTTTTGGCAAAAATAGAGAATACCTTTTTTTTCAAAAATCTATAACAAAAAAAGTAGCTCGGGACCCCCTCTATTTTTTTGCATTTTCCCTTTCTTAATGATCTAAACTACCCTGATGCAAAAAATTAGGAAATTCTATGGATGAAAAGTTAAGAGTAGCGATCAACCTTAATACGGCAAAAGGTATACTAGTAAATAAATGAATAATATAATATTCTTGAAAATACCTTCGTGTTACCTATTGGAAACTTGAAAACGTGTTTAACAGTAAGTTTGTACCGGGTACAAGTGGTGTCTTTATCTGGCTTAGAACCAACAGCGGCTGCTGTACCAAAGTATCCCTCGTCAGCACAAACGGCACGAGACTGGGACAAAATGGTGGCCGACATCACAGCTGAGGAGAAGACTGAGAAGTTGGAGGGGGATGCTGCCCTCAATAATCTCTTCCACCAAATCTACCGAGATGGGTCAGACGAAGTAAAGAAAGCAATGAATAAGTCATTTGTAAGTTATATTACTTAATATCTCATCTCATCAATAAAGTTGCTGGTCATGCACATGAATCATGATGTGAACATTTGTAGTTCTCTGATGTTACTATACGATATGCTATGCCTAGCCAAGTGATGACCAACACAATGATATGTTAGTTTGTCACAATTCGCGCTTTAAATGCATTGATAGCTGATGTAGACGTATGTCATAAACAAGTCTATGATTCTGATATCAATATTATTCTAGGTTACTCCCACGTGAGGAATTCCACATGTAACAAATATATAGGTGTAACAATTTTTTTTAAATTATAGGTAGTTCTTCAGCTAATTCATGCATTTTTTAATCATTTGAGTCGTAACCACTTTGATTGGATTGCTATGGGGATTGGCTATAGCAGACTAATGGTATGTAGAGCCTACTGCAAACGATGCCGATCAGCCAATCAAGGCGACCACAATCAAGGCAACCATAATCAAGGCGCCCCAACTCAATCGGTATCTAGGAAGGTGGATTGTGTGTGTGATTGAGTCGGTACAATCAAACGTGTATGGTGACATGTTCGATTGTACCGACTCGATCGCACACATCCTAGATACCGGTACCAATCAAGACAGGCCTGTCTGCGGTCGGCTTAATTGGAGTGGGCTATGTTCTCTGTAACGCTGTGAAACTAGGTCAAGCCCACTCTTATATAGTCACCCTCTTTTTTCGTGCAGACGTCTTTTCTCTCATCTATTGCACCTTTATGCAATATCATGTGAACTATTTGAGCTATATCATTCTGTTGCAAAACACCTCAGGTATCTGTATCTGTCAAAAGAAATGGGTTGTTGAGCCGGAACGCTGAGTCGGCAAGTCTGGCAGGCGGTGGTCAAGTGGGCTGTACCTCATCACCCCTGCCCCCCCCCGGATACACACCGCTCCACCACCTCTCACCTGGCAGGCGGCAAAAGGTGACAGGGCAGTGTAGCGAGGTGGGTGGGGAGGGGAGGGGAGGGGGGTCAGCGGAGGGGTAACACGGTATGTACACCAGGTTACAGGCCAAATGAGAGCTTCTGGTAGAGATGTAGGATGGGTGTAGAATCCATATTTTTGGTCAAAATTACAATTTGGGAAATTCCAAGATGGCTGCCAAGATGGCCGCCAAAAGTTCAAGATTGTCTGATTTGCTTATGTAATACATTGATTATAGGGTTTCCTAGGGTGTAGAATCCATATTTTTGGTCAAAATTACAATTTGGGAAATTCCAAGATGGCTGCCAAGATGGCCACCAGAAACTCAAGATTGTCTGATTTCCTTGTGTAATACATGGATTTTAGGGTTTCCTAGGGTGTGGAATCCATATTTTGGGTCAAAATTACAATTTGGGAAATTCCAAGATGGCTGCCAAGATGGCCGCCAAATACTCAAGATTGTCTGATTTCCTTGTGTAATACATGGATTTTAGGGTTTCCTAGGGTGTAGATTTCATATTTTGGGTCAAAATTACAATTTGGGAAATTCCAAGATGGCTGTCAAGATGGCCACCAAAAATTCAAGATTGTCTGATCTGCTTGTGTAATACATGGATTTTAGGGTTTCCTAGGGTGGAGAATCCATATTTTGGGTCAAAATTACAATTTGGGAAATTCCAAGATGGCTGCCAAGATGGCCACCAGAAACTCAAGATTGTCTGATCTGCTTGTGTGATACATGGATTTTAGGGTTTCCTAGGGTGTAGAATCCATATTTTGGGTCAAAATTACAATTTGGAAAATTCCAAGATGGCTACCAAGATGGCCGCCAAAAATTCAAGATTGTCTGATTTGCTTATGTAATACATTGATTATAGGGTTTCCTAGGGTGTAGAATCCATATTTTTTGGTCAAAATTACAATTTGGGAAATTCCAAGATGGCTGCCAAGATGGCCACCAGAAACTCAAGATTGTCTGATTTCCTTGTGTAATACATGGATTTTAGGGTTTCCTAGGGTGTAGATTTCATATTTTGGGTCAAAATTACAATTTGGGAAATTCTAAGATGGCTGCCAAGATGGCCACCAAAAATTCAAGATTGTCTGATCTGCTTGTGTTTTACATGGATTTTAGGGTTTCCTAGGGTGTAGAATCCATATTTTGGGTCAAAATTACAATTTGACAAATTCCAAGATGGCCGCCAAAAATTCAAGATTGTCTGATCTGCTTGTGTAATACATGGATTTTAGGGTTTCCTAGGGTGTAGAATCCATATTTTGGGTCAAAATTACAATTTGGGAAATTCCAAGATGGCTGCCAAGATGGCCGCCAAATACTCAAGATTGTCTGATTTCCTTGTGTAATACATGGATTTTAGGGTTTCCTAGGGTGTAGATTTCATATTTTGGGTCAAAATTACAATTTGGGAAATTCCAAGATGGCTGTCAAGATGGCCACCAAAAATTCAAGATTGTCTGATCTGCTTGTGTAATACATGGATTTTAGGGTTTCCTAGGGTGGAGAATCCATATTTTGGGTCAAAATTACAATTTGGGAAATTCCAAGATGGCTGCCAAGATGGCCACCAGAAACTCAAGATTGTCTGATCTGCTTGTGTGATACATGGATTTTAGGGTTTCCTAGGGTGTAGAATCCATATTTTGGGTCAAAATTACAATTTGGAAAATTCCAAGATGGCTACCAAGATGGCCGCCAAAAATTCAAGATTGTCTGATTTGCTTATGTAATACATTGATTATAGGGTTTCCTAGGGTGTAGAATCCATATTTTTTGGTCAAAATTACAATTTGGGAAATTCCAAGATGGCTGCCAAGATGGCCACCAGAAACTCAAGATTGTCTGATTTCCTTGTGTAATACATGGATTTTAGGGTTTCCTAGGGTGTAGATTTCATATTTTGGGTCAAAATTACAATTTGGGAAATTCTAAGATGGCTGCCAAGATGGCCACCAAAAATTCAAGATTGTCTGATCTGCTTGTGTTTTACATGGATTTTAGGGTTTCCTAGGGTGTAGAATCCATATTTTGGGTCAAAATTACAATTTGACAAATTCCAAGATGGCCGCCAAAAATTCAAGATTGTCTGATCTGCTTGTGTAATACATGGATTTTAGGGTTTCCTAGGGTGTAGAATCCATATTTTGGGTCAAAATTACAATTTGGGAAATTCCAAGATGGCTGCCAAGATGGCCACCAGAAACTCAAGATTGTCTGATTTCCTTGTGTAATACATGGATTTTAGGGTTTCCTAGGGTGTAGAATCCATATTTTGGGTCAAAATTACAATTTGGAAAATTCTAAGATGGCTACCAAGATGGCCACCAAAAATTCAAGATTGTCTGATTTGCTTATGTAATACATTGATTATAGGGTTTCCTAGGTAGTAGAATCCATATTTTTGGTCAAAATTACAATTTGGGAAATTCTAAGATGGCCACCAGAAACTCAAGATTGTCTGATTTGCTTGTGTGATACATGGATTTTAGGGTTTCCTAGGGTGTAGAATCCATATTTTGGGTCAAAATTACAATTTGGAAAATTTGAACACAAGATGTAATGGAAATACAATAATCGAATAACACGTTATACAGACATAGCCCACTCCCTTAGTTGACATTGGTGTTACTCTTAAATAGATATACCGTAAAACCTCGCTTATAGGTCGATTTGTATTTGGAATTAATTTTTGCTATAGGTCGATTTTTCTTGCCAAAAGTCCAATTCGACCTATAGGTGGGGTTTTGAAAAATGGTAAACCATTTAAAGAGCCAAAAAACCTTCATTCCTAATACTGGAAAATATATTTTTCTGAGATTATTATCCCTCTAAACCCAAATCTCTTTGTGCAAGAAGTAGGGGGTTGTCTAAAGGGCAAGATACCAGAAATAATAGTCATTTTGGCCTCGGGAAAGGCTTCTCTAGGGGGGTTTAGGGTGGGGTTTGCCCCCCCCCCCCCCCCCCAAAAAAAAAATCTCAAACTCCAATTCGACCTATAAGTGGGGTTTTCCTAAAGTTCAATGTATTTTGCTATAGGTCGATTTTTTCCCTCAAACTTCCAATTCGGCCTATAAGTGAGGTCGACCTATAGGCGAGGTTTTACGGTAGTTTTAAACCGCTATATATTTTACATTACACCGTTATACAATGTGTTGTGTGTTACCAGGTGGAGTCTGCGGGCACAGTGCTGAGCACAAACTGGACAGACATAGGCAAGAAGGAAGTAGAGGTGAAACCACCCGACGGCATGGAGTTTAAGAAATGGGATGGTGAGGAGGATTTACTATTGTTTGCACACAAAACACAGGGAAAGTTATTTATTAGAGTGTGCCTTGGTGAGCTGTAGTGCTATAGTGCTATAGATAGGCACTCTCTTATGTAGTCAGTCCTCTGTGAGTCAGATTGCCGTGATATGGTGTGTTGGTTCATCAAAATACTCATTGATGAAAAGACATTTTTCAATTTATCTCCAGACCATTCTGTGCTCAACATGTTCAGCTATCTTTTTGGTTCAGCTTGAAATGATTTGGTTTATAGTTTTGTCGTAGTTCATGATCTTGTGGCAAAATCAGCTGTTTTTTTTGTGTAAATCACTGCTATAGCACTGCAGCCTATGGGGAGCATGGTCATGGATTCAGTATTTTTTGTGCTCATTTTATACACCTTTCCTAAATAGATACTGCTTAGATTCTTTTACAGTAGCGAGTTAAGATTGGGGCATTATCATTTCTTAAAAATGTAAGTTGGAATATTTTGTATTTAGGTGAATTTGTAGCTGTTGATCTTTGCATATGTATATGCCAGCATGTCTGGCTATATGCCAGCATGTCTGGCAAGCAGCTGTCAAGTAGGTGGATAAGTGGGTGGATTACATAACTGACCTGTATTGTATTATATTGGTGAATTGTTTTTGCAAAACAAGGTGAAGGTCAGTCATTCCTGGCAGTGCACTCTGTTACCCTGCCTTGTTTCTGGACACGGCAGCGACCACTGCCTGTGTGTGTGTGTTGGAGGGGGGGGGGGGGGGGTGAAGGATATATTTTATGTGTTCAACAAGGTGAAATTTGCCTAAAAACACCTGATTTGGCGAGAAAAAAGTCCGAAATCGCAAAAAAAGTGAAATATGCCTAAAAACACCCGATTTGGCAAGAAAAAAGTTCGAAATCACAAAAAAGTGTGATTTGCCTAAAAACACCCGATTTGGCGAGAAAAAAGTCCGAAATCGCAAAAAAAGTGAAATTTGCCTAAAAACACCCGATTTGGCGAGAAAAAAGTCCGAAATCGCAAAAAAAGTGAAATTTGCCTAAAAATACCCGATTTGGCGAGAAAAAAGTTCGAAATCGTAAAAAAAGTGAAATTTGCCTAAAAACACCCGATTTGGCGAGAAAAAAGTTCGAAATTGCAAAATTGTGAAATTTGCCTAAAAACACCCGATTCGGCGAGAAAAAAGTCGCAAATTGCAAAAAAGTGTGATTTGCCTAAAACCACCCGATTTGGCGCGAAAAAAATTCGAAATCGTAAAAAAAGTGAAATTTGCCTAAAAACACCCGATTTGGCGAGAAAAAAGTCTGAAATCGCAAAAAAAGTGAAATTTGCCTAAAAACACCCGATTTGGCGAGAAAAAAGTTCGAAATCTTAAAAAAAGTGAAATTTGCCTAAAAACTCCCGATTTGGCGAGAAAAAAGTTCGAAATTGCAAAAAAGTGAAATTTGCCTAAAAACACCCGATTTAGCGAGAAAAAAGTTCCAAATTGTAAAAAAAGTGAAATTTGCATAAAAACTCCCGATTGGGCAAGAAAAAAGTTCAAAATTGCAAAAAAGTAAAATTTGCCTTAAAACACCCGATTTGGCGAGAAAAAAGTTTGAAAGCGCAAAAAAAGTGAAATTTTAGTGAAAGGCAATATTGCATAATAATATACGGTACATATATGTTGCCTATTATGCCAAGGCACACTCTTCTAGTACACAAAGCTGTTACTATACTAATGATGTAGAGCTGGATGCTATATTTTTGCTTAGGGAGTGTTAATTTATTAGTTACAGGGAGGGTGGGGTGGGCATAAAAATTTGGGACCCCTCCTGAAGGGGGGTGGGCGTAAAAAATTCTGACCTGTCTTGAGGGGGGAGGGGTAATAAATTTAGCCCCTTTTCAGCAAAAAAGCCCGTGCGTTACTATAGTTATAGGGTGGTTGGCGAAAAATTCTCGCCACCTTCCGCGTGGGGGGGGGGGGGAGGCGCTCCATGCTCCACGTGCTCTCGAGGGGGGGGGCGTATTAAATTTTCGCGCCTCTGCGCGAAATCTCACCATCCCCCTGTAATCAATTCATTAACACTCCTTTATCTACAGAAAAGGTAAAGAAAAAAAGTGAGAGTATTGATGCGCTCATGCATTCCTTTTGTAAACAGACCAAAACGCTATTCAAGTTAAGGCGTACCAGTTAAAGTGATGTACAAAAGTAATATTTATCTCATATGGAAAACAAGTCTTCATATTTTAGCACAGGGAGACTCATTCTCCGCCAGAGTGTGGAGAAACTGGAACTTTTTCGTTGTACTTCTGCTGTGACATACAGTCTATACGAAATCCTGCCGGACACCGGCTATAGCCGGCAAAAAGACTGCCGGTCCGGCAGAAAAAGTGCTACTGCAGGCCCGAATGGCTGGCTGTATTCTAAAAATTCTTGCCCATATGACATTATT
Source organism: Harmothoe impar (assembly GCA_947462335.1). Classification (NCBI taxonomy): domain Eukaryota; kingdom Metazoa; phylum Annelida; class Polychaeta; order Phyllodocida; family Polynoidae; genus Harmothoe; species Harmothoe impar. Next base: position 44,380,065 of record OX381710.1, read on the forward strand.
ACGGCTTGTGAATCGGACTATTATTAAGGTTTCTACAGCATAAAACAGAAAATGTGAATATTTTCTGTAAAGTTCTTCAGTAATCTACATATCAAAATGGTTAATATAATTGTAGCATGTAGCAGAGTTGCCACTGTCAGGGAAAATGTCAGGGAAAATATTTTTCGTTCCAGGTCAGGGAAATGTCAGGGAATTTCAGATTTTTTGGCAAAATGTCAGGGAATATGATATTTGCTGAAAATGTCAGGGAAAATAATATTTTTTCAGGGAAAATCTATGAAATACCAAAAAAGTCACCTGTTTTCTCTGAGAAAAGCCTGCATTTTACTATGATTTTAAGAGAGAAAAATATCTAAATCCTCAAAAAGGAGGGGGTAAAAGTTTGCGCGCACGCGATACACAAAACCACTGTTGTTAAATAATGATCACTAGCTAAGTAGAAGATAGATTTTAAAAAAGAGTGCATATTCATAGTTGGAGGGCACTTAAAAACTTTGGGTTTATGTCGCGATTGTCAGGGAAATTTGATATAACGTCAGGGAAAAGTCAGGGAATTTAAAACTACCTTGTCGGTGGCAACCCTGTGTAGGGGGAACCCTATTCATTATCATTGCCAATACAAATATTTGCTTTATATTTCATTTCTACATAGCAAGATTGTACTCCAATATCCAGGCCTGGAAAAATTGAGCCGGGCCTGCTTAGAAAAAAATCTGCAGGACCAAATGTCCTGCACAGTGAAAAAGTTTTCTTATAGACTGGACATTATCAAAAAAGCCGTGAAATCTTCACTCATAAAATACCGCTCGTGAGGTTGGGCAGCATGCCATGAACCTCTGTCCATCTATACCTTAGTTAAGTCTGTATATCTAATGTGTAATAATGGTTCTTTTCTCCCAGGTCCACAATCATGATGATTCTGGTCAGGTGTACAGGACGAGCCACGATACCTGCCTACCACCAAGGGAATATATGCAGCTGTGAAGAATCTTCCACGTGTGAACTCATCCCATGATTGTCATTTCAATCCATTATTTCCCTGGGATTTTGTTAGTTCTCGGACCTTAATTGTACTTTCAAGTAATGTTTATACCTTGATAATATATTAAAACGAAAACATCGCATGTCAATATATTTGTCAAATCTGATATAGGTTGATCTTTCAACTTTTGATGCTTGCATGTTTCAATATTTATAAGGTAGACGTGTACATAAGTTTAAGAGATCATGATTCCGGACTACATGCAATGTAGTGTACTCCAAACCATACCAGCATGGGGGGAAATGCGTGGCATCAAATTTATTTCTACCGGTAGGTTTATTTGTTGGGGGCTGCCTGCTGTCTAATAAATGCATATGTATCTAAAAATAAAATGTGACCAATATACTTTTTATTGTACTGAGTTGTTAATGGGTGAAGGCGTAGCCAGGTATGCATATTTATTATTCAGATGGGGCCCGATACTAACACTCAATACAATTCCTCACCGTCTTTCTCATCATGTATATACATCTGTACATCATAAGTAGTATAGTATGTATCGGAATGGGACTATGCTTAAGTACTGTTTATTACTCACTCGATATGCAGCCAATCAGAGGCCGCCATTTGGTCACGTGACCCGTTGCCATGGTAACGTGACCTACTTAGGACTCTCAGCCAATCAGAAGCCAGCATTCTGGGTGACCTACTGACCTACTTAGAAGCTCTCAGCCAATCAGAGGCCGGCATTCTAATAACCATGGTAACGTGACCTACTTACATCACGTGACCTACTTAGGCTCAGCCAATCAGAAGCCAGCATTCTGGTAACTAGGGTAACGTGACCTACTTAGGGTTCGTTTGTAAACAACACCACGTGGCTCTCTTGTTTGTAAACAACACCACGTGACACGTGACTGTTTGCAAACAAACAAACAAAAAAGTTATGTAACTTATATATAGAAAATAAACACAACAAGATAATTTCTTTTTTTCCATGTTATGCTAAAATTATATTTTCAAAAAGCACATCTGTTACAGTGTCTATGTGTAAGTACGCGCGTTCTCATTCAAACACTATAACACTATTATACTGTAGCAGCAGCAGGTAGGGCAGGAAGAAAAGCAAGAGCACGAGCAGAAGCGACGACACCATTTGCACCATCCGGCCGTCGCGTTGGTAGCCCTACTACCCGTCGCGCGTTCAACTGGAGGTTTAAGAGTGACAAATGATGATTCTTTGTCGACGCGACTACTAACATCAGCAGCAGCATCAGCAGCAGCGGCAGCAGCGGTAGTAGCAGCAGCGGTAGCAGCAGTAGCATTAGCAACAACAGCAGCAGCGACAGTAGCAAGGGCAGCAGAGCGTACACTAGCAGCGTCATCAGCGGCGACATCGGCAGCCGCAACAGCATCAGCAGCAGCAGCGTCGGCATCGGCGGCATGAGTAGCTGCATCGGCAGCAGCAACAGCAGCAGTCACAGCCGCAGCGGCAACAACAACAACGTCATCACAACCAGCGTCACTAACAGCCGCAGTAAATGCAGCAGTAGCACGATGAGCAGCACTAGCAGCAGCAGTAGCAGAGGCTACAGCATCAGCTTCACATTCACGCGCCGCTTCATCATACATCTTCATGTCACGGTCGTAACTTTCCATCATGGGGATCTGCAAATTGAGGCGTGGTGGTGGTGGTGGTGGTAGTAGTAGTAGTAGTAGTAGTAGTAGTAGTAGAGTGAATGATGATTGACGATGACGAATACGGTTTCACTCCCCCTTATATACCCTTACTCCCCCCTTTTTTCAAGCCGCCGGCCAGCTGTCCACTCACGGCAGGTCTTTAGATTAGCCTTAAGTCGCTTACTACGCGCTCATCATCCCTCTAATCGCATTTTCCAGCCGCCGGCCAGCTGACTGCTGACGACAGGAGAGGGTGATTTTTTTTCTTTAGATTTAAGCCGCTTACCACACGCGCACCCTCTAGTTCCAGACAGAGTGACAGAAAGGGAGGGGGTCGCTTTGTTCACGCTACCTGTAGTTGTTTTCTATACACACTCTAAGCCCATGACCTGCTAATCCTTTATACAGGTAACACGCGTTCAACTAATTACACTATTGTATGACAGTCGGTACATGGATTAATTTTAAACCACCCTCCCATCTGGATCCATGTCTGGTGGGTGGAAGGATCCAGCTGAAAAGCGTGATTAGGGCTTTTGTTTCTCTTATGATAGCAGCAGGTCAGCATGCAACAGCTGAAAATGTCAGACTAAGTCGAACTCTCGCCGCTCCTATAAAAGACATGCATTTGGAGTCTGATACAAACATTTATGACTATTGAGTGAAAATAGAATTTTATCGCAAAAAGAAAAAGAAAAAAAAGTCACTTCTGCCGCCGCTACTGTGACACCGGCCGGTATCAATAAAAAGGTCGGCTGACTTTTCTCAACAACCATTCACTACCGACCGTTCGAGTGAGAAACACAGCAGACAGTCAGACACACAACTACTCTCTGACGCATGCTGAAAAAAACCAAAAATGTCGAGTAGTAAAAGCAAACTCTTCACAGAAATTCATTTCGACGCTCGACTACAAGGACATTTTAGTTGTATCATTAGCGGTCCGTCGGGTTGTGGAAAATCGCGCTTGGTGGATCAATTTCTGAGCGACATGAACAATTTGGTCACGCCGCCGGTGGAAAAGACTTTTTACCATTACGGCGAGTGGCAACCTCTGTTTGAAAAAATGCAAAATCAGTACGGTGTGGAATTCAGAGAAGGTCTTCCTAGCAAAGAGTCTATAGCGGGAGACGTGGAAGTAGCAGAAGACGCTTTACGACCACACACTCTACTGATATTGGACGATCTGATGAGCAGTTCCAATCAGCAAGTGGTAGCTGACATCTTTACTAAATACTCCCATCACTGGAACGTGAGCGTCATATATATCACTCAGAACCTATTCCAGAAATCACCCGACTTTCGAACTATGAGTCTGAACGCTCACTACATGATCGTTTTCAAGAACCCGCGCGACATGGGGCAAATAGCTAGTCTGTCTCGCCAGGTGTTTCCCTCCAACGCGGCGGCCCTCTCTAGTATATTTACCCATGAACTCAAGCGACTTCACTCATACCTCCTTCTGGACTTCAAGCAGTCAACACCTGACGATCTGAGAATACGCTCCTCTTTGACGTCCATACACTCTCAGCTAGTATTCGTACCGCTAGACAAAAAAAAGAAGAAGAGAAAGTAGTAGCAAAAATGTCTTCTCATCTACTCGAAAGACACTTTGGTACTCTCAAGCACTTAGCTAAGTGCTCGCCAAAGGACTGCTCGCATCTAATAGACTCTGGAAGCAACGATCTGATCGCAGCGTTGAGTGAGATCTGTCACAATTTACTGGTAGGGAACATCCCGCTCAGCGACAAACAACTGGACAAGCTTCGAGAATCGGCTGACGTGTTGAGGGAGGTCGGCAAAAAATCTACGCCCATCAAAAAAAAGAGACGCGTCTTGGTACAAGAGGGAGGTTTCCTCATTCCGGCTCTCATAGGGATGGCCTTACCGCTTATAAAGAGCATTCTCCGTATATGAGACACCTCATTCGACACCTACTCGCCGACAGTACCACCACTACTGCCACCGCCAGCGTCATCGCCACCGTCGTCCCCATGACGGACTCAGAGCAGCAACAACACTACAAACGCTTAGCGCTCGTGGATCCTGAGACGCTCTACAAATCATCACGAGCAGGTCTACTTCATCATGTGCCCGCTGCTGCTACTACTAGCGCTGCTACTACTGCAGTCGCTGCTGCTAGTACTTCTACTGCTCCAATCCTTCCTCCTCTTCCTGATGAGCGTAGTGAAAAGAACGAGAGTTCCGCCCCTGCCACCGCCGCCCGCCTACCTGCCGATATGGCCTATAACCACAAGCAGGCAGAACAATCCCTTCATCCCAACGCGGCATTGCACCAGGTGCTACAGTTTATCTACAGGGACTTGGACTTAGTGTTGAACGATCCCACTTTGGAATCGCGCGAGAAAATGTTGAAATACCGAAGGTTGTTGAATAGATTGCAATTTTTTCTCGCGAATCCCAACAACAGCAACATCTCTTCATCCTACACTTCTTCGCCACCGGCTCACCTCGGTCAGTCTGCTGAAGAAGCCAGCGCGTCCCTACTTGAGCGGTTGGTGAACCAAGTTCCCAAGAGGAATCGCATCCGGACCACTGCGCTGTACAATAAATTGGAGAAATCCGGTGTGGTCAAGTGGAACGAGGACGGTGCGGTGCGCGAGAAGTCGGGTCAGAGAATACCACCTGAGCGTCACATCAACATAGTGGAATTACTGAGCGACGCCGCCAGGTTCAGGAAGACGGCGACCAGACCGGCGGGCTACTCTCCGTTCACAAAAGCGCTGCAAGAAGCAGATCCCACAGACTCCTTGATCGGAAACCATCTGTATAAAGCGAGCGGACCTGGCCGAAGTTTGGACACACGGCTTACTGACAGAGGTCGGAAACGACCGAGCTTCGACTCGGAAGAAGGAGAAGCAGAAGAAGCAGCAGCAGCAGCAGTAGCAGCAGCAGACTCTTCTCTCCAGGTGGACGATCAATCCTCTGACGACGACGAGGGCAGTGAACTTTTCCAAACTCCGACTACAGTGAGACCCCCGTCGGCCTATAGGAGCGCGGCGAGTAAGAAAAAGAAAAAGCGCAACCGCCTAGCGCAGGCGGCGTCGTTCACTCCCGCTCCTGGTGCTACTCCTCCATCAGGCCGACGATGGGAAAACCAGTGAAGAGACTGACCAAGAAGGAAAAAGAAAAGAAGCGCGTAGTAGCTAGATAAACCGACGTCAAAGCACCCTCCAGTTTCACTAGCGTGACTAAACTCCAGAAACATCATTTTCGCCACCTAAACCCGGCCGTCATCCGAGATGCTTTAGTGTCGCTGGACGCCTACACTAAACATAAACCCATTCGGAGAAAATTTGCAAGGAACAAGACTATAACCAGTGCAATCGATCAGCAGTGGCAGATAGATCTGATGGACATGCAGGCTTTGGCGTCTCACAACGACCGCTTCCGGTACGTGGTGACGGCGATCGACGTTTTCTCTAGGTACGCGTGGGCCGTTCCCATTAAATCCAAGAGTGGTGCTGATGTTACCGAGGCCTTCCAAAAGATGACAGACACTGGCGAGAGACAACCGCGCACTGTTCAGACAGACAAGGGGAAAGAGTTTTTGAACAAGATCTTTCAAGATCACTTGAAGAGCGAGGGCATGGAGTTTTTCACTGGCGAGAACGACGACATCAAAGCTAGTCTAGTGGAGCGCTTGAACCGCAGTCTGAAGGAGAAGCTGTGGCGTTATTTCACACACAAGCGCACGTATCGCTACGTAGACGTACTGCACCATGTAGTGTCTTCTTACAAATGCACTCACCACAAGACGTTGAAAATGGCGCCGGCTCAAGTCAGCTCGGAAAACAGCGAAACAGTTTTCTACCGACAAGATCTCCCAACTAACAAACAAATCGACGAAATATGGAAAAAGAAGAAAAAAACAAAGACGTCTGCCGTCGACGTCATCGCTCCGGGTGACAGAGTGAGGATGTTGAGAACTAAAGGCGCCTTTGACAAAGGGTACGAGGGAAACTGGCGCGAGGAAGTGGTCGACGTTGCTAAGACGTTGGGAAGCAGAGGGTTCGAGCTAAAAGACGACAAGGGCGAGGAGATAAAAGGCGTCTTCTACCCGGAGGAGGTTCAGAAGGTGTACAAGAGTCGTTACGACAACAACTACCTGATAGACGAGGTGTTGCGCCGCAAGACCGTCGACGGTAAAGAGCTAGCTTTCGTACGTTGGTTAGGTTACGACGACAAGTTCAACGAGTGGATCCCCATCAAAAAATAACGTAGAAAAAAAAATGAACATCACCCTACCTAGCAACAGCTCTATGGAGTATTATCCTGACAACAGCTTGACGTCTTTCCGAACTCACTTCGACTCGCCGCTCCTTCTGCCCGAAGCGTACGAAGCGGCTCTGACTGAGATCATCCTCCCTACAGAATGGACTAACGTGCACGACGACTTGATCATCGTTGTTCCTCTGCGCACCAAGGGTTCGCTAGAGGAGGCGATCAACGTTTTAAAAGACGCTAAATTCGCCGAAAGAAAAAAACCGCAGGTAAACTGGAGGGGAATGAAAAACGCGAACGGTCTGAGCAAGCTAACGTTCAGCAAAAAATACCCGCTGAGCGGGAAGGAAGCGAGCTATGTAACGGTGGAAGAGATGTCAGACACTTCGGAAGAGCAGCGATTGAAACCGGAAACAAAAAGGTTCAAGAGAGAGGTCGACTTGAGACAGACGAATGCCGTATACAAGCAGTTCTTGTCCCCGGCCGTGAAGAAGAAGGCGATCAGCGATCAAGCAAGACAGATGATCGAAAAGATGGAGAAAGACATGGGAGTGCGCAGTTTTGTGCCAAACATATTCGAGATACCTCCTATTTTCACCGGAAGCAACCACACCCTAGTCGAGCGCTTGAGTGAGACGTTGCGAGATGACAGACTAGAGGGCACCAGCTTCCTGCTCAAACCGATGGGGATCTTATCGTACGACTCCAAGACGAAACGCGTCACCATCAAACCGCCGAGACACTGCGCTATCCTGCTGACTCAGCATCTCGCATGTGTTCTAGGCTTCGGAGAGAAGACGTGTTTCGCGTCGCCGACTACCGGCGCCTACTCGATGGATGTTTTCGGGGACGTGCACTCTGTGTACATATACACCGACATGATCCAGGAGAGACGTGTGGGCGACATGCAAGTGCCGCTGTTACACTGCGTCGCGGTGGACAGAGGCGGAAGGCGTCGAGGTGGCGTGCAAGCTATCAGTTTTCCCCATTTGGATTATTTCCCCTTGAAATCCAAGAGGTTTACCGAGGTCGGCATCTATTTAAGAGACCGATCCGGCCATTCCATCCCATTCAGTAGAGGCGAGGTGACCGTGACACTTCATCTGAGACCTATTGAGCGCTAAAAGAAAAAAAAATGATGCGTCAACGCGTTCCGTACTTTCCACCCAGGCGCACCGTCGGCAGAGGGTACAGCGATTACTACAACGCGCAGCTGGGCAACGGCATCAACGTGTACAGCGGGCGCTCTTTCCAGAGCGGGCACGGTTTGGGCGGCGCTCTGTTAGGTCTGATGCGCTCGGCTACCCCGCTATTGAAGTCAGTGGGAAAAACGCTGCTCCGCGCCGGTGTGGGCGTAGCTAAAGATGTGCTGGCGGGTCGGACTTTAAAGAGCAGCGTGAAAGACCGAGGCGCAGGCGCTCTGAAGAGACTGGCGAGTATGGCGTTCTCAGGAGGAAAGACAACTGTCGCGTCTAAGAAAGGGTCGAAACGTCGCCGGCATTCTCCTCAGACGGGCGGTGGCTCTTGCAAGAGACGTAGAGGGGATGTATTCGACCGGTAAGCGCCTAGGCGCTTAGGTATAAATAAAAAGACTGGAGGCGGCCGGCGTCAGTCTGTCGTCCGCGTGAAGAGAGAACACAATGGCTTACGTACACGAGAGCAGTAACGAGTGGCGCTCTCTGAGCTCGACCTGCACACCGTAGCGCCTACTCAGACTACTAAGTCGTCTTTCCTCGGAATAGAAACAAAAAACTCTTTAGAGGATGGAGGTAACATAAATGTCACCATCAACAAGTAGCAAGAGTACACAGACCTGAACGAGAATTACCTTCATCTGGAATGTCAAGTGCTGAAAGCGAACGGAGCGGCGCTAGAGGACACCGACGCGGTAGCTCCGGTGAACAACTTGGCTCACTCGCTCTTCAAAGACGTCCAAGTCTCCATCGGCGGTTTCAAAGTGTCTGGCAACACCGAGACCTACCCTTACCGAGCTTACTTGGAAGGGTTACTCAACTACAACAAAGACGTGAAGTGCGGCGTCATGAGCGCCCAGGGGTGGCATGAAGATACGCCTGGTCAGTTTGACGCGTTGACTAACGCGAATGCAGGGTACAAAGCGCGCAGGAAGCTAATCTCCAACAAGCGCTTTTCGCTGATGGCGCGACTGCACTTTGACCTGGCTCATCAACCGAAGCTCATCGTTGGAGAGACAGAAATCAATCTCACTCTGAAACAGGCAGCGCCCTCTTTCTATCTGATGTGCGCCGCTGACGCAGGCTACAGCTTGAAGATCTACAAAGCAAAGCTCTACGTGCGACGTGTGTTGGTGGCGGACGCTGTAGCGGAAACGCACGAGAGAGCGGTGATAGAACACGGCCCCTTCGACTACCTGGTGAACAGAGTGGAGGTGACGACGTACGCCATCCCTCAAGGTAACAGAGATCACAGCTACACGCACTCCAACACAGGCCAGCTTCCCAAGTCGATGATGATTTGCTTCCTGGACCACGACGCCTTCAACGGTAGCTACACCAAGAACCCGTTCGAGATGAAGCATTACGACATCAGCTCGCTTCAAGTGATAGTGAACGATCAGAAAGTGCCGAACGACGCTTACGTGCCCGACTTTAACACCAAAGTGGCCGTGAGAGAGTACTTGGCGCTACACACGGAAACGGGGATGTACGAGGGCGCGCGCTCCTGTGGTATTTCATACGAGCAATTCCTGAACAGTTACACGGTGTTCCCCCTCGATTTAACCCCAGACAGATCGCACGACGGGTGTCGCGTGAACCTTATAAGAGCGGGTCAGCTGAGGATGGAAGTCAGTTTCCACTCGGCGCTACAAGCGACAACAACGGTACTACTCTACTTGGTGTACGACAACGTCGTCGAGCTGACCAGAGATCGACATCCCATTACCGACTACCACATGAACTGAAGACAAGACAGCGGTACTTAGCGTATCGTATGAATACGCTTGAAATAAGTAGAGTGTTGAAGGAAAACGTTCACACAAAACATCGTTTCCTAGGTGTTTTCTCTTGTGACACTATTCCGAAGCACCCTATCAAAGACACTTGTTTCGTGAGCAACACAGATCCGCAACATTTACCAGGTCAGCATTGGGTAGCGTTTTACGTGTCGAGCACGGGTGAAGTGTACTACTTTGATTCCTTCGGCTTACCGCCGCTGAGTGCGGAGTTCTTGTCTTTCGTGGAACGCTCTGCTCCGTTCAAGTGGCAAAGAAACCGCGTTCAACTACAAGACACTTCTGCTGACACCTGTGGACCTCATTGCGTTCATTTCCTAATTGAAGCATGTCGAACAAGAAACCCCAAGCAGTGCGTCATGCGCATGAGCAAAATCCCAAAGCTGAGCGACCGGACAGTGAGTCAGAAGCTATCGATGATGCTGTTGTGACAGAAATAACGGGTTGTTGCGATGGCGGACGTTTCATGGAGGCAAAGATTCTCTGCCTTGCCGAAATGGTGTTGGATTTATCCAAAGTCGTGCAATGTCTATTGGAGAGAGGACGTCAGGGGTGTGGTGCGAGTGACGGCGGCGTGAGATTTTTGCGGCCTGTTGGGTTGCAAATCGAAGAAGCAAGCTAAAAAAGCATAAACTTGTGTGTTTTTTGATTGAAATGAAAATAAAGAATAAAATGAAAAAAAAAGAAATTATCTTGTTGTGTTTTTATTTCTATATATAAGTTACATAACTTTTTTGTTTGTTTGTTTACAAACAGTCACGTGTCACATGGTGTTGTTTACAAACAAGAGAGCCACGTGGTGTTGTTTACAAACAAACCCTAAGTAGGTCACGTTACCCAAGTTACCAGAATGCTGGCTTCTGATTGGCTGAGCCTAAGTAGGTCACGTGACGTAAGTAGGTCACGTTACCATGGTTACCAGAATGCCGGCCTCTGATTGGCTGAGAGCTTCTAAGTAGGTCAGTAGGTCACCCAGAATGCTGGCTTCTGATTGGCTGAGAGTCCTAAGTAGGTCACGTTACCATGGCAACGGGTCACGTGACCAAATGGCGGCCTCTGATTGGCTGCATATCGAGTGAGTAATAAACAGTACTTAAGCATAGTCCCGTTCCGATACATACTATACTACTATCATAATGTAAATTCATACTTTGTACACTTGTGAATAGTATACATAAACTTTATCCCGTTGACAGTCTGTCCCGTTGACAGCTAAAGGAACTCGTCTGTTCCCGTCCTTGATGTAATTCTGGTATACTAAGAGATCATATTTTATTAACTAAGCAATTTATATACAGGTAAGCCAGAAAAATTAGTTAGGCAGATCATGTTGTATGATGTGAGTAACTAAATAAAAAATTAAAAAAAATGATAATACACATAAATATTAAGGTGGGTAGACCCCATAGTCTAGAAGTATTTAGATTTCGTCAGGATTTTCGCCATGAGGCCCATATTATAAGTAGTTCCAAATGGTGTAAAGAAAATAAGGGGGTCCCAAGCTAGTTTCTGAGATATCTGGCTTTGGGTTTGGAGCAATCTGTAATAGGATCATATGGTAATGGTACATATGTGCATGAAATAGCAACTTTAAGAAATTAACTTTCCCTATAGTTCTCTCAGGATATAGTCTATAATCGTTTACACCAAGAAACAATATTTTGAACATATGGTCCCCTGCATATTTTAAAGGTTTTCGGTGTTTAGGACCATATTGATATCGATGATGCTCCCACAATGCATTTCACCCAAGGCGATTTTGTTGGGTCCTGGTCGGCAATCACATTCCCGCCCGCCGCCGTGTTGTAAGATTCTTTTCAGGGCACCAAATATTCATATAGCATATAGTAGCATATCGACAGCAGCAAAGCTGCTGGTTGAAATAAAAATATATAAATGGAGCACACAGTCTTGATGTGGTACAGGTATAGCTTTCAGCATGCATACTACCAGAGCCCCAGTAGAGTAGGGGTAAAGCTTTAGACTCACGTTCAGGAGGCCCTGGGTTCAATCCCCGGTCAGGTCTTGCAGGTTAATTTTGACAGCACATGAAAATGTATATCTAATATACAAAAACATGACCAAAGGCAACCCCTGGTGTGTTCTGGGACAACAACATGTGCATATGCGCAATGACCTGCGCAGTTGACATGCTTACAATAGGGTCTAGCCACCTTAAGTATTGATACATAGAAATCTCCCTTTAGTGATTCATAAGACGATATGTAGCAGTAATAGGCCCTTCTGAAGCATAGACAATAACAGGCTACAGCGCATTCCCATGTGCATTTTTACCCTCCCCGACCGGTCAAGGGGTCCACACAAGAAAAAGCACTACCGTTCCATAATTAGCGTGCATCATAAAAATAGTGATTTGGTGAAAATGAATCTTAAAAGCGTATGTTCGCAGCGATAGATTTACTTTAAACTTGGTAGACATGAAGGTAAGGTAATTACTGGACATCGATTCTCTCTCTTTGTAGCTCTATAGTGATCGATGCCCAGTTTTATACTTCAGACCAGTGGCTCATTTTGGCTGTTTTTTGCCTCACAGATTGCTTCTAGGGCAAAATCCTGACTAGGTGCCAATATATTCTCTATGCCAATGTGTAATATGAGGGTAGAAAACACTGGAACCTCAGTTAGAAAAAATCCTACTGAACAGTTTTTGAGAAAATTAGGGTTTTGTTGCATATTTTTGGTGTTTTTAGTACATTTCCTACATAAACCGTGAACGCCAGCATTTCTCACTTTTCAGGTGTTTAGAATCAGAATTTGACTTTTTTTTATTCGCAGTAGGATTTCTGAGTATCGAGCCATTCTAGAAAAGCTTTTCTTTGGAAAAAATACTTAGTATTTCTTGATGATTTTCGTTGCACAAATTTAGGGTTGTAATATAAAAACTGCATTGTCATCCAATCAAAGTGTTTATGCACTGTTGATGGTCACCCCCTCCCACCCTCTTCACTCTGCATTGAAGGAGAACAGGCAGGGGAGGTACACTTGTCCGTATATAGCTGTTGACCTGGGTGCTGGGTGCATTTTTAATTTATGGGGTGCCAACTGTTCATGAAAGAAAAATCAAATAGAATATTTTATTTTTTTTGGTATCAGATTAATGCAACTACAATTCGTGATAGCACTTAAAGCATTGTATTTGCATTAATATGAATGGTAGCCACCTTATGGGGTGCCAACTATTCATGAAAGAAAAATCGATAAGAATTTGTTTTTATTAGCATTAAATTGATGCAACTACAATTCAAGATTGCATTTCAAGCATCGGGGTATTCACTGAATGGTGGTCATCTTAAATATATGGGGTGCCAACTGTTCATGAATTTTAAAAAAAGAATAGAATTAGTTTTTTTATTAGTATCAGATTAATGCAACTACAATTCGTGATTGCACTTAAAGCATTGTGGCATACAATGACTGGTAACCACCTTGAATGTATGGGGTGCCAACTGTTCATGAAAGAAAAAAAAAGAAAGTCTTTTTTTTAGAATCAAATTAATTCAACTGCAATTCAAGATTGCGTTTAAGCATTATGGTATTCAATGACTGGTGGCCATCTTGAACCTATGGGGTGCCAACTCTTCATGAAAAAAACAACTAAATTGGATTATTTTAACAGTATAAGATTAATGCAACTACATTTTAAGATTGCATTTAAAGCATTGTGGCATTCAATGAATGGTGGCCATCCTAAACTTATGGGGTGCCAACTGTGTTTGAAAAAGGTATCAAATAGAAATTTTCTTATAATAGATATCAAATTAATGCAACTACAATTCTTCATTGCACTGAAAGCATTGTGGCATTTAGTAAATGGTAGCCATCTTGAATGGGTTGAATGAAGGAAAAATCAAATTGGATTTGTTTTTTTTTATCAAATTAATGCAACTACAAGTAAAGATTGCATTTCAAGCATCGGGACATTTAATGAGTGATAGCCATCTTGAATCTATGGGATGCCAACTGTTCATGAAAGAAAAATAGAATAGATTTTTTTTTATTAGTATCAAATTACTGCAACTGCAATTCAAGATTACATTGAAAGCATGGTGGCATTCAATGAATGGTTGCAATCTTGAGTCCTGATGAAGATCCGCAAGGATCGAAACGTTGACCAAAATCAAGTTGCATGTGCAGTGTTATAATTTGCTAAAGTATTTATACAACCCGGAGAGGGTTTTGGGAATATTTACCAACTTTTACAATCTTGAATTTTGAAATGAACATACACACAGACATATTGATAGGCATGAACATGGTGTTCTCCTTCATATAGATATTCATGGATTTCTACTTCTACTAAATATAGCTTTATGTTAGAAGGATTCTGTTACATGGATGTCGATGTCCAGTTTTAGATATATATCCATATAGTGCATTGGAGTGCTATAATGTTGGACTGCTGTATATTTTACTAACACTTCCCTCTATTTCTGGCCAACTTCCAAATTTCTTTCAGTGAACAAATCACCTTTTAATTAGACTTAATTAAGCATGTAATTGATACACCAATTAAGGGAGTGTTCATTTATTAGTTACAGGGAGGGGGCTTACAAATTTCCGACCCCTCCTGAGGGGGGGGGGGGGGGCATATATAATTCTGACCCCTCTTGAGGGGAGGGGGGGGCTTAAAAACGTAAGCCCCTTTATAGCAAAAAAGCCAGCGTGTACTTACTATAGTTCAAAGGAGGGTTAACATTTTTTGGCGAGGGGTGGGGGCGCGAAACATTCAACGCGGTCTCGAGGAGCCGGGGAAATTTCGCGCCTCCACATGAAATCTCAGCACCCTTCCCCCTTGTAATGAATAAATGAACACTCCCTAACGTTTAGTTAAGGGAGCCATTTTTTAACGGGGGGGGGGGGTGGAGGTTTTCCGCGCGGAGCGTGCAAATGCCCCCCCCCTCCCCGGTCATGGGGTCGAAATTTTTTCGCAACCCCCCCCCCCCCCCCCCGTTGATGATATTATTATCAACGGGGGGGGTGTGCAAAAAAATTTAAAATGATCCCTAAACTTGAAATACTGGGATCAGAGATATGGAGTGGGCCCTGCTGGGATGAAGGAAATTTACATGTAGGCCTACTTAATAAATGCATAAAATAAATACGGTACCTGTATAGTACCCCTTTTATAGCATTACCCCAATCTAAAAGCTAATTTCTTAGAGCTGCCCTGTACAGTGCGCCCCTGCAAACGCAGACGTTGACATAGTACCCAGGCCACAGACTGCACAGTATAAAATTAGTCTAGCCAAGGTCCAGGCATAAATCATGGATTCAACAATAATCTAAAATCAGCTGATTTCCATTTCCATTTGCCCATCTTTCAGTTTCAGGTTACATGCACTGCTTGTAAACTTGTATGAACATGTTACTGAACGCCACTAATCATTGGACTCAATTAGGGGTGTGGCCTTTGTCACAATCTGACATGAATAGCTCTCTCATAAAACGTGTTGATGGCATGGTTTTGTTTATCTCCTGGTACCGAACCATTTCCCTCTCGTGTTCAGCCATTGGCCATCACAGAATCATCGACCAATGAAAGAAGTTCTTGCGTCTGACGTTCGGCAAAAAGTGCGCCTGCGCAGAATGCACTTCCTGTCCAGGCCGAGACAGGTTGCTTCGCCTGACGATATCGTACTGACGTTCTTCGAATATCAGCTTGTTTTGCCTCTGGATGTTTTCCTGGGTGCGTATGACCATTTGTAATCAAGTTAGGGATATTAGGGAACATACTGTCTCACTAAGCGAGCCGAGGAACGGTCGATAGCGGCCGCTATTCACGATGCTTTCATAGACGGACGCTGACGAGTCGAGACGACGGTCGCCGCAGCGACAGATTTATTATAAATTACGTGACAATGTCAATGAATCTCTCAACTGCATTGCGCATGCATTATTAGAAAAATATGCTGCTATTTGGGTTCGGGTTGTGAACATACTATGGATTGTAATGCTATCAGAGAGAAGGGACATTCATATGACCAGAAGCGTAGCGGTTTGCTTAGAAATTATGAGTGACCAAGCTGATGTCAAACGGTAGGCCTACTGCGCGGTAACCCGACGGCGACGCACCGTCGTACCTACGGCGCAAGTCAACACAAGAGTAAATCATGGGAGTTGCCGCCCTTTGCACTTGAAATATGAAGCCCCAGTATCTAGTTCTAGCCTGAAATTATAAATACACCAATCCCGAAGCAATATCTAGCTCAGGGTATACCATTACATTTGACACAGTCACTAGTCAGATAATGAGATATCTCACGCCAATGGCAATGCTATTTATGCTAACAGTGACACTGGACCATGACTGGAGTCTGGATTGGCTGGTGATATATATACGCACATCCTCAAGGTGCGAATAAGCATTTCTACTCGCACCTCGAAGAGGTGTGGCTAAGGTTTACTATATCTGGACTGGACCTCGAGGAGGTGTAGCCTATATTAGGGAGTTGCATAAAATTTCAATTTTGAGTAAAAAAGAAAAAATCTTGTATAGCCATATCGAGCATTGTGACAGCTTTTCAGATCTGTTTGATTCATCTTCCTATCACTCATAGGTCCGGAGAAATCATGATGGACGTATCAAATCTTGGGGGCTATTCAGGCAGTGCTTAAGCTGAATGCATTTCTGTGATATAAAACAGACCAATATCAAGGCTGCCATTTCTTCATATTTTTGAATGAAATCTTTTACACATAATGGGCTCCGCAAGTTGACCTTGTCCTGTAAGCACCACATGACCTCTGACCTACTTATGATTGACCTTTGACCTATCAAGTAAGGTTAATCCTAATTAAACATACATGTTTACCCATATGATTTGTAGCTTCATAAGGGATAATTTCAACACTGCTTTTACCTGTTCATGAAGCCAGTTTATTAACATTGATGTATTTACCCCTGACCTATTTCCATAAAACCCCTACTAGAAATGATGGTTTTTATTATTTTGTTTACATCATTTATGAACTTGCTTCAAACACTTTGTGCATCACTAATAGATTATTTGTTCATATCACATCTAGGCCTTACATAAGATGGAATATTTATCAGTGACCCTTGACCTAGTTTTTATATAACCCATCTTGATTTTGATAGTGCACTGCTCCAAGTGCCCATGCAATTCCACAAAACAGGTCAGGGAGGGGTTGGGCCTGGCCAGATATAGCTGGATTTCACATATGTGATCAATAACACAATAACCAACATCCCATTGGGTACAATCTTCAACAATCTATAATTATTCACCAT
Organism: Harmothoe impar; assembly: GCA_947462335.1. Classification (NCBI taxonomy): domain Eukaryota; kingdom Metazoa; phylum Annelida; class Polychaeta; order Phyllodocida; family Polynoidae; genus Harmothoe; species Harmothoe impar. The sequence continues at coordinate 44,397,237 of OX381710.1, forward strand.
TATTTCATGTGATACATGTGAAAAAAAACTTTCAGTGTACACTGGTCCATGAATACTTAGCTTTCTCCCAGAATGACTGTATTCATAGTGACCGCCATTCTCTTGTGGTTAAAATGAGGTGCTGTTCATTTTTGTAAGTGAAAAATTGAGGTCAACAGAGTGCTTAGAGTGGAGGGCCCCTGTAAGGCCACTTCTAGGAAGACCTAAGATTGGGTCACAGAAACACGCGGACGCCAGTGACAGCAGTACTAGCGGGATATGCAACTCCCTACCTATATATCAAGCAGTAGGATGCTCTACTATTCACACCTCCTCGAGGTGCGGATAAGAATTTTTATTCACACCTTGAGGAGGTGTGTATTGTATTTCTTATTCACACCTCAAGGAGGTGTCAATAAGGATTCTTATTCAAACCTCCAAAAAAAAAGAGGGGAGGGCAAATTAAAAATTTAAATATAGATCTAGGCCTACTATTTTAGTGATTTCCCGCCCCCACGAGCCTAAAAAAAGAGGGCATGGGAGGACCCAGGCATTGGGAAAAGAAGTTGGGGGCGTGTTATACCCCGGTTATACCCCAAAGAGGTCGTAGAGGTGCGAATATCACCGCCCGTCTGGATTTGTCTCACTTTAAGTGAGTTGTAACGTGCAAACCCTGTCGTTGAAATGGGGTGAGCTGTTTTTGCCCCCAATCTTTCCCAAGGCCAAGTGACAAGCTTACCCATGCCCGATACTGGTACTGTGGTAGTCATTTACAGGCGTTTATTTTATCATTTTAGACCCATTTACGAAAGTGAGGTGTGTGGCCAACTAGTCTCTTGGTAAAATGGTATTACCTTCCTCTTGTGCAATATCGACGGTATTGCGCACATGGAAGGCAATTGTGCAAAATATAAAAGTGTACTTTGAAAAGAGTCCAGAAGGAGAAAAACAGCTGGTTTTCGGAATTGCACCACTCCTTTTGAAAACCCATCTCTACTGCTGACCTGAAATAGGTTGCTAGGACTGCAGTACCGTATAGGTGCCGGGGCAGATATTTATTTGGATACTCTTGTACACCGCTTCTATTCAAAGCAGGCAGTTAGTCAGAGCAGCTATTGTTTTAGAGTCATGGCTCATGCACCCCCCCCCCCCCCATTCCCAAAGAAAAAGAGAAAATAGCATCCAAGTGATTTCTTCATAGGCACTTAATAGCAAAACCAACTTGCATTGGTAGTCATTGTTTTAGACAGTCTAACATCTACTATAAAGGAAGCACACTAATTGATCAAAGAACAAATTCTCAAGCACCACCCCCCTCCCGCATCGCCAGGATATACAAAACCAGAAGCTTTGAGAAAGCTGCATCTAACGTTAAAAGCTTCATTGGATGAGGCTGAGGTGCGACCTCTCTAATCTGTGCTACCTTGACGACTGTGGGTATCCAGTCAGACCTGACCGCGGTCTCCTTAGCAACATGCTGTGACATCATTATGACATCATCAAAACATGTGTAGATCATCATAGTTTTTTGGGGGCGGAAAGTCGGATTGTTTCGCCCTTAGCCTGGTCGTAAATCTGGATCACCATAGATGCAATGGATTCATTACAGCAACTTCTTGGGTTGAGTGATACACTGTTCAAGCATAGTTTAAATTGCCAAACATATTTCTAGCAAAAATAGAGGGAATTTCCCATAAAGTGTGAGGGCCAAGGTGTCGATCTCTAGGGTCTCATCAGGCACAATTAGCTAATTGAGGTCTATAGTATTACTGCAGTCACAGTGATTAGTTTTTACCACCGGGGTCAACCTTTGTTTGTTTTTGTTTGTTTGTGTAGTTTAACGTCCCACTGACTATGCAGGTGAGACTTACTCAAGTTTCAGTTTTTCACAAGTAAAAAGGTAGGCCGAAGGCCTACCTCGGATGATCGTTTCCAGGATGATCGAATCTATGAGATGAGCTAAAAGATAGAAATCCTGCTCCTACACATTTACCGAAGCAAGGGTTCTTTAACCTCCGACACCACATAGACATGGTGTGAGAGGGACAGGCCTTTGTTATGCTGTAAGTCTACCACAGCATGTGAAAGCCCAGCCATAGGTATAGTCGGGAAGCAATGAAAACTCCAAGCTAATACAAACTGTGTGCCATCAGTCTGGAGTGATACATCCCGACTCGCCAAACAAGTCTCCCCCATTTTTTTTATTTTCTTTTTTCATTTTTACATTTTTCAGGGTGTGGTATCTAATGTGAAAGGTAGCATATTTAAAGAGTCCCTTTATACTCATTGATTCGAGACCTCGGCACCTATTAAAGGTCCGGCGCCTATCAATCTCAAATGCCTTTTACCCCCAGCTCCTATTCAAACAGGCACCTATTCAAAACCCAGCACCTATATGCGACAAATACACATACCGTAATATTCTATGCAGGGCCTTTCTCATTGGCTCTGAAAGATACGCAAATCTCATGCTATATTAAACTTATTAAGTTAACTATATAATTATATACATTTGCAAAAATGTACAACTGCCAATACCTTGAATATATCTACATAACATTTTTAGAATAAAGTAAACCCTGGACTATGGGGCATTTCTCCTGCCTCACAAGAGACTCCTTCCTGTTAGTCATAGCTCGTTCAATCGGTGTATAATGGGATTATAAACCTCCTCCTAGTAACAAACATAGTCTTATAGATCCATACTGGTCACCTTGTGTGCTGTTATTGGTAACTAAATGACTGTTTGTTGTGCAGGGTGACAGCTAGGTCGGCGTCAAGGTGGAGGTGAAGGACTCGGCCGGCTCCTCCTCCCCCGCGCCCCTGCACGTCAGGTTCACCTCGCTGGTTAGTCGTCTACCCCCTGTGGCTCGACTTTAACCAACCCTACACCGGGTCATTTTGACCCATTCTGTACACTTTAATTGTCTGAATTTACCCACTTCTTAGTTTGTAACTGTCACCATTATTCCCCATCACACTATTTTTTCACAGCACTTAGACAATCAAACACTAATGTTCTTTTCTGTTAAAATGACATAAAATACAATGTAGAAATTGAGTCCTACTTCATCGGAGCAGGGTCCAGGGTTGTGTACAATACAGAGTACTGTAAATTCACGCATTTATAACCCGCATCCCACCATAACCCACATCCAGCCTTTTGATAGAACCCTATAGCTCGTGCAGTTATTCTGAAAATGTCTACCTACCGTATTACTTCTAAATATCTTGCACATAATCTGCCGGTTATAGGCAAAAATTTACTATACCAGAATGAGATATACAATAGTACAGTCTGTCGTGGACTGTTCTTTAATAATGCAGCCCTCATACCACATACCACAGCCCAAAGTTGTGTCCATGAACTTGTCGCATAAAGCCATTTTTTCTTTTTTTTAAAACAACAACAAAAACCACAACAGGCCTTAATAACTTTGATCAAAAGAATTCAGATCAATGATGCTTTGGGTTTGTCACACAATGCTGAAATTATGATATGTCTGTCGCTGTTGGAAAGCTGAAATATTGGTCGAACTTAGGATATCACTTTTTGTGCTTTTGCATAAATTTCTCTATTAAATTGAACACCTTTTCTAAAAACAAAATAAAATCTGCAAAATCATTTGCATCTATGGGGGAGCGGTATTTCTGCAGTTTATCAGTTTACACAATTTCAAAATCTGGTGTCCTAGCATCTTTCTGGGAATGCTGTAGTAGTGTGAGGCTGGTTAGTACGTTGTAACTTAGTCAAAGCTGCGACATGCCTTAGACTTTACCACATGCATGCATTACAGGCCTACAACATTATTGACACAGTGAAATACGTTAGACATTGTGATATATATTTAAGACATTTCCTGCGACTCTCACACCTCTCACCACCACACAGTGTGTTCTGTTCCTGCAACCTGTGTTAATGTCGAGCCCCAGGAGTGTCTGTCCTGTCCTGAACTTTGCAGCCAAAGCTGAATTGTTCTTGTCCCTTTCTGTATTTTCCTCCTTTTCTAAAAGTGACCTTGTAGTTGTCATATACGAACAGTAGGTCTAAAGAATGAATGTGATCACAAGCAACAGAAACTATTTATACTTTAATAAAGAAATTTGACTATAGAAAACAAGAACAGAACAACCAAAACTTTAAGGCGAAGAAGCAGAAGTTTTGAGACTATCCGCAGTGAAAGATTAAATTGATGCTGTTTCATAACAGTCCTATCAGGATGGGATCCAGAGGCACTTGCAGCCTCAATGTACTTGAACTAACCTGGGATCTACTCTTTCAGAGTCTCCGAGAGCAACAACAGAGCTGTGGGTTGGGCCAGCCGGCGCCTCTGCACCAGCAGACGTCGCCGCACACATCGGGACTCGCACCTTCCTCCTGGTCTCACGCTGCTTCGGGACGCAAGATGCCACGCCACCGCAGACACGACTCAGAAGGGGAGCACCATGGAAATAAACCAAAGCGGGCTCGAACGAGCAGCAGGTAAATATCTATTTAAGTGATATTGGAGTTCTACATTGATAAAACAAAATAATTTATGTGCCATGACGTGGTCTTTACTTTTCTACACATGATAGGATGGTATTGACATATGTATTTTGCTGTTTGTAGAAAAAAGAATGATCCAGAAGCAGGATTCAGCACAAAGAGTTGTATCGCTTGGTTCCGCGAGTACACAAGTAAGTTCACACCTCAATCTCCTTTTCAAAAGCATTGGCAACATAGTACAAACATGTTGGGACATAAGGGTCACTCACAGGTCAGAGCCGCTTTAACGGTCTACGACATTGACAGAGCCTATGCATGTTAATATTGATACTCAGATACTGTGAAAGTACTTATACAGTGTATTCACGGGTGTGAATTTTCGCTGAGGTGGCAAAAAAAGACAAATTCGCGGGTATTTATTCCATACTGTAGCATACAAGAATTTCGCGAAATTTTCATTTCCGTGAATTTAGTGAAAATATATACCCAGCGAAATAAAGTACGACCACATTATTCAATCTGAGTTTTGAACTTAACAGGAAAGAATAAAGCATCGTAAAGTGTCGTTCTACTCGCATCCCTGGTATAACCCGGCCCTGACCCTAAGGAAACCCTATACATAACCTTTTCCATGATGTTACCGGAAGCACACAATTTATTGGTTTTTTTTGGCCTGATTAGGGAAGGATGGATAACTATACCTGGAACAACCCATTGAGCGTCCATGCCTGTTAAACAGACGTTGGATGTAATATAGCATTTGCCTGCTATCTACTAGTACTCAATGCCTCACACTTCTGTTTGTAGATGCAGACGAAGACGTTATCGGTCCAGAGGGGATGGAAAAGTTCTGTGAGGACATTGGTGTGGAACCAGAAAATGTGAGTCACATTTATTTCTTAAGTTTTAAGTACATATATAGTTCTTCCCTCTTGAATTAATGTTAGCTAAACAATGTATACCCAGCTAGTAAAAGGATAAAGCTGTGTTAAACAACCCGTTACAATAAGTATTGGATCAAGAAAGAAAAGAAAAAAAAATCATGATGATATAATAACGAGTACAAGTCACAAAATCTAAAGTCAAGATAGCCAGAGTGACCGAAAATAGACGTGAGTCATCCCTCCCTAAGTCTCCTGTACTGTAGCTTATCGTAGAGTGCTCGAGCAGGGTGGTTTGGGTGGGGTGAAGGGTACCAATTTAACGTAGAACCATTATTAATGAACAAGGAACACAGCACCAACAGTTGCAGAGCTTTAGCATATTGCTGTATTTTGATGTGGTTATTCTCATGTTTCAGATTGTGATGTTGTCGCTAGCGTGGAAGCTCAACGCTGAACAGATGGGATTTTTCACTCTCGCTGAGTGGCTCAGGGGAATGGCTGACGTACAGTAAGTTACACCCCCTCTTATCCTCACTCGTAGTCACTAGTGTTTGGCCTTGTAGTGTTGCGGAAATCTTTTTCTCAACGCAGGCCGTCGTCATTTCAGCAACACGGCATAATGCCCAGCCCTCTTCCATAAAAAAATGTATATATAGTTAACCCACGGTGGAGGGCTAATACAATAGGTTTCACACCTTGGTTATTGAACCAGGGCACAGTAGTGCCAGGTTCTGTAGAGACAGGTATTTTTGGACTTTTTGTCAAAAAAGTCCCTTACTTTCTGTCCCTTTTTTTCCTGTGAAACATTTGGAAATAAAATATTTAAATGCTGCCACAAACAAGTTTTGATCAATGCCAATCCATGCCATCAAAGATTGAAACCAAAAAAGCAATATTTCATACATAAAATTGATATTGAAAAAGGATCACTAAAATAGCACAAAACCAACTTTTTCAGGTCAATGCTAAAGAGCGGGGTTTCAAGTAAAGCACAGACCTTCGTGAAGTGTCCCTTTACACAGAATCCTCTTTGTTTTTACATAAAAACAGGGTGAGACACTTTTTGAGACGCTCTGTGGGCTGAATATTGCATGTACCTTCGGTAACCTTCATGAAAACGAAGGTAAGGCAGTATTTACACAGAGAACAATATATACCATTCATGGTTTCAAGGCTACAGGAGAGGTGGAAGCGAGGCTAGCGCATGCCACATGTCAAAGAGTGGCGCTACTGGTACTTCTCGTACTGCATGAGATGTCAACGTGTGCAGACAAAATTGTACCACCAATATCTCCGCCGTTTATCGTCCAATCGACTCGCTTTTTGATAGGGACAAAAGGCGGTACATGCCCGCAGCCTGCAACAGTCGCCCACACCCACCTGCACGCCCACACCCACCTGCTCACCCACACCGATCTGCTGGCCTGAAATAGAATAACATACATGTATGACACATGACTTGAGGGTACTCTTTAACAAGGAATTCATTTCTAATGCCAGAATTGACCAATGAATGATTATAAGGGAGTACTATATCTAAATACATGATGAGCTCCAGCTCCAGCTTACCCTGAGTCATCTGTGAGGCCACTCACACGCTCAATCTTACACTCACATATCAGGGGGACTGTCCTGGTTCACATGTGATATCAATCACATATACCATTCATTTGTACATAACCGAAGGTTAAGTCAGATACCCTCCTCGTAACTGAGTTATGTAATAATAACAATGGTAAAGTGACTGATGGCCTCAGTTTGCCGTGGTTATTTTGACATACACTCAGTTGCTCGTAGGGTATCTAATACAAAGTGGACAGTATACATGGACATAATTGAAGTGCACCAATGTATGAAGCAACTATACTCAGTTCCGCTTCACCAATCGTGTTTCTAGTACTGCACGTATATATAATGTTGAACGAGTAAACAGGTCGCAATGCTGAGTTTTACTTTTACTTACGTTTCAGATGTGATAGTATTGCCAAACTGCAAGGCAAGCTCGACTACCTCCGGTCATTACTTGAAGATAGCACAATGTTTAAAAGTATTTACAGATATGCCTTTGACTTTGCCAGGGTGAGTACGGAATGACATTTAGAATCACAAAACCTGCACATTGTAAATGTAATATGAGTTGGAACCCGCATTGCACTGCCGTAAATTCTCACAATAAGCTGCACCCCTATAAACTTTGACAAATAATATAAGCCGCAGAGGTGGTCTGAAAATTGATAATTTGGTACTTTTATATACTTAAAAAAACATGTATAGTTTTTTCCCCGTCCGGAGTTTGGAAGTAAGTTTTTCATGTCGTTATTATTTTACGCAGGATAAAGACCAAAGAAGTATGGATATGGATACAGCCAAAGCCATGCTTGCACTTCTCCTCGGAAAGAACTGGCCCCTATTCTCATCTTTTCATCAGTTTTTAGAGGTGGGTTTTTAATCGTCAATTACAATAACAAGAATAGCAGTCCCTGTTTCCATTAAAGATATACAAATGTTCCCTGTTAAATCTGCTCAATAGAGTACTCATATATGTCAGCATATTTATTTAAAATGCATACTTTTCAAACACTGGGTAGATCTCATTAGTCAAGCTTATTGGTACACACTATAAGTTTTCTATGGTATATTCTATATCTGATGAACATTATGTCTTTTTGCAGCAATCAAAATATAAAGTGATCAACAAGGATCAGTGGTGCAATGTTTTAGAATTTAGCCGCCTCATCCAACCCGACTTACGGAACTACGATGAAGATGGGGCATGTAAGTAAAATAGTATACTCTACTAAATACATTTTGTAATTTGATGATCTTAATTACAATATCCATGGGGTATAGTACTTTATCTCGCTGCAATATCATATGATTTAATAACCGTTGATAACCACATTTCCCCTAGATTTATACTACAGATAAAAATGTATGATGATTAATGCGATGTGATAAAATATTTATATCAGCCCATCTTTAATATGAGGCAAAGAATCAAAAGTAAAAAATACATCTGTCCAGGCAGTTTGCACATTACTACATTACTAACGACTGATTGTCTCTGATTGCAGGGCCTGTGATGTTGGACGAGTTCGTCGACTGGTACAGAGAACAATCAGGGGTTGGGGATGCCGCTGGCATGAACCAATGAAACCCTATCAATTAGGACAAAACTTTCCCTGAATACTTATAATTCACTCCAAGACAAAAGGAGGAGAAGGATGATAAAAAAAACTATTCCACTTTGTCAAATCAGCTGACGAGACCGGTGCTGAGCGGTGGTTGTACACTGACAGTAAACCTCAGCTTCTCGTTGCTACAGACTGAGAGACAAGTGCCAGTATTGTGTTGTAAATACTTCCTTAGTGGCCTATTGCAATGGCTAACATGCACCCACTAAAGGTGAACATTGCAATACATATTCCATGAGAGTGGGTCACGTACTGACCCGTGTCGCGAGACTGGCCGTTGGTCGTCGTGGCAACATGAAGGAACTCTTGATATATACGGACACTCGGTGAGATCAGTCACCATAGCAACTTGATGAGCGAGGAGAGCGGACGGACTAAGGTGCTATTTTAAAGCAATTTCAAATGGAGACAGCAGATAAACATTACCATTATTTCTTGTAATCTTTTAATACTAATGGACATCTAAGTGAGCGAGAAGGCACAATGATCTAGCTGGCACCGTGCGACTCCTGATGGTGATGGAGTTGGCGCACAGACCAGAGCAGTACAACTTGAAAACCTAGAGAAGCAAACTTAACCACTTAATCAAAGGACAAACAGAAAAGTCCCAGTAGCTGATGACAATGATGATTCCCGGTCTGAACAAATGGGCCATTATATATTTTTTCCACGACTTAGCGGATAGCCCTACGCGAAGGGGGCGCTAGCAGATAGCAAGGCGCCATGTCTGATTGACGTATTCCTCCAGGGTAGTGGGCGTACATCCTCCAGCTTGTGCCTCCCCCGCCACACCCCTCCAGCTGCTGACCGCCCCCTCGTGCTTCGTCTTCGGTGACCATCCTTAAAGAGTTCAGAAATTCAGTCGTCCTCATCACCTGTTCGCACCCCTCATTCCAGGAAATAGTCCGTAAACATTTATATAAAGGAAGGATGGGGTGTAATATTATATACCCCAGCGTTTTCTGTCAAAATGAAGAACATTTTGTACAGTAGTATTGTACCTCAGAAGAATCAAAATAACCCAACTTTTGTATCAGGGCTCACTAAATGATAAAATATGTCCTTTAATAGATTTACTAGAAGGGTATGAATAAGTACTAGTGTATAATTGCTCTATATATCTATACATGTATAGCATTTAATATAAAGGTTCTACAATATTCCAGAACTATAAGTCAAAGGCGTGTGAGTTATGGGTTTTGGGGTGAGGACAGGGCGCTAGTCATATTAAACTGAGATGTGCACCCACATGTCTCGTCATATCAACCTCTGTACATGCCTCTAAACTATTCCAGATAGTGCTATCAAACACTTTCTTTCTGTCAGTTCATGCTGGGCCGGTGACCGGTCACTTTGTACTAGTGGCTGTCCACTCGTCTTCATGACCAGTGCATTTATAATCATTTGTTCTCCGATATTGTGAATAGATTCGTGTTCCGCAGGCTGAACAAGAAATGTGGTTTTAAATACATTACATGTATATAATATACAGCAAACCCTCGTTCACTCAAGTGCTATTAACGACTCGAATCTCCACAGAATAGTGCGAAAGTCCCCGGTCCGTGAAATTTGTACATGATGCTTGGATATGTCTCAGCGCTAGTATATACGCCATGCCACAATGAAGACTGCGGGTAAACGAGGGTGTACTGTAAATAATATAAACATGGGTTCCTATGTGCCCGCTCAGCTTTATTCCAGAAGAGATGAGGCACAATTGTATATCATTTCTGTGTACAGTAGGACATTTATTTTACTAATATGTGTGCTTTTATGGAGAGGAGGAATATCCATGAACTATTCAGCCAAGAAGTTTCCCTTTTTTTACGTGGGAGGTGATGAAGCCTTAACAGTAGTGTCCGCCGAGAGGAACCCATGTTTCTTAATGCTAGGAAAGGTAACAAAAATACCCTGTCGGTATCCAATTCATTTATGTATTATCTGTCTGACAATAAAGAATTCATTATTGTGACATGGGTCTTTCTTAAAATTATTACGACATTGGGTGTTATGGCGTATAGGATATACTTATTTAACGAGGGCCCCAGGCCGAAGTTTTCGGCGTCAGTAGGCCTATACCAGAGGTTGTTTTGCAGGTGCGATTTTCATATCCTTGCTCTCAGTTTGGCAGCTGTCTTTTTTGCCAAATGGCCACCAAAAAAAGTTTTAATACATGAAGGGAGCTCCTTGAGGGTTGTACTCCTGTGCATCATGCATCAAAATTGTGGAACGATCAGTCTTTCTGCACAAATGAAGTAATTCATGTTTAAAAAAAAATAGGTGTCTTAATTTAAGACTCGTCTACAGCATAGAAATCAATACAGAAATATGAAAATGAGAATCCACTCGCAAAAAATCATAACTTTTAGATTTCTGCGAATGTAGTTGCACGCCGCTAGTGCCTCTGGACAACGTTCTTGCAGGGAGTCGCAGCTGATGATCCACTGCTGGAACATTTTGTCCGCTTTTACTCGCACGAGTGATATTGCAGCAAAAATGCAGCAGTGGATCACTGCCTTACATTGCGTTCTTTATAAGTGTGTTGAAAGCTCCAGCATAGCATCCCTGCCGACAGACAACGCTATTACAATGTACCAACTACAGTATAGCTCATATCAAAGCAAAACAGGTCGTAACATCGATTTCACCTTGATCAGGGGGTAGCCTGGGGAGCACGTGCCCCTCCTAGACCCCCTAAAAATGATCCTTGGTATGACTCTTTAAACTACCGTAAATTCCCGCGTATAACCCGCACCTCGCGTATAACCCGCATACCGACTTTGGGAGAAGCATATAACCCGCAATTGGGGTCTGAAATCTGCGATTTTAGTACTGTTCTGTACTTACAAAAACCCTTGTATTACCCGCACCTAGACTTTGAGAATATTTTATAACCCGCACTAGAAGTTTGGTTCGCATATAATGTATAATCACGTTCCCTGACAACTTATATTTCTAGGGAATGGAATCTGGGATGATTTTGGGACGTTAGCACGAAAAGAATTGCTTCCCCTGAAAGATAAAAATTGTGTGCATGCTTGTTCTGGCATCCATGCTTGTTCACCCCCCAAAAAATCAATTGGCCCAGAAAATCCAACCCTGAGAACAAAGTATTTAATATAAATAAAGAATGAATTTGATAAAGTGCTGAAATAAAGTATTATTAAACTGTCTTTAAAGTATGTGGCAACGCTTTTTAGACCAAAGAATGTTACGATATATTGCTGATTGAATTGCAATATCCTAGTGCTGCCACCTTACGTTTAATACCAACTACAGGGACTAGGAGAATTGCACTGTATAGGAATCAGGAGCTATACCCAGTGGGTCCGCCATTTTAAATTTCACTGGTTGAGGTTAAACACATCCCACTATGGGTACACATAGGGGACAAACAGGGGACAGGGTTGTACCAGTCTTATCAGCTCTTATCAGTGCTTGTCGCCGTAATCAGCGCACCTCCCTCCAGACCCCTATAGAATCACTTCTTGTCAGAATAAATAGAATATCATATCGTAAGAGGGAAATGAGTAAATAATCAAAAACATATAGGTTTAGGTGAGTCAACTGGTATCACAGGTTTAGTAAACACTTGATCAAAAGCCACTTTAATACAATAAGCTGAAGCGCAGTCCCATCGCTTTTAAAGCGCCACGTCTTGAAGGGGAACTTTCAACTACCTATTCAAGGTGGGTCGATCCCATTGAATCAAAGTCATCAGAATTTCCCAATTTTTTCTCTCTGAGCACCCTAAATCATTTGAAAACAGAAAATGAAAAAAAAAGTAGGGGTTGCCATGCTACTTTTTTAAATATGGAATTTTGAAAAATAAAAGTATTTTAATTTATATTAAAAAAACGAAAAAAATGTAAAAATTTCTATGATTTTATTTTGTATCAAACAATAACCACAAAATTCTGAAACATCACACAATGAACAGAAGCATATATACCTTTATTCTAAAAATATTTTCGGAGATTTATCAAACTGCATTCTGGGAAAAAATGTCACCGTTCGGTGAAAAGTTGGAATAAATTTTCATCATTTCCTTACATAATCAAAGAAAAATAGTAGTAAAAGTCATCAGATTTTTCTTTAACTTCCCCAAAAGATTGCTTGGATCATTTGCTGATGAATAAAAGTAATTTTGATATGGGGTGCCATGCATAATTTGAGGGTTTTGGCCCTTTGAAAGGAAAAATAATACAAAAATGGACAAAATTGAATTTTTGAAGTATTGCATTATGGGTAAATTCCCAGCAATCTGCATATCAGATTATCTCACCATGTAGCTTTGGATATATTAAAGCAATTTATTCACTTTGATGCTCTTTAAAGTGCCATTTTTTTCTTCATAAATCGAAGCTTTTGAAGAATGCTAGAAAATGCCCAAAATACCTATAATCATTATATCAAAATATAAAAGTGCTCTAAAATGCTCAATTTTGCTCAAAATTGACCAAAAATTATTAAGGGTGTAGAAAACTAATCCGAGCATATGCCTACCAAAAATGGCATTATTCTGACCATTATAAGCCATATGCGCAGAAAGCTGCGCAGTAGTCCATTCTGCAATGGCCTCGACGTGAACTTAAACTTTCACACGCTCTAGATACTGGGGTTGGGTATGTCAAAGAATGTTTGCGCCTCCATGCGAAATTTCACCTCTTGCTGTAAATAATCAAATGTCCATTTCGTAATCGTTTTTTCATGTCAGGAGATTGAAAGAAAACTTCTGAATGCAAAAGCAATCATATTACACTGCCCTTCAAATAGTTCACCTTTGGATATTAATGTTATATATTAGAACAAACACAACTTGTTGAATAATTAATTTATTCACGCACCATTTCTGTGGTACACACATTCTCTAACCTGAACACATTTAGTCGCTTCTTATCCTTCCATACACAATATCATACATTTACCACATGTAAAAAGCACACATCATTCACTCAATCAAGATCTTGTTTACGCTACTGCCTATAATATCCCTCCTCACCCCATCCCTCTTAACCCATCTGAATAAATCAGTTCATTTCGTCCACAATGTCACACATCATCTTGTCCAGAGGATGCACCTCTGGCTCGGTACCGTCTTCGGGTTCCATTTTAACAGTGACATCTGGTATGAGGTCTGTGTTGATGACGAGTTTTGAGTCGAGGCTGGCCTCATCTGGCAGAGCGCTGACCGCCTCCCGCAGTAACTGCTGCACCTTGGTCAGGTGCTTCTGAAAGCGTTCAGTCGTCTCGTGTCGCTGCTTCTTCTGAACCTCCATCATGACGCGCAGTGTCTCGCGCGCCTGGTGCGGCCGGAACTCGTTGATGAGGTGGTGCATGTGGATGAACAACAGCGTCAGGTCATCAATCTTCTCTGAACGCTTCACTGAGTCAGGTGCCTGTTGGTGTGGAAAGTGGAAATTCATATTACCGGTAATTGAAATGATAATTTTTGACAGAAGAAATCTCTAATATTTTCTCCGATTTCTCTTCATCCCTATGGGAACTGGGAAACTGGGTTACCCGATTACTAGTAGTATAGGCACCATTTCTGTCCTTGGTATTTAAAAAATGTCTAAATGCTTTACGCTTAATCATTTCATCCTTTTAAATGGATGACCTACCTTGATGAGTATGTCTAAGATGTCCAAGAAGTTACTGAGGATTGAATGGTTCAGTTTCTTAAGTTCCCGCTTGGGGTCGTAATTGTGGGGGTAAAGGCGCCGAAAGCCTTGACTCTCCAGGGGCCGGACGATGACATCATCAGCATGGTACTGCATACCAAACATGGTGTAACTGTCCTAGGGGGTCAATACAGGAAAGTAGATATTTCACTTGAAAGGATCAATTGCCTTTTTTTATGTTTATTTTTTATAATAGTTTCTCATTAAAACAGTAGGTGTTTATCAAGTTGGAATTTTATCCTCTCGAATTGAACCACATGTTGAAAAGAAAGGTAATATACAAACATCTATATACAAATACACATCTAACTTTCTTATTGAATGTGGCACCGCCATTGGTTTAAACAAGGAACCCCAGACTTGTGAAATGACCAGTCAACAAACTAAAACGCATGGACCTCAGTCTATATATTTTTTCATTGAATATTGTAATACATGTATGTACCGGTACTCACTTTGATGGGTGCAGGGGGTTTGGGTGCGCGGCCACGACGAAGGCTGTCTTCACTGTACAGACTGACATACTGCATGGGAGGCAGCGGCAGCGCGCTCACCTGGGATGACTCGCCGGCTGCCATGTTTACTTTGATGTATCACCTTAAAACAGCAAAGGGTTGGTGTGTTACTACTTAGTACGCTAGGAAATGCTAAAGGCTACCACAGACGGGCCCGATCCGATCGCCAGATTCAATCTGCCGATCGAGTCCGGCAATATCAAACATGTTAGATCGTCCCGACTCGATCGGGAGGATATCCCCACACACACACCCTATCTGCTTCGTTTACTGATCGAATCGGACCTGTCTGCACAAGCCTTTAAAGAACCTGTTACACGATTTTTACGTTATTACTTCTCCCATCTGATCTGATCCGATCAGTGGGAGACAGTTGATCCAAACACGTCGTTTGCGGTGGCCTTATATATGTGCTGATTTTGACCCGTACCAGTAGGGGACGTAAAAAAATGTGCGTGCTCTGCGCAACCCCCCCCCCCCCCCGTTGTTAAATGATCACTTCCTTACTAGTAAAGGAGTGATCATTTTTTAACAACAGGAGGGGGGAAAGAAGCGCGCGAAATTTTTTGCATCCCCTCCCCCCGGTCAACGGGTTGAAAGTTTTTAAGCCCCCACCCTTACGGGTCGAAAATTGCCGGGCGCATGTGCCCTTTGTCTTTGAAGCATAGTAACGCACAGGCTTTTTGGCCCAAAACAGGTTAGATTTTTTTTTACCCCCCCCCCCCCCCAAGACTGGCAAGAGGGGTCCAAATTGTTTACACCCCCCCCCCCCCGTCAAGGCGTCCAAATTCTTTCCCCCCCCCCCATAAAATAATGATCAATCCCTAAAATAAATGGAGCCGAAGCCTATAGTATAAAGGGAGTTTAATAGAGAATCCCCTCAATAATTAATAAATGAATATTCCCTAAATTAATTTGAACAGAGGCCCTGTCAGGGCTAGCCTCTATAAGCAGCTCTGTTTACTCTGTAAACTCGCACCGTCGATAGACTGCAGTTACACAGATAATACTTAATCTATGCACAGAGCTTGAACGTCAGTGATCTATGTCAGGGGCCGATTTGAACAACAATGCCAGGCCCCTGAATCTGATATACCAGGGGCTAGAGGATATCTCTGGATATACTCACTGATTAGCAGATGTTTTGGTTGTGTTGTTAGTCCAGTCGTCGGATAATGTGGGCGTACAAGTTACCCCGAGATTGATGTTCAGTAATACTAATAGAGGCTTGTGTCACTTAGATTAAGTAAACTAAATACGGATTTACTCGAGACTTTCCTCACAGCCGGATGCTTTCTCTGCCGGCCGCCACCATTTTGGATTACGACTCACTCTCCATTCATAGCTTTCGTTTCTGTCCCCTCGTTTAGCACTTAACCTAGATAACAGAGCACCTGCTTGAAGATTGCGCTGATTACTGGTGAGAGAACCAGCGTAAACGGAGTCACGTGGGTCAGTGTATACTTCCGGGTGGGCCAGCCCAACCAGGAACAGTAAAGTTGGAAACTTAGTTCTTAGTTTTAAAGTACGCCAAAAAGTAAGAAAAGGACAAGGTAAAGTATTTTTCACTTGTTACTCGGTATCTTGAACGTATAATCTCGTAATCTCATATGGATCTTGGTTCTGTACCTGTCCACAAGATACTCTTTCAAGCGATCAGATTTACCTTATCCTCGCCCCAGAACGTCTGCAGACTTCGCCTTCCCCGGCTTGAGGATTGCTTACGTGCTCTGTAAGTTGAACCCTCTGTGACTGTGTCAGTGTGTGCTTCACTTGAGTTGTAGTAGGCCTACACCCCGGGCCCACACTCAGATGGACCAGCTGCCAGGCCGCAATTCTTACCCTACACCGCAGTCAAAATCTGGTGTCATATGAAAATGCAGTCCTGGCAAAGTCCGACAACCCCAAACCGTTTCTGCTTCAACACTGAGTGCTTCTCCATAAAAAAAATAATTCAAAAATGTGGAGGGGGGGTGGGTGGACCCATTTTTGGGGGTCAAATTTGGAAGGTCGGAAAGTGGTAAGGCCTACCTACTCTCAATATTATAGGGCCCACGTATCCAGCAACAACCCCGCCCTTTGTTACCGCTCCCAGTGAAATGTTGGAGGGATCGATGCTCTCCTACATGTGTATTGGCCATATGTGTATTGGCCCAATATGGCCTGTAACACTTTAAGGGAGAGCTCATTTTTTTACAACGGTGGGGGGAGGGGGGGGGGGGTAAGAAAATACAGCATCCACACAATTCTTAGTCTTCTAAAAGTTCTATCTCTAATATCAAGTCCACAGTAGATCTAATAATATCAATCATACTACAACTCTTGCATTAACAAATCCTGACACTGACTTTTCATTGCAGGAGGCAGAAAGAGAGCTTCAGCATTCAGGATACCACAGACCCTCACATACTGGGGTGTCTGAGGAGAGGACACCTTAGCATGTTACATAGACTACACCAAAACCAAGGAACCTCCATTCCCTTTACCTGGTGCAGCGGGCATAGGTCTTGCTGCTCAACACTACAGTTTATATATGACAACATCCCTGAACACTGCCGCAGCTTTGCTTTCTAGAGCTGTAGCTGGAGTTGTTTTGGACGATCGTATTTCTGCCAAGCTAACGCACATCATGTCGCGAGGAAGCACGGATGGCACAACCGTCAAGATGGACTTCATGTCCAAGAGGTCACAGATGAAGAGTCGGTTTACGCTTGAAAATTACAAGTCGCGATGGTTCGTTTTAACAACCAAGATTCTACGCTATCATGATGGTACAGAAGGGGTAAGAAGGCAATATACTTTACTATCATTCACCTCACTAGTCTAAGGGGTATAGACAACAACTTGAAAAGATGAGTGTGTGGTGTGCGTATCATTAAATTTGCCTTTAGTGATTTTCGAATAGAGATTATATAATATACCGGTATGATGTATGTCTTGATTTTAAAATCTAAAAAGTTCACAAACAATGCAATATGTACCGATATAGTAACTGTGAGAATATGCCTATTCTCGATTTTTGTCCACTAGGGGAACCCTGGTCGAGAAAAGGGTCGTGTCTATCTTTCTACAATGACGGCAATAGAAGAAGTAGAAGATGCAGCTCTGGGAAAGCAGTATGTATTTCAAGTGAGTATCAGTACCTTCTTTCACCTTTCACAAACCACACCAGAACCTAAAGCCGAACCATGAAGTATGTGTGTAGACTGACACAAGTTGAAACTATTTATTGACTTAGTCAGAATTAAGATTATGGTATCTAATTAACGGTAACTTTCGTATAATCTTGGGACAGTTATTAAAACTCGCTTTTCTTTTTCACCCATACAGATTGTATATAAGGATAACGTTCTCAACGAAAATAGGACGTTATATGTAATAGCCAAACACGCAGATCAACGAGAAGAATGGATACAACTTCTTAGAAAAGGTATTTACAAATTACATGGACTTTGATTGACCTCAGTACAACAGGCCACTGACCAGTACAAACTGTCTGGCTGGCTTAAACATTCAGAGATACCACTTTGCCCACTTTTGCTGAAATTCATACTTTATCCCAAGCTTTTGCATACCGTAGAATTTTACCAAACTGAGTGGCATCCCTGCTTGAACTTGAATTTGAACCTGCACGATCTACCCTTCAGCTTCCTTGTATCAATGAGTGAAAAGCAGCAAATCTGGTTTCCCATGAGTAATAAACTGACACATTCAACTAAAACAAGATAATGTTATATAACCCAATTATTTGCATTTACAGAGTCGCTCAAGTCGCACGCCATCTTTTCGTCCAAGTACCACCCGGGCGTGTGGCAAATCCGTGACCGCCGCTACTCGTGCTGCAACAACATCTCAAAGGAAAGCGGAGGATGCAAGGGTGCCTCAGTCAAATCTGAAAAAGGAGCCCCAAAACGTAATTACACATTCCCTTTTGAGTGTCTTGAAAGTATTAGTACATATTAAGAAAAAGGGCTGTCGACCCGCTATTGCACAAACTTTTTGAACTTGAACTTGGCAACCCCGTCAGGTTTGTGAATATTGATATGAAGTAAATTAAGCAACTAACAATTAAAATAGATTGGCCTGTTTATGTTTTGCAGCACGCCTGGATATGGAGAGACAGATGTCAACTATCAGCAAGGTAAGTCAAGTCCCATACCGTAGCACATACATGTATTTTATGAAGATTTACAAATATTTATCACACGTCGCCCTTGGTCTTATTAAACTTAAATTTCAACCATACTAGATAATCCCCTGCATATGGTTTCTCATTCAGCCTAAACCTTGTGAAGCATACTACTTTTGTAGCCCAACATACTACCTTGGTAGAAGAGAGCCGCTTTGAGTAGGTTCTTTGCGGTTCAACTCTAAGCCGGGTCACACCATAATTTGGGACATAATACCTACTGCCATTCAGCTCGATGTTCGGCAATAAAGAACAGGAACTGGGAACAGATCAATCACCAGCTTTTAATATGAGATAGATCTGGGTACATTCATTAAGAAAATAAACAGCGGAAGAGGGGTGGTAGTGTTGTGCTGAATCTATAGCTACAGAAAATGTTGTGATTGTGTTAATGTAGGAGGAGGAGGAGACTGTGATACGGCGGGTGATCGCCATCTTTGACTACGAGTGTTCACAGGAAGGAGACCTATCGCTTACTAAGGTAGGTCAACTGTCTGCAGATAAGGCGGTTTGTCGCTATCTCTCACTGCACTCCGGTGGGTTCCTCCGTCGTTTCGCGAATTAGGCTCATACGCGAGAATTTGTAGTATGCCTAATCGGGATCTGGCTCTAATGTGTGAAATGAATGTACTTTTTAAATGTGTAATAAAAAAAAAAGGCATGTCAGTATAACTGCTGATAGTCGGTAGTGCAACAAACTTTGGATGTGCAACCAAGCAGCACCCGCTTAACAGTATTCACGTGGAGGGATCTACTACTAATCGTCACAAGATGGAGTGAAATGACATGTCTATCAACGAGTCAAGTATCATGTCTCTAAATGTGTGTGTAAAATGATCATTTCTAAATTACAGGGAGAGGAGTACGACGTATTAAATGACTCACAATCCGGTCCACATTGGTGGCTAGCCAAGAATAAACGGGGGTAAGTGTTTGTACTTTCCTAATGGACAATTTCAGAAAGTACATAATCAAACCACAAAGAAAAAAACTGATGAGAAATATTAGGGAATATACTTTCATAACTAAGGTTTACGTTTAACCCTTGGCGGACGGTATGGTGCTTCAGTCTCCATGTTCATTTGTCGCCAAATGTTCCAATACAGCGCCGGATAGTAACTCGCCGACAATTCTTTGGTACATCATGTAGATCCTTCAGGAGAGTATCAATCTCAAAGCGGAATACATAAAATTAAATGGCAGCATATTAGGGAGCAGCATGAGCTAATCTAATCTCCCCGCTACTGCATTCATGCATCCTGCCGACAAAAGGGCATAGTACATTAAAGAACCAATGGCTATGCTACATTTGAATGATTAATTCACTCTTTCTTCTCTCCTTTTTTTAGTGAAGTGGGCTTCATCCCTGCCAACTACGTGCAGCAGTTAACGGAACATGGCCTAGAAAAGTTTGAGTAAGTAGCAGCTGTTTTTAAAAGTGATTAGTTAACCTCCGACCAGACTACCTCATCCATGTACATATACATGTACTACTTTGGCCTTATCGTATCAACCAAGACATGTTTTATATAAATGAGTGCAGTACCGACACTGTAAATTCTCGCATAGAAGCCGGGGCTAGTACTTGAACCAGGTCGCCAGTTATACCCAGGTAGCGGGAGACCTTATGCGGTAGGCTATTGCTTGATCTAGTACTGGCGAGATAAACACTGATTCAGCTATCACAATGGGTACAACCTGTTACATAATGAAGAATTCTGGAGTGAATATAGGGGGTTATCTCAGTAGTTGATAATGCAACCAGCTATACGCCCATAGGATCGGCCCAAAGTCGGGGTGTTGTTTATCTGCAAGCTTTTAGAAGTATACTGCAATACTTTAATAAGTTGCCATAATCAAACCCTCTGTGCGGCTTATTTGATTCCCCAAAGTTAGGGAGCGGCTTATTCACGAGAATTTACGGTACAGAGCCTATGAGTGTTGTGCACGTCCATCAATAAATGTGGTAATGTTACTACGTTCTTAGGTTAATGTCCGAACGCGGTTATCAGGTTAGTGCTGAGATGCTATAGCCTGAGATACTGATAATGAGTCATAGTCGTCCAAAAAGTAGACTACCAATCTGTTATCACTGATAACCAAGACATGGCTCACAAGATATCTCTTGCGTTTCAATATACACCGGGTAATTTACCCACACAACGATGCTACTCCTGTTTACTTTAATACCCACTTTTTTTTTCATACAAACTAATCTGATACCTGTATACACCAGAAAAATCTTAGATTAAAAAAGAAATTAATGCATTTAGATTTGGCAATGACCATGGCTACTTAAATTAAATGGTGGCTATGGGAATCTTGGTATCCGGAAACCCCATTAGATATGTTACACCGCAAAAACCGAATTTAACGAAGTATGTTTATCCATAATGAGGTATGTACCGAAGGTCTGCCGGCTCCTCACTTGACCTGGGTTTACAACTTGTGGTAAACCCAGTGGTTATTTCAAGACAAGTTGATATTACTTTCATTTTCATTTTTGTCACACGGTCAACCAAGATATGGACACATTTATGTGAGTGCCTCAACAACATTTCATTCAATGACTTCGTACTGATAGTGATATCTATTTGGGGGCTGGTCCATTTCCAACAATTGTCGCTCCGTCTAAAATGAGTGTTTTTCATGTCGTTACAGCTGGTATTACCCCAATATTACACGGTCAGACGCTGAGAGCATTCTTCGCCGAGAGAGCAAAGAAGGATGTTTCCTCTTGCGAGAGTCGAGTCAACAAGGGAAGTTCAGTCTCAGTCTCTTCTCTAAAGACTTGTAAGTATGACGCTTAACCATTGAGATATCTAATCTACCGTAAATATTCACACTAAATTGGCCGACATCAGACCGCAGGTGGGGCTGAAAGGGTTCTCACAAGTTAGGGGTGTGGCTAATATATGCGAGCTAGGGTTATTCACGATAATCCCAGTATAAGCAAAAAATGCAAGGAATACTGTAACTCGTCATGGACGTTGCCAGATACATACCAGTACTTACTGAGCAAATTTTTAAAACAGTTTGCCTATTATCTAGATTGAGCTGTTTACTGGAAAAGTTGCAAGACTCCCTTGGCCTTGCTATTTCTAGCTACACCTTTACTTCTTGCTTCCCGACGGCAAAATATTTAAAGTACTCTTGCTTCCCGACGGCAAAATATTTAAAAAGAAATAAATTGAAGTCAGATGCGACTTCCAGGAAGGGAATAATAGGGGAGGAGAAAGATAAGAGACAAAAATGACATTCTTTGAAATATAAGAGACAAAGATTACATTCTTTAGTTTTATTTATTTGCAGGAACCCCCAGGGAGTAGTCCGTCACTATCACATAAAGCAGGATGACCGCGGACATTACTACTTCTCAGACAAACATGACTTCCCCACCATCCCTGAGCTCATCAACTACCACAAGTACAACTCAGCAGGTAGGTGTAGACGGGTTATACCTGCACACGGCACACTCAGGGGGTCCTCCCAATACAGTACTATACACACAACACAATTGGCGCACATTTTTGCAATTTCTTTAAGTTTTTGCATAGTATAAAACAAGTTATAATGAAGTTTATGATGGTACTTTGAAACATCAAAATTCATATGGCCTGCGTGAGAAGGAAATGGCCTGCGCAAGATGCCAAGACACATGCCATGTTGGCCTGCATTGAGAAAAAGTTTTCGGCAACACTGAATAACTGCCACAGAGAGGAAACTAAATTGAGAAAA
The DNA here is from genome assembly GCA_947462335.1 of Harmothoe impar. NCBI lineage: Eukaryota > Metazoa > Annelida > Polychaeta > Phyllodocida > Polynoidae > Harmothoe > Harmothoe impar. Next base: position 44,419,909 of record OX381710.1, read on the forward strand.
CAAAAATAAATGAAAAAAAAATCATCGCTACGAATACCTATTACCTGAACCAGAATACGGCAATGTTCCTATTATGAAGATGCATATACAGGTTAGGAATAAACGACAGTGTCTTAAAAGATAGGCGTCGGCCTGTGTTAACCGTGATTGTGTTTGGTTAAGTGTTTCCTACTGTATTGGGAACCCCCTGAGTGTATTCAAGAGCGTCTTATCATTGTGGCGGTATCAGTGAAGATTCTGAGTGTGACAAAGGGCTACTGTTATGTGTCAACCGTATCTGTGTGACCCAGATTACAAGCTGAGTCCATATTAGTCGTACTGTATCATTATTACAACAAAAAGAAAAGACTAAGATAGCCTTTAAGAGCTTCCTGTGTCGCTGTTATTTATTGTTTTCTGATGCACTAGGAAGGAGACCAGAAGGGAGTCGATTGATCATTCCCAATATGGACCAGGTGGTTTAAAACAGCATGAAAACGGACATATTTAAAGTTAATCATTAACGAAGTTACCGGGGATAAAGAAAGAAAAATATCCAGGCTTGCAATTTTAAAAAGATATATGTTGAGTCCTTAACCGTTCCCCTCCACGGTGCGTGAAACCTAGATACTGCAAACTCGGTGTGACCTCAGCCGTATCCTGATGGTCGTGACCTAGAAAGGTAACCTCCTCCTCCTTGCATTACCTCAAGTAGGTCAGTCATGTACTCACATGTACTAAGTGCCTCTCCATTGGGTATCATTTTTATACAAACATCACTAGTTTTACTCCTCATAAAAAATCCTATTTAGATAGACGGTTCTCCAGTTTACAGAGATTTAATTGTGCCATGGGTTATATGGGTAACATCTGAGAGGCTCCACCAAGCGATAGAGATTGCTAGTCTGAATCTATAGTTAGAAGATAACACATAGTTCATTGACATTGTGCACATGGTCCATTGGCCACAACGTGCATCTCTGGCCACATCGTCCAGTAATTTGGCACCATTGTCCCGTGTTTTGGCCACATCGTCCAGTGGCCACATCGTCCATGAATTATACGGAATTAAAGCGGCCACGATACTGTTTCTAAAGGATGGCTGGGGGTGGTGTGTATGTTGAGCGGTGGGAGGGGGGAGCTACCTATACACAGCATCCAAACTTGGCCATCCAATTTACTAATTAATTGTCCACAGCAGAACATGCTTGAAGCATCAGTTTAGTAAAACTTGCATGTCAATCACATTGCTGCTATGAGTGGATGAGATTGCTATCGGCCCAGTCCACATGATAACGGTGACCTGACTGATAGTGGCTCATATATAGCAGGGGCTCAGTAAAGCTAACTGATACTCTGATACCACAGCCAACAACAACACCCAAAGTGTCCACACCAGAAATAGCCTCTCAGGCACCTGGTGTTTCACCTACAACAACGGGCCATAGGGCTAAAAGCTATTAAAGAGTGGTTTCTGGTCACCCGAGCAAAAAAGTGTGTTTTAAAAAACAACAACTTTTATTTGCATATCTCTTACCTTTTCCCTTTCTTTAAGTACATGGAACAGCTCTTAGTACCATGAAATTACATATCTGCCCATACGTTCAGATGAAAAAGCCTTGGAGAATGGATGGTAGGACAGAGTTAGAAGGGGGTCCATAGGATTTTCACTGACAAAGAGAGTGAATCAGGTAGAATACAGGTGTCGATTTATACCTTTGTACTAGAAGGGGAACTAAAATGTCAGTGATATTTGACAAAAGAGGCACGTGGGGGGCGGGGGGGATGATGGATCAATAAATAGAATTGCACTTCTAGGGAAGATGTAAAAGGAAGGTAAGAAGAAAAAGTAAAAAATATGGTGTCAGCCATGACAATGTGGATGCTTAAACAGCTCACTAATAGTACACAATACTTATACAAGCTTGTCACGTATGGTCGTGATGTAATCTAGACATGTCACAATGGCATGAGTACAGGGAAGTAAGAATGAATCAAATTAATAGAACCCTAGAAGTTGCTTTAAAAGCATCATTTTAGTTCCTGATGGAAGAATCATTACTTCCCATTCTCAGTACGTGGTGGTAAATTTACCATCGAGTTTTCGAGCCATAAATGAACAGTTGTTCTTTCCCGTAAACGACTCAGCAAGTAAATATAACAGAGCCCAAGGCCATTGTGGTACTCCAAAACCAAAAGTACGAAATGGCAGAGGGTAGGGGTGGAGTGATGGGCGGGACACAAAAGAGAAACAAAGTCAATCCACTTTAACAATCTTTCTGTGAACTATTATCTATAGACCACTGGAATGTCCCTGAGGACTATTTCGCAGCAGGACTGCACAAAGCCAACTCATACTCCCCCACAGAAGCTGCCCACAGCATTGGGGAGTGGTCATTATTCAACGTTAGCCTGATTAGGGGTATAGGCATAGTTGGTGTAATATTGAGTCGGTGGGGGGGGGGGGGGGCACCCCTTTTTAAACAAAAACGCCCAACCGGTGAGCGGTCAGTAAAAAATGTGTGTACACTGGCATGGAGATCCACCAACCGCCACCCCTCCGCTAATTTAATAATGACCACTACCTAATACTAGACACTGCAGAGACAGGATCATCCACTCTCTCATAGCACGAGCTGAGGGGTGTGCCTGTGGTGTGACGCCACACCAAGTCCGGGATCAGCCTTATCATAATTACCACGATAACAGGAAGGAAGGCTACGTGATAGCCCATAGGGTATGACATAGCTGGTATACTCAGGTCAGGCCCCTGCTATGTCTTGAAGGCTTGTGGTAACGCTCATGGCTTGTGGTAAATCTCATGGCTTGACATCTCTACATACTCACTGTAGTGCCTTGCGTAATGTATGAGGGATTGGTTCGATTTACTCCCAGCACATGAGGTATAACCTAAGAGATTATGTTGGTGGTAGTGGATATAGCATGGGTGGCCCGGATTATCTCTCTCTACCCCCCCCCCCCCCCACACGTACACACACACACACGGCGGTCCAGCCATTTTCCAACCTTCTTATCTTAAATTCTTCGATATGAATGATACATAACTGTATATTAGATTTAATTAGGAACTGGTATATTAAGTTAAATTAACCAGTCATGGCTGCATAAGTAGACATTGTACAATGTATATACGGGTACTGTGTGACAGCTCCCCTGGGAATACAGTAAAAGGGAATTGGCCGGTGATATTATTGTCATCCTATGACAAATAGCTTAGCCAGATAAAACAATCCCTTTTGACACTTTAACAGTAAATAGTTACAGGCAGGTTATACTTAAGAAAAGTCCCAGTTAGCAGCCTTGTCCCTACTAATCCCCCCCCCCCCCCCCCACACTCCCTTTAGGTAAAACTATGGACATGTGTGTACATTCATCTTTCTGATCCTACACACAGACCAATATAGATTACCCTCATCCCTACAGCCCGGTCGTTAAGAGACAAGAGGTGTAGGGCCGGGAGGTATGTGTGAGGGGTGGGGTGGACATCCTTGTGCAGTACTGGTGTTAAGTAGTAGGCTAAGTGTCCAGGATGGCTCTATGGTCTGATACTGGGTCACACACTTGGCGGCAGCCACAGCAGCAGGAGGTATACGGAACTAGCGGATCAGGCTATGGGGGCCGCCATCTTGGCTCAGAGCAATGCATTGTGGTTAGGCCCCCGACTCCAGAGCAGTGCATCATGGGAGAATTTCTTATCAGCACCTTTGTTCTAGGTGTGAGGGGAGGGGATCAGCATGATAAGGAGATTGGGGTTAGCCCCCGACTACCTCAGGTACCAGGATGTGCTAGTCCCGTATAGACCTAGGTCGTGGGGGCTGAGTATATACCTAACCTAGTGGGAGTATATATACTATAGGCAGCTTAAAGTCTACTCCTCCACGGTCTATTTCCCTCCAGGTCTCTAGATCACGCTATCAATGACACCAATGTTGGTGCTGAGTATACCTGTTGGAGTGCTGCACTGTATTGCCCATACCGAGTGGTGTAAGGCCTAAGGGGAACTATACACCCTATAGATCAAACTGTGTGCCAGGTCAACCAGGTCCCACAGTCTGGCACATGACCAGTTCTCCTTTTGTGTGTACACAAAGGATGTACATTTGTATCTATGTTTTCTTCAAAGGGAATGCTAAAAACCACTGTTAATATCCTAGTCTCAGCAGACATTTTGTTATAAAAAAAATTGAGCTGAAGCCAATCAATGAATCAGTCAGAAATTCTTGGACAATGACATTGACAGCCGCCGTCCAAACAACAACAACAACAACCAACAACAACAACAACAACAATATAATGCAAACTCATCAGTTCCTTCACCCCCGACCTCTTTTTTTCTCCCATCCAATTTTCATAATGAGATTAGTCTAATGTGTCTTTAACAGTTGCATCAGGCAGAACACCAAAATATATTTATCAGATTCCACCATTTGACTTCTAGATTTTCGAAATGTTTAAAAGCAACCTAGCAGTAATATGTATTACAATGTATAGCACTTTATATGCAAACATAAGCCTAAAGTCTTTCCCGTTCTGAGTTTGCATGGGAGGGTATGGGCGTAGCGATGCAAGTGTCGTCACGGTCCAGTGCACAGCTAGGTTGTTGTGTCATGAAAAATGTGTACATGTATACGTTTTTCTGTAGATAGTCTCTTAGGTTACTCATGGATTATTTAGTTTCGCTGTATGGAATACTGTTTGCCATATTAATGGCTTAAATCATTATGCGTGTTGGCAAATGGTGTGATAGCCCTTTGACACAAAAGAATCGTTGCACTGAATATATCAAACCAATACAATCGTCACTTTGTATGATAGTATATCATACTTGTTGGCCAACAATCACAACTTCTAGTATGTTTAAGTTTTAAAAGAAACAAACGTATTAAAATCCAATTATTTTGTAAAATAATAATAATGTTCAGTTCTGCATATTACTTCAATATATACTTTATATTTACTTCTTGGTATTCGTATGATTTATGTTGTATAACAGTGTTTACTATTTCTATTAATAGTCCTAATGCCAATTTAACTGTCTTTATCTCCTAAATTGATCAAGAAATGTAGATACTACCGTACATTACATAGTTGCTTTTGTACTATTACCTGTAGTTATTGATGTCCAACTTTACCAGTTATTGCTGTAATATTCTGTGTTGTCTGTCTTAATTTACCATTGCGCCTACCTCTCTATCGTCGCACACATCCTTTGCATGCTCAAAAGGAAACAAATGGAAAAAAAAACTAACCTCTGCGGGTCTTCTCCCCACGTGTTCGTTATTCGGTCATGTGACTATGTCTGTTCACCCTCCAAGCAGGTGTACAGTTCATGACCTCACTTACTTTACAGAGTCAGGGGCTGTTATCTGCTTGGAGATAAAAGGGCCCTGATAACCAGTGGTGGTCACATTTTTTGTTTTAACAGAAAGGGCCTGTGAACATTAAAAGTACAAGAATAGGACTCGAAGCTTGCCGATGAAGGGCATAAGTGGGTTAAACCGAAAACATTCAGATATTAAAATAATGATAAATAATTAGTTCGAGGTAATAAATAATTACTTCCCATTATTCTGAGAGCAAAATTGAAAATGGAAATTTAAAAAGAGGAAACAAATTTTAACTTTTAACTACCTCCAGTGCAGAATTTCTTGGCCTAGGAAGACTGTTGCGAATCTAGCAACAACATCCAAGAGATAGTCTGCAGGTTTCGAGTGCTCTCTTCAAATGCCCCAGAGGGGACCAGAGGGGTGGCCCGCTTTGGTGTAGACGGTAGGGCGGGGGTGCCTGGTGGTTGCAGACACGGGCTCAACGTTAATCTGCTTTGCTTTTCAGGCCTGGTGGTGCGGCTTCGGTCCGCACCGTCTAACCTGGCCCGGGAGCAGCCGGCTACGGTCGGCCTCGGCCACGGTGAGTAAGGAGAGCATGTACCTCGCATGCCGCCTAACCCGCCTAACCCCAACCGCGCTCCCACCCCACATCTCCTATCACCTCCCCACATTGATTTGTTTACTAACCGCATCCGCTAGACACATGCAGTTATGTTTTATTTCACCTTCGTTAACTGTTTACTAATCACGGTGTTGGCGCATGGTGTTGCACATATCCCAATGTTAGCGAAAATCCCAGGCACCGGGCATTAATTCCAGGATTGGATGATTCAGTTCCGAACAGGTCTATAGGTTTCTAATTCAATTTATATGTAATTGTGTTGGTTTAATGGCATCCATATGTATATGTAAACAACTTTTAAAGAACTATCTTTAACATAGGTTAGTAGTACCCTGGTTTGTCTACATTATTTTTTTTCTTGTGTTTTTTTTTCAAAATTGCAACTTTTGCTTTTCGTCTTGCATAATGGTCTTGATTCTCAAGTTTTGCTGAGATTGTGGCCAATCAGTTATTGGTCTCTAGTTAATTCCAGGGTATCGGCAACTTCCTTTGAATTTAGGCTTGAACTGACATTGGCACATAGGGTACTTTTCTTCGAGCAACTTCTTTGTAGACCCTAGCAGGTGTTGGCGTAATTAAGCATTAGTGAATGTAAGGACGACAGGTTAAATCTAAAGACCTATACTTTGAGGTTTATAGAAAAAGGATAAAAACTCTTCAGAGAAATCTTTGCATTTCTGAGAGTGCAGAAGTCACGGCTCATTTAGAACTACCGGTAAATTGGAATTGGAAAGAAAAGTCAAGCCTAAAAGGTCAAGAGAAAGGGGGTAAAAATGGTCAGAAACCCCCTTTACTTTGAAATTGCTTGGCTCGCCCCTGCACGAACCTTGCACGAATCTTGCATAACCTGCATTGTTAGCCTTGTCCAGAGTACCAAACAGTATTAGCAGGAGTAAATACATGTATTAGATAACAGGCGCTGTGTGTGTAGGAGGGGTGGGGGGGGGGGGGGGGGTTGTACTACCGGTTCCTATGCCCATTACAGCTACAGTGTTGGCACGCTAAGTAAAGAAGTAACTCGGGCCTGACCCCGTTGGGGCAGCTTCTATTACTTTCCCATTAGCACACAAGAACAGCCTAGCCTACAAGTGCACCCTTTTATATTATAGTGAGGGAAGACCTGAACAGATGTGGCCTCATATAAAGGGCAGGAAGAGGGATGTACAAGGAGTAGTAGTAGAGATACCGGTAGATCAGCCGGGTTTAAATCATTTGGCAAATGGCCATAAAGGGGGATAAAATAGCAAAAGTATTGCACCACCAATAGCAGTTGCGACATATGACCGTTTAGTTAACATTAAAACAAGTAGAAACAAGGCTGCAATAAAGATGAAGTATGCCAATTCGCTGTTATTTCAAAACAATATACCGGTAATTTGTATTAAAAAGAAAGAAAAAAGGCTAGTGCTAAACAAAGGCAGGATCAAAAAGGAACGGTGCATGATATTGGGTTCATTCCTATGTGTTCCAATTGTCTCTATTCAATCTCCTCGTGCTGTCAGTAGAAGTAGGCCGTTCCGGTTGTGTTCAATGGTGGTCTATATTTCACACAGGGTTGTCAGGTCACCGGATCCTGTCTAGTTCCAGAGGTCACCACTAGGGGTGTGCCAAGACAGCAATTGTTAAGTTGTGTTACAACTACATGTTTCTGTACCAGATACACATGATGTGTCACGTGTATAATTGGAGACATTTATAGCAGAGTTGGTTTTTATTTTGTTTTATTTTTGTTTTTTTGTCTTGTCCTCGAATCGAAATTGTTCCACAGGTGTGTGGGAAAGTTTCACCCCCATCTCCACTCCTCCAACTTTTCCCTCAGTCTTGACTTGATCGGTAAAGTGTTGATTATCGGCTAAAATGTTGGCACTTTTAACCCCTTTAGTTAGAGTTTAGAGACGCCTCCAGACTTTACCATTTGTCATAAACTAGTTTTCCTACAGTTTATCCAGAAATTGATAAGAAGATGAAGAAGAAGGCACATAAAACATTCCTCTATCCTAGTCAGCACGTGGTCATAAACTAGTTTTCCTACAGTTTATCCAGAAATGGATAAGAAGATAAATAAAGAATGCACATAAAACATTCCTTTATCCTAGTCAGAAAGTGGCCCAGATTTTCTAGCTTTACTAGGTTGGGATATGTTTTACTGTTACAATAGCAGGCCTACCGGCGGGGTATGCGCGTCCAAGTGTGAACGACGACCAAAAGTCATACCACCACAAAACGGGGATTTTTTTTTTACCAACAAAGGGAAGGGGAATTTTCGGCGTGTGTAACCTGTAATGGGATCTATCCAATCAGGACCCGATTCCAAAAAAAGAAGAAAGATATTTTGAAATGTAAATGAAATACACCAAGAAATGTAGCCCTACACAGATAGGAAATTTGCGAGGAACAGACATGCATAAATAGCAGTGCGCAAAACTAAAATATAATTTTTTTTACCATACAGTCAGCTTTGGATCTGATTTCAATATTTCGTTTTTGGATAATCTTGTATAGTATATAGTATAGAAGTGATGGTTATAGTAGCAATTTCTAAACTGCAGGGTTATGCCCGCCTGCAGGGCACTCTTAGCAGGGTGCATCCTGTTGTGGGTGGTATCCCACCAGTAATGTGTATTTACATTGACACTGGAGTCAGGGCAGGATGAATGAGTGTATGGAACATCCTGAATAGGAATAGAGGGCACAGGGCAATCCATGTCAGTTAATCTAACCAATCCCACTATAGGGCATCCACTTGTCTACAGACAGAGAAAGTGGTTAGGGTAGAGGAATGACAATCTATTTATCACTGAAGTAGAACAGACATTATTAATGGATTTCCCTTTCTCTTTCCATAATCTCATTTTACCAGATAAATCAGTAGATCTATGTGTGTCAAGAGAAACACAAGACAATATGAAAGACATACCTCACCTGAGTTCTGCTGTTATCTCTGAAAATCACAACAATCCCCTTGACTGACGTCACCTGGTTCTGAACTCATTAGTTTTCTGTATTTCTTCCTGTTGTATTATAAATGTTGTTTGTAAGGTGATATTCTCTCTTTCCTTGGGTGCGCCCTACCCCCCCCCCCCCCCGCCCGCCTCGTAACCCTAACAGATCCTGACCGCCTCTTGTCACCCTGTGGTGGACCTACTTTAACCGGCTGTGGGTTCTACTAACACATCCCACTGTACAGCCCTCAGAAGCCTTGCCATACGTTTTGCATGTCCCTAAGTGAATTTCTTTTTGTCCAATCCCATCATTTCAGAAATAGTCATGTACGCCGATCCCTATGCCCAAGGTAGGAGTGAAGTCAATATAACGATTAAATGGCATAATTATGTATCCCCCCTCGAAAGCCTCCACTTGCTTGTGTGAAGCTTCAATGCTATCTATATGGCACATGTTTCTGTATGTATATACACATATGTATGTAATGTATCTTGTTGAGTGGTTGTCATGGTTACATGATGTACAGACTTACTATTTGTACATTTGTGTATCGCTGTATGCTTTGTGACACCCCAATTGGATGAAACAGACAGACAAGGTAGATTAAAAAATATATTTAGAGAAAACCACCAAATTAAATAAATCTCATGACCCTTTAATAATCTCTCCCATTTTCTCTAGAAAGTACTATTGTAGTACATCATACTTTTGAATTAGTCAATAATATTAGATCATTGTTTTCATAATATCTTTAGTTCTTTTCATTAAGAACTATTACCAATATCTTTACCAATATTAACTCACTATTACAACTCAACAAGACAAGGTTTCCTTCATTTTGTTTCACGTTAAATCATCTCTAATAGACACCACGTAGTTTATGAGTTCTCTTCCTAAATAGGTACTTAAAATTGAATTATTGATATGAATTTTAATCTTACAAAGCATGTTGCGAACCCAAAATGTAAAATATTTCACAGTAACTTGTATATGATGGTCCCATGCTAAAGTAATACGGAGTAGATTATTGATTCATTGGATATATTCACATAGTTTCAGCTAGTACGTTTTAATGAAATAGTAATAAAACTATCCTAACCCCTACAGACATCTGGGAGATTGAATGGTCGGAGCTCAAACAAGGAGAGGAGTTGGGAAAAGGCCAGTTTGGGGTATGTGTCCTTGATATATGATAAATAGCTTTAATATGTTTTCCTAGTACAGTTTAATCACAAGACTTAATTTTATTTTAAAAGGGAGTGTGGATTAATAGATTAGAATTAATGTGTCTGATAATAAATGGAGGGGTTGACTGTAAATAGAATGCTATATGTTGATTATTTATCAAGGGTCAAAACCTACTGATTGATGTTCAAAATCTACTGTTTGATGTTCAAACTCCACTGTTTGATGTTCTAAATTTACTGTTTGAAGTCCACCTATCCTGTATAATTGTGTGATGTGACAAGTGTCAGGAGACTAATGGTCTCTGCTATGTTAAAGGCTGTGTAACCTTTGACACGTGTCTAATGGTGTGTGCTATGTTAAGGCGGTGTACAAGGCACGCTGGAGGAACCAGACAGACGTGGCCATCAAGGTGATGCAAGATGGCACCATGCATGAGGAAGACTTCCTGGACGAGGCCAAGACAATGAAGTAAGACATTGAACTTTAAGTTAAGCCGCTAATTTGTTTGTAACTTCTTTATGATATGCAGGTATTCCATTAGGGGTTCCTAAATCACCATATAACCTACTTAGGGAGTGGTCATTTTTTAACAACAGGGGGGGGGGTTGGTGGATTTGGGGGGGGACCAAAAAAATTTGGACCTCTTGAGGGGGGGACCAAAAAAATTGCACCCCTTTTTAGCGAAAAAGCCCGTGCGTTACTATAGCTCAAAGGGGTCGGCCGCGCTCAATTTCAACTTGCCTGAGGGGGGGGGGGACCAAAAAATTTCCGATCCCTCCCATGGGGGGGGACCAAAAAATTTTCGACCCGCTCGCGCGAAAATCCACCAACCCCCCCCCCCCCTGTTGTTAATAAATTACCACTCTCTTATTATCGAGTATTATATAACAGGTTCATCCACACTGCATCAGAGTGTGGAAAAGGGAATTGAAGAACCATCCCCGTTCGATTCAGACAATAGACTCCCTCCCCTGGAAAAAAGAAAAACTTTCAAGAAATCGAGGTTTGATGCATGCCTCCCGCCACGCGTCCATCCCTAATAACATTATCCGTGGTTTACATGTAATGTTTTGTGGAAATACTAAAATTGAAAACAATCATATTGGTTGCAATTTTAATTTTGTGAAAGTAACAAATAGGCCACACACACTGTCTAAAAGGTAGACAGAAATGTGTGCTTTCCGTGACTACCTACTATGCACGATGTACACATAAATAGTCCATTATGAGTTTGTCTTGTCCTCACATACACTGGTGGTCCAGTGAACAAGTACACTGATGACTCAGTCTGTTCAGTCAATACTGTTCCGGGTAATAAATCATGTAGGTCAGGAGACAATGTGCACATCTATCACCGTGTGGGTGCTTGGGGTGAAAAAGGTAATGCACAATACAAGAAGTACCCCCTTTTTCCATCCACCCATTTTCTTATTACCCCGGTAATGTATAACGAAGAGTTTTACATAGTGTAATGGGCCTTTTACATTCCCCGAGTTCAGCAAATGACTTAAGTCTTGTTGACTCAGGGTTTAATTAACCCTGAGTAATATACACCTACTAATTTTGCATTTTAAGACAATTTTGTGACATAGGAGAATCGTTTTATTTCGGTTATCATTCGAGATAGACAAAAGCAGAAAAAAACACGAGATAGGCAAGGTCGGGGGACAGGATTTTCCGCAATTTTTTTTCTAAAAATCTCAATTTTTCTTGAAGAAATTGAACTGCGATCTTCACGAATTTATTTCTCTCTTTCGCTATTATGGAAATGTAGTAAAAAAAAGCTACCACCTCCATGGGCCTCCATAGGCTGCAAGGCATTAAGTTTTTGGGTGCAAGATAGAAATGACATTTTGAGCAAATTTGCCCGTATTTCTCTCTTTCTACCCCCAAAGCGGGCAAAAACTGGGCACATTCTACCGCCAGGACCTATGCAACAAGTCACATCCACTCTATTATATCTATATGTTAACAGATAGCGGTTATGATACAGATAGCGAATGTACACCAGGGGCGGGGGGACAGGGGATGGACGGCAAAGGCATGGACGCGTAACACACGCCGCCCTGTAGCCGACCGACACGGCAAAATGGAATCGGCGATGGTGTCGCTGCTAATGCTCCGATCGACTCGCTTTACGGCCGAGACGTAAAACAGCGGTTACGCGCTGCTGGGCGCTGACGCCGACAGCCACCTGCTCGCCCCCAGCCACCTGCTTTCCCACAGCCACCTGCTCACCTACAGCCACCACCTGGAATTTGATTATATATGACTTCCAATATATGAAATTAGGGTAGCTTTTTCTGGCGATAACGATTCTGCCATCAGAAATGAGAAATAATGTATTGTACTCAAATTAGATCACTCATTCGAATTCATTTCTGATGCCAGAATTGACAGATTACCCTGAGTCATCTGTGAGGCCACTCACACACTCCATTTTTCTAGCTTCAAACTAAATACATTTGTCTCAAATAATTGTGAATGACTTCATCGGATAAAATTATCGGATAATTAATGTGATGATTCTTGAATAATTTGATGCATCATATCATCAGAATTTTACTACCGTAAATTCTCGCGTATAAGCCTAACTCGCGTATAAGCCGCACCCATAACTTTGACAAATTATATAAGCCGTAGAGGGGGTCTGAATATTCCGATTTTGGTACTGTAGTATACTAATAAAAACTCTCGTATAAGCCGCACCCTATATAGGCATGTTTGGTATCAAAAGAAAGCTGAGTCTGACTCGCGTACAAGCCGCGGCTTCTACGCGAGAATTTACGGTATAGTATACTGAGCGACATACCGGGCATAATCGGTGAGGCGAGCATCACATGATTGCCCATATCTTAGATTTTAAAAAAGTTCATGTTAAAATTGGACATAACCAATTAGAAGTTATAGAACCATTTCCATCTAACCAGAAATGTTTCTGTCACCTGATCTATATACAATACAGGTCGGGTCTGGAGGGTTGTCATGTTGATATTCCCATAAATTCCTGCGTATAATCCTCATGCCGATGATATGAGGTTGATACACTCCCAAAGCATCGGTATGACGACAACATCAAAGGGTATACTACATTAAAGTACCATTCAGCCCATAAAGGGTTAGGGATGGTATATTACATTAAAATAAGATTTACTCATGATTTAAATCTTTATTTTCCAGACATCTGCAACATCCAAACGTGGTGCAGCTGTATGGCGTGTGCAGCAGTCCCATCTGTCTCGTCATGGAGTACATGTGTCATGGTACGTGCTACAGCCACTTAGTGGTTTTATATCATACAAAGACACTGGGACCATGCCATGTATATAAGTCCAACCATTTAAAGGCAGTATGTTACTAAAAAGATCGCATTTGTCGTCATGCTGCACCAATGCAGCCTTGGTGAGTAACTCGCCGGGGGCTTCATTGGTGCTTCATGCTGACCCTTCGGGGGTGTCTCAGCCCTGTAGGGTCTGCATTCATGCATCTTGAAGACCAAGGACATGATGCATTATGCCATGTTTAAAGGGCTAATGATGTCAAAGTACTTAGCATGTAGTGTTATTACAGATTAGAGCTCGTATGTAGATTTGGGCACGTAGCCAACTTATCCTCAGTATATAAACCGAGGAAGTATGTCGTTGACTTCAGTTTCGAAAGGTCCGATTTCAATCCACAGTAGATTTAGTGACGATGTAATTTACCCCCCACTGTTAGAATTTTAACCATCTAACACATTCCTGTTATACGCTGACCCATGGTAGCCCTTGCATGGCATGATAGACTCTGGCATAACCTAGTATACAGGTGTATGACAATGTTAACACACCATGAGCTATACCCATAGGGTGGGGTGTGACATACAGATAGCTCCTCCATTCACCGTCCCCATGACTCCCAGGCCTGAGGGTGGGGTAGACTACCGTACCAGGTACCATAGCTGTGTGCTTTATATACTGTAATCGTGTATGGGCTAACCCCCCAGCTAGGTCTGCCAATAAGGGGAGGTAGGAGCTGTAGGTAAAATAAATGAACTACTACTGTACTATTAGTCAATGGGTGACTGCTCTGTATTCTACTACTTAATAAAGCAGCGATTGGCACCGTCTGTCAAGGGTGCTAGTGATCTACCGATAGTTAACGTATGGGTGCCTATAATTGGAGGTAAATAGTGGCATGTACAAGATTTTAAGTGGTTGATCGCCGGAAAGGGGAAGTATGACCTCACCATTATCGAAACTTCCCAAGAAAAAAATCATGGTAATACTAATCCCAATGCCATATACGGTACATTTATAAGAATGTTTGTTTCACATATAAGTTACACCTCTAAGAATACGTGGCGGAAATAGTGGTGTGCACAACATTTAAAAAGTTGAAAAAAAGGACCCTACGTTAGGTATTTCCTGACATATTTACAAAGTTCCATTTACAGATGTCCATGATATATCGGATAATTTCTGTCCCTGTCCTGTCAAACCCCTTTGGCGGGTCAAGGCTTTTAAAAAAAAGTTCATCATCATCGTCATCACCACTATCACCCCCGCCGCACCTTATCACCTTGTGCCCATGTGACCTGATACGCACCTGGTAGTTGTGTGGGCCTTACCCTGGGGAGTTCCTGGGGTGTGACATGCGGTGGTTAGTACTGGCAGACTGCCATGCCAATTACTGAGACACTCTGACAGGTAGTAAGGCCTAAGGTAGACGCACAGAGGAGAATCTGCCAAGATCTTGAATTGAATTATAAGAACATAGATAACATTTAATTGATCTCATCTTATAACAAAAATTATCATACATTCAACTTGGTTAAAGAGAGTCACTGGCAGACCGTTAAACATCAAATAAATTCATGCTGTAACTGGGCCACTCAGGGTCATGGAGATGAATTTTCCTAAACATACATTTATTTGATTTATTTATTAAGATGTTAACCCTTTAGGGCCGAGCATCGACTATAGTTGATGCCATGGGGGGGGGCCGAGCATCGACTATAGTCATCTTAACTATGGGATTCAGCAAAGGCTCGGCCATGGTACAGTTCCTGTAAAAATTCCCGGCCTCCCACAGCTGATCTATGAAGATTTGGTCGTCATCAAAGGGTTAAATGTATTGCCTTATTTCCAGGTGCGCTGCTTTTCTTCCTCCGCAAGTACCGAGAGAAGTTGTTTGCCATGCCGGGCACCATGCTGGACATGAGTCTGCAGGTGTGTCGCGGCATGAAGTACTTGGAGAGTAAGAGCTTCATCCACCGAGACCTCGCCGCCAGGAACTGCCTCGTCGGGGATAACAACCGCGTTAAGGTGTGCGACTTCGGCCTCACCAGGTAAGGGCGTATAAATATAAATATCAACTTCTAAAAGCGCTCGCAAGAGGTTAAAATCAGTTGAATACCTCATTCCATTAAACCTCGCTGATAAGCCCACCTGCCGTATAAGCGCCCCCCCCCCCCCCCCCCAACCTCCTGCCTTCCACGTTATAAGGCCATAAGAGGCTACACTACATTCTGTCTGAGACATGTAAGTTTATACCGCTCCTGGCTGTGCCCTGGTCATGTGACATGAACAAGGCGTCAAATCTCAAAATTTGGTCGGTTTACCAGAGATGTTTTAAGTACTTCGTAGTGGTCGTAGGAATAGTTTGACACATTTGATAGTGTCTTCGGAATGGATAAAATAAACTTTAACACATGATGTTGGTATGTCCCTCCAGGTTTGTGTTGGACGATGACTACACAAGTTCAGCAGGGGCCAAGTTCCCGATAAAGTGGGCGCCGCCCGAGGTGCTGGGCTACTGCCGCTTCAGCAGCAAATCTGACGTCTGGGCGTTCGGTAAGATTCTGGACCAGAATTATTATTTTACTGCCATATAAAGTAAATGATTTTATGTTTCAGGTTCTGACCTAAAAAAATATATATTTCATGTCTACAAGATTATATGTAGCTCCAAATACAAATATCGCGAATACCCAATTACACATTTTAGAATGTTCTGCTAGGACTGGGTATCTTGAGTGTCGATTGCGTTGATGGGAATGGCCTCAACATTTATCTCAAGTAGGCCTTCTAGTACCAAACTCGTATTCAGGCCATACTTTATATATACTTTGCTCCATCTATAATCTTCAATCCAGGTTACTGTTACACTAAATACAGCGTGACTTTATCTCAAGATAGCTGTAGGAACAAGGTGCCCTCTATCCCATATATTCTTGAAAACGTTCAATTCAGATACTTTAGTATCGTAATGTAACAACAATTATCATTCCATCATTAGCTTATCTTCATAAAAAGAGAAGTGATTCAGGATTGTATATGATTCTATACAAATCATATTTCTATAAGTATTATCCCTGTTCATTCCACAGGTGTTCTCATGTGGGAGATATTCTCTGGTGGGGAGATGCCCTACGGACGGGCCAAAAACCATGAGGTTGTTACCAAAGTGGTAAACGAGAAAGAGCGTTTGGAGAAACCGTCTCGCTGCCCGGCTGATGTCTATAGCATTATGCACGATTGCTGGGAAAGCGTAAGTCTATTTCTGCTACAATACTTTGAGCTGCTCACGACCTCTTTAATTCTAGTTCTGCTACAATACTATGAACTGCTCACGACCTCTTTCAGTCTTATTCCTACTACAATACTTTGAGCTGCTCACGACCTCTTTAAGTCTAGTTCTGCTAAAATACTATGAGCTGTTCATGACCTCTTTAAGTCTAGTTCTGCTACAATACTATGAGCTGTTCATGACCTCTTTAAGTCTAGTTCTGCTACAATACACTGTACTATGAGCCACTCTAGATAATTATACGCACTGGGACGCACTGGTATGTAACGTGCTATACATAAATACACCCAGGCAACAAATATCTTTAGAGACGGCTAATCCGCATAATTTACGTTTCTTAACATCATGAAATAATCACTGAAGTTTAGTTTCTTAAAATATATTTATAACTAAACCATGTATAACTCCTCTTTACAGGCTCCTGAGGATCGCCCCACCTTTGACAAGCTTTACAATAACCTGGACCGTCTACAAGAGGATGGAGTGTACCCTCGGTAAAGGGCCTTTACCAAAAGCATATATGTCATCATTGGAAGACTTATATGTGCAGTTTGGATGGTATCCTGTAATGATAAAGGTGACCTCCCCTGGGATAGCGTTACCTCCGCTGTTGGGAAACTGTTTCTACTGAATGCAAATTGACCTTTGGTTGTGGGATACAGCCTCCTCGGGTTGTCTGTGCAAGGTGACGTGAGATGTACAGTGAGTCGTAATGTGGGAAGAGACCTCTAAAGGAGCTAGGGGGCAAAACATATCAGCTGGATGCTGTTTTATGGGCCTTTTAATGCGGCAAATGTCTGGCAAGTTATGGTTTTTCCTGGAGAATTTGGACCTATGTGATGCAACATCACAGTTATTGCCCTGTGAACACACGGATGTGTCACTATTTCTCCACTTGCACCAAGGTAACCCCCTATTTGGCATTGGAACGACGTGGAAAACTTTACCACTACCTCACGGTAAATTAAACCCACCTATAGAAACAGAAAACAGGCACTATATCAGGAATCAATCACTTTCACTGTTTGGATACATAGCGAAGAGGATTTACTTTTGCGATACATTTTCTGCCGCGATACAATACCCCAGTTGGAGAGAGCACAGTCCCACAAGGCAACATCCTCCTCCCCGTTACCAAGAGGCGTGCCCTATGAAACAACAGTGTCAAACTTTGTGCTACATATTTAAACAGGATCTGGTTCTGGTTCAAGGACAGAACTCCCTAAGGTTCAACTTGGTGTCAGGTATATATGTTATAGTATTGTATGGACATCCTATATTAGCATTGGATCTTCACGCTCCAATCCCCTTTCTATATGATAACAAATGGATATATGCAGAATCATCATATTGTATTTTTTATCCCTTGAGAAATATATTTAGGAGGGGTTTATATTGTGGGATTAGTTGCCATAATATTATCTATCCGTGATAGCCAAATAGTCCTTACAAAAGGACTTTATAATTGTGTAGAATGTAATAAACAGAGCTTTTTGTATATACTTGATGAATGTGTATATTGTGCCTAGACGTAGAGACAAATGTGTTATTTGCTGAAGGTAGCTGTTATATATTTGATTAACCTTGCCATGAAAATCCAGGCTACCATGGTTGCTTGTCTCGTTCAATGCCTAATCAAAATATAGGATATATGTCATATTATGATTATAATAATGTATTCATGACATTAAGTACAGTGGAGGCTATATTCGTGAACACAGAAGTAACCCATTGTTCTCCTTCGTTACTAAACCTGTAGACTTACTAATTGGGCAGGTTTAGATTTTGTTAGCTTGCTTTTTAATAATCAAATGGACACTGGAATCAGGAAACTGTTAGCACTTTTAATGTATATACAGCATCGCCACGTTAACTCTGAAATTCTGTTATAAGAAAATATGCATCATCAGGTTACACAGAGGTCCCCAAATCCCAGTTATGTGTAAAAAGAAAATCTACGATATGTTGTGTGATAAATAGTGCATGGTCCAGGCCAACTTTAATGCAGTTTAGTAAACCTCAAATGAAAATAAGACGTTTCTATTTTCAGGCACATATTTTATACTGTTGTGTATTGTTGTGCCAAGTGATAAATTGACACATATAACTGTTGCTGAGCAGCGTAAAATGTCGTAACCATTTTATACAAATCCATTGTGTGGTTTTAAGTAGTTTAGTCCAGAAAAATAGATACAAGGGTTTCTTATATGAGTAGTGTCAAACTTTTTTTCCACAGACCACATGTGGCTGTTCATAATTAGACTCATATATTATTGCTAGTTGATTCATGTTGGCTGTGAGGTTTTCCCTTTTCTTAATGAATTTACGAAGATTCACACTCTTTCAGAAGTATTTTTTGTGAACAGTGTATCAATGGTGATATCAGAACAGTGTTTATAACCGAGAGGGAAATGTTGTACATGTACTACCATTAACATTGGTTTACCTTACTAGAGTTATATACATATAGTAGATACCCTGCGTGTGTATGTCAAAAAAACCACGACAGACTGGCTGGTGGCGAGTCCGACGGCATAGTATCCTATACCGTTCATTATAACTCAGTTAAGAGGAGGTTATCTGACTTAACCCTCGAGTATGTGAGGGTATACGATATACCCAAGGTGCGAAGTCCTTTGTATTAGCCTTCCACCGTGGGTTAAATACTAATATAGCCCTGTGGTAATTGTGGGACCAGTACCCCTGTATATGTCATAGCCACCCCTTGAATTTAAGATATCTCCATTTAGTATTCAACGTTGTTTCTACACACATGTACCGTTAACGTCCCCAAATAGGAAACTAGGGTATATTTAATTACAGGAAATGAATGCTATGTTACATGTTTAGAACTTTGGTCTGGGACCATAAGTTTGCTGTTTTGACTGATAGATCCTATTATAATGGCCGGATTTTAACAGTATGGATGTGGAAGAAATCCCGTTGTGTAGCGAGTAGTTCATCACACTTTTATATAGGGTCACACATACATAAAATTATAATTGTCAGTTTGGTTTGTGGTATTCCACCAAACTCCAGAAAATTTTACTAAAATTAGTCAAATATTGTTACTTCACTTACGGATATATTCAGTGGAATCCCAGAATACATCCTATATCAGATGCTTTCAACTTGTATATTGGAAGAATAAGATATCATTGCATTTCGTGTGAATGTTATAGAGAACATATATTATACAGAAATTGATGTTTTCAATGTTTTATAGCATGTTATAATTTCGTCTCATTGTTACACGGACAGTTGATATCACGACGGTACTCGAGGGAATACATTTTCCCTGTATACTGACGACCTATTGTATTCCAACATTAGCATGACATATTCAGTCTGTAGTGTTGACATTATTTAAGGCTTTTATACTGACATTCCTTTTGTGAGAGAGACATTTAGGCGTCGAGTATTTATACAATGGCATGAACAGGTTCATATCCATTATAGAGTATAGTGGTTTACCCTTTGTCTACTCCAGTGCTGCATGGAAATACATCTTTGCAGATGGAGATCCTGTATACATACACATACCATATGCATTCGAGTGCAACTTTGTTAACGCATTTCATTGACGGTTTAATATTGCGTAAAAACCATTGGAAATGGCACATCAATAGGTCTACTTCACAATATATCTAAGACTATGTAGTTTTCCGACTAACACACTATGACTATATCTTTTATCATACTGCTACATGTAATTCTGTGTCTACAGATTCTTCTTCAGAATATTGTCTTTCAGAATACCGTCTTTGACATAACGCTCATCTTAAGAGACTAACATACAATGCTGTTTGCCTCCTGTTCACCTTGTTTTGAATGACAAATTACACAATTTTGACATTGAATATAACTTTACAAAATATTTGATTTGGGCTCTTTGTTATGTATATTGGTGATTTTATACTTTGTTATGGTCATTGTAGTAATTAACAGCGCACACGACCATCCCCCCACCAGGATGATTCTTTGTTCTCCACCCATACCCAACCCCAAACCCCTATAACCCAACCCGATACCCAATTCATCTGAAATTGATTCAAAGTTTATCGATAGCTCACGGTATGACGTATTATATTTTTATAGTTACCTGTAGTGCTTACTGAAATTTATATCAATTTGTTATTTTCTAGTGACCGTTGGTTTCTAGGGATTTTACCTATTTAGAACGCTATATATATACTGTACACTGAAATTCAGGGCTATTCATACGTTTATCACCAGAATGCATTAGAACGGCGTATATTAGGGCCATGCCGTTCAACCATTGGTCTCCCACAATAAATATGTTACTAAATTACATTACGTTGTATAGCTCATACCTTTTATTGGGCGGAATTTACTCTGGTGTATGTTTCATGAGTTATGTTTTGTTTTTATAGCTTGATTGGCTGCAAAAAATGAAAAGAGTCAAATAGCCCTCCCTTTGTCCCCATACCCAATCAAAGGATAACGGACCATTAATTAAATCATGTCTATTGATTAGGATTAGGTACGTCATGGGTTTCCTAGTTCAATTCAGTTTCAATTTAAAAATAGCCTAGTACAGCAATGATCTACAACTCCATCCGGCAACCAATCAGTTTCCCAAGTGGATATGCCACTTCTCCTACTTTTGCAGGAATTTGCAGGTACTTTTTTTACATAAGGCCGCTACAGCACCCATGATAACTAAACAGAATGTGCATGTGGGAACAATAGATACCAGGATGTCGCAGCAGACTATTCTATTTATTTCTTGTTGAGAAACAAAAGTGACAATGCTTGAATAAAAGCATACTTAGGATAGAATAAATATAAATATTGCCAGGCTCAAATGGTGATACCACTGCAGAGCTAGGACAGCTTCTCAACACACATACGTCCAATCTCCTCGGCAGAGACTTCCGTTCCCCCAGTCACTTCTATCTCTGCCAAAACCTAAGAACTCTTCTGTGGAAAAAGTCTAGAAAGGGGTACTGCTTCTGTGGTTTCCTATCCGCATCACACACCAGCCATATACCTACACCAAAAATAATCCTTTGGACTATGTCGATTTTCCACCTTTAAATCATGATTGATATGTCTGTAACTTGCAAGATTTGCAGTTTGTGACTCTATTTACATATTTGAATCGAATGGTACATGGGGAATTGCTTATTTAGCTATATTTTAACAGAAGTGTGCAATGGACAGAATCTGTCCATTTGCGAAGCACAGAGGAAGGTTTTTGCAGAGGTGTAGTCTGGGCCGCGGTCCCAAGCGAAATATCTGTCCCTGGAGATTGACATACGTCATCACAATAGCCATAAAACACATCCTTAAAGAATTTAATTGATCCAAAACAACTTTCATAAACACAGATTTGGTCACTTCCATCCAAAACCACATATTCAATTGCCTAGGGAGATATGGTCCAACTAATGAAGAAACTTGTTAGTTTCCAAAGGATGGGCATTATAAGCCATAGTATATAACGTCACTGTTATGTATAATCGAATAGTTATAGTTCATTTCATGTGGAGAAACAAAGAGGAGCGATATCAATTAAAAGAAAAGACCAGTGTAATTTTATGTGGCCTTCTAACGCGGTAGTATTAGTATTAAATAGCAATATGCTGACATAGATAATATCAACATCTGCAGCATTAAGCAGTTAAACCTGAAATAGATTTGGAGAGAGTGACGTCAGAGAGGACCAGAAATATACTCAAACCAATCTAAACCCATAGAAACCCAGTATATTATACTGTCATTTATAGAACAAGATAGTCAATATAGGATTGTGGATTTGTTCACTGTCTACATAAAGTATTTGCGAACCCCTTTCTCTTTCTATTTCACAGAAAGAGCTATTAAGAAGGTCACAAAAGCCTGTTTACATGATGTAAATACAAAATATAAAATCATCTGCGCCTACAGTGCCCTAATATGATTGGCCCTTTAACGGCCCTTAATTGGCCATTAAGGCATACTGAAATGGGTGTACATTACTGAGCAACCAATCAAGAAGTTGTTAGAGTGGTGTCTAGACCAATCAATAGAGATGGCTGATTGTGTCTGGTACATCTTTGGTCTCTTGTTACATCATTTTTACATGAGCAATGATTGCTCCTTTCTGATTTAACTGTGTCAGATTCAACACTTTTATACTGAACATCTGTAAACCAGTACAGTGAAACCCCTTATTTTCATTTACGGTGAATCTCACATTAAATATTTGTCCACCAGGTGGCAGCCTGGGAGATAAGGGGACTTTAGTGGAACCTTTCACTTTAAAACGTTTCTAAATGTGTTAAAATGATAACAATGTCCAATTACCTCATCAAGCACAGGGTCAACCTTGAAGCCTTTGGTACATTATACAGTGAAACTTCGTTTTAAGGAACTCTGATATAAGGAGACCTTGCTTATAAGGAGTAGATTTGTGTGATCCTGATTTTCCCCTATACATTTATATAGTAAGAAAACTCTCTTAGAAGGAGGTGTTTTTACCTTAACCTCTGATATAAGGAGGTAATTTTGGCTCATTTCCTTATTTCGTTCATGCAAACCTTACCCAGGGAAGTTATTTTTCAGGATTACAGTCACATACTGCTTAAAATTGCCCACTGCCCCATCCCATAGAGGTAGGGAGAATACAGTTGTAGCTTCCCTAGGGAGGAAGGGATATCAAAAGCTCCATGAAGGGGATCTAGAAGGGGTTTTGACTTGAAATAATACACACACCCATCTGAATTGTATTCAAATCAAGTCTATAAAGGTATAAGAGACACATGTAGGGAGTGTTCTGTTGCTGGACCTCTATAAGGCTGACCTTGCTTATAAGGAGACCTTGCTTATAAGGAGCAAATTGCATTGGTCCCAAGGTCCTCCTTATAACGAAGTTTAACTGTAGATAATTAATACATAATTTCCTTTTCTATATCAGTGGGAACAAGCAAGGATTGTAAAAACACCCATTTTGTGGTAATTAGAATTATACATATTCACACCGCTGTCAGAGTTGCTTTGTAACAATCCTAGAGTACTCATTGCTCATGGATTATACTCGCATATTACTGTGAGGCATTCAATTATGTCTCTTATGGCCTAATATTTACGGGCCTGAAATTAAGTTGATATAATGAAATCTACCAATGAATCAAGATAAAATGAGAATCATCAATGAATAGCAGAGAATCATCATTATAATAATGATGAATCACCGTTAAATGACAACGGGAAAGCTCCGTAAAATTTAGGGGGATTAGGAGAATACGGTGACCGTAAGAAATACGATGAAAGCTTGGCATTAATTGATGCCAATGAATCACCGTAATTTTACAGGATATTTCTAAGAGTGTATGTTGATAGTACAAATGTCAGAATATTGCTAATTAGTACCAATACTACTGATCACCGGCCACACAAAATTAGGCTGGTCTTTTCTTTTAAATACAAAGGAAGCATATATCACACACACATGAAAATAACCGGTCTAAGTCACTATTCTGCTGTTATAGCGAATAATGTGGGTCACTAAAACGTGTCACATTACTGAAGTGAGCACCCCCCCCCCCCCCACCCCCCGACCCCTACATCCCAACATACACATGACCCATGTAAATGTAACAGGAAAGTATCGGGTTATTGGCATGATAGACACATGATATACACTGGCGTGTAAGCCAATCCAAGCCTGTCAATAACCTGGCCCATCTTTTAATGTGGATCTAAATAGTTTAAATATGAACTAAAATTAATGGTTTATATGTTACTTGTTTTAGAAACCACCCTATGACTATGACTGTATTCTTAAGTTTGAGTTTGTTAATCTTTTATTGACTTAGATTCCGCAACATACATTACGTCTCTCAAATCGAGCCAATATCAATATAGAATCATAGACATGGAATTTAAATACAGATGCAAGTACCGTTCTATCGCTTAAATAGTACACAGGAAGATCACACAATTATTGGACAGCGAAAAGAGGTAGATATGCACATGACGCAAGGGAATGTCAATCAACTAACAAGTAGCAAGGCACATGCCAGTTAAGAAAGTCACTCAGTAGGTTGATTCCATGGGGGTGTAGTTGGTCTCTTACTACGTATGTAACACTTGAGTACAAAAACCAGACAAGGTAAATTAGACTTTAATATACGGCGACTTTATTGTAAAGGTAACTCTTGGGTATTATAGTACAAGTATAACCAGCGGATATACAAGATCAGAACAGATATATAATACAGTGGGGCAACCCTATAGCATAGAGTTAAGCCCGTGAGCACAGGGTGGTCATGTCACGACAGTCCCAAACCTGACTGACTTCCAATGGAGAAGTAGCCGTCTTATATACAGCGCTGCATAGCCACGTGACCGTACTAGCAGCGCCACCTGTTAGGTTTAGTTATGTAAAATGCTTATGTAACAACTACCGACGGTAACCGAAGGTGGTACCGGTACACTACCGTATAGATAACCGAACTAGAGGAGTCGGTGTATGTAACGAACCGACGACACTAGTTAGATGAATAAAACAGTTATTAAACACAATAGAACCGTGTTGTCTTACATCATACAACATACAATAGATATACAACAATAACAGTTAGACTTTATAGTCAACCCGTTACACTACCCCCCTTAAGAATGTAGGAAGGGTTGGTTTTATAATAATAATACCTCTTGGATACATTATATACCACGTATATCTATTTATCAACAAGTAACATTTCTACTCATAGTAACAACAGGCATACATACATGAACAACCAGGTTAACATGTATATAACAGTTTATATCAACAATATAGTCTTTGGTATCAAACCATAGTCCCGTAGGCACATGATATAAAAACTGTCCAACTGATAGTCCTAGACTAGTATCAGTTAAAAGTAAAGGCACCAAATAACCACCTTGGAAACTCAACACATCACCTACTACATTCAGCAATGGTGCGAATCCGTGTGGAGTTAGTGTCCTTATATATAAATAATAGAACTATAATAGCTCTCACTTCCTTTGGCGAAGAAAAGTTTTATAATTGGAACTATAGCAGTTCCCACTTCCTTTGGCGTAGAAAAGTTTATATATAAAAATCCATAGTAGCGTATCCTAAATAAGGTGGGATAGATCGTCATCCTTATTAGGGGCGGTACTCCAGTACCTAGCAGTTTATGGTGATAGAGATGGATAGAGTCCAGTACCGGTATAGTACTTCCATCTCTTGTGAAATATAAATATAAAAAGGTAGGTCCGTGCCTCCCTATAAATAATTATCACAGGAGGATGATCCATATAATAGTTCATAGGTCACAATAGTAGAATGTGACCACAGGATCAGGAGCCCTGGACAGTAGTAGAGAACCGACGGTTGTGGCTTAGTAGTAAACCACGGTTGAAGACATCAGGCTGCTTCCAGTGTGGTGGCAGTAGAGACTAGGTTAAGTCACGACAGCACCGTCGGTCTGCTTCGGTTGTCCAGGGGCGTGTAGCTGCGTCGATGGTTTAGTTTTACCTCCGAGGGGCGGAACAGTGCACCCCAGAGGGCCTGACAGGGGACCATCCTTAGGTGTCCATAGGGACACCGCCGGATGGCTTTTCTTCCCCATCAGGACTTCCTCCAGGAGGGGCCTCCGTGGTGTAAACCACAGCAGCCTCCACCTGGAGAGGAAGGGCTCCACCTGGGGCTACCGAGAGGGTACTCGGCGCCGCAGTAGGCTCCCCGCCACTGACCACCCGGGTAGAGTGTGCCATGAAAGAAAATGGCATCTCATACCTAGGTGGGTGTACTGACAGTACCGGGGTCACAGGAGGAGCAGGCCTTGCGGCAAGCCCCAACCTGGACTGGAGATCTGGAAAACCAGTTCTCTCCCACTCTGTCAGCTTTAGCCCGAACTGTCGGAAGAACTTGGCGTCACAAGTTGTCAACCTTGATTCAAGCTGATCGATCGTAGCCCTCCAGAGGGCATGATCTTGATCCAGATTCGCCTCACGCTCGGCAAGGACTCTGGTGCGTTCAGCAACCCAAGCTTTCCCTTCCCGGATAGCCTGTTCTCTGAGCAACTTGTACTGCTCAAAGTAGGACTTCTCCAAGAAAGAAACCTGAAACTGGAGTAGCTTACTTGCGTTTTCAGCCATCTTAGCCCTGTAGCACTCAAATCCGGGGACTAGAGTGTCAGAGAATCCAGTGTCATAAGCAGGACCGTCTCCAGGCAACAAGGTAACCCTGCTAGCCCTTCGTCAACAGCCCTGTGCTCAGGTACTGGAGTCACCTCGTCATCCCTTGCGGGGTCAGAGGTTGCTCCGTGCTGGGGTGGAGCAGTCGGCTGGGCTGACGCCCCATCCGGCTGTTGTACCTCTACCTGTTCAGCGTCACTGATAGGTGAGATACTCTCCTGTGGAGCTGAAGCTTTCTTTTGCTTCTGGCTCCACTTGTACTGCTTGACATAGTCAGCAGCAACCTGACCCGCCTGCTCGTCACCCAAAGAGTTCTGAACAATAGCCAGTGCATCACCCAGTTTCTGTCTCTCCTGCCTGGGCAGTTGATCAGCAACCGGGGGCAATGCAACCGAAGATACCGTGACGGTACCGACGGTTTGGCTACGGTCGACCTCAGATGTTACCGTGGCGGTGGCGACACGTTTCTTCGCAGGTTCACTGCGGGAACGGTCACGTCCACCTTTGGTATCATCTTTGGATGACTGGCGGCCCCTTTTCAGATCTTTCTTCTTAGGAGGGGTATCCTTTCTGACAGTGGGCATCGGAGTTTCTGTATCTGGCCCGAGATCGGTTTGTTCGCACTTGGCGCCCTTACACAATCTCTCCCAGTCAGCTTCCGTGAGGTAATTCCACTGTTTAAGTTTGTTGGTTCGCCACTTATACTGTAGATTCCCTACACGTTTGTGGCACCCCCAAACCTTCAGTGCAGCCTCAACTCCACGACTAATAGTGCGCTTGTGAACGCCCTTATTGTCGCAAAGATGCCTTACCAAACCAGCCCTCCGTTGGCAACGGAATAGCTCCCCGTCACTGTACTCAGGGCAGGAAGTAGAGGTACTCCCACTCACACAGTACAAGTAGGGACGCACATTCATGTGCTTCTCTACTAAATGACGGGCGAACTTGAACAGGTTCGGCCACCGTTTTGCGGCTGTCGAAGCCCCTTTCAGGCGCTGACAGCGAACATACGGGCAGGGATCCCCTGGCACGTAGTTCTTCCAAGCATATTTCAGCTTGGGGCGGCATGACCTGTGGATGTTAGGTTTATTCCCTTCCAACACTGCCCTGAGGTACACGAGGTACCAGTCAATGGGGTGGGAATCACCTGTCAACCAGTCTTCGTCGTCCGAACCCTCGGTCGTGTGAGGTGCAGGAAGAGCCATTTTGCCATTTTCCTGAACTAAGTCAGAAAGGCTCAGGTTCTTCCGGTCATCATCACGGAGACACAGGTTCAGACGAACATGCGCTGCCTTGGCGCGGAGGCGGCGATTGGCCCTGCTCTCTGCGACAGACCATCCCTCGGCTTCCGCCTTGGACAGTCTATCAGCAACAGCTTTGAGCCTTTCTGCCTCAGTCGGTGCGACCTCTTCGGTAGCAGGAGTTTCAGGGGAAGATGCAATCCTCCTCTTACGCTTCCGCTTCCGTTTGGTCTTGACACGAACCGTGGACCCGTCTGATGAATCACCATCAGGGACCGTCGGTTCTTGTGCCACTACACCGGCGGGTTTCGGAGAAGATCCCCCTGCAGGGTTCTCCTCCTGGTTGGTATTACTACCACCCAGACCAGGTTCTGTCTTCGGAACAACATCACCCGACCCCTCAGGGTTAGGTTCAGCTGGTACCGAAGCCGAGCCTTGACCGACGGTTGGAGCACCGGTAGTGTCCATTTCCGTGTCAGACTCGAGAACTCGGTCTTCCCCGTCGGAGGCCTCAGCCTTCTCCGGGGCCGTGCATTTGCCATCTACACGGGCTGCCATACTGTTAGCTCAGGCGTAGGTGAACCTCACGGTTCACTCACCCGAGCCTTTAGTAGCACAGCAAGTAAACAATAGTGTAGGTACTGCCGGGCAGACCTAGGCACCACTGATCAACACGTTACCCTACGGGCAAACGTGCTGATCTGAAGAAGCCTGGCCGCCTGTGGGGCTTATATACCCCACCCGTCCCCCGTGACCCCGCCCCTTGACCGGCTTCTCAGCCAATCAGGGGTCGCGTCTCCGAGACGCGCCGAGGTGACCCAATTTCTCACGGCTCATTTGGCGGGAGAAATCGATCAGGTGACGCGGGCAGCGCCCTTCCCACGCCTGGCATATCCGACGGTGGGAACTCTCACTGTTGTTTACAATTTTCGTGGCGGAGCCACCGGAAAACCCGGAAATGATATACCGGCGTTAGAGGATATACACAGCAGCGTGTCACTAAGCAATATGTGGTCAAAACTAATCCCATACTTAGAATTAATCGGCAAAGCCAGCCACCCGCCCTGGACACGTGCTTTTCTACCTCCAACGGATAACCACACCGGATAACCCGTCTCTTCTCGTTGTGTTTTGGTGATCGAGTACCGGGCCAATGACCACCGGCCCAGTACGGAACTGTCCATGGAAATTTAATCAAGCCAGCAGCTAAATGTCGTCAACAAGGTAAGAAAAAAATGTTTACACAATTTTATCTCGCTCTCTGACACGTGTGCTCCTCCGTAGACCTTGTACCGGTATGTCCAGCAATGATGACACCGGAGGTATCACCTTGCTTTGTTTACCGGTGTCTACGGTTAGTCCTTTACGCACAGCTGACCCTTTTTTACGAGGCCTACCGCGCTTGGGCTTGGTAACACACGACTGTGGTTCAATCGGTAATTTCCTAGGACGACCCCTTCGGCGCGCTACCGTCGGTACCGACGGTATGACCGTTGGTCCTGCCTTCGGTATCTTCGGTAGCGCAGGGTCGGTTGGTGCTGGTACTCGACCAGCACCGAGGGAATCTTCACCGTCATCTATATATGGAACTCCATACCAAGGTCGGAGTCTAGCCACATGTGATTTAGTGAGAGTCCCTTTTTGCAACCGTATTACTACAGTAGTTTCACTAACCACCATAGTAACCGTATGCGGACCATCCCAGGAGTACAGGGTCTTGACTTTGGAATTTGGTGTGCTAAATCTCGCGACCTTATCCCCCACCTTGAATTGGCGGAGTTTAAGGCCCGTGTCATAGCCCACCTTCTGCAAACTAGCAGATTTTTCCAAGTTGTCCCTTACTACTCCATAGGACTCGCGTAATGATTGTCGAAGTGATTCAACAAACATCACTGTGCAGGGTTGCTCGAGCTGGTGTCCCTGCACTCCATAGACCATGTCACTAGGCATGACTATGTCTTCACCCATTACGAGCATATTAGGCGTACAGCCCGTCGACGCATGTTCGGTAGCATTGTAAGCATGGGAGATATAGCGAGCGTGCTCATCCCAATCATCCCGGTGCTCATTAACCATTGTCGTGAGACATTGGATCAACGTCCGATTGAAACGTTCCACCATACCATCCGATTGAGGTCGGTAGGGGTTCGTATGCGTCTTGCAGATGTGTATTTTACTACACAGTTCTGCCCACAGTCGAGATTCAAACTCACGACCCTGGTCGGAGTGAAGCATTAAAGGACCTCCCCACGTGAGGATCCAATTCTCGAAAAGTGCTTCTGCGCAGGTAACAGCCGTATGATTTACCATCGGATATACTTGGACATACTTGGTATAGTAGTCCTGTACCACCATCATACAGGTATTCCCACGGGGGGTCGTGTTGAAACCACTAATGATATCAACAGCGATCCGGGCAAATCGAACACCGAATAGCTCTTGACTTAGAGGTAGTTTACCAATACCAGGTCCAGGCTTTGATAAACAGCATTGGGGACATTGTTTCACCCAACGCCGTATGTCCAAAGTCATACCAGGCCAGTAATATCTACTCTTAATCTTTGCCTCAGTCCGTTGTCTGCCAAAGTGTGCTGAAGTTCGGTGGCCATGACAGTAATTGAGCAACTGTAGTCTGAGTGACAAAGGCACTACAGACTGAGCTGTTCTCTTCCTGCCAGGTTGCACCCTCCAGCGGCACAATACACTGTTCCGTATAAAAAGATTATCCCACTGAGCTAACAGTTGTCTAACTTCTTTACATTCCAGCGAAAGTGCGGGGCGAACAGGCTTGGACAGGCCCAACAACTTCAAGGAGTACACCCTCGAAATAGCCGGATCTGCAAGCTGCTCATCCTTCAAGTGATTTAACGTCCAGTTAGGAACTTTCGCACCCACAGACGCAATCACTGCATTGTGAGACCCACAGTCTCGGCAGTCTACACGATGACAGTTCCGGATAGGATAGCGGGACAGGCTGTCCGCATTCACATGATCTACTCCACTCCTGTGTATGATATGCTCATTCGTCATGCCAAACTCAGAGAGGTGGTTCAACCATCTACCCATCATCCCCTCAGCGTCCTTGAAGTTAAGGAGCCACTGCAGAGATGAATGATCCGTCCGTACGAGATAATTCCCACCATATAGGAAATGTCTGTACTTTTTTGTGTAAACCACCACTGCCAAGAGTTCACGCTTGGTTGTGCAGTAGTTACGTTGTGTTTTGCTTAGACTGTTGGACGAAAATGCCAGCGGCACTTCTCGCCCATCCTGGATCTGCGACAAGGCAGCACCAATACTTGTATTAGAAGCATCAGTGTCCAAGATGAACTTACCAACAGGTGCAGGGTAGTGCAAAACAGGTGTTTCTAAGAAGAGTCTCTTTAACTCACTGAAAGACTGTTCTGCGGCTGGAGACCAGACTATCTTAGCCTTAGCCTTCTTCTCTCCAATCATCAGCTCTTGTAAGGGAGCTGCGACTCTCGAGAATCCAGGTATAAAATCTCTGTAGTATGAACAAAACCCGATGAAAGAGCGTATCTCCTTCGTGTCCATCGGACGAGGCCAGTTCTGTACCACTTCGATCTTATGAGGATCAGCCATGATGCCATGTTCAGAAACAATTCTACCTAGGTATTCAACTGATTTCCTAAAAAGCTTGCACTTTGAAGGTTTCAATTTCAGACCATATGATAAGATGCGTTTCAGCACAGCTTGGAGGTTCTGTAGAGTTTCCTCCACAGAACCACCGAAGACGATGATGTCGTCCAAGTATACTAGGCACTTCTTCCAAAGTAAACCCCGTAACATGGTTTCCATCATTGCCTCGAAGGTTGCCGGGGCATTGCATAGCCCAAATGGCATGACGTTGAACTCAAATAGTCCCATATGGGTAGAAAATGCGGTTTTTTCTCGGTCCCGGGGGTCCATGCCGATCTGCCAATAACCAGATTGTAAATCTAGTGTACAGAACCATTTCGCCCCACCCAGAGATTCCACACATTCATCTATCCGAGGTAGAGGATATGCATTCTTCCTAGTGAGTCCGTTCAACTTCCTATAGTCAATGCAAAATCGACAGGAACCATCCTTCTTGGTGACCATCACCACAGGACTTGACCATGGACTCTCACTAGGTTGAATCACATCTTCATCCAACATCTTTTCTACCTCAGCCTCCATAGCACTTTTTTTAGCCATGGGTAACCGACGGTAGGGGATTCTACTGGGAAGCGCGTCCCCAGTGTCAACCCGGTGTTGTACCGTATTGGTACGCCCTAGAGGATCTCCTGGTTGCGCAAAGGCGTCAGATAATTCCGACAGCTCATTTGCCACCATTTCGCTCTCTAGGGTTGTGAGGTGTGACTCACACAACAGGGACCTTAAATGTTTCGGCAGGTTGGATTTAGCTAGAGCCTCCTCGTGAGAAGAGTCTCCCGCCACCACACCTACTTCCACAAAGTCCGTAGTTAGTGAGTCTACCCCATATGCTCGCGTGGTGTTACCAATAGGCGTCCCCTTTCGTAGAGTGATTTCTCTACTACTCGAGTTACAAATCGGTATCACCCCCCAACGAGCGTTGGCCAGGTAAGTATGATAGCCAGCAAGACCTAACTCAGAGAGCTTTTGATCTTCTGGTTCAAACATTCCCGGCCGTTTGGCCTGCACTCCCACGCAGCTGACTAGGACATCGGATACATGTCCTGCTGCCAACTTTGTGTCTTGTGCCACTGACGCCACAGAAGAACCATTCCTTAAAACGCACTGTACAGATTGTTTATAAGGATGTTTAATCTGAAGTCGGCCTGTTGCGGTGTTCATTGTTACCCCGTAAAGAGCAGCAAAGTCCATCCCCAGTATGCCATCATCAGTGATGTCGGTGATGGTTGGACATATCCAGTATGTCTTGCCATCGACCAACATAGGTTTTACAGTTCTGCCATAAGTCTGCATACTATCTCCCGTAGCAGTCCGAGCCTTTACTCCCAGTAGCGGAGCTTCGGGCTGGTTGCAAAGACGGGCCATGAATTTACGATCGACCAAGGTGTGAGATGCACCCGTGTCGACCAAAAATTCACCACGCGTCCCGGAAATAACCAGACTCAGGTACCAACGCTGTCCCCGTAAAGGGACACACTCAGAGGTCAGCATCGGGCTTCCCCCTCCATCCATAGCAACCCCTTTTGTCAGGAGATAATCCCAACACGGGTCGCTCGGGGAGTCTTGAATCACACTGCTCTGGGCAATTGATTCTAACCAAGACTCCTCTAAGCCAGCGACTACAGAATCCTCCGGATTCCGTTCGTCCTTGCCAGCCCCGCCTTGCCAGACACTTACAGGTTGTACAGACCCTTCTGCCTCTGCGCGGCCTTGGTTCATGGAAGAGTTAACACCGTCTACTAAGCCCTTACAGGCATGGCTAACTGTGGGGGCGCCATCCTTGCCAAGAGGATGGGCCCCATTCAGTTTTCCGTCTCCTTTTCGGTTTTAGCAGCGACGGGTGCAGGGGCTTTGCATTCGCTAGCCCAATGACCCATCTTTTGACAGCGTCTACATGGCTGAGGTTTCGTGTCCTTTTTCTTCTTTTTCCTTCTCTTTCCAGATCCAGAATCAGAAGTGGACGCAGAGCTCTTTTCTAAGTGCTTCCGCAACAAACCCTCAATCATCTTTTCCATGTCCCTGTCAGGCATTACTGCCGCCACCTCCTCGGAGGCGGGCTGTTTTTTCTTAGGTGGTTTTGTGGCGGCCTCTACCACCTGAGCTCCTTTCGGGGCTACAGATGGAGCTGCCGACACTCCTCCACTAGGAAAAACAGCCTGTTTGGTGTCATACACATCTGCATGGTCAAAAAGGTCAGCTAGAGATAAGTCCGGCTGCCATTTCTCCCGCAGATATGCCTGGAGATTGGTGTCTCTGACTCCATTGACAAACCTGGAGGTTAACTCCTGGATGACAGTGGGGGTGTCAGGTCTACATCCCTGATAACACTCGGATATCAGTTCCTGTAGAGCAAATCCGTAGGATCTCAGATGCTCGTCCTTGCGTTGGACACGTTTGAGCAGCTGAGTCCTTGGGTCATGCTCACCAATCTTCCCAATTGCCCATTCAGCTGTTTCTTCAAGTGAGCTCAATGTCTTGATCTTCACTCTCTCGAACGCCAAAAGGGCTGGTTCACCTGGCCCGTTGCAGAGTGCCTGCTTCAGAGCAACCAGCGCTTGCTGATTGTTCCAGCGATTGCTCTCCACAATAGCCTTGAACAGAACTTTGTACTTTCTCCAGGGTGGCGACCCTGTGAAAGGCGGAATATCGATGGCCTTTTGACGGGCTGCATCAGGATGTTTGATCTCCCCAAAGTTGAAAGGAGCATACCGTTCATCCAGTTCATCGATGTCCCGCGGGACGATGTCTGTCCCCAGCTTCTCAATAGCCGGATTCCGGTCGTACTTAGCCCGCTGGACAGGAGTTAAGCCCTGTCTAGCTCTGGGTTTCGGTACTGGAACTGAGACCATGGTCTGCTGTTGGTTCAACATCGTTGAACCAGTAGATGGGTGGGTGTATCCTGGAGGTGTTGCCGTGCCTCCATAGGCGCCCCCACAGACCGGAGTCTGTAGATAGCTAGCCCCCATCTGAGGTGTCATACCTGTTACCGTGGTGTGTACTAACGGCGGGACACTTGAAGGTGTCACTGTCGTGTACACATTGGGTGCGGGTATGACTGGAGGTACCACTGTGGTAGCTGGTGGTACTTGCTCCGACTTCGTCTTCAGGTCATGATTGACTTGCCTTAAGCTTGCGAGGTCTTGTCTGGCTAAGTGGAGCTGCGTGCTCAAATCCTTTCCCAAGGAAGTTAAGCTTGCAACCTCACATTCGCCAGACACCCTCTGGTGCAAAAGTTTGTCAACCTCCACCTTGTGGGAAGCCATCTCGTTCTGGAGTTCCAGCAGGAACTTTTTCTTCTCATCAACCTCCCTTAGGAATAACTTCCTAGTTTGATTGATGGAAGCAAGTTCCTTCCGGGCTTCCGCGAGCTCATGCAACTCAGTTTTCCTGGTGGGGATACCCATGGCAGCTAGTAGGTCCCCATCCAGTGGTAAACTGGATGGCTCATCTACTGCTGGCGGATACCCCTTACCAGGAGCTTCTGTTGCCACATTAGTCTTCTTTGATAGCCCGCCACCCCCCATACCGTTCGGTGTAGGAGTGGCACCATCAGTGAAAACCGACGTGTCTGGATCCAATGAAGGATCTGCTACCGTCGGTGTAGAACCGAAGGCAGCTGGGCCGAGAGTTTTAGGCTCTCTACCCGGTATTTTCTGACCCTCAGGACAGAAAAGATTCGTGGAAAGGGAGTCCAACGATCTCCTGGAGCTTATATCAAAGGGTCCCGGGATTGGAGATTGCTCCCCATCCTCTCCTCTGGTAAAGGCTTCCACAATAGGATCACCTATTGCTTCTTGGGAGAGGTCGTCACCGGGCACCTCCAAGGCTGCCCGGCTCTCCCCCCTATTGGATTTGCCTGTGAAGAAGCGTACATTCTGTACGGCTTCTTCACGTTCCTCAGCAGGGGTTTTAGTCCTGCCGCTGAACGAGCTGACAAAATCGTATAGGTAATCCATATACTGTAAGTCTATTTAATACCCTATCAATGGTCGGTTCGATCAAGTGGTCACGGCACCAATGTAGTTGGTCTCTTACTACGTATGTAACACTTGAGTACAAAAACCAGACAAGGTAAATTAGACTTTAATATACGGCGACTTTATTGTAAAGGTAACTCTTGGGTATTATAGTACAAGTATAACCAGCGGATATACAAGATCAGAACAGATATATAATACAGTGGGGCAACCCTATAGCATAGAGTTAAGCCCGTGAGCACAGGGTGGTCATGTCACGACAGTCCCAAACCTGACTGACTTCCAATGGAGAAGTAGCCGTCTTATATACAGCGCTGCATAGCCACGTGACCGTACTAGCAGCGCCACCTGTTAGGTTTAGTTATGTAAAATGCTTATGTAACAACTACCGACGGTAACCGAAGGTGGTACCGGTACACTACCGTATAGATAACCGAACTAGAGGAGTCGGTGTATGTAACGAACCGACGACACTAGTTAGATGAATAAAACAGTTATTAAACACAATAGAACCGTGTTGTCTTACATCATACAACATACAATAGATATACAACAATAACAGTTAGACTTTATAGTCAACCCGTTACAGGGGGTTACAACATCCAATCTCATCAATCCATTGATAATCATAGTCAGCAAAGACATAATCACAGTCAGTAAAGATATTAATTATAACATTTCTAGCAACTACTATAATGGTACAAAGGTTGTATATCTGTTATATGCTGATGACCTTGTTTTATTCTCTACCACACCTAAGGGACTACAAACCCAAATCGATAATTTATTTCAATACTGTAGAAAGTGGCATTTAATTGTAAATATGTCCAAATCAAATATTTTGGTGTTTCATGAAAAGAAAAATTTAAAGTCGTGCCTATTCAAGTATGGCAAGGAGCCCTTGGCTAAGGTCACAACCTACAAGTATCTAGGCTTCACATTACAATCTGACCATAAAGATATTTTTCATAAGGTCTATCAAGAACTTGCCGATAAAGGGAGGAAAGCTGTACATGAAGTATATTCCAACTGTTCTGAGCACATTGGTCAACCGAAGCCCCGAACTGCTCTAAAGCTATTCGATAATCAAGTGAGGCCATGCATCGATCATGGTTGTGAAATTTGGGGTCTAAACAGAGGGAGAGAAGTTGACAAACTGGAAATAAGACAGCTGAGATATTTAAAATCTATGCTTGGGGTACGAAAACAAACAACCTCTGCAGCAGTTTATGCAGATACAGGTAGAGTTCCCCTCAGGGCCTTCTGGGAAGTACAAACTATAAAATACTGGAAAAGAATCTCAAATCTCCCAAACTCCCATGTTCTCAAGAAATGCTACTTAAGCTTGCACAAGTTAGATGAAGAGGACCAGATTAACTGGTGCAGTAACGTTAGACACCTTCTTGACAGGCTGGGTGATACATACAACAATTTATGGGATACACAAAGAACTGGTGCTAGCCCAATTCCAATTGGGGCTCTGACTGAAGCTATCTATGGGAAATATAGGACTAGTATTATGGGTGAAATTAATGAAGCAGGTGAGGGTAAGAAACTCAGAACATATCGAACATTTAAAACGGAATTCAGATTAGAACACTATCTCTTTAATTTAAATAACTGTAAATACAGGTATGCCCTAGCACAATTTAGGCTAAGTTCGCACAATCTGGGAATAGAGACTGGTCGGCATTGCAGGCCACCCAAACCTGCTAGTGGGAGGATTTGTCTCTATTGCCAGAGTGGATCTGTGGATAATGAGGTACATTTTCTCACAAAGTGTACATTTCATAATGAATACAGAGAGGTATTCGAAAATGTTGTCAAAAGTATTATACCGAACTACGCTAACACATCTGACACTGATAAATTTGAGAAGGTTATGAAAACACCAGAGCATATTGTTATTAACCCTTTAAGGGCCGCTGCTGCCTCTGGGCAGCACCTAAAATACCCCTGAAAAACCGCTGCTGCCATATGGCAGCAAAAATGCTGGCCTATGGCAGCAATAGTACTGAATTATAACTCCTGCTACGAAGCAAAGAATAAGAATTTTTGAATCAATCCAGAAATATTTAACATGTATACTATGTCCCTTTCTCAGAAAGGTGTAAATTATGTGTCCAATACAGCTTATTTCACTCCCTATCCACTATCCCAGGGGGCACATTCTTGCAAAGTTGCATATTCCCATGGCTTAGGGCCGGTGGTTAAGGCCCAAATTACATTTTTCAAGGCCAGCAGGGAAAGGGTTAATGCACTGGGAAAATATGTATATATGGCCTTCAAACAACGACAACAAGTTTGAGTTTGAGGTTAATGTGTTTGTAGGTCAATAATGTTTGAAAGTTTAATCTGTAATACAAAACTGTGACCCAACTGGGTATGTATGCCATGTATCCATGTCTCTGTACGTCTGTACATATGTGTTTTCTAGTCGTTTACATTTGTGTAGTATTGTGTGGTAGTCTAGTATATTTCCATTTTGTCATGTATTGTAGCATAGTTTGTAGATTTAGTTTATATAACCTTTATGTATGACACATAAGTCAGAAATGACTTCATTTCAGTTGTCAATAAAAGATATTATTATTATTATTATTATTATAATAGACTTCATCCACGGGTGGAATGTTAGTACAGTCATACCTCGTGTACAGCAATATATCACATCATTTTATCACAGATAGATTATACACTCTGATACTTCGGTATAGGCAATTATTGAATTACCGATACACGCAGAGGACCATCCATCCTTCGATCATATACTGTATTATGAATCCATTGATACAATCAGACAGTTAGTTGCTCTTGATCACATGGATAAAGGTTTTGTAAGTATCTATATGTTGTACCTCTGGTTCCAGTTCATCCCACAAAAACCTGCCCCTATAAGTATAATGGGCTCTTCAAGTAGAGTGCCCCTTTCGGATGCTGCAGCCTAAATAATATCTTTACGTTACTGCGTAGGACTCTCGCAGGTACGATGAGGTTTTCGATTATTCTACTGTGTTTGAACATCAGGCCCAGTAGATGTACACCACGACGCCTCATGAACTTATCTATGCTACAGGTCTCATGCAGCGCTTGCCTGGTTATCAGTTTAGGGTCTCTGATGTTCATACAATATATTAGATAGTGGTTCTGTATCGTCTGGACATCACCAGAGGTGCTCTCGGGGCCACCCTCTAAAACAAAGTCACAATACTCCAGACAAGGCAGGATCAGCTGCTTATATAACAGTAGAGAAAGGTCAAGGTCCATAAACTTTTTTAATCTCCGTAGATTAGTTAGTTTCCCTCTACCTGCACCAAGCACCTTGTTACAGTGAGGGACAAGAGACAAATTATGATGCATCTATGGAAACCCCTAGATAGTTAAAGGTTTTAACCACCTGTAGCATTTTGCCACTAAGAGTAATACCGTAATTTTGGAAAACACAATTGTCATTTTCAGATCTACACCATAGGATCTTGGTTTTTGACTCAGGGTAAACTGAGTAATACTAAACGACTGAACCATGTTTTAAGACGTTTTTGTTACATAGCAGAATGTCTATCATTCAGCCTGTGTTATAGATAGACATCAGATGATAAAAAAGATAGATGGGCAAGGTCGGGGGACAAATGTTTCCTTTGAAAAGAAATGTGAAATGTCTTTTATTCTGCATGATATTGACCTGCGATCTTCACATACTGATTTCTCTCTTTCGCATAAACTCTTAACTATTCTTAAATTGCTACCCTCTAAATGAAAGCCACATAGGCTTCAGTGTTAAAGCAAGATAGAAATGACATATTTTGCCAAAGTGCCCCATATTTCTCTCTTCACATGCCAAGAGGCCATCTTGTACACTGGAAATACCCTCCAACACACAGTAAAGAACCATCTAAGTGCTTTAAATTAAATCTAAATTAAAGACACCAGAACAGAGCAACACAAGACAAATATTATAGTTCCTATTGCAACCGTCATGCAGAAGGTGGCGCCACTGCGACTTCTCGTATTGCCACCTGTGGTACACCTGCTATTCACAAGGGGGGGGTGTTGGTTGGACAGAGGATTAGTATACCTGCACTCCACAAGGGGGCTCTGTCATGGCTCTGTGTCGTCACCTATTGCTGTGCTATGTACGTCACAGTTGGTATTTTTGAACTCGCTTTTTGACAAAGACAGAAGGCGGTACATGCCCACAGCCGGCGACTGTCGCCCACACCCACCTGCACACCCACACCCACCTGCTCTCCCACACACACCTGCTCACCGACACACACCTGCTGGCCTGAAATGGAATAACATACATGTATGACACATGACTTGAGGGTACCTTTAAACAAGGAATTCATTCCTGATGCCAGAATTGACCAATAAATGAGTATAAGGGAGTACTATATCTAACTGTACATGATAAGCTACAGACCCAGGTTTGTCGGAATGGTGTTAAACATCCATTACTCATTTACACACCCAGCTTACCCTGAGTCATCTGTGAGGCCACTCACACGCTCAATCGTATTTATAACTACTGCACCACTGACTCACCCTATCCAGATCTTCCTGCAATAGTACTCACACCAGCTCTGGATCTCGGTTACGGATGGCTATGGCTAAGTCGTCAACATGCTGGAGTGATGAAGACAGG
The DNA here is from genome assembly GCA_947462335.1 of Harmothoe impar. Lineage (NCBI taxonomy): Eukaryota > Metazoa > Annelida > Polychaeta > Phyllodocida > Polynoidae > Harmothoe > Harmothoe impar. Next base: position 44,460,240 of record OX381710.1, read on the forward strand.
TGATCACACTATTAATGTAGATTATAAACAGAAGTGGCCCCAGCACAGAGTCTTGCGGTACACCACAATTGATCCCTCTAGCATCAGAGGACACTCCCTCAATTACAGTTTGTTGAGTTCTATTGTTTAGGTAGCTGCGGAACCAATCAGCCACCGAGTCACTACACCCAATTTTGTATAACTCATTCATCAGGAGGAGGTGGTAGACTGTGTCAAAAGCCTTCCTCAGATCGAGGAAGACAACAGCCACCACCTCCCCCTGTTCATTGAACCATAAAGGTCCTGCAACAGACCGTACACAGCATCGGATGTGAGCGGCCCGGCATAAAAACCAAATTGGTGCCTACTTATTATGTCAAACTCAATGAGATAGGCCATTAGTTGATGATGTACTGCTTTTTCAATGAGTTTGGAAAAACACTCAACTGGTTGACAGGTTGCCAATTAGTTACTCTCTCCAAATCCCCACCCTTAGGCGTAAAGGCCCAAAGTGCTCCCCCTCTCCCTATCATGAAATAATATACCCATATTGGGGTAAGTGTGCAACCATCGAAGTCTCGTAAATCATGAGCTCACTCCTCGACAACCACATTTAGTTTCCATCTACCACACAAGGGGGCGGCGCTAGCAAAGGCAATGGAACACAGTCCAAGGAATAATGCTTCCAAAACTCACACCCAACAGTGTTTACACATGACATTTACATAATATGTAAATTGGAAATGCAACAGACATATTATGTCTGTTGCATTTCCAATTTACCTTATTTTTCAAAGTTGTCTTTCAGCTATATACCACTCTACCTTTAATGAAAACGCTCCTGAGCTTCCTTGCTACCAAATTGCCACCAGGCTCTCTTTATGAGAAAAGAAATCACCCCTTACCTTTTCCCCTAACACACCATTTCTTTTATTGGCTCAGAGTTGACCCCTGGTTTTAGTGATCTGCCTCTGAAACGCTCTAACACCTTTTCAATATCACATTGTGTTGATCAATGACGAAAAAACACCTATCATTTTTTTCAGATTCGAAAAAAAAGTTAGCAAAAAAGACATTTAAAAAGGATGCCAATTTTTGAATCAACGTCCTATAAATTCTTTTTAACATTCCACCCTATGGAGAGCTCAGGGGTGCACATATGTGTACTACGAAAAACAAACCAAGTACACCATTCCAAATTTCATGTTAGTCCCGCCTCAGTGGTAAAAAATCAACATTAAAAATGAAATGAACTATTTAAGACAGCACATACATAGGTGTGTATGATTTAGCAAAGCAAAGCCTAAACATGTGATAAGCAGGGGCAGATAAGTGTGAGCAAGGCTGGATGAATGTGAAGATGGACGGGTGAGTGTGGACATGAGTGAGGACATGAATGCAGGAGTGTAGACATGAGTGCATGCATGTCGACGTGGGTGAATGAGTGTGGCAATGAGTGGATGGCCGTGTACGAACTCACGTTCAGAACAACTTCTTTCAGGCAGTCTTATCTAGGCAAACTTCTTGCAGACAAATCTTTCTCAGACAAACTTCTCTCAGATAAAACTTCTCTCAGACAAACCTCTCTCACCCTACTGCTCACAGACAAAAGTATGTGTAATACAATGCTCACTCTAGCCAATTGAGCCCCTACTATTAGAATCTGTCCTTCTTGCCAGTTTGACACATTGCGAGAGATATCTTCTAGCATTAGCATGAAATGCGTCTGATGAATTCATAGGCTCCTTCCAAATTGACCCGTCAAGTATAGCCTTGCCTTATTGCAGGGAAGTGGCCCATTGGTCCGTGTGTAACCTTGTGACGGGTATGCCACCTAGCTATGGAAATGGTACTCACTCACTCCCTCACTCATTGGACCTTTCTGTGCAAATTTATTTATTATTATTGATGGAGATAACGGCTTTTTGTAACACATAAATTGATGCAGGTCACGTTATTTTGTTGCAAGTAACGGCTGGCTGGCCTGCCGCTATGTGTACTACTACAGTTAACGTTAGTTAGTGCACATCACGGTGGCAGATAACGGTTGTATACATGTATGTATGCACATAATAAATGCAGATAACGTTATTTTGATATGGAGATAGCGGTTGTATTCTTTTTATTTTAATACCGTACCGTACAACATGGTCATCCAGGTCTAAGTTTCAGACTCACCCGTCAATTGCCTAATTAGAGTTATATGTAGGTATTAATAAAAAAAAATCAAGTATCAGGGTACAGGTGAGTGCATATAACGGTGGTGCAAAATACATCCTATAGGACCCCTTTCTAAAACCTTCTCTCTTTTTGGTGGGGGGGGGGGGAGGGGGAGAGACATGTATCCAATATAAGCTCCACACCATCTTCTGCTAACAGAAACAGCTGAGTGTTGGGTGTGTATGTGCTGATAGGGTCGGTATCCATGTGGCCTACATGCCCCATGTGGACGTTAAGTGAGCCGGGTACCTAAGTGGGCCGGCCGGAGGGCAGGTCTGATGGTGGTGTCCTGTCGTTGACCCATTGACACCGACCTAGTCATGATGATCCAGGGAGGCTGCAAGGGACTGGGTGGGGGATGCATGGATGGGGGGGGGGGGGGGGTAGGGATCCAACGCTATAGTTAGTCTAGATTCAAAGTTGTGGAGGGGTACGTAGGCCAGGCGGTGGTATATATAGTAGTAAAAAAACAAAGAATTAAATATTGATTCTATCCTAAGCATGCTTTTAATTGTGGCGAGGCATAATGATAATCATGAGGGGTGCATTAAATCCCACAAAATTCGCGTAGGTTTATTATATAAACCATTGTCTAACCCTGTTGCTGAGGAGTCATCATAGTGTCATGCACATACATGCCTGAAGTAGTTTGCACAACATTATATGTTTATCATGCAGCATAGATTATAATATTGTTCTCTACAGTTATCATCTAACTTGATATAATAATAAGTAAAGTTTTCTTTACCTATACTGTTGTGACACCGATGTACATTTGGGATTAAAACAGACTTATACACTTACCCCACCACTTCTCTTATTGTGAGTTGTTTATATAACCATGATCCCTTCTCGATGTAAAGCCTGAACTGACTATAAATATACCATTGAGCCACCTAGCCCTGCATCTATCCCCCAGTCCATATATACACCATTATGTTACCCCACTTGTATTACCATTCTCCACTATACACACAAGGCCATACCCCTCCTGTATATGATGGAGTCATAGTCACCACTACTGAACTAGGCCGACCTAGCGGATCCAACCCCCTTTTCCCAAGTTCTCCCCAACTCACCCCTCACCCATCCCTCACCCCTAGCTGGCACTTCTCTACCCCTCCTGTAGCCCGGATAGCAGCATCTGGAGAGGGTTTCATGTGAACAGCACTGTGCCCTGGGAAGTTGGATCATAACTTCTGCTGACCTGTTTTGAGCTTCATCACCTCTCAGGTAGAGACAGCCCAGGTAGGTGTGAAACAATGTGTTACCTTTTAAGATGTTTGGGGGTCGGAGGGGGGGGGGTCCAGTTACTTTGCCTATGCTTAGCCTTATGATTTAATTTTAACGCTCTGGTTGTTGTTACTCACTGATGTTAACCCCTTAAAGTTATACTCTACTAAGCATATGGGCAAGTAACCCTGGATAAACCTAGTACAAATGTAACGTGGACTATTATCCTGGAGATATATCGGGTGGAGTACTGTTACTGTCAGTATGTTGGTTCTAAATGTCTATCATTCTATGCTTTTAATATTGAACCAGCCGTGTGCACTTTAATATTGAATATTATCATCATTTTGATAGAGTATACAGTTAAAGAAAAGTGTCAATCCTGCTTCCATGTGGATAATAGTTCATATATTTGCGTGTGTAAGATATCCGTGTGGATATACTTTTGATTTCAGTTGGGATTTTGCACATAAGCAGTTCCTGTGTGGAATCACAGGATACTAAGATATACAGCATAACGATTTCATTCCATTCTGATATAAATGAGTCCCAAGCGAGAATGTTTTATCATGAAACAGGACGAATTACGTGGATCCCTTAGCATAGCCCATACCTCTTTATTCAGTGCAGGGCACAACAGCAGCCTATCGTTCCCATCTCTTACGTCAGCCTGTTATATAACCTACACTGGGGCCCTTTACCTCTCCTTTTCTGAGTGTCCCAGTCACCACAGGCGGTCTGGGTGTCACAATACACATCCCAGCCTGGGACACCCTGAGACTGTTGTGCGGCTCTCTGTATTGGGCCCAAGGCTCTTTGTTGGGTCCCGATGCCCCCCACCCTTTCCTACCTCGCGTATACCCCGTAATTATCATTGACAATGACATGGTTAGACACTATCAGTTACTGAAGCAAGTATGATATTGAAGGAACCTATCATCCGTGATAAACGCTATTTTGACATAAAATAACGTTGGGTGATACACGTAACTCGTTTAATGTACTCGTTTTTTGAAAACATGGATCGATGAGCTAAATCTAGGGTAAACTTCGGGGTAAACTTACTATCAGGTTTTCCCCTGACCATTAGAGACGTTCAATAACCTCAACATTGAATGGTTTTGGGATTCCCGTTGTTCATATCTTATAATTCTACCAGAAACTGTTCATTGCATAAAATGTTGACATATCTGAAAATATAATACAAAAAAAAAGTTAATTATCATCTGTCCAGAGTCATTTGGCATCCATATGAGCTGTGTTTATCATGATAATCTAATGTTCAGATACTTCAATGCCATCTGGAGGGTGGCCATTTCTTTAACAAAATAAAAGAGGGGTGGGGGCCATGAGAGCGTCCCAAATAATATTTTTGGCCTCCCTCTTTCAAGGGGTCTATTATTTACCCCCTCCCAAATCCACCCCCTGTTGTTAGAAAAATGGGCACTACCTTAATTAATAACGCATTTAATTGACTATTAACCTCATTAATTACGGGGGAAAAAGACATTTAGGATACAAGATGGCTACATAGTAGTGTATTGTATATACCCTCTTGTACTATAGTATCCATCAACCTGTTGACAGAATCGGGACCCGGCTAGCTGTAGGTAGAGCATGCCTCTTATTATATTGTAGCGGGTCGTGATCTGAATCTGGCGCCATCTACCGCCACACCAGCACCACTGCTAGCAGCTGTCCTATATATAGGCCATCTGAGCTGTACATGGCTCAATGGCATGCTCCTGCATTGAGCTGCTCATTCACAAGTAACAGAGCGCCCATATGGGACAGCACGATATTGCCGTTAATTGATCCACTTTAAAAGATAATGCTCTAATGAATCTCCTGGAACCATTCATGTGTACTTATTTCACGCAATGTTACATATTAAGGATGCTGCTGATTAGTGATACCAACGTAAAGATAACTCAGGTCACCCTCTCTTGCCACATACGTCTATAGATACCTGCCCTCCTTGAGGACACTATACACTGATAATTTGTAATGTTAAAGTGGTTAGTCTGTACTGGCTACCCCAGATTAGTCTTATTAGTGCTAAAATGACGAACTGATATTCAAAAGTGACCAAGGCAAAACAATATATGACAAGTGTCGTAGTCGCAAAGACTAACTCTGATAATCATAGCAATAAAACGATTATGGTCGATTGGTCAGACTGCATGGTATTGACTAACATGATAGTATTTTACTAATCATGGTTGGTCGTATAGGGAGTAATTTAAAATGATTAGTGATTAGTAGTACTAGTGACTAAATTGTTAGCCACTACTGACTGAGCCCCAAAGCCTAAACAACAGCCATGTAACACGGACCCACGTCTTGTACCATCTATGCAGCAGAACTCTCAAAAGAGCAGCTCAGCAAAGGTCATTATCCTATGCCTCCTGTGCCCCTTCCTTATTGACGTCTATTCCCCTTTGTTTACCACCAGTTTCCCTCTTCAGACAAACAACCGCTCCCACAGCATTTCTACAGGCAGACAGTTGCAACCAACTAATATGCTCTTCATCGTACACAATAAGGGTCACAATAAATTCTACAATAATTATAATAATCTGCCCTGAATCATCAAAGAGCCCTAATCCCCCGAAGCCCACCACCTATGTATATTGGGAAAGATTCTCGAAGGGTCAATAATTGGTCCTACGATAGGAGGAAATAATATAATTGTAGGATAAATCACTCCATACTCCCATGAGGGATAGAACAAATTGACTGAGTCGCTCTACAGAAAGATGTTTCCTTGAAAACAAGGTGAAAGTGCAAAAAATCGTTACTATGATTTTTTTGTGAGAAGATTTGTCAGCATATTTCGTATTTTCATTCAACACATGCTCTGAGAAAACTAAAAACGTGAATTATATTTCCGAAATTTGCGAAATCCGTGGGCCAATGTTTTTTGTGCAGTTCCTACATAGATGCATGGTAACATCCTTTAAGTATGGTTATTTTTTCAATCAATATAGTTGATATATGTATTCCCATAGTAGATCTAGGTAGTAAATGTTGTCAAAATGTGAGGAAAATAGCTAAGCCTGGTGGCTTTTCCAAAATAGGTAGGCTAAACCAGAAACACAATTTTCTCTTTGCCTTATATCACATTCCAATTAAATCCAAGCCCCTATGATACTGTTCCCCCCCAATCATCAGCCCCAACCTTAAATCATAATGCCATCATCAAACAATAAACCTCATTCCAGTTCTAGATATTTCCCCTTGCCACATTTAGAAGCTGTGTTGGGAGGGGGAGGGTGTATGTGTTACGACGTACAGGCGCTTGACTGAAGCCCACGACGGCCCGTGGGGTGTGAGGGGTCGGGGAGTATCGGCTATTGATCAACCAGCCTCTTGTATCTCCTCACTGGAGGAGAGCGGCATGCAGGAGTGGGAGGTGGACTATGAGTGGAGGCAGCTGTAGGGGAGGAGTGTGTACCGCCTGTATCAGGCCTTACTGGTGTTAGGCAGTTGGAGAGTAACAGGACAGGTCCTGCCTGCAGCGTCTACCTCCAGTACATGAACAGGGGAGCGTGTATCTACATCCGCAGGCATCATGGTAAGCCTGCTACTACTGCTCTCACCTGTATCTCCCATGCCCTAGTTAATCCCCTCCCCCTCCCTCCCCCCACCAGCTGTGGTGGGATCCCAGTCCCTGGTGCTTACCGCTACCCATGCAGTAGCCCCTGGAGCACTGCATGCCTTCTACATGGCTGTGGTGGCTGAGGCTGCCAGCCTGACAGCACAACATGCTGTATTGTGATTTTATTGGTTTAACTATGACGTGAACTTGCCGTTTAAATCTATGTGTTTATTCAGAAAATGTTCACTGCGTTCTCTTCCTATGAATCCCACTCGTACATTTGTAAGAGAAGCCGCACGTTTTCCCCTTATGCTATTGATTGGGGTGGGGAGCATGAAGACCAATTTTATATATACATTTAATAGCCCATTATCAACTGAAACAAGTATAGTAAGTGTTTACTTCAAGTGGTAGTGCTTCATGCGGGTTCGCAGGCTACTCTACAGAATTAATTGACGTCACAGTAGACTACTAATTCCAATGACAGTAGATAATTGGCTGTGATTGTGTTGAAACTATATGATCAATAATCAAGTCAAGTTGCTTCATATGGACATACACTCACAATGTAAATAGCATTTTTATGACTGACGCACAGAAGAAGGTACTGTACAGTTGCACTGTAAATGTACACTATCTACTGTGTATTTACACTAAATTGTAGACATATAGAGTATGTGGACGGGTATATTCCACTATTTACCTACACTAACTCGTTGCGTTGCATCCATAGTGCACGAACATTAAAAATAAATATCAATGAACCTCTTCAACTGGTTCATCTATAATTTACGTTATTGAACTGTGTGCTTTGTCTGAGGACTATTTTATATCCCTCATGCATACCCAATATTATAGCATGCTAGGTGTTCAAGCTCTGGCGATCGAAGAAGAAACGGGAGCTAGAACCTATTACCCCCGGGTCAATTACCAACCCTGTTTCTATCCAATACATGTATATAAAACAGGACCAACTCAGAGGTGCCTGTAGACACCAAGCACCACATGTTACCTCAATTCCCCTTAATTCGGTTTATGTCTGTGTATGGTTTAACTAGAATAACTTAACTCTTTAAGGACGGCATATCGCTGAAATATTAAACTTGTCGCCAAGATGCATCAACGCAGCCTGGGCTCAGCAGTGCTGTATTGGAGCATCATGCCGGCCCTCCACGAGTGTATATCAACCCTGTAGGGTCGGCATGATTCTTGAATGCAGCATTGGCGAGTTACTCGCCAGGGCTGCATTCATGCATGGTGACGACCATGCTGCCGCCCTGATAGTGTAAATAAATCAATCCAATAGCAAATCGTTGATTTTAACATGAAATCAGCAACGCACATATACCTTATATATGTACAGCGCAGTAGTAGCATGGTCACCATGTATGTATCAAGGAACGTGGCGTATAATGTGCAAGATGATCCATCAATCGATGCTACCATTGAGACTGACTAAAGTCTGTCCCGCAACACATGATCCTAAGGATGTTCCTTGCATTCACATATAATGTATTTGTTTTTTAAACAACTGCATTGTCATATACATATACACATTTATCCATTTATTACCATGGCGTTTCTAATGCAAATGACTCATCGAATAGAAATAGGTCAATTTACTATTGAGCTTATCACCAATTGCTGTGCTGTATGCGATGTCCATATCTACCGTTGGGGATACACAGTTCTACTCTATGCTCATCTCTACTGAAGACTTCAGTTATACTGTGGGTAATATCCACCTCTCTCTTGTAGATACATGTAATACCCACTTCTACTGGAGACTTCAGTTCTACTGTTTGTTATACCCAGTTCTACTGCAGATAATGCCCAATTCTACTTTGGGCAAATGATATTCCCCAGTTCTACTGCTCAGTTCTACTTTGGGCATTGTCCAGTTTTACTGTGGGCTGATGCTTCAAATGGCAAAGGCTCACCAGAATGAATGTCAATATTGACTGACAGTGTCTACGGCAGCGGGTAATTGACGTTCACTGTCGAGATGTCTATTAAACCTTGTTCACAATGAAGTTGTGTAAACATGTCTATTTACCCATCCTTGGTGAGGATACTAGCAAGCGCAATCGACTCAGGACTTAATGAACACATTTAAAATGAATGCGTTCTACACTGATCATCTTTAGGCTCGTTCAATCGACCATAATAACACATGTAAACTTAGGGCATCATCAAACTGACAGCCCTCGTCAAAAAGTTGGCTGGTGTGACGACTTTGGGTCATCACAATGACAACTTTGGCTTCTAACATAATGGCGACCGAAGGTTGGAGGTTTTGATATTGTCAAATGCGACGGCTGTTAAGGTGTTTAGTGTATCATGCATTATACTAATACTAGTCGTGAGTACTGACCACTTTTCACTGCCCATTAGTTCTCAGTGTGGTGAATTGTTAAAAATGATGTTCCGAGCTTTCCATGATATGAGAAGTTGTCCACTTTAGGGCATCCTATAGATTAAACTAGGTTTAACAACAGGTGAGAAATGGCCCCATCCCTCTATAATACTAATACACACCTACCTGCTCCTATCTCCTGACAATACTCCATTAACCTCGACGTTGTATGACTCATTTCCCCCCCTTTCTCTTTACAAATAGCAATAGCTTCATGGACCTCTGTTTGAATATCAGATTCTATCAAAATCAACATTTTAACTGAATTACTCAAGTTAGTCTTTATGTATAAATTTATACATCATGTACATGTGTATGCATTTTATACCTTAAATACTTAACATAAAGTATATAAATAATATTATAATAGAAACTATAGTACCCACACAGACAGCCCCCCACCCTGGACAGCTACATACCAGTATTAGCTGGTAACATACCACGTATGCATAGAACATGATCGGGTATGTGCAAGATGCCCCTTAATCGATGCCACTATTGCCCCTGGCTAGATTCTGTCCCTTGAGACATGATCCACACTGGTCTACTGCGATGCTTGTATGCACATCATGTACAGATGGTACTTGCAGCCTGGCACTTCACACCAGATTCTTTGGCTGTCTGACGTCAGTTCTATGGCTGTTTACCAAAACTACTATCATACGTTAACAGTAAAGCTGGGACTCCACTGCCCGATATTTTGGGCAAATTCTCACGGTCCGATCAGAAATGAAGTGTTAGGGTGTATTTATACATCACATGTATTATGTATACAACTTTATTAGATAAAGAGGTATAGGGATTGCACTATTCAAACAAACAAAAATCAATACTGTTAGATATGGGATCGGGAGCCAAAATTGGCAATTCTATTTTCCACTTGTTTATAAACACACACACACACACACACACACACACACATATGGTCAATTCCCACGAAAATGGATCACAGGGTCAATAGAGGGCTACATTCCTGAATTGCATATATCGCTTAGCTTTTTCAATATGTCATTAATATCACACAAGGGAGGACACACATGAAATTGGGAACATTAAATCTATAAATTAGCATAGTAAGGTGCATTTAAAGTGGGACCTACGCACGGTGATGGAAGCATTGCACCCATTAAATTCATCTTATGGCTATGATTATAAATAATTCTCATTGTATTTATAAGATTTATAATAAAATTATAGAATCCAATAGAAATTACAAACACAAATATGTTTTTTCCATCGGAAAACATTTTTCTAGTGGACCTACGCACGGTGATGGGACCTACGCACGGTGACCTATCACCTATGTTTATATGTTATTGACAGATTTATAACCAGTGTAAATGCTAACACATGTTTGTCCCTAGTATATTAACATATGTACTTACTTATTTTCGAAATCTGTTAGATTTTTTAACATTTATTCAATGAGATTCTACTGTGGACCTACGCACGGTGATGTACCTATGCACGGTCACTATTAATGGTTTTCTTGCCATAGAAAAGAGAGAACTTCAATTAAAGCCTACCTAAAATATTATCCATTTTCCTTGGCAAGAAAGCTATAATATATCTAAATATATTTTCTTAATTCCTTAGGGTATTTCTGATATTTCCTTCCTTATGGACCTACGCACGGTGATGGGAGAGCTACCCCACATCAGTTATCATGAGATAAAAAGTTACCATTTTGGATAAAAAGGTCTTTGTATTTTTTCATATTGAAATCACATTGGGCACCTGGCATAAACACATAATTTATCTTAATATGGCCTATTTTTCCTTGCCTAAACCCTACCTAATGGTGTACCTACGCACGGTGATGCTTAAGCTACACCACTGCATAATAAGAAATATTTTAATGAAATAACTGCACAGACTATCCATCAAAGGTCCAAGGATAAATGGCAATGGCTATTGAACCTATTTATCAAATTAAATTTCACCTTAAACAATAATTTCATCTTAAGTATTTTTTTGGAAAATGATTATTTAAATCTTTCTGTTTGAAAAGTACCCTAAAAGATATGTATATATCTCTATAAATCGTAATATTCATGGTAGAGAGGTAAAGGTGGTACCCATGGCAAGGTCTATTCAATATCTATCTGGATAGGACAGGAACTAAAGCTTTTGTATAGTTTGTACAATGTTATAAAATACCGGGCTATTTTAGGCTTGTGATCCATTTTCGTGGGAATCGACCATATATATATATATATATATATATATATATATATATATATATATATATATATATATATATATATATATATATATATAATTATATATATATATATATATATACATATAATTGTTATGGTGTATAAGTGAGTCGGAATCGTGAGAATAGCACCGATTTGTCTGAATGGTGACCTCTCTAGATCTGTCTTTACCCAATACAATTGTATACATAACGCATCTGATGTAAATATAAACAAACCCTGACACTATACATCTGATCTGATCGTTTCACTAATATATAGGATAGCTAGGGGTACCAGGGTATGATCGGATCATGAGAATTGTCCAAAAAATCGGCTAGTGAAGTCCCAGCTTTAAGGTCATTGACTTAGGACAACGCTACCCAATTCTGGATATAACAAACAAAGTAAAAAGTACCTCCGCAAGCGATTTCTGGAACCCACTTGAGGGGTCACTGATATAGAGTAATTTTTGATTACAACATGCCATATTTAGAAAAGTCCATCTTTGGCGAAAACTTCCATAGTTTGAATGTAAAATACGCCGATTCCGCAAATTTCGGAAGTCCGCACTTTGGGGAGAAACACCACTGTCATACAAGGAATCCCCTTAGTTGGGAGACTCCTTGTAATGATGAGGTAAGTTGAGTAAGTCTTGAGGTCTTGTAGTATAGTTGGTATTTATTACAAGTTGACAGCAACAGTACAGTAAGTACAATGTAGGTTCCACTCAGTTACACCTGTCCACACAATAATATAGGTCTTGGTAAATATACCTAATAACCCTGAGGTTAGTACTGGACTAGAGCAAAGGGGGTCCTACACCATGTCTGATAGTTGGGCCTAGTAGGGCATAGCCTATAGCCTTGTTCTCAGTCAGTGGAGAGGTCCTTGCTCAGTGGTGTCCAAGTGTAGAGTGAGGATCGGGATGTCCAGTGCTGGGACCTGACCCCTTTTATGGTGGGCAGGCCACCAGCATGGCATGTTAGTTGGCATCCACATGTTAGTGTCAGTTAAGACTACTCCCCTATGGGCATGTGGAAGAGGACAATACAATTGGCGTTCTCTCAGGCATAGTACAATACAATTGTCGTTCTCTCTGGCAGAGAACAATACACCCCTATCCAACCTACAGGATGCGCTCGGCGCCGGTCGTTCGCGGCGGCCCGGAGCGCCCCTGTGGGCCGTGCGCGGCCCTCTAGGCCGCGGGGCGGCCCCCCGGTGCGGGTAGGCGGCGGGGGTAGCGTCTACCGCCGTTGGCGGTACCTGTCACATGACAGGTGCCTCCCCCTCGGGAAAAAGGACAACTCTCCGTCAGTTGTCATTCCATCTAAAAATTTGGGGTAAATTTTGGAATTTTGTCCACAATTTTTGGTGGCAAATAGGATTTTTTTTTTGTAGTGAAGTACACTTTTTTGTAATATAGATGATGTGAGAGTATGTAAATACCAAAGGTCTGGGGAGAATTTTGGTTTTGTGCTTGGCTAGTCATCTACATTATATACAGTGTAACTTAACTATAAGGTATGTAAACCTTCTTTGTACCAATTTGGTACTTTCTTAATCACATATTATACAGTGTAGTAATACATTGTGTCTTTATCTGACACTTTTCAAATCATTGTTTGAATTATATACACAGCATGGTACATCTTTGTCTTAATTCTAAAACATGATGAAAAAATGTGTTATCAAGTAATAGGCTGTCTTTGGTGAATAGGTGCTTTGTGGAACTGAGTGGATTTTGATATATCAATGTTCACATGTGAATACAATTATACAGAGTATAATGCAAATTATGCAAAATCTTATGATAATCTTTTACAAACTTTTTTGTTTGATACCAAAAAAACCAAGGCCACTTTTATAAAAGTAGGCCAACCGGCTTGAAGTTTGTTTTCTTATTTCTAGATAGCGCTTATCTATGGATTTGCGTGATATAGCAATCAGTAATGTACATTTTATGCATAGTTATGTGCTTGTCCGGTGGCGGATAAGTGTTCATAATTGTGTCATCTGACATTTTGCATTACTTAAGTTTGTAAGTTTGTATGTACAAATACAGTCCTTTTTCTGCAGATATTTTGTCCTTATCCGGTGGAGGGTAAGTGTTCATAATGTCATAAAAATGACTCGGTATCTTGTTTCTGCAATGATAGTTGAATCTTACAAGATTCTTGGTGTTGGCAATTTGCAACTTGTGGATCTACACTTTGATCAGAAATGTCTTTGCAGTGGGCCGCTGCTGTGAGATTTAAGTCTTTTGTGCAGTATCCTAGGGTTAGTCAGCGGACTATGTCCCTTTTTGCTTCAAGTTTTTCTGTAAATAGTCTTACATAATACAAAGGTATACAGTGTAAAATACAGTGCAAATACAGTGTTATATACAAACATGTTTGATTAGCAATTTAGATTGTAATAATACAATTTCATACATATAAATGCATGTTTGAGCAAGTTTGACATGGTTAAGAGTACGCAATTGTTTTTGTAAAACTTCAATTTTTCAAAAATTGGCTGTTTCATTTTGGGATACCTTAAAATTGATTCCCTGATACTACTGACACACACTGAGACCTTGCTTTGACCTTGGGATTGTGAGAGTTTGAAAATTTTGCACCTTGAGCAGATTTTTGAGTGGCACCTTGAGGCTATTGTGTCATGCGGCGCAAGATGCGTCGTGTGCCGCGGTGACACCGGTGGTTGACACCTTTTGGTGAGCAGATCATGTGCCTTCTCATGGACTTGTCACCTGAAGTGAGGGGATCACTTCAGAGGGTGAACAGTGTCATTTGGGGGTGGGGAGGGGTTATAAGGGCTGTGTAGACCACGGTAGGATCACTTATTCCTTGAGTACCCTTGAGATAACACAGTATGGCGCATATGGCAATTTTGGAGGACGAGTTGGAGGCTGTACCTGAGGTACTTGCATATCTCCCTGAGGCCTGGCTGCAGGGTGACATGCAGGCCTTAGACCTGTGGTTAGGTGATCAAAACACCTTGGAGGGGCTGACTCCTGGTACTCCTTTTAGGAGTATTTTGAGTCGGTATGACTCAGTAAGGACGCGGTGGTTGCATAAAGTCCGGCACGACATTGCCAGTTTTGGTGATGTTTTGGTGTGCCGTCATCACGGCTGGTACTTCCTTGGTGCTGGCGGGATTTCCATGCGCAGGGCGGCATCTCTGGAGCTGTTGGCTCAGGCCCTACGTGATCTGGATGGATATGACCCGCGACTGCTTTTCACCAGAAATGATGGGGTCATCTGGGACTTCCTATTGGCTGTCGGCCTATGTGCTTACACGGTGACAGGTGATGCTGCAGACAGCGCTGAGCATGCTTTGTCTACTTTGGAGGCACGGTTTGTCCAGTGGAGGGAGGAGAACGAGTGGCTCTTCAGTGAAGATACTTGGATTGGATCTCCTGCCGCTGCCGAGTTGGCCGAGTCCTGGGAGGCCTTGGGATGGGGGGACTATAACAACTAGTGGGTGGCATCTATAAATGTCAATATAAACGGTCCTTTTCAGGGCCAACCAACTTTTCACAAAAGTTTTGGTCAATCTCAATCCTGTATAATTGTGTTATTCTTCCCCATGTACTTTCTCACTAATTACAGCTGTAGGTGGTTGGGTGAGTATGGTGAGTACATTTTTGAATGTATTGGTGCTCTCTCTTTGGTCGTCAATTATGATGTTTTCCAGCTTTGATTCATGGGTATCCATGGTGACAGGCTGGGGTGAAATGTCATTTTGTAGTAACATGGCAAAATCTAGATTAGGTTCCCTGAGCGCTGGTATTATGCTGAACCTGGCACGCCATGGTAGATTGATAGTTTCTGGCAGTAAATATGCGGTCTCTCCTTTCTTAGTAGTAATTACTACTGGTCCATTCCATTCAAATACTAGTCTTGGGAGAGGGTACATTTTTATAATCATATCTCTGTATGTTGGGGCTGAAGCTTTTATAATTGTATCAAACTCATGTGGCACTGGACGCAAGGGGAAGGAGAAGTTGGTGTCTCCTTTGTAGACTTTTAGTACTACTGTGGGATTTGTCCTCTTGGTGACTTTTCCCTTTCCACAGTGCTTGGTTGCCATACTCTTTAAATATTTGGTCAGCCTGTAGGCTGAGTAAATAGTGAGTGTGAATAGTATGGCTATGATAAGAGTATGGGTCTCCTGGATAGTTAGAATAGGGGTGGGGCCCTGTTCTATTGGTGCCGTGGTGGTGTCCTTCTTGTATAGGGTTTCGAAGGCTTTTTCCATAGGCTTCTCTGTGACAAATCTATATGCTTTTGCAGTTGGCATATAAGCTAGTAGTGTGGATCCTCTGTGCATTTTGAATAGGGTGTATGTGGCCAAAATTGTAGCTATAACCGAAAGTATCATTGGTATGATAGATGCTGCTGGATGCCGTGCAAATTTGTATAGATAGGACTCTATTAGTCTATTTTCCAGTGGCTTAGCCAGGCTGGAGGCATCATCTAGCAGGGTTTTTGCGAATGGGTTTAGGTCTAGTAATGTTGATTCATCAATATTACTTGATTTTCTTAACATCTCCAGTGTCCTGGATAGGTTGACCTTTGGAAAAGGTGGCAGATTTGCCTTGGAGTCTGGTCCAATTTATTTGATTTCATTTAGAGCCGCGAGAAAAGGTAGGTTTATAGTCTCCAAAGCATAGTGAAATGAAATTGTAGTGTTGCATGGCAACCTAGAATTTGGTAGTGAATAGTGATCTATATTCACTGTACATAGGCATGGTACACCTATGATTGAGTGTGATGGTGCTTTGTGAGTAGTAGCTGGTTTCCCGTGACACGTAACTGTGTAGGTGGGAGAATTTGTGGTCACTAGATATTCATCTTGTGAAATGGCTACAGCGTGTGAGATAGGTCTCTTCAAGGGTGAGATAGTAAATTGGCACATTTCCTTGACTTGCTGAGCTTGGTTCAAATAAATTGCTACTGTGCATGTAGGTACATGTCTATGGATTCTCGGGCTAGTTTTGGTACAAATTTTGATCTTAGTTCCTGGACAGGTTAGCATATCTGCATTTGTTAGTTCAATAAATAGTGAACCATCTTCAGAGATAGCCAAGAATTTGACATCAGTAATTAAATGGGTTACTCCCTTTGTAGGTGTCTCCTTGGTGTTGATTGGTACTGGTGTAGTTACCAGTTGAAATACTCTGAATGTGGAGACGGTGGATGCTACAATGATATCCAGGTGGATGTATATGTGCCGTTCCGAATAGGTGTAGGATATCATTCTTTGGGAATAATAGTAGTCAAGGTCAGTTATGGCGACCTTTGATCCTGGTGAGTGTATTCTGAGTGTCATGTCCAGATCATTCAGATGCTCCGTTAGTTCAGCTGGTGGTACTATGTCAGCAGTCATAATGCCTGCTGATAGCATCCTGAGTGCTGATGTGGTGCGCTGCAATGCTTGCAGATAGTTCATTCTTGCTACAATAATGGTGAGTGCATCAGTTAAAATTTGGATCTTCCTTCTTTGTGTGTGCTCGTGATTTGCATAAGTGTTCAGAGATGTGGTCATATTTTGAGCCCATAAATTCATATTTTGGCCTAGAGTGTTTATGGTTTGGTCTAGCATACTTTTATCCTTAACATATGCCTTGACAAATTTGTCTTGGCGTTGTGTGACCTTATCAATTAATATAGCTGCTTCTTTGTCTTGCTTGGAAAAAGCTTCTAGAATGCCGTCTATGTTCTTTATCTGGTCCATGACCTCTTTGACGTCATCTAGTGTGGCAAGACCTATTGCTCCTCTGAAGAGTGGGGCTAGGAACCCAAGTGGTGCTCTTCTGTACCTTCCTTGACTGTTAATTGGATTTGATAGGAACAAATGGATGGATGCTAAGGTAGAGTTAATTTCCTTGTCTGTTATGTCTATTAACAGATCTAGTTCCCTTGCCTGCTGTAATATCTGACTGGTAGAACTGTCGTCATGCAAGGTAGGAAATGTTAGTGCCATAACCTGGTCCAGTATTTTGGTTTCGGTCTCTGGTGGAGCAGGTATATGGTATGGTATTGCCAATATCATGGTTGTGGTATCGTGCCCATTGACCAATGGTTCAGGTAATGGCTCATATATGGCTCCAACGTTCTGTCTAACGGTGGGCACATATGTGATGGCTTGAGAAGTGGCCATCATCACTAGTAGTAGGATTGGCTTTAGCATGCCTGAAATATAAAATATATTCTATGTCTCAGTAAGACTTCTACTAGTGTTTTTGCAATATACTTAGGTTTAAATTGGTTTGCTGATTTTGTGAGCTATCCTTTTTGCTTATGTGAAGTATCCACTTGGCACTGCCTCTGTGTACATAGTTTTGAGAGCAGAAATCCTGGTTGGTCCCAATAGTAATATAATAATCAATGTAGTGTTTGAACTGTACCTTTTTCCATGATCAAGCTAGTGTTGGCTTAATGTCCAATCTGTGCTAGAGTCCTTTCCCAAGATTGTAGTAACTGGGTATGATATTGTAGAGTGGGTATGGTCTGCTTTCTGACAGAGTCCCTCCTGCTATAGGAGAACTGGTATGGCTAGGACCAGCTGGTGTGTACCTGACTGCTGCAGGAGTAGAACTGGTGAGTTGGCTATGGAGTCAGGGCCTCTTATGTAGCCCACCCTACCCTCATCCATTGAGGGCCTGGCTTTGTTTCACTGGTGGCTCTGCAGTGTGCCACCAGCATTGGCTTGTCTGACTGAGGTAATTATGTCTGGGGTAATTAGTGTGGACTACCTGCATCTGTGGGGGTTTGATTTGCCCTGGCAGGTGTGTGGGTCCTTTGAAGGGTAAGGGTGTGTCTAGACAGTAGTCTCTTGGCATAGCACGCTCTGTTTCATGTACTTTACAGGATTTAGGTTCAAACATTTCCATTGTGCATTCTTTCAAGGATGCTAGCCTTTTGATGCAAAATATGATAATTGTGGTTTCTTCAAGCTTGGGTTGCTAATCCCTTTAGGTAGTCTCTTTTGGCTTTTGTGTGTAGCCTTTTGGGTTTCAGACTTCAACCCTGTAGTAATCTGTCCTTTGATTCTACTTTGTGTGCACATTTTTTTTTTTTTTTTTGTAACCTATATAGTGTATATTGTCTTTTCTGTCCTTTGTGTGGGTTCATATCCTATGCTGATATGAATTTCCTACTTATCCTTCATGATTTGGACAGTTGTTGGAAAATTAATTTCCTTCATATAGGGTGTATATACTTATATGACTATTATTCATAGTCTTTGGGTATAGATATTCCATATGATCATGTCAATATATAAAAGTAATTTACTTAGATATTCTCCCTTGCCTGGAGTTTCTTTTCACCTTGTGGTGGGCTGGTCTGGGTACTATTTGGTTTAGACCAACTGACTCTTTGGTGAGTGTGATTTGGGATTTATCCCTTGTTATCCTGTGGATAAATTTTGAGGTGTGGGGAATGAGTCTGTGTGCAAACTCATTTTTCCTCAGTGTTGTGACCTTTTTGAGCCTATCAATATGTACTGGTCTGGGGACTAGTAGGTTATTTGATAGGTTCTTCAACCTTGCGCTGGTTGGAGTTGGTCTTTCTGCAACAACATATGGTCCCATGAATAGGGGTTGAAGCTTCTTTGAATCTGTGGTCAACAGGATTCTGGGAATGTTGATATATACAATATCTAGTGGAAGTATAGCTTGTGGTGTAAGCTTTTTGTCATATCTTGACTTCCTTCCTTGTTGTAGCTTTTTGACTCTATCTATTGCCTTTCTTCTAGACTCATCTTGAGACAGTATCATTCTAGATACATGCTCGGCTACTGTTTTGATTTCTTCCTCTATGTTTAGGGCAGTTTCTACAATGGTTTGAGGGTTTCTGCCATGAAGTAGGAAGAATGGTGTGTAACCTGTTGTCTGGGACTCTGTGTTGTTCAATGCAAATGTAATTGATTCTATGTACAGGTCCCATGTTTTCTGATTCTGAGAACAGAAAGTCCTTAATGCTGTTCCTATACTGGCATTGAATCTTTCCACTAATCCATTTGATTGTGGTCTGTATGGACTTGACAGGTCGTGTCTAATCTTCTGGGTGTTCATCAGTTTCTTAAAATTGCTGCCTGTGTAGCAGGTGCCATTGTCAGTTTGAACTGAAGTTGGTACACCTTGCTGACATATGACGTTCTTGTAGAACTCATGTTGTGTGGTTTCTGCTGTGAGATCCTTTGTGGCATATGCTATGACATATCTAGTTGAATAATCTATGCAAACTTGTATGTGTTTGTTTTTTCTGGCTGTTTCTGGGAGTGGTCCCACAGCATCTAAGTTTAGGTGCTTCATGGGGGTTGGCATATAGTCCCTTACAGTCATTGGTGTTTTGTGGGTGTGCACTGCCCTTTTTGCTTTTAGGCAAGTATCACATGTTGACACATACTGATTGACATCAGCCATCATAGATTTCCAATATACCCTAGGTATGAGAGAAGACATCATTTTTGAAGTACCTACATGACCTGCCATTGGTGAGTCATGGAAGTGTTGCAGTATGTTTTCAACCCAAGTTTTTGGGACTACAACTTGTAGTGGTACTGTGTCTGTTTTTCTCCATGATGTAGGGGATATGTGTACTAGAATGTTGTCTAGGAGTAGGTAGTGCTGAGCATTATTCCTAATCCTTGTTGCTTCAGTGCTTTTTACAGGTAGGTCACCTTTCTCTAGGTAGTCTATAATGGGTATTAGTCCAGTGTCCTTCCTTTGTTCTTCTTTCAACAGTGTGGAGTTGATTGAACTGTCTGGGATTTGGTCTAACATCTGGTCTAATTCCATTATATGCTGTGCCAGCCTTTCTTTATCTTTCTCTGCCTGGATTGTTTCAGGAGATTTTGGTGCAGGTCTGGTCTTTGTCTGTTTCTTTGGTTGCTCAACTGCTATGTCTGTGTTGGCTATCTGCTCCTTTGAACTGGCTGCTCCTCTGTTTGTGCTGGTGGAGGCGGCCTTTGTTCTTTTGGGATGGGGGTCAGATTTGCTTTTGTGAGCCTTCTGTGCAGTACCTGCTCTGTCTGAGTGCTTCTGCAAATTGGCTGTGGGTGTGCTGGGTGTTGAAATGGGGGATTTAGTAGGGAAAGAGGATTTGGTTGACACTTTGTTCTTTTTGGCTTTTAGGCCTAATTGCTGAGGGTGGTCATTAGACCTTGTATCCTCTGCAACCGACCGTTTTGCTTTTGAACGTGTGGTGACAACACAAATGTCTCTGTCCTGTTCTTCCTCCATATCCAGCTGTTCTTCTGCAAATCTGACTACCTTGGTGATTGAAGCAATTTTATGCAGTTTTTCTTCCAACTGATTTTCTGATGCACTGTGTGGTGGTTCATGGGATGTGGCTTTCACCATCTGTGCAATCCTGTTGGTCTCAACCGGGGTAAAACAGTTTTCTGGATACTCTTCACAGTATTCCCTTTCACAATGACAGAACACATAATGGGTGGTCTCTTTTAAGATACCTCTGATCACTGGTTTTGGTCTGTCAATTGCTTTTGGTGGGTCATCTCTGTTGAATGGTATCTTGGTTTGGATTTTAGAGAATTTGGTTCTGGTGGCTGCCCTTTTCCTTCTTGGAGGTGGTGGGGGGTTGGTCATTGGTGGTGCATCTGGATATTCTCTTCTTGACATCACATCTGGAGGAATGTTGTCATCTCCTTTTACATGTTGTATTGTGAATGCAAATTGTTGGATATCCAGTGCCCATCTGGCCCACCTGTGGGTCAAACCTGTGTTTGTGAGCAGTGGTATTAGAGCTGCATGATCTGTGTACAACTGAAAGTGTCTACTTTCTAAGTAGTGCCTAAAATGTAGTATCCCATATACTACACCTAGTAGCTCTCTTTCTGTTGTGTTGTAGTTTCTTTCATGCTTTGATAGTGTTCTACCTGCGAAGGCTACTGGTCTCAGTACTCCTTCACTACTGCGTTGTGATAGAACAGCTCCTAGGCTCACATTTGAAGCATCTGTTGCTAGACTGAATTCTTTGTCATAGTCTGGGTATCTCAATAGTGCATGGGCACAGAGTGCATGTTTCAATGTTTTGAAAGCATTGTCTGCGTCCTCATTCCATTTGAAAACCTTTAGGTTTGTTTGTAGGTCGTACAGTGGCCTAGCAATATTGGCATAGTCTTTGATGAACTTTTTGAAGTATTGGCATAGTCCTGTGAATGATCTGACTTGTTTCACAGATTTTGGGGTGGGAAAGGTTTTGACACTTTCCACCTTTTCTGGGGATGGTTGTAAACCATCTGGTGTGACACGCATTCCTAGAAAATCTATCCTATCTGTGAAGTATTCACATTTTGATTTCTTTAGCTTGAGTTTCCCAATTCTCAGGCTTTTGAAGACATCTTCAAGGTCTGAAAAATGTCGTTCTACATCTGGTGATAGGACTAGAATGTCGTCTAGGTATGGTAGGGCACATTTGTATTTCAGTTTGTTGAGAATTAGAGTTACTAGATGGCAAAATCCTGCCGGCGCGGTAGCCAAACCCATCGGCATCTTTTGATAGACATACTTTTTGTCATTTGCTATGAAAGCAGTTTTGTGTTGATCCTCCCTTCTTATGGGAATTTGGAAAAACCCTTGTTGCGCATCTAGTTTACTGAAAACAGTAGGTTTGAGTGACCCTATCATGTCTAGTGTGTCGTCTGCACGTGGCGTTGATAAAGCTTGGTTTATCATATTAGCATTGACGTGGCGTAGGTCTGTGACTAGACGTTGGCCTCCAGATGCTTTCTGTACTAAAAATGATCTGGATGCCCAGGGTCCCTCTGCACATTCTCTGAGGATGCCCTGTCTGACTAGGTCTTCACAGACTTCTCCCATCTTAGCTTGCTTCTCAGGCGTCTGCCTGTATGGTAGGTAGTGACATGGTACTGCATCTGGTTTGATGTGAATTGAATGTGTATATAGGTGGGTTGTACCTATGTCATTGTCTTTTCCTACAAATACATCTTGATACTTGTGGAGTAACTTTTGGAGTCTCTCTTGTCCAATATCTGTTAGTACACATTTGGGTGGCACATTTTCCATTATGTCTGGCATAATGTCATGAGCCTCACTGTGAATTGTGGCCAATTCATCATCAGTGTCATCTCCACGGTTTGTATCTGGATCTGCATATACTGAGGCACAGTCTGACTCTGTGTCACTACAATTCTCTTCAGTGTCTAGCACTTGTAGTGTGGGTTCCTCAGTAGGGATGTCAGTATCTGGTTGATGTAACTCAGAGGGATCTACCTCTGTGAATAGGGCTATTATATCACCCTTCCTCACCTTGTATGGTCGGTGGCTTGTATTGAGCAGTATGATTGGGTGCCTGTTCATTTCTGAGGGTGTTACTACTCCCTTTTGAACTAGGTATGGAACTCTGTTGTTCCTCTGCAAATTGTCTAATGTGCCTACACATCCTTCTAAACATTTGAGGGATGTGACTTGTCCTAGAACTGCTAGTTCTGTGAAAGGAAGGATTGTAGCCTCCCTAACAGCTCGGACTGGCTTGACTTGTAGCTCTGGGTCTACATTGAATTCGATCTGTGATCGTGTTGCTTTTAAGAAATCTGTGCCTAGGACAACTGGCTTTGTGAGATTTGGAATAATTGAGAATGGGAATTCGAATCTGGTACCATGAATTTTGAATTTCAATACTGCTGCTTGTCTTACATGGCATATGGATCCGTCTGCTAAGTGTACATTGAACTTTCTCTTTTTGATTTCTACATCTCGAGATTTCTGAATTTTCCTAAGAAAAGTATCCCTGACACAGGTGATAGTGGCACCGGTGTCAACTAAACAAGGTATTTCAGTGTGTTCATAGAATCTTGCATTTAAACAGCCATTTTTAAGAAGTTCAACAGAAATTTTGGTACTCTCACCCATTTCCTTTTGCGATGCATCTTGTTGAGGTGTGATGTGAATCACTGATGGTCGGCTTGATTTCCCAGTGTGCATCTGGGGGATTGTCTCTGCTATACTAGCAATTGTCTTTGGTTGTCCTAGGGATTGTTGATCTTGGATCTTGATGGGGGGTTGGAGAGGCTCACAACGCACTGGCCCAGCGGCGCTGTGGGTCTCTAGTTTCCCGAGTTTGAAGATCCTAGTAGCTGCTTGATCTGTTGAAGCACGTCAGGCTGGATAGCTTGAGGTGGCTGTTGGGGCTGCTGTTGGGGGTTGTAGCCTTGTGTGTTGGATCTGTAGCCATTGTAGCTGTCTCGACCTCTGCTGTTGTCACGACTGCGGTTGTAGTCATGCTGTCTGTCACGACTATTGCTGTAGTCACGACGGTTTTGATCCCGACCTCTGTTGTAGTCACGATCTCTGCTCTGGTCACGACGGTGGTAATCACGGTCTCTGCTGTTATCACGGCGATTGTAGTCGCGATTTCTGCTACTATCACGGTGTCTGCTGTTGTCACGACTTCTGCTGTTATCTCTACGGCTGGTGTCCTGACTGTTGCTTTGGTGATCTCGGCTGTTATTTTGGCTGTATCCACCTCTGCCTCGTTGTCCTCCTCTGTTGCTATTTCTGAAGTTTGGGTCAAAGTTTTTGCCTCGGTAGCCTCCTCTGTTATTTCCAGAGTTCCTTTGTTGGCTGTTGTTGGGTTTACCTTGATCCTTCAGTGCCCTTTGTTCTTGCCTCCTCACATGTTCATTTGACATGAGGTTTAGGCTTTGGTCTTCATCCTCTGATGAGTGATCCATTTGAACTGTCTTTGGGTCTGATTTGGCTTTCTTTGAGGGGTTTCCATTTTTCTGTGACTTTGTTTGCTTCACAATCATAGAGTTTACATGTGTCACAGACTTCAGTTGTGCCTGCATGGATTCTATTGTTTCCTGTAGTTCTGAGCCTAATTCTGCTTTTATCTCATCTTTAATGTTACCGGTGGAGACTGTTTGTTGGTTCTCATACTCTTCTGCAACTTCAAGTATTTTATCCCATGTAGTTGCTTCCCTGTGGATGACTACTGCACTGATGTCGTCCCTTAGACCATGTAGCAGGGCTTCCCTTGTTCTCTCCTCGGACTTGTTGTGAGCTGTGGCCATCTTTTGTAAGGCCATGGCATAGTCTGATACAGATTCTTTTGGATTTTGCTTCCTCAATGCCTTAGCATCAAATCTGTCGTCCTCTTTCTTGAAGTATTTCAGGAAAGCTGCCTTCATTTCTTCATAGTCTGCTGTTGGATGGGCTGTCCTATAGGCTTTGTACCAAATTTTTGCCTTACCATCTAGGTAGTTTGAGAAATACTTGATTCTGTTACTGGGATGGTACCCATATCTGGAATCAAAGTATTGTTCATAGTCTGTGCAGTGCCTCCTGGCGGATTGTGTGAGAGAGGACTGTGAAAACTTTTCTGGCTGTAGAATATCACAGTATTTTTCCTCTTTGTCCCGTTTTAGCTGGTCCCTTAACCCACTGAAAGATGCCTCCCTTGCAACTCTTTCCTCTTTCAAGGCATCTAGGAGTGCTGAGGAGGTGTCAGTGTTAGTCAGGTTCACTCCTTGGGTAATGGGTGCACCTGACTTGAGTGTGGCTAGGGCCTCAGCTAGCTGGTTTTTCATTGTCACTTGTAGATGAGCTTGCATATCAAGTAGTGCTTGAGCGGCTTCAGCTTTTTGGGTCTCCATAGAGTTCTTCAGTGCCTGGTTGGCTTGTCTGAGTAATATTAGTTCCTTCTCTTGTTCCTCTTTGGCCTTCCTTAAGGCTCGGCTGGTGCTTTCCTCATGTGTGGTGTGTAGGGCTGTTAGTTCAGGCCTAAGTGTCTTATCCACATGAGTTTCTACATTCTGGGCTATGAGTAGAAGTGCCTCAGCCTCCTCTTTGGCTGCCTGGCCTGGGGGTACTGTCTCATCGTCACTCATACCTGATCCTGGGGTATGCTGACCGTTTGAGAACAAGTCACTCTGTGTGTCCTGGATACTGTCCAGGGCAGCTAGGGTGTCCAGGTGAAGCTTGCCTTGGAAGTCACTCTCTTGAGTGGTGTGGTGTGGTGAAGCTGAGGGTGTTGGAGTGGAGCTCCTGGATGACTCCTTGGAGCTGGGTCTCCTCCTCCTGCTGGGTAGAGATCCAGGGGTAGCTGGTCCTTTGCTGCGGAGGTGAGTCTTGGTAGTCTGTGCTGCCAGCTTGTGGGATCTTGTTAGGACTTCTCCACCACTTTGTCATACAAGGAATCCCCTTAGTTGGGAGACTCCTTGTAATGATGAGGTAAGTTGAGTAAGTCTTGAGGTCTTGTAGTATAGTTGGTATTTATTACAAGTTGACAGCAACAGTACAGTAAGTACAATGTAGGTTCCACTCAGTTACACCTGTCCACACAATAATATAGGTCTTGGTAAATATACCTAATAACCCTGAGGTTAGTACTGGACTAGAGCAAAGGGGGTCCTACACCATGTCTGATAGTTGGGCCTAGTAGGGCATAGCCTATAGCCTTGTTCTCAGTCAGTGGAGAGGTCCTTGCTCAGTGGTGTCCAAGTGTAGAGTGAGGATCGGGATGTCCAGTGCTGGGACCTGACCCCTTTTATGGTGGGCAGGCCACCAGCATGGCATGTTAGTTGGCATCCACATGTAAGTGTCAGTTAAGACTACTCCCCTATGGGCATGTGGAAGAGGACAATACAATTGGCGTTCTCTCAGGCATAGTACAATACAATTGTCGTTCTCTCTGGCAGAGAACAATACACCCCTATCCAACCTACAGGATGCGCTCGGCGCCGGTCGTTCGCGGCGGCCCGGAGCGCCCCTGTGGGCCGTGCGCGGCCCTCTAGGCCGCGGGGCGGCCCCCCGGTGCGGGTAGGCGGCGGGGGTAGCGTCTACCGCCGTTGGCGGTACCTGTCACATGACACCACCATGACCCAGTACTATGATGGCGTATATTGAGGAGACAGTTGCAAGTGATCTCAGTTGTATTATAGGAAATGCTCCCTTGTACGTGTATTACATTGCATCATCAGTGCCATATCAAAGACTGGTATAGCATAGCCTTTAGAGGGAGCCTTTAGGGAGTAGAACATAACAATCAGTTACAAGCCTTCACTGATGTTGGCACTGCTAAAAACATCACTGGCTGTGGATGGAGGCGGCGCGTGCCAGTTGTAGTAAATGTTCTGACAGATTTCTGCCTGTCTGACCCTTTGGGGTGAGCAGCTCCAGCTCTGTCTGCCATGCACGTGAGCAGTTCCTGTTATTGGGGAGCAGCTCGGTCCCTCATAGAGTGGTGTATGGGGGGAGATGTGTGGGTGTCTATACTTACTATACAAAGTATGGCTACAGGGTATTACATTAGCAGTTGGCAGTCTCTGCTTCAGAGAACCTTTTCAGGATGTATATCTATATCTTATTGTTAGGATGCCGAAATGTGATATTAATGTTTATAATGACACTCCCATTCTTTGAAATGTTAGAAATGAATACGGGGATTTCCACAATCCATGGATTCATAGAAGCAGCCATCACATATAATGTAAAACCAATGTTAGTTTGTAAAGGGATTGTCAATATGCTTTTATCTTTACACGGCCAGAGCCTTATTAAAGATCCCGTATTGTCCCTGTGGATATGATATTAACATAGAATGTGTCACACCATCGTTTCACAGGGGATTCTCTGACAATGATTGAGCTGCTCTCTTCAGCTAAAGCGAATATGGGAGGGGGCTAGGCTAAAGCCCCGGCTAAAGCGTGTACTTGTGCCACGTAAATGCCGAGCTACGGTATTAAAATGCAATGGACAAATAAAACAGGCAGAAACAGGGCTATACAATATAGTCAGGTCAGGCAGTGGTCAAAATACTTCCAAAATGCCGACACAGCTATGGAAAACTATAAGCTTTCAGTTCTTAGTGACATATGGCGCAATGAACTATATAGTCTGTCTATACAGTCATAAGATCAGCATGATTTAACTTACCTACCTAATATTAAAGCTGCAAAAAGGTCAAATATCATGTTATCAGTCTCATTCTACATCTGACCAACCATGCGTATTCAGGTCTCTTAATTGTCGGCCATTAAGTATGTGTGACATGTACTGGGAAAGGGACCGTAGTGCCACCTGCAGCAAGGGCCCTCTTCGCAGATCGTGTCACATACACCCTCAGAAAAGTGAGAGTCATTGTTGCTAAAACTAGCGACAATGACGCTGACTTTTCTGTGTGTGTATGTAGCACTGCAGAGGCAGATGGAGTGACCACCAAACTCTCTATAAGCACCCTCTTGACTATACATGCTAACGTATCTCAGTGTATAAATAGTGAATAATATTATATAATATTATAATATTATCTAACATCACGAAACCTTAAAGCAGTCCTTTAGCCCATGCACATAAGTTAAGGCGCGCATATTTTCTTCTGCCACCCTTCTATTAGTTCATGTTATCGAACAGATTCGATAGCCAAGCTTCATGGAAAGTAACTATTTATTTTAGGGTAGATCGTGAGCAATTTCCATATGTCAAAATGAAAAAGGAAGAGTTACTGAACAATTCCAATATGTCTATCTGCCTATACTAAGATCAGAAGGGCCCATCTATACGGAAAGTAGAAAGATCTATAAGTAATATGAACACACGTATTTCACGGTCCTGTCCCAACATCATAATCGATTATTTAACCATAGACTCGTTCCACTCCTATGCTCTTGCTTAGGTGGGCGGGGCGGGCCGATAGCAGCCCTAGTAGCGAGCCTACACAGGGCCAATTTTGTTTTAGCTCGGATTGGCTGTTTGAAGTTGGGCAAAATCAGCTGGGTTTCATGTTGGGCAAATGGCTGGGCTGAGGTGTGGCCCTAACCAGGCTGCCCGCTTTGGGCTCAGATCAGTTTCAAAGTGGGTTGCCCGATTTGGGCTCAGATCGGTTTCAAAGTGAGCTGCCCATTTTGGTTTCATGTCGGGCAGATGGCTGGGCTGAAGTGTGGCCCCAATCGAGCTTCCTGTTTTGGGCTCAGATCAGTTTAAAAGTGGGCTGCCTGATTTGGGCTCCGGTCAGTTTCAATGCGGGCTGCCCGTTTTGGTTTCACGTTGGGCAGATGACTGGGCTTAAGTGTGGCCCTGATCGGGCTCCCCATTTCGGGCTTCAATGCGGGCTGTCTGATGTGGACTAAGGTTGGGTTTGGATAGGGCAAACTGGTCTAGTGGTTCCGATAGTTACACCAGATGTCACTACTATACAATATCTAGAGTTTTCCAACAAGACCGATGAAATTGATTTCATACAATAATACAAGAAAAGGTTAAAGTGCTGCAGAATAGGAAACAATAAACAGAATTGTGGATCAACAAGGGAAAAGGGACCTCCGTGCGGGATTTTTAGTACCAGCTTTGGCCATCAGGGGGCCCCATATAGCCAAAAAGGACCAAAATAAAGTTAAAAACTTATCTATTCTACTTTGTTATGTAGAATATGATAGGCCATGTTAGAAGATTCCATCTTTGGTGAAAACATTCCGTATTTGGACTGGAAAAGAACGTTTTTGGGCCTAAATTGGTGTTTTTGCACATGTTGGTTGCCATGGAAACATGATTTTCATTCTAAATTTAATTTTTTTTTAAATTGATTGATAGAAGGCCCCACAACGATTTCTATGCTGAAAACAGAATGTAAATACCATTTTTAGATCAAAACCTGTGACCAAATGTTTGAAAAAGTTTGGATATTTGGTGATTAGCATAATTATGCTAATTAGATAGGAATATCTCTAACACAAAGTAAGATAGAGCTTATCGGCATTTAAGATTGGACAGTGACCACACATATTCAGAGAGCCAGTACTCAAAAACTAGAAGTGGTACCTAATAATGAAATATATCAATGGAAAGCTGATGACATCAATTTTATTGTTGAGTTTATACCTTAGAGGACCCTTTTCCCTCGACTGTCCACAGATGTTCTCACAGTTTGGAAATAAGGTAGACTATATATTTGAATGATGAAAAGAAGATTCTCTAAGCAGCGTAGACACTATTTCTGTGGTATTACAATTTGCTTAACTCAGTTTCATATGCTCCATGTGGGTGTGAACTATGGATTTGAAGGCCAATGTACACCCTAGACACGTCCAAAAACCGATCTGAACCCGCTTTCAGCCCTTCCAAATTCTGATCTGAGCCTGCTTTCAGACCAACCAAAAACTGATGTGAGCCTAAAGTGGGAAGCCCGTCCAAAACCCGATCTGCGCCCAACATGGGAAACCCGCACGGGGCCAGACCAAAGCCCAGTGCCCTAAACCGACGGAAGCCCGCCGGTTAGCCCACTCCGGGCCAAATTTGCAAACACAGTCTGGCCCCGTCCGGGGCCACAGTGTGTTTGCTACTAGGGAGGGTGCAGGGACCACTATGGAGTAACTTTTTCAGATCAATGAAGTAGCATTTTGGCAAATATTATCAATAATGACATGAAACAAACACCAAATTACTCAAATTGTGCATGGCCCGCTGAGGGTCATTTCATGAGGTACTTCTCATCAGACTGATTGCTAAAACAACCCTGATTTATAAAATATGATTATAACACTAAATCCCCATGAAGACGCTTTGCACGCCCGGAGGGAATTTGGATCGACTGGCCTCAAAAGGGTAAATGCAGGTATATCAAAACCCGACTACATGAACATAATCATAAACCTTTGCTTGTCATTTTCCGAACACCTTCACATGACCCTGGATCATTTGTAAGAGGTTACATAACTGTTCCTCCAGGTCCTCCAGGTGGAAGATTGCTAGTCCACCTCCAGGTCTGTGTGTTGTCACAGCACCATAGGCCCCTGGACTAAGTGTAATACCTTTATGGTCAATCAGGGAGGGCTGCATACCTATGGGGGCTTAAATCCCCCCTGTACACGGGCTGGTCGGTACAACCTAACGGCGGAATCTACAGGGATGGGGTAAGTGTGGCAAGCCATTTGCTCACCTCGATATCGAGGTGTCAATATGTGAACAACTAGGCCTAGTTGTTCAAATCGAAAACTCCATTTGTGCCTCGGAAATGGAGTTTGCTTTGACATTAAAGTTTAAACCTTCGATATCCGAGTTTTAGAAAACTGCTGTTTTCACTGAAAACCCAGAGGAAGGCTCCTAGTCATTATGACGACCTAGGTTGTCATAATGACTAATGGAAAGTGCTCTGGAGAATGGTGTATGGATATAGTCTCTAACTAGTTCACCTCCTAATGAGAGGCATCCCTTTCACATATTTGGTTTACTCTTGATCAAACTAAGTAGCTTTACTTGTTTTAAATAAGTTGCGTATGGGTGAGAATGATGGCCTTGAAGGTATAGAGACTACACTGAAAATCCATAGGTTGAAAGGGTTAGTCAGTACAGACTAACCCATGTTGGTCATATGAGTGTTAGTCACAATGGCAAAGTTATATTCAAAAATGACCAAGGGGTCAGTCAGTAGTGGTCAACCTAGGTCCATCATTGGTGTGTTGTATTTGTATTCCACTAGTTGGGGCCACCTGTGATGACCACTCAGTGGCTCCCCCTGGAACTAAAAAGACTAAGGTGGGTTGGTCAGTAGTGACCAACCTGACAATAATAATGAATCTAGGTTGGTCGTATAGGGATCCAAAAAATGACTAACTAGGTTAGGCACTAGTGACTGAGAGGTTGGGCGTATAGGGAGCCTAGGAATATCAGTGTACGCTGCTCCCTGTCACCAGTTTATATCTCATGACAGAAAATTTACTTCAATCAATTTACCCTGGGTGGCAGCACGTGACAGGCAATGTTCCATGTCTAACACACAGATAGGTTGTCCCTATGACTACCCAATGGTTTTGAGACTTTTCATTACTGATGACTTTAGGTCCTCAAATTTACAATACCTAAAACAACAACCTTAAGGTAGTCATTCTGACTACCCAATCCATGTGACTACCTAAGGTTGTCATTATGACAACTTTGGTCTATATGGATCAGATATGACTACCTTAGGTCGTCACAATGATGACCTAAGGTCGTCATTTTGACGACCTAAAGTTGTCAATTTTCGTATTGTCAAAATGACGACCTTGAGGTTTTCAGTGTTGGTCTGAAAAGGCGGTTTGTTAGAACTACATTTTCAGATCATAGAAACTTCATTATTAGAAAATTGAGTTTTATACTGTTTTTATTTTTTTGAACAAATAGTTCTTCAATTGGAACGACTAGATGTTCGATTTTGACCCGGGGATTTGAACAACTAGATGTTTGATTCAGAATATCGGGTGTGAACATATCGCTTGCCATAGTTAGGACAGGAGTGGGTGAGCCGGTAAGCCTTGGGATAGACCAGTTGACGAGTAGGGACGAGGGGATTGGACAGATGTTATGGGCATAGGTCTCAGGGGGCCAAGGAGGAGATCTCACATTTACGGCAAAGAGATTGGGCCACAACTTGAACTCAACATGATTGACCTGTAGGTCTCCAGAAAGTCCTGAAGGAACTAAACGGTAGGAATTACACTTGGAAGGTATAGACAGGAGAGAATACCACAGAATGTGTTCATGGTGGATCCGGTCATTTATTGTAATTAATTCTAAGATTGATTAGTGCTTTTTGAGATGAAATGGAAGAAAATGTCGGGTAGTATACGTTTTTGTATGGCGTCCACACGCATGAAGCCTAATGTAATCATTTAAGATGCATTCACAAAGCACATACAACTATGTGCACATAACACTTGTACGATATTTGGGCCAACACAAAAAGAGCCATATGACTGTCCCCTCAAACAGATTACATAGAGAGCCCCAGGGTACCCCTCTATCATCAGTCAATACTAAAGTACAAAACGTACTGTAGTTTGTATTATATTCGTCATACAATCTCTTCCCAGTGCTATCGTCTGTACATATCAGTCTACTTGACTTGTAGGACACTTGTAGTAGCACAGATAAAGAGGTTGGGGACTGGGAGGTAGATATACTTTCACTGAGCTCTAGAGCAGTGTAACCATCCCTGGAGAGGTCAGTATGTATTAATCAGTATGTGGAGGGGATGGCGGGGCACTGATAGTATCAGCCTCTTTGCTAGAGGTCCCATTGTATTATTGCCTGTGGGATCCACATGTGGGATCCACATGTGGGATCAACATCAGTCTAATAGAACGACACACTGACTCTTATGAAGATTATGGGAGGTTACTGCGCCTTCTGGCGGCGACCAGGAATGTCATTTAGCATAGGGACACTATTAGTCTCTTATATATGTAAAGTATTGTCATATGGGGTAAAATGGTTGGGTTTAACAAGATAATGTTTTTGGAATTGAGGTTATAAACTATTTCAGCCTAGATCATAAGTGATTTTAATGCTGCTTCATGATGCCGAAGCTACTTTGACTGTTATGACTTAGAATTAGCTTTAAATTTTATGAACGATTGACTTCTAAAGGGTTGGGATCCAAAGTGGTTGGGGTCCAGAGAGCAAGGGGTCGTAATCACCCACCGCCCTTTCCTTGCACCAGAAACGCCCTATACTTCCTGGCTTCCCTAGAACTAAGTGGTGGACTGCATTCCTGGTCCTGAGCAACTCAAGGTATCGTAAGGGATTGTAGACTTGATCCTGATTCCCTGGCTGCCAGATTGACCGCCACAGACACACACTCTGATTGATGGTTATTGACAGTGGGACAGGAGGACAAGGGGACACTACAGGGTAGGAAGTAAGGCACTGATCACTGTGCTGATGCATTTATGTACTTCCTGGGCGATCACTCACTCTTTAAAGCTTGACTGTCATGTTTGAAGTGAGGCCAAAAGCACTTTTGGATATAGTTCAGTTTTGATTCACAAGAGGGCTCTTAAGGGCTAGGAGCTGAGCTCTTACAGGCACAAGGAAGGGTGAATATGTAGTAGCTGGACAATGTTCATGGTCCCCTCTCCAAACACTGCTGCCCTCTGGTGGAACTGTTATTTTAGTCCATGTATGGAAAATGCTGAACTTATTCCCTGATGGCCCAGCTTTAAGGGTAGATAACAACTGCTGCCCCATCCCCCCAGAAGTTGGGAAATTTGACCGCCCTATGTATTTGGATCTAAGCTGTGCATGGCATGCCCCACCACCTTTGTTATTTTAGGACTGACTCTGTATTCCACCACGGAATAGGCTATTGTAAGCATAGTCTCTCACTAGTTCATACAAATTCACATTTTTTTCAGCGAAATAACCCACGAAATTTGAGGTTCTGATTTGACCGTCCTATGAGATCTGACTGCCCCCTTTTTTGCCTTGGTTATCCAATTAATGGCAGAGTACCTTTCCTCTCTCTATGTTGGGGGTTCCCTTTTGTCCAAACGCAAGTGCGGTTATAGACACCTTTGACATCCTTCCTTTCTTTCCCCAGAGCTATTTCCCTATAGGATAAAGGCAGAAATTATGTGGTAGACGCTGTTAAAGGACTGGTCCTTCTCATTGCTGAATAGTGATTTAATATTTTTGATCCCATGTATAATATCATATTTTCAAATGAGCTGTGATAAGACCACAAACACCTGTTAGACCGATCATTGTGGATATATTCTGTCAAAATTATTATCTTTTAAGCTGCTTACTGGTGCTTTATATTGCACGAACTAATGGGATAAAGAAAGGAATTCACCTGGGTGATGTTATGAGAAGGTACTGGTCGGCTCCCTTGTTTTCTGGTAATATTAATCGTTCTAATCCCTTAAATACCCCCACTTTTTGGCTTCCCTAGAACTGAGTGGTGGGTTGAATTCCTGGTACCGAGCAACTCAGTTAAAATAGACTAAAGGAAATGGGGTTGTCATCATACATGTTCAGGTCCTAGCTTTGCTGTGGTCAGGATTGGTACATGTATACTACATAGTGAGATGACTATAGTCATAGATGTGCACAACCGTGCTCTGCAGTGGTATTTGGTATATCATGGAGATATAAATTCTGAGTATATTACAGTGATAATTATATTTGTTCCTTGATTATATCAAATTCTCCAATAGTTAAGTCATGATCGACCTGATATAATGATGCCAGGTGCCGACCTTGCTGATTTGTTCCGATGACAACTTCTGGCAGCCATTGACAGTTGTCTGTACATCAAATTAACCTGTATGTCATGATGCATTCTACATTGCAGGAGCCGCCATGGGCGACCCAGCGGACCCGGAACCGGAAGTGGAGATCCAAGGCGGATGTTATCCATACGGCTTCAAAAGGGAATGCAAAGAACTCTTCAAGCTGGCATGGCCACTGGTACGTGAGGTTAATATGGTATATGCCCATCTCCATACATAAAAGCGACTAAAAGCATCTCCATATATAAAAGCTACTAAAAGCACAAACTCTTGGTTTGGAAAGTCCTCATCCCCCTTATCCCATCCACGCAACGCCCAGCCCCATCTCTATAGCTATACTCATGAAAC
Source organism: Harmothoe impar (assembly GCA_947462335.1). NCBI lineage: Eukaryota > Metazoa > Annelida > Polychaeta > Phyllodocida > Polynoidae > Harmothoe > Harmothoe impar. Next base: position 44,495,284 of record OX381710.1, read on the forward strand.
CTCTCCGTCGTCCCCACTCTTAATACATTGACCCTTTCAACGCTGAAATTCTGACCCAATATCTTTGAATTTCATAGAAATTATTACCATTCTTCAATGAAACGCTAATGGCATTGTAGTGGCAGTATCCTATCATTATTATATAGCAAACGAAAAAGTGTGACATGAAAGATAAGAAAAAGTGGCAAAAATCCAAAATCTTCTCATAAGATGTTACCATGGCAACAAATTCCAAACAGACATACCTAATATTGCTGGGAATTTGTAGGAAAATGATGACAATTTGAAATAGTTTGAACTGGCTGCCATTTGGAACATCACATCAATAGAGGATGGGAATATCTTAAATTTGGTACCAGTCAATGCAAAATAGCATCTTTACCCCCTGATTTTGGTCACTATAGGTTAAAACTAACCAAACTATTACCAGGTAGATCCTCTTTACCACCTAGCTGCCATCATCCTCTTTGAGTCTTTCATGACTTCACGTGATTCCAGGCGCGTTGTGAGCTTTTTAAAAGTAGGGTAGGCTAATGTGGTTTCTGATCATGCTTTGCTTTTCACCCCTTTTCACTTTTGGTTTGACCTTTTTTTTTTACTGAGAAAGTCAGAAGCCCCCCTCTCCCGTTGCCACATCCCTTCATGATGTAGGCCACCCGGGGGTGTCTTTATACCCCTCTGATCTGCCATATGAGATGTAGAAGTGACAAAACAATAACTTCTATAGTATTGTCCATCCTCTCAGGGGTCATGACCGGTAAGGTCTAGGCGGAGCCTCATCTGTTTGCTGTCCCATTATGGGGGTCACAATGATACTGTAGAGCACTGATGGTACCACGACCTATAGTGTCCAAAAGGTCAGTATAAGTATGGGGCCAGGTCAACGGCCCATCACTTGTACCACAGGATATGGTACGTCCAAGGGACATTGATGGCATACGGCCACACACGCCATGAGAAGTGGATTGGTCTTTTAAAGCTGAACAAATAATTATTGGCACGTTTCAGCTCAAATTCATTCTGAACTTTTTTCATTTCCTATCTATATCTCCTCATGCAGCCCTCAATGGCCTCAATTTATTTTCGATTATTATCCTATTGTATACAATGGTAACAACTAAGGTGCATTTTGTGATGTATTACGTGGCTTTGTACGTGGGAAAGTACGGGGAAAGAGAGAGCTGCACATCCCAGTGGGCACAAAATTCAGCTCAACATTGAATCACTGTTGGATCAACATTGAACCAACATTGATAACTATTTGGTAATGTTGATTCAATGTTCTGTACCCACTGTGATGTGATAGTTCATGTATTGCTCCAAGTAACACCGACATGGGGTATAGTTGTTCACCTGAATCTAACCTTCAATTGCCATTGTTACGAGCAATCCCATAGGGGGCATCGGAACACCCATCCAACCCCTTAAAGCGGCTACTCGAGCTCCAAGCATCGAATTTTAGATAATAACATGTCAGCAATCTTCACAGACTCATATAATTATGGACAGGTTGATTTACAAATAATATGGGTGCTTCTTTCTGTATGTAAATAGGCGAAATACCTCCTGTGAGAATAGCAGTCAACCAACTGTAAACCGGATAACAATAACACTCTGCTAATTGCCCACTCAATCCTGCCTCCTATTGGGCTTGAGGTGAACTACCTCTCACTATGCTCCTATTCATATGCATGAAAGCATTATTCCCATCGACAACCATAAGGGTTTTCATGTGTATGCATGCAGATTATATATTATATATACTTCCCTATTTATTTGTTGTATGTAGACCTCCACCATAAGTGTGTACTGATTGATCTAAGTGTAATGCCACACATGACTAAGCCATTTTAGTTCCATCTTCGACCACAAGAGGTCATATTGGCATTGGCCCCTGCAGAGATGGCTTCCCTTCCCACCATAGAGGAATTAATATCTGTATTTTCACCCATCCATTATGCTTTAGAGAGGCCTTATATGCTATGCTATTTTGCTCTGCCTTAAAGAAAAACAAATGATGGTCCTATAAATATTAAATTCATGCTAGAGTTGGAAGAGGTCTGAAGAGGTCGAGTTGCTGCTTTAATTATCACGCTTCTCCTCCCACTTGGACGGCCCCAAATTGATACCACAGTGTGAACTCCGACACCTAGAGTTATACATTCCACATTTAAGCTGTTCTTTGTAAAAAGAAAAAAAGAGAAGAAAATACAGGCTATGATCCTATTCAATTAACAGGATAAATAAACAATTACAAACATATTTTACACAGTCATAGCTCCATGCCACTAGTACACTAGGGCATGTATAATATTCTTGAATTACCGTATATCTACCTGTATATATATGAATAACGTGTTCACGTCATTATCTTAAATATTGATAGGTAGTACTTTCCCATACTATTATAGAAAGTATTTGAGTATTGAGACGTCACGCACCATGCCCTTGTCACCATCCACCAGGGGTAGGATACACATCGATCTGCTACCTGGTGAAGGTATTGACATAAGGCCGCTCAATAATCTATTCACAGACAGGAAGACGTCCTAGTCCTACTGTACCAGTGCGTGGTGGGCTCCATGTGTGCATGCATGGTGGAGAGGGGGAGGGGCTCCAGGGTGGGAAGGGGAAGGGGGCGGAAGGGCAGAGTAAGGAAATACAGGACAAGATGCTGAGGGTTGTAGAAGGGCGGGTATACAGGGGACAGGGATAGGAGAGTATGTATTGTAGAATGAGAGAGGGTTCAGGGGTACAGGGCCAGGGACATATATAGGAAGACCAGCCCGGGAGTTCTTAGGGAGCATGGCATTATCTCAAGGGAACCATGTGTCAAATTAATAACTAAAAATAAATATCAAAAGTTTTAAACCTATACAGGTACATGCATATACATGGTGTCAGTATTGCAGATGCTCTTAAATAGATGCATGTATATGGTCCTGTTGCAGACGCTGTCCATCCTCTTCCACTACCTCATCCAGCCTATCTCCCTTATGTTCTGTGGTCACCTGGGCAGCCATCAACTGGCTGCTGTGGGAATGGCCATATCCGTAAGTATACACCTCTATGTTATACCAACCAGTGTATATGCACGTTTTTATTATACCAAGTCCAGCTACATCAATCTCGTGTGTCTCTTTTGCGATTCGACGGATGAAAGCTGTCAGTACTTCCATTTTAATTTTCCTAATAGAGTTATTGTCGATTTGTCTTTATTATTATACGTTTTATTATGATATTGATGATCAGATAATTATGTACATTCAGTAAGCCCTATAGTTAGAAGAAGAGATGTTGAGAGAGTGACTTGGGCTGTTTATCCAACCCAAATCTATATAATCTACTGACCCTGTCTAACCCAGTAACGTACCCTAAATCTCTCCCAGGTGATTTACGTGACTACAGTCAGTCTGGGACGTGGCCTGGCCTTTGGGGGCGACACTTACTTTTCCCAGGTGAGATATGTCTACTTAAAGCTGATTGGTGGGATGTTTACCTAATAATGCTTGGTCAAAACAAACACAGTTTAGCTCTGCAAATATCACCCTGTTACTGCTTCGTAATAGTATGTTTGTTTACTTGGCACCAATAAAATGAAACACAAAAGAGATAATTTTAATATAGTGCCATATTCTGTCTACACCATTGTCCTTCTCGCTATACCTCGTAAAATTGGCCTATGTATATTGTTACCTTTTCAGACATACGGTAGTGCAAACAAGTTGAAAATGGGAATATATCTCCAAAGAGGTAACCATTGAATTAAAATCTCTTTGTAAGAAAATTGAAACAGGTGTATTATAATGAATCAGCTTGACAATATAGAGATTGCTACAGCTTCTATAACTTTTATTGAGACCAATGTGTCACCAAGGGGAAGTGTACAAAGCATTGACCATGAATTAAATGAATATTGGCTATAGATCCTGTATGCTTTAAGTCTAGGAAAAATACAGTTTGTAGTGATAAATTCACCACATGGACACAATATGGTATGTGTAGTTAATGGTATATGGACAGGAGTTGAGCTTCATTTATTCTTCAGGCCTTATCTTCGGTGTGATGACGAGTTGTGTGGTGTGGGCCATCCTCCTCAACACTGAGTCCATCTTACTGCTGATAGGTCAGGACCCCACCGTCTCAGAGTAGGTATCCGTACAAGACATCAAGGAGTATCATACTATACTATTGTGCTGTATTGCTATATAAATAACAGAGAATATAAGCCAAAATGGCTATTTATGGACAGTCCAGAAACCCCTTTCAACACAAGTCACACAGTGTTGGATTCTACGATCATACTGACCCTATGTACCAGCTACGCTCTACCTCCACAGTTGTAGCTTACTGGTACAAATGTATCATGACCCTGGAGGAGGGTTTTACCAGCCTCTCGGAGGAAAGTCCAGCCTTGCCATACTCTCTTTGAAAGGGGGTCAGGTAATGCCGTACGTATCATGATGGTAATATTTCTATTTTCCAGGATGGCCCAGGAATACGTATTACTTTTTACTCCCGGTGTTTTGGTGAGTGTACCTTTATCAACACTATTTGCATCAGTGGATTCCATTTGTAATATTCCACTTTGAATCTTATCTGAACATTGTTATGATACTAGTTTGTAATCCCACACTTACTGGTTTTATTTCATTAACACTTCAGGCGTATTGCTGGCTATTTCTACTGATGCGTTATCTACTTTGTCAGGTAGGTTTACTGAATACTTTTAATAATTTTGTTTTATACCTGTCAATTTGTAGTTAATATTGTTATTTATTATTTCCATACAAGCAAATTAAAACTATGTTCTCCTACAGATCGTAGGTTTTAAAGAAGATATTGCCGACCGTTTCCAGTAATCAGATAAAAGTCAATGCATATTCCTTGCCATTGGGTTATTCTTTTCAAATCGTCTACCAGTACATATCCCGGTTAAAATTACTCTGATATACATGTATAATGTTCCTTATTGTGTTTCAGAACCGTGTTATCCCAAACATGTTGATCTGTGTAGTGAGTTGCGGTGTGAATGCCTTACTCCACTATGGGCTGCTCTTCCAGGCCGACATGGGCATCAGGTACGTCTACGAGCTTATACTAACTGCCATGGCATTATTTATCTAAGAAACAGTAAATGGGCTTGGTTATAGTTGTGTTATTAGTTTCAAGAAAATAAGAAGGGGGTTGGGAATAGTTCAGGGCCCCATATATCCATGAAGAATAGGGGCGGTATGCCTCTTTTTTAAAGACTTCAAGAGGTATTCGCATGTCCAGTCTCCTCAAGAGTTTGTTCCTACGAGCATGATCACGTGTTTATCTCAGAGGTTCTGCCATAGACCTGGCGTCAACCCACTACCTGGTACTTATACTGGTTGTGGTTCATCCTGCTGCATGTGTCCTGCCACAGCTCTGACGTCCATCCATTACCTGGTATACTGATTGTGTTTTATCTTGCTGCAGGTTTCCTGTCACAGCTCTGACGTCCATCCATTACCTGGTATACTGATTGTGTTTTATCTTGCTGCAGGTTTCCTGTCACAGCTCTGACGTCCATCCATTACCTGGTATACTGATTGTGTTTTATCTTGATGCAGGTGTCCTGTTACAGCTCTGACGTCCATCCATTACCTGGTATACTGATTGTGTTTTATCTTGCTGTAGGTGTCCTGCCACAGCCCTGACGTCCATGTATTACCTGGTATTCTGATTGTGTTTCATCTTGCTGCAGGTGTCCTGCCACAGCCCTGACGTCCAGCCATTACCTGGTATACTGATTGTGTTTTATCTTGCTGCAGGTTTCCTGCCACAGCCCTGACGTCCATCCATTACCTGGTATACTGATTGTGTTTTATCTTGATGCAGGTGTCCTGCCACAGCCCTGACGTCCATCCATTACCTGGTATACTGATTGTGTTTTATCTTGCTGCAGGTGTCCTACCACAGCCCTGACGTCCATCCATTACCTGGTATACTGATTGTGTTTTATCTTGCTGCAGGTGTCCTACCACAGCCCTGACGTCCATCCATTACCTGGTATACTGATTGTGTTTTATATTGCTGCAGGTGTCCTGTCACAGCTCTGACGTCCATCCATTACCTGGTATACTGTTTGTGTTTTATCCTGCTGCAGGTGTCCTACCACAGCTCTGATGTCCACCCACTACCTGGTATACTGATTGTGTTTTGTGTAGAATCTTCAGGGGTTCTGCTATAGCCCTGATGGATGTCCACTTACTACCTGGTACTTATGCCGTTTGTGTTTTATCCTTTTGCAGGGGTTCTGCTATAGCCCTGATGTCCACTTACTACCTGGTACTTATACTGTTTGTGTCCTACATCTGGGGCTCAGGGATCTACAAGGAGACATGGCCAGGTAGGCAGAGCCCTCATAACCAATTAATGATAACAATAACTACTAGTCAAATTATCTCTGAATTATTTCAGAAAGGGAAAATCACCCTATTTTCGTCTAGGCATTTTCATTACTGATCAACGTATTCTGGACGGGAGGATAACAGACGGCCACGTCCCTAATGCCCAGTCAAGCACCATGGTTAGTATCCACTGTATCTGTATAGGTGATGCAGGAGATCTAGGTGTGTGTATTTGTAATCCACAGGCAATTTGCTTCCCCTGTTGAATGTTTAGAGTTATTGTGTAACAACTATCCCTATTTATGTTTTTTAAAACATACTTAATGTATGCCACGCACTTAGCTGCTGGCAGATAACTGATTAGGCATATGGCGGCTCAGGAAAAATAGTTCAAATTGGTTGGAAGTGATTTTCAGAGCTCATAGTATAAATCAAAATAGGTAGCTAGTTTTTCTACGCTCATTTAGTCGGCACATAACCACAAACTGTTCTTATACGGCCAGTTCCAGAAAGTATCTGTAAGTAACTGTACTCCTAACAAAGCTACCTTGGAGTATAAATTTGTCTGTGTTGACAGTAGTGAAGACCTAGATGAATCAAAACTAATGGTATTATGATGTGAATTCTGACTCATAAAGCCCTCAGCACGTCTACTTCCTTACTCCCACACACATAGGTAATTACTGGTATCCATCCTTTGTAGTCACCAAAAGGTCAAAGTCTCTGGGATATGACTTTTGATGCAGCACGTACAAACTATAACTAGACTTGTTTAAAAGAAATTACACAAATACTGAAAGGTCATGTTTCCCAGTTGTTTACCATATTTAACCTATTTCTGTGCGCTGGTATGGATAGAGAATAGTCGTAACATTTCGAATTAATTTAAGTATTTTATATTGGGATAATAATTTGAAGGAATGTCTTTGTGGTAAATTTACTTGGTTAAGGAATATGGAGGGATAGATTAAGCTTGGAAGTGTTCTTTTTTTCTCGAAAATGTACGTGTATAGTTATAACCATTATCAAAGAGCTTCATATATAGCCACTATTGATAGCCGAGTTGTATGAAATTAAATAGGGTCAACTGATCACTATCTTGCAACTAAAAACATGTATGCGAGTTAAAGCAAGACACTACTATATATTGGTTGCATTAGTTACATTTTTATTGATATAGTATGCTTGTGCATACGTTGCAGGCTGGAGTTGGGAGTGTCTGGAGGACTGGGGTCCCTTTGGCCGCACTGCTTTCGCCAGTATGGTGATGACCTTCATGTTCTGGCTGTGTACTGAGGTCGGAACATTCCTCTCAGGTAGATACTTCTATATTTTCATATTATAGTTTAGACGACTTAAACATTTATTTTGTAATTCTTAAAGATGAAATGAGAAATTGAAAATATGAAATAATTATGCATGATATTGCAGTCTATTAGCCAGTACATAATGCGTTGATTATAATGGTGTTACTCTCTTATTTTTGTGATGTAAATTAAATCTAAACGCCACATAAACGCTAATGCATACAGTTCACCGTTGCAGGTATTCTAGGTGAAAAGGATATCAGTGCTTTCCAGATCCTTTTCCAGGTTGAGGGCTTTGCTTGGATGGTAAGAAAACGTATTCATATTCTTTTATTGACACAGCTACTGAATTGCATTCACTATAATATGTGAAGTCAGGTCTATAGTATTGAATAAATGTATTATTGACTAGTGTGCTGTCTGGAACGATTTATTGACCACGTTGGCAGCTCTGATACTGTATAGACCTGTCTAGAGGTGCTATATCTACGTTATTTCTCTTATCTGGACATCTCTTGCTCTCCATACTCTGTTCAAATTAGAAATATCCTTGGGGAAAACCGATGTAATTTGCAGCACCTGTGAATTGCAGATCCCGCTTGGGTTGGGAGGAGCCTGCACCGCCCGGGTGGGGCAGTACCTGGGGTCTAACCGCCCTCTCGGGGCCATCACGGCCACCAGAGTCTCCATTACCATAACTGGTAAGTCATAGTTAAGTCTAAAGCCACACTCATATAAATTGCCCATGCAGTTAAACTATAGCAATTCTGACCTCTCAGTATATAGATATCACGGTGCATTTGAATTGAACTACTTTGAAGCATCATCGATTTTTGATCAGTGACTCGATCGATCGAGTCACCATGAATAATTCTGATCTTCTACTTTCAGTCTTTATATCAATTACTTTGGCAGTAGGGTCGTATGCTTTAAAACACTATATCCCGCTGGCATTCACCAGCAACCAGTAAGTATACTACACCTGGAAAAACAATCTGTTATTTTACCAATAACTGCAGAAATACATTTATTATCACAATGACAGCTCGGTCTCTTGATAGAGCTGATAGCAGATTGGGTTTGCGAGAATCCTTTGTTCTTTCTAGCCCAATCCCTACTCCATGTCCTTATTGCCACCATCAAATTGACTGGTAGTATATACTTGTTGTTTTATTAAAGACCAGCTAAATTGGGAAGAATAATTAATAATCAGTGAGCGCATTTAGGATAAAATAGCTATCGTACCTAATAGTAATACCCAGAGTTTCTATGGGCAACTAGAAGTGAATCCTTTAAGGTATCTAATCATGTTGACTTATATTCCATTAAACTTGCTGCTGATGTTTCAGAGAGGTAGTCGATTTCACAGAGCACCTGGTACCCATTCTGTCTGTTTTCCTGCTACTGGAGGGATTCGGGGTGAGTACTTGTAAATGAATGATAAGCTGTGAATGATTATTATCTTTCATTGACAACAAAGAAGTAAATTACTGACCTATATGATATCATATATGTCATTCCAAATGAAGGTAGCTATCTTATATTACATGTACCTTGAAAACGTTTTTCAAGCAAGGATGTAGAAAGACTGCCTATCAAATATACACAGATTTTGCGAAGGCCTTTGATTCTATACATATTGGCAATCTTCTTAACATAGCTCTCCAACCTAGAGCTACCATTCTCAACTGGCTTGAAAGTTATCTCCAGAACAAGATGCATATATTATGTCCTTGTTTCTTTTGGAATGTAAGATCACTTTCTGTAGCTGCAATATAACTATTTAATTATAATTATCTTTTCTTTATACTACTCATGTCTTGATTTTCAGTTAAACTCTAGCCAATGATAATTGCCATCCAGTACCCCAATAAACATTGTATAGCTTCATGTTCCAGGGTACGATTGTGGGTATCGTACGTGGTAGTGGTAACCAGACACTGGGTGCCATCATTATCTTTGTCAGTTACTACATAATAGGACTCCCTGTGGGGGTACCCCTCATGTTCCTCACCTACCTGGGTCAGGCAGGTAAGTGCATCACTATATTTGTGACTGCAGAGGGGTTTTCGTCGACCTGGCGACCTGGGCCGTTTTCGGCCGTTTTCCAGGCGACTTTTCGACCTGGGGCAATAATTTAAGCGACCTGGCGACTTTTGCACAAAATTGATTATAGGATAAAGGGTCTAAAAAAACGACCTTGCGACCTGAGGGGGGGGGGACCCCTCTGCACCCCCATATCTGTCAGTTAATACATGATATCAAGACTCCCCGGTATGGTGTTTTTGGAGATCCTCAAATCATTTGCACAGTTCAAGTCAGCTATCCGCATGCGGCATATGCACACAGGCAAATACATTGTCTTTGCCATACTATCCATACGGTAGACACCAAAATATGCTATGCTGTTTGGTTCAATGGGTTTTATGGATCCATAGAGGAAAGGTTTGGACCATTCTTGCATGGTAGTTCAGGGTAGTTTTATAATGGATTCTATGTAAAGGCTAAATAAATATTAGATGGCATATAGTATGTATTTTTTGTAAGGTGGTGCTTGGAACTGTACGAAATGTGCTCCTTATATAGGAGGGTTTACAAGCCCTTAAACATGCATTTTTTGTTTTGCTAGGTTTGTGGTGGAGCTATGTGCTAGGTCTCGGTATTCAGGATGTATCGCTGGCGATATTTGTCTTGAGGACGGACTGGCATGCTGAGGCCAAGAAGGTAGAGACCTCATATCTGTTTGATATATAGCATAATACCAAATACTATATATAATGTAATACACCATGAGTATAGACTCAGTAATAGTAAAATGCTACCTGCCTGGTTCATTGTATAATGCAGTATATACATCTCCTTGCTGCATGGGAGGCTGCAATACTGTGAGCTGAATTTAAGTTGTTCATAATCATACATAGAATGGTAAAGCCTTATGCTACCCTCTCATTGTCCAGGCCCAGGTGAGAGCTGGAGTGGCCGATGTTAACCCAGAAGGAAATTCTGTCAACGGGGACCACCAGGAGGAGCCACTGGCCGACGAACGGACAAGTAGGTGGAGGCTTTTTTTTTTTACGTCAAATAATGCTTTTAACGTAATATATCTTTTTGCCACAGTACGGGACCATAGAGAAAGGTTTTATCATGCATATTGTATAACGTTTTTTGATTACTGGGATGGCATTAACATGTTCTTTCCCCCAAACCGTCATGAAATGGTATTTTATATAATCCCTAGGCCCCTATTTGAATCCTGTCCTGCATGGACCTTAGTACAAGCTGTCTATTACCCTGATTAATACTGAATCATATTGTGTAGTCTGAACACCTCGCCTTAAAGGTGATATGACACGAATGTGAGATTTTAGAATAATATGTGTGATTACAGAAAACACTTATAATGCATGTTTTTATCTCAAATGTATCCTGCAGGTCTCCTAGGCAATGACAACAATGTCCAACAATCCACATATGCACGCAACAACAACACGAGTAGCGACTCATACGAGGAGATTGGTGTGGGGCGGTCACGGAGCTATCTGACGAGACTTATCTTCAAGCGGCTGGGCATCATGCTGATATTCGTAGCCATCCTTGTGGGTGGCCTCATGTGTAGAATGTTCATCAAGGTGACGCCTCACGTCAAGTGGACCAACCTCTGTATACCACCCAACGAGACGCTGTCCACCACCACTGACGTCATCAGCACCACCACACCGGTATTGCCCCCTGGTGTCGACATAGGGAACTGGACAGCAGACGCTGTTGCCGCTGTGTCGTCTGCTTTTACTTCGTCACCAGTAGAAAACGGAACACTGCCATTTTGTAATTTCACAGAGAGTCTTGGTTTCTCTCCCTTGTTTTCTTCATCAGTGGTTCACCATATTGGTTCAGATATGAGGCTCAATTGATAAATGGGCTGTAAGCCGACTCAAGTATTTGTGGGAACCAATGAGGTATTTATAGGCACACACTTACATATGCACTTTATGATAACTGCTATAATTGAATACCCTGCTAAAAGCAGTGGAAGCACCTACTTGCAGTGTAGGCCTGCAGTATACCTAGCTGTCATTTGTTAAATCCCAGGCACGTAACGTAATAATTAAGCAGCAGCATTATTATACTATCATGATAACTCATCTTTTGGAAGACCATGGTCCACACACAGAGCCACTGCATTGCACGGCTAGTTAGGAGCAATGAATATGAGAAAGCAATATTGACTTGAGGCTCACTAGCCACTCAGACAACGTTTAGTAAGTGGTGTCGTGCCAGCTGATATGTAGGTATGGACTAAGATGAGGGTGAACCGATCGTATGAATGTATTATTTGTTATATAGTTTGGCCTGAGGGCTACTCATGTAGAAGGGGCCTGAAATGTCTGAACGGGCTATAATCAGCAGTCATTGGCAATAGCATAGAGTCCTGGCCCTATAGGCCTCTAGCCGGTTGCATTATCAACCAATGAGAAAATTCCCTGGGCTTCACTGCGGAATTCTTAGGGGGCATTATGTAACAGCCTGTATCCATTGTGATTGTTGTATCAGTGCTTATCTCGCTGGTTACCAGATCAAGCAATGGTGCCCCCTACTAAGGAACCTGCAACATCGGTATATCGGCTGATTGAAACTGGTCTGTGCACCGTCATGATCCTCTGCACAACATAGGGCCATAGACTCTAGATTACTTTTATCATTGTATGTTAGTTTATAAACCGTGCAACGAAAATGTACACTTGTGGGAAAAGAGTGAAAATTTGTGAAGCTCAAAACTACTGTAAACAAGTTCATTACACTGAAAGACTATAGTATCTTGAATCTATGAAACCCCTCAGTGGACTGGTTTACTAACTCCAAGGGGTTCACTATGAAAGAATGTACATCGAGGGCATAAGCCAAACTTGTTACTACTTGTATGCAATAAGCAATTCCCATGACTTCCCTATGGTATTTTGTTGGCTAAGGGTTTATACCAGACATAATAGCATTACCTTTTCTCATTGAAATGGTGTAATATGGATCTGCCAAGTATTCATAGTATACAATGTATAGACATGAGGTTCATTTGGACAGTGTCATTTGGACTCTTGCTCATATGGGCCATAACAGTATGTCATTTACATAAATGTTCTTTAAATGTGTATACAAATGTATAGAGATATCTAGCAATTACCTTGCCAATGTTAGCCTACTGTGAGAATCAATGTCGCCCATACACGTAGGCCTGTAGATGTATGCAATATCCCCAGTGCCTTATAACATGATAAACAGACTGATAAAGTGTAAATTGTGTGATATCTACTTCCATTATAACACTTCACTTGCGATTCAAAAAATAGGCAATAAGTATGACTGATAAGACACAGATATGTATGATATTATTGATCTGAGTTAAAGATAATATAACACTGGCATGTATATATGAATAATGCGCGATATGATCATTGAATAAGGTCCTAACCAGAATAATTGTACTAATAAGGAAGGATTGGGAGGACATCCATTGTAGTTTGGGATTAGTGCGGAAATGTCGGGGTTTGCTTGTGTCATCCCTCTGCAGTTATAAGAGACTCTCCATGACAGGTTAGCATTACAGTTACAATAATACTGTATTAACAAGCGCCCCTTTATACATTATATATCTTTTCACATTATAAGAGATGTTAATTTCTGGGGTTATTAATATATGACCCTTTTAACAAAATGGGTCGGAAGTCTACGCTATGTAATCAAAACCCCTGGGTATGTGGGTATGGTGTGAAGACTGCTTGGGTTGAAGACTGCTTGGGTTGAATTCGAGTTTGTATAATACACGATTTCCCACCTATACTATATATACCATATGTTGTAGAAATCTCAAGAAGTCCAACCCATTTTGCGCAAACATGTCACAAAATTATATAAAGATGACATAATGGCATTTATTGTTGAAAGGTGCTAAGTGGCTTAAACATTTAAATGATAATTGGACAAGTATTTGTATTATTCATGTAATCATTTCTAGCTAAGTTGACTGTTTATAGCCTCCCGGAAAGCAATGTTATATCATTCGTATTACTTCACGCATAGTTGTACATGGTTAATATAACCTGTAATATGGATAAGATGGTGAAATTATACACTGCTTCTCGTTTTGAAATATTAATTCTTGCGGCCAGGAGCAAAATATTTGACGCTAGATGTTCAAAGTATGTCTTGTAGATTACTTTATACAAAAGACGATTCTAGTCACAGTAAAATACTATGATCTTTACTGAAACATACCAACCCAGGATTGTCAATCATTGGTAATTGATATCTCTCTGACTATACAGAACTTTATAAGCAAAGAATTTCGCCTTATTGCATACATATTGCTGCCGATGCCTTTAGAGACCTACACGTCCAATAGCTCTATTAACTGTAATGGGGTGTGGTTCATGTAGTGCCTTATACCTTGCATTTGTATATATATATTTGCAACAACGTCGCAGCTGGTACATGCACTGTACATATTACTGCATAATATAATAGTGCAACTACATAAAGTACATTTCAAATGTGATAATGTAAATGTCTTTCCTCGATTAGATATTATCTACAGACTGAAATAAACAAATGATTGAATACTCAATGAAACCCCCTTGATCACCTATATATTTATCACTGATAACTGCATGCGATTAGACTATAAAATAGTGGAATGCATTTATATATATATACAAATGTATATATATATATATATATATATATATATATATATATATATATATATATATATATATATATATATATATGTAATCAACCTCATTATTACATTCCAATCATATATAATATCAGCCGACGTTACTCTAGTGGACCTTGCGTTCCTTGATAAGAAATATAAAGAAATAAATCCAAATATAATTTCTTTGAAAGTACCCATAGCGGACAGTGATGCCATGTAATTGGCTCGGTGTCACATCTAGACAGGAAGAATCGCAAGCTGAGTGTGTGAGTTTATCACACCTTCTCCAATTTCAAACTGTCTCAATTTCTGACCGAACCATTACAGTTTGCCTCCTCTGGCAGCTTGTTTCAGGTGCAAACGGCCAGTTTTCAAAGTCAAGTTTGTTAACCATCCTACCAGGAAATATATACGTAATTCCCAGCCCTCCTTAAACCCCCACCCTCTCTATAAAGGCCCAGAGTTCCGGTCGTCGTTCGACTCCCATTGTTATCAGAGGGGCAGCAAGTGTTTCGCTTTTAACACACATGCCTAGTATTTACTTTCGCAGAGAGCCAAATCTAAATGCTGCGCACTGTTTCTTTGATTGAAGTCCAAATCCCACTACATCCAAACACCTGGTGGAGATTAGCCATTGAGGACTGCGGCCAATATGGGGGGATGTGAGGGAATAGGGCCAAATTATAAGTATAGCTTGAATTCATCTTATGGCATAATTAAACAAAGGAATTAGCACACAGAGGGTGGTCCCTGACAGCATTGGGCAGCCATACTGACCACCACTGGCCAATGGTTATCATACACCATATAGAGGTGATGGCAGCAGGGGGCACGTGGACGTATACGACTGACCATGTACATAACCAAGCTATAGGATTTTCGGATAAAATATTCCTATACAATCCTGGTATCATTGATGTTGAATACACAAAGTTGGCATACGCCAATGCACCAGTATAGATAATTATACTCCATGTAGTGCAAGGGGTTCCACATATGTATCACATATTATTGGCTCATGTTGCAGAACTATATAGAACTATTTAACCACCCGCAGTGCATTGGGCACCCCTGTGTACGGGATCTATACACAGTGTTGTTATACACTCACCATTGAATCCTTTCCTCAGCCAAGCACCCTTTCTCTGGACCACAACAGACTCTCAGGCGTTTGGTTAAGTGTTGACTTCTCCTGGAGTTTCTATTTACACTGCTTGCTACCTCTAGCCTACTGGAGACATGGGGACCCACACACTGCCCATTTAAACTCAACAGAAGCATGAGGTCACACCCCTTGAGCGTTATCGGCCAATACAAACCCAGACCAAGATGTTAACGTGTGCCATTACAAGTTAGATTGGTCTCCATATCGCTGGATATTACCCACATTAGTACTTGGAGATGACCTGACTGGAAAACTATGCGGACGCGGAATAAGGTGAGAAACCTAACTTTAACTATGTATTATCTGACTGCATAAAAATCTCAATATTCTACCAGGTAGCATTTCCTGAAGTTTGATATATATGTATCTTTGTGCAAGGAGAGGTTACCAGTTGTAAATGTATTTGAAAATAGTGCGAACATACATGTATCTTCACAAACTGCATATGGATCTTGAATTATTCCTTTCCTGGCCCAGCAGCAATGGATTAGAAGCAGTACATGGAATATAAACAGGGCAGTACAGCATACTTTCAGGACAGGATACTTGCACCAAGGTTTCGCAGAGTAGTTTAGTTAAAACCATATCTGCATAAAAAGCACTCTGGATGGTTTTCAAATATGTTTATTTTACGGGGTGGCAATAGAGGAAGTAAACTATATTAGGTCCATGAAAGGGAAGTAGGAGGCAAAAAGTCTATGTATGCATGATTATACTACCTTCTAAATGGCCCGACTGTATAGAAAGATCATTTATGAAGATAATTCTATTACAGCCAGGTATTGATAGTTCGACCAGTGCCTTTGCAGGCAAAATGTGGTGGGATCTCAAACCTGATGGACTATCAAGGCTTACAAGTTTCAATGCAAGTGTAGGCCTATCAGACTGTTACAGCCAGAACAGGTCGGATCCTGTGTATATCAAAGGATGGATATTAAGACCTGACTGTATTATGTTACCCTTGTACAGTTTCCTCAATAATGGTCCAATTTACACTCACAAAAAATCAAAATGTAGGTAAATACCCTGGGGATCCAGCGGGAAATTCGTCCCAGCCATACCGGACCTTCCACCGGACCTATGACACTTCTGTCGAACATTTTCCATGTCCTGCAGGATTTCAAGAAGACAGATAGAGAATAACAACCCTTTGTGGCATGTGATGCCCTGTCCGAGAAAATAAACTGAACATAATATAGTCAAAGATCGTAAAAAGTATAACAATTAAACTTTGGTATAGTTTCATTCTATATGTACAATGTATCAAGGATTACTGATTTATTATTGATGTTTGTAAGTGGTGCATATCTGTAATTGAGCACGTTTGAATGTGTATGTTTACAAGGCATTAATAGGGTGATACATATGTGAACATGTGGGCTTATCCCCTTTCCATATTACAAATTGTACCTGATGAATGTATGTATGAACTGAACGTGCTGAAGTAGAGAGTACATGTCGACATGCCTCATGGAGTAGTTACTTTCTCGAGTCGTGTATGTTTACTTTGGTCTATTAAAGACCATTATTATAAGCTACATCAGTAGTAATGGTGGCAGTATAATCTTATAGCTGCAGTGGCAACCGAAGTAGAAGTAGTAGGGATATATCTCTTAGCTGCTTTAGAAATAACTTAGAGTCAGTATACATGTCATTAGAACATTTGTATTCATGAGTTTTAAATTATGGGAGAAATGGAAGTAGTTTGCCTATTCGTTCATCTGTGAAACTCATGATTAGGCAAGGTCCTATAGCCATAATGTAGCACTTAGATGTATTAATTAGACCAGGGGTACACATATATGTTTTCTAAGACCCACCGAACCTGCAGTAGTTATATCCTAGTGGTACAATTTCCAAACAATAGGATCTATTTGATTTGGCAAGCAGCTGTTGCCCAGTGATACGCGGGGCAAAATGAAAAGGCCTTTTAATGGTTTTATCATGACCTATGATAGCTGTGTAAGCAGACCATTTGAATTCCTGTTTCATTCCTCACCTTTAGAAAGCAATGGTCGTCACTGAAAACAGACCAAGAAATGCACAAACGTTGCTGGCCTTATATTATGGTTGAACAACTATACACCCCCACAATAACAAAGCTCTAAATTCCCACTGTTTTTGTTCTGCTCTGGGCAGCCATTGTTCATGCCTTGCCACATCTTGCCTAATCCTTCCTGCAGGGAGTGACCGTTTGGATTGAGAGAGTTTGCCAACTTGGATCGGGAGCTAAATAAATATTTTAACGAAGCACGGTTATAAGTATTATCGAGTTCAGTCTGGAGTAGATGTCTGGAGGTCTAGTCCATGTGTCCACTTTAAGCAGGTGGTGGGACCTATTTGTTGTATTTGTAAGCGATTATGTATAGACCTGAAACCAAAACCATGGTGCTCTGTGGTGCCACTGTCAATCAGTCAATGAAACCTCCTGTTATTCCTAGCTGACTGTATTACTAACAACATTTATAAGCTTTAATCTGATCCCAAATTTGCCAATATTTTTGTCTATTTTAAACATATTTTTAATCATAAATGTAAAAAAGAAATATATATATAAAAAAGATTCCCCCAAAAATCAGGATTTTTATGATGCGCGCGGTGATGAGAAATTTTTTTTTTTTTGGGTGGCCTTAGGGTCTCTGTTGGTACATTTTATATTCACGGATCAGAGAAAAGCTTGAGATGGGGTTATGCAAATGAAATCCGTTTTTCATCCACTGAGGCACAACACAAACCATAATCGAACAAAAGTGAACATGGGGGGAGGGAGGAAACGCATCTGCTCTGTATGGCAGGGTGCTGTTTCTCCACAAATTTGAGGACCTCCGCAAATGTGCGGATGTCCGCAATGCGCATTCCATATATTTGAGTGGAGGTCCGCAAAATTTGTGGAGAAACAGCACAGAGGAGGGCCATTAGAGCAAGTGCTCTAACACGTTAAGGGGTTCTGCCAGACACCATAGCTCACCATGTCCAGCGAGCAGTCCAGCATCAGACTTACTTTAATATGTAAATGTATCCATCTATAAAACACCATTCCTCACTGTGTCTTAAAAAGTTAACATCATGTCCTCTTCTCCTTGCAGGGCGTCCTCCCCATAGACCTTACCCAGCTTCAGGGGGCACTGGCCGGCAGGGGGACCCCGAACAACCCCCGAGCCACACCCCGCGGCACGCCTCGCCTCCTCCCGCCCCTCAACAGACAAGGCTCCAATGCCACCACCATCTCCGACCGCTCCTTCCGCCGGAAGCAGCATAGCGACGTCGCCGTCGACGATGTGCGCGCAGCCAATGCCCCACCGGAAGTGCAGAGGACCATGACGCGGGTACGGACCCCTGGCGGGGAGCAGCGCGCGGCGACTCTGTACCTGAGCCGCGCGGCGACCAGAGCGCCCCTACAGGACAGAGAGAAGACTAACTATGGAGAGGATGGGGAGGATGGGGAGGGTGGGGATGAGGAGGAGGAAGAGGATGATGTACCTATGGACCTGCCTGCCTTCGACAAGAGGCCAGCACTCAACAAGGAGTTCACCTTTACTGGTTATGATATCATGGCTGATGGTGAGTTGGGTCGAATTTTCAAAAGAAAAGAAAGAAGCGCCCCACTTTTATTTGTAAGAATGTAAGTGTATATAATTATAGGATATATACTTATGTGTATTGATAAAACATAACGAATGCGAACAGTTATTTTCCTTAGGAGTATCTGTCGAGCATGAGTGCGCAAGCATGTAATATCCCATCAAACTGTTCATACCGAAATAATATGTAAATTTCCATTATCCCTCCTGTATGGTGCCCAGATGTTCTAAAGTTTGGACAGAGGTAATTATGCTGAATACCCCGTAGCTTTAATTTGTCTCATCCTGAGGACCACTATAACTATCGCCAATATAATAGCTAGGCCACTCCTTAGATAAATTCACGAACTGCTGCGATAGCCATACCTCCATATCCCCTCCCCTGAACTGCTGCGATAGCCATACCTCCATATCCCCTCCCCTGAACTGCTGAGATAGCCATATTTCCATATCCCCTCCCCTGAACTGCTGCGATAGCCATACCTCCATACCCCCTCCCCTGAACTGCTGCGATAGCCATACCCCTATATCCCCTCCCCTGAACTGCTGCGATAGCCATACCTCCATACCCCCCCCTGAACTGCTGCGATAGCCATACCTCCATATCCCCTCCCCTGAACTGCTGCGATAGCCATACCTCCATACCCCCCCCCCCTGAACTGCTGCGATAGCCATACCCCTATATCCCCTCCCCTGAACTGCTGCGATAGCCATACCTCCATATCCCGTCTCCTATACAAAGGGCCCACACCTTCGCCGGTGAAGGACGCTGAGGAGGTGAGCAGAGACCGACAGCTGAGCACGTACCACGAGATGTGCCGACAGCTGGGCGTCATCCCCGTCTCCTTCATAGAGAAACGCATCATGTCCCGGGAGATCAGGATGAGGAGTCACGGACTGGGACCAAACGGGGCTAAGGCCCTGGCTGTAACTCTAGTGGTAGGTTGCCCTGCTAACAAATATAGTTTTAGAAACGTTAAAAAAAGATTTAAAAGAAATAGATGTAAACCATGTAAAACGTTTGGAGAACGTTTTTATCAACTGGGTGGTCGCTGATGGTTATGCATGCCTGCCCTAATAATTACCCATATGTGCCTCTGATATCCATGATACTATAATTATATTCATATGCATTTCGATATAATGTCTACCCTCTCATATATAATGATATCCTCGGGCAAGGCGTCGCTGCTGTTTATATGCAAAGTTCTCATAACGAATGTCAAATAAAAAGAATAGAAAATTGGGGCAATGGAAGCATTCTTATTTATAACTCTTGTTTTTTTTTTCAGGACAATGTCCATGTTCGCTATTTGGATATAAGTGGAAACCAAATAGGGCCCGAGGGTGGCAAGGCCATAGCTCAAATGTTGACCACCAACTCAAGTTTAGAGGATGTGGTAAGTATACATTATATAGATCTACTTAATGGTACAATTTTGAAAAACAAAAACTAATCAATTCACAAAGCATATATTAATATAGCTGCTCCGGAATCATTATGCTATACCAATATGAATGAGCTAAATCAACAATCACTTATATATAACACATAGTTCTGACACACATTTTGATTATTGCAGTATCTAGATGATAACGACATGGGCTTCTTAGGGACAAGTGCAATATGTTTAGCTATCAGAGAGAAGGAGGACTTTCGTAAACTCAGCTTGGCTGGTAAGTATCATACAGAATACATAATGATTATGTATTATAATATTATAATGACATACCACAATTACTACGTGTTTGGACTCCCCTCCAGCTACACATTCTCATCAGTTTCTCTTAAATGTTTGGGTCGACCTCAAATTTCAGTTTGTATTAAGCAATATTTTGAATTTTTAGGTAACAAGCTGAAAAGCGACGATGGTTTTTATCTTGCTGATATGATAGAAGTACGTATTTCCCAACATATCTTTTTCTAATAGACACATAATAGACCTATAAATGTATGTAACTATCGACCAATTTTAAAACCCTTTGAAAAACTTTGAAAAGAATTCATTTTAATCATTGCATTTGCATTTCTTTTGATAAATGCAGTTAGCGTTTTGTTGAGAAATTAGTCAAACTATAAAGGATATTGTGGCATACATGTAGATAGCGATGATTGATAGGTTTGGATACCCATACAATAATAGCTATGGTTGTTGTGACGTTGCAAGAACACTTTATCCCATTCTCTTAACGTTGCAGCACAACTTTTATCTCCGTGAACTCAATTTGAGTCACAACCAACTCGAGTTTGACGGAGCTATTGTTATTGGAAATGCTCTGGGTAAGTGGGAACCTATCTAAACTTGTGAACACCCATCTGATGAAGGGGTAACTCCATACTAGCTCTAATGTGAATGAGAAGATATGCCATATAACGTCATCTATTTTGGTACATTCATTTTGATATATAAAGATATCATGACTCTGCTATAGCACATTGTAGGTTTTGGATTAAAGGGTTATAACTGTAATTTCCAGCTAGCAATGACACCCTGGAGGTGCTGGATCTCAGCTGGAACTGTATCCGGGGACCTAGTGCTCTAGCCATTGCATATGGCATATCGGTAAGTGCATTGGTGTACTATTGTACAATCTAATAAAAATATAATATAAATATGTGTTTATGTTATTTCAGAACCAGAATTCTGAAGTGATGAAATAATAGTCTCACAATAACATGCACACTTAAAATCCCTTGTAATCGTATACTAGTATATATAAACAATACATCATATGGCATTTATATCTAGTTCCCAAGGTCCATTAGTGAGTTTCTCATTTACACTATAAGTATTAAACAAATACTATTCCCCTTTCCTTTTATTATCAGAAAAATAATGGTCTGCGGGTGTTGAACGTGGCGTGGAACGGCTTCGGCCGGGAGGGGTGCTCGGCCATGGCGGCTGCCCTCACCGTCAACTCGTCGTTAAAAGAGTTAGATCTGCGCTGTAACCGGGTCTACAATGAGGACCTGGCTGCTATACTCAAGGGGCTGGAGCAGAACACAACCCTTGGCGTTATGAAGGTAACTATTGGACCATAAAACTAACCAGGGTTAGGTCTACGATTGGACATTAATACATCTCGAGGAATTTTTTCGAGAAGTCAGCTGAGGTTGTGCCAGCGTCTCTGCGCACTCTGCATATACTACTTACGTCCGGATAGCGTATTGAGGCAAGCCTGGGATGGTTTTGACGCTGGAAAATCCGGCCTGCATGTAGAACTATACCATACAGAATGAATTGTATTTCCCTGACGTGCTCATTGGCACTTGGATATTGAATTGAGTAAACGGTGTAGGTGTGAATGTACGTTTAACATTATAATTGCCAGTACAATTCTGAGACCCATAGAGGCTATATATGGACATCTTACATTCGTCTATAGGCCATAATATACGTAAGAATGACCACCCAACAGTTCACAGTAATCCTAGATAAACATAATTCCTAGGTAAACTAATCCCTCACCAATTCGTCCATCTTCTTTTCAGTTTGGCATGAACCCTATTACGCCCCATGGTGCCATGCTGATCCTGAAGAAACTGGAGAAGTTGGAAGACTCCGGCATCAGGGATGTTGATATCAGCGTATGTATCTTATAATAGACAACTCCTATAATGTGTGCATGTATTTATATGGGATCGGTTCTTGCTGATTTGAACGTGAATTGCAAATTTTGTATATGAATAATCTAGTAAATTAGTACATTGTGAACCCTTTTTAATTTAAATTCATCTCTTAACATTTGACAATAATAATGTTGTAATTTGCAAAAACTGCAACTGCAGCCGTCGAGGATAATCTGATGAATATCGTCAATAATTCATGTATGATTTCTTTTTCAGGACATTGTGGTGTCCTCTGACTTTGTGGAGTTGATGCGGGAGCTGCAGGAGAAGCGGATACTGCGTGTACGTCACGGCATAGCCATACGTCACAGCGGGAGTCCCATTAAGGGGGAGGAGGATATGGGTATCTACAACCAGGACCCACGGGCTCTAGTCTTCCAGGTAGGTATAGGCATATCGGATCCTTAGAAGTTGGGTCCCCATGTCGCATTTAAGAAATGCCATGTCACCTGTCACTCAAATGTCTCATGATGACTCTAAGATCCTATCATGTAATGAAATACCCGCGTTACTAATACTTTCCTCATGTAAATAGGTTAGAGAGTTATCTACGGCCAACGTCTACTGTATATGTGTAATCTGGTGTGATATTGATTATACATGTGTGTGCCCCTACAGCTGATGGAGAAGGAGAACCTGAGGGTGATAGACCTCTTCCACCGCCTGGACGACGACAACAGCTTCAGCCTCACACGGTCTGAGTTCAAACAAGGCATCCTGGTAAGCTATTAAACATACCACGGTCTAAAGTGGGGAACATAGTGCTATGCTTTACTTTTCTTTCTTGTGAACATGATGCATAAATGCAGCGAATATCATCATGACATATGCACACATGGCCTGGCCTTACATAACACAGAATACATATATCAATATTCAATTTACCCCGTAATTCAATTGTCAATTTAACTAGGAACTACGGCATCATACCATCCTTAAAGGGTTAAAGCAACTAATTTCAATAAAATCTGCTTTCTCCAACGGTACTGTATAGCATGCTTATATTTCTGATTGTTCAGATGGTGGGTCTGCCCATCACAGAGGACCAATTGGACAGAATAGTAGACTTAATGGATGCAGACGGGGACGGCACGGTAGACCTGGCGTGAGTATAGACTTTACAATACATTTGTAACAGATTAAGAGCCGCATACTGGTCTCATGTTCCATGCCCTCTTTGGTCATGATGTGTGAATGCAGCAATGGCGAGTGAAGGCGCCAGGGCTGCATTCATGCATCATGACCACAAAGGACATGATGCAGTATCATACACTAAGCTGCCCTAAAAGAGTCTTATATTAAAGTTTCTTTAAAATTGTAGCTTTCTGCAATAACCGTAATGTCTCTCATGATTGTTGTAGTGAGCTGCTCAACGCAGAACGTCAGTACAAACGGACCAAACTCAAACTGCGTAAGAAGGCCGAGATACAGGCGAAACTGGACAGGAAGAGCAAGGCGGCTAGCGGGGAGGACGGACCCCTGAGTATACCCATGATGACGCTTAAAGCCAAGTCTCCCTACGGTGACACGGACCCCCTCCATGGCAATGCCTCCCCCCGGCGACCCAGCAAGTTTAAGGCCACCGCCCTGTCCACCATAGCCAGCCTTAGCTCCATGAAGGTACCCAGGTAGCGGTCCCTATCATAACCCCCTCCACCACCAGGGAAGGGACGAGTCGTGACCTCTTTCACGACCTGGAAAGGGAGCTGTCGCGACTCCTTCCACCACCAGGGAACCGGACGTGTCGCGACTCCTTCTACGACCAGGGAAGTGACCTGTTGGGACTGCTTCCACCACCAGGGAAGGGACCTGTCGGGGCCCCTTCCACGATCGGAGAAGGGACCTGTCGGGACCCCTTCCACGGCCAGGGAAGGGACCTGTCGGGGCCCCTTCCACCACCAGGGAAGGGACCTGTTGGGACTGCTTCCACGACCAGGGAAGGGACCTGTACGCGGGGCTGGAGGTACCCAGGTTGAGGTCTTGGTGAGACTCCTTCCACGACCAGGGAAGGAACCTGTAGGTACCCAGGTATATTTAGAGGTCCCGTTGGGACCGCTCCCACGACTAGGGAAGGGACCTATAGGTGGACGTGAGCACTTCAGACTTTAACCGACTAGTGATATTCATGCACCGCTGAATCTGGGGTCATACGCGCCCAGTTCGGATTGAGGACGCTAATTGGCCAAAAGGGGGCCCGGTGGACTTTCAAAGCATCAGGGATGTGATTTGAAAATTGTAAAAATGTAGGAGAATTTTTAGGTCTCAATATAAAGTTTCTAAAAACACTAAATGCAACCCTCGAGTGAAATGTTGCTTTCCAATTGTCGCAAGCGGGGGAGGGGTGGGGGGTGGGTTCTGGGGCATGGCCCCAAGAATATTTTGAAAATCTGAAAGCCAAATGTTGCATTCTGTCACATATTCTGCTCACCCTGTGACAATTTGAGTAACAGACCCCCCCCCCCCCCCCACCCCTGAAAAAATATCTCAGTGGATCTGGACAAACCACGAGGGTGGACTTTTTTGCTCAAAAGTGTAGGAAATCCTACAACTGTAGGAGGAATCACATCCCTGAGCATTTGAGTACTTGTAAAAAATACCAGCACTGATATTCTAAATATGAATCTTGCATCTTCCTAGTGACCTGCGTAGTTCTACTTTACCTGGCTATACTTCATATCAAGGAATGGCGAGAGATGTCATCTCTATATTCACATCTTCCTAATTTGCATCTACATGTATTATTTATTATGGACACTGCGAGGGCAGACTTTTTTGAGTTTATCGTCCGAGAGAGATTCATACTGCAACTATTATTGTATATATTGTATGCCTATCAGTATTATCAGTCTTACCAGACTATATACCAAGGATTCACCTTCAAGGTACGGGGCTTGGGGACAACCTCTCTCGTCGTTCTTAATACGTTGATGACTGGGCATTAATAACAAGGATTCATGCAGTTAACCGTATGTAAAATACTTATTTTATGATGTACATTACATTCAACGTTCTTTTAGCAAATGCATCTGCTGTTTAATACCAAAATATTGTAATAAAATATGAAACTCACGCTGGTTTAATTTCTTGTGTTGAGGACAAGTACTTAGTTCCGTGCCATAAAATTCACAAACATGGACCCAAGGGGTGTAGAATATACCATAATACTGTACTTAGCAGTTCCCATAATAGCAATAAAATACATAATTCGTACAAACGATTATATTAGCTAGCGGATGAAGGTCGATAATGATAAACAAATTTGGGAAGTTATGTTCATATCAAAACAATTTATAGAATGAAAATGAAATCTTTATCATGATTATTGAATCTTTATTATGCATAATTGGAACCTTAAGATAAGGTTACTTTAGGGTGATAATTTTCTCATCTTCTCATCTCTTTTGATAGAATACTTGTTGTATAGATTGCCCCGAATTGAGCTCCCGATTTTTCAAGTAATCTCAATAATCCTCCGACCAGAATGGTGGTAGCACATCCTCCCTGTCAGCATGTAGACTCAGAAAGGTAAACCTCTCTGCTACAGTGAAATCTCGTTATAAGGAGGACGGTTATAAGGAGCAGACGGTTATAAGGAGCAGATTATAATATATACATATACATATATAATATATATATATATATATATGTGTGTATATATTATGACCAAAATCGGTTACAAGGAAGGTTGGTTACAACGAGCAAATTCGCCTTGCCAAAAGGTGCTCCTTATAACGAGATTTTGCTGTATATACATGTATACCATTCAAAACCAATGGAAAAGACCCATGTCCTGCATTTTATGGCGACCATTTAGTTCAAAATAGGCTTGGAGCTGTATATATTGCAGTTCATTTGAGCGCAGAGCATGAGGCGACACGCTACTTCCATCGCCTATATACAATAAGATTGATTGTGTGATATACATCACATGTGACCCAGGGTCCCAGCCCAAAGTCCCAACCCAAAGTCCCAATCCAAAAGTCCCAACTCAAAGTCCCAACCCAAAGTCCCAATCCAAAGTCCCAACCCAAAGTCCCAACTCAAAGTCCCAGCCCAAAGTCCCAATCCAAAGTCCCAATCTAAAGTCCCAACCCAAAGTCCCAACTCAAAGTCCCAATCCAAAAGTCCCAACTCAAAGTCCCAATCCAAAGTCCCAACTCAAAGTCCCAACCCAAAGTCCCAACCCTAAGTCCCAGCCCAAAGTCCCAACCCCAACTTCACCCCTACCCCCACCCCACCCACACTGTGTCTTTGTCATGTATGACGGGTGCTATGCCTATGACATCTTTGTGCACCACTACTGAAGTATTTTTTTGTTAAAAGCGTCTCACTTTTTGATCTCACCTGGTCTTAACCATTGTAGGTATAGGAAGTCTGTGTGAACGTGACTCTTTTAAAGGGTGGATTCAAGGTCACTGTGCTATTCTTTAGCATTAGTTCACAGAGAGAGGTATTTTAACATCAAATTGGCTTATTTTCTCCCTTCTTTTTCACTAGGAAAAACTATTCTTTTCATCTTTTTGGATGAATGGGCAGACAGACATAGGTTGTAAGTTAGTTGCAGTGCTATTCTTTATTCAAAATATGCAACAGAAACTTTATAAAGCTGCATCAAAGTTTGACTGCATATCTACTTCTTTTTCTGCAAAAGCGTCTCCCTAAAACCCAGGGGACCTGGGTCAACAAGTAAGTAAACGATGTCTCAACTATGGTTGGCCTTCAGAGTTCATGGTCTTCAGTTCGTCATTAGTAAAGGGTTTGACTTTAGGTGTCTTGGGCGGTTCTGAATTGATGGATTTGAGAAGGTATATCAGTTCATGTTCTGACTTCTGAGCTTGGCCTACAGTGCCCACATCGGTGGTCTGTGCAGTGACATACTTGAAGACATCAACAGCTACCTGAAACCAATGTATAGCATTTATATAATATGAACATTCATGGGTTGTCACGAGAGAGATTTATTTGATTGTACAAAATAAGAATATAACCAGATCCTCCCACAATATCAAAGGATGAACACAGCGTTTCAATAATCACATTGGTAGGGACGCCCAACACACGGCCTGCATTGGTCCCACTACTCACACACCTCAAAGAGGCACTCACTGGCCCCAGCAGTGGTGGTATATGATTGTGTACTGAGGGCTCTATCTATGAATCCATTTCCTTCAAAATCATGGGTCTGCCCATCAATATTTAGGCCATAGGGACAAGTAAAATTGACATACGGTCATTTTGCACCTAGGCCCCTTAAAATTGGACAAACAGGAGAGATTCTATGCAAGAAAAGAGATTTATGTCCTCTAATTCTACAGGGAAGAAGTAGGTATTATTAAGGGGCCTGTGGGTTCCATAAATGGCAATGTGCAAGGTACAACGTTTCATCATAATATTAGACATAGACATGTAAGATTTTGAAGGAAAGCAAAATAACAGCTTTTTTCCATAGTGGGGTGCATAGTGTTTCATAACAACTATTGATTATTAAATGTGATCTCTCATAGAGGGGCTTTAATAACTACAAGCCTTTCATTACGACTCATAATTCTTGAGAATATATAATGAAAGGCTTGTAGATTGGAAAACCCATCTATGAGAAATCAAGTGAATAAGCATTTCTTATGAAACACTATGTACCCCAGTGTTGACTGTCATGCCTGAGTGACCACTTACAGTCTATCTGAGAGGGGCTAGTAGCTAAACTACAATATACTAGGCAGATTGGGGTTTGAAAATACACATATATGCTTTTTCTCTTTACAGAGATAATGCATTTCTTTCTGGGTTGTCGCAATAGACTTCTCAGTCTCCTTCACTACATTCCCAGATTATATTAGGTATTAGTAAACAAGAACCACCGGACGTCCCTAATATTGGTGACATTTCTATACATGTATATATAAAAGTCTGTTAATAATTGAAATACTTGCTAAAACTATTTGTTATGGGTATAATACAGAACATACATACCTTGCTTTTCTCTGATTTACTAATCTTGATGTGCATCTTCACATCCTGACCCTTCTCAAGCCATTCCACAATCTTCTTCGTCTTTGTCTCAAGATCATGTTGGGATATCTTATTGGTAAGCCGGAGAACTTTTGGTTCTTTCTTCTTATTGGCTCTCTTCAGCTCTTGCAGCCGTTCTCTTTCCTCTCGTAGTTCTTTTCCCGTCATGAATTTATAAGTAGGAACCTCTGAATCACTTCCCCCGTCTATTAGTACCATTTTCAGCTCGCGCGCGTTGGCAAGCTTTTCTGCATGAGCCCTTGTCATAACCTGTCCACCCCGAACCCCCTCCATGATAATTTGGACTTCTTGATCCTTGTCAATAACAGAGGGTTTTCTAGTGGCCATTCCTTTGTCAGCCTTCTGGGCCAAGGCTGTGGACGCCACGTGAATCCCTCTGTTGCTTTGGGATTTTACAAATAAAGATACATCTGGTAGCGATTTGGCCCCATGAACGTAAATTGTTCTTCTTGTGGCCACTAGAGGCAGACGCAGATGGTGGAGTTGGTGTAACGCCCTGGTGAGAATGGTCTTCACTGGAAGTGATGCCATGGTGGTGTCCGGTCGGATTAGTCTATGGAAAATAAATGAGGAAATATAGCATGAGAATCAAGATTTGCAAAACCAAGCTGTAAGAATTGCAAACTTGGGTAGAGCAGTTTTTAAGTCAGAGTGATTGCAGACAATTTTAGCAAATTTTATGACACTTTTGGTATTGTATTTTTTAATATGATATGGATGTCTGATTTCTTCCGTTGTGATATCAATCTCTTTGTAATGATGCTATCTATCCTCTTGTATTGATACTACAGTAAAACTTCGTTATAAGGAGGACCTTGGGACCAGTGCAATTTGCTCCTTATAAGCAAGGTCTCCTTATAAGCAAGGTCAGCCTTATAAAGGTCCAGCAACAGAACACTCCCAACATGCGTCTCTTATACCATTATAGACTTGATTTGAATACAATTCAGATGGGTGTGTGTATTATTTCAAGTCAAAACCCCTTCTAGATCCCCTTCATGGAGCTTTTGATCTCCCTTCCTCCCTAGGGAAGCTACAAATGTATTCTCCCTACCTCTATGGGATGGGGCAGTGGGCAATTTTAAGCAGTATGTGACTGTAATCCTGAGAAATAACTTCCCTGGGTAAGGTTTGCACGTAGGAAATAAGGAAATGAGCCAAAATTACCTCCTTATATCAGAGGTTAAGGTAAAAACACCTCCTTCTAAGAGAGTTTTCTTACTATATAAATGTATAGGGAAAAATCGGGACCACACAAATCTGCTCCTTATAAGCAAGGTCTCCTTATATCAGAGTTCCTTATAACGAAGTTTCACTGTATCTATCATATCTCAAGGTCGGCCGTTCGGGAGAGGATAGTAGTCAAAGAGCAAAGAATACTAAGAGGGTCAACTGACCGTTTTCTTGTCCACCAAAAGCCCATGGCTCCCCCTGGTAGATGGAGTGTAGGCCTACAGCCCACATAGCCCACTCAAAACCTATGTACTGAACCGCAGATGAAACCACTTTTCAGTTGCTGGAAAAGGTGTTTTGACCTCCATGCATCTTTTTTACATGTTTCCCTCAATACCCACATTAAATTTGGAGGAAAACTAATAAGAAATAGCTGCTCCAAAACAATGAATAGTTAACATGGGTTTGGTGGGAACATTGGACTGTACACTCCATCCAGCAGGGGGTCCCACAGGAAAGACAGGACCAGAAATCTGCAATAATCCCATGCGAAAAACTTCTCTTTTCCAACATTTTTCAAAATATTCAAGGTTTACAGAATAGTCAGTCAACCCATGATGTAGCTACCATCCAAGTAATATTATCACCTTTTTGAGGCATTCTGTTTGCTGAGGGACAATGCTAACCTATGGGAAAAAATCCTGGGTGGGCCCTCTTATGATTCTTTGCTCTTTGCCATAGACAGTATACCGTTAAACCTTGCGCATAAGCCGCGGCTAGTATGCGAGTCAGATCGTGAGATACGTGAGTTTTTGCTACTACTAGTATATGGTACAGTACCAAAAGTCACCATAATCAGATCTCTGGTGCGGCTTATACTATAGGATCGGCAAAAGTTGGGGTGCTGCTTATACGTGAGTTAGGCTTATACGCGAGGTTTTACGGTAGTATTCTCGGGCGCAGAAGCTCTGGTTGCTAGGGAGAGGCAAAGGGTCTAGCTACGTTGGCACTGTACCGGTAAGGATTTATTTGTCTAAGAAAGGTGACATTATTGCTGCCAGTGCCCCGGCAGTACCGGGGTATTTATCAGAAAATAGTGTATCTCATATCTGGTACATACTTTGAAATCTTTTAGATTTTGCAATGCATTTTGTGGTAGGTCAACATTCATAGTGGAGATTATTTGAGCTTTCAACCTCGGCTCCTGTAATAAGAGTATTTAAGCCTCGGCCACACTGTGCAGTTTTCAGCAGACCTGGCCCAACCCGACCCGACAGTCTTATCAAATTCATCTAGCCGGTCTGATAAAGTTGTGCATGCCAAACTCTTCCGACTGTCGGGTCGGGTCGGATCTAGGTCGGACCACGTTGGGTCGGGTGAAACGACTTAGGTGTGGCCGGGGCTTAAGACGCCTTGCCACACAGCTAAGTGGAGATAAGCCTGATAAAGGCCACGCTGTATTGTGTGACGAAGGTTCTGCTCCTAAAAACCGTACATGTTCTACAAATGTAGCAGTAAACTGAGTAAGGGCTAAGTAGGATGGTAGGTATAAGGGAGGATTCATTATTTATGGCGGAGGGGCGGGGGGCGGGGGGGGAGCGTTTGGCAAATCAAATACGTCAAAAATAATTGCCCCCCCCCCCCCCTTCGGAATAGGTTGAAAAAAAAGCGCCCCCCCCCCCCCTCACCCTAGATCATTTTCAACTTTATTACAAAAGCGATGTTGGTGTCTACTAATTGTATGCATTTAATCCTGGGCACTTTTTTACCTACAATTTACTACCTTGCAACAAATACATCCATTCGTAAGGTGTTTTCGTGTAAACGTCTCATGATACTCGCTGGTGAGTGATAATAGTCAAACCTCAGACACTTGACTTACATACCATTGAGTTTAAAGGCCCCAGTGCTTATAAATTGGAAGCTCCCACACCCTCAGTGCTTACATGAGGCCGGCACCTTTTTGAAGACAAAACGGTGGGCTATTCTGAGTGTCAAAAGTGATGCAGTGAGAAATTTGCTGGGAGTTTGAGGAAAATTTTAGAAAATTTTGAAAATATTGACATAATTTGGTAAAATATATAGACAAAGGTGCACGAGTTTTTGGTATGTTGGAGGGTTATTTCACGAGTTGACACTCGGGCCGTATTTCACGAGGCCGCAGGCCGAGTGAAATGCTGCCCGAGGGTCAACAAGTGAAATAACCCCCCAATAGACCAAAAACAAGTGTACCTTTGTGTTTATTTTTTATCTTTTTCGATTCAAATTAAATTATGAGGGCCTCTAGGGCTTAAAAGAGCCTTTTTCTACACCGTTCAAATGTAAACAAACTGCCATTTTGATGACGTCATGGGGTCGTGCAATACGGCCATGGTGTATTTAACAGGGTGTGTGTAATACGGCCTTCCTTGGTTAATTCAATGGCACTGCTGTATTTCATAAAAAATAAAACACAGGCTGTTACCAAAATTCGCGACATTTCAACGTTCTAAGGGAGTGCTCATTTTTTAACAACAGGGGGGGGGTGGTGGATTTGGGGGGGGGGGGGGTAAAAAATTTGGACCCCTTGACCGGGGGGGGGGGGGGTAAAAAATTCAGACCCCTCTTGGGGGGGGCAAAAAAAATCGACCTGTTTTGAGGGGAAAAGCCCGCGCGTTACTATGCTACAAAGGGGCGCGAACGTGCGCGATTTTCGGCCTGCCGGGGGGGGGGGTAAAAAATTACGACCCCTCTAGAGGGGGGGGTGAAAAAAAAATCGCGCGCTCGCGTGAAATCTCACCGCCCCCCCCCCCTGTTGTTAAAAAATGAGCACTCCCTAAATTCGCGACATTTTAGGAATACCCCTAAAAAAAAAGCCCCCCCTAAGAATAGGGTAAAAAAAAAAGGCCCCCCCCCCCCTTTGAATACCCCAAAAAAATTTTGCCCCCCCCCCCCCTCAAATGCTCACCCAACCCGGCCATAAATTATGAACCCTCCCTAACGTGTCAATATACTGCAGTATTCAACTGAGCCTGACCCTGCCCCTGCCCCTGGCACTAGTGGCAGCGGCCCTGGGCCTGAGTCACAGAGTGTCACAGAGTGAGAGTGTCATCCCGATCGCGGCTCATTCTACGCTTATCAGCCTAAATAGGCTTTGTCATGCCTTCTCCTCATTTTGACTGGTGTGAAATGATATGACCCATCACATGTTTATTAAGTGATATCCGAG
Organism: Harmothoe impar; assembly: GCA_947462335.1. NCBI lineage: Eukaryota > Metazoa > Annelida > Polychaeta > Phyllodocida > Polynoidae > Harmothoe > Harmothoe impar. The sequence continues at coordinate 44,528,465 of OX381710.1, forward strand.
ATATTTGTATAAAATGAGAATTTTGACTATAACTCATACCTCACTCTGTCTTTGTGTGCTGACGGCTGCCTTACGAAGGTCAAGGTCACAGTTAGTTTAGCGAATAGCAGATGTTTACGTATAAATATATATATGAAGTGAGTTCTTCATTCCTACATATTTTATAATATTCAACCCAGAATATGACCATGATTAATTGATTGCTTTATCGATTGATTGATAGTATACGAACATCTCTATACGAAACTTCCATTTCATGTTCGAAACTATGCAGAGAAAGCCGCGCTAGCTTCATTTCACAAGCAAAATGACAACAAACGGACAGGTGCGCGTTTTCCTTTAATTTTCTCATTGTTGTAGTTTAAAATTGGTATTAGATCGTCATAATGGTCTAGGTTTTGTAATCGGTAATGTAGTACGCACATGTTAGTCGGCTTACCGGTAATGTTACAATTACATATCGAACTTGGAAGCGTCACCGACGAAGCCGGCTCAGCCAGCCAAGTCAAACTCTCGAAACTCGAAAGTTGCAACATCATGATCGTTGACACATCCGATGACATCGTCATATCTGTAGATGTGTATTGGTAGTTGAACGGGCTCAAAACAAGTGATCGCGTAGAGGCTGATATGCACTCTCCCTGTGAGTAGAGTCTCATCTGGGACTATTTATTGGGCGTAAGGGACACTACTCTTTTCTAGAACAAAGGGGTAATGCACAATCAATGACAATGCACGTTCATGTGTGTTTCTGAAACTTGAATTAAGTTGAAATCGTGGGCAGTAAAGCTAATACTGAGCCTCTGATTCTGTCAATGGAGAGCTTATTGATATTACAGTTTGGCTACGAGAGTGGCTAGATGTAGGGATATTCAAATTGTTAGTTTGCGAGTTTCCCAAATATTTCCAGGTTTTTCCGAAAAGTGAAAGCTGATAATGGGAATAAGACTATCACTATGCTGTTTAGATTGAGTCAATAGACCCACCAGAAATGACATTAGACTAATTAGTCATGTCTGTAAAACAGAACTTTACCAGATGTTTTGTCAATGTATTTATAGCCACACTGGTCCTTCTCAGACTCAGTGACTAGGCCTAGTGGGACTGGACAGCTTTAGACTTAAAATTTGCTTCATATTAATTCCATTTTATTTGACTGCAACGTCTCCTTGACCGAGAGGGGGGGGGGGTACCAATATCCCTACTGTTGCCTTTTGGCTTTGCTCACGCTTTCACTGTATAGTATTAGTTCCGCTTGTAACACAACTATTTTCCTTTACTGCTACAGGAAGACGATGGGGTGTTACCCATCATACTGCAGATGCTGGAGGAGGAGTGTGATAAAGGCGACCCGGGAGTGGGAGACCAGACATACGCTGTAGCAGTACACACACTACTCAGAATTCTCAAGTAAGACTGGGCACAATCTTCATCTCCTGATGCGATTAGAGTCTGGGTGGGACACAGCATGTAGCCGGATACGTTATAATAACTCAGTTGTATGTGCCAGCTAATCATTTCACCTTATAGTCAGACTCAAAGTATAATCGATAATAGTATGAATGAAGGAAATGTAAGCCCATGTCTATTAAGAGCAAGGTAATAAGTGAGACCATGCTGATTGACAGCTGACAAGGGTACTAAAGTAGAGGTACATTAAGATCTAATTGAGGAAATAAAGTATAAAGAGAGTACTCTACCTGGTGGCTGGTGTACAACCGTGATGTGTATCAAGTAACGTGATATGTAGTACTACATATGATATCACGGCTGACCATGGAAACGTGATCTGTATCAACACAACGTTATCCGTATCAAAACAACATTATCCCCATCAAAATAATGTGAACCATATCAATGTGATATGTATCAAGGAATCTTATAATTCCCCTACCCTTATCGGTATCTCACATGCTACTTTGTGAGGGGGAATTATGAAATTATGTTGAAATGATACTTCCTTATACAGAATAAGTCAACAGAGAATTATCTAGGTGATCACATAATATCACTCGGGGTGATTAGGCCACTCCAAATTAGAAAGTTGGTCAACAGATTTTGTTTTTCAAAAATTGGTGAGGGCGGGCGATTTTTTATTTTATTTTTTTTCAAAATTTGATTTTGTCTGCAACAAGGGGTGCGGGAAATTTATTTTTTTTGATGGAAAATCTTGTGTTTTTTTTACAAACTGATTTCTTGGCCCATGATAAAAGAAAAGTCCACCAAAAAAAAACAAAAAAACAATTCAAATCTTCAGGAAATGATGCGGGCGCAGTCCATAGACACAACTTTAAAAAAAATAAAAAAAATTTGCATTTCCAAATATATGGTGCGGGAAATCCGTAGACCAACTTTTTCATTTGGTGTGGCCCTATCATGATTATCCTGCATGATTACATATGTCCCTGTAGTGAGCACCAGGGTACTCCCCCAGGTCACCATCACCATGGATACCTAATGGACAAATGTTCTACATTGTATAATCCTTTAGCCTCCTGCCCTTTTCCTATCCTGCCCTCCCTGTCTGCCGATCCCCACCAGTCAGAGTATGTTGATACACATCATGTTTGTTGATACACATCACGGTTGGAGGTATCTAAATTAGCCCAGGGATACATCACGTTTGCATGGTCAGCCGTGATCTGTAGTAACTGTGTGGTTAGTACACATCACGTTTTTGATACACGTCACGGTTGTACAGCTGGTGGTCGAGTGGGTCCAGAAGAAAATAAACACTTCTTAAATGTAGAATAAGACACCACAGTCAGACACCGTTAATAGTCTAACCTGTTTCATCTCACAACCAGGAATGTCCAGAAGAACCCAACAGAGGAGAAGTACAGAAGTATCCGGCTACAGAATGCCGCATTTGCACAGAAGGTGTGGCGGCACGACGGGTGTCAGCAGTTCCTACAGGCTACAGGATGGGTCGTGGTATGTATTAAGGATCATAATTATAATTACCCATAGCGGTATAGCAAATGTATCAAGCACTATAACACTGAAAAGTGATATGCTATTAAAGTAGTGAGGTTTTGAGAAGACCCATAGTAAATAAGAATTCGTGTTATGTATTGATATTGCCAGGAACAACTTGTCCCATGTTTTACATCTCAGCATATAATTTTAAACATTGGATTTTCAGGTGGCCGAATCGCTATACTTGACAGATGATTCTCGGCTGGCAGAAGCCGTTACAGAACTAGAGAAACATGTTGTGTATGTATACATCTTCATCGATATAATAAAGCTAAGGTTTGAAAACCGTGCCCATTTAATTCATGGCTCATCATAGACTCATTAGTTGGAATATGTAAAAACTTTCTTTCTGTTGACCAGTGCGATTCTAATCCAGTGTTCCGATGTTCAAAGTCTTAAAAACTATTAAATTAAATCACACAGTTATTGATAACCTAATGTCATGATATTGTAGAGCACCGCAGAACGCTGCACCAGCAGCTACGGCGCAGCCAGAAGCCAGTCGGCCCAAAGTAAGTAGTAATGCCTATTTAATGCTTGTACAGCGTAATGATGTAGTTCCAGTACTATAGCGTAGTTTGATGCAAGTGGACATATTTTTATTCGGTAAAACACCCAACATAGACCTTTTAAATACTGCACTCGGTTCTGTTGGACATGTTAACATAGGTCGTTGATGCTATATTCTACTGATCAGATACCAAATTTACAACAGGGTTGGAGCTTTGAAAACATAAAGATTCTATTCTAAAGTTTAGAAAAAAAAACACGAGATATAACGGGTACCTGGCATTTGTTGTTACCAACAATACATTGTTCTAAGTGTTAATTGACTCTGCATTACCATTACACAGACGAAGGAAATGACAGAAGCACGACAGAAGCAACTCGAACAAATGAAGAAAGAAAAAGAGGAGCGGCAAAGAATTGCAGATCAGGTATATTAAATTTCTAGAAGATAAGATCATGAATTTAAGTAAGGTCGGTTTGGGCTTGACCCTTCCATGAACTCACTCCTTCATCTGGGTTGGGTACTTTAATCCCTGCTGTGGTGAACAGTGTATCCAGGGCCTGTCCATCTCACTGCCAATAGTATACAATGTGTGATGTAGAATATTTGCCTTCGATAAAATTGTTGGGGCGGGACTTGGTCACCAATCACCGCCCATGAAGAAGCTATTATCTACAACCTTGAGCGGCCACTATATCCAATGATAATGATTTATTACGTTTTAATAGCACCTATGCTATTTGAAGGTATTTCTAACTAGTGTATTCGATATAAAAAAACACTCTCCTCCCAAATTATAAATATTCCACTTTTAACACTTCTTTTCTGTGCTTGATTTCAGATCAGAGCTGATCGACAGGAAACAAATTCCAGACCTATGCGTGATATAGTAAGTTATTTTCAGATATTCATCAAATATAGAGGTTCAGCATTTACTGCGATATTTTATATTTTGCCATTATAAATGATTATTGCTATTTCTATTGAGATAACACTTTCTCTATGTTCAATTTTTAGCGTGCAAGACAACGACATGTCGGTGCCCAAATAACGCGGTTTGAAGACATCGGAGTCGACCTTAACAGTGGGGTAGGTCAGCTTTAGTGTGTTAATCCCAGCTTAAGAGGAACGGCTTTTAAGCAGGGATTGATACCTAACATTTTCCATCTAAATTTAGTATAAATGGCTTGAAACGATGCTATGACCTTACTTAGACTGACAGCTACCAATCAGATGGGCTCTTTCATAGTGGACCCCCTCTTGAAGAAAAGAATAAAATTAAAATAAATTAGTATAAATGTGAGATTTGTTTAACCGACTTGTAGTATCAATAATGTCGCCATGACGCTGGATGACTCATTGACTGTTTTTTGTACATCAATGAATGATGTAGGCCGAATCTATTGTCTTCTTAACTTCCCATTAGGATGTGAACTTACTACATTGTATATTATAAATTGCTGGTTGTATTTTGGATTGATCAACAACTAAATATCTTTTCCTTTGCAGGGCGGATGAGGTTAATTTCCCTCAGACAACATAGTCTCTGAGGTCTCCATCAATGCCTCTTGATGCCAAATAACTGACTGTGAGCTCACTCTCCGGTATAGTTACTATGACGGGCGTCTCCCCAAGCTAGACTGCAGGAGATGCCTTGAAACGTTTGGTAAAAAGAGGCTCCACACATAGGAAATTACATCCCCTTCATTTTACTTCAATAACAAAGATATGAACATGCACTTGCACCATAGACCTGTGTATTATCTGATGATATTTACAGTTTAATATGATAGATCTGCATGTATACTTAATATTTCTTTTATCCTAGAATATGCCATTTTATAGTTCAGTGTATTATATACTCAATCTAATTCAATGCATGGTTATTTTAACATTCATCTTGGGAAGGCACCCTCTACACGAAAGATGGCAAGATTATTTACAATTCTTAGTACATGTATCTACCCTTTGCGATAAGCTATACTTAAAACGGCCAAACTGCAAACCAGTGATATAAATAACTTTAAACTACACGGGTATTTATCTTGTAGAATTCTTTTATATCATGATCGAAGAGCTGTCTATGCTTTACATTTGTAAATCATCACAAGCAATCTTGCTTATATACTCAGCGCATTTATGTCGTAACTTATCAATTTATGTGTGCATTTAAAATAAATTGTTGAACAATTGAGCTGTTTTGTTTATCTTCACTTTCTATATGAAAAGGAAAAATATTATCACTCATACCATTCGTCAGATTTGATACACTTTTATTTCATTTTATTCCCGAGCATCCACGTTTTGTCTCATGAAATAAGTTTGCACGTACAGTATCAATTATAAAGCACCTCGGATAGTGCCATATCATTACACCTTATTCTCAGCAATTAATTGGCATTTCTGTACATATTAAAGTACACATTACTACGCCAAATCAAATTGGCATCTAAGGCATTGGTATTATTTACACATCACCGATAACATTCTATCAGAAATTTAGTTTCCTTCATTACGCAATCCATTTGTGTCCCTGCCCCTGGGACAAAGTGAATATCCATTTCAAATATCACGATTTATAAATAAATTAGTTCATGTTGTTCTTTCCAGCAATCCAATCGACTGATTCTAGCAGGACTTCCATCTTGTAGTGCCTAAAAGTGAATAAATATATGATTCAGCATTTGATCAATGGTAACGAAGATAATCCTGGGAGATGACAAGCAAAATATTACCAAAATACTCAAAACTTGATGCACTATTAAGCACCGTCATACAAAACGATCAGATGACTCAGGTTCAAAAGGTTTTCCCTCAAACTCTTAACTCAAGACGATCAGATATTATTTTAAATTTGGGATGAGAATTAACAGTAAAACATACAACCCCTTCCTAGATCTCTTGGAAATAATTCAACTCTCTTTACCTTGCAATATTTCCAAACGTCCGTAGTTTCTCCTTGAGGCTGGTTGTCGTTTGTGTCGTCGTGAAGTCTCCTGCACACTTGCAGTACCGGGCTAAGTTGGTGTCTTTCACCTAACAGAAAAACAGTGTATTGAGTATCTTGGCGAACAAAAGTGTTTAATACATGACGAAACAAAAGCAACATAATTTAGGCTAAGGCTTCCAAGGGTAAGGCCATCGTAATTTGCCGATGGTAGTTTCCCATTCATAAAGGAAAAAGTACATCATGTCATACACTGTAGATCATGAATCGCTACACACTACAATTTCTGCGCAATGTCAATAGTCTCTATACATGGGAGAAGACAGACGGAAACAGAGGATAGGTGTATACCTGTTTGCATTTGAGACACTTGAGGTCCTGGAGTACAAGCGCCATAGAGGTGCGGTGAAGGGCGTCAATGAGGAGCTGTTCTATGTCTTCAAGGTCGTAGGCTGTCTGACAGTGGATGCACGACCAAGACGTTCTGCAACCAAGAGGGTACATATACTTAGTTAAAGGAGCAATTACAAAACTTGGTAGAGCAAGCGAACCCCAGTATTACCTCTAGTTGAAGAAAAGAAAAGAAGCAAATTGGGGTATATTAAAGCACTTTGGTGGAACAATCAGCAGCATATAGGAGGATTTTTAGACGTCAAAGGGTAGCACAAGAGTTTACGGTATGATATCATACCAGAAACGTATTTATGGAGTTGTCGTTCGGTTCACTCTTTTTCTAAACATTAATGGTTAGCCATAACGGTAACGAGGACATCATTTTACAAACAATATAAATTCTGCTACTTACGTGGCGTTTGAGTCGACCGGGAGGTATGGATCGCGACACAGGTCAAGGTCCCGAATGTGGTTGCATGTTTTGCATATCACCTAGAGTATGAAGTCAATTTTAAGTGAAGATGATGCATAGAAATACATATATTCTTTTCACTGCAATTCTTAACGCATGATTTACTAATGTATATCTTTTTCAAACAATTATATCATTGTCAATCAAATATCTAAAGAAAGATTGTTACAAGTACATTATGTCTTATATAGATGACTAGACATCTTAAAACAGATTAATACTTATTTTCTAATAAGCAGAAAAGAGACATTACCTCTGGTAGGACGTAGGACAGACAGGGATCTTTGAAATCGGCTTCTTCCGAAAAGTCACCAACTCCAATCAACTTGAGCAGATCCCGCTTCATCTTTGTCACTTGGTTTGTGATGTTGGGATCAAGCAGCAACACCTACAACCATGAAGCAGATAGATTTGTTTATATGGCTACCATCATTATTTCACTGCTAAATAACTAATTTACCATAAATCAACAGGGATTGTTATATATATAAATAGAAAGGAGATTTCTTTGCCAATTTATGAGACATCATTTTGTAAAGAAACATCCATGAAATTACGAACAGATGCAACACTGTTACATGACCTATACGAACAGGTTACACGTTATTTTAATCATCAAAACTCGAATGTTATGGTTCTGTGTTACCTGGCAGATTGACTTGACAAACTCTAAGGCTGGTTTCCTGAGCTCCAGGTGGGACCCGGGGAGCACTGGGAACTCCTCAGCCAGGTCATTAGCATGGCCCAGGTTTCCTGTCAACTTCTTCTGGATCTTCTGGGTGATCCTACACAGATATGGAAACAACATTATACAAATGTATCCATTATCCCCAGCTGACAAAACTGAAGGAACCTGTACAATGTTAATATGTAGACCATTTCCAATCATCATTTTACATTTTTGAACTTACATTTTCAGCCTGTAAGAAAACCTGAGAAAGTTACTTATAATTTCTTTGGCACAAAGGGGCCATTTAGGAAGTAAATTTAACAAAACCATTCACACCAATGTTAACTATACAAGTAAAGCTCAAGGTGCTGTACATGGAGAGTACTCAGAGTTACTCACACAAACAGTTGTGGACTCATGTCCTCCTTGATGAGTCTTTGGCAGAACTCCACTGTGGCTGGTGTCACGGTGCCCTCAATCACGGTCTGGTGTCAGAGAGGATTACAAGTTAGCATGACATTTACATGCAGTTATCACAATGCATTATTGCGATATTAATATATTTACTGCTATACATCTGGATGAATATATCCCTTATCTTTACTTCATGCACCACATACGATAAAAGTGCCCTACATGATTCAACTGCAGATAACTATTTATGAAGGCTTACCTGTTGTGATTGTGTATTTCCCCTGCGGCGGATGGGCGTATTCCCCGGCGTAGAACGCCTCTGTTCCTCGGTCATATTTTGGTACAATGACAGGATGTACCCGGCAATGATCATCTGTGAAAAGACGCACATTATATATTCCTTTAAATAATATTCAGGATAAACATGTCGAATACTATAACTCATAAAAATTGAGATATAAAATGCAGAATTATTTACATACTCAGATCGGGTAAAGCATTGTTCATATAGACTTACGTTGAAATTGGTCTGACAGGCTCCGGCCTCTGGAAGGAACTGGCTAAGGTTCCAGTTCATCTCGACATCAGCCTGTTGTGGACACATAAATAGACTTTGATATGGCAATACAGCACATGGAATAAAATATATGGCCACTTTCGCTTTAATATACAAAGAACATACATTGAAACCATAATCTGCAATTCTACTATCTCTCAATATCATCTTCTACATGTACCACACAATTTATAAGAAACCTTGTCCTGTCATATACAGAATTTACAAGGGATAACATGAAGTAAGGTGGAGATTATCCATGTTGTTCATACACAATTGAAATTTCAGTCTGTGGATCCACTTGTCCTAAATTTTGAGTCTCAATAAACTAACTGGTCTGGTAATTATTAAAGTTATTAAAACAGTAGATGTCTTACCCCTTCACCGTCCTCGTCGTCCGACTGGTTCAACACTTCAGGCTCAGGGGTAGAGGGTAGCTCCTCATCCTCACTGTCCGCATCCCCCTCTCTCTGTCTGCTCTCACCGCTCTGTTGTGAGGAGGTAGTCGGGTCCTGGTTGGCCACCTCTGAGGGGAGCTTGGCCTTCACACCACCATGGTTAGCCTAGAGGTAAAGATGTATTTACTTTATCTCAGGTCAGATTTTGAGTTCCATATGAAACTACGTTATTGGAAGTCATCGACCATAAATGCCTATGTATATAACCGGCATCTCGCATATAAACCGCCCCCTTCACATTTAGAAAAATCCTATAACCTGCACAGGGGGTCTGAGAATTTACGGTTGATTCTCTGCATGCTTCAGCTGGAAGTCGTTGACCATCTATCCCATGAATCATGTCATATTAATTGTTTAAATACAGAAGACAGTACGAAAGCAATGCTCCTGTACGCAACTCTCTGGTCAACAAAAGCAGGAAATCTTACTGATCTTTGTCCACATTTCAATAATTCATTACAGAAATTCCTGTGAAACCGAATGTATGAATTAATGCTTCAATGAAGTAGTTGCTTACCGCGTCCATCCAGACGAGGAGGTGCCAGCACTGGTTGTAGGAGATGTCGATCATGTGGTACAAGTCCTTGGAGCGGATACTGTTGGTGATGTATTCTACATAGGAAAGGGCGTCCACCACACTCCGCTTCTTAGTGCACAGCACCAGTCGGTTGAAGTTGGCATGGACAATAGTCGCTCCAAGCCGCTTGAACTCAGCTATTAGCTGTAATAATAAAGGGTTTTGAATTCTACACTTGCCATTGTATGTATAGTAAATGCAGTTAAGTTGGAGAAGTATTCTAAGAAAATTTCTCAAAGCATGGTTGGACCTGTAACTGTTCAAAATATGCTGTATAAGTACACAAATAGATTAAATAGATGCTAAATTAGATGAACCAGTGCATGTATTTCAACAGTCTGCTAAATCTCTTAATCCACATTTATCATTGCACTTTCGCACCTGCAGGAAGAGTTTCTTCATGAGGTTGTGGAGGGTTTTCCGCAGGGCGGGATCATAGAGAAGTGCATTCTGCGACCGGAGCCAGCGGTAGAAGTGGACAATCTGGTGGTCGGCGAATACGTTCTGGAATGTGGAAACGTCCCTGATCCACCCATGAACCATCGTCTTCATAATCCTGGAATTCACAGAAAATCCAATTTCAAGATCAACAGTGAAAAATAATTCCAATTCATGCAAGCACATTGAATTTCTCGTAGCCGAAATCGTCCTCTGAGAGAATTTATAAACAAGAGTTTCTAGTTTTATTCCACAGCATTTAGTATGTCATGTATGACTATCGCAAAAGAAATCATCAAAGAATGAACTTGAAGAAATTTATTTAATGTCTAACCTGAAAGATACAGAGCAGAGCGCTGTCTCATCATAGCTGGCGAGTTGCGTGGCTGCTCCTTGACCCTGCAGCATCTCGGAGAGCGAGGTCTGAGGACCGGAGTCAAACGACACGGCGCTCGCTCCTTCGTAGTCATTGACATGGGCAGACTGTGAGGAAACACAAAACCAACAAATTTAGCCTCAGCTCATGGCATTTTCCTTGGTACACCAAAAAGTGCTAAAAGTATCATAGGGATATTTAAAGAAATTATCTCATTTAATCCTAAACTTTTCTTCAGATTTATATAGAACAATTAATAACCATATACACTGTTTTGTCCATATGTTATCCTTGTATACTGTACCTGTATGAGAGTGTTGACGGCGAGACTGGCCATGTCGAGCTCCACACAGACTGTGTTGTAGCAGCCTGCCGTGTTTACCTCCACTTGTTGGCTGTCCTCTCCGTCAGTCATCATCCTGGAAGCAGTATGTAAGTAGCATATTACTTTTTGATGTAAGATTGGGGAGTGAAGATCAACTTAACATTCAGCTTATTCATAATTTTTATTCGGAAATGAAAAAGATAATAAAAAGCCCACCGCAGACTAGCCTGATTCAATCAGCCCACTCAATTGGCCAATCCGATTGGGCAATATCAAGTACCATACATGTTTGATCATCGCGACTCAATCCCTGTAAAAAATTGCGCATTACCTGTTGTCGTCAGCTTCCTTGCCGCCCAGGTCGGGCCGCTGTGTGGGTGAACACCACAAGACGTGGTTGTGTTTTTGGAGGTGCCGTGCGAAGAAAAGGTCGCAGCCAAACAGGGTGGTGTCCTTGGGTAGGTTACCCAGGGGGATGTGGAAGTAGCGGCACTGCTCCGTCATAGCCTGTGGGAATGCACAACATAATATCATGTAAAATATTGTAGTAAATTGTAAACTGGGAGGCCATATTTCATCAGTCTCTAAGCTGCATTGCTCTTCAGGTAATAGTGTTCATATACATGTGTTTAAGTCAGCATAATTTTGAGGATGGTGTTCCTGCAATGTCATCTTAATCAATTAACCCGGTTCCCACAAAATTTCTCCTTAAAATTCCCTGACCAAATATGACAATTTTTCCTGACCACATTTACTGTGCACCATTGATATAGCCCACCCCACTATGACTTTCTATGATCCGCGGGAACACCAATTATTCTGACAAGCCTTTGACATGTAACTAGCAGTTACATGAGTGTGTCATTGTTATTATAATTAACTTACCTGGAGTATCATGTCAACGTTGAGGTAATGTTGTACCATCCTCCGTGCACCGACCCGCTGCCAGTCCAGCACATTGTACAGACCTTCGCTGTCCGACACGTGAATCGGCACCAGAGGGAAGTCTGACAGACTCGGCAGATCCGCCACTAAGCGGTTCACATCTGATGAAACAGGAGGACTTTGGATTTACTCAGGACTATCCTATACATTCATGATATTCTTTGAATCTTCTGATGATTCTAAATTAATTTCTGGTATTCAAATTGATGAATTGAATAGTTTTGTAGTATGAAATCAGAGAGCTTATTCCAGTAAATACTTTTTCTACAAAATACTAAAATGTATACTTACCCAGTGGAGACTGGACAGCAATGAATGTGGGGCCTCTCTTCTCGTCTTTGTAGGCAGCCAGGAGGCGCTGGATGTTACGGTAGACTTGTCGCAGCTCCGTCTCCACACGTATCTCAAAGGTGTGGCTAGCTGGAGGAAGCATGTCTGGGTCCATGCCCTTTGTCGTTCTAAGAAAAATGGATGTTGCTTACTCAGTATTTGGAGTTGGTGTATTTGTAGTAGATAACCCACGAGTAACTGAGTGTATGTCAAAATAACCACGGCAGACTGACTGGTGGCCTCATAGTCAACTCAGTTACGAGGGGGTTATCTGACTTAACCTTTGGTTTATACGTGAAAATAACCAGGGTGTGAAATGCTTTGTCCTAGCCCTCCACCGTGAGTTAAATATATGTATGAGCTATAAGGCGTAAGAGTGAGAAGTTTGGGGCTTGTTCATTATCATAAATGTAGACTAAACCAATATATCCTATTCACTGTTGTATTCAAAATTGTTTAAAATCTATTTGGTTTGTGGAGGTAAACTGTAACATCAAACATTGTTTAAATCTATACCTCAAGCTCCTGTATTAAAATATAAATTCATGAAATTTCTTCAAAGAATCAGAATAAGTTTAGCACAAAGTGTCTTGGCTTACTTTGTGTTGTACTCTGCGTTGTAGAGCGCCGTCAGGTTTGGCATCTGGTTGGTTCTCACCGTGTCCACCACGTAGATGACTGCCTTCTGGGACATGGGGAAGAAGAGCCCGTACAGCTGCTTCTGGCCTCTATAATAGATAATGTCAATATAAATTAGTCTTTTTTCAACTCATTCCAGTAGACGATGGTAGTTGACTTTGTATCAAGAATAGAAGAAGAGAAAGTACAGTCTTCTTTGAACTCATTGCATTTGATTATGGTAGTTTAAATAAGTATCAAACATACAAGCGTGATGATACAAATTTATGTATGACATTGTATCCCAACCTGAGATCGGTCAATATCTGCCAATTTAATTATCGATGAAATAAAATAGGCTTTGACTGGTCATTCTATTAATTTAATGGCAGTGTGGGATGCCAGGTGCAATCCGGACGTTAAACTGCCGAACAATCAATCAAGTATGAATTCAGTTGTACTTACGATACGTGGTGGTAGAAATAGAGGTGTTTCACTTCGCCTGGTTCCATGTACGAGTACTGTGCTAGTGTCCGGAAGTCTAGGTTCTCGAGATCAAATGTGTCCGTTTCCTGAAAAGGGCAATTATTTTATTTATTTGATAAAACCATATTTTCTCCGTAACTGTGAATTACCTCTTTTGCTCTTACTAACGGATGGGGAGCCAATTACATTGTACACGACGTTCAAACTGCATTATTTGTCAAACTATATTACCTGGTACTCTATTTAATATCATATTACCGGACATGTAATACGTTGACTAAATAGTACAAAAATATTAGACATGCATTAAACACTCATCATACTGTTACTTGAGCTATTGGCATGAATTCAATTCATGTCAATTTTCCCCAAGTTCGTTTTTACCTGCCATAATGGAAAATTTCCATTGTCAAATAGATGTTCATGTGTATTATGTGTGTGTGCCTTACCTTTCCCCCTAGGGCCTTTACCAAGTCGCGGTTGACTGTGCACACACATCCCAGTCTGAGCAGCCCACGGAATAGCAGAGGCACCTGGGTTTCGTAGACACCTTCAATGTCCGGAGATGACAGATCTGCACTGATCTCACTGGAAGTAGAAGTAGCAAAGGCAAATCTTAGTGGGTACCATAAAAAACCTTTGATTTAGTGTTGGTGTAGCCTACTTGTTCAAGGAAATTTTCTTTATAAATTGTAGCACATAGCACAGATATGTTGCTGATATCTGCCCAAATTCAAAGTCAGAATGAATCTGCAGGTGGGCGATTAATTGTATATTTAATTTGGAGTAGTATATCATTGTTATGAACGATCAATAAAAAAAAAAATTAAAAAAATTGTTTGGCAATGAGTGACTTACTTTACATGCTCCTGGTAGACGTCCTCGGGCACCAAGTACTCGTACAGGTGGTATACTGGGTGTTGTCGAGGCAGCAACCGATTCGCCTTCCTCCACACTGAACAATAGACAGACATACAAATGCATTTCCTACCTTCCAATATACATGAACGAGGAACAAATCTAAATACTGGCTTGGGAGAATTTACAAGAGTGAGTGAGTAATCATTGTTTAACGCCTTTTCGATTGCTAAGGTCAAATTCATGACGAGAAAGCTATATTACAATCAATTTCACAGATGAATACATACTCATATGGGCACCAGACAAGCAAAAGACTGGCCATTGAGCGGACAGAAAGGAGGAGAAAAGGACCATTTTGCAGCTAGGGAAACCAACAAATTCAAAGGAAAACAAACGAATTTTAAATGACTATTTAGACCTACTTGCTCCTTCACCCTCTTTGGGCGTCTTCTGGTTGACGTAGAATATACGTGGTATGTTGAGTTTGACAGAGTGTAGATCGGTGCCGATCATGGCCCACAGTTTGTACTGGCCTGGCCGATCCGTCTGTGCAATCTGGATGATTTGCCATGGTAGATCCAACATGGAGCGGGCTGTCCTACGGAGGAAGCTGCCCAGCCCGGTACTGGGACCGCTGCGGATGGCACCCACAGAGACCTCACGCTGAGAGTCCATCCGCAGCCGTTTGTGCCGCTCCGCTCGCTGTTTGAGCTGGATCTGCCACTTCTTCTTGAGGTAAACAACCCATGTCTTACGCTCCTCCTGTAAATGAGAGGAAAAACAGACAATGTTAGAGCAAATCTTGACATCATAGGCATATATATGTGACTGAATATAGCTTTGTATAAAATCATCTCATTTTTATAGGGGTATTTATAAGTGACTGAATATACATTTATATGAAATTATCTGCAAATGTTGAGCTATATATAACATAGACAATATAGTTTTACATTTCATTACGCGCACTAGAGTAGTATAATAACAGTCACCTTTGTGGTCCCCATTGGCGGCGGTGGTCCAAGGACATCTCTCCAGGACCGTGTGAGGTCACCGTCACCCGCCTCGTCTCCGGCGTCGTTTCGCTTCCTTTTGAGGCTGGAGGACATGGGCCGACCTTTGACCCCCGGCTTGGATTTGGACCCTCCTATGTCCTCAATGTCTCGCACTGAGGCCTGAGATTCACTTTCAGGGAAGAGTGCGTCTGTCGCCGTCTGAGAAACGAAATTAATTGACAAGGGTATAAAATGCATCTTACTCCGACAATATGAGATGCATAGAGATGCCACTCCAATTTTCAACGAAAAGAAGGAAACCTCCCAAAGTTTTTGAAAGGAAATTAATACAATTCAATATTGAAATATCAGGGAGGAAATAAGTAAGAATTCCCATTAAAGTAATGAAAGAGGCATGTCACTACCCCCCCCCCCCCACACACACACTAACATGGACTTAACATGTACGGTTATTAGCATTGACAATTTGATTATCTCGTATTGCAACTCCGGTATACATAATCCCAGACCATCGACACCATGATTTGCCATATCAAAAGTGATGGAGACCTACCTCCTCTGGAATGGGTTTGGGTGCGCGCACAAACATCTCACTGATACGCTTCTGTTTGAAAACATCGTTCTTCTCCAACATCTTTTTGTGCAGCCAGTCTGGGTGAGGGATACGTGGGACAGGGTTGGGTACCTGTATTAAGAGGGCAGTGTTAATACACGAGACATGCTTAATATCTCATTTCAACGGAATGAAGCAATAATCAGAAAGTTGGGAAAGTGTCCACCACCTCCCCTGTACTAAGGATCCCAAGTTATGCATTTGACATCTTTGAAATTCATTATATTCATATATATGTAAACACATGGATATATTAGCACAATTCGGAATATTCTATATCAAATATGTATTAATATACACCTGTTGCAAGGCTGCTGGGATGGTGATGATCTTTTGAATGGCACTTCCGAGTCGTTCGATGTAGTATTCCCAGTCCAAGATCTACAAATAATCTTGAAACTATATGATCGTAAAAGTGCATACACTTTCTATTTACAATCGTTTTTACAGTCACAAACTAAGCTATTATATTGGATGTTTTTTTGCTAGGTGTTCAACTCTCGTTTAATGAATAATCCAAGAAAATGAAGGGTGGTTGCTTATATGGAGGGTGATTACTGATTATGTCAAGTATGGTATGCGATTTAATTCATTTATACTAAGACTTAAAGCTGAAAAAAACAATTTACTCTTTTAGTGTGCCAGTGTTAAACAAAAGAGTCTAGTCATGGTGTTACCTACCGCTCGGATGTCGAAGTCGCTCATACCCGGTGCCTTCAACCATTTCTTTAAGTAATGCTTCTTGATGCTGGGTTCAGAGTTGAAGATGTCCAGCGGGATTGCTCTGGAACATCACAAAACTGAAGTAAACTCATCGATTGAATGAAAACAAAGTGTTCTTTGATAAAATGGCGGGTCCATCTTTCACGCAAGGATAGATAATACAATCGCCCCTTTGACACAACCCCACTTTCCTGTACAGAGACTCACATCTACTCTGCCCGGGCTTGGATATTTTTCATTGGAAGAGAGGGTGATAATCGGTTAACTATTCTGCTCTCTAACTGCATCACACTGTCCTTTTCCCTACCCACAAAAAGAAGCCTATAATGTCTCTTTAAATGTATAATGGTTTAATTTGTTAGACATAATGTACTTCAAATAAAATTGGTTATAGGCAAAATGACCTAATATGATGTAAAAGGGCAGGTGGGCACAGAGTTTGAGGGATTGCTATTAAAGAGCGATATATCTGGCCCTTCCCGGGAGATTGTCACACATGCCTTAATTATAAGTAACACTTGGTGAAAAGACAAATATATACCTTTCTGTTACTGGTGCGCCTTCAGGTTTCTTGGAGATGATAAACCGGCATGCCAGACCAGCATCTTTTACCATCTGATCACCGAGGAACTGTTTGAAAGGAGAAAGTGGTAAGTGAATTCAGGTAGTAATTGGTAATTGGAGTGCGTACCTGATGTTATACTTCGATTTTATCGTATTTGATTTAATACGGTCGAGTCCCTAAACACATTATCTAAACCAATGTTAGTCATTAAGAATTCCATTGCACACAATAAAGGGAACATTTCTCGGCATAAAATCACCAGGGAAGAAGGAGCCGTAGGGCCCTGTTCTGGGAGCGGACGCTAGTTGAATACAGTACACAAATGTAGTTACCATTGCTTCTGCCTAAAGAAAAAAATCTAAATCTAATATTAAACAGAACGCCAGTTACCTCAGCAAGACGCTTGGCAGTGCTGATGGACGTAGACTTCTGACCCCCGTAGTCCTCCAACTTTCGCGACATGTTCCTGTTCTCTGAGATCAGCTCGAACAGTTCGCTGTCGGGCATGTTGGCCCCCTGTAATACAGAAGATGCTCTTCTAATCACAATAATATCTCATTACACTCTTCATTTGCGAGATTAAAGTAGGAGTAAAATACTAGGGGAATGTAATAAATTCTTAGCCACAGCACAAAAATAGTTGAATTCTGACATACGGCTTGAAATTAACCCTTCAATGGTAACATGCTGCTTCAAATATGCAAATAACAGCTATTTCTTAGTC
This sequence comes from Harmothoe impar, assembly GCA_947462335.1. NCBI lineage: Eukaryota > Metazoa > Annelida > Polychaeta > Phyllodocida > Polynoidae > Harmothoe > Harmothoe impar. Next base: position 44,546,462 of record OX381710.1, read on the forward strand.
ATGATGCATTCATACAGAGGGGCTTACACATCTTCGAACGGTCGGCATAATGCATCAATGCAGTGTCGTACCAGTGCTGTGTTCTCAAAAAAAAGAAAGAAGTTAAATCGAGGCCTATGAATAAGGGACCTCTATAGTTAATTATAGATCTTTACGACATTAAAATAAAAAACACTTGAAGTCAGGGAAAACCTTTATTCCTGTGTTGAACATGAACCTTGAGGGATTATCCAGCCTGGGATTAGTACCTACCTTACTGTAGAGCACGTCGAGCCAGTAGTCGGCCACCTTGGCCACAGCCGCGTAACACGACTCGAGACTGTCCCCCTTGAGGAAGGCTTCAAACACCGAGGACTGGAAGATCTTGATGAGTTGCAGCTCACCTCTCCTTTTCACCTCAAAGCCTTTCAACTCGGCCAGCGAGCCATCAAAGTTGAACACAGCATATCTAAAAGATGATATTACGTATGGATGTACTGTGTGAAGATGTATTTTCTGTGTTTTATTTGCAAGATCTATTGGCTCAACCAAGTTGCTTCTATGCGTTTAATGTTTGTCTAAGAAATAGATCTTTCGTCACATATTGACTTTAATATGTTGAGACATAAAGGAGCAAATTTAATACAATGCATGTTCTTTTAGGCCAACACTTTGGAGTATTAGGGCATGCCAAATGTTTTTAATGCGTTTCAGATGCGTTCACCTCAGACGCTTACCGCTTTTTCAGTTTCTTCCCTTCCTCCTTTGAGGCGGGCAGGATCATGGCTAGGTAGGGACCGTCCACTTCAAAGAAGATGGTGTTCTCATCCTTGATCTCGTACTTGAGTGTGGCCTGGTCCACCAGTTCATGGTACTGGTCGTTTGTGAAGAGATCCTGAGGTCAAAAGAAATACAAGACAGAAAGACATTAGCTGGGTAGCCTGAAATATCATTAAATTGTGAAATTAATCTAGTTTATCTTGTTCTTATGCGAGGTACTCGGTAATATGTCTGGATTCTTTTACTTGAAATTCACATGCAATAAGCTGATATTTTTTCGTTGTTCAATTTTTGAGACAGAATTTTGTAAATTGTATGGCTTATTACCTTGACCATCAAGTTAAGCATGACCCCTGGGTAGGAAATGGTCACTTTGGACTTCTTTGGGTTGGTTGTCTTGATGACGTAATTCTCTGGGAAGCTAGCTGGCATGACACACCAGATTCCATCGGTGTCCAACTCCAAGGGCCGACTTTGAGCAAACCACAAACATCAAATATATTACAAGAATTTAAATTGATATCAGTGTCACACAGGATTTGTTCTTTCCCGAGGTTTTATATGCGTCATGCAGTTGCTTGCCATAAGAATGTAAGTAATTTAATTTTCACATATCGTCCTTTATAATTTATTTACTCATCATTAAAATATACAGGAAATATATAGATGGTTGATTAGATACGTCTAGATGTTTTTGTGTTACCTACCCGATCTGCTCCACTATCTCCCGTGCCTGTGTGATGATGTTGGCTCCCGTGTAGCACACCACACCGGCCATCTCCATGCTGTACCAACGGGCACTGGACAAGAAAATACGGTCACATGAAAGTGGTACAACGATATAAATTTGGCTTAAGAAAATGTCGTCTTTTGTAAATAACTACTACACAAGAATGTATTTCATCTATAAAGATGTTTCACTGTCCGTCCACGCTATAAATATGCATGGCCCTTCATGTAATGTATCAGTACTATGTTTGTGTAACTTGGGGGGGGGGGGGGGGGGGGCTAATATATGTGAGTTTTTACATGTATTCTACGGTGCTATAATATTGTTTTATAAACTCCCCATAGTCAGACTCCCTGTGCGGCTTATAAGATTCTCCAAGGTCAGTGGGGTGGCTTATAAGTGATAACACTTATGCGTGAGAATTTTCGGTATACCCGAAATCGCCATGTATAGGCGAACTTACCCTTTGCGCATGACATATCCGTAGAAGGAGTTGAGGATACACTTGTGGGCAAGCTGCAGCGAGTCGTACAGAACCACCATGCCGTTAGCACGCTTGATCTCCGCCGCATCGCCCTTCTTCTCTGCCTCAGACAGCTTGCCTTTCCACACCTAGATTGAGCAGACCATAGCACTTAACAAACTCCACTAGGTCTGCCGTAGTTATTGTACGTTCCTGACACACTTTTAGTATATAAGCAGTAGCCAATGAAAGGACAAGATTTTTTAAACTATAGATATGTACATGTTTTGACGACTTCCTGTGCTATATGTACATTATTAATTATGATAATCACACAAAGAGACGCCTTTTTACCTTGGTGAGGCCCTTGAACTCGTAACGACGATCTCTGAAGGAGCGCACAGTACCATAGTAGAAAGTGTTCTCTCGTTGACAGATTGTTGCCTCTCGGTTCTCTTGGCGAGTTATCTTTGTCTTCTTGTAGGCTTTTCTACAGTAGTCTGTATTAATCCAAAGTGATAGTCACAATTCAAAGAAACACAAAGAACAATGCAATTTTAACCAGTCTAATCAGGACAAAATATAATATAAGTTAAAAGGTGTTACAAGGCGAAAACTGATATTCTAGATGAAAGAGTGCATTCTTACCGGCAAGTCGTTTCTTTTCAGCGTTCGCTTGTTCTTCTTTGTTGAGCTCGTGGAAGGCACGGACCTCCCCACCGGGGAAGAAGGGCGGGAACTTCTCGTTCTCCAACTGCTGCTGGATGCGATGGTACTCGTTCTTTGATGCAGGCACTATAGGAGAATGAAGTTATTTGCTTTTGGAAAATGCCCTTTTTTCTTTGTATAAGGATATTTTTGAAACAATTAATGCTAATACATACCTTTTTGTAATCACTTCACCCAATCACACCGAAATGCTTCTCATTCGTGCTCTTTTTATATCCAAAAGAGAGAAATATCTATGTAACTGAAACTACAGAATTACACTTTTGTGAAAAAGAATGGGTCAAACAATGCAATCAATATACTCACTGAAGTCCCCTCTCCATGCCCAGGTCATTTTGCGTTGACATTTGGCACCCGGCTTGTTGAAGTCACACGCTGCACAAGTCACCTCGTTCACGATAGCCGGTGGCTGTGGGATTAAAAACATATACATGTATTGGTTCAAACTTAGTTTCTGATTAATACATACCGCTATATATAAAGTAGTTGAGGTGATGAAATCGCTTTTAAATAATACAATTTTTCCCTTGCTAATCTTTTTAAAATCTCATTCTTTGATCTTTTCCCTTCCTGATTTTTTTAAAAGCATATTATATGTTGTACACAGAGTATTTCATAGAGAATCAAAGGCATACTTTCTAGATGCTATAAACCCTTTTTGAATACATATGGGATGTCAATAGTTCTAACCTGGAGTCTGTTGGTGAGGATGATGTTGGGGTACATAGCAGCCACGTCCAGATGGTAGATGATAGGGTTCTCCAGACGGTTTGGGCAGTCCCTTAGGGTCGACAGCTTCTCCACAATGTCCTGACAGACCTCCTCAAAGTTTGTCACCGTCTCCATAGGGATCTTCTCTTCTACTTCTATAGCAAACCGCATCGTTCTGTCCACCTTGTCAATGAGTGACTGAAAAGCTTCTGGAACCTGTGGGTATAATATTTAACACTGTTTTTGTATGATGCATGTTATTTTGGAATATTTTGGAAGTCTGATTTCAGTGCCAAAACTCTAATATTAGAACGTGCCTTTCAGACACCCGGGATCTTTTAACCCCCCCTCCCTTTCTATCCGATATCCATATAAATTTGCAGTTCAATTGTTTCGGCAGTTTCCACTCCCTGGTCGGAATATTCAAGAAGTAAATCTAAAACCTAATCTACTGGTCAGTTTTCTGTAGGATGATAATCTGTATTGGGTTGAATTCTAATGGAATATCTTCCCAACATACCATTCTGAAGCGGCAAGGGAGGTCTGAACGAAACACTCCAGATTCCAAAGCCTCCACGTGGCCACCGACATACGTCTCCGTGTCAAGTACGTGCCCGTCGTCTGTCAATTTATTGAAAACCGTCTCATGCTTGTTCGGGTAGATGATGTTTGCGTGGAAGGCCTGCACCATAAGTAGTGCTTCGCATAATGTACCAGACCCTTTACGGAGAACCTGTAGTGTAAAAAGTTTAACCAACAATTAAACATACTAAGCAGTATTGTCTACGGCATCCCCAACACTTACAGCTAGGGTATCCACAATATATTTGGGCTGAACATGGTAGAGTATATCAGCTACTATTGTTTAAATACGCTCCATAATTTAGCAAAGCTCAGAGTAGAATAATAAAACATAACATAATCACATGTCTGAATCTTTAGTAATGTCATGCTCTTTTCTTACCTCGTCAGGGTTATGTGGGATAATGGTGCAGAGAGCGAAGACGAAGGGATGGACGTATTTCATGTACAGGTAGTATGTGGCTACAGCATCAGACACAGAGTAATTTGCCATAATCTGCAAAGAAATTATATAAGTTTGACAAATTGTACTACCGGGTAAAAGAGATTTTTTATTCATTAATTTGTTCATACCACATATAACGCAAGTCTCCCAGCCCAAAGCCAAGCCAACTGGTATGATAGACGCTGGCCGAGGCTGCATATAAGATTAAAGTCGTTACTATGACGATTTGAAAAATGCAAATTTAATATGTGTCCATGTCCATACTACATGTACTCACCTGAGGTTGCTCTGCTGCTAGACGACACATATCCTCCGGGTCCAACTCCACAGGGTCATAACGCAGCTTTGCCTGAGAACATATGGTTAGTTTTAGGCAAGATTGCTCTTCTTGTTGATATCGAAGTACATGTACATTTAAGTCGGCGTTTGGGGGAAGGCTTTTTTTTCTAAACCCCCTTTAGGGCAAGATGAACATTTCCAAAACGAGAAAGTTAGTTCTCTAGGGATATATGTGCCTCTACATGGGTCCTCCGGATTTTGAGCATGTCGCCGTGTCGATTTTTAGCCAGGGGGTCGTGTTGCCATGTCGATTTTTATATGTATAGAATATACAAAGCCCTTATAAAAATGCCTGTGTCCGTCGATTTTTAAAAGTGCCGTGCCGCCCGTGTCGGATTTTAAAAGGGCTGTGTCGCCGTGTCGCACGTGTCGAATTTTACCCCATGTAGAGGCACATATATGGGGAAAGCACTGCGAATTACACATACCGTATACGAAGAAAGGCTTATGAAAATCCACCTACCTTTGCCACTGCCTTCAAGTTTTGACTTCCTACAGGTAGATAACTGTCTCTTTTCACCCATCTGCTCAGACAATCGGACACAACTGATTAATCCCACTGAACAGCTTAACTCTACATACCAATACATATCAATACCAGTTCAATTAAGTCATTTAGACTACGAGTCTTAAGATAGTGGAACTGTGTTTTTGTTTCATAGTACTGGAGCATTTTGAGAATATAATGAACTGTATCCAGCAATTTAAAATGCGAACACTGAGATGGCTTTATATTTAGCTTCTAATGTGCATACAATCTCATCCCTGTACTATCTGCAAAAAGACCTTTACCTGAAACAGTCCATATGAATGGTAGCTCTTGACTTGTACTCCCCGGCGTTGTCCTTCTGGAAACCTATCTCACGGTACATGTCGATACCATGGAAAGCCGCCCGAGCCTCGACGAATGGCCTGAAACATGAAGGTATGAATCTGGTAACATTCATTGGTGTACTTTTTAAAAAGTGTATTCTCTAAGTGTAACTCATACTGCGAGGGAACATTATAAACAGTGTTTTATTTGGGGGATTAACACGATTTACACATTATTAAATTAGCTTTCCAGATTTGTTAACTGTTTTTAACTGTTGGTGAGGTGCATTTAATCAACCTCCAATGGTAATACCCTCAAACTCAACGATGTAACGGTATAACTTTTTCTGTGGCAAACTTTGTTGCTGACCACTGTATAAATCTAACAAGTGTTGAACATTTGTTCCAGCCAGACAATAGTGCAGCCTGAAAAATATCTGTTAGACTTACCAATCGAACATGTCACCGTTATATGTTGCTATGACATTTGGCTTAGTCTCCAAGATATGATTGAAAAATCTTTGAATTAGAGATATCTGCAATAAGAAAACCATATTGTCAGATTATGACTACCTGGTAGATATTTTAATGAAAAATGTGCTCTAAGTTCATAAGAATCTATTATAAACGTTTATTTCGCCTAATGCTTACAGTTTTCTCTAGTCTAGAATGTCAAACATGTTATATGCCTATAGTCTATATACATCAGTATCTCCTCATTTCTTTACCTCATCGGGCTCATTGAAGACAATAAAGGGACCTTCGAATTCTGGCCGTGGCGTATACTCAAAATCGTCTACATCCTCTGCCACAATTTCACGATTACAGATGAGAAAGCCCTGCGCGTCGATCATATACGAGATCATCATGATTTGATCTGTCGCTGCATCTGGGAACTTGAGTGGCAACTTTGTTGTCTCAATATCATAGGCCATAATCACTGGGTCCTAGAGAGAAAACACAAGGACAATTTTTAAAATGACATGATTAAATTCAGGATTCAAACTGCACAATGAAGGGTAAATGAAACATTTAAAGTGAAGTTTAAGCGTCGTCATGCCCGACACAGAAGCTACGGCTTTGTCCATTACGCAAACAACTACCTTAATACATGTATCTTCTTTGTTTGGTCTAGCAATTGCCTATAAATTAAATCTATCGATTTAAAGAGTTTTCTCGCTCACCGGTCTATCCAAAAGGTCCGGCCTGAGTTCGATCTCAGGGGCTGCCTGTCCACGACCGCGCACAGAGTACCAGTGTCCGGTGAAAATCTTGAGGTCAATGGACACCCTCACATAGTAAGGCACATCGTATTCTCTGTGTAACACAAGTATGTGCTGTTAAAGGTTTGACTGTTATCTAATTTAGGAATCAATTTTGGCATACAACAGGAAATACATTTTAGAAGAGTGTGTTCGACAAACAATTGAGGTTATCTGTCACATATGATACCTCACCTCAGATGCTGGAGACGTATTTGTCAGTAGAGTAAACAGGTTTGTGATCATATAAATTACGACAACATGGTTTGATGCCACTTCTCATGCACATAATACATCCAACGTTTTCGTACCTTATGTCAATGATGTTGTCCATCTGATCAGTGATTCTCTTTGAATGTCCGGCTGACTCGTCTCCGCCGTAATGACTAAACGATAAAAAAAAACAAAGTATTAAAGCGCCAGTTTAGAAAAGATATGACAAATCTGCGAATATAGGCTTGGTCATTATCAAATTCATTTCAAGCACAGTGCACCCCATTAGTGTAGCTAGATACTAACCTGGTCAACATTTCAGAGTAGTTACTAGTTGAAGACTCCCTCTCCTTATTCTTCTTTACTGCTGAGAAGATGTCTCTCTTTGCCTTGGTAAGGTCATCCACCGTCATGAAGGATAGCTTCAGGTAGGTCTGCTTCAGTCCCACAAGATGGTTATGCTGCAGGATGAGTGGGTGAGAAAATGTTAAAATTTAATTCTGTTAACTATTCTCCATGATGACAAAGCGTTAAACCATGATATTAAAGGGCAAAAATCATTACCGGTAGTATACGATATAATCAAGAACATCTTGTACTGTTGCGCATATCATACGTAAGTTTATAGGGGCAAGGATTATCCAAATTGTATATGAAATTTTGATTTGATTTATTTTAATATGGTAATATTGCTTTCTTCATGTTGTTGATATCTATCCTTCTCGACTTATTAAACTTTTTTCTTTCAATCTTTTAGCATTACAATTCTGAATAAAATTGCATTGTGGGCAGACAAAATTCAAAAAGCTACCATTACAAGGAGTATTATAAAAGGAAAAATTCCTCACCAAATCAAGATCTTCTTTCGCTATTGACTCACAGCCAGCGAGCTTGCCTGAGAACTTCTTCCCAAGAAATGATGCCACCTCACGCTCACAGTTCTTCTTGGTTGCCACATAGAAGTACGGCTTAAACGGCATGGTAGCCTGGAAAAGTATTGTTTACACATGGAAATTACAAAGTATTCTCAATTTTAATATTGTTTTACTTTAATGAAAAGGCATGTGAATATCTGTTTTTCTTTGTATTAAATTAACTGATCGGAAAACTTGTTCAAGTGTTATGCTGGGCAAACCATTTCAATATATTAACATATTTTTATACAAAGTGACCCCCAAAAAAACACAGCCAATAATTTATGACATCTTACCTTGAACTTGCTGCCATCTTCAAGGATGAAGTAGTAATCTACAGCACTGATGATGCGTTTGTCCTCATCCAATATGTCAGCCGGGTGCATGTTAATGAGCCATCCCACTTTTTCTTGCGGATCCTTGTAGCGATCAAATCCGAACTTGATGTCAATCTGGTCACAAATGCGAGCCCGCTCAAGGCGTTTCTCGGAGGCATCATCTCTGTACAATTTTACATATCAATGATTCACTTGCAGCGAATTATGATTAAGAATGAATTGCTTTTTCAACAAGTAAATATCTAAATAAATGACTTTGGTAATTCATTTTATGAAGCGTAAATACAAGAAGACTGTGACATAACATTTCCGTCTGGTACAACATACCCACACTCACGCAAACACGTACACAATGACAGGCAGGCTAAATTGTAACTTGTAACAATGAATCCAATTGTTATCAATGTTAAACGATAAAGATACAATTTCAAATCCACAAATATAAAACATAGAATAAACTGGTAACAAGTCTACTTCTCTGATGTAACAAAGCCTGTCACAGGGGTTTTCTAGTATTACCCTTGAGAGAATTAACCTTACCTGCTTGGAACAAACACTGTGGGCTCTTTCCTGGTATCAATAAAGAATGAAATATTCGAGCAAATATCTAAAACTATCGTAATACAGAAAATCGAACGTGTGACTGCATCACAAATGACTCAGGTTCGGGGGGAAATGTAGTATCATCATATAGGAGTATACATATAATAATATTGTTCATCCCCAAATCCCAAGCTAATGTCCCAACCCCATGTCCCAACCCCCGAGTCTCACCCCCGAGTCCCACCCCCGAGTCCCAACCCCGAGTCCCAACCCCGAGTCCCAACCCCGAGTCCCAACCCCGAGTCCCAACCCCGAGTCCCAACCCCTAGTCCCACCCCCGAGTTCCACCCCTGAGTCCCAACCCCGAGTCCCACCCCCGAGTCCCGACCCCGAGTCCCTTCCCCTTCCCCTTCCCCCGTTAACTAGACTCAGGGTCAGGTAGAGGTGTGAAGGGAAATGTATCATTTATCATAGTAAGAAAGAGAAAGGGTGCACTCTTGTATTAATGGGATTCTTAAAGATGTGACCTTTGACCTTGATTTTGACCTTTTTCCGACCTAGATATCATCCTACACATAACAGAAATGAATTCAGCACCTTTGGTTTACCCTAGTCCACTATCCATATCCATCCATTGCTCCCCCTATTATATCCTGGCTGGACTGTTTCGGATAGCATACCCAAATTGTGCGTCACAAGTCAGGAACTCACAACTACCTATAGGCCTGCACCACACAACCTATAGGTCGCATGACGCAGGTGCCCTAAGAAAGCCACACTGAGTGAGGCAAGCCGCGCAAAAGAAGGGTATACTCAAAAAAAATGTGGATATTGACTTTCTTTTGGGGGGGTACTTAGGCCCAAATTCAAATTTTCATGTTCCCCGATCTTGGCTATCTATGTCTTTTGTCCTCTCACGTCTATGTCAGACACACACTGAATAAAAAGCTCCCATGTCCATATTGTAAGTAACAGCGAATAGTGCTTAGTAGGGTCTGAGCTATATCCTACTACAGGGTTGTCTGTTTTTGTTCTCAAAATATTTGTCATGTATTGAACAACACTGGACAGCAACATATATATTAAATTACCATTAAATTACCATACCGGTATCTAACATACTGCAGCGTATGTTGGGCCTAGTATATGATATAGGATGGCATCTCCTTTGGGAAGTAGTGTAGTACTTCCCTGTGTTAAATTACCATTGGATCCAGTCAAAGCTTGCTGAAAAAAAGTGTCTCACCCCGGTTTGGTCGGCTGCCGAGATCTGTCCCATTGACTTAGCACTGAGCCCGTTCAATATGTAACTGTTAAATGTCAAGGGTTATCTACAGGCTCCCATAGAAAATGGATTAAAGCGCGATTACATAGGAAGGACAACATTGTACCGCATCTAATGACACAAAATTGAGAGAAAAAGCTCCAATTTTGAAGGAATGACAGCTGTTTTAAATTTTAGGCTGAGAGACCCCCTGCTACCCGTCGCACAAGACTCAGAGTAAACCTGAGTCAATAACGCTAGTAGGTTTAAGAGGGGGGGGGGGGGGGTGAGATGGCACTTCCTAAAAAGTAAGAGAGTGGTCATGATTATGATTACCCGGTACAAAAAGCGAGGCCGAGGGGTTGACATTTTTCTTGACTCCCCTATTTGATATGGTATTTAACCCTTTAAGGACAGATGTCACTAAAAGACAACATTTGTCGTCATGATGCACCAATCATGCACCCCCGGCGAATAACTCACCAGTGCTGCATTGGTACATCGTGCCAACCTTTCGGTAGTGTCTCAACCCATAGGGTTGGCATAATGCTTGAATGCAGCACTGGCGAGTTACTCGCCAGTGCTGCATCATGACAACCAAGGGCATGATGCAATAAGATATCATGCCGTCCTGAAAGGGTTAAGGGAGTGATAATTTTTTTATTAACAGGGGGAGGGGGGAACTAATTTGGACCCCTTGACCGCGGGGGGGGGGGGGGGGGGTAAACAATTTGGACCCCTCTTGTGGGGGGGGGGGTAAAAAAAGTTAACCTGTTTTGGGCCAAAAAGCCTGCGCGTTAGGGAGTGCTCATTTTTTAACAACAGGGGGGGGGTGGTGGATTTGGGGGGGGGGTAAAAAATTTGGACCCCTTGACCGGGGGGGGGGGTAAAAAATTAAGACCCCTCTTGGGGGGGGGTGAAAAAAATTCAACCTGTTTTGAGGGAAAAAGCCCGCGCGTTACTATGCTACAAAGGGGCGGGAACGCGCGCGATTTTCGGCCTACCGGGGGGGGGGGGTAAAAAATTTCGACCCCTCTAGCGGGGGGGGTGAAAAAATTTCGCGCGCTCTGCGCGAAATCTCACCACCCCCCCCCTGTTGTTAAAAAATGAGCACTCCCTTACTATGCTTCAAAGGGCCCGCTCGCGTGTCGATTTTTGAACCATGGGGGGGGGGGGGGGGGGGTAACAAATTTCAATCCGTTGGCCGGGAATGAAATTTTTTCGCACGCTCCGCTCGAAAACCCGACCCCCCCACTGGCACTCACTGTTGTTAAAAAATGATCACTCCCTTATAAACCTACCGGTATACTTGATATAGATCTAGACTAGGCCTTTTCAAGTTTTTGCCAAAAAGGGATGAAATTTTCTTGACATTATCATTTGTCCCCCACCCTCTTGTCTTGATCCGTCTAGACTAGTCTAGACTCCTAGTAGCAGTAGCCTAGACTAGAGTAGAGGGGGGGGGGGGGGGTCACCCCTTTTCAAGGAAAAAGCTTGGGTGTTGCTGTCGTTTTCTTTTTCAGGGGGGGGGGGGATCCACCAGTCTTAACTGTTTTAGCCTAGGTTTATAATTTTAACCTTTTAAGTTACTTTACGGTTTACGCTTTTTTACACAAAGTAATTGAAACTGAAAGTTTGACAACACAAAGTCGTCATTGACCTGGGTCCTGGCACCAGTGAATTTGCGTTCCCTCCACAACAATGTCAACAACATGCGCTAATTGCACGACTTACTTTCCGCCTCCTCCATCTGTGTCCTTCTCATTTTTATATCGACCACTGTTTTGCAAAACCATTGTGTAGGAGCACTGTCTGTCTCATTCATCCATCGAAAATCCCAAGCAAAACAAAGTTTTCCCGCGAAATGTTCAACCGGAACCGGAAAAGTACATTTCCGCGCACCATCATGCTGCAAGACCCGATGCAACGGACTGTGTTTTGAAAAGGTTCTGTGAGTTTGGTTTTCTTAGCGTTTACATTAAATTTGAGTGATTTTCTACATTTGTAGTGGATATAAGTGAAACTCATATAATGCTCACATCCCATGATGACCATAGATATTGATAGACTTCATATTTGAGTTACTAAAGGCCCTGAACTATTAAAAAGCGAGTGACACACTGTCAGTGTCACTCACTCACTTAGTCTCCGGAGCAAACACCGGCAAATCCTAGTCTCCAGAGCAAACGCAGGCAAATCCCTACGTGCTGCTTCCCGTTACTACGGGGAGCCAGCGTCTGCCGCACAGTAAATCCCCAGAAGTATGATTTTATACGTCTGGGGGGCACTGACCAATCGCAGCGCTCGTACGTCCCACGGTCGCCAATGACGGCCTACGTGACAACCGTGCGCGGCAGACACTGCTCCGAGTAACATAGCGTAGCGACGTGGATGGATAGGCAGTCGTTTGCTCCGGAGACTACGGCAAATCCATACGTTGTGCTACTCGTCACTGCTGGGAGCCAGAGTCTGCCGCATTTGCTCTGGAGACTACTCACTCACTGACACTGCCAGCACAGAAAAGGAAGGTACAGTTCTTTTATCTTTTATCTGTGCTGGCAGACACTGCCACTGGCACTTTCTCACCTAGACTTAGTCCACCTCAGTCAGTCCCTATGTTCACGCGTGTCAGGGTTGGCAACTTTTGGGAATGAGCAAGAGTGAGACTTTGCCAAACTAATAAAGTGTGAGTGAACATAACCGATAACGGGGCGCGAAGCACAGCAGTTCGAAAGCGCAGCGCTGCGACGAAGGTAGGGGGGTCTAAGGGCATGCCCCCCAGAAAATTTTAAAAATTTAGATATGAAATAGTGTAATTTGATGTGTTCTGAGAGCATCTTTGTAACTTTGGTTCTAGTTGGAGTATTTAAAAAATTCTTTCAGTTCTGGAAAGCCCAGAATCTCAGGAATGCGTGCGATTGCTTTACTTATGCGTGAGAGCGTGAGAAAGGGTCCAAATGCGTGAGTCTCACGCCCAATGCGTGAGGGTTGACAGCCCTGGCGTGTGGATTCACATGCCAGAAGTAACAACGTGGAGACAGAACTACTGGCACTGGCACCAAACTTTCTTTGGACCACAGTTTGGTAAGGGAGTGTAGATCTACAGTGTTCATTTAATTGATTTATTAGGTACAGGTCAGGGGGATGGGGCTACCATGGACATGGTGGGTGTGGGGGGGGGGGGGGCGTAAAAATTTCCGACCCGGTCCTGAGGGGGGCGCGAAATATTCCACGCGCTCTCGAGTGGGGGGTATAAAAAATGTTCGTGCCTCTGTGCGAAATCTCACCACCCCCCCTGCCTGTAATGATGAAGGAACACTACATGCGGGAAAACCTTCTAAATGGACCCTGCATGTAGGGTTCAAGCGTAAAAATAAAAGTTCAGCAGATATAAATGATGTTTTCACCTGTGTGGTCTCATTTTTCTCTCTTTTCATTTAAAAATACCCTCTAGCCTACATTATTTAGGGATAAACGGATCAAGGACTTCTTGTCCCTACCTTTCACAACCACTGAATGCCTTGTTGACAAGGCTCACTATGCTGATGTGTACCATGGTTACCCAGTGGCTCTGGCCAATCAGAGTCCAGGGATTTAGTCTGTGACATCACTTCCTATGGTCAATCTCCTAGCAGAGTGTTGTTGGACTTCCTAATATGGGAAACTATCTTAGAGCAGATGTTTAGGACTTAGGAGAATTTGGGTGGATGTCATCTAGGCCTAGTGAATGATGGGGGGCCTAATCTGTCACTATAGTTAGTGCAGTATGTGTGGTACAGTTAGTGGTTTCGACTTAAATGTCTCATCAGGTGTGAGTTGTTTGGAGAAAGCTGAGATTGATTATTTCCTTATCAGGTTCCCAAGGTTTATGTGATTAGTTGAACTTGTAAACATAGGTGGGGCTGGGTTTTAGGGCTCAGCCAGTCCAGTTGTGTTTATTTTAGTTTGATCTAGTGTTTTGTCTGGATATCAGTTGCCAGTAATTTAGAATAGTCTAATTTTAAAAAAAGGGGATCAAAGATAAAATGTTCATTAGTGTATTAAGTGTGACTAGAAATGGTACACAGAATTGACTATCACTAGATAAATGGTACTTAATTTATTACATTATTTAAAATACCCACTGGATAATGTAAAATACCATCAACCTTATCTAAATTAGCTTTTTAGTTCTCTTTCCACATGTCAAACAAAGAGTCGTGCCACTGGTACTTCTCGTACTGCGCAAGACCTCAACGAGACAGCACGAGAATACCACACCGGCAGCATAAAGGGAGTGCAGAGCCAAATTGTACCACCCATATCTTCGCAGTTTATGGTCCGACGACTCGCTTTGTGACAGGGACAGAAGGCTGTACCCTACATGCCCGCAGCCTGCAACTGTCCCCCGCACCCACCTGCACACCCACACCCACCTGCTCATACACACCCACCTGCTCACCTACACCCACCTGCTGGCCTGAAATGGAATGACATACATGTATGACACATGACTTTAGGGTACCTTTTAACAAGGAATTCATTTCTGATGACCAATGAATGATTATAAGGGAGTACCGTATTCGACCTAATAAGCGCCCTCCCCCTAATAAGCGCCCCCCCCCCCTTTTCCAGATTATTTTAATGTGTCCCTCCAATTCTGTTATTGTTTTTCACACATGTGTGTGATATGGAGTACTTCACACCTGTGCAGGTGTTAAGGCCAAGCCAAGTGTTAAGTAATAGAGGTGTGTAGAAGCCTTGCAGAGGCCAATGAGGTGTGCCAGTAGTCAGTATATATCAGCCATGGGGGGCGCTTATTAAAATGAATATTTGAGGCTGATTTTTGCACACAAAATATTTTTTTAAGCGCCCAGGGCGCTTTAATATTATGTCGAATACGGTACTATATCTAAGTACCCGCTACATGATAAGCTACAGATCCAGCTTATCCAGTCATCTGTGAGGCCACTCACACGCTCAATCTTTCTACTTGTGAAAAAAACTTAAACTTCAGTTAGTCTCCTCTGCAAGGTCAATGGGACGTTAAACTACACAAACAAACAAACAGTGTATCAACTGTCACTAAGTGTCAGTTGCCTCCCTTCCCCTTTGAAGCAGCCAGCAAATCAGAACTGGGTCTGCTTTCGATCCATCTGCCCATTAGCATATATCTATAGGCCTGTAGAGTCATATAGCGGGCCTGCCCTTTAAAATATGTTGCGGTTGCGGTTACAATCAATAATCATTGGTATTAAGACACACCCTGACTGTTACCTTGTCCCGGCGAAACCATCACTTGCAGAGACAAGCTTGTACCCAGCTTATCAGCTGTTATCAGTGTGAGCCGCTGCAACAAGCTTTTGTAACCTTTTAATAAGCCTTGATTCTTTTGTGCCTATTTCAGAACGGTTAACAGGGGATGAAACATGGCACAACGCCTGTGTGTTGCCACCCTCCAGGAAGTAGAGGCTGTCGTTGCTCAGTTTGAAGTTGACCACACGGTGCAGTTTGGTTCATATTCAGGCACCAAGAACTTTGCCAAACTTACCTTAGAGGGTAAGATTTACTGATACGTGTACTAATTATAGCAGTTACACAGGTTTTTTTAGATGTAAATGTAGGGTACAAGTTAAATGAATACCTAAAACAGTTTCATTTTAGGACATTTTCGGGGGGAAATTTGATGAAATTTGATTTAAAAAAGACTAGTATTCAATTTGAGTCATAATAAAGTTAATAATAGATCTGCATAAATTTCTCCCAGTACACTGGACGAAGCAATCACGGATATTTACAAAAGTGTTTAAAAACACAGAATACCAATGTTAAAACCTATTATACATAGGGGAAAGTAGGGTAATACATGTTTTTGGGGTATAGTGCTAAACCCCCTAAGATCCTAGACCTTTTCTACAAAATGGTCACTCCCCATAACCCTAAAATCTCAACAGCCTATGGTAAATCTTTTAGATATTGCAGTATTGATAAACCTCTTTTCAGTACAATCCATGTTTCATACATTATTTTTCTAGATCTCAAAAAGAATAAAATATGTATCCGATTGAAGGATCCCCAGCCACTCAGAACTACACTTGTAATCCACACTGAAGATGATGATCCTTTTGCGATATTGGGTAAAAAGGCGTTGGCTTGCATTTATGGCCGTGATTTCTCAATAAAGAAGAAGACCCGGAACAACGAACGGGTAGGTATTCATTTTTTTGACGAGCACACCCTAGTCTCTCCCATTGGGTTAGCGCTCAGAGCCCTGTTACACGGGCGTCAGAGCATCTCAAATCAACAACTTCAAATTGAGTTGCAGTTGAAATCAAAACACATTCTGATTTTGAATGCATCTGCCTTCAACGCGTTTTATACACGCCCAATGTAGATCTATGCTACAGCCTATTTTGATGTCAAATGACGTCCGTGTAACAGCCCCTTTATTTAAAAGTTTTTTTCCGAAAGATTTAAGACAATTTACGAACAGGTCAGCACTGCTTTGCATGTACAATAATGTATATTCAAATATCAACATTATTTCATCATATCCCGTTTAGTGCTTATAATAGCCACTTTGATTTCCTCTAAAGATGTCCTGCTTTTTATTTGCCATGGAGTGGCATTTGCAAAAGATTTAATTAACATTCAAAGTGCTGTATTCAAAACAGAATAGAATATTGATATTAAAACTTGTTGATTCCAGAGAGCGCTTCTAGGTTTGGCTCAGCGTCGCGTCAAAGACTCAAGAAGAAAAGACTGTCCAGCCAAAATTTTGATCCGCCACATAGTCTCATTTCCTGGATTTAAGGCAAGTCTGACACAGAATTGACATAATATATTAGGTCAATATCTAGTTACAGAATAATATGTTATTTAGCATTAAAAAAAACCGCGGTGGGTGCTTGACGTATTTAAACTCCATGTACGTATAAAGGAACACCTGTTGTGCTAGGTTCAAAAGTATTCTCTTCTACAGTACATGTACTATGTATGTTGTGAATACCTATGAGAAATTGACTGTATCCCCAGGGGGCGAGGAACTCATTCCGTGTTGTTAAATGAAAAAAAATCTATTTTCGCAGGAATCAAAGACTACGAGCAAGGACGTGTTCGTTAGGAACTTAAGGAAACGCTTGCAGAATAAGGAGAATGTGCCGCACGAATATCGGTATTACATCTATCTGCCTGGTGAAGACGAGCATGCTAATCACCCAACGGGAGAGGTAGGTAGAAATCAAACCATATAGCAATCAATATATACATGTATTATATTTCTTCCCATTTCATGATTAGGGAGCATTATTGAGATATCTAGTGGCGTTATATATACAGCTATTGGTCACAATCATACAGTATTACACTCGTATTGAGATTTCCGTACGGCTGTAACTGTAAAGCCATGGGAGTGGACGCACGGGTTATTTACTGCATATAGCCCTCATCTCGTGTATAACCCACACATAAGCTTTGAGAATATTGAATAACCCGCACTATATATTATACACAAGATTCTAGGGTCATGCCTTTTCAGTGAAATAAAAAAGAAGCTCCCGTTGTTATATAATGGCCACTCCTTAAATGAAACTCTGTCCTCCATAGGATGCTGGTACGCGACATTCGATGGCAGCCCCGCTGAGGAGCCGGATTGACGAACTAGCAGGTTTGGGTGTCCACAGCCCTGCAGCCATCAAGATACACCTGAGGTTCCTGGTGGAGAATGAACTATTCAAAGGGAAAACTCCCCCACCCAAGACCAACCGCATGTACTGGCCTAATCGTGAAACCATATATAGTTGTGTGTATAGGTATGCATCGATTTATCAGTAATTTGTGTTTTTTTAAAAGATATTTCATTCATTGATCGTTGTTGAGACATACATTCTATAAGACTATGCAATTTCCTTCTAAATCGAGTTTTTGATGGTGACAGAAATGCCATTTTTCCTACCTTTTTTATTTTTCGAAGAAATCCCTACTTCAACCCCCCTTCAAATTTCCTAATTAACTTTATTAATTTCCCCTAGAAAATTGCCTGACACCAGGATAACTAAATGTTTTTGTCTACATCTATAACTTGCATTTTATGGTCACCTAGTTAGTAAAAGTGATCAATGCCGGTATTGAAAATAGGACATCAATATGACATACAGTTGTTAAAATACCACACTTTTCTATTGCACAGATACAACAAAGGGATACGTCGCACCCGACTTAAAAATTTCAACAGGAATTATGATGTAGTCCCACACAATCTCATCCCTCCCGTGAACGGTGATCTGCTTCACCAAGCTGTGGATGAAGTCGCTCTTGATGAGACTGCACCCAGAACCGTTCAGAATGTCTCTGTATCTCCACCAAAAAAGCCAAAGGTAAAGAAGGCATATCTCACCAGAGATAAAACAAATGGGATATAGATAATTCACAAAATTAAAATCAGAGAACCCTTCCCTCGCTAGTTGTGTAGGGGCGGGATTTTCGCCTTCACTTCAACTCATATATTCACTACCATTTGAAATATATTAGCTGTTACGGTACATGTAATTAGAATGAAAAACAATCTGAACAATATAATCATTTATACCCTCATTTTACCTGCGCTTATAACAATACCTGCGCTTATTTGAGACCCCTGTGCTTATTCAAGCCACTACTGTAGTTTTGAAGCGATACAAATTGTAGGTGCCCAATTGTCACTACTCTGTATGTGCTCAATCTCCTTGGCGTTTTTCTTCTAGACCAAGACCACATCCACGAGCAGGAAACGTCATTCAAACCCTTCTCTACAACATAATGAAGGGACTATATTATCTGGCTTGCTTCCAATAGGTGGTATACCACAGAACAGCCTTCCAATAATTTCGTACCAAAACAACCTTCCAACAATCCAGGTACGATATATCCTAAAATCACTTCTGTATTCATTTAGAATTTCCAACAATAAGCACATAGCTAAATTCTCCATGGTTATATACATATGACTCACTTCTAATCGTGTAGTATTGTGTCATTTTGATCAATCACAATAGTAGGGTCTGTTAAGGTTGATATTGGGTCAAAGGGGAACTTGCTGGACAAAACTCTGAAATTTTGGCTACTAGTTCATTTTGACCCACTTTTTCAACATTCTGTTTTGGTCAATTAGCAGGTTGCCATGGTTACCACATTACCTGGATTCTAGCAAAAAGGGTTACATTTGTTAGCCACCATCCGTATGGTCATTTTGAGCTATTACACAACTATTTTGGTTGATAAACAAGGATTTTATAGCAGAATTATATCAAAAATGTGTCATTTTTTACAATTATCTGGTTGCCATGGTTACCTCATTACCTGGATCCTAGCAAAAAGTGTTCTATTAGTCAGCCACAATCCATAGGGTCATTTTCAGCTATTACACAACTATTTTGGTTTATAAACAAGGATTTTATTACAGAATTATATGAAAAATATGTCAGTTTTTACATTTATCTGGTTGCCATGGTTACCATATTTGCCAAATCATAACAAAAATAGTTTTACTTGTTAGTCCTTATCCATACAGTCATTTTGAGCTATTGTACAACTTTTTTGGTCAATAAACAAGGATTTTATGGCAGAATATTGAAAAATATTCCAAATATGGCGGCCATCTTGGATTTCGGGGGGTTAAAATGAAAATTCACCTTGTCTCCCCATCCAGATTGAAAAAGTGGGTCAAAATGAACTAGAAGCCAAAATTTCAGAGTTTTGTCCAGCCGGTTCCCCTAGATCCATTAACAGACCCTACTACAATGTCTCAAATTGAAATGAACCATATTGGATGAGTAGGATAACATAACCTTTATAGCAGTATTGTGGATATTTCACAGATCTAAGTACCAACTACCATTCCATGAATCATGCAAGTGTATCACTGAGACCCATGTGTCTGAAAAAACAGTGCTACTTTTTCATGCATCTGTGATAAATGATGTTTGAGGATAATAAGAATTCTGCTAGCTACATAGTTGAAATGGTTATTCTAATATGTGGAGTACATTTAATACAAATATATTATATTTCTGACTTCAGGTAATCAATCCATCCCACTACCTGGGTGAGGGACAGTTGTACCTGAACAGTCAAGGGATGCAACAGGAAATCACACACCTCAATACAAACTCAACTAATATGACGAAAAAGGTTCAACGTAAACGAAAAGGTATATTTTAAACGTAAACATGAATTTCACCCCTTAAATTTAGAGTACATGTAGATACAATTCAATGACGTGTGTCGATCACTGAGTAAATGTGACAATCTTTGACTGGATTCCTGAGTAAAGTCTATGTGAAAAGAATTTAAGGAAGAGAAATACATCAACACCTGAAACATGTCTTTCTAATCCGTCGGCCTCAGGAAGGTTTGAATCATGAATCACTTACAATTAACTTTCAGGATCTCCTTTGGATGGAGATGCACAGCAGCAGCAGGGTCACTTCTTCCAACTACGTCAGGCCCAACAGAATCCTAATGGAGCTGAGGAAGGTCAGGCTTCCCTCGTCTTCGTGCCCAGGTAGATGTGATGTTACCTACCTAGTCATTTAGGCTATATTGATACTTCTTTTTTATGTTAACTCAAATGGTTATATTATATATTTGAAGAGTGAAATTAGGACATCGGTAACATTGTTCAAGTCAAGAAATAGTTTGTGTTAGCCTTTCAGTTGAAAAACGCCCCTTGTCTGTGAATTCTTTTGCCAAATAAATAATCAATTTCTCGTTTTCTTGCAATATTTGACTTGTACTGAAGTGTTTCTTTTTCATTCTTACAACGGAATAAATCAACAATCATATACCGGTAACTGTGACAACCCTCCATGGATAGAATTTCTCTCTAGTTTCAATAAATAGACTCTTTTACTCAATCCTTTCAGTGAGGCCATGCATGAATGGACCGATTCTTTACAAATTGAACCAACCTTTACTACTAGTCTGGAGATCTGCCAACCGAGTATAGAAACATCATTGGTGAGTTGTTACTATTATTCCTGTGAAAATGTAGTAGTATTTCGCTCCTGTTATTCTTTGTAGAGACACTCAATTATGATTTAGCTCAACATTGAGCTTCCTCTATTGGTACAATGGTGACAGCGTACAATGATTGAATGGGGGTACATCAAGGAGAAAAGGCTGGAGGTGTGGTGAAATGTCCAATTAGTCAAAAAGCACAGAACTTGGTATTAATTAAGCCTATCGTAATCAGGATATATATTACCCATGAGAAGAGCTCTCCGCAAGCTTTTCATATTTGTACCCAAGAATTCAACTTCTTAAAAGCGCTGGCCTTTTCGTTGAAAACCCTTTTTTGATCCCCCCAGCTATTGCTAAAAAATTATCCCTAAGTACTATTCCATTGTGTGTCAACTTCTAACAGGAAGCACCAGCGGCTTCTCCAGACGAGTGTGTGCTTGTAGAAGTCCAGGAGTCACAATGTGTATCTGAGGTGGAGACTATTTACCAACAACTATCATCTACAGACTGTTTCCCTCTGATGGACGACACCCACATAGAAGAAGTTTCAGTTCTCACCTCATCCCCAGAAGAAGTTTCAGTTCTCACCTCATCCCCAGAAGAAGTTTCAGTTCTCACCTCATCCCCAGAAGAAGTTTCAGTTCTCACCTCATCCCCAGAAGAAGTTTCAGTTCTCACCTCATCGCCAGAAGAAGTTTCAGTTCTCACCTCATCCCAAGAAGAAATCTCAGTTGTCACCTCATCCCAAGCTGAAGTTGAAAGTCAGGAGCCAACAGTTTGCATCAACCATTCCTCCCTTCAATGGTCCCCGTCGTTTTGTGAACTTGACCCTGGACTATCGAATACAGACTCACTTCATCATATTGTCCATGACCATGACTATGGGGGCAGTCTTGGTAATGAAAGCTTGACGATAAAAACTGTTGATGTATCAAAGAAGGTAACAGTTCAAAGGCAAGATCCGATTGTCAAGCCTAACCTGGAGTTACCCACCAGCAGTGTAGAACACCTTAAAGATCTCTTAGACACCAGAGACATTCCAAGCATCGCTGCTGCCTTCATAAATATGCCAAGTTTAAAATCAGAGTTGGTAAAGCAGCTAGTAAAACTGTATTGATATTCTAATGGTTATTTCACTATTTCTACACACGTCCCCAATGGTGGAATATGAGTTATATAGTTGTTGAAAATGCATGAATAAACAAGTCAAACGTTTTCTGTTTTTAAGCGATTTCATTCCAAATATATAGATTTATTTTTTATGACTCAACATTTAAAAAAACGAATCCTGCTCGGCTGGCAGATCACTTTTTAAGTAGTTTGAGATGTATCAATCCCCAATAATTCTCTCATGGAATACCAGTAAAAGCCAACAAATAACGACTATAACTAAGCAACACTTCACTCCCATAATCCACATTCCTCATAAGTTGCTCACAAAAATTGAGTATCTTTGAATGCATGAGTCAAATAAGTCTTAGATTCTGTTTTATACACATACATTTTATTTGAAATATATAAATGTATTGCTTATATAAACATGCTACAACTCAGTTGCACATAGAATAAAGCTTATAAAAGTTCTGATATGTTCGTGAAGTAGAGGGAAGGTCATATTGATTTAATTACTATAATTTACTCAATGTAAACAGAAGAAATAAGTTCTCGTGTCGTGAATATTCGATATATATCAGAATACATGAATATTTGTAGAAAATGTGGAAGACTTAATTTCTATACCTACGATAGTCCTGGAATATGGAGTTTGGTGTAGGTATACATTTCAATTTTACATGCATGATATCATGGATTGTAAGTATTTTTGTACATGCGTAGGAAAAAAATATGTATTCCATTTAATATAAATGTACTAGATGGCATGGCACATTAAACCATGTAATTGTGTTATGCATGTGCTCGCATTATCACATCACAACGGAATATGTTATGTATCTCGGTGGTTGAATTCTAGAAATCACATAACCTTATTTATAAAATTTCTAATATTAATAATATAATACGATTGTTCAACACATAAAGGTCAGATAAAAATATCTGACTAAACATGGCCTGCACAGTAATGTCCAAAAGAAGACGGATATAAAGCTTGCTTTATTAAATCTATAACATTAGGATATACTAGGATGATATCCCCTTCTCTAGTCACACTCTTAAAGGAATATGTATACATTTCGTATTCTTGTCACAAAATCATCTAGATTAGATATCACCAGATGGTTACAATAAACAGGCGATTCCAACAATATGATAAAAAAGGACAGGTATGCAGTGACATTCTATTATGTAACCTCAGTATATTCAACCGTATAATAATCCCCGCATGAGGGCATTTATGATGAATACTAATATGACATGTCAGGTTTACCCCCCTTCCTACCCATAAAAACGCCCACATACCTTGGGTTTCTCGTCATTTTCATACGCATCTCCTAGGGACTCCGTTGCACTGCCACCAGTGGGTTATACATGGTTTTTTTTATCACCCCTTCTCACCCCTCCCTACTTAATCGTCTATACCCAATTTGAATCTCCCATCTGGGAATGATATAGTTCACATCCATTGCACAAACAGATTCAATCAGTAAAGATGTTTGTTTGATTAAACTTAGAGAATGATTTTCCAACCATGTGTAATAAAATGTGAAAGGCACTTGGAACAATGAATTATTTTGATTCTGACATAAAGCCTACGCATTGTAAAGGTAGTCTGACTGGTCCCCGAACATAGTAACAACATTTTGTCCCCCCTTGGATAAACAACTAACATCGTATAAAATATAGACTATATTGCGTGATATATATATATATATATATATATATATATATATATATATATATATATATATATATATATATATACAGGTACGGTAATTACATAATTAGCATCAGCCTTTCAACAAACATCTTCATTCCAGTAATGCTAAAAAACGTCCACCCTTTCCCATGTCTAGACATTGGTAACATGCCAGATGGGTGATGTTTGTGGGTAAGAGAGGCTGTTCTTGGAGTCTCCATCCAGGCCATTGTTATAGGCCAGGTTGACCACACCCTGGGGTTTCTCGGCAGCTAGGGAGGCGGCCTGTAGCTGGCGTCGTCGCTTTAGCTGGTGCGGACGTAGGACAGGGGTGGTCAGGATGCGCAGACGCTGCAACAGAAAGAAATGCATCTTATAGATACTAGTGTACAGTAAGGGCGATATCAAATAGCTCAGTAGTAAACCATTCAGACAGCAAGTTGCCCTCTGCAGCCACTATTATATTAGTCCTATAATTCTTCAGCACACCACATAAATCCCTTCCCCCTTTAAACTCATCGTTACCTTAAATAATCCGCTGCAGGGTATGGTATTTCCTCTCATACAGGAGATCAGTGGTTCGAATCCTGCATGGGCCAGAAAACATCCCGTACTAGGACTTTTCCTGCGTAATTACAGATTTAAGCAATGCATTATCACTATATTGAATACCTCTCTAAAGGTGCCTGGTGTGGTGAGAAGCTTGTAGACGGCTACAATAGGCACCATGGTGATGGGTATACAGGCCATGCTCCACCCAATGCCCACCGCCCACTGCGGGAACGTGTACGTGTAGTCTGCAAACTTGTAGGTCAGCTCACTGTACGTGACGATGCACAGAATAAACATGATCTGGAAAATAGAAGAGGTATCTCGTGAGTTTGAAATTCGGGTTTAGTGGTTACTGGAAGTAGTAGGAAATCACTTAGGGTAACCCTAATAGTAGATAGGCAGACTCTTGAAATTTTATCCCTGGTGGTTACAGAATGTTAGAGGGTGGCATCCAGGCTAAATTTGAAGTTTAACCTATACCGATTAAGTTTCAAAATTTAAAATTGTTTTTATCTGAAATGCATGTGTACTGTTAACTATCGCGTTTAAGCCCGCCCTTGTTTATGCCACATCCCAAATTTCAGAGAATTCTGTAAGTCAAATATGGGATTTGATTATTACTGCTTTTGGTAATACTGTTGATATCAAATTAGAGCTGGTTCTGATTTGCGTAAGCTGCGCCTTGTACTAATACATGTAGGATGTATTGCTAAAATGTACTGTATGTGTTATGGAGAAAATTGGTTATGCATCTGATTGCTATATTAAGATGTCAGAATGCACTATATTTAGTGAATGTCCCTTGGTAGAAACTAATGATATATAATGCCCTTTCTGACACTATATATTTTATCATATCTACCATACATAGCTATAGCTTAAAAGGAAATGATACTCACTGGTGTAAATAGGATCGTAACAAACTTCCAGGAGAATGCCATGAAAGGGTTAATACGATAACCAAGCATGTCTTCTATGTTGTCATAGAACTGCGATGCGCCTGTAAAGGTGTAATATGACTACTTTAAAATACCTCCAACATCGGGCCGACATCCTGGTCCTTACATGCTATATATAGATGGTAATTTACATACATTGTATTGGTATATGTAGTTCAGGTTGTGACTATAGAAGAATATATTTGTCAAATATTGTAGTTTAAAGGTGGATAAATATACATCTCCCTCTCTGTCATATCATGTACGGTTACAAAGAACTGCATAATGATAGTTAACGTGTTATAATATTATGGTATGGTGTACCAGGGTTATACTTATAAGTCTCTCATAGAAGGGACATTTGATACTTACCATACACCCATCCAACCACAAGACACTCAAAGAATGCAACTAGTAGAATGATTCTGCTTCCAGCGTAATAATCGAATATTTGGAAAACATACATTCCTCCCTGAAAATACAAGCAAATATTATATAATACTGATTAATGATTTTGCCAAGTTCAAATGTATCTTGACGATGTTATATACTACAAGTATCCACTGATTACAAAGAGGAGTTTTCCTACAGTCATCTTATATTTCATCCAGAGGAAGCGGGTGATTACATAATAATACTTGTAGAAGGGCAAATTGCCAATGCTTGGTATGATCTATCAATCTAGTTAGTTTTTCCCCACACCTTTCCCATTTAGAAATCAGAAACTAAAACGTATTTCTTATAATTATAGCATGGAACACCCACCATTCATGGATACTATAATAGACAATTGATTATGCGGGGTGTTATAGCCCAACCATCAAATGAACAGCAGACCATTAATTATATGGAAAAGCAGAAAATGATATCATAACTTACGTTGGTTATCATGGTTAGAGCTACGATGCAGGATACTATACAGACGCACAGAATAAAGACTTCTTTACGGTGTCCTTTACGTAGGATGTGGGGCCACTCATCCACAATAGCTGTAACAAAGCCCTCCACTCCAACGAACTGAAATAAAGTAGAAAATGACTCAGATTTAGGTGGTACTTTAAATAGAATTTATACTACGTAGACATAATAGATTAATTAAAACAGTACATAAATCTAAGGGTGTATAGGGTATTTTTAACAACGTGGAGCGGTGGATGTTTGCCAGGCGGGTTGAAATTTCAAGAGCGCATTTAAATTTAAGCTCTAGTAATGCACAGGCTTTTTCTTAAAAGAGGTGGACCTTTTTTTGGTATAATACATTATTTGCCCCCCCCCCCTCAAGGGGTTCAAATCCACCCTACCCCCTGTGGTTGAAAATAATAACTACTCCCTAATTGTCAAGAAAATAAGGTACATGTAGTTCCCTACAGAGATAACAATAATCTAACCGTTGATATGTAAACATAGTCTTGAGGCGGGGAGAAGTAAAATACCCGTACCTGGCTGTCCAATCCCAGGAGGATGATCATGATGAAGAATAGTATAGACCATAGAGGTGCAATTGGCATCTGTGCTACGGCCTTAGGGTAAGCAATGAAGGCCAATCCTGGCCCTCCCTCTGCTACCTGGTCTATCGTCACACCTAGGGGGAAAGGGGGTAATGATGAAACTACAATGTAGAAAATGTCACATCATACGAGGATCACTTATTGTCCCTGCAAGACTTATACACCACAAACTGACGCAATATTAACTTTCAATAACGATAATTGTTATAGAGCATCAGTCTATACGAAAACCTGCCGGACACCGGCTATAGCCGGCAAAACGTCTGCCGGTCCGGCAGAAAGAAGGCTACTGCCGGTCCAAATAGCTGGCTATATCCCAGAGATTCCTTGCTATACATGCCAGTTTTTACGGCTTGTAAATCGGACCATTATTAAGGTTATACAGCATGAAACAGAAAGCTTGAATATTTTCTGTAATATTCTTTAGTAAATTACATATTAAAATGGTTAACCCTTTGTGGGCGAGCATCAACTATAGTTGATGCCATGGGTGGGCAAGCATCGACTATAGTTGATGCCATGGCAGGGCGAGCATCGACTATACCGTAAATTCTCGCGTATAAGCCTAACTCTCGTATAAGCCGCACCCCGAGTTTCGGGCGATCCTATAAGCCGCACTGGCCATCTGATTATGGTGGCTTTAATACTGTATTATAGTAACAAAAACTCGCTTTTTTAAAAGGGACCACTCCCCAAAAGGTATTGGGATCCTGATTATATCCCAGTCTTAAACGGAGTAAGACCATGTGCAACGTTCACGATAATCTGAACATATGTACCTTGTTCCTGTGCCATAAAACCCAGGATAGTGAAAATGAGGAAGCCAGCAAATATGGAGGTCCCAGAGTTGACTACAGCGAACATTATGGAATGTCTGAAAACATAAAACACCAAGATACATAATTATAAGCAGCAATCTATATTTCCCCGACGAAACCAATGAACTAGCAAAAGCTATGCACATCGTTCCATGAGTAAGCCATACGAAAATCATACATTCCCAGCAAATAAAAAGAATTTAACATTCGGAAACATGTGTACAAGGTAAAGGGTTTTATTTTAAAGCTTTTTAACAGAAATCACAAACCTTGAAAAAACATTTTCTTAAAACATTTTATTCACTTAGTTGGCATTCAGTGTCACTGCTACGCAATTTATGTTGAGGGTCACCGTCCACAGAACATTTAAAATAGACCGTATACGGCTATTCAATGCACAATTTACATAGGGAATATATGGCAATTTTATCCATATACGGCCGTTTATGCTCTGTGGACGGTGGGCATAAGGGGCATTACTTACTTGTAAGAGTCATGGTGATAGTTGTTGTAACTGCCAAGTGCAATTAATGTTCCCAGACTAATGGAATATGAGAAGAAGATCTGTGTTCCTGCATCGACCCAAACCTGTTTGTAAAATATACAATACAATAACCAAGGGAGAAATGTCAAATCAGCGTAAACTTCATGATTGGCAAATGTATAACGAACACAATGTTGGTAAATCGTAAGACTATAGCATTGAAAATATTGAAATCTAAGACTGGCCCAATTACCATTGCTAATTGGGGGCCTACCTCTGAACCTTAATCCTACGTAACACATGGAATCCACTAGCAGGGTATGGTACATGTAACCTGTTACTTTCTAACTGCAATGTAGAAGATGACAATTATATAGATTAATATGGCAATGCTCACCTGAGTATCTGAGAGGCGAGACCAGTCCGGAATTAGGTAGTACCTGATTCCGTCAATAGCACCAGGTAGGAAACAACCACGGATCATGAGGATCAGCATAAGTATGTAAGGAGAAGTGGCTGTGACGTACATCACCTGTAGGTGGGAAAGACATAACACATGAAGATATGGAGAGGTGGCTGTGACGTATGTCACCTATATGATCAGACAGACATGACACATGCACATAATATAGCAAGCCCGCATGGGGCCAATTTAGTTTTAGCTTGGGTTGGCTGTTTGGAGTTGGGCAAAACTGAGCTGTTTTATGTTGGGCAGATGGCTGGGTGGAAGTGTGGCCCCAATCAGGCTCAAACCCAGCCGCTGCCCAATTTGGGCTCAGATCAGTTTCAAAGTGGGCTTCCCATTTTGTGCTCAGTTCAGTTTGAAGGTGGGCTGCCTGATTTGGGCTCAGCTCCGCTTCAAATCAGGCTGCCTGATGTGGGCTGAGGTTGGGATTGGGCAGGGGCAACTGGTGTAGTAATTGTGATCATTGATACCAGATATCACTACTCTACCATATAAACTGATGTTCTCACCGTTTGAAAATAAGGTAGACTACATATTTGAATGATGAAAAGAAGGCTCTCAAAGCTGCCATCCACTGTAGACACCATTTCTGTTGCATTGCAATTTACTTAAAACTGCTATAATTTCTATAAGATATACATGAGCCAACTAATGTGATTAGATGACCTTCAAAATTCCCTGGGGCTTGCTTGATTCATGTAACCATGTAAGCCTACCCCTGACATGATTGAATTGACCAGAGTAGTGAAGGGTTCATCATGATATGCATGTATACAGTGGTCCTTTGGCCCCTATGCACACAGCTATGGCTGTGCATACATGTAACTCTCCTTCAGGTGCGGCCGTGCAGAGCAGGCTCCTAAATGATACAGGATAAGCAGGGGACCAATCCATAATCTAATTTAGGTAGTCAGAATGTTAGTAAAGGGCCAACATGAATCTGTGTGACCTTCACTAAGGCTGTGTCCCTGAACAGACACATGGGACCCACATATATGGCTGTGTCTCACGACCTTGGGCCAATGTTTTTGTCTCTGATCGGGTGCCGTCTCTGACCGGGTGCCGTCTCTGACCAGGTGCCGTCTCTGACCAGGTGTCAGAACAAAGGTGTTTTAAACAGAATTATACTCGTATATATATAAGGATTTGTAAAAACGTTATTGCGGTTGTTATATAATTATGATTATAATTACAATTAGCCTCCTGCTGTTGGTATTTTGACCTTATCAAGCAAAGCCGGTCAGAGACGGCACCCGGTCAGAGACGGCACCCGGTCAGAGACGGCACCCGGTCAGAGACGGCACCCGGTCAGAGACGGCACCCGGTCAGAGACAGAAACATTGGCCCAAGGTCGTGAGACACAGCCATATACACTTGCTGAGATTCAATGTGCATAAAGGTCTAGGCCATATTGAGACCAACACAGCAATACCTTCTTCAGCATGTATTGTGTATGTTTTAGAAGAATGCCCATTGATAAGTATTAATGTATATTATTTTTACATAAGACAAACGTTAATGCTTTAATATTCCCAATTAGATAATCCCAATTGCATAATATCTTAATTTATATTAAGTAGCAGTTTTTCGGCGCATTCTAGTAGTTGATGTCTGTCAACCTTTAAAAAAAAGTGAAAAAGACCTTTCCATAGAACAACTCCCCTGACAAGTCCCCTTGTCGCATGGGTCTGTAGCCTAGGTGCAAATAGGCCCAGGGGCGAAGGGTAGGACGAACGGGGGCAGGGCTGAGGGCAAATATGGTTTTTAATCCTATATCAACATTGGATCAACAGGGAAGTGTACATCCAAAGTCCTTAGAACTGGATGTCAATTCCAAATCCAGAAGACCATGGCCAGATATACCAGGGCTATATACTATACCATATTTTCTACTATTTAGTTCCCTCTTATGTGTTGTCATTTTACACAGTATTTCTTTGGAAATCATCTACAATAGGCCTACTATTGGTCTATGGTTCTGTATCACCTACAGGCTCATCCTTTTCAAGATGATTGGGAATTTACAGCAAGAGAGTCAGGTAGATGCCATTATACCCATCTGTGCAGTGCCTATAGTCTTTATATACTTACTTAAACCAAAAAACATAAGCATGATTGATTACCTTTCCGGAACTTTTAATTCCTTTCCAGATGCACAGGTAGATGACAATCCAGGCGAAGACTAGACAAAGGGCAAGATCCCACTTAATTGTTCCCACGTTGTCAATTCCGTCAGAGATGGCAAGGACCTTGCGTCTGCAGAGAGAAGAGAGGAACATGTGAATGCACCCTTCATATTATACTAAATACTCAACGGTATTATGACGAAATGCAAAGAAATGACCATGTACTATCATATTGGACTATGTGTAGTTCGCTATAACTAGAGGGATATAATTCATTAAATAGATGTTCAGGTGTACTTTTTACAATGTATAACACATTCAATTACTGCATGCTCGCAATAATTTATTAAGAATCAGTATGTATACAGTGTAGTGAAAAAAAAGACAGGATGGCCTCGGAGGCTCGGTCAAGGGTTGCTAATTTTATATGCAGCCTTATATATGCCCCCCCTCCCCCCCCCCCCCCACACACACACAATCCCCCCACCTTTCCCAAAGAAAAGTGTCATAAAGTTTTCATTATTAGATGCATCATATGGGAATGACTAAGCATGGTCGGGATTCTATAAAAAAAACACGACTATAACATGTATCATTGTACTAACTCCCAAAACTCTGTGACTGGGTCGACGAAGGAGGCGTTTGTGCTGGTGGCGAGGGTCTGGTTGACGAGGGATTCATTCTTGGAGTCGGCCAGGTTGAGACAGCGGTCCGTGTTCCACCAATTGGTGCAGGTGGTCCAGGGCAGGGTGGTGGTGAAGGAGGAGAAGAGGTAGTAGAAGGACCAGGTGAGGATAACGTTGTAGTAGATGTTCACCATGGCCACGATCATAGTGGTCGCCACACCAATGCCTGAAAAAAGTACGTAACAAACGGTCAAAATAATCAATTAACCCTTTAGCTACTGACTCAGAAATTCACCTGAATCATTGACTATGGGCATTTCCAACTGCTATTGCTATAAAAAACGGGGGATTTCAATAGCATATCATATAAGGCCCAAATCTACCATGGTGACGGTAAAATGGGAATAATTTTAGAATGTCGGCTGAAAGAAATAATTATATTTTATCTATAATCTGTGAAAAAAATATGATAATTGGAATATTTTTCTCCCAGAAAAAGAGATTTTTGTATTTTTCAAAATGATGCCAAATGGCATCACCCGTATTTGGGTGGATGATGCCAATTGGCATCACCCGTATTTTGATGGGTTACTCATTTAAGGGTTACTCATTTAATTGTGCACTCGCACCACTAAGATGTCAAATGTAAGTTGTACTAGAAAAAAACCACTATATATTCTTGGTCAGAATGCCACTTTAATATCTGCATGCTCCCTCAAAACAACATTTGTCAGCATAATACAACAATGCAGTACATTACAGCTCTAGCGAGTCAATCGCCAGGGCTGCATTCATGCATCATGATGACAAAGGGCATAGCGCATTGAACCACTATATCGCACTTCAGCAGGTAAAGCTGCAATGATGAAGCTGAGTGATAAAGGTATCTAGGATGATGACATGGGTAGAGCTCTAGGGATGTCAGAGCTTACAACCTGTGAATAGGTCCAATAATTAAGTCAAAGCACAGACTTGTATGCCTACCATGTTTTATGGTTATTGGGGGTTTTCAGAAAAAGGAGGGTGCGTATGAACGCTTCCAAGTTTATAATTCATGGACTGGTAATTATGGTTTCCTTCTATATTATACACTGCATACATGTACTCTCCTCGAGTTGAAAATTCACCACATCCCCGTCAGTTTAATTGAGGATCTGAATAAAGAACTGGGACAGGGTGATAGGGAAATGTGCTAAAACTGACACCGCACTTAGAGATCAAATGTAACATAGTCTATATGGTCACAGTTTCCTCTAGGCCCTTATGCGGAAAAATAATAACGTGTTTATTGGTTTAGTATTTCGGTGTGTCCTTGCGGTTAGACCTAAATGACCCACAGAGCTCCACAGTTACAATGTAACAGCACACGTCATTGAGGTTTTCTATTGAAGTCAAGCGGATACATTGACATAGAAAGAATGGGAGAGTGGTGCTCGATGACTTGACATGTGCTGACCCATTGCTCTCTCACAAAGTTTATTTTACATTTTAGAGCTAGTATCGCGTAAAAAATGTACTGCAATGCATAACCATTTGCGAATACATATCTACTATTTATTCCATTATAGAAAGGCTGTAAATATCTACGTTCTAAAAAAAGATACCCCTAATTATGATAAAATTGGGTAAGTAAAACCATTCCAAGTCTAAATAAACACTCCATTATAGGAGACCTATCCGTGTGGTGGGAGGGGCACACTGGTTTGGCAGCAGGTGAAATCTAGGTGTATGGAGTTGGGGGGGGGGGGGGTAACCTACCTGCCCAAAAGGCTGAAGTGTTAACATCACTATAGTTCCAGTCACCACCCACTCATCATTATTCTAAAGTCTGCTTTGTATACATGAGGATACACCAGGGGGTATTATTTGACCATTAAGATGTACAACCTGACTAAGTTCTAAATTCCTATCCAAACTAAAACGTGTGAGTCTAGACTATAGCTATACGAGATCTAATGAATGAGCAGGGAACTTGTAGATGCATCTGTCATGTGTATATATAACAATTGACACAACCATAACTATATGCCTATATAGGTCTATAGATAAATGGATCAATTGAACTTTGACTAAATCGTATTGACAACGCTACTTTTGTGTGCCGATATGGACCGGCTTTACTTTAATGTTTATAATATAAAAATAATAATTATCTTTATTGTATTGTCTTTCCAATGCCACACACTATGACACGGGGCTTGTGTTGTGATTTACAAATTACATGTAACAATCCCTGATGCCTTTAGAATTACTAAGGTGACACAAATTTGGCGCACCTGGCACATTGACCAGTCCCGAGAACTTTTTTTCAGCGAATGAGCCAACTAGCACAATGGGGAGTCCTGGCTGATGTATTTCCATAGTTATTTTGGTCCATTCACATGTGCCCGGGATGTTGGAAAGCACAGTCAGTGAACACACATCACTGGGCCTACCGAGTGGCATTTACTTTGTTGACAAGTACAATATATCAATTTGAGAATTGTCCTATCCATTATTCAGATGGTTGTATCACATAGTGACATGTCATAAGAATACTACACAGAGAGAAACGTTTTGGCGTTTTCTCTGTGTACTATTTTCGTAATGATGACTGATGAAAGAATCACCTTCAAATCATAATAAGAGCATGCCTATAGAAATGTATGATGTGTGGTCTTAAATATCTATCGGACGTCTATATACACCCACATGCGCTGAATTATATGGGTAACATATATCAGGCTTAATCCTATTTTACAGTTTGAAGGTCATGGGTACATGTACTAGTGAAGGTTGTCCCGTATTGACTATATCCCAAGGAAATCCCTGTAAATCTGACCAGAAGTAACCTGGAACTCTAACAAGGATGCGAAAATAGAAGAGTAAATGTCCCCTTAAGGCCAAATAAAAAAAAGAGGCTTGTTTCAGGTAACATGGGAAGAAAGTCTAGGATCGGTAGGTCGGATTCTTTTCTTACATACCCTTGAATCAAATAAAAAGGTGTGAAAATGTTTTGATAGGGTTGGTCGGGTGACCTGAAACAAACCTTTTTTTGGCCTAATCAGGAATGTCTATTGACTGCGAGCGGACACGCCTGGTGACTGTGTTTGTCTACTTCTATCCTTTATTATACGACTGACCTGAGTTTTAAACCAAACTCCAGACCATATATACATACTCACTACATGTCAAACAGTGTTATACACCCTGTATTTGTCCAACTACATGTCCATGCCAAGACCACTAAATTATAATAGTACATAATAGACTGGATGCAGATTAAATGTGTTTCTGAATGTTAAGGATTCATGGTTCAATGAGAAAAACAACCTTTTCCAAATGGAACATTCCCATATGCCATGCAACATTTTGAAGCATGAATGTATTCTTGACTGCCGTCTATACGGGAGTTGTATTTCTGAAGCAGTGAGTGGCATTGTCATGGGGCGAAACATAATGCCTGTGATAGTCATATTACATCGTAACATGGGAACCCCAATTGGTTCTTTTGAGGGTCGTATAGCAGTATTATGTAGGACTACCACCACAAACTATAGTATACCTACCTGACAGATACAGGATCTTACCAATTACCCGTCAATTAGATAATGAGCTATAGGATATATTCCTGTTGAGATAGAGGAATTCACTTTGATATTGAATCTCACCATTTTGTAAAGCTGGACCATTCGTATCTGCTCTTCTAATTCCCTTACCTAAGCACTCCCATTCAATGAGGGTCACCTTCCACAGAGCATAAATCGGCCGTATACGGCAATTTTATACACAATTTACATAGGGAATGTATGGCAATTTTCTTGATATACGGCCGATTTATGCTCTGTGGACGGTGGACATAAGGGGATTAAAGGGTTAATAACCACTTATCATTCACCATGTATTAACCTACATGTAGCCTACACACATGTGTGTTCAGGTATAACCAGTGCATAATGCAGATACTTCAGCTTTGAACATGGATTGTTCTCATCAATACCATTATGTCAAATACTCATTGAAGTTTTATAAGTTCTTTTGCACACAAAAAGGTGGGTTGGCTAGCGTCGTAGTTCAGTTGTAGGATCTAAACTAAAACCATTTTGGAATACATCCATTATTTAACCAGAGCGACTAGACAATGGAAAGTGGAAGCAGAATAGACGTAGCTATCGGATGTATGAATGTAAGGACAGTTGGGATAATGAGACTAGGTACAAATCTCAAGGGTGGAAGAAAAGTACCCCGAGAATTCCTAAATTCTAGGAGAGCACACATAAAAGTTAGTGTAGCTGCACAGTGAGTTACAGTGTATACTGTAGATTTACAGTATAAAGGGACGTATATTTGGTATAACTCCCTGTGCAGCTACACTCTTACTTCTGACAGTGTGGATTAACCTCCTTAGCCCCTACCCTCCCAACCCCTCCTCCTGCACGTAAAGGGTCATTGTGAAGTGAAAATATAAAAGAAATATATCACTTTCACCATCTCTTCCTTGCAGCTAGGACCACCCTGTACCCGAGCGATAACAAATGACCCTTCCCTATCTATTCAATCGATGTCTGTATTATCATGTAAATCGCATCATATACATCTGTATGCAGTTTGGTTGAAAAATCATTCAGGCAGATGATTTAGTTCATAATGATGACCGCAAAATGAAGTGATAAAGAGGCAGGCGATATACATGAAATAATGTTATGCTGTATAATGTAGGCACTCTGCAGTGTACACATTGCCAGTGGAAACATCTGACTCACATCTACATGTACTTCCTTATGGATTCAATGCCAGGAAACTTGCCACTCACTGTTATCGTTGGGTGCGGCCAAATGATGACCCCCATGCACCCCTCACCTCATGGGCATATAGCATGATGCTAGACGCGTCACTGAGATCATCCTCGTATTTAACCCTCACCAAGAGGGATAAACTACATCAACCCAATATAATCATATAAACCTATATCATTCACAACACTCGTCTTTTCTAGGGATGGGCGGGGCATGGATTCAGCCAGGTGTGTAGCTTCTGGTCTTTATAAGATACAGGTGCATGGACCCCTACCTTTAGAAGCATGAGGACAATATTCTAACACATGTATATATATCACTTCAGAATAGGAAACCTTTAGCGTGTATTTTCCTATGGCCTGTTTTGTCCACTTTTTGCCAGTTATATACCGTTTACATTCTTACTTTGAGCGCCTGTCAGCTAACCGGATCTGGACATTGAAAAAGCTATGTTTTATGTCCAAAGGAGAGTATGGAGACTAGAATCTTTTTAACGATCTAACCTGCCCTAGAGATAAACAGTTCTTGGCGCGAGTGTCTAACACAGAGGTACTGACACGGCAACCATAAAAGAAGGCGTTGACTGTATCATTTTCTGAGTAGTTCCAACCCAGAAATGAGAATTAAATGTAATATTGCACAAGTTTCTTTTATGTTATCTGACCCAATAGGCATGATTACCATGTGAGACATGTTTCTATGTGATGTATAGACCTTAATAATATTGTGTCACATCACCTCAGTGCGGTACTATTCAGAAGATCTACAGCTAGAATAGTAATTTTCAACGTGATCTAACCTAATGTTATTACCATACATGGTATGTTTTCATGTGATAGTTATGTGTACCTCATTGGCTGTTCTAATAAGGAATTCTTAAGGGATGGGGATAGTGTGCTGTGATTAAGCCGTCAGGTGTATGATATGTGGATCAACAATGTCACTAGCAGATGCAGAGAATAATCCCAGTTTTCTTCATATCCCCCATTTTATAATGATCAAAACTAGCATAGGTATTAATCAGTAGATCACCTGGAGGAGGTGTTATATTTTGGATTTTGTATAGTAGGGCCTCCTACACTGATATTCCTAGGCTCCCTATACGCCCAACCTCTCAGTCACTAGTGCCTAGCCTAGTTAGTCATTTTTTGGATCCCTATACGACCATCCTAGGTCAGTTATTATTGTCAGGTTGGTCAGTACTGCACCTTAGTCTTTTTATTCCCAGGGGGAGCCACTGAGTGGTCATGACAGGTGGCCCCAACTAGTGGTATACAAATAAAACACACCAATGATGAACCTAGGTTAGCCACTTCTGACTGACCCCTCGGTCATTTTTGAATATAACTTTGCCATTATGACTAACACTCATATGACCAACCTAGGATAGTCTGTACTGACTAACCCTTTCAATCAATGGATTTTCAGTGTAGTGGCAAAAAATGATGTCTTCAACATGATCACCTGTGGTCATTACGAGGTGCTAAACTGGGCATGAACACCCAAAGTCATCAGCAGTGAACACCTCTATCCAGGCCTAAGGTTTTCAGTGTAACATTATACATCCAGGTTTTAGTTGTGACTCACCTTTGAAGAGGGGGGCGATGGTCCACACCCCCAGTCCGCCCACCTGCATGTACTGCCCGATGGATACCTCCAGGTAGAGCATGGGCACCCCGCCTACCAGCACACAGATCAGGTAGGGCAGCAGGAAAGCACCTGGAGAGGAAGCAATACGCTATTATCTGAATAGTGCCTAATTGACAGATTTCACAGGTTAACCTTAATCTGGGGTTAAGCATACATGCATAAAAGTTATCTTATATGATTATTAGGCGCCCTAAACACCACACAAGGTATAGCATCATTGACCTCGGTCAAAGGAAGGGGTTAACTTTTTCAACATTCTCCATCAGCAAATGAGAGTTCTCTGCTGGCTCAAATCGCTCTATAGGCCTGTATGGGAATGAAGATTGTTGTGTTTCTCGGAAACTACTGCACAAAATTGGCCAAGAATTTACTACAAGTCTACTTGGCCCTCGTATCTAAGTGAAGTATTTGCATTATTCATAGAATATTTGATGTATGATTGTCTGCACAAGTCCCCTCGTATTTGAAGTACACTTATGTGTCGTTACCCCAGGCGGTCTTAATTCTGCTGAACAGTATAATGTAGGTATTGTAACATTCCACAATTTAGGGAGTGCTCATTCCTTACAACGGGGAAGAATTAGGGGATTCCTATGCTTGCCTTACATTTAACTCTCCCAAGGGCAGTGGCGGCGGAACAGGTGATGCCCTGGGGGCCAACGTATATTTGCCCCCCCCCCACTTTTGGGAACCAATAGCATTGTAGTCTCAGAATAGCCTGCAAACAGCAATCCCAAAGTAAAACTCCTTAAATTTTCTAAAAGCCAAGTTCTAACTCCTTAAAAGCACATAGATTTAAATGTTAATTTCCTAAATTTTCTAGAGGTCACACATGTTTTTGAATGCATTAATCTAAGAGTCAAAATGCAGGCCCCAAGACCCCCACCTTTAACTCATTGCAATCAACACCTCTCATGTTTTGGTAGCTGACCCCCCCCCCCCCAACTTTATCCACCTTCCGCCCCTGAGGGCTGCATTCCTCCAGTCCTCGGGGATCAGCATTTTACTGGGTTTCATCGGTTAGAATTATTTTTCTCACATAAGAGGGGGAAGGGGTGATCCAAATTGTCATCCATGACAACACTATAACTATAAGTGGCTTTCAATGATCTATTGATCTGATCGAAATACGCTTCATTGAAAGCATGCATATGGATTTGTGCCAATATGAATTTGGAAAAGTCAAGTCATGAAAGTTTATGTACCCAGGTAGCAAACAACTGCCAACTCCCCTGCAGCTGATGGATAGTGACAGGGGAAATCCGGAAACTCCAAATACAATGTGTATGTACAATGTACCAGGAATCCGAGGATGACGTGAGTGGCGACGCCCCCCCCTCCTGGATTTGCCACCGAGGGCCAGACCTCTATGGGTCTGTATAACAAAACTAGACAAGGCGACATAGACCTGTGTTTCATGGACATTACATGATTCCGACAAATTCTTGGATTTGATATGGGACATGATCATTTCTTAGAGGTGACATGGAACATGGTGATCTAAGCGACCGGGGACAAGATCATCGTTTTGTACCAACGTTAACGTTAACATTCGACGTTAGGCTGACCCCCCCCCCCCCCCCCCCCCATATATCCAGGGCCCCACATATGGATGTTTTGGTGGTCACAGTCCAGTGAACATACCTGCGCGGGAACAACAGTCAAACAATTAAACTATTCTAATATATACCTGCTCCCGATCTATTTATGCCCACCATAATAAACGCATTCCAACCCAAGCTTTAATAGTATATAATACATCATGTCACACAGTTAGAATACAAGATGCGAAACACGCTGTGGCCAGTGGAACGCCTCTAGGCGTATATATACAGACAGGTAACAGTCATTTGGGGTTACAGGACGCTTCTCAAACGGAAGTCACTTAACCTCGCTTATTCAAGTATAAGCGTCGGGTAGCGTCAGGCGTCGCCAAAAACTCCCCTATCTCTCATCACAAAACCCCGTTAAACAAGCAGCAATTCCCACTCACCTCCTCCATTCTTGTAACACAAGTAGGGGAAGCGCCACACGTTGCCGAGGCCCACGGAGAATCCTATTAGCGCCAATAGAAAGTCGATTGTCCGTCCCCATGTTTCCCTCTCGTTCAGGCCATCGTCGGGGTCGGCGCCATCTGCACCCTCAGCGGCGACCACCATGGAGGCGGCCCCCTTGTTGTAGGTGTCCACTTCTGGGTTTACCTCTGAGGGCTCAATCGGCACCTCATTCCAGGAGGGCTTCTCCAGGGAGGACTGCTTGCCGCTATCCATGCTGGAGTAGCTCCTCTTGGCCTGGGGAGTTTCTTCAAGGTATAAATGTCCCTGTGTGTGTGTTGAAGTTTCTCTTTATAAATGAGATGTCGCGGCCATAGGTGATGTCAGTGGCCTAGAAGTTGAAATGGCCAGGTAGTCCCTGGTCACAGGTGACTTTGGTGTACTGACAATATATACCTGTATAGACGATGGGACCTCCCCGACCGCGGCACCAGCACTGGACGATGTTGTCCCTCCAGGCGGTGGTGGGAATTTGGTAGCGGTGCACAGCGCGCGGCCAGTGTCAAGCATGCATGGGACACCTGGCCCCCTGCCAGCTACTCAAATAGGCCTACAGGGGAGGAGGGGGGCAGGGCGGGGGAGGTTCACTTGACGTAGTATAGACCTGTATGTATGTGTTGTCTAGTCCGGATGAAGCCTTAGAGATTCAATGTGCTGGAGGAATGAATGGTTCCTGTTGACATTTGAACATCTCCTGTATCCTCTAGTGTTGACGTAGGTGGAAAATTGTTAGAATTCACGTCCTGCTTGTTACCTTATATGTCATCCAGGACTTTTCTCTATCCTTTTTTCTCTTAAAAGTTCTTAATAGGATCTTTAGATCTAACCGATATTTTGCTGAAACCTCAAAAGAAAAAAGTTGCATTCCAACAAACTACATCTTTTCAATAAGTACTACCAAAGCTCCACTGATGAGAACTTGTAGGTACATGTAATACTAATAGTAATATTAGAGTAACAATAGCGCCATCACCTACAACATCAGAACATCATCTACAATATCGGACCAGTGGAGTTTGGGCATTAGAGGGGCATGTTATTCCACAGCAGATATCCTCTGCAGGTAGGACTTTTTGTAGAACTCTGTAACAACGAAGGTAACAACGGAAGAACTTCTGAAAACCTCTAACAGACCATATGACATTCCTATTGATAGGTGATGACAGGACCTAAATGACAGTACTTAACAAGTGACATAGCTCACATTATACTAGCACTAGGTATCCCAGGTGATTTTCAGATATCATTGTTGCACATATGGAAACTGGTCAGATGGGTAGATCATGATAAAAGATGAAAGCAGTTCAAATATCAAACAAATCGGTCAAGCGGTTTGGATTTGGGAGCCATTTGAAAATGTAAAAGTGTGGTTTGGACTTAGCCAATTTCAGAGCTTGGTCTCACCTGGATTATGCAG
Organism: Harmothoe impar; assembly: GCA_947462335.1. Lineage (NCBI taxonomy): Eukaryota > Metazoa > Annelida > Polychaeta > Phyllodocida > Polynoidae > Harmothoe > Harmothoe impar. The sequence continues at coordinate 44,587,773 of OX381710.1, forward strand.
GCATGTTACAAGCACACTGAAATCCCTGAGAAAATTGATAGGTAAGTAAAAATGCTTAATCCCTGATCGCAGTATATATCTCCTTCACACAATTAAGAATCAATACATGCAAACTTGAACTTTTATTTTTACAGACCCTCAAAAGTGTGATATATTACAAATGTTCTCATGGATCTTTCACAGAAATGGGTGAATCACATAAGTTTGGTAGCATCCCATTTGACCAACATATCAGATATCCCATTGGTTCTCTGGGAATCCTTTCTATAGGTAATGGAGACTGTGCTTATTTTTTTCCTGGTCTCAATAACCAAGGTTAACTTCACAATTATCATTCAAAAATGAGGTAAACACTAGTTGTCCAATTGTCCCTGAACAGTGAAAATGGCTAGCCTCCAAATCAACACCACACAACTGTTGTTGTATATATCAAGTTGAATTCTTATATGGGCATAGGTCTATATGGTATACATCGATTCCAGGAAATTTTTACCTTTTTAAACTATTGCATAATACTGAGTTATCTGATGAAAATCATGAAATTCCTTGAAATTGCTGAAATATCACTGATATAGGGCTACTTTATAGCATCTTAGCACAACATTTCTTCTTGACCCCGGAATCAAACTTTTAATATCAACCCATTTATACTATTCCCATAAGAAAACAACATAATCATGTAACTTTTAGGGCAATTACATAATGATTTACAGATCCTGATATTGTGCTTTTTTATACTGGATACAAATGGGTTTGAAATTGGTATGTAAATGTCTAATTGAATTTCTTTGTATGCAATATCAAGTATGAGTGTACTGAGGGGTCATATCTATTGATATTATATGTTATATAACCTATGTATAGCCAATATGTGACTACATGTGCCTTCAGACCTAGACTCAGGTGCAAGGGCTAGACTCTTTTTTCTACTCTCACTCTTATGCCGTTAAACATATCAACTATGTAGTTAGTGCATCTCATTTAGCAAGGAAATATCTTTCAGATTACCCCAAATGTATGCATATACCTTTTTAATAAAGTGCTGAAAATTGTCGAAAATTGCCTGAAAGTTTTTGTTTTTTTTCATTTTTAAAATACTTCAAATAGGCATATCTCCACGTGTTATACCTCAAAATGACCCCCTGAATGCCCTGCTTACAGAGGTACACCTTCTGGGACTGTTTCACTAATGGTATGGGAGTGAGGACAGTATTTATTCAAGGGTGTCAGGGGGTTGAGCCCTTTATTCTAATTTCGCTCTTACGCCATTAATCATATCAACCTATTCTTTAGTGCATCTCATAGAGCAGAGAATTACCTTTCAAATGATCCCAAATATGTATATATAGCACTTCAAAAAGGTGCCAAAAATTGAACGAAAATTCATATTTTTGAATTTTAAAATACTTAAAATAGGCCTACCCCTACTTATAATACCTCAAAATGACCCCCAGAGTGTCCTGATTACAGTGGTAAAACTCTTAAGACTGTATCTCTAATGGCGTGGGAGCGAAATCAATATATAGACAGTGTGTCCTCTAGGGCTGCATGGCTTCTCACTGACAGAAGGTCCAGTTTTCCTACTTTTACCTAACTTCACAGCATCAGTAGGGGTACTCAGCATCAGGATACAGCTGTCCTGATACATCAGGGCGATGCGGATACATTAGATCTTTCACTAGGATACTTTAGATAGGTGATACACCAGATAGCTTGGAGAGAAGACCATTTCTAAAAGTAGGTGTTTTGGTGAGTATACACTCGAGGACACGGCCAGTGGCGGCCTACTGGGATACCTACTAGCACTCTACTAACAGTCATGCTATCAAAATTATCTATATTAAGTTAAAGTTTAAAATTTTAAACTCTTCCAATTGTAACCATTTCCTTATGGTAATGAGATGTTCACACTATAAGTATAGGCATCTGACATGTAGTTCAGAGCTGCTATTTAATCCCAGATTACAGCTCTTGATAGAAGGAGATGTTTACATGGGCCACCCCCGTATCACAGTATCGGGCTGACACCCCTATAGGAATGGTAACGTTTCATTATCTTATCTTGATTGTCATACCTTTACCATGCTTATATACATAATATTGGATGTGCGATTCTTTATCTACCTCTCACATACTTCTCATCTACATAATATGCAGGTTTTACCCCTGAGGTGTTCCCAGCCAACTATATAAAATACCTGTAAAGTTAGTTCTGTTATATGGGCCACCTGCATACTGCAGGTAAAAGTAAAAACACACCAAGTGCTACCATTGAACTAATAATGAACTAGGTAAGGTTCCCCAGTTGAATCGATAATATGATACCAAGTTCTAACATCATCCAAAAGATGAACTCCCCACCATTGTTATATGGGGATCATCCCATTCACTACTGTGTAGATCTATGTAAATACAGAAGTATGCCAGAGTGCATTCTTTTGCAGGTGGCCTAGACACCATGCCTCATACATGTATTCAGTATATCACCAAGGACGGAGGCAGAGCTTATTCCTATTCTGCAGTCCTCCTAAATCTTTATTACGAGCTTTTAAAACGCAAAGACAATCATCTTAAAGATGGTATAGCAATTAATACACTCCACAAACCCTTTTTTTCAAAAGAATTGCCATAGGTTCCATTATCAGTTTATAGCTGATACATATTACCCAGTATTTGTAAGACATTTGTCTATTAAAAGATGATTTGAGATGGATAAGAATGTAGCATATTAACCCCACTGACTATAAGGCACTCCCCCGTGTGAGTCTCGGGGAACTAACTTGGTAGAGAAAGCACTGAGCCATGCAGTATCAACACATAGGGAGTTTTAGTGTCAACCTACAGCAAAGATGATTGCCCTACATGTGTTAATCTTATGGATTTAGACTCTGCCAATTGTTTTAAAATTTAGGGAGTATGGATAGGATATGCAATAGTAATATGGCATGATTAAATAGTCACCAAATTTTAGCTGACGCACCATCTTTAACTGAATAAAATAACCTCGAAATGGTTAAAATTGGAATGTTGACTCTGTGTACAACATAAAGCATTGCATTAATCTGGACTTGGATCATGATGGAATTCCATGGCGATAGTTTGATATCAGCATGGTTTTTGTATTGGTTGCTGTGCAAATATACTGTTGATAGGCAACCATTTGTTTAGAAGCAACATATTTGAATCGTTTTGTTACCTGCTGACGCGGCCACCTCCCTCTATAAGCACAGGGTCGTCTGTATGCCATGCCCATGGAGTATGGTATTGCCATACTCCATGACCTCAATGTTTGTTAATTTTCTTCATTTTTAGACAGTACATGTTTATATAGGGGCATATAATAAATGCAAAAACCCACCCAGCATGATACATTTGCATCGCTCTCCACTCTAAAAAGTGACGAATTAAACAACTGTTAGAAATGCAGGAACATCGTTTGAATCATAATTAGTACACACAACGGAAACATTATTCTAAAGGGGTGTCTCCATCAAAGACCGCCCACCCGTCCGTCCATGAAAATGGACAAAAAATTCATGACCTTCCAGTTTTGATGGACGGACGGACAGTTTCCGTCTCCATTGTCTGTCCGTCCAGTCCGTCCGTCACAAACTGGATGGATGGATCATCTCCCTTTTCCGTCCGTCATTCCGTCCATCCATTCCGTCCATCATAAGCGCTGATTCCACCGCCGCTACGTGACCGATCCGCCAGCAATTCGTCCATCAACAGGTTGTGCAAATCCGTCAGAGAGTGACGGATCCATCCATTTTTGACAGATCCCTCACCTTTATTGACGGATTCCCATTTTCCTGCTTCCACTGATCCGTCCGTTGACGGATCCGTCAACGGACGGATCAGTGGAAGTGAATATGGCGGATCCGTCACACTTTTTGATGGATAAATCTGCTTCCACTGGTCCGTCCGTCGACGGATCCGTCAAAAAAGTGGACGGATCCGTCATGTAGCGGCAGTGGAATTAGCGCTATAGAGTGACCAATATGGATGGAAAGTTTTCTGAATGAAAAACGGACAGAGGGAAATATTTAAAAAGTTGAATTTGCCCGTCCATCCACTTTTCCATCAGAAAACGGACATTTTCCGTCCAGATTGGTCACTCTGTGATGGACGGAATGAACAGAAGGATGAATGGACGGAACAGGAAAAGGATCCGTCCGTCCACTTTATCCTGATGTCTGTCCAGTATGTGACAGACGGACTGGACAGACGGACGTTGGTGGAGACGAGAACTGTCCGTCTGTCCATCAAAACTGGATGGATCCATGCATTTTTTGTCCATTTTCATGGAAGGACGGATGAACTTTGATGGAGACACCCCTGAAATTAACCCATTTAGGGCGGAGCTCTTTTTTGACCATTTTTCCCTTGCAGAGAATAGCCTGGGCTTTCCAGAACTGAAAGAATTTTGCAAATAGCCCAATTATTAGTGAAACTATTACCGTAAATTCTCGCGTAGAAGCCGCGGCTTGTACGCGAGTCAGATTCAGCTTTCTTTTGATACCAAACATGCCTATATAGGGTGCGGCTTATACGAGAGTTTTTATTAGTATACTACAGTACCAAAATCGTAATATTCAGACCCCCTCGGCGGCTTATATAATTTGTCAAAGTTAGGGGTGCGGCTTATACGCAAGTTAGGCTTATACGCGAGAATTTACGGTAAGGGTCAAAGTATATCAAGATTTCTGAAATTGATGTAACCCTTATTTGCATAAATACATTATCTAAAAAGATATGACGTCATAAATATGATGTCCTGACGTCAAAATTGGGTAAATTTCCCCTCCCTTTCAACTGCAATATCCCAAATTTGAAGCATTGTAATGACTTAAAACCAATTTTATAATCGAAATTTTTATGTTGAGTGGCCATAGGCAAAGTGGTGTCTTCTGTTACCATGGCAACCAAAATCAACAAAAATTGCTATTTTGGGATATTTGGTTGCCATGGAAACAAGGATTTTCCCTAGAAATGCATCAAAAATCATCTAATCTGTTGTTTCCATCATTTTCAGCATGAACAAATATTCAAAGTCATTTTTGACCAAAAATAGTGATATTATTTGATATTTTTGATGATTTTGACCTTAAATATTGCTTTAAATATAGTAAAACCTTCATTAAATATCTTTTGAGTTACCATTGCTGTATCTTCGAGGGAAAAGAGTATAGACACAGACACCTTGGACTCCCCACAGACTAAGTTCCACAGATCAAGCTCAAAAAATCCTTAAAAATCCATTAAAATATGTAAAAAACGTCCTACATGTAGGACAGTCGCCCTAAATGGGTTAAACAAGAATAATAAATAATTAATACTAGCAACTTAATTTATCAACATGCCGTTGAAGCTAACTTATCTTCAGTTATCGTAAACAAATCTATGTGCTAAGATTTTGATATCAAAAACTCAAAATTCCAATACATATGATAGTTCGCTTAACCACATTTCAAAAAACATCAAATGTAGACCAATGTTGTTATTCCATGCCAGATTATAGTTGTAGAATGACATATCGATACAGAGTGATGTTTATTTAACGTTGCCTCTTTGCACTGGTGATTGTACATGACTGGTCTGATACTCTTCAGCCTGGTAGCATTTCATTACTTTTCTTGCCTTTCATCCCTTTATAACACTTGTATAAATATTACATCAACGGGTTGGCTCTGTGATTATTTATTTACCTTTCTTCCCTTCATGTCCTACTGAGGAGTCCCCCTTCACTACTCTGAGATGCCAGGTAAATAAAGAAGTAATACGTTTCTATGCAGGTGTCCTAGATCCTAGGTACATATACATATACTGTCCTTCACCTTACTGTCCTTAGGCTACAAGTGAAGGCTGACCTGCTGTCTTTGGGCACTTGTTGCTACAGACTTAAGACTTTGAAATCTAAGCAGTCTCTGCACTGAATAACGTAACAGAAAAATACAAAAAATAGTTTATCTCGCCGAACTAAAACACTGTGTCCTTTATATATTTCCTCGCATCATCAATTGGAACAATATTCACTTAAGTGAATTTAAAGCACAATAAAACCTTTAGCTATATGGCTACATTGTGTTGTAAATGTGACATAGTATAGTATTGCTGTACTATGTTGTCTATATAAATTCTATAGGTGATTCTGTACACGTGTTTTGTGGGGACATTTTTACGGATCAGCATTATTCCTATTTGTGTATTAGGGGCTATAATGCTTGGTATAATTTACGAATCATTTTCTCCTGATCCGCGTCCCTCAGACGCTTACAAGTTTTCCATGACGTCACGTATAAAGGTCATATATATTTATTAACTTCCTATAGGATACTCAGATACTGGTATACTGTAAATATAGGATATTCGGTTCATTTTTGAATCTTCAAAGAAAACTAAATGTCAATTTTGATAGGAGGTGCATATTTACCCTATAAAATGTATGCCTTTTGAGTATGTTTCTGCTGCTAAAAGATTCAATTCATCGACAATTGCTGTAGGAAAAATAACAGTATCCAGCTGATACTATCTTTATCTGAATATTATACAGGAATACGGACACTTCTGGTGGTGTGATGCTAATATACCTTCAGACCGGACGTCTGTGGCGGACCTTTATGACATACATAAAGCACCGCTTTTTGTTTAAAGGTCGTCCTCTGGCAAAACTGGGAGATTGTAAAGATATACAGTGAAGAGTGTTTAGAGTTGAAAACCATTATTATAATTATAATTTTGAAGAGATTTGGCACAAATATCTTCATAGCCTGCTTTGTGAAGATTATCCTTGTGACATGTATTGTGTTTTTGAAGAGGTGCACACTGCAGAGCTTCTAAAGACGTAGCTGAGTACTATAACTTAGCAAATACAATTTTGATGGGAAATGATTATTGGCGTTAAAAGTGCTTTGAAACATCTTCGGATTAAAATGTTCTTTGGGTGTTTATACTTCTCTATGAGGCCAAATAAAAAAAAAGGTTGGTTTTCGGTAACATGGTCTGATAATACAGGCCCGGCCGGTCGGATTTTTTTTTAACTTCTTTTTAAAAATCTCATTTTTAGGCCTGGTTTTAATTTCCCCCCCTAAAATCCTTAATAATTGTCCGATTTACAAACCGTAAAAACCGGAAAGTAGGAAAAAGCACGAGGAAAGGAAAAAATAGGGGGACCCGGCACTGTTTTGCTAGACCCGGTCGGGTTACCGGAAACAAACCTTTTTTTTATTTGGCCCAACCAGACTTCAATGGCACCAACTCTTTTGTGGTTTGTGAACTATTCTGTAGATAAACAGAATTGTGACCACGACGTCTGACATAACCATGAATAAACATATCCATCCAATAATATACATCCTTCTCCCTACATATGGGGTCAAGGTAGTACATGTTTGTATAAGTATGATCTAATTGTTCATCAGTAGCCTCCACAACAGGAAATTCCTCACATTATTACTGGTTTACCTTACTCAGTTTGGTGTAATGCAATATATACAGTATAGTAAGATTATGATAAGAGCATGGTACGGGGAGCACTGTCGAGTTACTCATCGATTGGATAGGAACTGCGCCCATGCGGTGCACCTATTTATTTCGTATTCTCGGGGATATCTCCCCATTTACACGTATACTTTCAGGTTACGATGGCTCGGTGCCTGGTGCAGATGTCTTATCTAGAACCGTCTGACTTGCATGAGTGTATTCGACGTACATCCTTTTTGTGTGCCACCACTATTTTACAAACACAAACTGATACACATTTTTCAACAGGCACCGTCATCCCTATGCATGCCATAGAAAATGGCGCTGGTGGTGATGGTAAATAGGATTATGACGTATAGTAGCTTGACGTATCTATACGCCCCATAGATCTCCTTCCTTCCATAGACAGACTGATAGACATCACATGATGAAACATCCCACTCAGTTGGCAGGTTTTATGGTCGTTATCGTTAATCCGCCGTGGATGAATGTATTGACTGTATCGACATGTGTGTCCCAGTTTGATGCCAAAGGGTGAGGTCATAATGGGGTTGGGCATCAAACGTCGCCAAGATATAGTTCCCACGGTCCATGATGCTATTGCAGCCACCAGACCTTTCTATCTATCTTCTCTCTCTCTCTCTCTATATATATATATATATTCTAGGTCTAGGCTAAAGAAGTCATAGTGTGTTCTATTCCATTTGTAGAGTCAAAGATAATGAAACATTACAGCTGAAGGAACGCACACCCATACTATATTCTAGCTTCAAAAAGAATCATTAGAATTAGCTGGATTTATTATTTCTTTTGGGTGTTACAAAGATGGCTGGGATGAGGTGGGGGGACAATATCATGGGACATTATATAATGATACACACAGCAGATCCCCCACCCCTCCAGCCCACCGAGATATACGTAAACATACTCCTACTATATTCAACATATGAACACTGATCTATGCACCACACAATGCAGGAAGAGCATCACCCACGCGAATGCTGGGTATGCATGTAGGTCCTGGACACTCAACATGACAACTCATGTGCTGGCATTTGGACGCGGCAATGATTTTGGAGCTATAAAGCTTATGATATATTATGGACCTGATAGCTAAAAATGAAATATAGTTATTCTTAATGTGGTACTGGTAATATACAGCCTTAAAGTATTATTCAACATTGTTATATTATTCATAATTGCAGTGCATTTTATACTTATCATTTCCACGAATGTACTCAGAATAAAGAAAGGAAAGACAATCTAGTTCCTTTTCGAAGACAATTTCGAAGACAATTTAGTTCTTTTTCGAAGCAGCACATGCCTACTTAGCAACACCTAGTTAACCATTAATGCATAATTGCTCATGTATTAACCAGTTACTTCCATGTTGATAAGAATTTAGGAAGACAATTCTGGCTTCCTATATACATGTAGTATGCATTTGTAGCACATTATAATCTGGAATATCTCTTTCTTTCACTCAATATAACTTTTCAGATTATTGCCACTATTGGTCACTGTTTTCCTGTCACAATTGCCATGCAGGCCTACAACAAGTGTAGATCGATATATCTCATTACAAGCTGCAGTGTGCCTATACCTCGAACTGCAGCAGTTATAACATAATTTTACCAAATATACGGAGCACCAGGTGGCCTCAGTGTTCCCTCTGCATACAGTTCCCATATTGCCTGCCAGGTGACACCACTATATCACCCGCTCGCCCTCGAGCCGGATACCCATTTAAGCTGCCACAGGAACTTGAGTTTTAAAACATGGATTGTTAGAATTATGATTGGAACAAGATTATTTTAATTCAGATCAGTATAGTGTTTAATAGACGCTATTTACTCCCTCCAATCCCGTAGTCAGATGAATAGCGCACTTTTGGCACTTTTCTGCGTTTTTCAATTTACACACTTATTTTAATTATCTTAGTTTATATCGTCCAATACATATAGCAAAAAATGGTCACATCAACGGATTCTAGTTACAAGTCATGTTTACAGTCAACAATGAAGTACGATGCTGTGTGTGTACCATTGTTTTAGATTTAATGTGAGTCTCAAAGGATCAAAGGGAGGAAAATGTACAATTAATACCCCTGCATGCAAGAGGACTATGATCGGACTGTCTGCTGTGACTCATTATAGTCAGAATACAGGTTGTTAAAATATCAATAAAAGAACTGAGCAAGATTTGTTCAAGATGTCCAAGCAATAAAAAAGTGACAAAATGTAATGTTACACTTCCCTTTCTAAAACAGTTTATGATAAGAAGTCGCAGACATGCCTACATCCCTGCAGGCATGAAATGACGTGTAATTGAAGTGTAATGGATATGACTTCTGGGATATCCAGACATCATTATAACGTTAGTTCCTAGGGGTATTCAATATCAGTGAAAAGACTCATCAGTCATTCATATGCTGTTATGATACACAGATGATCGCCCACCCAGACTGCTTGTCTTGATAAACAACATTATTTGCATACAAGTCATTGCGGATTGATATGCAACATGTGGTTGATGAGCATTACATTTAATCATTATCATCTATACGAATGCAGTCCAACTTATGCATTAATGTTACTATATGGGACATTCGAATGTAAATCTGCTGACTAAAACGCAATGTATACCTGTAATCCTCTATGTATCTGACGCTTGGACGACTGTCTGTCCGATGAGCAAAAGACCAAAACATTTCAGTCAGCTGTGGAATATATGTATGAAAGGATCAACAGGACAGGTCATTAACTTTGGTAATTACTCTGGTTTCAAATTTCTCCCACAAGACGACACATCCTCACAGCAGTGTTACTGACTGGTGGAATCTTCTTAGAAAACATGACACATGATGTTACTTTATTATTTTCACACAACACTGAAATACCCGGAATAAACTGTCAACTTCTGCTAAGAATAACGGAAGACTATTTCTATCTGATGGTACTATTTGAGGTATACGTGGGTGTCAGAAGGGGATGGGATACTTTACTCACTGCAGCGTGCCGCTTGTTTTGGAAAGCCATAATCTAGTGCGGCGGATAACAATCCATTTCATGTGAATCGTGCAAACAATGATACAAGTGTGATACTTGCTGTGGGAACTCTTCGAAATTGGTGCGATTGGGCATTACAACTTCAGATGCTGTTGTGCCACGACAACCATTTTCCCTCGGAATGTCTTAGTGACAGCAAATGTCCATAGGAACCTATCAGCTGGCTGGCATTTTAGTAACTTTCTCAGGCAAATGTCTTTAGTCATGACTCATTAGGTTATATTCTCTAAAGGAATCGACCACCAAGGACGATAACTATAAGGGACCATTAATCTGCTATAGTTTAACTCATTACCTTGATCTAGTTTGGTTATCAACAGTTCCTACTCCCAGTGACCGTTATAAGACTCTTGGGCTCAATTTAAGGCTGTGTGCATGGTTGATATTTTGGGCTGTTCATTTGCTTTCCTTTCATTTAAAGTGCAGACGAAAACAACCAGTTAGGGTTGCGGTTTAGAGATTGAATATCAGCCTAGACCAGCACAATGTGACCATTGCGTGGGTGTGATAGACAACGTATTGTCACATGTTGTCGCAAAGAGAATGCAGTATCACACATGTGTAAGGAAGAGTACCTTAATTCATATTCCCTGTGATAAGTCGTCATAGGAATTCTGTCGGTGATATTAGGTATACTGTTGCAGGACAGTCCCTTCTCCTTTTCTCAAAAATATTGCCTTGCAATCATGTCAGTAAGTAATACTTGGATAGAGATGAAAATGGACATGGTTACGTCATTATTATGGTGTAATTATATCCAAGTAAGATAGCAGAGATGATTGTTATTCATACCCTCTTCATATAGTAGCAACGATTAATCTTTAAAGTATATATACTCGTCTCTCATTATATGTACGGCATAGTAATTGGTGTATAAGTATAGCAATGACACACCTGTGCTCCAAGTGAACACATAATAAGGTTAATCTGTAATAACATAACTTTCACATTAGGCCAACTCAATACCACCTTGCACCTTAGACTTTTGAGACCCCCCCACCCCCCACACCGTGGTTTAACTTTCAAAATGTTCTATGCATAGAAACCATCAAAAGAAACAGGTTTTTTCATGCATTTGAAACTACTTACTTAAGCAGCAATCACAATGGTATCATTGTTAATATCTCTGGGATCCTTATGCACCAAGCATATTATGGGTAAAGTCTGCCTTAATCATTTTTGCATACTCTTTTTTTTATATTGTGATGCTAACTATGTTGCTAGGCAAACAATCATTAAGAATTGCTGTTGCTAGGCAATCATTTTTGCTAGAAAAAAAAGGAATAGTAAAGTCGAATTGCTTCGGCCTGATTTGGTGGGGTACGCTACCTCAGAATTAGGCTAATGTGACTTATACAGGGTTGTTGTCAAGCAAATAAACAAATCCCATTCTGGTTGCTAGGCAACAGCTCACGGTGCCTAGATGGAGGCAATATTGCTAGACATGATATACCTGCCACTGAATTATGTTTTGATTATTGCAGTAATGTATTGATTGTAGATATCTTCATTTAAGCTGTTAATTTGCTGACCATAATGCACTTTTATTCATTTACCAGTGTTGCTAGGTGAAATGGTTACTATGGTAACCTTGTATGATATTCAAAAAGTTTTTTCTCTTATTACAACAATAATGGCCAAGGACCCCATTTGGACCTAATTTTGTCCTTCAATCATGATTTCCATGGTTGGTTTTACCCATTAATGATAAATGTATGCTTTTTCATATAGAAATTAGGCTTTCTCAAGCAATATTGGAGGCCATTTTGTTTTTGGCCTCGTTTCCATGGAAATCTTCATTTTTCAGAATTGCGAGTGGCAGATTCATGATCAGCACCCTTGATTTATCTAAGAAATACCTGTCGCTAAATTTTAGAATGAAATGCTCCTTGGGCCAGTATGGATGATAAAATCCCTAAAATATTCCAGACTAATAAGGACACCAGCCAATGTTTGGTTCTTGTGGGTTAACTTTTACATAATCGTAATGTTTTTGAGATAATCTAGTTACAGTCATGCGTAATTATGTCAGGTCTGACAGGATTATGGCACTTTTGATTTCACAGGTAACTGGATTGTCACCCTTGTGTGTTTCTTACCAGTCCTGTACTTTTCTTAAGAATGGCTGACTGGACGAATAAGGGCACCGACAGATTCCTCCTCGTAATGAAATCATATATTATATGCAGTGCAGTGTATTCCTTATTCTATACATATGCATCCACTACAGCTTACTCTACACATGCTTGTGTACAAGCTACTGACGCGACAACGCACGTTTCTTACCATTTAAAATACACATATATCGTAATTACCTAGTGGGCACAGAACCTTGAATCAACATGCTCCAGTCTGCAATGGTCTGTGTCCACTGGGTGGTAGATCTAACATCACGGTATATAATACATGGAAAATACAAAGTCACATGCTACATCAGACATACCGTATTTCTTACGGATTGGAAATAAATATGCGTGGTAAGTGCATGTTAATCCTGGCCTTGTAGAGTAATGATCTGTGCTGATGTATACAATATCATGATAATATTTCCCTTATGGATGATTATATCATGAATAGTGGATGTAGACGTACAGGATTATCCTGCACCTTGCCACCCACCACACACACATCGTCTTCTGTGACAAAACCAGACAGCACTAAAGTGCAATATTCATGGATTTGGATCCGTCCGACTTAAACGCCTCGAAACGATAAATCAAACGGCGGCATTGGAATAAATAATTCACCTGTTGTCACATCACACCCTTTCAGCAAGGGCTGAAAGAGCAAGTAACCATGAAGTAGCCAGTCACCAGCCATTGCTACTGTCTCACTGCCCATGGTGAAAGACACTTATATATCTCTGTAGATGATGGGTGATATAGGTTAGGGAATATGGCACTCTACCTACTCGCTATTAACCACTACTAACGGCATTACTTCATCTCCGCCAAATGTTGGCAGATCTCCCTCAAAACCTACCGATGAGGTACGAGTCTCAAAAGAGTGGGAATAAGCCACAAGGCCAAAAAAGAATTTCTACATGAAAGTTCTAGCCATCCTCTCTGCATATCCAAAAATTGACCAAAAAGGTATATGTAAAAATGTATTCAAAATTGCTTAAAAGTCCATGTAACATGCCGCCTTTCTAAAACATGGAAAAAAATCAAAAACATCTTCAAAATTGCAAAAAAAAAGTAAGGTCAGCCCTGTTCTGATGGGGTCGGTCGGGTGACCTGAAATAAACCTTATTTATTGGCCTAGACATTAATTGGATGAGCAGCTCAGAGCAAAGAAAATATCCCCTAATAAAGAGATCAGCCGGAAGCAGAGCTTCTAGGACATGCTCACCGTCACCCTGACCCGATTGCCCAATATTAGAATCTAATGAGAATGTTATAAACTTGGAGTCGGGGAGGTACATGTCTGATCCATTATCTATGATCATTCAAAATAGCATTAAGAGGAGAACACTTGATCATGTTCCTACATTTTCCTAATTTGGAAAAGAGTCTCTCCTCTCTCCAGTTCCCGTGTCCTCTTTTACCATTGCAGATTTGAAGATTTGGGGATGGATTGAGAGAACATGGACATGATGGGAGAGGGGGTGGGGTGCTGGGGGTGTGCCAATACACAATGATGAAACAATGGCGAGCAGTTGCATTGTGTTTTGGTCAAGTAGGTGGCCAGGCACTTTGCTCTGCTGCAACACTGAAAGGCTACAGGGAAGGCACGGATGGTTTTGAATTCTAGGGCAATGATGATTTAAGTGCAGAACGTGGGATGTGGCAGTATTCAACCATCGCCTTTGTTGTCTTCCTTCCTCCAGGGCCTAAATGCTGCCGCGGCTGCTCGTTACCATTGTAGCATTAGGAGCAGGTGCCATCAAAAGATGCAGATTGTTTAATTCAGTGTTGCAAGTAGTACCACCGCATTTGTGCGGTTCCCCTTATGTTTCGTAGGCCCCTATATACTATTAGTACTATATGGACAGATGTTTGTAAATAAACTGCTTTTAAATAGCAAGATATTTTTTTTGGATTTGTTTCTAAATTAAATGCTTTCTTGCCCCCGTTTTGCTTATAACTATGCATTTGTGTACCTCATCCATCTGTCTGCCTCGTCAACTCTCACTGCTTTATACATCTCTATCTGTATGTCTCTGTCTGTCACTCTGGCTCTATAATGTCTGTCTGTCTGTCTTACCTTCCCCTAACCAATCCCTCGCTTATCTTCTAAGATTCAACAAATAAATTATGTTTATAGGATAATAAAGGCAACGGAATATTCATTTCGGGAGAAGATCAATGCTTTACACATTATAAAATTCGATTAGATTACTAACCGTAGGACCTACTCATAACCATCATCCCCAAGAAATGAAATAATTCTTAGTACCAACATCTCTGTACCCATAATCATCCTTTCCCCCCATGGGAGACCACGTCGGTCGCCGGCTGGAGGAACACTAAGTGACAACATGGCCGTCTGGACGAGCAAAGTTCGCCATCCTGTAAATGTATCAAGGGGCTTGTGAAAGCTTTGCTTATAAAACTAAGTTCAAAGACCCTCTGATCATGTGAAGGGAGGGGCGTCGTGAGGGGCTGGAGGCCTGATGGATAGGTTGGTGATAAGCGGGGCAGCAGGCCGGGTGCCTTAGTCCTGCTGACAGACTGGGAGCAGCTCGGAGCAGCTCATGTCAGTGTGAGGAGCAGCCCACTTAAGGCGGCTAAACAGGGAAATAGGGGCTGGAGCCTGAGTGGCAGGTGAGGCTACTGGGGACACACACAGCCCTAACAAGGCTCGGGGTGTAGGTAGGTGTGGGCGGGAGGAGGTGCGTGATGGGTGGGAGAGAGGCGTTGGGAGAATGATTTAAAGGTGAAAGAGGCACGGTAACGAGGACTGGGCTGAAAGCATGCAAGAATCAGTTGTCCAGCGTTAACAAGGGAAAAAATATATCATGTCGTTATAAGTTGATTTGTCATTTGCGAGCGATTGAACCAAAGTATTTGCGAGGTCATTAAATTCGCCCATGGATGCAAAGTAAACGCGCCATCCTGTGAATTGGTCCAGATATAGGGCGCAAATGCAATCATCTGTCAAATTTAGCAGCTTGGTCAAAATATATGGCTTTAGCCAAAGAATATTACCTTGATGCTCCATCCCACCCATTAACTATGATATATTTTAATATACAGCAGTCCAACATTATAGCACTCCAATGCACTATATGGATATAATTATATCTAAAACTGGACATCGACATCCATGTAACAGAAAGCTATATTTATTAGAAGTAGAAATCCATGAATATCTATATGAAGGAGAACACCATGTTCATGCCTATATGTCTGTGTGTATGTTCATTTCGAAATTCAAGATTGCAACCATTGATTGAATGCCACCATGCTTTCAATGTAATCTCGAATTGCAGTTGCAGTAGTTTGATACTAATAAAAACAAATCTATTCTATTTTTCTTTCATGAACAGTTGGCATCCCATAGATTCAAGATGGCTATCACTTATTGAATGTCCCAATGCTTGAAATGCAATCTTGACTTGTAGTTGCATTAATTTGATACTATCAAAAAAACAAATCCTATTTGATTTTTCCTTCATTCAACCCATTCAAGATGGCTACCATTTACTAAATGCCACAATGCTTTCAGTGCAATGAAGAATTGTAGTTGCATTAATTTGATATCTATATAAGAACATTTCTATTTGATACCTTTTTCAAACACAGTTGGCACCCCATAGGTTTAGGATGGCCACCATTCATTGAATGCCACAATGCTTTAAATGCAATCTTGAAATGTAGTTGCATTAATTTTAAACTGTTAAAAACATCCAATTTAGTTGTTTTTTTCATGAAGAGTTGGCACCCCATAGGTTCAAGATGGCCACCAATCATTGAATGCCATAATGCTTAAATGCAATCTTGAGTTGCTGTTGCATTAATTTGATTCTTAAAAAAAAAACTTTCTTTTTTTTCTTTCATGAACAGTTGGCACCCCATACATTCAAGGTGACTACCAGTCATTGCATGCCACAATGCTTTAAGTGCAATCACAAATTGTAGTTGCATTAATCTGATACTAATAAAAAAACTAATTCTATTCTTTTTTTTATTTATGAACAGTTGGCACCCCATATATTTAAGATGACTACCATTCATTGAATGCCCCGATGCTTGAAATGCAATCTCGAATTGTAGTTGCATCAAGTTAATGCTAATAAAAAACAAATTCTTATCAATTTTTCTTTCATGAATATTTGGCACCCCATAAGGTGGCCACCATTCATATTAATGCAAATAGAATGCTTTAAGTGCTATCACGACTTGTAGTTGCATTAATCTGATACTAAAAAAAAAAAAATCTATTTGAATTTTCTTTCATGAACAGTTGGCACCCCATAAATTAAAAATGCACCCAGCACCCAGGTCAACAGCTATATACAGACACGTGTACCTCCCCTGCCTGTTCTCCTTCAATGCACAGTGAAGAGGGTGGGAGGGGGTGACCATCAACAGTGCATAAACACTTTGATTGGATGACAATGCAGTTTTTATATTACAACCTAAATTTGTGCAACGAAAATCATCAAGAAATACTAAGTATTTTTTCCAAAGAATAGCTTTTCGAGAATGGCTCAGTATTCAGGAATCCTACTGCGAATAAAAAAATGTCAAATTCTAATTCTAAATACCTGAAAATTGAGAAATGCTGGCGTTCACGGGTTATGTAGGAAATGTACTAAAAACAGCAAAAAAGGGCAACAAAACCCTAATTTTCTCAAAAACTGTTCAGTAGGATTTTTTCTAACTGAGGTTCCACTGTTTTCTACCCTCATATTACACATTGGCATAGAGAATATATTGACACCTAGTCAGGATTTTGCGCTAGGAGCAATCTGTGAGGCGAAAAACAGCCAAAATGAGCCACTGGTCTGAAGTATAAAACTGGGCATCGATCACTATAGAGCTACAAAGAGACAGAGATTCGATGTCCAGTAATAAGTGCATTCCACTAATTTGCCTCGCTTCTTGTGAATCAATTATTATCTTCCGAAGATCTATCTATATGATATCAAAGGTGCCTATGGGACATAGGGAACTGATACTATTAACGATCCACAAAGGCATAACGTTGAATCCAAACTCAATTCCAGAAATCAACCCCGTATTCAGCAGCACGTTTTGGAAATAGTGCCTCACCCATTAGTGTTTGCTTTCAATTATGGGGGACACAACAATAAATTATTCAATGCCAAAACAGGGACAGTTTAATCAAGTGCCAATTCAAGTTCCAAATTGGTTGTTGATATGATGGGGACTGAGAGTGTGGTTATCTACTTACGTATGCATGTCAATAGTATCAGAAAGCTTCAATTATATAAAGATATCTACTATATATATATGACGCACATATCTATTCCGAATCCTCTATCGTAAATTCTAATGGTCTGATCATCATCAGAACCATAGAACATGCAGTAACCTTTTAACAAAGGTATTTCGATTCAGAATACGTCTGTAAAATTGTAATGATTTAACTTCTATAATTAGCCATACACTATAGTCCACAATATCACAAGAAACAACCGCATTTATTTCAAGTTTATTTCTGCAAATATATATATTCTTCTCTTATGTAAAAATCTGTAGCAATGCTTGAAACTGTGACATGTGCCAACTGTCACACACTTCCTACTGATCATGGTATTAAGTGATCTACAGTAAACTCATGTGAATCCATCTATATGTGTACAAAACTCTGGTACAATTTCACAGAAATTCCATCCTTTTGACAATTACCTGTCAAAATGACGCAGTCTTAATGCAATAAACACGTGAGCAGAACCCCAAGTGTTCTCTCTTACAAATCCTAATAACATTTATCTAAATATATAGATCTGCTTCTTTCATTATTCATACTTTATATAATATCATAATTATATATCTTTTTTAACCTATGTTGCAAATTGGAAATTAATGAAAAAAAACTTAGTGGTAAATGAGAGAAGATTCCCAGAGGGGAGTGTATTCTCTCATTTGGCGAACAATACGAAGAAAGCTTAGCTTTATAAGTGAAATGCTGAACCTCACAAATGCTATGCAACTTTATCACAAGACTGCTCAGAAACAACATTTCTCCCCCAACTCAAATTATGGCTGATGATGTAACTTACATTCCATTGTCTAAAACTACACCATTTACATTGATTTGGCATTACATAGCCTTAGCCCAGTTATAACCTCAATACCATCAATATTGCACGACATGATAATAAAGACGGGACAGTATAATGTCTCGTATTGTCTCCCATTAGGAATGCATAAGAACACAACTGAAGTCCAAATGGCAGTATGGTTCTTATATCATGGCAAACAAATGAAACAGTGGGCTCTTGCATTGCAATGAGCAGATTTTAGAATGACCGGAATACCAGAACGCTCATAAAAACCTCAACATATGATCTTCTGACAGAACCTGGCCACATTATTTCACAGTGGCTGGGATATTATGAAAAGGCTACTGGCACATCCACAACTCTAGTATACAGTTATTCAGCCTCTCAACACTGATATGAATTCTGGTCGTTCAACAAAATCCCTTCATACACTATGCCCAGCCTGACATAGATATAAAGGGAAATCTCATCTATATAGTTAACGATTCTCTGTTGATTGCTCAAAATAATATGCATATATGTATTCCCTATGGTATTACAGGTATGAAGATACAATATAATGCTACTATTAGATGGAATGCAAATGTGTTTTGGATGTGATCAGTTGTATGTAGCAGATAACAGTAAACCCCTAATTCCAAATGAATCATCATCTTCTATAGCCAAATGGTCGCATTAGTCAGTAGTTTTGCTCATCTGAAGATGAAAAACTAAATAATTGTCACACCTAAAGTGTGGGATAAGATCATAAAAGACAGACAGGAGTTATAAAAGGGATACAAGATGTTTCTATATCTGAATCCACCACATACTTTGGTTAATATGCCACAATCTCGCAGGGAATCATGAAATAAACGATTGTAATACAAATACTTACGCTTGCATATTCCTTAATCATTGGATATTTACCAACCATTCTACGGCATACATAAACACAAGTGATTCTAACAGGGAAATCCCTTCCGTCAAAAATGCATCTGTGGAGGAGCCCCTACTTAGAGAGCCTTACAGCATGTGACGTACCTATGACATTTTTATGACGTTTCTATGACGTTCAGATGCGTGCAGGTGGGTGTGTCTTGAATGAAGTGCCTTTGATTTCTATAGGGTTGCCAATTGGGTGGGGGAGAAAATACGGCATAAGACATAGTCTCCAGAATGCACGATATATACACTGAGACTGACACGCACATACATGAGCATACAAAGCAGCCCTTCTCCAATCATCTTGTCAACTGGTAACGCACATTTGCATGCCATCACACACATGGACCTTCCATATATTTGGGTAGGATGAACATTACAGATCTAGTTTGGAAAACTAAATTCTATATCCACATCATGTTTACAAATAACACAAACTCAAATGTCTCAACGCCTCCGAGAGAACGATATATTTCTCCCCAGGATGCTGGGAGAGTGTATGACTAAATCTCCTGTTAGACCTATAGGTGCAAAGATGCAGGTAGGGAGACCTCAGTAACCAGGTACCTGACACCCGTGAGGTGCCATGATACAGGTAGGGCGACCTCAGTAACCGGTTACCTAACAACCATGATGTGCCAAGATACAGGTCGGGAGACCTCAGTAACCATCCACCTGACACCCATGAGGTGCCACGATACAGGTAGGGAGACCTCAGTAACCAGAGCTATACCTGACACCCATGAGGTGCCACGATACAGGTAGGGAGATCTTAGTAACCATCCACCTGACACCCATGAGGCGTCATGATTACAGGTAGGGAGACCTCAGTAACCAGAGCTATGCCTGACACCCATGAGGTGCCACGATACAGGTAGGGAGACCTCAGTAACCATCCACCTGACACCCATGAGGTGTCATGATTACAGGTAGGGAGACCTCAGGAGCCAGCTACACAGGGGATTGGGAATACACAGCGCATGCAGAGCATGTCTCTGGATTGTTTCTTGGAGCTGAGACAGTGATTAACTTAATACTTACACCGACCTGGAGAAAATTATTTAAAAAAAAGTCCAAGGCATTAATTGTCAGTTCTGCCACCACTGCTATACTCCAAAACATTTAGCCGTATTCACACTTTGATTATTGGTTCAGTTTAGGTTATTAATTGGAATACTTAAATAAATGTCTCGATACCATTATTTCTGGACCATGTATACAATACGATGTGAACAAGTATAGCATTCTAACAATCATGTTGCGTTAGGGGAATAATATATATTGTATGTTAGTAGTAACTTATAAGTTTGCCTGTATTTTAGATTTCTAATCAAATGTAATAGCTGTATTCACAGGAGAGCCGGATGGATCTTGCCGCTAATTGCCTTGCTAACCCCTTTTTCCAAATCAACAATGCAATCAAATTGAACCTTGATAGTAAGGGCACGCCTAATACTTTACAGATAACACTATTATAATACATTGTTACATTCAGAACACATTCCTTATTCAACAGTAGTTTTATGCATCCATCATTTAAGGAGATATGTCAGGCTTATGAATATTGACTACAGTGATCAGACAAAGGTATCTCTCCTTTGCTTAAGGCTTCAATAGTGGCATATCAAATATGTGAAAGATTATACAACGACCGAGTTGCAATATATTATATAACAGCATGTCTTTCATTATTTTGGGTGCAAAATGTCTCATCATCTATATTTCAAGCATTTCGTGCATCTTTGTAGATGATAATCAGAGTTGCATCCTGCCCAAATTAGTTTTAGACCCATCTTCAACATTACAGCATCATGATAATCATTACTACACAGTTATTCTTCATAAATCTATTTCTGCCATATCAACCACTTTGTATTCTTGTCATAATTATTGGTCTACAGACCACATACCAACACACATGCCACTAACAATACAGACAGATATTCATCTGGACCGTTCCGAGTGGAAAAAGTTAAATGGTTTGGATTTTGCACATTGTCACTGCCTGTGATGACCAATTGAGGGAATCCCCTTGGAGTTCCCCTTCCCTGGCCGGGTGAACAAAGTAAAACACTGACCACAGTAAATCTATCATGGAATGGTTATACACATCATGAGGAGGTGAATGAAGACTGCTTAACTAATAATGTAATAACCCACCAATCGGGCAAGTCTATTAGAACACCATGAATAACAAGCCCCTCTTGAGAGAATTGGTTTTAGACCCAATTGAGATCACAGCCATCCAAGACTGTTCTAACTATAATAGTCAAATTGTACATTATCTTATAGGAATCACAGGGAAATGATAACATATTAAATTGACTTTTAAGAAATAATGTTTCCAAGCAAATGTATTTAGCGGGCAATTTCTGAATTTACCTCATATTAATGGAAACACAATTTAAAAGTTAAAAAATCTATACCCAGTTCGTTTGATCTTGATGGACTGGCCTTGATGGATAAATGGAGGAGAGTTCATGATTACATATTATCAGCCCTTTCGAAGGTGCATTTGTATGAAGAAAATATAACACTGCATGAATGAACTCCTATATACATATGACGATGCCTTTTTCTTGGGTCGTCTTTAAATATCTTTTTGATACGAAGACATTCGGATATAATAAACCTTCTTTGCTAAAAAACGTAAAATGACAACTAGACTTTCATTCCCGAATCTGTTGTATATCTGATACAACGGTGCAGTAAAAAGAGAACCATAGTGCTAATATATATTATGTAGGGCGACTCTAAGCCTAAAAGGTCGTTTCCATAGTTCCCACAGATGGTATTATGCCGTGCAGTAGATAATAACGTATTACCCACATAATTATATATATAATAATAATGTCATATGTGTCCAATCGCCAACAAATCTTGTTTTACAAGGTTGGGAAGTAAGACACCCCTGTGAATTGGTGCGAACCAAATGTCCTACCTATAGTATGGGCTGTTGATGAATATGCAAAACCTTGGGGACGGTGGAAATTATGCAACACCCCTCGCCTGCATAGTCCATAATGAGAAAAGAGTGTGTTGGTGGAAGTTATGAGATGAAGAATCCTAGCATTGATGCGGTGAAGACAATATGAAGCATTCTTGCAATGGGCCTTGACCTTAGTTATTCCAAGTAGGCCTATACATAAAATATGTACATAAAATGTATGCTGCCTTGAGTTTATTTAGTCTTTATATTCAAATATTCTAGGTACTCCCTAACATGGTATCCTCTTCATCACACATAACTCACTTCAATCTCAAGCTCACCCAATGATTTTAGTTCCTTTTGTATCCGGGCTAACTCTCTCTGCAAGACCTGTATTTTCCTGCGCCTCTCAGCCTCTGTTAAAGTCCTTTGTTGTAGCTGTTGTTGTTGTTGTTGTTGTGATGTGGACGCTGTTGGCTTCCCTGCTGCACCACCAGGGGCTTGGGATGGGCCAAAGGGCACATCCGGGGATTTCACCAGCGTCTCTGCCATTTTGGCGCGTCTGATCTTGAACGGCTTACACTGTTTCTCAATGCCACCAGTAGATGGCCACTTTGTGTCCTTCACCCCACCAGGTGGCAGGGGATTAGTGTGTTGTCGCTGGGGCTGGGAGAGCGTGGCGGTGGAGCGCGACATGTCGCGTAGCTCATAGTGCTCATGGAGTTGGTTACGGGCATTGCTTCGTCCCAGAGCATGGTCTGAATGACTCCGCAGGCCTGACTTGTTCACCAAAATAGTCGCTGACCTCACATGAGCGTCCGCACTTAGCATGTCCTCCTCCCCCACCTCGCTGACCAGCAGCGACTGCCGTTCATCCAGATCACCGTCATTACTGGACTGACGCCGCAGTTGTGAATAGAGGGCGCCACCATCACTTGACGCATGCGCGTCAGGGCCAGGAGGGCGCGCCCCCAGAAAAGGTTCTGTTTCAGGACTAGAGGCCGAGTGCTCGGCGCCACTTCCGCCAACACCGCCCAGCCGCTCTTCCCCAGTGAGAGAACGGCTAGTGCGTGGGTTCTCCTCCTCGGCGGTCATAAAGTTGGAATTTTTGAAAGACATGGTGTGGAAGCCAGAGTCCTTTTTCTCCAGTTTGCGCTTTTCATCATCCAGACAGGAGAGATTAATCTCCGGCAGGTCAGAGCACACGTCGGCCGCGTCCGTGATGAACGTCGACGAGTCACACCTGTAAAGACACAACAAAGAATTATGCATAACAGTCAGGTTTATCTTCTCAGATCTGTTTTGCAGTGGAAACCTTTTGTAGAAGAATAGTGTCATATTTAGATTGGTAGTAACCCAATCCCCTTCCATATAAAATTATAAGCCTACTACTACTGGTAGGTACCCAGCCTCATACCCACAGTTTCATATACCACTGCTGGCAGTAACCCTGCATCATAGCCACGGGGCTGGTGGTAACCCTGCCCAATAACCACAGTTCCATATACTACTAGGCTGGTGGTAACCCTGCTTCATACTCACAGTTCCATATACTACTAGGCTGGTAGTGACCCTTCTTCATATCCACAGTTCCATATACTACTAGGCTGGTAGTAACCCTGCTTCATACCCACAGTTCCATATACTACTAGGCTGGTAGTAACCCTGCTTCATACCCACAGTTCCATATACTACTAGGCTGGTATTAACCCTGCTTCATATCCACAGTTCCATATACTACTAGGCTGGTAGTAACCCTGCTTCATACCCACAGTTCCATATACTACTAGGCTGGTAGTGACCCTGCTTCATACCCACAGTTCCATATACTACTAGGCTGGTATTAACCCTGCTTCATACCCTCAGTTCCATATACTACTAGGCTGGTAGTGACCCTGCTTCATACCCTCAGTTCCATATACTACTAGGCTGGTAGTAACCCTGCTTCATGCCCACAGTTCCATATACTACTAGGCTGGTAGTGACCCTGCTTCATACCCACAGTTCCATATACTACTAGGCTGGTATTAATCCTGCTTCATACCCTCAGTTCCATATACTACTAGGCTGGTAGTAACCCTGCTTCACACCCACAATTAGTATCATTACCCCTTTTTGTCATATACACAGTGCCATCGTGTACAATAGAATCACCACCTTACTGTCCCTGCCGTGGATTATTCCCCGTGAATATTCACTAACCTTGGGATGTTAATTTAAATAGACCTATTCTGGCCGTCAGCGCGTATACAGCAACAACCCCAACGCTGTCAGACCACCCTTTAAAGCTCCATCCATTCAGCCAATCCATTTGGTGGTAGGCCTCGACATTATATTTTACCCTCTCCCTCTCTCAGCTGTGGGCAACTAGTGAAATTGGCTGACAACGCGAACTCTATTGAAATGACATGATCCTAAAAATTAGCCCTCGGCTCGCGAGCAGCATCCCATTGCTGCCGTCGCGCCCCCTCGTGAATGATTGGTGCACTGCTGTTAGAGGGCGCTTTGATCGGCGAGCCGCGCCGGACTTTTAAAACCACGACCAAGGGAAGGCACAGACTTGTCAATTATGAATGCTGCATTAGCGCGATTATGAACAATGGTCGGTTGCACTAGAGTTACACGCAGTCATCGACCCGCCTCCTCCCCATCCTCACTTTGGAGAAGAACAGCAGGGGTACTCTCAATATGGGGTATTGCAGGCTGCGATTAAGGGATATGAGGAATAGGTGTGCCAATTGGGCGGAAGGCCGAATGGGGTGTGGGTGCAATTGGGTGGAAGGCATTTACCCTGTAGAGGATATTTATGGCTCATTATCGACTACAGTAATATCAATACTATATAAATATGAGTTATGGAATTACTGGAAGAAACCATTAGCGATACGGGTAATCCCACTCACTATCCCTTCGATAGATTCGACAGCTTTAACATCTTTAGGTGAGATGGGAAGCCACACTACGTGAGGTGCGCCACTGTTTGAAGGCCCCTTTAATAAAGGGATTGATATTGCTGTAGTTGATGATAAGCTAAATATTACCTGAACGTCTAGATCTGATACCATAAGGTCTATTGAGACGAGTTTATGAGCCATGGTTGGTAGCGCTAATAGTTAATCGCATTTCATGGGTTGTTATATCAATTTAGGTGTGTTAATAGCCATATCTTTAGGGTTTGCTCCATTAAGTGGGTGGTTACGACTCAATATAACCACCTTTTTTTTCCAGAACAGAGATAGCCAGGTGCTGGCTTATCGTTATCGTATCGTTAGAGATTAAGGCATCACACTGTTCTAAAAGCACTCCAAGACAAGACAAGTTAAAAGTAAGTAATCAAGACATCGGCGGTCAAAGCATTTGATATATGAAATTACTCACTTCCCTTCATATAGGATTCACTCAGCATTAGGAAAACAAACTCGTTTCAAACCCACACAAGTTCAAGAATACAGTTGGGAACGGTATCATTTAAGAACCCAAATCAATAATATGTGGAGTTCCCCAGGGTTCAATTTTAGACCCCGTAATGTTTTGTTTTAAATTAGTGACTTACAAAATTGATTAAAGTAGGCTTACACTAAATATTAGTTATACATGACTTAGATTCGTCTTCAGCTATATACAGCAATTATGGCAAATGGTGATTTGTGAAATAGGGAAAACTGGTGCAAGAAACAAACTCACCATAAACATTAGGTTGGCAATAACTTCTTTTTAAAACTAATTATGTAGATTAAACCAATATAATTTTATGCTAAATTGGAAAAGTTAATGAAATATGATACTTTAGATACTTGGAAATTACAATAGGTAACTCTTTAATTTTCAATAAGCATGCTAAAAATACCTATCACATGACTACGTAAGGTTTGGCTCCTAATAGAATTATATTTTATTTAGATCATAGTGGATAGTTCAACAGAAAGGGTGTTCCCCGCTGGCTTTCTAGCACTGAGTTCAGCCATTATAACTATATGGGCGCCACAATGGCCAAAAATGAGAAAAATATGGCAAAACTTCTTTTGTAGAAAACAAAGGTTTTCTTCAAAAACATTCTATTTTGGTTAATGCATCTATTTTTGAAATGTATAAATGAATATTTTAAAGCCTGAATCAGGCCTGCATAAGCGTTCTCCTAAAGGCGTGTTGCCATGGCAACCTAAATGTCATTCTAAATAGGAAAAAATATAAAATGGCAATTCATAGAAGGAATCACAAGGACAACTACACTGATAACAAAACATAAATATCATTTCTAAATCAAAAGCTATGACCAAAGGTTTGAAAATGTTTGGTCTGAAGCAATTGATTTTAATTTTATATAATTGTACTAATTATATATAGGCACAATTAAGACAATGAGAGATAGAGCATATTGGCCATTGGAATAGAGCAACATCATCACACATCCGTGAAGCAAATTCACAAAAACGAAAAGGTATATCTCCGACTGTTTTACTACATTTGGTATTGTATCACTTAGAAATTACATTAAACCATAGATGACCCTTTCCGTATGGTATAATGTCCTTTCACGTATGGTGATGTTCTGTACCAGCCTAGAAAAGCATTTTCAGAAAGTACAAAATAAAGGTCTAAGGGATTCTGTTAGACCTATACCTAGGATTAATATGGAAAACCTCCATAAAGAGACAAAAATGTAAATGTTTTAGAAGATACAGCTGAAGAAAACCTCATTATTTTTGCATATAAAATACCCTGAACCCGACTCACCTAGGTTTCACTTTGAGACCCATTCGAACCATGGCCCATTTTTTTCCAGTCCTAAAATTTGAATCAAAAATTCACGTGAGATACCAGAGACCCGTCCAATTTAGGACGTATCATGCTTGGTCTAAGGCATCAAAAAATATTAAAATGTGCAAATCCTACGCCAAACTTAAGGTTCTACTGAAATCTAACCGACAAAAGAAAATGTCACAGAAATTAGTATTCATAACATCCTTATTCAAAATGGATTGTTTACTGGTACCATCTGGGCTGACAGGATAAAAAGAAACCTCTTAAATACTGAAAAAAACAGTGATTATTCAAAATGCTTTACACAAATATTTTGTCAAATCTAGGGACCCATACCTTTACAAGGTTGTTTGTAGGTAGCATAGACAATAACCTAAAATAATTTGAAACAACAACAACGTACGTGGGGTTTACATCATACTAAGGTCACTAAAAAAGCATGCATCTCTTTCTCATCCCCAGTCCATTAAACGGTTCGAGGGACCAGGCTGATGGAACGAAATAAGACATTTAGGGACACATAAAAGTTGTGCAAAACCTAATTCACCTTAACTAACTGCATTAGCTTTAGTTTGATACCCAATATGGCTACCTTTGAGGATTTTACTATTTTCCTTTTATTATTAAAATAATGAGAAACAATACCTTTGATTCCGATTCATTTTTAATTAAGCAACTGCCACTGATAGAAATGACCTTATAATCTAAATGGAGCAACTTCTGAGTCTTGAGACAATATAATAACTCCAAAATGACTATTGCTGCTCTAATCAATTTCGTGTAATAGATTTGGAAAATAGAAAGTACATTGATCAATTTGATTAAGAGTGAGGTGGACTATTATATTAAAACCAAGTGACCATAGTAAATACTCGAAAGTTTAGAACCTAAAGGGGTACATGTTGTCCTAATTGTCGAATATCATTGGCTCATGAACCAATAGTCACTGATAACATCATGGAAATATGACCAAGTAGCCATTACTCGATCCCGCTATAACAAATGCAGTCACAACTCAAAACGGTATAAGTATGGAGTGACTGCTCCGTCCTGCCCTTAAATTGCATAGATGGCATCGCTGCTCTATCTTCCCTAAATCATGCTCCCTTTCACTAAACTTCCATTTCCATCCCGTTTTCACTCACCTACTCCTAATGACCCAACTAACCAACGCACTATATGGGTCAATATATCCTCCTATCGCCTACTCTCCCCCTATTCCATTTGTCACTTATTCACACTCACCTGACTAAATCGGCCTTCCGCCGGCGCATGCGCGATGGTGTACTGTGGGCAGGTCGTGTGTCTGGGAGGAGGTACAGGAGGTCCTCCCCTACATGGTTATACTGGGGGCCCGGCAACTCCAGTAACCTCTCCAGGCGTAACATCTCCTGGTCAAGCTGCAAGAGAAGAGGTGGTTAACTAATGATATCCAACAGGCGCTCACTCTGAGTTATAATGTAAATATCTAATGCAATATGTGGTAAAAGCACACTAATGATGTCACCAACTTTTGTCACTGTAACATGATGGTGCACTGTAAAAGGTAAGTGTAAATACCGATGCACAGTAGAATCTACTGTAGTTTTACAGCATCTACTGTGAATTTATAGTAGATTCTACTATGATTAACAACCAACACTAAACTATAAACATACAAGATATACTACTGTATAACCAAAAACAGAAAGCAACTATCAATTTACAATGGGGATGTTATAACATTCATTATTGCCCTGGATATCTGAATAGCATGTAGAGTTGGGGGATCGATCTATGCTGAGAATAATAATTATGACTCCCCGGACACCCTCTCTGCTATTACTATGGGAATGTTCACAAATAATGTCACCGGCAAGGGGGTCGGAAGGGGGCGTAGGGGATCCTCGGGTTTAGAAATGAAACGTCATACAATAAGTTGCTCAAAATAGTTACGAAGGGGTGGGGTATTGACAAATAGTTACGAGGATATGGGGTCTTGAAAATGTCCCAAAATAGGTGACGTCATTTGTAAACATTCCCTATGAATAAGCCAACGCCCAACCCCTACAGACTAGTGCGTCTAGACTGTACTCATTTGCCTTGCCATGTGCCCATCAGATTGAGCCCTCCTGTATTATTACTACACGGAGTCAACGCGTGCAGAAGGACTATTATACTGTTTATATAGAGAGACCTATGATCAGCCATCTATATAGGGGATACTGTCACACTGCTATGGCTATGCATAACATGACTGATAGATGGAAGATCCTCTTGTAGAATTAATGCATGCAAGCTAGGAAGGTCCCATATGATTTGCAGACATGAATTATTCTATTCTAGATGGTAAACACCGAGTGGTCAATCTCGTGCTATATTTGTAGCAACATGCATTAGGCACCCTAGTTCTACGTTATACGTTGTGGCTACATGCATTAGGACAGCCTGCCAGGGTAGATTCACCTGGAGTCGGACACATACCTCTAGACGGTTTTGTGGTTACTCAAGCATTTTAAGCTATTCATTTGTGAAAAATGGTAAAGTTTAATTTTGATTCTTTCCAGGAAAACGCACACTAGAATTAGTAGTGTACACGAATGTCATAAATTTCACTGTCCGTCTCCGGGTAAGTGTTTGACTCCTGGCGAATCTATTTATAACTTTGCTCTATATTGCGCTAATTTCTCATCTGGAAGGGTGATGTATGGTAAGTTCTTCAGAAAATATAAAGGGTCTTGTTTGTGAATTTTTCACTGCACATGCTCTTGTTCCAAAGGGCATACACCGTGGATATACCAGGCTCTCCCTTGACCCTTGGTTGTAGTGTATAGTTGTGTTTTGACGTGTAAGTCATGTTGCTGCCAGCCAAGAACAACAGCGGACACTTGTTATTACTGAAGATGAGTTGCCTTTTGTGGTACATGTATATCATTAATGGCGGGTACCCCTAGTTACTGTAGGACTATTAATATCATACTTCGTGGCCTTATGGGTTCTAAACGCATATGCAGGTTATAATTGTGGGTCTGATTCAAGGTAAAATGTAAGAACTACGAGGTTGGCTCTGGGCTCGACATGCTACCCATTACTTGCAGATTATGTCAGGACAGTCTGGTTCCAGTCAACATCTCTCGATAACAGTTCTATTCTCACATACCTTAAAGCCTAAAGAAAGTTGTATTTAGGTCACCTGCCCTAGCCTAGTTTATGGCCTTACAGAGAAGCGGTTGGAAAGAAAGTGTTTGGGGTCAGAAATGACGACCTATCTTAAAGATAATGCTAAAAGTTATCATCATCATTATCATCCCAGCCAGCATTGGTCCCTGGGCCCATATGTGTTTTACTTGGGCCAACTGGGCTTGCCCATACCTGGGTTATTGTCCTTTTTGTCCAAGGCTACCAGTGGGAGCCCAGATGGGCCAGCCCAGGAAAACCTTTTTTTCCATAAATACATTGTAAATATTTCAAAACATACTGGAATCTGATTTTCCTCTGGAAATCACCATTATTTTATTGTACATTTTTATAGTTTATATTTAATCTGGGCTCGGGCTGGGCACTTTGAATCTGGGCTGGCCCATCTGGAATCCCACTGGTAGCCCTGGACAAAAAGGACCATAACCCAGATATGGGCAAATCAGCTTGCTCACATAAAAACAGATATGGGTCCCACTAAGCAACGCTGGCTGGGATATCATCATCATCATATAAACATCATGCATTTCGGGGCGGTAGTAGTACTTTTGCCGCGCTGCCATTCTTCCATAATAAAATTATGGACAATTGTAGGGAAATTTAATTTATACTTTAGCTCGCCACCTGTATTCCTTCTAGAAATAGCAATCAGCATATATGGGGTCTATAGAATCCTTGGAGATAGGGACGCCTAAAACATAACTCCTGGAAAACATGATATATGACTGCAGAATGGGCTACATGTAAAATACACCACTTTTTGTCGTTCAATAACCTGTCTTCCTTCTCAGACTGCACGTCAACACAAAGTCACGTAGTGTAGGCCTACTCTATGTCATAGTAAACCACACAGACTTCATACAATAGCACCCACAGAAGAACACACAGAGGGTATGTTTCATGTTCTTCTCTTTTTACACTTGTGAGAAACCCTACATGCGCCATATTAAGGATATCGTGACAGTTAAAACGATACTTCTGTAGGCCCGCCTGGGGAGTAGTATTTTTGAAACATAATATGCCAAGTCGATCAGGCATCAGCACGAGATGTCCCATGTGTCCGCTAGGAGGCGGGTCGAGCTGCTCTTTGCAGCCACTCCCGGAAGGGGGCGTTGCTCGGCGCATGCCAAGTCACCAACAATAAAGTTGGAAAATTGTTTCCCGTTCAACGGGGATTATATGTTGTGGCATTCCATGGTAGTTCTGTTTTGCAGCAACGTGTTAGAACCATTCCACTATGTTAGATGTCACATTTGAACAAGGGGGTTTACAATTATATATAACTATACGAGAATAAGTTTTCACCCCACCGTCTTTTCAAAAATGATTTATGACAGTTGTACATAGGGGTTGAGGCCTCAGGGTTTAGCCAATATAGACCAGACAACCACTGCTGAACATGCTCCATAGACTGTCAAGCAGCTGGGGCTGTGATCATAGAAGATTGTTTCGTCAATATCCCAGCCACTCACATCAGATAAAAGACCATACCGACACATACAACACATGTTAGGTTCAAGCGTGCAAGGGTAACATTACCTTTCAAACATGCATCTAAATTTAATGCTTTTACTCCATAGTGAATTTCAGATATGTGGGCCAGTTTGTGAGTTTCATACCCGAATTTCTGTCTATAGGAGAGTGCACCCTGGCCTCATGGGGAAGCTCTAGATGCAATTTTAATGAAACCTAGTTGTGCAGTTGACTGTAAATATTGCACCCAGGGCAAGCATGGCAAAAGTCACGCAACTGATGGTAAGGCTGTTCTATGATGTTTGGTGTCTGCTTTGAATACATGCCAAACTACACCTAGGTCAGTGTTATATATACCCTTGTATATTCCACAACCAACACTATCAATTCATTGTGTGTACAAAGAGGTACTTTACGAGCTGTCACTGCTTCGCTCCGTCACATACATTAAACTTTAGTTTAGGAACTTTGCCCCCTCCCGTTACACATGCGCGTGTAAGCTATACGATATTTAGGCTCGTTGCCCGTACGGTCTGCATGATGCATCAATGCAGCACTGGTGAATCTCTCGCTAGGGCTGCATTCATGCATCATGAGTTGATGGGGGAGCAGCAAACAGACTGTTTTCTACCCACCTCTACCAGCTCCCGTTTGTAGACCCTGTTCTGCACCTCGGCCCGGTAGTAAAGTTCTTTCTTCTCGTCCACGGCGAATCTCCTGGTGTTAGCCTCCACCGTGAGGCCTGCTGATGTAATGATGGGGCTGCCGTTATGTTTTACAATGGCATAAATCTGTAATAAAAAAAGGGTTAGAATGATTTATTAAGAGAGGTTTAATGTTGTTCTTTCAGCAGAGGCAAATTAAAACAAAGAGTAATATAATTATGTTTGATGGTGTTGTGTTTTACAGGTTACATAAACTTTCCCAATAAGGAATAGTCTATCTCACCTCTAGCTGGTCAACTCATGAAATTCCACACTTCTTTGAACAAAAATATTACACTGAACGCAACACACTCGAAAAAAATATGACTTGTATCCTGTTCTACACTAATATCCAAATTTGGGTACTATTACATTAAACATCCGAAAAGAGATAGTTGAATCCTGTGATATATCCAAGTTGTGTACTTTTAAGATCTTAGACTCAGTCATCTGAGATCCATTTTTGCTTGGATAGTGGGTGACACATCTGTCTATACAGGGTAAACTGCCTGACACCATAATGCTACTGACACGTGACAAGTAAGACCCCTACAGCGTCTTCTGGTGAGACACGTGCCACTGGACACGTGAGTCAACCTCCCAAAGCCCCCTGCCTACTTGGTCGTCCCCCAGGTGGGTCTGCAGGTCTGAAGGGGAGGGGGGCAGCTGTCACTGGACTAGGGACGTGGACATGATATCACAGACCATTCTAGTGAACATTCTAAGACGAAGAATGTCTGGCTTGTTATGATCACCATGTGTATAAGTCTGAGCGCATTGTAGCAATGCCTATGTTAAATTTGACTATCTATCTATCATTGTTTTTCAAATCAATAATATCTGGTTTAACTAAAGCGGACACGATCACTGATTCACACAAAGGAAGGGTATACTGCAATGCTATAAAAGTATATGAATATAATTAGTCTGAGGAATTTCGAAATTTGTCTCAGAAAGGTAGTTTATGTTAATGTGGGAAATGCTCAACATGTTCCATAGACGGGAAAGATTTCACCCAAATGGCACGCCATAGATATGAGGGAGCTGCTGGGAGCAGGAGGGGCTGAGACGTTGGGTGATAAGAGCAGCTCACACAGAGTCTGAGTGTACAGAGAGCAGCTCGCTGACCAGCCTTTATTGGGCCTGTCTCTGCAGGGAGGTCCCATCAAGGAACATACCCCAGGGAAGGTCCACAGCTGACCAGACCAAACTGTATCCAGGCCCCAAATCAGAACCACCCTCCGGCTGGCAGTATGTACATGCACTGTGGGGATGACCTTGAGTATTGGGGAGCTGCATTGGAACTCCCGAATAAACCTCAGACTGAGATAGAACATTCATTTGCCTACCCAATGAGAAAATACCATCCTTCTAAGGAAACACAAAAGGCGAGGTCTTGCTTGTAAGCTCCACCTCTGATTAAAGATATACACGATGGACACACACCATCTATCAGACATGATCGACCCTTTCCTTGGTAAAATCAATACATAGCTTTTGGCATGAGTCTCCAAATCCAGTAACCTGACATACTTCTCCTATATGAAAGAAAATCAGAACTAGGAACAGAGTTGATGTATTCATGGGAAGGCATGAAAGTGCAAACATAAAAGACTAAGGAAAGCATTCTGACGCTGCGGAAGGCTATTATAGCGTGCCATATCGACACAGCGTGTGGATCTGCCACTGACTCAACAAAGAATGTCAAAGAAGTAGAGCAATAGTTGGTTCAGCTATAATAATATCCCTCAGTTCGTTTGATGTGATATCTACAGGAAGATAACGCATTCCAATGGTATTGTTATTTTGTTCCTTACTGAATAGACACAGACAGTGTCTTCTTATTTCTTTCCTTTATACCTGTTAGATTGTTCGCCTTTTTGTTCTCAATATATAAGTAATGATACGTTATTTTGTCATTAATCGAGGTAGAACGTTCCTTATACACTTACATGCATCCCCAAGTGCGACAAGCTTTTCCTTTGTCAACGTTCTTGCTAGAACATCTACTACAAGCATGGCTTTTGCCAACAGTTCAGACATTTCTAGTTCAAAGAAGTCCATCGAGTGATCTCGATGTAACCAAAGAGTATTAGCCTATATATTTGTCTCCAATCTTAGGTAAAACACTGCTGCTTTGTCCCGAACTTGGGATCGTTTAGTGCATATTCAAAAGTGATGCACTCAGATAAGAATACGGACACCGAGGAGAGTGCATGGACATAAGTGAGGGGGGGAGCACCTACTACAAAAGATGAAAGACAAGGGTGTAGCACTACAGTGTGTATACACTTGTCCTGGCTCAAAATGGACCATTGTATGTGCACTGTACTAGTATAGGTGTCCATGGGTACATTTATACCCCCAGTGCCCTTATGAATAGGGATGATTACCTGTCCCGACTTTGCTCCGGCTGTCACTGGAGGGGTACTAGTACCAAGAATTGGGCCTTTAAGAAGCTGCACTTATCCAAATAGCAATCCCAATTGGAGCCATGCAATTAGGGTTTAGCTTGGATTGGCTGGTTTAGATTCGGCAGAATTGGCCTTGGTTTTAGGTTGGGATGATGGCTGGGCTCAAGTTAGGATTAAATTGAGCAGATTTTCCGCTGAGTGTATCACTTATATTTTGAATCAAGCTTTAATTTAAGTAGTAACACATCGAAAATCCAATCTGGCCCAAATTGGGCAAACCATCTAGAACCATATTGGAACCTAAATTGGGTAGCCAGGCCTGTCCAATGCTGGAGCCCAGCAATCAAAACTACAGGCCCCTACATGGTTAGCCTTGTGGCCATTTTTGGAATGCTCGCTTGGAACCAACTACAGAATACATTTTCAATACCTATAAATGTATTGTATGGCTCTCTGCTTCACTGGCAGATAGGTATAGTGATCACAATGTGGGGATGCTTGCAGCTCTTCGTATTGCTGTAACTGTCTGCTTTGAGGACCTCATATGAATCAACTTTAACACGATCATGAAGAGAGCATATCCTGTTTATATCCTAAACTAAGTGCTAAAATCAATCTTAAGATCTCAAGATAACAAAGTGACACACTAACTAAAACTGATACTCAGCAACGTTTAATCTATAAAGAAAAGGCGAGGAAGCTGTATCTTTTTAGATTGGATTATGTGGAAAATAATTATCATCTGCCTCACACCTGTAAGGCCTACTATATGTAGTGCATCAATAGTACCCCCGTTTGCCAGATGCCGACCTGGGGGGACATCCCCTTCGATCCAGGCATTGAGGTACAGGAGGAGACGTTAAGGTAATACCTGCAGGTTGCTGTTACACCATAGCCCCGCCAATACTGCCTCTGCCCACCGCTCATATCATATTCTACACAGGATCTCTGACCTTTGTTTCTCTCCCATGTCCCCTAACCTTTAAGCAGTGTCTTCACCTGTGTCGCTGAGTGCCATGTTCGACCCATGTATTGAAGACTGACTGACAATAATCTGGTTATATGCCTTGTTTCTGCGTGACACTACCCACCCTCATCTGGTTATGTGCCCTGTTTCCGTATGACGCTACCCTCCCTCATCTGGTTATGTGCCTTGTTTCCGTGTGACGCTACCCTCCCTCATCTGGTTATGTGCCTTGTTTCCGTGTGACGCTACCCTCCCTCATCTGGTTTTGTGCCTTGTTTCCATGTGACGCTACCCTCCCTCATCTGGTTATGTGCCTTGTTTCCATGTGACGCTACCCTCCCTCATCTGGTTTTGTGCCTTGTTTCCATGTGACGCTACCCTCCCTCATCTGGTTATGTGCCTTGTTTCCGTGTGACGCTACCCTCCCTCATCTGGTTTTGTGCCTTGTTTCCATGTGACGCTACCCTCCCTCATCTGGTTATGTGCATTGTTCCTGTGTGACGCTACCCCTCCCTCATCCCCTGGTATTGACAACATAGGCATAGGACACCATCCTCTTCTGGTCCACCTGTGACTGTTATCATGCCCACAAAAAAATAGACGGTCCCCTTGCTTCTTAACCCTGGAATTTAAGTGAATGTTGCTCGATATGAAAACAGAGTCGCAGATGTCACGCATCACAGAGAGAATAAGTGGCGGGTGCTGAGATAAAAGATTGCATGACTTATACACAATCACCTACTTCATGCCTGGCAACCAGATGCCATGACACTAAAATAACCTGAATGTAGTACTCAGGTGGGCGGGGCTGATACCATATGGGGGGATCATGAACCACACAGGTAGCATCAAGTGTGGAGGCTTAGACCACCTGTAGGTGCTGTGATGCTGCACACAAATGACTCTTCCTGTTACATTGTACCTTCCAATGCAACCTGTTATTATATGACATCCACACAGGTACATTCAACTTATACCAAGTGCATTCCAACTGACTAGCTACTCCTGTCACCCATCACACAACGTGTGACAGCATAAGCAAGACCTAAGTTTACGTCACACCTGCCATTTATAACATCCCAAGCCCGACAGAATTATGATGTCGCATTCAGTACCAAGTGCATATATAGGCCCACCACCGTCGTCAGCATCACAATCTGTATGCTGATTAAACGGTCTGATATGGCTGACACTCCCTCCTGCACCCTGGTTATTATTCATTGGATGCCCGGCGTCCTTCCGCCCAGGAGGCACCTCACTGTGTGGGGTGTGAGGGTGTGGGGCCAGGAGCCAATAGGCTCTTCCGGCGGTGACCACATTGTCCCCATCCCTCAGACCACTCGACAGGCCGTCCGGACGTGGTGGCCAGGGTACTTGAGGGGTCTGTGTCCTCGTTACGCGTTCCCTACGTTCCTCTTTGATCACTGGGTAGTATAGGGGTATGGGGTACAGAGGTCAGGCCCAGGCACCACCAGGAGCCATGTGGGAGGACACAGTAAGGCTTTAAGTATTAGGTAGAGAGCGAATAAACTTCCCAAAGGCTTTTTGCTTTGCTCCCTGGTCAGCAGTAATAGGGCCTATTCATATGCTTTATTAACCAGTATTAAAGGAAATGATAAATCTTCTCATCTAGATAATATTCTGGATCTCAAAATGCATAGAACTCCTCCTACTTCGCCGATAATGTGAATCTAGATGGTAGCAATCCCTAGGGACAGCCTAACAAATTAGTGCAGCGTGACTTAAGGTAGTATACACAAAGGAGAAAATGTGTTATGTTGTGTGATAAAGTTTACTCAGAGTATATGGTGCTAGTGGCTACAAGATCACGCTTAGGAAGTTAGGTCTAATGCTACATAGACCTCGTGCAAAATATCAACTTCTTACATAGAACAGGCTTTACACATCATCAGCCATCATCAGACAATAGTAATCTGACTTTCTGGGAAAGCATACAAAGGTGCGGCTTCCAATGGAAGTATATTTCCTTGATTTAGACCAGAGGTTAGGAACCATACCGATCTAAAACCACGTGTTGTAGGGTTGAGGGCAGTCGGTAGAGGGTCAGAACTAATGCAATTAAACATGGCTGTCGACCAAACTACAAAGCTCAGCAGTTTCTACCCCGCCCCCTGATATTTGAACTGGGAGAGAAGGGGGGTAGATGTGTAGATCTATAGAGACCCAGGCCTGTTCACGACCACTCAGTATATATAAAGGGATTAGCATCAGCACTTTGCATAACGCACCTGACTATAGTGACACTCCATATGTACAGAAGCCATTGCTGCTGTCTGATATGCACCATAAAGAAACGGAAACGGAAGCCCGCATGGTGACAGTGGTATATGGTTCACCCTCTCCCTCAGCTAGTCCTTTGTCGGCGCCTCGACCAACAGAAACCCTCCACAATCAAAAAAAAAGAAAGAAAACGCCGGTCTATTCCTCAGTAGTTGGGACTACAGAGTAACCGTCGGACTGTGCACGTTTTTCTTGTTACACTGGTGTTCTGCCTTCAAAGGGGATTGAGCTGCAGATAGCTTAAGTGACAAAATGTGATGAGGTAGGCAGTCCATCGATCAGCTTGCACATTCCTATGCAGATCTATTGTACCTGTCATGGAGAACCTCCTTCTCAGTACATAATTTGAGATTTGCCTCACGAACATCACGACGTCATGAGGTAATGTTAGAGAGGGCAAAAACCGGGCAAAAGGGCGTGCAGAGAAAGGACATGAATCTGAAGCTTATGAATACAAAGCAGGGCAAGACATTTAGTTGTATGCACCCGTCATTGTACATCTTATAGCACAAGTGCACTTATGCACGCAGAGTAAACCGTACTATATCATCATGGTATATACGATGTGGGCATCCTCGTTGTGGTCGTACTCAAAGACCTAGATACTGAAAAGTTCTATGGTGCTAAGTCATTTTATCTGTATGCATGCTGGCATGGTAATGTCAACAGACACCTTTAAAAAAAGATGTCATGTACCTTGTACTTGGCATGTTTAATGGCACGCACACAATGGGCGAATTCTTGCGAGACACTCATAAAACACAAGATATATTTCTGATTCTCACATCCAGATCAATACAGAGCGCGTATCCACGTGAGTAGTATATAAACAGTTGTTTTAATCGGGCAATGGCATTATGCCTACGTTATGCTGTTGGGATATACACGTGCAACGTTTTGCTGTGTGGTGTAGGTCGAGAATATAATGTGCGGTGGAAGGCTATCCCTCCTTTTCCCAACAACATGTGTACATGTTGATGTGGGATGTAGGGATGTAGTCATTCAATGCTTGTATGGTACTGCGTGGTGTAGGGAAATCCCTACAATGATTAAATGGTAATCTGTGATCCAGGGCTACCCCTACAATATTTGAATGGTAATGTGTAATATGGGACAATCCCTACAACAGTCACAACTATGACATGGTGTAATATAGGACAACCCCTACAATATTCATATGGTATTGTGTGATGTAGGGCAATCCCTACAATATTCATATGGCATTGTGTGATGTAGGGCAATCCCTACAATATTAATATGACATTGTGTGTTGTAGGGATATCCCTACAATATTCATATGGCATTGTGTGTTGTAGGGAAATCCCTACAACATTCACATGGCATTGTGTGTTGTAGGGAAATCCCTACAACATTCATATGGCCTTGTGTGTTGTAGGGAAATCCCTACAATATTCATATGGCATTGTGTGATGTAGGCCAATCCCTACAATATTCACATGGCATTGTGTGATGTAGGGCAATGCCTACAATATTCACATGTCATTGTGTGATGTAGGGCAATCCCTACAATATTCATATGGCATTGTGTGATGTAGGGCAATGCCTACAATATTCATATGGTATTGTGTGATGTAGGGCAATCCCTACAGTAGGTATATGGCGTTGTGTGACATAGGGCAATCCCTACAATATTCATATGGCGCTGTGTGAGGGCAATCCCTACAATATTCATACGGCGTTATGTGTTGTAGGGCAATCCCTACAATATTCATAATTATGGTGCTGTGTGACATAGGGCAATCCCTACAATATTCATATGGCGTTATGTGTTGTAGGGCAATCCCTATAATATTCATATGGCGCTGTGTGATGTCGCTCATCCCTCAGGATGTCTACATACGGTTCTGTGTGATGTGCAGTGCAGACCTCTGATTACGGCCTGTTCTGGACCTGGAGGAGGGAGGGGTCTGCGACCCCACATCCGTGAGGCGCATCGGGTGAGGCCAATTGTGGGCCACCCCCTGTCCACTACAAAGCAGCCTACCAGCCGGTGCGTCAGTCTCGTCATGTGTCAGCCCACTGGTAATGGGCTCACATGTCGGCGACTGTCACAAACTAGACCTGACATCTCCACAGCAGGCCCTCCTACAGTATAATATACACCTCTCATATGCACTCTATATGACACTATTTTATTTACACTTAAGGCTTTGTTATACAGGAATTATCGGCATTAATGACTGACTGAAAGATAATATGTCTCATATTTGTTTTATGAATGGCAAAACCCAGGAGACAACACAAAACGTTTGGGATATGACACGTACATGATAATGGTGTGCTTAATTAAATGTGCAGCCAAAAAGCTAACTTTTTTCTACAATCCAACACCACATCTTCCATGAACAGACGAATGGAGTTCGTGCCTTCTTCCCACCACCTAATGATACAGCCCAATAACCCCAATCGCTATAGATACAACAAAAATGTGTTTCTGGACACTCAACCGACCATAGCAGAGCAGGGCCGACCCTGTGTATGTTGATGCCATTCCAAATAATGTCCGGAAAATCGCCCTTCTTTCCATGTCAGGGAACAAACTAAAATATTACACATGCCACTCCATGGTAAAAAATAATAAATTTTGGGAAATTAATACAATTGAACACAGGAATGCCATACAAAGGATTGCATCTCTTATCAAATGTAAAAAAAGACACGACCTAATGACCTTAGTTATTCAGAGCATGTTATCAGAAACCATTTCTTTTTGAATTTGGCCTAACACAACCAATACCTTTTTCCTCTCCCTCCATTAAAGAGGCGTGTCAGTGTCTCCCCAAGCTTCATTTATTTCGAGTCAATTGGTAATCAATAGCTCAGCTTCCGTCTGTCCACCTCTGGGGGGCTGAATGTACCATTCTCCAAGGGGCCATTTAATTAGGTCGCTATGACGTTATCGTTGAAGCCTCCCCGGTTTGGAAGCTTGTTCGGCCGGAGGCTGACCGGTGGGCAGCCCCTGGGAACGGACCCCTACCCGCCAGGCTCGTTCTTAATTCTAGCCTGTTTTCCGCGAAATTGCCTCTTCCAGAAAATAAACGGGGGAACTTAATTGAGGCCACCGCTGACACGATTTGTCCAAACACCCCCTCGTGGGCCTGACTTGTTCAGTGTTAGAGAAGTCTCACACTATAACTTGTGTGGAAGCAGCTGTATACTCCAGTAGGTGTTATCCTCACTCTTGGTATCAGCACACTGGAGACTGGAGGAGGCCAACATAATTTTGACTAAGATACCAGAGTGTTATTGGCTGGAATTGTTTCCTTTATACTGTCAAGATTCATAGACTGGTATCCCGTTTCAGGAATATTATCATTTGACTGATTGACGATATACATTCAAGTGGAATGATCAACAATACTCTATGTTATCGTACCGATGGTATTTGAGCTTTTAAAAAAAATCATTTTGGTGACAAATGGCCGGCTGATTAGGGCCATGAGATGAAGATCAGATTACCTTGGAAGGCGACAATGGAAACCTTGAACATGGCCACTGGGAATCCCTATCTGTCTTAAAATAGCCCCAAGGAATATTAGATATCTAGTCATCATGAGTGTTCTGAGAGCTAGACGTACACTGTTAGGAGTAAGTGGTGTAGCTGCACAGTATAAAATGAGTTATAGTGCATTCCAATAGTAATACCTATTGTGCTCAGTAGAGACTCAAACCCAGGACCTCCTGTGTGTAGGTTTTACAGTAGGT
This sequence comes from Harmothoe impar, assembly GCA_947462335.1. NCBI lineage: Eukaryota > Metazoa > Annelida > Polychaeta > Phyllodocida > Polynoidae > Harmothoe > Harmothoe impar. The sequence continues at coordinate 44,629,896 of OX381710.1, forward strand.
GAGTGTAGCAGAACATTATGTAATAGTGGAAACCAAAAATATGTCCTTTAATACTGTATAATTATCTACAGGATATCTCACTGTGCAGCTACACTAATTTCTGACAGTGTAACTACTGCAACATGATTGGTATAGCCTCGTCGGCCAATTACAACGACCTTTGCTGTTATGCACTGAGACCTAATGCCTTGCAATGAGTTGCTATATATAACTTGTCAGTATGTCAATAGTGAATACCACCCATCACATATAATTGGCAATGGCTAGAAGCATGAATGTAAGGTAAAACAATCCTGTTAGCTTCTCAGTATTACACGCATCACAGCTTGTAATATATATATATATATATATATATATATATATATATATATATATATATATATATATATATATATATATATATATATATATATATATATATACATATATATATATATATATATATATATATATGTATATATATATATATGTCTGAAGAAGGAACTCATTGCTTTCAATTAAATCCCATTTAACCGTATCGAAGTTGTATTCGATAGCCAGCTCATTTTGAAATATCATATGTATTAGTCCGGGGTATTAGTCTACTATCGGTGCCGACCACGTTATGTTCCTCCTGGTCAACGTCAACGTCTACGTCATGTTCCTCCTCGTCAACATCTTGGACACTCAAATTCTGCTGAGCTGTATCTTTGTGGTGTCAATAAATCAATCTATACCTCAACAATGCAACACTCCACACGTAAACCACAACTATTCCATTCTACTTTTATGTAAAATAAATACAATAATATTATAATTATATCTAAAAAAAAAGCTACTTACCTTTGGTAAGAAGAGCAGGCCTAGCAAGCCTGTGGTGGAGAGGATGATAAGGGCGGAGACCACGGCATAGGAGAGTGTGGGCCGGTCGGTGAGGATGCTGGAGAGGGCCACCACGGTGACAGACATGAGGACGACGTTGTAGATGTTCATGCCGATGTATTGTGAGTCGTTAAGGACAGGGATCTTGACGTGGCGCGTCTCCCACGCCATGTAGACGCCGAACAGCAGGAGGAGACCCTTGTAGGCATAGAAGGCGCCCAGCCATTTGTCCAGGTGCGACGAGTCACACTTGGCCAGCTGGGGAATGTAGAGAAGGTCAATGTCTTCTTCAGACGGCTGTGTGGGAAGAGAGAATGATAAACAACTTTCAAATTTGCAAGATATTACTTTCCGATTCCTTATAAACATTGATAATCTTTCTGATTCTTCGGGTGAAAAGATGCATGTAACCCTTGCAAGGAAGGCGATATAACATACATGTTATTTTTTTGTTAAAAATACTTTTGAGTGTGTTATGGATATTGTGAAATACCGGTACCCTTGCGTTTTCTCCACACGTTTAATATTTTCTCCTGTTACGTTAAAAATCAAATTGGTAATTAATTTAGACCACTCTGACGTATATTGTTCATATGATACCTTAAAAAAATAGTATAGCTAATTTTCTACCCATTTAGCTTTCATATTAAAACAGCTCCGGGGTGGGGGAGATATAGACTTTAATGGATTTACACTAGTGAAGCAATGTGTTTAAGAGGCTGCAATATTGACATCAATTATACAGTCACCCTGTGCACAGTGACTGGACATGGGCCAACGTGCCACTCGAAGCACCTAGCATGGGCAAGCTTAATTAACTCCTCTACCTCCCCCCTCCCCAAGATGTCCTCGCTTTGTCTGGCTTAATTAAGGACCCCTGGCACGCGCTGGGGAGAGGAGACCTGGCTCAGTCAATAGAGCATCAGACCCCGAGCCCTAAAGACCCAGGATATAGAGACTCCTCTGGGCCCACCAACTCAGAGGGTTTAATTAAATGGATTCTGGTGCTAGACCATGTAGACGCTGTGTAAGAGGTCATGGCAGGGTAGGCCCATTCTCGCTTTGGTCAGGCTCTGTGTAAGCGGGTGACCAATAACGTTTATACAAACCCAATGCCTTATATAAGTTATCATTCCCCAGCCAGTCTTTAGATCAACCCAATTCCCTTTACACAAGTTTATTACCCTCCCAAGGCCCTCTGCCCACTGTGCACATGTTCATTACTCTCCCAAGCCCCTCTGCCCCCACTTTTAACTATGTTGGAGAGGTACATGGATTGGGAATTGTGTGTATCATATTAGAGAATCTTAGAATATTTTGGGGGACTCAAACATATTCAGCCCCCCCCTCCGGTGTCATGGGGGAGGGGGGGTTGGGCCCCTTACCTCCGCTTTTTCCGATGCCACTGGGCTACACTGGTGATAATCAATTGCTCTTTAAGCTAAAGTCAAACCATTACAACGTGTAAAGAACACATAATTGCTGACAAAGTGCACCAGGTCACCTTTTTGTTAGCTGGGCCTTTTTTATATGTCCTTGCATGTGTGCAAATGGGTTGGGGTGATTCTAAATAGTTTCTGGAAATAACCTCTTTAAATGATGTATATAGAAATAACCAAATACACAATAGCTATTTCAGTGCCATGCACCCATGTCACACCGGTTGTGCTGACACTACTATATAAAAATTATGGTGCCATGTTACCAGACTGCCGTCAAATAGTTTTAAAAGTGGAAAAGATTTAGTAATGTAGAATGAATTGCTCAAGACTTTATTGGAAATAGGGGTTCGTACGTGTGAGTACATTTTCATTAAAACCCATCGGACAGGCCTGCAAGTGATTTATGTATCCAGGCATCCATATGAGGAAACACAATCCCAGCTCCACCTATCATCTTTCGTCACCATTACGTGATCTGGAGCATTTTTTGCGGCCTCCCGGCTAGGTGTTCTTAACAGGACACCTTTGATCGTTGGTTTTGTTTGAATAAAACATTTAAAGCGCTGGGGAGTTTCAGATGTTATTTGCTCTTCACTGCAAGAACAGCACAAGATGTACTTAGAGTGAAATGGTTTAATATCTCTGAATCAAAAACGTTAACAAAACTTTCAGAATCACACATGAAATTATTTAATCGGTTAGGCCAGTATTATAATCAGCAATTAATGTATCCCAAATGAATGTGCTGAATAAATTTGTAATCGAATACTGGCTTTATTATTAGAGAAACGGCTAAAGTCGTAGGTCTATTTTGTTCTTAAGTTATAGCGGCACCATTGCCAGTAATGTCTTAATATTCAGTTTCATATTACATCCATATATTGAAGACGGTGCAGACTGCTCTAGTAATATAAGCAAGACGGCCAGAGATGTGTTTAGAGAAAAATGAATGTAACAACTGAACACCTTCTACTGCACTCTGGGACGAGCCGCAAAGAATGCGGAAGAAAGACTCTACCCAGCATTTTCCGGCATGACTTTTGTGAACAGAAGCGGAGGGAGAGGGCTAGGCAAAAGAAAATTACTTGCCACTGGCTTTGTCATTGCTACACAGAGAATTCCAGGGGAGGCTGTGCCTTGCGGTTTCCATTCTAAAACCGCTAATCTCAATCTGGGCATCTGCTCTGAGAGGTTGCATCCCTCTCTTCCCATTAGAGATGAAGATGTATTTAAATGGGTTTAATGGGTTTTGATGTGATTGTGGTAATTTGTCTGATGACAAGGCTTGGGAGAGCTGGGACTGTAAGGTGGGTATAACACGACAGTGATGCCCTGGAGAATAGTCTCACTGCATGGGAGCCAAACATAGATTTTAACACATGTGCTGGGACAGATCATGGGATCGTAGCATATGAGACTTCGTACGGCAGCATTTCGATATCCCAGTGGGCACAGGACATTAGATCAACATTGATATCTGATTGTCAATGTTGATCCAATGTTGATTCAATATTGATTCAAAATAAAACTGAATTGTGTGCTCATCGGGATTGTATATGGTTTGTCTTGTTCGCATCAGTTTTGAAATGTGGTTTCATCAAGAATGGTGACTAGGATGATATTCAACCGTAATCTTTCTGGCCTAATACTGTACACTCAAACTAGCAAACTATTTAGATAGGGTGATTGACGTATGTGTTTGGTAAACCGGTAGGCCTATAATCATCAAGTGAATAACTACTATAGTCACAAAAGGTGGTAAATAAGAGGCTGATGTCATATCTGGAATCGAACAATCTACTCGATAAAAACCAAGGCGGGTTCAGACAGGGGCACTCCACTATAGAAACAGTAGTATATTTCACAGACCAAATTTATAAGGGGCTAAACAAAAGGAATTATACACTATCTACACTAATCGATCTAAAAAAAGCTTTTGATCCCGTAAATCACTTAATATTAATAGAAAAATTGCAAAAATTAGGGGTGGGAGGAAATTTATTAAAATGGATTGAAAATTACCTTACAAACAGAAAACAAAGAACGTTTGCGAATGGGAAAAATTCACAAGAGGGAAATGTTCTGTGTGGAGTACCCCAAGGGAGTATATTAGGCCCTACCCTGTTCTTGGTCTATATAAATGACCTAAAAAATGTGCTCAAAAAGTGTGATTCTTATTTATATGCTGACGACACAGTAGTCACCATTACCGGTAACAATCTTGCACAACTAACAACACTGATGGAGGAGGACCTGGCACTGCTCAATACCTGGTTTAGAAAAAATAAGTTAACGTTAAATACTAAGAAAACGAATTATATTATTTTTGGCCTTAGAAGTAAATTAAAGGAAATTTTAAATCATAGACTAATGCTAGCAGGTACCCAAATCGAGCGCTGCCTCAGTGTGAAATATCTGGGTATTATGCTAGACCAGGTACTAAATTTTAACATGCAAGCAGAAATAGCGTTTAAGAAAATAGTATACAAATCCTATATGACTGCTAGGTTGAGAGATGTACTGGATAATGTTACAATGCTTAATATCTATAAAACGATGGTCCTCCCCCATGCAGACTATGGGGATATACTATACGATGTGGCAAATGAAGCAACCCTGAATAAATTGCAGATTGTCCAAAATAAATCCCTGAGGAAATGTCTCGGTTTGGACTATATGTACCCAACCATTCTCACTCACCAAGAAGCCAAAATCTCCAAACTACATCCACGCAGAATAATGCATCTATGTAATTTTATGTTTAAGCAAAAGGAAAATGTTGAAATTGTGAATGTTAGGAATGTCAGAACCCGAGCTCACGATGCCTTGTTATTTACTACTGTAAAGCCAAAAAATGAAACATGTAAAAAAAGTGTGCTCTATAGAGGCGCCATGATATGGAACAACCTCAGTGTAGAAGTCAGAGCCATTGAAGACTATGAAGAGTTTAAACTAAATAGGAAAAAATGGTTGGGAAGCACAAATTATATGTTATAGTCAACGCCCACCCTCCCCTTACCCCCCTATACAAACTTCCAGAAAGGTTACTGTGATACTATGTCTATTTTACTAAGTAAAATAAACTCCAGAATTGTATTGGAAGAAATTGAAATTTAATATTGCAATACATACTGTGATAATGGTAGTTAGTCTAGGAGTAATGCTACTTTAAAGTATTTAATGTGAGTAAAAAGAAATGTTAAAATTGTGATAATAAGTTAAAGTGGGTATATCCGATTTTCTACCAAATTCTAAATTTCTCATAAAGATGTTCCAAATACTGTAAAAGTATATTATTAATAGGTTGGGGGACATCAAAATGGTATACGTGGCCAGTAACAGCTCTGAAAGTGGGTCCCATTGGGCCCAACTATGGTATTTACAGTGTATTTTCAATGGGAATAATAAAATCGTGCACGATTTTATTCAAAAATGACCATAAATTGGGCAATAAAATCAGATTTGGACAAAATGGCAAGGAATAAGGAGAAATGGAATAGATAGGAAGGGAAGTATGTTATCTGTGAACATCCTGGCTCAATTTTAAGAAAATCTATTTTTGAGCCCAAATTATCGGATGTACTAACTTTAAGAGTTTACCGGTACACGGGGTGCCCGCCCCATACTATCCAACCCTACATTATTAGAGATTGGGTCTCGAATAATGAGGAATAGTAGATTGAATATATGTATGTTGACTTATGATACACTTTATTTATGATATGATGTTATTACAATAACTGGTTATTACATGTGTTTAATATGTAATTTAGAGGTTGCGTTGTATAACAATCGTATTATACATTTTATAAGATGTGAAACTATTTAGACTCGCACTCAGTTGACTGTAAAGGAATACTCATCGAGCTGTATAAGTTCTTTTCCTTACAGTATAAATAAACGGGATAGTATATTTATACTTTCTCATACTCAAAAAAAAACAATCACTTAGACTGCAGTTTTTACTTATTAAACCAGTTGAATAACTGAGTAGCTCTTGTAGTAACCATCAAATAGGTAATTTTATCAGCTGAATCACTAACCTATTGATAAGTTGAGTGAGTCTTGATTAATTATAATCAGCTAAGCCATGTGCCTACTTCAAGTAACCATCAACTGAATAATTTTACCGGTCAGGATCAACTGAGTTATTTTACCAGCGACCATCAACTGAGTTATTCTACCAGCGGCTACCGTCAACTGAGGCATTAATCATGTTGATGGACTGTTTCATTCTACCAGTCACCATCAACTGAGTCATCCTGCCAGCTACCACTATAGTGGAGTCACTGTATCAGACACCACCAACTGAGTCATCCTACCAACTACCACTATAGTGGAGTTACTGTACCAGACACCACCAACTGAGTCATCCTGCCAGCTACCATTATAGTGGAGTCACTGTACCAGACACCACCAACTGAGTCATCCTGCCAGCTACCACTATAGTGGAGTCACAGTACCAGATACTACCAACTGAGTCATCCTGCCAGCTACCATTATAGTGAAGTCACTGTACCAGACACCATCAACTGAGTCATCCTGCCAGCTACCACTATAGTGGAGTCACAGTACCAGATACTACCAACTGAGTCATCCTGCCAGCTACCATTATAGTGGAGTCACTCAACCAGACACCACCAACTGAGTCATCCTGCCAGCTACTACTATAGTGGAGTCACAGTACCAGATACTACCAACTGAGTCATCCTGCCAGCTACCATTATAGTGGAGTCACAGTACCAGATACTACCAACTGAGTCATCCTGCCAGCTACCATTATAGTGGAGTCACTGTACCAGACACCACCAACTGAGTCATCCTGCCAGCTACCATTATAGTGGAGTCACAGTACCAGATACTACCAACTGAGTCATCCTGCCAGCTACCACTATAGTGGAGTCACAGTACCAGATACTACCAACTGAGTCATCCTGCCAGCTACCACTATAGTGGAGTCACAGTACCAGATACTACCAACTGAGTCATCCTGCCAGCTACCACTATAGTGGAGTCACAGTACCAGATACTACCAACTGAGTCATCCTGCCAGCTACCACTATAGTGGAGTCACTCAACCAGACACCATAAACTGAGTCATCCTGCCAGCTACCACCAATTGAATGCTTTTACAAGTCACGATGATCAAGTTAGTCATTAATCAGTTGGTCCTTGTAATGATAGTTGTCACAGCAGCATCATATCATTGTAGATGAGGTGCCGACACACGCCACACCCAGATACTTCAGTAGTGTGGGAACTTTGATATTTCGGCAGCCGATAATCAGCTAAGTATTTACTTCCGAGGTCCAGGGCTGGCTCATGTGCTGTCTGCTCCAACGCCTCCGAGTTAGTTTTTGTTATAGCAAGAGAAGATACTTGACCTTTTACCTCCGGTCTAGCTCGAGGTTAGGACGCAACGAAGATGATTATTTTAATACTCTTCGCTGTTGGGTGCGTTGTGCCTGGCTTCCACATTCCAGGGCCATCGTTTATCTATACACGGAAGTAACTATTCTATTTTAGACCTCACCTAGCTCGCTGTCACTGTTTTCAGTAACATTTTGATTATGGACTGTCTATGCATTAAATGTCGTATTACGACTTTGTAAGGAAAACCCGTTGATGAGATGGGAATTTTTAACGGTGTAACAATCTTAGCATTAGTGGGATAGTCTCGCATTTCTAACATATACTATGTGGCTTTGTAATGATCTAGTTTTATGTGCTGTCATGCGATCCTTTGATATGCTCTGTGATTTTATTGACATCTTATGTGGCAATGCTGCTTATTGCCGGTTGTTGTGTACAAAACGTTATTCATACTGCATCATTTCAAAGTGATTGCTACCAGTTTTAATGCAACAGAATACAACATAAATTAGATGCACACCGTATCTGCATTACTCTAATAACTTGATTAATTGCATTTGGGAAATGACATGTCTGCATCCCTTGTTTGCATCTGTAAAACCCCTGTGCACATACCTCCCAATAAGAACATTACTTCCAGAAGGAGGAGTCATTTTGACTGACCTATATTCTTATTGCAATGTGTGATTGTATGTAATAACGCTTCTTTGTTGTTCTTTTGGCTACATTGTACATGACAAAGGGACAAAGGGTATTGTCTGAGCCAAGTCGCAGTGGTTATCTATGCCTTTGGGTTTGGGCGTGGCATGGCCGAAGATGGGTTGGATGAGAAGACACAATATTGATTCAGAAGCATGGTTGGCAGGTGGGGGTGCGTTCTGTACCCTAACTACATTGCATGTGTTGGTACCCAGCCACACCTAGTACCCTCATATCTAGGGTGCGTTAACTGCCCTGGCCATGCATGGCTGAATTCACCAGAGGTTTGCATAAGGAAATGCTAACTATTGGTGGTCATTCCCATTTTAGACAACACATCCTACCCCAGTTTTCCTCCTGCAGCACACTCCCTAAATATTACCTTATTACCAACAACCTAACATAGTTTTGCAGCCAGCACTACCACACCTTTATACAGCCATATACTACTGTATGCACTGCCCACTGTGTCTTTTATAATATGAATGCTATGATTTAATGTGGTACACTCAAGAGTACTATTAATTTCCCTCCTGCTTCAGTGTGGCCACTGTCTGGTACTCTCACCTCCACAATAACGACTACATCAGCAGTAATGGATACCACTACTATTTCTATCTGCCCACATCTTGCTGGCCATGGCTGTTTTTGTCAGGGTCCTCTTTCATATCTACAAGTTTAACGTAACCGCTCCTCTCGCCAACTATATTCTATTCTCATCTCATTTCCATAATTATTCCTGATTCGCCACAGCCACACCCCACGGGGCTCTACTTTTGTGATTATGAGGATTATTTCTATGTAAACTATACCGCTTTACTCGTCTCTGTTACATGATTGACCTTTCTACCAATGCTTCGGGAATGCACCAGTGACTATCCGACCATAATTATAGGCATGCACACTTTCAACATAATCCACATCCAGTGTTACCTTTTATGATACGTACAACCCTATCCCCTTGTATGCACCGCTTAAAGGGCCGGTGCTGCCGCTGGGCAGCATCTAAATACCCCTGAAAACCGCTGTTGCCCTTGGGCAGCATAAGTGTTGCCTTGGGCAGTAAAACAATCAAAGGTACCCTATAAAACAAATATTGAGCATTTTTGAAGCAATCCAAAACTTGTTTTACATACTATGTCTTCTTGTCAGGAAAGTGTAAATTCTGCAACTAATACAACATATTTCAACCCATACCCCGGGGCAGCATCTATGTGCCTATTTGCACATATTCTGATGGTATAGGGCCGGTGGTTGAGGCCCAAATTACATTTTTCAGGGCCATGAGTTAATTATTGAGATAAACTACCTCAAATGATTAAAATCTCACCCTGTCAATGTTGACCTTCGACATCATTCTCCGGCACTTCCATCCTTCGAGTTATTTCTCCAGTCACCCATCCCGGGCCCTTACTAAGCAATGCAGTGTAGGCTTAATCCCGTTTCCCCCAAACACTTTCACTCTCACCATCTCGCATAACTCTTAGTTGTAGCCACATCTTCTTTCCTAATGGCCACTATCCACTGGGCTCTAATCGACCGAAACTACATAGGAAATGTCTCGTATCGCTCAATCGGCCGAAGTTCCCCAGTGGACGGTGGGCATAAGCACAATTATAGTCACATAGTGTCATTTCTGTCGACTAAACCATTATTACACTCAGGGTCCATCTTCATGAGTAGTGCTGCGCAGCCATGGTCCCTCCTCCCTACTGCGCCAAGTCCCTACCACAGTCCCATTCCCACAGTGCCATTACCAGTAGCTCCATTCAGCCGTGGTTTACAGGGCTCACCGGGACGGAAACTTGGCTGCCAGCTGATAAATGTGTGTTTTATTATCATACCTCTCCCCAGTGGTGGGCGTTGGACTGTACCTGGAGCTACAGGTAAAAAAAAGAATAAGAGGAAAAGGGGAGTGAGACTTTCCTACACCGACTACTCCCAAACCGTGTCAGTCAATATTGGCAGTGGTTTGACTGTGGTTATTGGGGGATTCATCGTCCGTGTGGTAGACCTTCCCAATAGGTCTTGTTATTTCCTTTTAGTGTCGGAACTTATTCCAGTTTATATAGGGCCCCAAACCACAAGCTGTACCAGTACCAGTTTACATACTTGGAATGAAGAACACAAGCATGTATAGGATAAGTGATGCTCATATCAGGACTAGGGGTTTAACCGATCATTAACATATAGATCTTAGTTTAACCTAATACTGGTGATCAGGCCTAAAGGAATGGTCATTTCAACAAAAACATTATGGAATCAACAAAGGTTTTCACTTGATAAACGACAGTGTGCTATGCCAAAAATATCTCAATATACATCTGATTTAGTCCAGCTTTGACCATTGGCTATGCGAGGACATGGGATTTATAATGGAGAAGTAAGGTGTGACAAAGTTCTGCCGTTCTGCTTAGCACTCTGTTAGATCCTGAAGCATTTCGGTGGTCCAGAATGTCACAGGGACGTCATAGGAGCCTTACTCAGTGAAACACTGATGTATATATGTATACAGCACCCATGATATCAGATAGGTGCACTGAAAACTACTATTTTAATCCATCCATTGTAGTCGATAAAATAGCAAATTTGTGGAGTAAGGTAATGCACTTTACTTGATTGAAATAGTGATTGAAATATTAGTAGCAGAGTGAATGTTAGTTATGCGCTCCCCACCGTAAACATACCTCATATCATACTAATGGATGGGAGAAGTATCACCAATGTAAAGTGACTATAGCTGGGACTCCACTACCCGATCTTCTCATCTGATCGGACCTATTCTCACAAATCGGACCCAAACAGATTGCAAATATAAACAAACCCTGAAGCATAGGGTTGTTTATATTTACTTCTGTTTGTGTCCGATTTGTGAGAATGGGTCAGATCTGATGATAAAATCGGGTAGTGGAGTCCCAGCATATAATTATATATCTGTGCCCGAATCGCTATCTATGTGAGTCATGTCAGTTTGACACATCGCCTTAGAGCTGATGCAGCGTATTGTGTCAAGCGAACAGCACACCACGAATTTTACTGTCTAACTTAGAAATATTATTTAATACTATATAATTATGAGGATATTTCTAATACCCTTAGCCCGTATTCTATTCAGGGGCTTACAATTTAGGTTGTCATCGAGTTTTATATGGGACGCAATATTGCGATAGAGATGTCTTTATGGCAGCATTAAAGGGATATTTTACGATGGTCTATGTACGGCATGCAGGCAAAAATAACAAAACATATTTCACCCTGTCCTTGTCTGTTATAATAAGAATAAAATTACCGGCCAATTCAAAATAACTCTAACAATATAATTAATTTTAGAGGAAAAAGTTTCAGGACTTTCAGGTGAATAAGTGTGATCATCACCCAAGACGAAAGGGTACGATGTGTCATCATAGGTCCTGCTGTTGCCCAATTGTAGCCGAGTCCGCCAAAACAACGATCACACTAACATCAATAGACAATATAATATCTTGAAGACTTGGCGTCCCTGGGGACCAGCTTGGGCATATTCCCTCCTGGAAATTATCATTATCCTTAGGCCCTAGATTGTCTTTCTGCTCGACGCTATAGTAATAACTTACCACGGATGTGAAGTTTGTGACGGAGCGATGCATGGGGTCGATAGAGACCCAGAGCCCGATGATGAACACGTCTACGATGAGTAGGGCCACGACGATGAACAGCAGCTGGGTGTCCTTGAGCAGCTGTGAGCAGAACAGAGCAAGTGTGAGCAAATCATTATTGGACGTTTAGTTTAATTCTCTTGGCCCCGCCCCTCGCTCCTCTCATACAATCCCTTTTTTTCAAATGAAAGAATTCAACAATGGAAATGGTAACGACAGTTTAACTCTCTTGGCCTTCTCCCTCTCATGCAGTTATAATTTTTTCCAAAGGATAGAATGTTACGATGGAAATGGTAATGTCTATATGGGGCTGATGGTTAGATGAACGCACAGGTGCTAACCTAAAAAGAATTTAAGTGTGAATAAAAACCTATGCTTGTCCTAGAATGAGGACATTGCAGCGCAAACGGTATCTGTATGGTATCGGTGTCATGCTGAAGCAGATGGTTATCATCAAGGGTGAAATTGAGCAGACCCGCATTTGTCACAAAAATCGCAGGACGGATGGATTACATTTTGCCATCCAGTGAATGGATTTGACCCTTGACCCTTGAGGGACCATGGGAGACAGACGGCCCGACAATGAGGTAGGCCGACTGGAAGCAATGCATAGTATATAAGAATGAGCGATGCAAAGCACCAGAGTGGGAGATATTTCATGTTTGGGAATACATCAAAGTAATATGACCAAGGCTGGACCTGACTGTAAGACCATAGGACTGCAAGACCATAGGACTTGGGTTGAACAGGAAGGGCACAGAGGTCCCACGATAACCGAGGGCAGGGGACCCTAGTCTGGCCATAGATAGGGGAAGACCCTGCAGACAGAGAAAGTTGGTTTTGGGCTACACTTGCTGATAACCGGCATCAGCTGCGCCCAACAAGTCAATGCAACGCCCCAGCGGTGTAATCATGTGCCTTAAACGATCCGTCGGCGACGCGCATGTGAATTTATTGCCAGCCGCCTCTGGCCGATCTGATGAAAGACCCATTTGTTTCCGGTAATCAGGATTGATTCGGCTGGGAGTGGATGCTCCCTACAGTAGGCCCCCGGCACCTACCCACCAGGCGTCACCACCAGTCAACAGCCGTGTGCGCGCAAATGACATGTAATTCTAGAAATCAAAGACTGGGCCTGCCTTCCTTATGTCTCTTTTTATTGTAGAGATGAAGAGGACAATGGACATTTTAATGCATGGAAAATGAGCTGCGCCGTGAGTCTTTTATTGTAAGGTTTTAGCTCGAAGTACATACATTATATATATAGTAGGTGATATTAATCCAAATGGCAATACTAGTAATTTGTGGGAATTAATGTTTTATGCTATACAGGGTGCATGGAGTTGATGCACTATTCATTTACCTTTCCGGCATGTGAACATTATGCAGGGCAATGTCCCTCCTAGCAGGGAGTATTATATCATAGATAAAGAACCGTTAATTCAGAATATAAGACTACACAACGATGGAGGACTTTGGCATATGAAATGGCGGTAGACAGGAACTTCCATTAACGGGCCTTTTGGGCAAGCGTTATTCGCACGCCCACAGGGTGTGAATAAGAGCTCTTATTCACACACTGGGTAGAGTCTGAATGATAGTTTTTATTCCCACACCACATAGGGTTGCGTTACAGGTCTTATTGGCACCCTACATACGCCTATAGGGTGTAGATTGGTGTGTGGAATAGAGTTCTTCTTCACACCCTATAGAGGGTGCAAATAGGCATTGTTATTCACACAACCATGGCATGTGAATAATGATCCTTATTCCCACACCAAATAGGGTGCAGGAAAGACTAAATGTAAAAATCCATGGCTATTACCAATAGCCTCGTGGAGCAGTAGGTACGATGCCTGCCTCTTGTGTTGGAGGCCACAGTTAGGTTCCAGGACAAGTCACTTTTGTTCTCTGCTAAAAACGTAAATGTGTGTGTGGGGGGGGGGGGGGGGAGTTAGGCCTGGTGTTAAGATTATCAATTTTAAGATGATTAATTTTAAGATTATCGATTTTTAAGATTATCAGAAGATTTTAAGATTGGAAAGTTTTCCTTGGAATCCCTGTAGTCCTACAACTTAGCGTGGCAATAACAGCTTCTATATACACCCCATACGGTGTGGGAATAAGAGTTATAACCCACACCCTCCCCAGTGTGCAAATAAGCATTCTTATTCGCACATTCCCTACATAGGGTGCTAATAACCCCTCTAATTCACACCCCACACAGTGTGGGAATAACAGCCCTAATTCACACCCTACTCACCACCCTATAGGCCTATAGGTATAGTATAGGGTGCCAATAAGACCTGTACTACACACCCTATATGGTGTGGGAATAAGAACTACTATTCAGACCCTACCCATTGTGTGAATAAGAACCCTTATCCAAACCCTGCGTAGGGTGTTAATATGAGTTCTTATTCACCAGACTAAACCTGTATGGTGTGTGAAGAAGTACTCTTATTCACACCCCACACAGTGTGGGAATAAGTATTCTAATTTGCACACTATAATTATAGGGTGTGAATAATGGCCCTAATGCACACCCCAACCACCACCCCATAGGCCTACAACTATAGGATAGGGTGCCAATACGACCTGTATTGCACACCCTATATGGTGTGGGAATAAGAAGTGTTATGCAGACCCTACCTAGAGTGGGAATAAGGGCTCTTATTCGCACCCTGTCTTGCCAATGCTAGACCTGCCTCTTGAATGTCAGAGTATATTCTAACTATAAAATAACTAATATCAGACATGTATGTGAATATTCAAATGAATAACCCCCAGCCATCCTCAATAATACTGTCCTTATGTATATCGTGGTGTAACGGTGTCCACATCAGCCATATTTAAGGTGGCGTAGCTGGCTGGGTTGCCCAGACTCAGAGAATGTCTTATCGAATGGTTAGTAGCGTCTGCCATCTTAAACGAGTCACTGGAGAGGAGAACTACAGGGAAAGGAGCTGATACACGTCTGCCCACCCTAGCTGTGCTGCGAGCTGATGTGAGCTGATGATGACTGGCGGCAGGGTAATTGAGTACTCGCCCAGTTTGGCCTGATTAGATCTGGTGCCTCCCTCCCACACTGGGTCAGCCACCATCAAAACAATCAATAGTTGGCCTGCAGGGGCCAAGCAACACATCCATGTGGTTTTCCACACACAACGCTGAATCCATAATAATAACAGACGTGCCTCACTGAATCCATACTTATACCAACAGTCCCATGCACTCTCTACATTCATTTATACTAACAGTCCCACCTCACTATAGTCATCTAGATACTAACAGTCCCACTTTCTACATCAATCTAGATACTAACAGTCCCACTTTCTATATCCATCTAGATACTAACAGTCCCACTTTCTACAGCTATCTATACTAACAGTCCACCCACATTATATCCGTTTATACTCACAGCCCCCACATCAGCTAATCCATGTATGCAGTCCCACCTCACTACATCCATTTACACTAACGGTCCCATCTCACTACATCCACTTATACCTACAGTCCCACCTCACTGCTACACTGATAATATATAATTATAATATATATATATATATGTATATATATAAATATATGTATATATACAACCCCATCTTACTACAATGTACCTATCGGATCATCCAATAATCCATTACATACCATAACATCTTTATCCACAATATTCACATCCCTAAGTAGTATAGCGCATTGACCTTCATCTTATATACATCATTGTAACACTCGCTTACTCTGGATTCTATCTGCGCACTGGGGTCCATAACAATATTATCATTGATCTCTTTGTAGTATAGGGTAGTAGTAGGGACACTGACCTTGCTTTTGACCAGCCCCGAGTGGGCCCGGGTGAAGATCTGATGTACTCGATACGTCTTGGTGAACATGGCGCCGAAGGCTAGGGAGAAGCCGGCTGCCATGAGAAAGGCCCGCACCTGAAATATACATATTTACAGATATTTACAACAAGTTTATCAACGTATATTTCACAGTGATATTACATGTTTGCATGAACTAGTATTGTAGCAACGCCAATAACTATTGCAGGAAAGAAACTGGAAACAGGCTATCAAACTGAACATGTAGTACAGGATTTTTTACAGAAAGTAAAGATTGGATATCTCCTTCAGACGTCCGGGTAAATACTGGGTTTCGTTATGAAAACATTGATTGACGCCCTGGAAACACGTGTCTGCCCTGTTATTGTTCTCATACTTCTTTGTCTTTTCACTTTATAGGCTGAAATATCAAAATCAATATGACAGCAACTCACTTTTTACTTTTTTGGGCCCAATGAATGAAGGGGTGTGTGCGGCTGCTGATATTTATCAAAGGCAATGTCCTTATGGAGAGACAGATACAGATACAGAGACAGAGACAGAGACAGAGACCGACATACCGACAGAGAGACAGACTGACTGGCAAAGACAGAGTTAAAATGATTTAGCTGTAACAGCGAAAATGGTGCTAACTATTGTTTTCCCCTGTATTACAGCAGGTTAACTCATTTTTGGACTATATATATATAAATATATGTATTATATAATATATAT
The DNA here is from genome assembly GCA_947462335.1 of Harmothoe impar. NCBI lineage: Eukaryota > Metazoa > Annelida > Polychaeta > Phyllodocida > Polynoidae > Harmothoe > Harmothoe impar. The sequence goes on from OX381710.1 coordinate 44,646,465, forward strand.
ATATATATATATATATATATATATATATATATATATATATATATATATATATATATATATATATATATATATATATATTCATGCTTATGGAGTGGCGACTGGCGGAGGTGGTCCCTCGCAGCCACCAGTATTCGTTTAGTAGAGTCTGTAGGGAAAAGCCATTACGGACAGGGCTCCAGGGTCCGACGACCATCGATTTGCTGATTCTAAGAGGTGCAGGTTAAGTCGTCTGGGAGGGGCCTGGGTCATGTAAGCATTCAGGCCGGCCGCCATGCTGCTAGATATGATTTCTTCTGCGTGCTAGCCCTTTCATTTAGCATGTTTCCAGAGGACAAGCCGGCAAAATAGCATCATCAATGGGCCCTACATAATATCGATTTCACATGGCCCTCAGTGGCTGCCACAGGCTGTAACCTCGTCAGCCCGGGCCTGTCGATGTACCGGTATTTTCAAAGTGAACAAGCAGCTCCGAGCAGTTCTCGATCGCTCTGGTATGCTCCGAGCATCTCACAGAAAACTCGAGCTGCTCCAGGAGATGGACCTTGGAAGGTCGGAACTGCTTCAAGCTACCCGTACTGGTTTCAAAGTGCTCTGAGGCCTATTCTCAACCTGGACTACCCCTATAAGGCCCCAATGTGCTCCGAGTTGCTCGGATTGCTTTGAACAATCCTGAGCAGCTCCGAGCAGTTCAGAGCCGCTCACATCCCCCTGGTTCCTTCACTATGGGCATCCTTTTACCCCTTTCCAATTGCTTCATCTTAACCCTTTAACCTTAACCCCTACACTCCTTCAATGTCCCATTGGGTCCTGGAACCCCAGGGCATCGAGGGCTCAGAACAGGGCATAAACATATATGTAATATTGACTGCCACTACAACTCATTGAATTTGCTTGCCGGGTTTCGACCAAGGATGCTTCTCGCCTCTACCATATTTCCATGTTGTCACACTCTGGCACTACAATGATTGTTTAACCCTTTATAGGCTCCAATGTACTATACCCTTTGTTGTCATGATGCATAGATGCATGGCTGCTTTCTAGCATCATGCCGACTTTTCTGGGGGTGTATAATCAACCATGTAGGGTCGGCATGACACTTTGAATGCAGCACTGGTATTTTACTCACCAGGGATGCATTCATGTGTCCATGAAGCACGGGGAATACTGCATTAAATCACCATGCGCCCTTAAATGGTTAGACAAACCCCACCGCGAACACAATGTACCCGTCTAGCGTTTGACAATGAGGTGAAGGGTCGTTCACACTGACGGTACATTCATCGTGGGTTGAGCAGCAAAAAGAGCGACCCCCAAAGAACCCTTTATGTTGAAATATACAAAACAAAAGTCGCTGTGTGATGATTTAGTGTCACCAGAAGGCGCGGTGATGAGGAGGGGGAGAAATGGGAGTATGAAGTAGCTGTGGGAGGGGAGAGGAGGAGATGGATGTAGGTTTTGCTCGGCTGCCTATGGAATATAGAGGTGCGTAACGTCTCCGTAGGGACTCACCACTACCGTGCCCAGGATCTCGGCTGTCATTAGAAAAACGGCGGGTTTTCATTTGACAAAGCACCTCTTTTCATTAGGGCCAACTTGTAGTTTTTACACGGGGTGGGGCGCTGGGAGGCGGGGCTGTAGAAGCGGTGTAATGACAACGGCGAGCTGACTAGGCCCCGGCTGATCCTTCAGATGAGTGGCTGGATCTAAGACAAAGCGGTGCGGAGATCAAGTGACAACACGGGCAGCACGCCGAGGGAGGGGCTTTATCTGCAGCACGCAGCCGGGGGGGATCAACTACTGGGCGGCAGGGGACGCAGGTAGACTGAGGTAGTAGTGGGGCACACATGCCGCCCAGTACCACCACCTCCTGCTCTTTCTGCCGTCTGCCTCCCACACAGTACTACATGCCACCCGTACAGCACTACCTGCCTCCCGCACAGCACTAACTGCCTCCAACATAGTACTACCTGCCTCCCACACCAGCACTACCTGCCTCCCGCACAGCACTAACTGCCTCCAACATAGTACTACCTGGCTCCCACACCAGCACTACCTGCCTCCCGCACAGCACTAACTGCCTCCAACATAGTACTACCTGCCTCCCACACCAGCACTACCTGCCTCCCGCACAGCACTAACTGCCTCCAACATAGTACTAACTGCCTCCCACACAGCACTACCTGTCTCCCACACAGCACTACCTGCCTCCCACACCAGCACTACCTGCCTCCCGCACAGCACTAACTGCCTCCAACATAGTACTACCTGCCTCCCACACCAGCACTACCTGCCTCCCGCACAGCACTAACTGCCTCCAACATAGTACTACCTGCCTCCCACACCAGCACTACCTGCCTCCCGCACAGCACTAACTGCCTCCAACATAGTACTAACTGCCTCCCACACAGCACTAACTGTCTCCCACACAGCACTAACTGCCTCCCACACCAGCACTACCTGCCTCCCGCACAGCACTAACTGCCTCCAACATAGTACTACCTGGCTCGCATACAGGACTACGTACCTGCCACCCTTACAGCACTACCCGCCTCCCATACATTGCTACCTGCCATCCACACAACACTACCACATACAGTACAACCTGCTTCCCACAATCACTACCTGCCACCCATACAGTGCTACCCGCCTCCCACACAATAATAATTATGGTGACTACCTCTCACATATACAACACTTCCTGCCACCCACACAGCACTACCTACCACCCATACAGCACTACCTGCTTCCCATACAGCACTACCTGCCTCCCATACAGCACTACCTGCCTCCCATACATCACTACCTGCCTTCCACACAGCACTACCCAATGGGCACAGAGCATTGAATCAACATTGATACATGGTTGCCAATGCTGATTCAATGTTGATTCAACGTTGATTCAACATTAGACTGGATTTTGTGCTCACTGGGTAACTGCCTCCAACATAGTACTACCTGCCTCCCATACATCACTACCTGCCTTCCACACAGCACTACCCAATGGGCACAGAGCATTGAATCAACATTGATACATGGTTGCCAATGCTGATTCAATGTTGATTCAACGTTGATTCAACATTAGACTGGATTTTGTGCTCACTGGGTAACTGCCTCCAACATAGTACTACCTGCCTCCCATACATCGTTACCTGCCATCCACACAACACTACCACATACAGCACTACCTGCCTCTCATACAGCACTACCTGTCGCCCATACAGCACTACCTGGATTTTGTGCCCACTGGGTAACTGCCTCCAACATAGTACTACCTGCCTCCCATATATCACTACCTGCCGCCCATACAGTACTACCTGCCTCTCATACAGCACTACCTGTCGCCCATACAGCATTACCTGCCTCCCATACATCATTACCTGCCATCCACACAACACTACCACATACAGCACATCTTGCTTCCCACAGATAACTACCTGCCAGCCATACAGTACTACCCGCCTCCCACACAATACTATGGTGACTACCTCTCACCCATACAACACTTACAACCTCCCACACAGCACTACCTGCCACCCACACATCACCACCCATACAGCAATACCTACCACCCATACAGCACTACCTGCTACACATACAGCACTACCTGCCCCCACACAGCACTAACCACCACCCGTACAGAACTACTTTTCACCCTCATCTCCACCCACACACAGTTCATGCACCACAATACACTAACACTCATACATTGCTACCTGTCACCCACACACTGCTAACAACCTTTCAACACACACCTGCCACCTGTTTGACGCATCTTCGTCATTGGTTTAACATCAAATAACACTCTATCGAGCATTTATTTGAAAAAAGCATCATGAAAATTGTTGCATTAAAATAGGTGAAAACTTGATTGATAGCCCCTACACCTGCTACAAGTCTGAAATAGTTCACACACATTTCAATTCAGCAGCAGCTACAATATAGCAAGATCTATACTCAGCACTTTGAGGCACTGAGCCCGGGCCAATACCTGTCATCTAATGCTACTCATAATGCACCAGACACTCAATACTCCAGCTGTAGTTTCTCATTACACACAGTGCCCCAACTGTTATTCCTCATTATTTTCTCGCCAACGCCTCTACTTCACCCATAGTGACTGCCATGATCAAACCGAAAGTTCCCTATACTACTAGCACTTAGAGAGCCAGCATTACGAGCGTCATACACCTGTCATCTGCCCCCCCCCCCCCCCCCCAGCAAGTCCATAATTTAGATACCATGACTAGTAACCCATACCCTCCAATCAGTATGCGTGTGCCTGAGCCCCCCATCCACAGTACAGCAAGAATACCGTTAGTATGTCATCTGTCTACAGTATACATATAATATAGTCCAAGAGCCCAATTTGTAATTTCAGTAATGGCTACCCTGAACAGACCCAAAATATGTATGGGAAAGGAAATGGGATGCCCTCATAGTGTTCCTAGACCCTGAAAATGTGGGTTTAGACACCTTAAATGACTGCATATCATCATTTTTTACTGAGATATGATCAACGTTGTGAATATCCATAATGGCTGCATTTATCAAGCATTATTTCTGTAACAATAGTTGTTTGTGCACATGCCAATCACTCCAAACAAGATCAGTAGAGGTCATATAACAAGTTTGGCATGTGTGCTACCCTGTAGCATTCAATACCTTATGTGATAAAATTCCAGAATTCTGCCTCCCGTGTACCAGACCAAATTGTCCAAAATTGCCATTTTAATGGCCGCCATCTTGAATTTCATGAATATATTGGTCTGATGAATGTAGAAATAAGAGCATTAGGCTACTGGCCAGTAAGAACATAGGTATAGATGGCTTCAGCAGGCAGAAATGATAAGTCCAAAGGGTGAAATAAGTCATTTCTGAAAAAGACGACGGCCGTCACTTTGGGCGGCCATATTGGAAAAACGCCCCAACGGATTTTTGTAAGAAATAGATTTTTGAATTCAGCAGAAAATTCTACATAAGAACCCACCCTCAAACCTTTTGGTCACAAAAAGAAAATTAAAAGTGCCTGGGCTCTTGGACTAACATCTTTTAACGATTTTCCAACAATATCCTAAATATCTCTTTGCAAATTAGCTTCATATTTTCGGATACGTAACTATAGTTGAAAAACGCAATAAACGCCGAAATACAAAAATGGGAAAATAACAACTCAACTCAATTAAAAACAATCATGGAAAAGATATTATTCAAAATTGTCCTCATTTAGTACATACAGCCTGCCTAAAAACACGTTTGCAAAACGCAATAAATCCAAAATTTGTTTATTTGCCAAACATAAACAAATATTTAATGCAAGCTGTGGGGGCAGATTTTTTTCCAGAAGTTTTCCCTGGGAGCGGGTGCTTGCCAAATCCTATAGAGATATATATCATTTATAGTCGACATCCGTCCGCTCATGGTATAGTAAATACTCTACATCCGCCTGTGGATTGTAGAGTATAATCTACATTCGCCCTCAATGGGTTAATTCCAGCATGTGTAAGGTCTAACTTAGGTCATAGTACATATAGTATGGTATATACAGTTAATAACATTATCTCAAAATGAAATAAACAATGGAGTTGGGTGATTGTTCATTTGAGGGCTGGAGAGTTGTAGTGATTGGTTATGTTTGGGATAATCGGGTTTATCTGGACTACTGCCGAGTTTTGAGATAATCCAATTACTTGGGATACGAGTAATATGTAAACCCCTGGGGCCTTCCAGCTGAATGCTGATATCATCGTATGTCCTGGTGATTATAGAAGGTGTATGTCATTAGTGGTTACAAAACTTAATAGAGCGGATAAAGTCAATACCATACAGGTGCAGATTATAAAATCAATGCATCCCTCCTTTTATTACCCATTAGCGGGCCCTTTTTTGGGAGGGAGGGGGTATAGATTTGGTTACAAACCTAGATCCAACCAAATGCATAAACTATATGAACATGTCTGAATAAATGACACCGTCACATTTGGCACAGAAGCATCCATTTAATGGTCATCTCAAGAACTATACATCGTAGTAATATCAAAAACTTTCATAATCCCTATGTGAGAGACTTGATGTATTTTATGGTATTGTGGTCAATAAAATATTACTATACTCAAACTCAAAACTCTCCTAGTGATTATTGTAACTTTGAAAACTATTTAGGTCTTAGTTTAACTTATCAGTCTTATATGATAAAGTAAAAGACTGTTTGTGTTGTTAAGATTATTTAGTTTTTCCGATGTGACCCACATCTGACTTCTATGGGTACCAATCCATCACCTACAGAATGAGCCAAGTTATATATCTAGAACCCACGACCGGATTCAGATAGCATGACAAGCCACCTCCAAACTTGCCTATTGTGAATCATAGTCTCACGATCATTGGATACAGCCATCTAGCTTGGACAGTGTTGTTTTTGTCCATTGATAACACTGATGAAGGCCTAAAGAGAATGCTTTTAGTCAATCAGGGGCAGAATGAGAAGCACGGGTTGGTGCATATTTGCGTGTCTCCTCTTATCAGTGTCTCCATCCTATGTTACTGCCGTAAGGTGCATCCAGGTATTAGGCAGATAAATGTAATCAGTGTTCGGGACGTGGTTCGCCATGAACCCGTTAGTGTCAACCGGGTACTGGAGGATCCGCGGTGACCCCTTAACAACCTCCAGGGTCTCCGGGCACTCATGCTCCATACAAGTCACACTTGGGACTGTACTGTATTTAACCCTGCAGAATTCCCATGCTATACAAACTTCACTTCAAATCTTCCCATCACATACTAAATACCTGTTCAATATCTACATACTCCTATTTTATCACCCTTTATTACTTGCATTACCATAGACAAACATAAAAAATATCCATCTAAATAATACACATTATTTATCCTACATCTAATACATTTGGGCCTTCTATACATAACCAGAAGGTGGGGTCCATCTTCTGAGAGAATTTGTGTATAACCCCTTTTTGTTTCAATGGGCACAATCACCAGGGAGGAGGGTTAATCCTCGCAGAGAATTTATGTGCATATATACTTTATGTGATATCCCATATCAGATAACTTATATATCTATACCAGACATCTTGAGATTATCTGGAGCTGCTCCCGGAAATGGTAACCTTTGCCGACCTATACCCGACACCTGCCGTCTGTCAGCATTGCAGCCTCCCCGGAACAAGCGCCTACTATTTATCTACCCATAACTGCCTGCGAAATGAGACCAGGCCCAAATCCATTACCGTATCCAACTTCTGCTGCAGCAAGAACTTGGCGAGGTTTTCATTTGAGGAGCTATTTCCTGCTGCTCGGTTTTCTCCTTCCGCCCCAGCTGCTACCCCTGACAACCTCGCTTTAAGCGTGGGTTAATTGTTTAGCTCACCATCTACTGATTTCCACCTGGTTCTAAGTACTATCTCCACTATCTACTCTCCTATTCCTTCCACTGACCACCTACCTCAGTAATTTCCCTTAAATCATCCTCAAATCCCGAAATCTGGAATCCCTCCCCCTAAGCCATCCCAACTCTCATTAAATTTTATTTAACATCAGCACCCGTGGGCATGAAAAGATTTTTGCGACATTGCCCATGCAATGGTCTTCAAACCAACCCCCTTTCATCCCTACCCTTCCCAACAGCTGATCTCTTCTTCAATTTCAACACCTCCAAAGCAAAATATATATTCTCTCCTATGTTGAAACTCCTCAACCAAAATATCTTTAAGCAGGAATAAACTGTCCAACTTGCTATTGCTTAACCCAATTAAATCCTCATCCCTGTATGGACGTCATCATCTACACCCATCTACACTCCATATGTAGATATGAAATCAGATGAAAACGGTGGAACGAACACCCCCCCCCCCTCTTCATTAGCTCTTGCCTGGTGGCGGGCTACAAGTCGGGTCCTGCACTTAAAGCACTGACATATGGGATTAGCGTCCTGGATCCCTCGGTCCCACAAACGCAGGCTAAGCGGATGAATGAGAGATGAGGGGGGATCAACGGAATACACCCGAGCCCTGGGCGTCAATACATCGATAAAAAGCGCCCAGATATTCCCACGAGCTTATTTGATTACCCCAGCTCATCCCAGTACACAATTAGACGACAAGCAGTTTTCAATTATCAGGCCCTAGGGGCAGGGCTTATTGATATAGGAGGCGGGGCAATGAGGGATGGCCACGCCCATTTTGAGTGTAGCCCCGCCCATTATTTGTGCAAAATGGTCTCCGTTGATACATACTGGCCATACTGTTAATGATTATGTTATCAGTCCCATAGAGTTACCGTTTTCTATGAATGGTGCCTAGAAGTAATACCCCAAAAAGCTTTCTGGTATAATTATGTTTCCCCCAATTAGATAAGTTTGCTCATTATCCATCAGCAACCGCTCCCACCACATCGCCCATTGCAATGTACATCCTTTAACTTCTATTGACATGAACTTTGTATGTCCATTTTTATTAACAGTCATTGTCAGAAACGCCTGCCCATTTCTGCATTTTGTAAAGAGCCATTGACAGGAACTCCTGTCCATTTCTGTATCAAAGAGTAATTCATTTTTTGCCATAAATAGTTATTGACAGAAACTCCTGTCCATTTCTGCATTTTGTAAACAGTCATTCACAGAAATGTCTGTCTATTTCTGTACATCATTGACAGAAACATAAATCACGCAAAGGGCCTTTTTCAGAACCCTCTACCCAAAATACAATAACATCCATATTTACCATATAATTATAAACCCACGCAACCGCAATAACTCATTTGGGGATATTTCTGGATAATAATAGACGCATATAAAAGAGTATGCTGAAGCAATCTATCTTTCTCTCTTGCTAGTGTATAACATCTTGTTGCAATGTTTACAATAAATTAATTCGCATCACACTAATGATCAAATCTACAGCTATTCATATTCCCTAGCATTAACTACCCTAATAACCCCCCCCCCCCCCACCCCAATCGGCAATCCAAACAGCGTGCCTTTGACAACACTTGGCTCCATACCAATCCATTGCCCTGCCATCAACTTTGTAGGCATTGCTGTCACAACCCCCCTCACACCGCCATTGACCTAAAACCCTTAATCAGTGCTGTCACGCTCATGGTTTCACACTGATTTCCACCACGCCCTTTCCCAGTGTTGCCACCATGTGCCTTTCTTCTACCCCCACAACTCCCTCAGCTCACTTCCCCCAGCACACCACGCCCACATGACTACACTGTTGGCACCGCCCCAGGGGAGGCATCTCAGAGAAGGCCGCTTCTGAAGACATCCTGTGAAGCAATGCTCTAGAGGGAAGCGTCAGCCAATATGCAGTGTTGGGTGGCCCCGATAAGGTCGTTCGTCAGTGATGCACTTATAGTACCGCTCTTAAGGCCCGTTGGATGGACAAAACACTACGCTGCTGCCCGGAGGGGACCTGACTTATCATATACATGGAGCACACACCATATGCAAGACGCTTCACAATAGCAATGTCCCCAACTACACAATGCGTTGAAGGTGTACTTAGGTTCAACTCATTCACTGATACTACCATAGAACGTAGGCTGTTGGATGCACAAATCAACGCAATTCAAAATACAAGACAATATTATGGGGTATATAATTATGTGTCTTGAGTAACCAAGCATTTGCATGCATGCACATGACCCTTGGAAAAAAGCCCATTAACATGCTTCAATTATCGTTTCAATTAACCTTTAAGCAGGTCAAGGGACTGGATGACATTTTAAACTATCGAGGGATACTCTTGTAGGTCAGGACGATGCTGGATTTTGACCCCAGGTCCGTGTAATGATTGCCCTATTGTGAACACCCTCTACTTTTTCCAGCGTTGTGGATATATGTCACAATACGCTAAATTGTATTTTCATTAAACTTAGTTGCATAGTCATGTGTCTATGATTAATTAGTTTGTTGCCTTCCTTAGAGGACAAAATTCCTTTCCCCTGTTTTTTTCCCGCCGACCATGCAGGGACTATACTGTTTCGTATATGATGCACAGAGAGAAGAAACAGCGTCAAATGGGAGTCCAGGTTGCCTCCAGACCAAAAGGTCGCCTATGGGATTCTCTGGCTAACCTAATGGAGTCACCTGGGGGAGTCATATGACCCAGAGAGCTATATGACTCCCCCAGGTGACTCCCCCAGGTCAGCCATGCCAGAGAGACTTCTAGGCCCCCCTAGGCGACCTGGACTCCCTTAGAGAGGGGAGTCATTTTGGAGGCAACCTGGACTCCCTTTCGACCACCTCGTTTGATGGACATAACTCCCCAAAATGAAATGGTTAGAATACATTGCCCAATGCGTGGGCTAAAGTCAGTTAATCACATTTTTAGTGGTGACCTTGCCATTTGACCTCTGGGTTATATGTAGAGCTACCGTGCCCCGACTGCTAGCCTATCCATAAAAACATGCCCCCTATGCACATAATATTATCGTCCAGAGGAATATAGCCTTTGTCAGTGTTTATGCCGATCGTGCTCAATTTCGCTTGTTGGCTCTTGCAATAATACCAATAGGTCGCCTTTAGGTCTAATGATAGCGTAGAAAACAGTCCTCCGGATAGGCCTTGCCAACTATTAATAGACATTTGAACAATAAGTAAAATATCCCTATAGCTTTCTGTATAACCTAGATCTAGTCCCACTGTGAACTTGGCATTCACATCAAGGAGTGAGATGAAAACTACCCCTTTCTACCAGCCTGCTCCTCTCACTTGCTGAGCATGAGCCCGCCATCTTAGCCGAGCCCTGACTTCATCCATTGCTATTGGTGTCACAGGCATGCAACTATAAGTAAGGGATTTAGTATCAGACTCTCTATAAAACCGACCTGACTCAGGGCAACAGATGGCACCATTGCGGGGGCGCTATAGTCTCAGGGGCAGGTGGTGCCAGAGGGCGCTGTGAAACCCCATCCGGGTACTCCAATGGCCACCAACAGGACATACGGGTACTGCAGAGAGTGTCGTGAAATTCCCGTCACGAACCGATGTCCGGCAGATGTTCTGGCCAATAGCACAGCGCGGTGAGGTGAAGAGCAGTCTGCCTCCGCCCTTCATTCAACAACTTCTGTAGGGCGTTTGTTTTACACACACCTTCTCTGGCCACATACTGTACAGGCGTGGAATAATTCAGGGAAGTCCCGCTGGTGGAGGAGCAATAAAAAGTAGTGCGGCCCATGAGGAGTGCTCACTGCGCCGGCTGTTGTCGGGCGCTGAGTGATTTGCCGACACAAAGTAGATCTTCTTTAGTTGCTCTTTGATCTAGGTTTTACATCAGAGCCTGACAGGGCGGACCGCAGCATTATAAACCAGTAGGAGTGGGCGGCAACATCATAGGCTACCTCAATAGCTGAGGCAGTCTGCACCAAGAGGCATTATCTAGGGTTATTGCATGCTGGAACTTAGGTTGCCAGTAACAACAATAGAGAGGGTACTATAAAGGAGGTAGGGAAAATTGTACTTTATGTTATTGGTAGCGACGGCCATAATTACGGTGCATACTGCTACCTCTTGTCTTGTTCCCTGGTACACTTATAAATTGGCACCAGTAGATTTTATGGAAGGACTTTGTGGTACTAGGGGGAAGCCTACCAATGTCTATCTGACAAGATTATTATGGTTCATTTTGTAGTTTATCTGTCTCTCACCAATTGACTTTTGCTCAATCGGATAGGTAGGCACACGCCCATGAGCATTGTTCAACACAAGTGCAATCATCAGTTGAAAACAACACTAGAGCTGCTTTGCATTCATTTTTAGTATGAAATAGATCAATCAGGAGAATAGTTATAAGTACTAATAAATTATATTCTGTTCATTTATATTCTGTCCAGTAAATGTGTAATTTAATGACCTCATCGGTTGTGACATACTGGAGAGAGATATCTAACGGGGAGATGATATATGTAGCGTTCATTGGTTAACTTAAATCAATAGGGCTGCCCAATTAACCAGGAAATATGTTTTAAAAATCAAAGATGAGGCAACTGGAGATGCATGCATACATGTGTATATGCCTGCAAAGATAATTCCAACCTCTACACAATAATACTATACATCATCTATGCACACTTTAAAACTGTTTGATCATCCTCCGAGAGCCTGTTCTCGTTAGTTGTTACAACCTTTACATCATGCATACTGTATTATGAATGATGTATGAAGGACCTGGTGGTATTATTGTCTCTGATCTATCTCTATCATCTTTCGTGGAACTCTGCTGCTATAATCAGCTGGCTCTGTAGATTAGGGTGGTTCGGCTAGATGCTGCCCTTCAGTTGGTTCAAGGGATGAGTTTTACCATCCTCAATTACCAGTAATGAATTTACCAGCATTGTGATAGGATGGAGACTACAAAGTCCATGGTCTGGTATAACCTAACCATGTTTAAACAGCATCTGATCAAAGAGACATTTTATCAAACATTTTAGTTTAGTTCCAATAGAATCACAGGAGCTTCTCTGAAATAGCAATAAATTCAAGTAGCAGAAGGTCTGAGCTGCATAACATAAGCTATACTGTGGGGGAATCAAGCCTTTCTTCTCACTGCTGAGCCTCCTAGAGAGAAAGCTGTAGATACCATTAATTTCAAATCTATATAATTATGGTCCTGTCCCACGACTATATATACCTCCGGATAACCTGACAAATTGACACAGGGGACCCCACCCCATCTCCTTTTCTGTACAGGGTGCCCAACATCATTGACCATATTGCACAGGGTTATACCCTTGGAGTTCTCTGGGTTCATGCAGAAGATGACGTAGACCTCATGTCACGTCAATGACTGTCATTGTCCCCCATATTGGGGAGGAGTAGCCATCCTCTCGTAAATGGTTTGCGTCATCCTGTCAAATTGACATAATTGGACCAGTTCCTCAACCATTATCGAAACATTGTGTACTACAAAGAGGGACACAATCCAAATATTTGGTTGCAGTCTTTACAGTTTCGACTACATTCATTTTGGTGTGTTTGGTCACTGTTTCATGCCTTTTTTCCCGGATGGGGGGGGGGGATGCTTTTATCCCGGGACCTTTTCGCCGCTAGTTAATGTATCATCTGTTGTAGCATCCAATGAAGGCTACTGGCACAAAGTACAAACACGTAATATCATGTTATAGAGGAGATGAGGGAAAAGAATTGCACACGTTCACGCAATGTGATGTACCAGAATACACTGTCAGAAGTTAGTGTAGCTGCACAGCTAAATCCACCGTAGATTTACAGTATAAAAGGAGGTATTTTTGGTTTCCAGTATCACAGACTGTTCCTGAACAGACTCACCTACTGTTAACACACATAGGCTTACTACAGTAGTCAGGACTGTTGCAGTCCACAATATAATCTACTGTTACCCAATCGCTGTAGTATAACAGGGCATTGATATGAACCAGGTATAAAACACCCCTGAATATGTTTCAACACCCTTTGACATAATGCATTACATTTGAGAAACTTCACTGGGATTAGAACCATCAACCTTCAGACCCAGAGTCCAATGCTCTGCTATCTGAGCTAGCTGGACAGTTGTATGGTCCTATGATGAAAAGCCTGCTGATTCCTATGAATGAGGGAGCAGGTAAGAAAGAGATGCTAGGGACCATTAGCAAACCTGACTTAGCTCATTAAACATAGACTTTAGCAATGCTAGAAGCATAGACTACATCTGTGTAAAATGAACTATGTCATTGTTTCTAAAGGTCCCTAGTTTTGAGATTGTTTCAAATAGATCTATGGCCTAACTTTATGATTATCAAACTCCATGTGGATCTAATAAAGTAATTATGTTCATGCTACTGGGTTCCCCCTTCTCTGTCTCTATCTATCTATTTATATAGCTTATACACATACAAGCTCTCTCTCTCCCCTTCTCCTCATGCCTCTCCCTAGCTCTTTTTCCCATTCTCCAACTCCCTGGTGTCATGTGAATCAAAAAGCTTATTCTGACCATGAGAATATACAGCCACCCCCGCTAGCTCAGTTAGTAGAGCAATGGACCTTGGATCAGAAGGTAGGTAGATCGATTCCCGTAGGTGCTAACTTCTTTTGTCTGATAGCTAGTCTAAAATAATGGCATAAACTACTGTAGACACCTACAGTATATAATACCTTAAACAGGAACAGTATGGGTTCTGTTGGGGATACAGTACCTACTGTAGTGTAGCTGTACAGTATAAACTACTGGAAACCAAAAGTACCTCCTTTTATACTGTGCAGCTACAGCACTTACTCCTAACAGTGTAGCATGAGGGTCCTAAGAAATGTATTATATAGAACAAGTAATTGCTTCGTATCTAACTGGAGGAAGTAATTAAACGAGCCAATTCCATGTGATGACCAAGAACTAATCATTGTTGCCTTTTGCCTCTGCCCTGTAGAATGGGAGGGTAAAGAAGCTCCCGATTGGTTGGTCGATACATCAAGCCCATATCCTACTGTCTGGCGTCTAATGATGTAATATAATCTATTGCAGGTTATCTTGGGTGAATAGGCTGCCCCTACTCTCCTAAGATTTAATTGACCGGTATACATCATAGGCCTATTTATGTATAGTCCTGGGAGATGTATCACTGTATGCAGGGCACTCAGGGCTACATTTTGAGGTATTGGATGTGGGGGTAGGCCAATTAGAAGTATTTTTAAACTAAAAAATAATGTTTTTTGGACAATTTTCGGCAATTATTGAACATGTTGTACACACATATCTGGTATCATTTGAAAGGTAATTCCTTGCTCTATCAGATGCAGTAACCAGCTAGTTGATACCATTAACGGCGTAAGACTGAAAGCATCATGAAGCACCTAACCTGGAGGAACCTGGAGTTTATAATATTACCACTCTAGCTCCATAGTCATTAGAGATGCAGCCTGAAAGACTTAACTACAGTAAGCAGCATATTCTGGGCGTCATTTTGAGATATTAAACATTGGGATAAGCCTATCATAGCCATACTAAAATGTCAAAAATATGATCTTTTTGACAGTTTTAAACATTTTTCAGCAATTTCTGTAAATCTAACAATCACATATTTGAGGTTTTTTGGAATTTTTTTTGGAAATTCTTTTCTCTTTCAGATAAATTAACTAGTTAGTTGATACAGTTAACGACATGAGAGCCAGAGCATAAGAAAGCACAGAACCCCTAGCCCAGAGTTCAACTTTTGGCTATATAAAGATTACATAACATGATATGTAGGAGTGTATATGATAAATATACATCACACATCACACTCGTTCTTGAGATTCCATACAAATATACTAATTGTAAGCCCATTTTTAGCCAGCATAGAAAGCCACAATATAAGGATTTGTGAATCATTATGTAATGGGCCTAAAAGTTACATAATTGTGTTGTAATGTTATAGTATAAATAAGTTGATATTAAAAGTTGGATGCAGAGGTCAAGAAGAAATGTTGTCCTACAATGCTGTAAAGTAGCCCCATATCAGTGACATCTCAGTCATTTCAGAGAATTTCATGATTTTCATTAGGTCGCTCAGAATTATATAACACCTTTAAAGGGTAAAGATTGCTTTGAAGTGATGTGTACCATATTGACCTATGCCTATGGAGGAATTCAACTTGATATGTTAAACAACAGTCGTGTGGTGTTGATTTGGAGTCTGGTCATTTTCACTGTTCAGGGACAATGAGAAAATTAGTGTTTTTCGTCATTTTCAAATCATAATTGTGAAGCCAACCTTAATTATCCAGAACAGAAAGAAAAATAAACCTGGTCTCCATTATCTATAGAAGGATTTCCCGAGAACCAAATGTGTATAGATCTGGCATATTGGTGAAATCAGACACTACCAAATTTATGATATTTTGCATATCTCTCTGCAAAAACTAAAACTTACATGTAATATATCACAATTTTGAGGGCCTGGGAAAATAAAACTTGATGTCTGAACTCATTGAATCTTCACTGAGATAAGGAGATATGTGCTGTGATTAGGATACAGTCAGGTTACACAACCTATTCCTTTTCCCAGATGTTACAAAATGGTTATCATATGCATGCATAATAAGCTTGAGCAGAGGGGCCAAATTTGGCAGAGTCCAGACCTTATTATTACACTTTCAAATGGCTCCCAAATCTAAACTGCTTGACTAATCTGTATCATGTAAAAACAGTTTTTCTTCATTTAACAAGTTCTACCAATCTAACTAGTTTCCACATGTTCAACAATAATATCTTCAAACCTCCTGGGATACCTACTTTTAGACGTATACTACAGGAACATACAGTTCTACAGTATACCCACTGGACAGTACACGAGAAACACACATGTGCAACCGGAGTGAAAGTGGATTGAATTTTGCACATGAACTGTACATAAGAGGTACATGAGTAGCACTCATGTGTGATTTTGATTACATGTGACCATAAGTTACACATGTTGTGGACTTTGGAGATGCTTGAGATATTCCCATCATTGAGACATATGCGACACCAAATTGAATATACCACAGTTTTCCATATGTGTGGAATAGAGATGATCTAGGTATGTTCCCAACTATGTACTAATGTAAAACCAATGAAATATGACACTCATTATTCCCACTTATTGTACTGGAGAGTAACACAAGTGTATCTCAAGTCAAAGACTTGTGTAACATCGGTGAAATGACACTAGGTCCTCACCCTCATTTTACCAGGGAGAAACACATCTCAAGTGAAGGACTCGTCTGAAACCAGTGGGATACCATTAGTTATGTTGCCATAATCAGACCTCCTGTGAGGCTTATAGGATATTCCCAAAGTCTAGGTGCGGCTTATACGCAATGGTTTACGGTAGTGCAGCTGCAGTATGAGTAAGAGTGGACTGACCGTGCACATGACGGGAAAATAAGTCACATCGAGCGTGGCATCATCGAAGCCCAGGAGGATGACGGCCAGATAGACGTGGATACAGCCAATCACCGCCACGTTGTTCAGCTTGGGACTTGACAGCTTGATGTACCTGTAGAAATATAGTCAGAAACAAGTTAAAGTTAAAGTGAAACACATTGTAATTAGGCAAAAAAAAAGAAAAGGTGTGTTTCAGGCAACCCGACCCTAGATTCAAAAAAGGGCCGACCCTAGCATTTTTTTCCCAATTTTGGAGAATTTTTTTTTAACTTCTTGATATTCCTAGTCAATAGAGGAATTATTGAATCATTCTGGTGAGTCGCGAGTCGATTTGTCGATTCGCGACTCATTCCTGGTTCTCTCTATGTTATAAAAAAAAAAAAAAAAAAAAAAAAAAAAATCCGACCTACCTACCCTTGAAATTCTGACCATGTTGCCTGAAACACACCTTTTTTTTTTTGGCCTTATATAGTCTATGGGACGTCTCTATTTTGAGAAAGAATGTAAACTGATGTTGTAGTTGAAAAGAAATCACGGAGGAAAAAACATACTGATTTCCATAAATGAATAGACTTATGTAAGAAAACATTCGTGTTAGAATAATGGTTGTTATTGAAGGCATTTTGGAAAGGTATAACGTAAGAATGATACACAGTTAATGCCCATAGAGCCCGGCCATAGAGCAATGTTACCCTGGATATTATTACAATTAATATCTTGTCTAATTAGAACCTAATCATTAAACCTTATTATGTGTGCATAAGTGTACTGTCCATGTAATGCGGGGCACCCTATCGCCCACATGTGGTGGGTATAACGCATTTAACATAGCTGTATTACGGAATATGCTGTGCCACATCAGTCCATACATCACAGCACACCTTTGGTAGCTACATCATGGAATGACTTTCCCTTTATTAAATGTACTGCATTCTTTTGTAAATCACTTTATGTAATAAAGATTACTTTATAATTTAAGAAAAATGGAAACGGAATATTGAAATATCTAATAATAATATTCCCTGACATGCATGCACGCCAAGGAACATTTTGAAACACAACGATGAGGTCCTGGGATTATAACCGGATCAGGTAAGATCTAAAACATGACTCTTACAATATTGTAGTCGTGACAATAGTCAGCTGATAGCAGGGCCTCTCCGCCTATCGAAGCTTGAGCATGCACCACCAAATTAGGTCGGTCTAAAATGTTCATGTAATACGAGTGAAATGCCACCTCTGAGAGATACACGCAAACCGAATCCTGCTGGATGGTTTGACTAATGTGGCTTTCTAAAAGTATTGAAGCAAGCACATTAGGCTTCATTATGGTGCATGCTATCTTGGAATATTTTTTTGCAGTGCATCACACCCTTATGGAACCCTTATCTCGACATGGATAGTGTTCTCTACTAGTACTAGTACTGCTTATAACGCGACATGTAATACTCTTAGATATATGTGAGATGATAATTATTATAATAGCTAGTTAGACCAAGTTATGGGTATATAGTCAACAGGCATGTCTTCGCTCATGAAATATCACAAGGTAACATTATACAATATTATTATAGTAATACTATATAGTAATAATATATGATTTAGTGAATTATATTCCTAAGGCCGAGCGCATCATTGAAGTTTCATAATGATACAGACGTCACAGAAGCGTATATATACGTGCTATTCCTATATATATATATATATATATATATATATATATATATATATATATATATATATATATATATATATATATAAAATACTTATATAACTTCTATAGCGATGAAAGACGAAGAGGAAGGAAATGCCCTAGCCTTTTGTGACATCAAGAGTTGCTGTTATCTCTGATATTGACCCACAGTAGTAAGGTTACTGTCGACACCTAACTCCGATAGAGAGAAACAATTAAAGCTGAACTAAAACTTTTCACACAACCAGAAGAATACAGTTTAAACTTCGTCCGTGATAATAAAATATCAGCCTGATATCTCCACACCTACTCACACAGGCAACATTCACACCGTGGCAGTGGTGGGGTACGGTTGGTAGGGCAGGCACAATGCAAAGGAAGCCAGGACCCTGGCCCTATCGCACCACGAGTCCCACAAGCAGAAGGGCACCCGAAGGATAAGCGGCTCCAAATAGACATATCTGGGAGATCGATGGGCCGACGGGTGCACCCACTTTGTGGAGGCCCGGGGGATCTGAGCTGCACAGGAGGAGCCGGGAGCAGCTCATGGGATGCGAGCAACTCATCTATGGACGCAGGAGCAGCTCGGCTGGGGATATCGAGCAGCTCAAAGAAAGGGAGCAGCTCAGGAGAGGGAAAGGATCAGATCGGAAGAGGTGGTTGAGAACAGAAGGTATATGTAACCTGTAGGGGAGAGGGTGATAAGGTCGAGCATAGTATATGCATAAGGCCTTAGGAGATGAGGGGATATATATGTAGATTAGAGGGAAACATTCATATGAATAGGAAAAAGGACATTAGCTGTAATTGATGGAGGTCGTTGTTCAGGCAGGCTAGACAATAATCAGGGAAAGGTTAAAGGAGAATCAGGGAATGAACCAGGACCTGTTGTACCTATCAGGAGGCCATTGAGGCTTAGAAAGCCATACAGAGGAAGCAGAGAATACGGAGAATATTGGTGGGAAAAGGGAAACACGTATAGGCAGCAGTTAACATGGCAGGTGGATAGAGGGGGAGTAGATTGGAGTAATTCAGGAACTGTGGCAATATCAAGACGAGCAGGTCGTTCAACCCAGAGGCTGGCATGAGAATTTGGGAGTAAATCCTCACTGATTAAATGTATTAGGAGGATAATGCTAATTACAGTCTTAAGGAAGACTCTATAAAACTGAGCACATCCTACCTTACCTACATTTACTTTTTCCCATACAGAGAAAAGGGGCTTCTAACTCCATGTAAAAAAACTGATTCCAGGCTCTGTCCTGGAATTGGTGCCGTGTAAGATGAGCACTCACATAAAAGAGCTAATTTCAACTTACTTAAGTTTCCTGTGATAAAGGTTGAAGCCGAGGAAGAAGGAGGCGACCAGGATACCCACGCTGCCGCTGGCACATACAGTGAAGAAGGCTCCCGGCTCGATGTGCTCCCGCCGGGTCACGATCGTGTATTTATCTGCAGGGATCTTACCCCCTGGAGGAAGAAGAAAAAGAAGCTTATTTTAGGTATTACTTTGTAAATACGATAGTATAGAAATGAGTATGGTAGGGCCTAAGGTCCCTTCTCACCTTCATAAGGGTGGGTTTTAGTGTTTAGAGTTTCGACCTTAACTAACTTTTTGGATAATGAAGACACTAAAATTAACAATGATATAGATATAGACACGTGTCATTATACTTTCACGAAGGCGGGTGAAGAAGTGCTGCAATACATTTTTACAGCACTAACCTAATATGATTGTGTTCACTAATACAGAACACTAAACACTTGTTGACGAATACTTGACAGGTTAAATCATATTGCAACATGTGATTGAATAGTTAACCATATATTTTTTACCTGAACATAATTTTGTCAATCAAATTTATATGTATATTGTTTGCTGATACATGTGTATCACTAAGGATTTATCTAAGTATCATTTTATCATGATAAATACATAAAATGTGGCCCCAAGACAGTGGAGAGAATCCATACACTTGCTTATCTCTCTTCTATATAAGTCTCACCTTAGAGATTAATCAGGTGAAGAAGCAGATCTACCAGAAGGATCGAAGGGAGCAGACAGTATAATAATATCATGGGACAGACGAGGTCGTCCATAACTCATTATACGCGTGCACTCAATGTGACCTTGCGTGTAGTGTCACTTGGTGCAGTATCTATATATCAACCCATGTCAACCGACACCTGTACCGTGCCAATGCATTAACACTTAGAGGTGCAGCAAAGTTGGGACAACAGTGTCTTTTTTTAGTACATGTTTATCAATAGGATAACGAAATAGATGCTTGGTTCGACAATCATTAACATATCATCCATTTTGGCGACGATGCTCTTCTCTGAGCTCCCCTGGCTTTTGTGACTCATAAATAACCCGTTGACTCCGTGTTTTCCTTTCTTATCATTCTGTACAATGCTTTTACATACTATCCATAGTGAAATTTGATATGCCTGAAGCCACAGTAAGCTAATCCGTCATCCTATGGCTATGTCTAATAAATTATGGCAAGTTACGGCAACCTCATTATAGTACTTGCATTATGTAAAAAGAGATTGTCTGGCGGAAGCCTTACATATACTTGTATTTATGCTGTCAAATTACTTGCCTCTTCCCATGTCAGAGGAATCCCTAGGCACCTTGGTAAAACCTCCCATAGAACCTAACGAGACCTTAATGGGTGTTATCTTACAAAGCCGCGCACATATCCCCGCCTACGCCCTGCCCCCCGTCTTGTGATATACTGGCCTAATGTGCAAATGCTATCATTCAGAGCACATCTCAATATTGCCCTTCACATACATTTTAATGCTACGTGAATGTACAATGACACACCCACGGCACACCCAGAGGGAATGTTTGTGGTGATATGAGTTAAGGAGTTAGAATATAGTGGTAAGGTAGTCATAACGAATGGAACCACGGAAGTTATAGTTATAGAAGGTAGATCATAAATGTGAAGATGTAATATACACGATACACGATACACCAAGTATAAGATACGTTAACTGTTCAACAGCAGTATTCCCGATACCCCTATGGGAGCTCTGCCTCCCGAGTCATAATCATTACAGGAAGTCGAGGGCAGAGACTCTCTCGAGGTTTGTGTGTCTCTACAGTTGGTAGCCAAGTTGGCCACACATACCCATGCAGCAACTTCCTTTATTCGTATAGCAATATACCTCGCTCTGCTTTGAAACATAAAGTCTGTCTGTTTATCTACAATGCCGTTTCTGTCCTATTTTTCGTTCATTTACTCCCAATTCAAAGAATTACCCATTCCCGCTATCCACACTGGTAAGAACTAACTGTCCACATGACATTTGAGATTACAAGTACCCAACGCAGCTCAGGCCTTAGTAGGTTCACACTGATACAGGACCCAAGGCACGTCAAGGCCATTCACACTGATAAGACTTACCTGTCCACATGGTAGGCTTGCACCCAAGGCACTTCAAGTCAAGTGTATTATTCTCCGGATAGAAGATGGCAATCCGCTTCATCAGACCACCTGCAAACACACGGGCCAATTAGGACAGTGACATTTGAAGCTTCGTCGCGTCGGCTCGACCTTTGACTCTGTGGTAAGCCATGCAATTTGCTGGGAGAAAAACTAGCAACAATAACATCGGAATCACTCACAATGAATGCCTCTTGGGCTTTTTCCCCACTGAGGTCTACCTCAGGAGGAAAATACGACTGGAATTATCCTTCGTGTATACCATGATGGGATTCCTCTTTTGTATTTCGAGAAGATTAAAAATAACACAATGTCATACTTGGAATGGAGATACGATTACTTCTCAAGAAATAAACTAAAAC
Organism: Harmothoe impar; assembly: GCA_947462335.1. Taxonomy (NCBI): domain Eukaryota; kingdom Metazoa; phylum Annelida; class Polychaeta; order Phyllodocida; family Polynoidae; genus Harmothoe; species Harmothoe impar. The sequence continues at coordinate 44,668,852 of OX381710.1, forward strand.
AATAGACCTATTTTTGAGAGGGCCACTGACCGACCGATCACTAAGAATAAGGATAATGTCTTATGTGTATTGGTAATAACTAGGGGGGGTTAAAGGACCCATAAGTCTGGCTATGGTTACAATAACGAGAACCTAGTTGCGATATATGTGCACTTGTTATCGCTCACCTTGATTCTGCTCCAGAACGCTGATCCCCCGGCGGTCTGGACCGTCGAAGGAGACTGGGCCCTGCAATGATCAACACGTCTACTATAGTGAGACCCTCTCTATAGTCTACTGTGCCTCCTGGTGGAGGTGGGTGAGTTGCTCACAGGTAATTAATGTCAACCATTATACCCCAACCCTTCAAAACGTGAATTCTAACCCTGCTTTAAATACATTTCGCACACCATATTGGACGTACGGTGCGATATGTCGTCATCTTGATGCTTTAAGTTATATAAACAAAGTTTGAATACTCACAATAACTGTTAATAAAACTGTTAGTATAAGGGAAGCTTTCAAATTGTTATATTTACAAAATAATTATATTAGATGGTAAAATCACTAAAAAGGTGAGGAATTAACTGGATTATCTTACCGAGACGCCCATGAACTCCAGGCTCCCCAGGACCCTAAAGAAGTCTCTAAACATAGGGGCTCCCGTCCTATAGGTAAAGGAGTCCAGTGTGAGGCCGCCAGGACGTAGCCGCCATTGCTGCATCGTGTGACGTAACGTCAGGGCCACCGTCCAGACGGTATCATACGTCACCTGCGCGTACGAGCTGCGCGGCCGTGTTAGGTTGCGGCGGTCGTACTCCGCCAAAAACTGCTGGGTGGTCTGTGGGAGAAGAGCAACGTTAACGTGAGTTTTAAGGGAAGATTATACATAATATCGATTTCATTATATCTTCAAATGAGAATCATAAGTCTCGTTCGCTATTATCATGAAGCAATAACCCAGATAAGGGTCTCAATATAATATGTTGGCCAGAGCCTTTAACACATCTACATATATGTACTACTTACACTCAGGGGCATACAGGCGAGTACGCCGGTGATATACTTCTGTTTGATATCCATTAGAAAATATTATACATCTCAAATAATCTCGTCCACAACAACTCACAATATCTGTGGACATCGGTGACGAGGTCGTAAAAGGGGACATAAACAGGATACACATCGACCCAATACCCTCTCTCCTGTAGACAAACTAGATGTGGCCCCTCTCTTAGAGGGAATACGCAACACAATTCATAACAATTAGATATGGATGCCTCAAAGGACCAGGCCGCCCCTTCCATCGTCTACCCTGACCTACTGTTGACCTCTCTTTGCCAGCAGAAGATGCATATCACACACGGCCAGCTGATCCCAGAGGCACCACTGAGCTGCTCATGAGGCCTTTGTACTATACAAGAGCAGCTCCTTTGCCACCTCCCCTCAGTCCCACCCACACACCAACAGGAAACGTCCTGACGATGCACCAAGATAGGCGCTACTCCAACCATTTACTCAGCAATAACATATTATGTACATGTTCTGCAGCATTAAATGCAAAGTGAGGTTCTGAGCAGATTCCTCTTCATTCTACAGGACTTAGTGATCCCTTCTGAACCACTCTTGGGGAAGTGGCGAGAATTGTCTGTACCTTGGTGTCAATATGTTGATGTCTTAAATGGCGCGGCCAATCAGTAATAACTCCAACATAAAGATCCCTGCAGTAGACAACGCATGGCGCATAAACACATGTATAGATCTATTATGTTTCCAAACAGCACACTGGTCCTTTCACAAAAGGCTTGAGTAAGTCACCAGGAGGGCGTTTCTGGTGGGGACTTCTGGAGCGTAACTTTTTTTCCATAAACCGTAACTTTTTTCCATAAACCACAACTTTTTTATTTCTTCAATTTCTCTTAATCTAGGCTAAGGAGAGCACAGTTTTTGCCTAAAGAAGTAAGACCCAGCATGTATGGTCCCCATAGCATAGTTTATAACATCTTAGTCTTGCATTTTTATAGCTACTTTTAAAAAGTCCATAGTCCATAATTGACTTATGGTGTCCATAACTTTCTTATGGAGGTCCGTAAGTCACCTCCACATACGAGAAACGCCTTCCTGGGTCCTACAGCTATGTACTTTTATATGCCTTACCTCCATTCCCAACACCCTAATGTTCCTTTGATATAAGGTATACCACATCACTACCGAGCGTTTACAATATACCCTCATAGAATTCCACAGAAACCTATCAATCTAGACACCCCCGTCTCACATCAAACCCAAAGTCCTGAGTCAACGCTCGGTGTCATCTAATCAACACTGGTCACTATATATATGTCATAAGTCTGATTTACGACTAGGATGTCTCGGTGTCAGCGTAACCCGTGTTTTGCCCAATAATTATCCATCTTCGGTGTGCCCCAAACTTGTTTCTTTCCCTATTCAGCCTTCTGTGGTTTCTTTATGTACATGCCCCCCCCCCCCCCTCTGCCTGTGCTCCCTGTTTCCTCCTCCCTCTGAGACTAAACAAGCGCAGCATCCACACGTGCCGGGGGCAGTATTGGCTGTGTAGCAGCAGCAGATGATAGTGAGCAGGGAAGGGGTGGCGATGGACAACAGGCACAGGAGGAGGAGGTCCCTAGCGTCAAACGTGGCCGCTCCTGGGTCATCCCTCTTTGCCCTTGTGATCCATCTTCACCCTATTACTCCTCCCACGCCGCAATTTACCCGTCTGCCGTCTCCACAATTCTGGCCGCATCAAGCGCCGGAAATGACATATTTGCTATATCAAATCGCATTAAGGACGACTGTGACAGTGGGAGTGGGAGAGGCAGGCCACCTCAGGGGCCAGCTAACATCATCAGGCGCGTCTAGGCTGACCCCCACGGGCCGCCCGGAGGTAGCCTTGATGGATGGACAGCTCTCTCCAGCACTCTCCCTTGCCGCCCTGAGTGATTAAGATACTCAACATATGAGCTCTTATCCCCTTATTGATACATTGTCAATTCTCAGGCCAGCCCTTTTGTTCTGTATGATAACGGGGATGCATATTGTAATCGACATACATGTATCATGCTCATCACAAATAGAATGTACTGACAGTCTAGGGGCCTTCCATAAAGTATGTACGCATTCTTTTTCCAGAAAATAGACCCCAACCCCCCTGTTGCATCATGTACGCATTAGGGTGACCCCCCCCTCTTAAGTACATACTCGTTTTAGGAATCCCCCCCCCTTTTCATGGAAGATCAATGGTGTACCCCTACCACTACAGCCATCGTTCTGGCTCAAATACAATCATTTGATTCTTTTATTCTTTGGGTTAAGGACACCTTGACAATTGCATCAAGTACAAAGGAAGCAGTAAGAATAGAATAAGATAAAATAAGATTTAGTCTTTCAGGTGTTACCACGTAAAAACTTTAATAATTGTTAAAACTGATAGCAATGCAAGTTAAAACTGATAGCAATGCAAGTGAAGTATAACTATTAAATGTGGACAGTCGAGGGAAAAGGGTCCTCCAAAGGTCAAACTCAATTATAAAATTGAGGTCATCAGCTTTCCAGTGATGTATTTCATTAGCAGGTACCATTTCTAGTTTTTGAGAACTGGCTCCTTGAATATGTGTGGGCACTGTCCGATCTCAAATGCCAATAAGCTCTATCTTACTTTGTTTTAGAGATATCTCTATCTAATTAGCATGATTATGAAAATTCCCAAATATCCAAATATTTTTAAACATTTGGTCACAGCTTTTAATCTTAAAATGGGATTTACATTCCGTTTTCAGCATAGAAATCTTTGTGGGGCCTGTAATCATTAATTTCTTTAAAAAAATCAATTTAGAATGAAAATTATGTTTCCATGGCAACCAACAAGTGCAAAAACACCAATTTAGGCCCAAAAACGTTCTTTTAACATTCCAAATATGGAAGGTATTCACTAAAGTTGGGATTTTCTAAAGTGGCTTATTGTATTCTCCATCAAAAAGTAGTATAGAGCCATTTTTATTGTATTTTGAACATTGTTGGCTATATGGAGCCCCCTGGTGGCCAAAGTTGGTACTAAAAATCCCCCGCGGAGGTCCCTTTTCCCTTGTTGATCCACATTTCATTTTTAGTGCAGGGGTTTCATATCACTACGGCAGGCTAATAGTGTTGTCTGTGTTGGTCCCTTTCTTTATGCAACTGCTCTATCATATCTATCTGTTTTCTAGATAATCATTTTCTTTCTTCTGTGGGGTCATCATTGTCCCTTCCTCCCCATCCCCAAAGAAAAGGACCATATGAGTTGATAGAGAGCTAACAATGTAAGTTTTATAAACGTATATCAATATGTTCAGCACTCAAATATTGGTACCCTGGCAATCAAAGCTGGTCTACCCCCCTTCCTGCACACATACCCTATTGAAAACACCTGCTTACAAATTAATCATCATTCAATTTAGTATTTTATCATAGTTATGCATCTAATCCCAATGCAGTAGATAATCCTGTCTGGGCCATGAAGAATAGTAAAAAACCTATAAGTGAAATGTAGCATCATGGAACAGTCTTTGATTTACCTTCAAAAAAAGGTAATTAAAGTGAGTTTAATTCCCTGATTTCTCTCAGAAAAAAAGTGAAAATGCGTATGCCTACATAAAGAGTATACTAAAATGGCTCTAGACCCCCCCCTGTTTTCATAAACGCTTTTGTATGCATTTGCCCTGACCCCCCAACCCCCCTAGGTGCGTACATACTTAATGGAAGGCCCCCCTAGTGGGGTTCATGATATACTAACTCGTTTGAGCGAATTTACATTCATGAATTTCGATCTCCGCTTTACCATTCGCCCATACAGGACCTGTTATCATTGGAAAGTAGATCGGTTCTTGTCATTATGTATCCACCGTTTACTTACCTTGTGATCAAACGACATATATTATATCCATACATTTGACCCAATAATACGTTCAGGTACTGTCTTGGAACAATGCAAAATATTGGCTGAATTCAATAACTATCCCTTTTGAACGCGCACAAAACAACGGCAAGCGTCCATGCTTATCTTCTTTTTACGTCGAATTGTTAGTGGGACGATTTCGATATTTCAGACGTCCTTAAATAAACTCTCAGTTTTTTATGACGAAGATATGCTTAGAGTTTCCAACAGAGCGTTTGCAAATGTCATGCCCATTAAAAACGACCTTTGGACTCCAGAAAGGTCTTATTGATTTTCCTAATTAACTTTGCTGGTTATCCCTGCTCTTATAGGTTGTATAAGGTAACCTTAAACAGAGAGACTAAGTAAACAGTGTGTAAACCATGGAAATACCAAGGTTCACACTTAAAGTCTCCTCTGTGGAACCCTCAATCTATCACCTCAAGTACTCCACTGCACATCGTGAGTGCGATCGGAAAGGCCACTCGGATACCCTTTAGAGCAAATCGTGATTGAGCTCACACCATCGATGTCATTAAGTACAAGCCTGAGCAAATACTGGCCGTCCATTTGGTCCAGCATAAACTGTCTTGGTTAAAGTATACGGAGGATACATGGTATGGCAGCCGCCATTTTTGAACTGTCCCCTGACTCCAGAGCAGTGCATTGTGGGTAAATATGTTATCAGCCACTGTTCACACCGGAACAATGGCCACAGATAAGACTGATGAGGTTGATAGGTGGCATCCAACCCCTAGCTATCTTGATCACCTTTATCACCTCCCCATTGTCTCACTCTGACTGACTGACATGTAGTCAACAACAGAGGTTTTAATGCTATATTCCCCCCTTCTTATCTAATTAAATGTCATTTCATGGAGAATACCTGCATCTAATTTATACAGAAGATAGATGGATAGTAAATGAGAGAGAACCCTCAAAAGTAAACTACACAAAAAGGCAAAATGGTGGCTTGGCACACGACTACATGAGCCTCCTGGTATATGCCTCTGGAACCAACATAGGCTCTGCCCCCATATATAGTCTGTGCCAATAATTATTTGTAACACGCCCGTTACCTCTGTACGTTTGGGACTTATCACATTGGCACAATGTCCATCCTGAATAGAACACTTCTCAGGTCGTGTTTCTAGGATATAGGTCTAGGTATATATAGCATACTTAAAGCACTCAATTTATACATCTTTCTTTAAATCGCAAATTATGGTAACGTATTCAATAGTGCTCTAGACTTTGGCTCGCAAACTGTTGTGAAGTAGAAGAGTATCCTGCTCCGGGACCATTTCTCTGTATACTACTTACTTTGTTGATCCTTTAGCGCAATGTAGCCATTGGGCATTGGGCATGGCCGGGCCCACTACACGGCCTCTTGTTTACCGAAACACCCTGGCTAAGTGCCCACTGTAGAGCTCTATATTTAGGTAATGCCACACTTTGTTACCAGACAGTATCAACAAGAGAGGCGGACCCTATATTCTAAGCAGCAGATTTCTACAATAGTAACTAAGCTGGTGTGTAAATATCCACCCTTCATAACCTTGCTGTTGATCAGCATTGATTCCATTCTGATAATTATGATTTAATGCATGATGATTATGGTTTCATGTGAAAACGAACATGAATTGGCAAATTGACCCTCGATTTACAAAACAATATGATATTATGTTAAAATGAATACACTATAAATTATCAGTTCTTACATGCGTATGGAAATACTCACCAGCCCAGATCGTGAGGTCCTGTTGCCGATGATAGAGTTGAGAGTGTCCACAGAGAAGTAGCCCTCAACCACCATGGCGAGCTGATGGGGGGAGCAGCTCGTCCTCTTCCCCTGTGTCCACCAGCGCTCTGTGTACCACCCCACCAGCATCCACACATACCTGGGCCCGTACATGCCCAGGTGGTAGGCCTGAAAGGAGGAGCAGCCACCGTCAGATCACCTTAGATATAAGCGTCACTAAGATGAGTTGTAGCCATCTGTAGTAAAGCACCCTGTATTTCATAGGCGCCATGTGAATACATATGGCGGTTAGAAATTAAATTGTTCCCATGCATTATATAAATCTCATACAGAAAGTCAAGTGACACTCACATGTCTAAATAAACACCATAACTGTTCATAAACGTCCTAACTGTTCATAGGCAAATCACACTCTATATGTTAACAAGCACCATACTGTTCACAAATCAGAAGCTTCATTTCACATTCTTGCCTCACAGTTTTTTTTCACATTCATTCCACACACCATTAAACAATCACAACATTCTTTACTGTGTATGTACATCTCTTCCCCATTGTGTGTTCGCCATTGATTTTTGATGGTCTATCTATTTAGTGTAAGATAAATGGGTCCATATCTCCCTATGAATGGTCTCTGATAAAAACAGGGACAAGGAGGCAGTTCTTAATGCCTGCCTTTATCTAGAATTGATGTCTAATGCATTGCAGCCTCGGCCAAAGCTCGCCCACATCATAAGCCCATCAAATATAAACCATGCTTTTACTCCAATTACACCCCCCCCCCCCTCGCCCAACGCGACTAAGACCTTCCTTGATCATAATCGCAATAATTGCAGCGTGGTGTTTAGTATCTGCAATATAATTAGTTATTGTGTGATAATCGACTGGTCTTTAGGAAGATTAGTTGCATTGAAACAATCGCATTACTGGTTCAATAATATGCCTAGGGAATAGTATTAAACAATCATAGCAAGCCACGAGCGGCCATAATCCCAGTTAGGTGGGACTAACAAGACCAATCTATTCTATATTAACATATTATATCAAAGCTGAAAATATCATATCTTAGACACTGTGATAGATAACTGACCACCTGTAATGCCAGATGTAGTTCTTAGTTCAGTTCCCTGTGTGATTAGGGAGACCACCTGCATCATGGTTGGGGGGATTCGTTCAAGGAACACTATGAAGCCTGTCGAACATCAGTAGCTTTATACTTATGGATTGCCGAAATTGTTAAATACAATGCTCAATTGTTAAATACAATGCTCAATTGTTAAATACAATGCTCAATTCGCTGTTGTGAAACAGTTACAACTTTGGTCAGTTATTGCAGTTGGCATCTGCTGTAAAAGCAAAGAATCGTATATTATTCATTGAGCATTACACATGCTGTTGTGTTGCTGACAACATGAGGAAAAAAGGTAAGTGAATAAGTGCTTACAGTGCACTCAGGGATTTGGTTGTGTTGGTGAGTTGCTCACCACTGCTCACCACTGCTCCCACCACTGCTCACCACTGCCTCCACCACTTACCACTGCTCCCACCACTGCTCACCATTACTCACACCATTGGCCGTCACTGCTCACACAATTGCGCACCACTGCTCGCACCACTGCCCACGCCGTTGCTCATTACTGCTCACACCATTGATCACACCATTGATCACCCCACTGATCACACCATTGTTCTCTAATGCTCACCCACTACCCTCATCATTGCTCACCACTGTTCACTGCTGCTCACACCATTGCTCAACACTAATCTCCCACTGCTCACCCTACTACTCTGACCATTGCTCACCACTACTCCCATCACTGCTCACACTACTCTAACCATTGCTCACCACAGCTCCCATAACTGCTCACACCATTGATCACCACTGCTTCCATTACTGCTCACACCATTGCTCAACACTAAACCCCCACTGCTCACCCTACTACTCTGACCATTGCTCACCACTGCTCCCATCACTGCTCACACTATTGATCACCACTGCTTCCATTACTGCTCACATCATTTCTCAACACTAATCCCCCCACTGTTCACACCACTGCTCACGCCATTGCTCATACCAGTGTTCACCACAGCACAACCACAGGCGTCCATTAACTGGAGCGCCGAAAGAGGGCGCCTTGACAGGACCACGTGACCAGACGCCGTTGTCTGAGCTGCTCGTTCTCATGTTGCTCGGGGCTGCTCAAAAGGTCGGGCATCTCCGGAGGTTGGAGGAGCATCAGGACAGTGAATGAGAACACCTGGACTCTCCTCCCCATACACACATGTAGCGCTAGTTATATGGGCAAGTATGGTGTGATCAGCCATGTGCAATATCTAACTATTCTCTTTCAGTCAATTTCACGTTTATTCTCTGTGTTTTAGAAGGTGGATTGCTTCTATTCAGAATGCAAGCTATGCATTATGAAGATTGCGTTAATAGCATACATGTCTGTAAATATATCGAGACAGTGCAACTGCGAATGACATACCTTTTCTCGGGTATAACGATAACATACTAGTGTTGATGATTGAAGAACTACGATTGCACAATGATTATACCACATTCTTCTTCAATGGAGAAGGGATCGTTTCCTGTGTAGTTAGGTATGACATTACCGATTAACACAGACCCTTTGCTAGAGGTAGAAATGCCACACGGTCATAATTATTCATCTGTAATACAAGATTTTGAATGTTGGGTTGTTAGAAGTGTAGCCAAACGATTTGGCTTGGATGCAGGGGACGCCTGAAGCCAGCGGCAACTCTAGACCAACCTCAGAAAGACCACAACAAAAAAACACAAAAATAGACCTAGGCAATGGCTGGTGGCTTGCGGTGGGCAGGGAAGTCATTGGTCTGGGTAATTTGGACGGCTGTTAGGCTGTCATAGTCAAGACTCAGACAGAGCCTCCAGATGCCTCCTTCCAAAGCCCTAAGCTCAAGACGCCCCGGCACTAAACCCTTAATCTAATACTCATTTCATAAAGTATGGTGCACATCAACAGCTAACACGATTATCTTCAGGTCTCATGTAATTACTGCAGGCATAATGTAATAGGAGCTAATCCATTGTGGAAAGGCACTCCCCGCCGTCTAAACCATTTAGAGGATTGTGCGGAGGGCTCTAGCCGCGTCTTATTCACAGCTACCTTGTGATAAGTCTCAGCTATGTGGAGCTCTGGGACACCACTCGTGGCATTTGAGTATATAGAGGTTCCTCACACTTACATTAGACAGAGGGATAGTTAAGTCTAAGATCACTTCTATCAATGTTGCCAATACAATGCCAACACATCATTGCAATCCTGTATCATGGGTAACATGATACTCCTCAATTGCAGACTCTAAACACATTATAATGATATGATACACCATGTCTTAATACCACTTTCCCACTGAATCACTTCCCTCATAATTCATGCATGCTCACAGACTATACATGCATCAATCACGTCCACATGAGACCATGGTTAGGCCAAATAAAAAAAAAAAGGTTTGTTTCAGGTAACATGGGAAGAAACTCTAGGGTCGGTAGGTCGGATTTTTTTCTTCTTTTTTACTTTTTTTTTTTTTTTTTTTACAGCTCCTCTAGATACCCTAAAATCGGCCCAAAACTGTAAAAAATGGGGGAATCTTTTTTCAAAAATTTGGAAACCTAAATTTGACCCCAAAAAAGTCTAAAAGTATAAAAATTTCTTCAAAATTGCATAAAAAAACGTAGGGTCGGCCCTGTTTAGATAGGGTCGGTCGGGTGACCTGAAACAAACCTTTTTTTTGGGCCTTAATTAATAGTCAATGTCATGTAGCCAAGATACAAAATGAATATAGTTATTATACACTATTCAAATTATAAATATCTTTCAGGTGTTATAAATGTGGCCCATCAAGTTAGTGGGGATTTAGCTGTCGCAGCACACATCAAAGTGTGTGTAACCATGGGATACAAAAAGGACTAACCATGCAGAGCATTAGCTTATGTATTAATGATACTCATTTCTGTTTTGTTTGTAATGGTGCTCTGTTTCTTGCGGGTGCTATTTAGACTATGCATTCAACAACTACTGTTTGGATAATAATTATAATTCTGTCTATATCTGATGAATGTATTAATTTCTATAAAATATATACAATTAGCGGTAAGATAACAAACCTCGCAGAACACTTGCCTCGCTGCGTCCTCTTGAAAGCTACCAATAATAATTCGGGCGTCTGTGCGCTGAAATAACAGTGGACTTGCAGTAAGAAGGTGCAATGCAGAGATAATGATTTCAGGAAAAAATGTGCAGTCAATAATAATTCAATAATTAAGTGTAAAGACAATCAGCCCATCATATCTCTTCAGGGGAAGTTATACCTTGGAGGTAATTGAGGACGATTTACTAATCAATACACGGTTTAAAGCCCCAGGATTGCATTTCCTTAGTTGCATTATACTGATTATCACACATCCAAGTAATTATAATAGGCAATACAAAGTGAAGCTATCGATTTTTGTGTTTTACCACTGCATTGAATCGTAAGTATAACTATGCTCCATTAACTCGGATGTTACTAGATAGTACTAATAGACAGTAGATGTGCCATAGAACACTCAGTGATCAGCTGAAACAGAATAATCTCATCATTGGGACACTAGCCCACAGAAAGAGGTATTTCGGATTATTCAGCCTCATCCAACGAGATAACCCCCACTCTAAATTTATCTGTGTTATATCCAAGTAATTGCCATAGTAGTCATGAGCATGTTTGGAGTCAATGCCAAGGAACTATCGAATACCATATTGAAGTCATTACAGACTATGTTCCCTGAACAACCCTTAGCTATGTGTTACCTATTTTCATGGATATTGGTAATACATACATATTACTAGGTCACAAAGACTTACATTGAGGTCCAGCATTTTAACGTGAAGGTCAGCACCAAGACCTCTGAAGGTGAGGGTAGCTTTGACTGTGATGTTGACTTTGTTGAATGTAGCGTGCATATCATTTACTGCCTGCAGAGAGAAGAAACAAAATTGAAAAGTTAAAGACAAATTTGAAATGATACATCTTATTCATTTACTCACCATTATCGCACCAGGCGCCTCTGTTGCTGAGAGCCAACCGTTCTATTAACTGCTTCACAGGAAAAGCATAACACAATATAGATTCATTTGTTCAATTGTTATTATAGCATCAGGCTCCTTTCTTACTGAGATCCTCATAAATATAGGAAATCACAAGTTTATGGTGTGGGTCCTTTCACCAGATCCTTTATTTTTCAGGCCAGAATCCTTATCTTTCACTTTTATAGCCGGCAGTGGTTGATTGTTTATCACGAGACCATGTTCACTCGTGCATCGAAACGTGGAAGCCGTATTCATTCTATTATGTGGCTCCAACTAAAATGTACATATAATTAGTGTAACCATGCTCCAGAGACTACTTGAGGGATTGCGATGTACCGCTTTCTCATTCTTTGGAACGCCTACTACCAAACCATTTTCAATCTAGTAACTAGAGAAAATGCACAAATCCCCGTCCCAGCAGGTGGGCCATTTACATACATAATACTAAAAAGGAATCTAGTCACTACAAAACGGTGTGAATTGTATAATGTATAACCCGGTATAACTGTAAAGGGTTTCTGACTATGTCAGTCTCTAGTTGTAACACCCATTGCAGAAACCTGTGACCATTCTGTCTGTCAATATTTACATGTTTTAACAGGAAAGGATGAAAGTGTGTGGGTGATGGGCGGATTAATCTGTTCGATTTGATCCAGGATTAGGGCGAGAAGCTGGCCTTTGTTGTTTTAGTTATCTGAGAGATGTCCCTAGGAATGGGCTAGAATCCCCTTTTCCGTTTGACCGACCATGTATACATGCCATACACTATATTAGTGCTCGTGGTTATCAGGTTGGTTTAAATCGCGAAAGGATACGCTGTTACGTAATTAAGTCCCAAGGGAAGGCGTATAAATTATGTTACAGGCCAATTAGGATGTACTTATTGTACATCCACAACAATTCTATTGTTATTCCGTTCCAACAATATCAAATCATATTAACAAATATCCGCTGCATAGATAATTCAATGAATCGGGACATGACAAGATAGGTATTGATCACAACGGTATGCATGTAGCCAATCATTCAATGCTAAATTCCATAATTAAGACATACAGCCAGTATCAATGGTAGAATTATATTCACCATTCTTCTTAATATTCACCACCGTATGTGATTGTTTAAAGGTGTGATGTTGGCGGAGGCTGGTGCCAGTGTTGTTAGTGGGTTCTGTGGAGGGCTTTGCGATGACAGAAAAGACAATGACACATTTCTTAACATGATCCACTCTTTTTCCTTTTAGTCTGAACAGAATACAAACAATTTACGTCCGTTTAAAAAGAGGCAAGCAAGTTCGGCTTCTTAAATACGGTATCTTTTTACATGGCAATTTCTTGTAGGAGATTATTCATCCATGAGTCTGTTTTTCATTGGCCTTTTTTTTCAGTTTAATGCCATCAGCATTGTAATACTGGCACTCTTTTCAAACCGGCTGATCATATAAGAATAGGCTTAAAAGGAGATTTGGGTGGGACCCAAAGCTGTTTTAATGGTCATCAATCTGGTGGGAGTTGGTGGTTTATTGATTCTGGTGTAATTAAGTGGAAACTGACTTCTAATTGCTTCAAAGTATGAGGAGGATCCTGGAGATATTCCGAGTATGTCCTACAGTGAAACATCGCTTGTATCATATTGAAAACTATACAGCTTCATCACACATACGTCAAGGTAAATGTCGGAAGACGACTGGAAGGTGCAGAGAGTCTTCTGTACATAGGAGTCATGTCCTGGAACGACTTAGATGCTGATGTACAACGTACTATAAACAAGAAACTATTTCTAGGTGCTTTATGTAAGTAGACAGACAGCAGTGTTCATTTAATTGCTTTTATAGGCTCGTCCTTCGACATAGTTGTTCGTCTCGCATAAATGTGTCGGTATGGCAGTTGACATACATAACACTGGTTGTCCATACTCGTTTGCTTATCCGGACGGGCATTGTCTTTATGTTGACTTAGTATCGTACTATTGAGGTTACTGAAATGTATATAATACGTATCTAACTCTAATGCCTGTTGCTGAAACTGTTACTACCGACTTTACTATCTGTGTGTGAGGTACTTTTCTGTGTCTGGAAATTGTATAGTGTCCCGCGTCTGTGTATTGCTATTAGTTGTTTGTGACTGCATCTGGTACGTTTGTGCAAAAGCTATACTTCATAAATTATATAATGATACCCAAACTGAGCAGCATGATCTAATTGACCCGAGAAAGACATTGGGAAATGTAAGGATATCCTAACCCGGGAATTACCCTCTTTGGAAATCCTCCACCCCCAAAATATCTCCCCTGCCACCTATGATACTTGACATAAAGAAAAGTAATGTAAATTTTACATTCCCGAGTCTTCTACATGTGTCTAGATAACTAGCACTATGTCACATGTTTAATTTTGGATCTACACATTTAGTAACTAAGGGTTGTTGTTTTCCGAGTTCTATCAGAAATGATACATAACCACGAAGGTTTCCTTCGCATTTAAGTATCGTCTTTTAGGTTGTAATTAAAGTACATTATACAGGTTTTCTATAAGACAACAAGTGTTATCCTTATAGTTATACAATACATGAAAAAGCATAAGTATGTCCACATACTTTTTGTTGTGTACCCAAACATGTCATCTACATGCTATATAACTTTGCACTATGGCGCTTAATTTCCAGGCTGACTGAGAGAGAGAGAGAGAGAGAGAGAGAGAGAGGGAGAGAGAGAGAGAGAGAGAGAGAGAGAGGCCTCCTAATTTGAGACAGTGGTAGACAGGGCTGGGTGAGGCGGCTTGCTGTGAATGCTGACCGGGTGCCTGGGGCAGACTCACGGCTCAGCGAGCTGCTCGCCCGGCCTGAGCAGACCCAGTTCCTCAGTACCGAGTGGTCCTCCAGGGCCTGGCTGTCACCATAACACGGCAGATTGGACACAAGAAGACGACTGCTATGGCTCTGCTGGGTGTGTGGATGGCCGTGGGTAAGGGGGCTTTGGGGGACTACATCCCACACAAAAACACCTAGCAAAGAGCTGCTCGTGCGATTCACGAGTGAATTAACTCAACGTTTGACATCTTTACTCATAATTCCTTCCCAAATCAGCCATGATTGTGATCAAATCACGGAATGGTTGGCTCGTCGCGGTAACACATTTACAGTGTTTTTCCCTATGGTAGCCCATTGGGAAGGGAGTGTAACATTTGCTCCCATTAGTGGCAAGTGTCTGGGTGGGGCCTAATAGGAGTCACAGGTAATGGAAGGACCGAGGGGAATTAAGTTCTTTTTTTAATATCCCCTGAAGAATCAATACGCTCTTCATGCTGAGCATTGGTATCGTATTTCCCCTACATCCCCGATTATCTAGCGATATTATTTATACAATCATATTAGATGGATATTAAGTTCACAACGGGTACAGTTACACTGAACGGAAATCTCGCTGTCTACACAATACCTACCTTCTAGAGAATGAATACACCAAGATCTCTAAACATCTTAGAAATAATAGATCAAATAAGAAATACACCCTGAGTTGATGAATACACCAGAACAACAGGTGACACCAGACACATTATTTGAATGACTCCACTAGTCCTCTCAAAACAGACTTTCTATGCCTCTTTTAGGTCATCTAGGAGTAGGAGACGTGTTCTTGTGACGGTTCAATAATCAGAGCAGCTCCCATGACGTCACTCAGACACCCATGACGTAGCTCAGGAGTCCATGACGTACATCACACTCCAGTTCTTAAAAAGAAGAGCTGAGAGCTCTTGACAAGGGACCAAGCTCATAGTTTGCTGATGAAGAACGAGCAGAGCTTTTGTAAGACCACTCTCTCATTTCCAATCATTTTGGTCCCCTACTCTCTCCCCACTAGACAATTATCTATCGCTTATTGTACAGGATAGTGACTTTTATTCTACTGCCACCTCCCGATTGTCAGTCAAGAATCATGTTATCACATATCTATCTATATAGGGTATACATCAAGGATCCACACCTTAATTATTCATGCATGTTTTTTTCTATACCTCCCAGTCTCCTCCTAGTCTTCCAGATTGATCCACCGACTCATTCTATCCAGACCATTTTCTCTGTTCTGTATAGTCCCCCCTGTAAACTAGGGAATTTGGTAGTGATCTATCCGAAATTACTTCTACACATTAGACATTAGTCCTGGGATTGGTAGTAGGAGAAGGGTGGGTGGACCCCCACCCCTATCACCACCTACAAAGTAGGCGGGTGTCCACTGTTGGGGAGGCTGATGGCTGACGGAGATAGATGGTGGCAGGCGGCGGGTGGTGAAAACAGATAGCTTCATTATGGCCCCAGCACACGGTCTGCTTACTGTCCTTTGTCACTGCTGATGGATGTACTTGTGGACCCCCCCCCCCCAACCTCCCACCCCCTGGCCTCCCCTCTCCCTCCTATATGTACAGGAACCCCTGCCATGCTCTGTGTGCATACCCCCTCCCCCTTCCCATCCTGTGTTATACTGTACTGCATGTCTGATGTCCATGTCAACTACCCCCTGCCCTGTGCTCTGCATCTCCAGGTTGGTGTTCCCACCCTTGATGTCCACTGCTCGGGGCACTGCTCACTATTACATAGTCTGGCCTTTGCTGTTTAGATGTCAATTGCCCATTATGGCCGCCGTGCATATGCTGATCATTTGAGCCTTGGTATCTGCATTGTTGACTTTGGTGTTTGGTATTGACTTAGAGTAGTCTTACTTTGCAGGCTTACCGGGCTGTAATTGCTATGGCTTAGGTTGTGACACTGACAAAGCTATAGAATATAGACTTTAACATGCTGCAGACAAAACACCACATGTGAAGGCCACAGTGTAGGAACTGAGCTGAACTGAATGGGTCATTCCAAATTGGATTTAGCCAGAGCCCTAATAGAATTACTTCATTAACCGAACCCTTAATTCGACACGGGACCACCAGTGTATGTCAAATCCTCATTCCACGCCGAGATTGCAATTTGCTGGCAAGTTCACTGCATACCATAGCACTACTGTTTTCCTTACTAAGAGGCGCTACTTCATAGCCTCCTTCTTGGACACATTTGCATCAAAATGGTCTTCAATTTGCTTCTGCGCTACCAACATCGCTTATGCTGTAATGCCCTCATGATCTACTGCTTAGACTTTTGATTACAACTGAGAACTGAAATATACTTCTTCTCTTGACCTTCCCCTGTCATTTTGTTGATGCAAGATGCCAGGCCTTTTCTTCCTCTGGTCCTTTAATGTTCATGCTGGAAGAGGGTCCGGTGCTCATGTCTATGTGGAGACTATCTCATGCTTGCACGATACACTACTCACAGCCCCCACAGAGCCTACTCGCTAAGGCGAGGAAGTAAAATTGGCATTTGTGGTTTCATCGTGGGCTCAAAAAACAAGGCATTGGAGAGCAATGGCCATACATGCAAGGAAGATGAAACCTTCCCCTCTCTGCTCCCTCTCCAGAGATGCTTGAGTTCGGCATCCCATAACTCAGCAGTGGCATGGAGTGTCAGGTCGTGAGCATGGTCCATCGAGGATGTCATGGGTTCAGGGGCAGGAGGCGTGCTGAGAAGCAGCCCCCTTAAACCACGCCACGCCCATCCTATCTCCCTGGTGCCCTTGGATGTGGAGCGCCAAGTGTTGACAAAGGTGGTTTTGATGGCCTGAGACTGTGACGTTACACCGGCCGCCCAGCGTCACACGCTGAGCTGCTCGCGCTCGGCGGGGCCCCGGTAATGGCCGTCAGGAGCAGCTCTGATTGGAAGCCAGACGCCCTGGGAAGGCGGTGTGTGTGTTTGGGGGTGGGATGGGATGGGGGTGGGGTGGGCGGAGGTCGGGGAGGGTGGGAAGGATGAGGTGAGAGGAGGTGATTGGATTGGTGAGAGCAAATTATGAATGTGAGATGTTTGGACTTGCGGAGGTGTGAGTAGTGTGTGATAATGTTTGGTTGGCCCGATATGGTAACAGTAAGAAGTAAGATCTGGATGTAGTAGCGGAGCACCAACAACCCCGTCCTTTCACCAAGCATCCATGTGCTACTTTGATATGCGAGGAGCATGGGTTGTAGGTTTAGGAGTATGTTGAACACATTTAAAACGCCAACACACTGCACAGAGCCTAGTCGAATGCATGGAATGTAGCTCAGAAATGCCTTGACCTGAGATGTTGCACACTTTTCATATACTACTAGCGGCGATCAGCGACATCATTCGTTAGCTACTAGTATATGTGACATATATCTGCAACTATTTGAAACGGCTGTTTGATAAAATTGCATTCCGATTTTAATGTTGAGGATACCGCCGTAAGGGGATGATCATATTCATGGATTGAAAGGATTAGAAGTATCGTGGTTATACCCGCAGGATAGCTGTGTTCGCTGTATATAAAGGGCTGAGTACCTGTCATCTCTGCACTGCGACTGTTGCTGCTAGGGCACCAAGTGCTATGCATTAAAGTATTGGGATGCCACAGGCTAGAGATGTAAATACATTTCATCAAGCAACTTTAATTTAATATCCCAAGAATTTAGAATAGATTTTATCAGTGGAAATTGTAGCTGACCGGTCCCGACGCAAACTACTCACTCTGATCAGGGGTGCAGCTCGTGGGAGTTGGATGCCATTAATTTCATTTCTTTTTGAAAACGTTCAACGTTTCTACGTCCCATTTATGGTTATTTTGATTTGAAATATGTGGGGCGGGAACCTTATTCTTGCATTCCAATGGTGAAATGGACGTCAGAATTTGTCAAAACAAAGGATCTTATGATCTTACTTCATGCTTACCGGGTATTCGTTATTTCCATAAATTGTTTATGGGCCCCTACCCAGAACCCGTAAATACTTCAAATGAGTATGGGCCTTCTTGAATCTGATGCCGAACATTGCTTAAACAGTGTATACTTTCTCCTGCTTGTAAACCGGACAATAATTATGTGCGATCACAAATCTGGAGATGAAGCATAGCTGACGAGAGGTCTGGCGTGAATGCTTATTCCTAGTACATGCAGTGCTTGCGTAACATGGAGTTTGTTTCTATCAGAACATATAAATTACCACTATGCTCCTAAGTGTCCATATGGTGGCATTAATTCCGCCACTTGACTGTCACTCGTGTCAGTCAAAGTCACTGAGCTCAGGAAGCAGGAATAGCCTACAGAGCAGCTATCAGACCTGAAGTACAGGCGAATAGAGCAGAGACTGGTGGAAGGTGGAGAGTTGATGGAGTCGACCAATAAACTGGGCGGTGAGTGGGGTTAAGACTTTGAAGCCGATGGGAAGTAATTGAGCAGGCGGCTTATTGACACCGCCCCATGTTTACGGGTCGGTGGGACTGGGGAAGGGGGTGCTGGAGAAGGTGGGGGCTGAGAGTGGGGGGGGGGTAGATAGGGAGCAGGAGGAGGAGGTGTGGTAGTGGGTTAGCACCCAGGGGTGTTGGCCAGGTATTATGGATGGCCAGATAACAGGTCCACCAGGGATGGGCTTTACGGCCCACAATGGGGGTTCAAACACTTAACATTGGCATCGTTTTTTACACCTTCTTCCACTACCTGCCACCCCCGCCTTTTCTCTGCGTGATTTCCCATGCATTCCTTAAGGAGACGTTTTAGAGGACGACCTCATGACGGTACGTCCCAGAGTTAAGTCCCCGTCGGACATTGGGCGTCGTTTGGCGAGCCAGCTAGTTATGAGAATCCATTATGTCAATAATGATTATGCACTCTTGGGGACTCTTGGCTAACTATAGGCAAACTATTTTATAGGGAGTATCGGGGAGTAACTAATATATCTATTGTCCTATTACAACGCTTACACTTATTATGATGAATGCAAATTGTATGGCCTATTTTGACAGAATATTTCTGTGGATTGTGTGAAGAAAGCATTTGCCTTAAGATTTAGGACACTTTTCGTTCTTATCTGGATGTTAATATTTGTCCCATTGGTCAATTTTAAGCTGCCCATGCACCAATATTGCAGCCACAATTGTCTTAAATCAGTTAAGACAGGGGTGTCTCCATAGACTATTTTCCCGTTCTGCTCGCCATAACCACCCCATCATCCAGATCTCCGACTTCCGGCCGCCATAGACCTGGACTCCCTTGACAACTGGATTTCCGGCCGACGCCAAAAGTAGGCGATAGATTCCTTGGTTTTATTGAATGAGGCTCGAGCGGAGCGTGCCTCGGTTTTGAATGGAAGTCACTCCATTTGAAAAAGGCAAGAATCTGGGCCACACAAACATCTAAAGGCATCTGCAGAACGAAAATTGCTTTGGCGCGGCCGCGGCCGAGCTGGACTTTGATAGTCGTGATCGTCTTACGCCACGGCAGGATAGCGCAGCGAATGAAATGGGGCATAAAAACAACAATCGGTAACTAGAATTGATTTTTCCTCACCCCCTTGAATATATATACGCAAATATAGGTCGGATCATCGACTAGTTCCTCCACACAACCCACTTTCTTTAATTGCTCGGAGAAAGCAGCGATCGGATCTATTGAACACACTCCAATCTGACGAGGCCATGCCAGGCGGGAAAACAGGAGTGAGATCCGATAGAAGCCACCCGCCCACGCAGTGGCTTTAGTTGTCTACACTCTAGGGCATAGCCTATATATCTAGTCTTTAAATATTCATATCAATTGCTGAAAAGTTCAAGGATCATCTCACCAAAGCGTCTATATAATGTACTTCTTGTATTACATTTTGAGTAATCAAGGACTCCTTGAATTCGTATGATAGATAATCATATGATTAGACTCGATCACTTGTATTTTCTTTTTGTAGGGTTAAAAACGATGGTCTGGGATTCAAGTGGAGATCGTTTCCAGACACCTATCTATATATAGAGATAATCTGATCTCTATATGGGACATGAGTAGTACAGATCCGGTTCTTATTTCTTTCCTGTTCCTCTGTTCCGGGGAGACTAGAGTATGTCTAGAAGCAAGTCTCCAGGGTGCCATAAACTCCATCTGCTCAGAGCAGCTCACTGAGCAGCTCTGTGAGCAGCTCCCGCTGGGTAGGGTTACTCCATAGATTATCCCCATGTCCATTACAGGTTGCACATTATAGCACGGCCACGGTGTGCTAATCCATCAGAGATATGGATGAGAGGCAACTTTGTTATCCCTGCACCAGGCGTCTTTCGCTTTTAACGCGGATGCCCGCTCGGTTGGAGATTACCACATTATCGCAGGGACGAGTTGAACCTACTGAGTGGATAAGGGGGGTGGGTGAGGGCCGTAGGCATCTTATATGGGGGCCTGCTGAGGCGGGAGGTGAAATCTCATATGGGGATCAGTATAATCCGGACACTGATCTCCTTGGATTCATCTTAAATCAATTGCTGATCACACGTTGTGGCATCCCAAAGAAGGATAGAAACAATTATAGTAAAGAATAAAGAGGAAGAAGAAGAAACATTCTGTGACTTGCCTTAAAGTTCGCTCAGTCAAAATAGCAAGAAATTCATTTCCGCATAAATCGCTACGGAGGAATTGGCAGTGTTATGCCTCGGGCGACGTTATGCCATCCTTCAAGTTCAATTAAACTCATAACCGACTCGCCATAACTTCAAAACCGCGCTCTAATTAATGGCTAAACTTGTCAGGGTAGATTCGTTAAGCTAAACGTCTCAGACACGTAAATACCTCAGCAGAAAAAGGGCCTGAGAGGTTTCTTGGGCAGGCGTCGGCGCCGTGTTGGGGCTCTAGCAGCCTTATTGCGTTAGAGGTGCTGACAATCTTATCTTGGCCGAGCAAATACTCGTGGGACACTATCTATCTCAACACTATCACGGTGGATGAGATTTTTCTGAGCTCCCCTTTGTAGGAATATGAACTCAAAATAGGAGTAGGAAAGGCTGTGGGCAGGTCGGCTATCCTGTTGGGGAAGGTTGGTGCTTAATACACGCAGTATAAAACAGCTATTCGTCGGTACAAACAACACACTTCCCATGTCAGAATATAGAACGCCTTAACACAGCAGAAAACTGAACTATAAATCTCCCCCGCCAATGGCGTGTAGTACGTTCACAGGGCATCCGTATAGGTGTATAGATAATATCATAGGATAGCATGTATACATGGATAATCCATGTTGAATATCACCTTACTTTATATACTTCAAATGTGATAATATCAAAGCTACATAAATTCTTCTCTTCAGACATATATGATTCACAACATACTACTTTGATATGCATGTGTAGAAAGTACATCCTTGAACATAATATCATCTCAGACCATCTAAGGTAAAACTTCATAGACAAGTGGATTTGACAGAGAGGGAATGAAAGGAGTGAAGAGAATGAATGTGAGGGAGGTCGAAATGCATCATTTGTTACAGTAATTGGACAGCAGTATGTCCCTGATAATAAATTAGGATTCTACGCGTTTGTTACTTTCCTAAGTGCTCGCAGGATGGCACATGTGAAAAGTAATTATTTTGAGACGTTTGGGTATAAAGACAAAATAATGATCAAGATCCAAAAACAATTGATCACAAACACTCCTTCCCGCCACTCTATCACAACATCGAATCTCATGCAGGACTCAGTGTAAAAGGCTTTTCTTTTGACTGAAATTCGATCTTCAATGAATTTGAATACTTGCTAATCTGGGTGGACCACTCCTTGGCTCACAAGATAAATGTGTTCAATCTCCCAAGACCTGACCGTATAAAAGGACATCACTGCCCATGGGGACAGTAACAGAACCCCTTCCCTGGCTGCTCTGACCTTCCCAGTCGGCATGTATAGATTCCCTCCTTTGCCCACGTCTGAGGGTTGCATTGGCAATTCATTTCTCATTCAACCCTCATCCTGTTTCTCCCCAACTGGGGACCCTTCTGCTCCCTACTGAGGATACCACGTGTTTAGAGAATCTTAGATACCATCCCTCCAATCAAACCCGATTCAACAATCTCTGTAGATGAAAATGGCCGTAATTATGGTTATCTTGACCATTTTGGTCACTGCCTACACATCAAATCATACACTAGTCACCCGCTTTGTACACACCCTCTTTACCTACCATTGTTCTAAACCAAACTCAGGCTCATAGGATGGGGGTTACAGACGACCCATTTCTACTGTAGTTTATATAAAGTAGTGGAAAGGCAAGTAAGGGCGTGACTGTGCCTGTGGTTTACCATGTATAGCTGCTCTGTACCAGGAGACCTGACACTGACATGACCACCTAGCCCCTTCTCCCCTTTGGTACCCAATAAAGCCTCGAGCCAAAGATAGCCCTTTGGGATCAATCTAGTCTTTCTTTGCTCAAGGCTAGTGTTCGGACTTAGAAACAAGGCCTTTACTGCATAGGGATCCTTGTGCATGGACCACTATGGTGGTGCCCAAAGGCTTTTAGGGAATAAGCCAAATTCAGTCATTCACATTGTGTATCTCATTGGTTATCTCCAACAACAGGGGATATATGTGGTGACTACCAAACATCCTCATTTTCTTTACGCATTGAGTAGATGGCCTATTAAGATGCAATGTATAAGGTGCACGATTGTACTGGAATTCTGACTTTGATGAGTTAGGATACCTTCTGAGTCCTTTCCTCACAAGATAAAAAGGATTCAACCCACAGGTCCGGACAGTATAGAAGATCTACTTAAATCCAATTGGCACTACTGTCCATGGGGAGAGTAAAGGGCCCCCTTTCTGGCTGTTCTGACCTTCCCAGTTGGCAGGTACAAATTCCCCCTTCTGCCTACGTTTCAGGGTTGCATTGGCAATTCCCCTCTCATTCAACCCGTATCCTGTTTCTCCCAGATGACAGTACTGGCACCCCAACTGGGGATACTATGTCTTCAAAAGACCTAAGATAACCATCCGTCCATTTAAACCTTCATTCAATGAGCTACTTTGGTGGAAAATGGGTACATGAAAATCCTCTAAGAACGTATGCCCTTGGCTGATTGGTGACCTACTACACAGCTAACTACACCCTAAACACCCCCTCCTGTGCATACCCTCACGATTCCCATTGGTCTTAACCAAAGTAACCTTAGGGGGAGAGATACAGACACCTCCTGTCCTCTGTAGTTTAGAGGGGAGGGAAATGGCACGAACGGTGTAGATTGTACTTGTGATATGCAGTTCGCTAGAACTGTGAACTAGGAGACTCAACACTGATATTGCAACCAAGTCGCTCCTGCTCTTTGACACCCAATAAAATTCCTTAAGCCAAGGATATATCATTAGGACAGGTCAGACTTGTCATTATACTTGAGGCCAGCATTGCATGAGGCAAGATATTCGTGAAAGGTTTCTTGTTCATAGAGCACTATGACGGTGGCCAAAGGCTTGAGGGAACAAGCCAAATCTGGGCACCGCCATTCCTCCTCTGCACCATCTCTTCATAACAACCGCCCACACACAACTACAAAAGGAATGCACTTCAATAAAATTCACATCAACTGACAGACTGGTTCATGTAATTCTCTAATGCACCAAATTTCTGAATGCTCCATTTCCCATGAGATGTTTTACCATGGGGAATCTGATGTGTGTGTCGCGATTAAGCGCCCTGGAGCCTAAAGATCTGGAACCGCATAAACCCCCGGCGCTTATTCAAAATCCTACTTTAGTGCTTAAGGACGTTTTCACGACCCCTCTATCCAGGCGTTTATACAAGACAGGCGCATATTATGTAGCATGCGGTGCTAAAAGGCAACAATACGGTAGTTGAAATATTGAAGCTTATCGCTTGGTGAGCTGATGAATGTGACCCACATGTGAATTTCACAGCATCCAACTCGTCCTAGTTTAAGTACACCTGGGATCCCCCCATAGCAAGAAAATTACAATTGAAGTATTTCCATAAATCAGAGTAGGTTGTAAAAATACAACTTAAGATGCCTATTTAAATGGTGCTATGCACTGATATTCTTGTCTCTATCCGACCAATCTCTCAGTCACTATAGCCTAACCAAGTTAGTCATTTTTTTACTCCCTATACGACCAACCTAGGTTAGTCAATATTGTCAGGTTGGTCAGTACTGACCAACTCACCTTAGTCTTCCCCATTTCAATGAGATTTAGGCTAAGTCCTTTTGAGTAAGGCATTACTCATTTTTATGTTGTTATGCCTCAGTCATTTCTGAATAGCACTTGGTCATGCTTGACCGATGTCCCTGTGACTAACCTGCAGGGATAGCCACTTCAGACTAAGGGCCGGGGCATTTAGATTTTCTGTGTGGGTGATCCCCCTGTGGGGTGACCAGATGACCCCTGACTGCAGAATCTCTAATTACTAACAGCTACACAGTAATATACAACGTCCATGAACACCTTCGGAAGCAATTGACATTTATTAAAGACCATAAGCCATCTTTTACAGGCTAATCAACTATTATATTACATGGACCAAGAACAGCATTAAATGCGTTCCACCATTAATGTTAGAGCAACATAAAATATATTTTGTGATCCTCCTGAGCAAACCAACATTACTATTATTATCATTAAAGAATGTGGAGGGGCAAACTATGGCGTCAGGGGTTGCTCAAGGCATTAGAGGAAACCTTGTCAGTGTTGGACAGCATGCAGTTTCTGTCTCCATTATATTTTGGCATTGCTTTTACTGTATACAAGATATTGATCATTATAGCTAAAACAGGTTTTAAGACATTCATTTTCAAACGAGCAGCACTCATTCTATTTCATGACATTGTGATGTTCAGAAAGTTATAAATGTGATGCACTTCCCCAATAGCTTTTACGAACAACTTGCCATTACATGATTGTCAGTAGATAGAAATTGTCAAATGTAAGGATGTGCTGACTTGCTGTTATTTAAGAGATGTCGACAATGGTACTTCCGTATGCGACAATAGCAGGGGTGTTTGTGACATAAATCAACCAAGGGATAAGGGACCCGTCCATAACCAGAGCTACTCCTTACATGTACCTCCAAGAACATCTTAACACTTAGAAAATTATTATTGTACTTGATACATAATGATATCGATAATGATTATAATGATGATAAAACGTATTAAAGGTTTATTCGCTGTTAAAGGACATTTTGAACCTTCAAAGTTCTATTGAATATACCACATCACCAGATCACATTTACTAAAATAGCTGTTTAATATATTTCGTATAAAAACAAATAGGCCCTATTGCATGTACATTCAATGTAGCCATAAATATCAGACCCGGAGGCCCACACTCACTAGAATGTGACACCCTGTGTGACCGGCACATCCTTGCACCCTAGTTCCGGCGCCGGTCAGGCTGACTGCAACGCTGCCCCTCGTTTCCGGTTCTGACGGTCGTGTTGAGCATGGACGTCGCCAGGTGGCAGGGCTGACAGTAATCCGGACAGACACGACCAGTCACTTCGGACGCCGCCGGCTGGGACCGAAGTGGTGGTGGTGGTGGTCTGAAGAAGGTGTCGTTGTACAACCATTCATTGCCCTCCCCATCACACACAAGCAATGCCATAGACTGTCATAACAATTTATCAGATGGTTTCTATTTATTAATAGCAATGGAGGAATCTTATATATTTTTTCGCTTTTTATTCTAGTGTTGTTTGAAAGTGTACCTTTCATAAATTTCTTGTCCATAATAATTATGTGACCGTCCACGGGTTGTTTGTAATTAGGGGGCATAACTGCAGTTTGAAGTGCTAGACATCTACTGCACGTTAAAGTGCTGGAAATATCTTACTGGATTTTGGACAAACCGATAAAACAGATCTGAAATGAATTCTAAAATTTACTGCGATATACTGTATTTAGTGGAACCTTCCAGATGCATATTACACATCTAATTATACAATTTGCATTTGAACTAAATAATAATGTGGAAGTCTATTATATAGATATGTATATGGTTTTAATTTAATACAGACTCTGCCAGAATGGCATCTCATAAACATACTCACTCATCTCCCTTAATCCATGTCAATCCACCCTATGGTCAATACCTCAGTATGCCCCACGTATTACTGTTACCCCTGGCAGCCATGATAGGTAGGCGTTAGCCATTAATGTCATCTATCAGATACCCTTAAGCGCTCAAATCTGAACACGTGAAATAGGCAGCATAATATTATAGCTTTATAAAGTGCTTTTGATTAGCACTTAAAAGTTCTCCTTTACACTGTATAACACAACATTACATCATGAATATATTAAAAACATGACAACCTCAACCGAATTGCAATTAAATAGGGCCAAGTATCACCCAATCCCGGCAGCTATTATCATAAATCCGTTCAGCAACCCGTCTTTCTGGTCAAAGAGCTGCTCTGTCTAGAAAGAAAAATCGCAATTCAATGGTTCAATTTTGTTACACATTGACAACTTCCCGTTACCCTGCCCTAAACAGAATCTGATTTCCTGGAAAAGGCTGTATCGATTTGCAGGCCCATACATTATCCCTATGTGTGTAAACAGAGTGGCCAAGGTTTGCTTCTGTGCTGCAACCTTCTGCTCACGAGCTGCTCCAGTGAGCTACTCCCTAAGACCAGGCCCGCCATCTTAGATCAACGGCTACTTGTTTCTCTCTCATCAACCGTCAAATGAACAGAAAACATCGCTCATGCCCGCGGCGTCAATACACCCTGCACACTGCCGCCAGGGGTCCTGCGTGAGGCCCTGTGATAAGTGCATGGGGGCCAGCACCCTTCGACCACCCCTCCGCCGTCCACTGACTTATGGGACATGAGCCGTCAAGAAACTGCAAGACGCTGCCAGGACCCTGCCTCCATCAGCCAACCAATGTTTGCAGTCTTGACACACATTGACGGTTCAGACTACCCCCCCCCACTCCTCCATAAGTCTCACATGGATATCCTCCTGCTAAGATTGACATAGTTGTGGGGCTACGTGGCAGCTATATGATAGCTTTATATATCCGCATATATGGTATATGTAGTAGCGACAGCAAGGGCGTTTGGCAAAGAAAGCCCCGGTCGGTCGGCATACCAGTGGATATCTCTCTCTTGTGTAAAGGGGTAGTAGTATATGGAACTGGCCAATGTACACTGGCTATACTCACACTAGAAATGACCAGAAACTGGTAGAGGAAGGACACTACACACGGGGGAATGGAGCCAATGTCTGGAGAAGTTAGCCTTTGTAGATTTGAAGTGAAATGAACAGTGAAAAAAGTAGAAATCTAAGAGAGATCAACCATGGATTACCTTAGAGGCCTAGGGTCAGCAACGGGGAAGAAACAATCTAGGGCAACATAGTCTTAATATAATTATTTCCCTAAGTAACGGCTGCATGGCGACATAAACAGCAGCAGGAACGTCATGTACAGCAGCGACGTTGTCGGACGAGCTACGTCTACGTCGGTGACACGTCGTATGACGGAACGTCACCGACAACAGTCCTGTGGGTGCTAACAGGGCGCCATGGGAAGCGATGTGTACTGATCCAATAGGGGGCGCATCAAACCCACATCAGCGGCAAGAGATCAATACAGATGGTGAAGTGATCCCAGCAGGTTCCCTCGTACCCTCCACTGACCCTGTCCCACCCTACCCCACCCTGCCCCCTATAGCTAGGGCCTCCAACCTGCCTACAGGGTCGGTCCCCGTCACCTGTCCATATCCACCCTGGACCACCCTATCCACCCGTTACATTGCCATCCCACCAGACAGGCATTCAGGCAAATATATATAGGGATAGAGAGAGGCAGAGACAAGAGACAGGCAGACAGACAGCAGCCATACAAAACAGAGACTGGACTAGAGTGGCAGAGAGAGAGAGAGAGAGAGGGAGAGGGAGAGAAAGAGAGAGAGAGAGAGAGAGAGAGAGAGAGAGAGAGAGAGAGAGAGAGAAAGAGAGAGAGAGAGAGAGAGAGAGAGAGAGAGAGAGAGAGAGAGAGAGAGAGATAAAGCATAAAGACAGGGAGAGAGATATGGATAGAGAGATAGAGAGGGATAGCTAGAGTGTCAGGGACAGAGACAGAGACAGACGGGAGGGGGCAGAGAGGTGGGGGGGGGGGGCAGGGACAGAGACAGAGAGAAACATATATATGGCGGCGGGGAGAGGGTGGACAGGGGGTGTGCCCTGGAGAATGGATGGAGGAGAGGGAGAGGAAGGAGGAGTTGACGGAGAGGATCTCCCCCGAGGGATCCTAACAGTGGGACAGGAGATAAGGGCGGGCAATAGACAGGAAATAGATAAATCCTAGAAAAAAGATGTGGAAGGATGTGGAAGGAACCCAAAGAGTCTTGATAAGCAATAAGAGTTCACCACAGCATGGAAAACAGTGCTAGAAAGGTCAGGCGGCGAAGGAAGGAGGGCGGAAGAAGGGGCGTATAAGGTGGGGCGAACACCTCCACGGTCGGACAGGTCCATATTCACGGTTTCCCGCCCCCTGTTCTGCTCGGGCGTGCCCCCTGTGCACAGAAGCCACTGGGCAAAGGCCGTGCTTAATTCGGTGATTGATCACGCCCTATTACCGACCAGCTCTGCATGGAGAGAGGCTGTGATGTAGCGAGGTTTAAGGGAGGGGTTGGAGAGACGCAAAGGTGGAGACCCTGGCGAGACATGGGGCGATGTATGGAAGGAGCTATATGCTTTAGTATACGGGTGTTGGGCATCAGGCGAAGGGATAGGTGCGTGGACCCATGTGAGCGGACCATGTGATTGGTTAGATGCTATGTATGATCCAAAAATCGTGGGGACCTTTGTGTATTGGACTGCACATATATGTACGTGTCTACCGGAGCTGATCCGCTTTCATAATATAACGGAAAGTTGGGAGAATGTAAGGAGAGTGGAAGGGTACAGACGGGGAAATCGGACGGTGGGTTTGTTTCTGACCTGTATTATGCTCCAGTGCTTTGGGTCTCCTCCAGGGTCTCATCTGCACTGGAGGGGAGGGGTGGGGGCGGTCAATGAGTCGTGGAGTAGGCTCGGAGAAGTGGGTTCGTGGGTCGCCAGATAGGACTGGTGTATATACATGTACAGGAGGTGAATATATGGCCGGTTTGTGGTGGGATAGGAAAGGTTTGATGATGCATAGATGTAGGTATATAAAGTATGTACATGAGGTCTACGCTTCAGACTACTTATAGACTATTAGTGAATTTGACTTGATAGTTGACAGCAATATGTATCATATGCACTGGTCCTGGCAGGTTAAATCTAATTGTTGTAACTGGCATTCACTAGGAACATGAGTGTGCTAGGAGAGTCATAACTGATTTCACGTGTTGCAAGAACAAGCTACAATCTAGTTTTATAACTGCAGATACTAATCATATTGAAAGCCACCCATTCTACATACCGATGAAGCTCCATGATGAGGTATGTGCTAAAATGCTAAGTAGTCCAGTTGATAGCTTGAGAGGCTGAGCTAGGCAGTGATGTGCTGTTATCAATAGACTCTTCATGAGGTAGATGGTATCTCGTAGACTACATACTGTGTCACTTGCAGAGAGGCTATTTACGGGCACTCGTAAGGATGCTTTATGGTTATTCTAGATGACTGGCACACCGACCTAATTAGGCTGGCTATCACTTGCTATCATTTATTATCTGCCACCAACTTACATAAGAAACTACCTTCCTAGCGTTGCTCTTTTGTCACTAGCCGTACGAGCCCTTTCTCGGGAGCAACAGCAACGTCACACAGTACAGCGTGGTCCTTATCAGTCCCACCTCTCATATGATGAGGCATCTCCAAAGGGGTCTATTATTTTAGATAAGAAATATACTAGAAAAACGTGATAACATCCTTATCAGAGCTAATCTAGTTCGCCTACAATAAAAAAACAATACATAACCGGCAAGATATTCTAAATATGCTTTAGGCATTAAATTGTGTTCTAATCATTATCATTCACAGAAACATATTAAACAAGGTCCCTCTCCCGGTATACATATGTATTGCATATATATTTAGCCCCTCTACGTTTCCCTTACCATAACATGCATACAGTATCAGGTAACTAATAACACCTATAATTATAAACTCAAGGCAGCATCATGTCAATCTTGTGAAAATGAGCTCTGACTAGTCTACACATCAAATGTATGGGCAAAGATCCCATCATTATTATTCTCAGATGATATCAATGATAAGATTTGGAACTGATATCGGTTGAAGTGCAGACTACATTATGTTCATAGTCATGAGCTGGGACTCCACTACCCGATTTTCTGCTCAATTCTCACGATCCGATCATATAGGTTTGTACAATCTGATTAGTTGAAAACAAAAGCTTATTTCCTATATGTTTTGTGTAAAGATTGGCCGATTAGATTCATGGGGAAGGTGTGACATGTTTATATTTACATCTCACATAGGTATATATACAGTGTGATCAGGTATAATCATTGCCCTAGAGATCGCACCATTCAGATCAATAAAAAACAACCTGGGATAAAAAATCGGGTCCTTAATCGTGTTATATACCCTTAGTAATTCTATTTTTCACTTGTTTATAAACATATTATTTACAAACATAAACCTATGGCAGGGTCTACAGTACGTCCCTACCTAAGGTATATACTTACTGTGGTATACATAACTGAGTCAAATTCGTGAGAATAGCCCCGATCTGAGAACAAAATCGGTTAGTGGAGCTTCACCTAAAGTACCGTGACGGATTAATCAGGGCAATAGCCATCTGATAGATGTATTATTATAACATTTACAAGCTATTGGTCTGAATGACAGTATAGATAACCTTCTGATATAAAAGCTATCATGCAGAGAGAAGAGCATGTCACTGCTCTGCTAGCTCATACAGGAACATCTCCCTTCACCCAGTCTATGAATATGTTTCAACACCGCCACTTGAGAAGCATAACACTACTGTGTCAAATTTACATAATGGCATGTGGTACATCACTTCAGAATTTACAAGTCACCATTCATGTGTTATACTATGCACTGTTAATGTAAACACGACTGTATACATGATAGTTGACTTCATGCATGAACATGTTCATTCCCCCTGACGATGCACATGCCGTAATATTCATGAGAGCATATCATATTATTCTTGACTACGCATTATACAATAGTGCATCAACATTAATGAACACTCTGCAGTCATTGAAGCCAGCCAGACATAACACCATTCCTCACTTGCCAATGAATACACAAATTGTTTACCACGGAAACCATTTATATGCTATACATTTTCCGTAAAATGGACACTCCATGTTAACCATTCGATCAGTAAATAGTACCACTAACTAACTTCTTCACTACACTGTATGGGTGGAAATCCAGTGACCAATATCTATTTTGATATAATAATTCTATAATAAAATAATGGTTAAAGGACTACATATAACATATTGCATATTGGTGAAGTCAAAATGCTACCCAATACCAAACGTTCAAGATAATTTGGATCAATAGTTTGAGGAACTCAATTCCAGGTATATACATTTCAGGATAGGATTCACTTATTCCACCTCTGGATGCAAATCTACAACCAGTCAAATAAAGCTACCGTCCTGGCAGTAATAGCACAACATGCGAAGCTAGGTATTCACTGCATCACAATTTAAAATAGTCACGATTCCGTCATTTCATCCTAATGGCAGAGGTAGCAGTAGCAGTACTAGTAGCTTATGCCAAACATGGTTTCTCCAACGCCCTTCCCTATAACCACCTCCCCCTACCGCCTCCACGGGCGATTCTCCTCTATGCCCTAGCCGAAAATACAAAATGTCTCCAGGCCACGTTGCAGGCGACTACGGGCGGGTTGGTCGTCAATACATTTCATTGATTTAGAGCCGGAGAATCAATCAACCAAATCGCAAAACACAATCAGGACGCCCTGCATCGTCAATGTGGGGCTTGCTGCAAGCCCGCCAAACAACAACTTCATCACGTTCTCCCCCCGGCTGTGGTGGGGCACACAGTGGCCGGTAATGAGCTAATATGGACTACATGGGTGTGAATATACTACTATAGCCGCATCTACAACCCCTACTGATAATGGGACGAATTGGATCCTCGATATTGTAGAGGTTGCACGGTGTGTGGGGCTGTACGTGTTAGGGTTGTGGGTACAGAGGAAGTAGTGGGTAGGATACCCCTGATTGTATAGAGGTTCGTGCTTTTATTGTTGGATGGCGACGTTCTCTGACATTGTACTATTCCATGATGTTTTAGACGAGCTGAAATGCAGTCTTCTCCTGAGGCCACTTTTTTTTGTTGATAACTTGGATTACAGAAGAAAGCATGGGAAACCTCATTTTTGGTCAATCTAATGAAGGTATGTTGAGAAATATCCCCAATCTGAAAGACCCCATTTTACCTTTTGCTGGTCAACATGTACTTCTTCTTTTAGTAAGATTCTGGCAGGGGAAGGTAAAAACAAGAAAAATGTCAAAAATGCCAAAGAATGTCAAAAATACATCTTTGTATTCTACAACGTTGCTTAGGTAGGTTCGCCGTTCCAACGAGAGGCCTAGAGACTGGAGCTACAGTAATCTAACAGGAGGGTATCATTTAACAATTATTATGTAGGATGTGGTGAGACCTCTGTACTAGAACATGTATCAACCTAGAGTAACAGTACAGAGACTACAAATAAACTGTTAGGCGACACATTACTATTGAATGCCACCCATTGCTCCAATTTGCCCATTCATAAAGGGATCATAATGAGTATAATAATATCTTCTCAGCATAGGTTGAGGGTCATCTGTGAGGCGCTGTGTCTATTTGAATCTGGGACCTAATGCTAGATCCTTTCCAAAACGCACAGCAGCCTGCTCGGATGGTTTGCGGCAATGATAAGTATTGCCCGCTGCTCGAGACGTTCGAAGATCGGGGTGGGCCCTCTATACACAAGGGATTCTTGGTAAGGACTATCTGCCACGAAACGCCAATAAATAAGGGCAAACAGAGGCCTCGTAGGAAGGAAGGAAAGAAGAGAAATGTAGACAGAGAGCAAGATATAGAGAGAGATGGACTTATGGCCACCGTCCACTTGGCTCTAATCGGCCGAAGTGATATAGGAAATGTATGGGCTCAATCGGCCGAAATTCCCCCAATTGACCGGTGGCCATTACAGAGAGAAAGCGATAACTAGAGTCATATAGAAACAGAGAGAAAGAGAGAGAGAGAGAGAGAGAGAGAGAGAGAGAGAGAGAGAGCGATCGACAGCACTTTCCTACATGAGTCAAGCACTTTGGTGAGTGTCGGGCAATGCTGGAGCCTGATTCAGAGGCTGGACTCCCCCAACATGGCCTGAGAGTCTAATAATGCTGCACCCTCTTCCTAGAGTCTGACAATGCTGGACTCTAGGGAGCCTCTCCTTCAACCTCCAAGAGTCCAGCATTGTCAGGCTCTGGGAAGAGGGTCCAGCAATGCCAGAATATCCAACCATGTTGGATGAGTCCAGCCTCTAAATGAGGATCCAAAATTGCCTGATTCTCACCGACGTGCTTGGCTCTCACATTAGAGTGCTTTTGGTGACATAGCCAGCGTCAGACTGACTTTCACATTCTGAGTGTACTTGGCAATGAGTCACTGAAACCATGCGAGTTATTCCGCCATGTCTGTTCCGTCCATGTACAGACCAACCAGACGAACCACCACCACACAAACTAGACGAGTCTATATCAAGAGCTACCTCAGCGTTTGAAGAAATCGATTTTACAAGTATAGCCCAATATATGTCTGTTCTAGGAGGACCCTCCTTCAACCTTATTTGATGGTCCTGGTCAGTATAGCCCGCAATGACCATATGATATAGCCTGGCTCTAACCATCAGTAGGGATCTAAATCCCTTTAAGGACAAGAGTAGAGGGAATAGGGCCAAGTTTGTAGTAGGACCAAGTTTTATCCTATGCATCCAATCTGAGCCAATGCAGTAGATTGAGTGACAACACCCTATGATCACACAGCGACCTAGCGTGTTCTCCCCTATCAATGATCAGCCCCAGCCTATTCCTATTAATGAATGCCTGTCCGAACGCTTGTGAGCATGAAGAGACTGCTAGCCCTCTGACCATGAGTGGACCAGTTCAGAGGGAGTTGGATGGGCGGGCACTATCAGGGGGCAATAACCATGAGGCCAGGCGCCATAGGCTGGACTCATGGGGGAAGCTGGGGCTTCCGACCACGGCCCCCGAGGGAGCTGCTCGAGCAAGAAGGAGCAGAACGATTTTGATATTTCCAAATCGGTTGATCGATGAATGGGAAAGCAGGCGAACAGCTCAGTTTTTATTTGTATATTGGTCGTCTAGATACATACTCCCTCTCCACTCCACCAATGGCTACCGCTAGAGTTGAATAAACTTCGGTCCATTTCACCCTGTATAAAAGGCTGAGTGACTCAGGAAATATTGCTCTGTTATTACATGGTGTCTAGCATGGCATGAAATTGAAATAACCAGGTACATTAGTAGGAACTGCCGAGGTAAGACCGGTAGCATTAACCCAAGATGTAGCTGTATATCTAGTGAGGGTTGCTGCCATCAGGCTCCAATGAAACAGAAGACATTGGGGGTAATATCAGAAAGCACATACCGATGAGGAGAAACTGATATCAGCTTATATTATACCAATGCCATGATTATAGTATGTCGAGAGAAATGATGTAGTAGAGACTTATCAAAATTGTATTACCCTCAGCTAACTAGTTCGCAATTGCATAGCTAAACACACAAGTCGATATCAGAGCTGCCTTCGTCCCTCCCCAGTTCTCTTTCAGCACGCCTAGTGTTGAAACGTGTAACAAATCCTGTCCTATAGCCCACGAGCTCATTAAAGCAGTACTGGGGAATTCATGCTTTTCCTATGGTGGGAACTGTATCGTCCCTAGAGTAAACGAATGTCATATGGCTCACCTACATCCTGTCAAATGTTGTAGGAGTCATATACTGGAGTCATATACTGGGACCTGCTATGGTATTTGTGCAGGAATTTGTCCAAGCTAAATGTCTCTTTTGGTATATCTTATATTTTTATCTTAATCACCGACTGGGTGATTGTGTGGGATTCCCGTCGTGACTGGCACTGATCTAGATTTAACATGGACGTATAACAGGCCCATTCATGTCAATTGTTAAAAAAGTGTTCACATATTATTTCAATAATTAATGTCATGTTTGTCTGATTCAAAAAACAATCATATTCACCATGTTATGGCCGTCATAATCATAATATGGTTTGTATAGTACCGATAGTGACTACCGGTTTTAAGAGACCATGTGCTCACCAAGTGGGTCAGGAGTAAGTCCCTGGGAAGGGAGCAGCTCACTTGTCTGCAATAAGGACAAGGCACCAATGGCATTGAGTGAGGGCACTCCACGGAGAACACGGAATGGCGATAAGACATAGGGACGTTTTTGTCCAGCTCCAGTCGAGTTGGGAATACCTAGATTGATTGGGCCTCCAAAACTGAACGTATGTGTGCGTGTGTGTGTGCGTGTGTGTGTGTGTTTATCATGTGCACGTGAAATTTGTGAACCGACCACAGTACTCAGCCATAGATTACACCCATTTTGAATGTCCGTTGTTCCTTATCCCTGTAGGGGTATTTGATTTATTGGACAGCTTATTTGGACTATCATTGTCCTTACTCTAATACATAAGAGGGAAGGAGGGAGGGTAGTGCCTACATTGAGGTCGAATCCATAGAGGGAGGGCGTGTAGATCTGACTATTACTGTTAGGAAGAGTGGGACGACCATTCTACTGCTAGCAAGCCCCATCTTGGTGCAAGGTAAGGGCGATAAGCTGTATGAATATTTTCCCTATATTTTGGGACTATTGGTTTGTTGGGACCTGTAGTGTATACAAATGTGATGCTTACTGTAGTTTACAGTATACTGCCTGGACCTGAGGAGGCAAAGACCTTGATATCTTACAATAGAAAAATCTCGCCACCGATATGTCCGCTGGATATCCTCTATAGTATCACCCCACTATTGTTATGCCCTATACAGAGCCGGACAGTGGGGGTAATTCCGCACCTCGTATCGAATCGGGATTGGATGTCCAGTGAAAGATCGATAGTATATAATTTATTTCAACAAAATCAACTCACCAATGAGAATGTCTCGAGGTCTTGATGCAGTATGGCCACCGTATCCCAGCCGAAGCGTTGGATGAAGGTCTTGCGTGCTGCGTTGTGAGAGGAGTCGGCCGCCGCCAGTCTGTAAAAGTTGGGGTATTTCTCCCGTTTACTCAATGCTGGAGAGGTGGCCGCATATGAGATCTGCCAGGGGAGAGAAGGAATACTAAAATGAGTAAAATCATGGAAGTATTGCGTTTTCCCGATATGAAATGGAAAGGAAAGAGTAAATCATGAGTCAACTGATGCTAGGACAAATTATTGCCGCTTGCTGCCCTCCAGTAACACTCGGAGTGGAGTGGGGATTGGTACACTGGGCTTATATTAAACTTTATAGGTGAAGTGGGCTTTAACAGCGGGTAAGTTCGGAGTGTAAGTGATGTAGGTAACGGTGATGAGATATAGCTAATCTGCCATCCAGCTGATGGACGGGTAGTCAATGGGCTACGGAATATTGGATGAATGGGCGGAAGAGGGAGTAGCAAGCAAGCAGAGGCTCAGTAGGGTATCGGGTTAAACATCGATTCAGACCTTGGCAGTAAAGTATTAAGGGTCAAGTTCTGCTAGTGTCATTATGTATTTATTGGCATTAGTCGGTCTGCCCAAGCCTGATAGGGGGCACAGTGGAACCAAGGAGACAGGGTTGTTGTGGCTTGCTTTAAGTCAGGATGAAGTATTCAGACTGGATAATAATATCTCCAGATATTTCTACATCACTGACCATACTCTGTTCCTACTGTGTTCCTAGGTCGAAAGCATTGCCTTGGTAGTCCTAAAAGGTGATGTGAACGCACAGCTTTACATAAAACATACTATGTCATAAAACAAGCAAGCTTTCTGGCGCTGCATAGATAGTATCATGGCCAGAGATTGCTGCTTTGAAGTGGATGATACTAGAAGTGTGACTCCCACTTGAGGAAGCTAAGTAGAGTGGGCTGTTGGCAAGTCAATCCCTGCATAAGAGCATTTCAAACCAATACCTCAACTACCTGAAGCACCAAGGGCACTTTGCCAAGGTTTAACACACTTTCATGAAGCATGTATATTATGATCCAGATTGATGTGTCATCATAGTATTACCATTTAAGGGAGTGGTCATTTTTTAACAACAGGGGGGGGTTGGTGGATTTGGGGGGGGGACCAAAAAGATTTGGACCCCTTGAAGGGGGGGGACCAAAAAAATTTGGACCCCTCTTGAGGGGGGGACCAAAGAAATTACACCCCTTTTTAGCGAAAAAGCCCGCGCGTTACTATAGCTCAAAGGGGTCGGCCGCGCTCATTTTCAACATGCCTAGGGGGGGGACCGAAAAAATTTTGACCCCTCCCGCGGGGGGGACCAAAAAAATTTCGACCCGCTCGCGCCGAAATCCACCGACCCCCCCCTGTTGTTAAAAAATGACCACTCCCTAAGTTCGAGTTTCCCACCATGTACTTTAAATACTTGACGGTGAACCAATGTAATATGATAACTCAATTTGCTGAATATGAATTGTCACTTTTTCATCAGGGTTATGATTCGGAGGCGTGCACGTGTGCATTATTCATTCCCCGTAGTAGGTACCATAAAACACTAAAATATGATAAGTTAACAGAGCACACACACCCTCACCGGGAAAATTACAACTCAATGATATCATTAAAGCTTTTCACATGCATCTATATAAGCGTGGCTGCAGTATGGTTGGTATAGTCTTCAATTGTGTAGGGGTCATGCAAAACACCCTACCATTAAGGCACCATTTCCTCTCCTCTCCCAGCAGGGCTGTTCAGTACCTTTGAACAGCATCACGCACTGCACCCTTCCCCACTCTCAGACCCCGTCTCACCACTCCCCCCCCCCCGCCCAAGGAGCAACTCGTTGATCAATGCTGAGCACAAGATACTGCATGTGTCGACGACCTCCGACCTTGAACCGCACGAGGACACTAACCGTAGTCCAAAACCTTGTCGCCGAGGCATGATGATTGATTGTGACTGACAGTTGGCGGTGAGCAACTCCCAGACAGTGACCAGAACAGGGAGCAGCTCCTCCCGTGAGCAGCCCCTGCAGGGACATAGGGACGAGTTGGTGGGGGGTAGGCAACATGCTAAGACTATTATCTGTTGGTTGACCTACACGGGAAGGTCCATGTAGCCAACACCTGGCAAGGCCGTGGTGTGGCAAACACAGGGGAGCAGTGGGAATTGCTACTAGTCTAAAAAGGTGAGCTCTGCTTAAAGGCCTCCACTGCATGCCATGTGTACTGCATTCAGCAAGCACAAAAAACATGGATACTTTTTGAAAGTTTTAGAGTTGAGGGAAAGGCAGAGATTGGTACCATTTTAATGTGTATCTATGTACAGTGGGTAAACCTTACAGGTAGGCCTCTATGCTGTAAATATTTCAAGACTAGGAATACCCAGAGCTTGAAATTTGTTTTCTTCTTCAAAATACCTGTGTAATAAGACATCAAGATTAATGTATACACAGGTAATTTCATGTCATTAGGTGGATGCAAAATTTGAAGTAATTGTGAAAGAGCCTTTTTAATAAGAATTTAAGGAGAAAGGTGTTGAGCTCCTACAGTATCCTTTCACAGTGTGAATGAAGGTAGGAAACCACCGTCACATTAAGCGTGACCACCTCTTCCGGCCAGGCGGAAATCAAGACGGAAGTGGCAATAAAGCGGGACTAGTCGATGTTTCCGTTGTCCCGCGTTGTAGGCCAGAGTGTCAAGGAAGCAATAATACGCATACATACCCTATAGATCACATTTCCACCTGAAAATGGAGGGATGTTCAGTTTTGTCAATCTCCCAGTGCTGGGAGGGGCCGGAAACCCAGCCGACTATTGTCATCCATTTATAAGCTCAGTGCCGGAAATGGGCGCCCAATGGCTGCCGGGATCGCTATTTAATTGTTAATGCTCGCCACCAGGAGCTGCAGTGCAGGCGCCTATAGCCGGAAGTGCCTCTAGCGCCACCTGTATAAACAGTGGTCCTGGGTGGGCAGCAGTATGCCCAGACAACCCCTGGATCCCGCCTATCGCCTCCACCCACCCACATACCCCCTTCTCTCCTCCTTCTCTCTCTTTTCTCTTGTCCTCAATGCATCCCTCCCTTCCATATATATGCTGCTCCTTCAACCGTCCCCCATTACCTCCCTTCCCTAACCTCCCTCCCCTTACCTCCCTTTCCCTTACCTGCCCCTCTCCTTACATCCCTCCTTAGTTGCCACTATTCAGCTATCTGGCCATACCCTGATGAATGCCCACTGGGATAACATGCTCATGCCCTAAGCATTGCCTGTGTACGAGTTTGCACCCATTGTAACGAGAACATCCATGAATATTTTAACCACGTCATATCAGGTCATTTTATACATTGTACCTGACACCTCTACACTTGAATACGCCCACACCCTATAGTCTCACATACCCTTCTATTCTACCTGTGTCATATTATAACCCCCAGTACTGCACACCAATGTACATAATGCAAACAGCCTCAACAGCATTAGTGTTGGCAACGTCTCAACTCATAGGCCACAATCATTGTCTCCATACAAACCTAACAAATGTAGATCAATGTAGAGTGCGGTAACCCTGGTGGAACTTCCTGTGCAAACACTAGACACCACCTCCAGTTAACCAAGGAAGGGGGTAGTATATACGCCCCTCCTGGCCTCTTAAAGATGGGTTAGGAGCTAATTTTGGGTCGATTTTTATTTTTCAGTTTCCAATGTATTTGTGTTCATAATGTCCCTATGAATATGTTTATAACTTTTTAAATCATTCTGATACTTGTAAATGCATAGAATATAGAGAGAACTAGGCCAGGGGACCCCTTTCTCTAATAGAGTCGGGTCCCTTGACCTATTTTGACCATGATTGCCATACTTTTTATGGATTTATATATATATATGAGAATGATTTAAAAAGCCACACACGTATTTGTATGGACATTATGAACACAAATACGTTGAAAAACTGAAAACTGAAAATCGACCCCAAATTAGCTCCTAACCCATCTTTAACCTTATCCCCCAGCATCAATATAGTCTGCTATACAAACTGTATTAGTCGTAACCATAAGGTACACTTCTTAAGACCATCAAACTATTCTCTGATTCTTGGGGGGAGAACCAGACAGACTAAGATCCACTTCTCCGTCTGTCCAAACATAGCCCCATTATTGATTAATTCCTGGCCCATGACGTCACAGAGGTTGTGGGCAGGATGTTGCGTTCGGGCCCATTGTTATACCATGCAGGGGTGGATTGTGCTCCTGTAGGTGGATGAGGAAATCGACCCCGACCCTGCATCCATCTGAACCAGCGAGCAGCTCCTCCAGGGCCGCCACCCTGTTGCATAGGTATATTATTGTTGTATTTATAGGTGAATTCTCTAGGAACATTATAATTATGATGGCTAAGAAGAACATTAGTTTTAAGTTTTTATCGACTGTGGAATCTAAGCCATTTCTGTTGTGCTATGTCTTTCAAAAAACTAATATTTTATCTTTTATCAGGCGCATTTTGCTGTTTTAAGAAAGAAATAAGTATCATGATGTGATGGCTCCAATAGTTCTGATGTATGGACCTATAACAACGTTTAGCCATAACGTAATACATATTTTTCTTTGCCATCGTATCGCATGCCCATCATACAATCTGTGAGCATGTTCCTGGATGAAAACATTTGGCTGTTTCCATAGAGCAATCATATTATAGAAATGATTGGCACTTTCTTCAAAAGTCCAGAAAAAAAGGCTAAAACACAACACTTGGTGGGCAAGTGGGTGTGGAAGGTTTTAGAATCCGGATGCTTAAGGTGTTCCACCTTTGTCATTGGCTGTTCTCTGCTGTGCATGTTCCGTGTCAAACCCTGCAACCAGCAATGTCAGACCTAGTCAATGCTTCATTGCTGTCACCATGATGCCTTGAAAAGCTTCTTCAGATCCATCTCCGCTCCGTTCTGCTTTTTATTACTCCATTGTGGAGTCTGGTAGCTGTGCCCTTTCTTCTGGAAATGGGTAAAAATAAACACCTGAGAGTCAGAGCTGACACGTTGGCGTGTTCACCCTCCCTGTTTACAACTAGTCGACGGTCGGAAAGACATGAAAGCAGAGAGGTCTCACGGGCATGTACAAAAATAGCTCCCACATTCTGCACACAGACAAGAGGAAAATATAGAACCTGGAAGAAAAATAAGTTCTACCTTTGCCCATACTGAATGAATACGTCTACGGTTTCTGTGGTACTAATCGATCATTTCCAGCCCCCGCTAATTGTTGTCAGCATGTCTGTATCCAGAGACGAAGGCTTTTTTTGTGTTCCATACCCTCTGACGTCTCACGTGATATTAATACCATGAATTGAATTTTCATGGCAGTGGGGACGAGATGATAAGAATTAAAATTAATATTCACAGTCTGATTAATATTTACGGTGAATTATGGATAAAAGTTTCCATTTTAAATGAATACCTATGTATAGTATTTAAGTAATAATGTAAGAGCTATAATGAAATCAAGTAGCGAATAAACTACCATGAAATGATAGATGCATCAATGTATATATTTTGAAATTCATCAGGGCAGGTATCTAGATGATTGAGAGCCGATAATTTAATCATAGTACTAGTACGAAAGCAGAAGCAAAAAAATATGCATGGTAACATTTTGGTTCATGGTATATTGCTGTACAACAAGTTCTGTATAATTGCCTGTTGCAGCTCATCATTCCTCATTTTCATAATGAGGTATATCCGATTGTCTATGAGGTACAATAAATTTAACACTGGGAGTGATTCTCCTTTACTTTTTAATGCCCAGATGGCGGGAATGGCCTGTGGGTGGCGAAATGGGAAAAAGGATGAGTTGATTCAGATATGCAGAGTTGCTTCTGGCAGAGGTTTAATCACAAGGGACCATAAAAAGGGATCAGAATTGAATTACAACAAGCAAAACAATAACATCACTGATTGGGGATCGCATTCACTTCCTCTTTTATGCGATGCATCCTTACTAGCAAACAGCTATCCCCCCTCTTGTACATGTTATTGCATGTTATGGACGTCATCATTTCAAGTATGATGTCAGAATGGCTTTGCATTTAAACATCCCCTCACGGCATATACGTTACTTACCAGGACTTATTTGGCCAACTATCCTCATGGGTATATGTCAAAAACAATACGTCTAGTATTACATCATTTGAAGAGTATAGCATAATACTGTAGACGATAATAACCCCATCGATCCCCTCCGACTATTGTTACCAGGTGTAGTTGAGGCGAAACGCAATGTGCTTAAACAATTTTGTTGTTAGGAAGCATATCAGAGAATGATACCATTCTGAGAAATGCAATTGATTTTATCAGGAAGCCAATGGAATGAGTCAAGACGTCATTATTCGTGCCCAGCCAAAACCAGTGTCACACTTCAGACTGGTGCCTAGCATGTGCACAATGGCATTTTAGATGTCACACCCTTACAGTTATGCTGTGCGTGCAGCTCTGGCCATGTCCGAATAATGATTACTATTAATGTAACCTGCATGCACTGATAGAGGGCCTTATTACAGTTCTCTCATCTCATGAGTAGTGTATTAGAGGTTATTGAAATCTTACCAGCAGTTAACTGGTATGTAGTTTGTTATACTTCATCTACTCATTACATAATATTATAAATCTCGAATACACATATTGTGAAGCTGTGTAAACAATTTGAATACGATATATGGGAGATCGCGTA
Organism: Harmothoe impar; assembly: GCA_947462335.1. Lineage (NCBI taxonomy): Eukaryota > Metazoa > Annelida > Polychaeta > Phyllodocida > Polynoidae > Harmothoe > Harmothoe impar. The sequence continues at coordinate 44,712,406 of OX381710.1, forward strand.
TACCCATTGGGGAACTCTCCACTGCTCACATATGGAAATGGCTATAAATGTATACAAAAGGCGTGCTGCATGTGAGGCCTATTATTTCTGTTGGATATCAGCTACATTAATTAATAGGTTCAAATTATTGCTTAGTACATGAGGTACTAAAGATAAATTTGACAACTTTAATATTCCTCATTCTTAATCGTGTACATGAATTATGTGTAATAGGATCCTTTGCTGTTAGTAAGGGTGACAGATAGGGGTAGATCTACGGACCATTATACATGTCACTAGACATCCTGTTGTACACTGGCCTGGAAGTGATGATATTTTATGAGTAATAAGACCATGGTGCCGTCTAGCGACGTGTCACATTTATATATTATGTGCATTGAATGACTCGTAAGTTATAAATACAAGATGATAACTGTCATCATTCACCCATAGTCCTTGCAGGCTCAGTGAATAGCCGATTAACTCAGGGTCTTAGCCTATACAGAAGCCTATCACACTCATATGCTATAATTCATATTTCTGGACCTATTTTATGAGTTTGCATCATGCCCAATTTGTATATTCTTCCCATATGAATGGGTAGTTAATCGACTGAAGAGTACCACAACCATCCATTTCACGTATGATCAGGGCAATATACAGTATACTCCATAGACAATGGATGCAGTTTACAAGGAAACGGAGCTCCTTGGGATGTCGGCAATATACTGGTATCGGACTATATAGGCATAATATATCCTCGTACAATAAGGGTAGGAATGTGTCACCTTTTGACCTTTGTAGATGCGGCCTTTGTGTCTGTGCCATCAAGGACTGGGTCATACAATATCTACATATTTGTGAGGTTATGTGTCAACAAATCAGTGGTATCTATGTCAATTAATAAAACAATTTACTTGTAGAGAAAACCTAGATTGTAGACACAACAATGATGCTATACTGCTATACGATCAAGCGTAAAAGCTTTTATAAAATTAATATCTATCGCTGCTCTAATTGATTATCCGTGCCAACCAAAACAAACTGGCAATCTCTGCCCAAGATGCTTATTAAAGTAAAATGATTAGTAGTATTAAGCATGGTCAATCTACAGGGCTTCATTGAAACCAATTCAGGATCCAGGCAGCAACTTTAAATTCAAGTGAGTATTCCCCTGAATGTAGTAAGTTTACCCCTACTGGCTGCCTCACATGCCATGTATTTGTTTATAGCTGCTCACTGCGTGTTTGCTGCCAATAGCTGGAGCTTTATAGCCCACCATAGAGCAGCTCATGGTAACCCTTGGTCCCTCCTACGTTGCAGATAGACCATAGGGGTCGATGCAATGGTAAGAGCCCAGGGTGCTACTTATGTGCTGGGGTTCCCAGACAGGAGGGTGGTTCTCCCTGGCATAGCGCCAACACTGTCAATTGCCCCCCTTTGTATTGAAGAGTTGAGGGTTCCCAGGGGTGCCCCCTTGTCAGTCCAACTCCCTCCCAGCTCCCTATCTCGGCTCATCAATCTGGGAGCACTCCCAATACAATCTACTCTGCAGCATTTCAAACGTTCCCACCCTACAACCTGTGTATTACACATCCCGTGAGCATAGGGTAGCTGTATGCATTTGCATTATATTATATATATGGAGGAATAAGAACCAGAGACTAGTATTACACCCATGTGAAGTTTCGTGAAGTAAGTCCATTTATAGCAATTTATAGCATGATTATGAGTTTATAAGCGTGTTATATGCATACAGGTGTACAGGCGGAGGTCACACTATATCTAGAATTTGTTCAATAGACCAGATTCCATGTGCATACATTGTGCTTCTCCCAGTTAGAAGCCACCTCTCTGTTGTGGACGCATGTACCCCATGTACCCCATTGGGAACAAATTTGGTGAAATTTGAAACTTTATATTTAGGATAGACAAAAGGGTAGAGGGAGAAAGCTGGATAGTACGCTAGATAAATAACATCCGTTGTTCTAGACATGTGTTCTGCTCTGTCAGTGAGTTATTCATTGCTATGGTTGTGTAAAATTGTGAGGTACATACTATTTGTGTATGGTTATGATATATACTTTTACACATTGAGTCTTTGTTCAGTGTTCAAAATAACCATCCTCAGGGACCCATCAATGTGTACCCATCAAAAATGCACTTAAAGACGCAGTACTAAACCTATGTCATGAGACATGATTACGGAGGTTCACATTACCCCCCCCCCCCTTCCCACATCAGAGGTGAGACTGTAATCGCCCAAAGCATGAACTAAACTAATTAATGTAGTCTGTTAACCTCATCATTGGGCACATACCCAGGGGTTCTGTGTAAGCAGCTGGTGTACATGAATCTTTATTTATGTTGTCGTGATCACCTTATCCATGTAGTTAGCCCTAATCGGAGGCAGCATGCGACAAACCATTTATCAGTACAACCAAGGCCTTTACCTAAACTCTTCCTTTAATTCTGAAGTTTTCTAGGGTTGCTGAAGGAGAGCTCGTCTGATTGGTGACACCAATTTGGGTTCCTTACAATGGATGCATGTAACACCAGATGCGCCTAAGACTCGTTTCAGGAGTTTCAATCTCAAGTGCCTCTGAATCCTATGATTCCCTTACTCATCCATTCCCATCTTCTCCCATATATCTTACCCCTTTCTTCTCCACAGAGGTTCTGGCATTGTACCCATGATAGATGTGTTCCTCCGCATGTTCTTTAACAATGCTCAAGGAGATGGGTAACATCATACATTACAATCGTCATTAGCGTGTGCTCCTATATAGTCGCACATCTTGTAACATATATAGGCACCTTATATCACGAACCGATCACCATGAAGCGATGCAAGTAGCTCCACATAGTCTGTATCATTTTCCAATTGAATAAAGAGTGGTAGCTCTCAGGATACATGTTCCTTTGTTACAGATGATGCCACTTAACTTAAATGGAACCTAGCTATATCAAGGTATATTGCTGGGTAAAGTTTTATCTTCATGGAGTGATTTACATAAGTAAATACCATACAAGTCAGAACGCAGGACCACCTATATCTATGGTAGGATAATGGAGCGTATGTAGTGGGACCGAGGGTGGGAGGGCGTTCATATACAAAGCACACGTTTTGTTAGATCTTAAAAAGTATACCCATACTTTGGGGTGTAACAATTTTGGCACTTTTATCCGGAAAATAATGTGTTTTTCTTTAACACACCTGACTATTTCAGAGAACCAACGCTTGATGCTATGTATAAAATCATAGAGCTCCTCTTCTAATAAATGTTTTCCTATGTCCTATATATACACTATCGGAATGTTACTGGAAAGAGGCATGGATCTGTTACTAGTTCCTCGGTTTATTTGTGAATATTTGTCTGGAGGTAAGGGTATAGGTATGATCGTACTGCCAACGTGCTAAATACTGTACGAGTCTACGTGTAAGAGCAGATCTGTTTTACCTGCTGTCTGCTGTTCAAGGCAACTGGAGACTAAAATAGCAACTCGTCTTTGTACTTCATCCTCTTTGTATGGAATTAGTTCCAAAACACACACCCATCCCTTTGAGATACAGGGACAGCCAATTAAATCCCAGATATGCACCAGAGTCAACTCCCAGCGGACACGAGTAACTCAAATGCCATCTTGTTATGGCTCAGATAGTGTAGTGAGGACCGGTACTCTGGGCTTTACATAGGGTGGATTGGGGAGTATGATGCTGTAGAAAAGAAGACAGAACACCATACCCTGGGTGCAACTAGGGCAGGCGTAGGAGGGGAAAGCCATGAACCATACATGCACAATCTCAACACCTGCCACCTACCTACCTGTACTGACTGGCACCACTCTATGCTAACAAGCTACCCTATACCCCCTTTACTGACCACCCACCTGATGTACCCACCACCCTACACCCCATTGTATCCTACCTGCACACACCCCTTAGACATAGACAGTTCAAAGAGGCATCTTGTAGAGACAGGTAGAATGAGGCTTCTAAGGGAGTGATCATTGTTTAACCAAAAGGGGGTTGGTGGACCTCTCTAGAGGGGGAGGGGTGTTAGAAAAATGTCCCCTCCAGGAAAATAGCTAGCACATTACTTTGTTGGTTAAACAGGGTTCGGAAATATACTATTTGACAAGTCAGCCACCGCCCCCTACACCAATTGTCAAATAATGACCACTCCTTTAGGGACGGAGATGTTTGGGTGGGGTTTATGGTTAGAAAAGAGGAGGTGTATATGAGCGGATCTGAGCAGATTACGAGTTGGAGTGTTTATAGTCAGTCAGGATGTTCACGTCGGAGCTGGTGCACACACAATATGTATACATATATGTATGGGTGGATACAGACAAGGATGGTTACCTCGACAGTATGAATAGGCTCCATATGGGGTTATCTGGTGATAAAGGACTTGCCCATGGGAACCCAGATGGCTCAGCCCATCAACTCAATTCCTTTCAAATACATTGAACACACTTCAAATCATCTGTGATTATTCCTATGCATTATCATTGAAAGTATGATGTCTATGGCCTTGAGTGTAAGTGGGTTTGATGTAATGCTGACTGAGTGGGTGGGTAGGAAGTGGTCATCATCTAACAACATGGGAGAGGGGGGTCAAAACGTTGACCCCTTTTCAGCAAAAAACACCCAACAAATTGGGCGCTACCATGGTTTAAAATTAAAGGAGAAGGCCCGAAAATGTATACCCTTTGGCGAAACCTCCGTTGTTAAAAGGACAAAGTACTCCCCCTTTATATCAATATGTGTGGGCAGATGAGGAGATGTCATCCAAGGTTAAATGTAACTTTTAAAATATAAGTCACAAGCTTTCCAACGAGTTATTTATTCAGACTTGACGATGGATGGATAGTGTATGTAGGTGGTAGAGGGTGTAGCAAAGTGTGTGGGTGGTTGTAAAGTTCAGGAATTGTATGTGTGGTGGGCGTTGAAAGGACAGGCCGTTTTAGATGTAGAATTAAGGTATGTCTACAGGCATAATATCATAAAGACTGCATACAGATATTATATATACATATATATATATATATATATATATATATATATATATATATATATATATATATTATATATATATATATATATATACACACATATATAACATCTCCTACATGAACATTATGTATGTATGTATGTATATATATATATATATATATATATATATATATACATATATATAATTATATATATATATATATATATATATATATATCATACAAGAGCTGGAGAGGTGTTATCGAGGGAGGTATGGGAGTGGCGCAGGTAAGAGGTTGCTGTGCAGCTTCTCAGATCCATATTTAGCCACGATCACGTCGCTCTAGCAGTTGCACCAACACAAGGATAGCAGCAGTAGACGAGCCTTTGTGCCATTCCTGGCCATGCCCCATCCTACTTATCCCTCCTCTCTCCTCCCCCACCCCACCTTTCTACCCACATGACACAGACCCCCCACCCCCACGTATCTCTTACATCCCCACCACATCCCCATGTAGACCCTGCAACCGAGGGGAAACAGCAATAAAACACATGCTTTCAATTTCGCCAGGTGGGAGGGCAAAAACAGAGGTCAGGATTGCGAATCTATTTCTGTTGTCTCCAGAGAATTATTAGACTCCCCTGTGGCTTTTTCTTAGGGTAATCAGAGGGTGATGGTATTCTCAGGAGCCTGGGTGCCCTGGGAAGCAGGCCAGCACGCAAGGCATTACTCTTTCGATCTCCCACCTTTGCTCACCAAACTCCCATTCCAACAAAGGTTACAGGGTATAGCGTTGGCTCTGGCTCCTGCCGCTCACGTCTCTCCTCTACTCAATAAGGTATGCACTGATGGGACTTTTATAAAGTGGTTCAATTTAGCAATTACAGAGAGAACATCCTGCCAGCCTAATTAATAAATGATCACAGGCCTATGGGCTGAGGCGAGTGTTTGAAGGCAATGAGACTGCACGCACGCCGGCTGCCCAGCCTGCCAGCCCCTATAGGCTATACCCAACCCCAGCTGCACTGCCCGGGGGTAACAGAGAGTCCCCCATGGAGGGGTGCTAGAGACCAGCACGGATAGGTAGGTAGGTGGCATATATAGGGATGAATTGTAGAATGGTAGCCATATGTTAACATCAGGTTAAAGGGAAGAGCAATATATATATATAGTGGTTTGGTTACAAAAGATTGCAAATCCCTACGGCATGGTGGTGTAAGGCTGAACTAACTAAAGAGATGGGTGACTGCCTATCAGTAGGAATGAATGGCCTCGTGTATATTTAATGGGAGCAGACGCTTAGGTAGAAGTGTAAGGATAAGGGGCTGAGGCAACAAACACTAAACCACACGTTGGTAGCTGAATAGCCGGTTAAACAGCACCAGTTGGCAACATACCTTGTCAGCTTATATGTGTGCGAATTGGTATCATCAATGTTCACTGTATAACCATAATGCTACACAGAAATCCAAGTATGGCATGTATAAAACAAGTTAGAATGCTCACAATTGCAAGTAGATGGATGGCTTGGTTGATTTTAATCCACAACAAGGCGATAAGCGTGTTTAGATCAACAAATTACTTCAATTTACTAAAAGGAAAAGCCCTGCATTAGCACTTAATGTGTGTACATAAAGAGGAAAGTCTGCGGTATGTACTATTGTCTGGAAAGCACTGAAAGCTAATAACATAGGAGGGTCTCAAACATTCCTCCTCCTCCTCGCCAACTGTGGCATGTTAGGAGGGGCGTATTGCATTACACAGGCTCCCTATATCACAGAAGCCTGGACGTGACGTCACGGAGCCTGACGTAACTGTAAGTGTGCGGCCCCTCCCCAGGCTGGAGGTGTTGTGATAAGGAGAGGCACACAATCCCCCTTAGCTACCCTCCCTACTCACCCTGCCCACCCACAGATCCACCAGATCCCATAACTCACACATAATACCTACGTGTGGCAGTGGAGAGTGGCCGGAAGGGGTTTCTGCTGGGTAGTGCTTTTCTGGGAGGGAGCTGGGGGTTGGGAGGGAGGGAGGGAGGAGGAGGGAGTGAGGGTGAGAGAGTGGGGGGGGGGGGGGTCACTAAGAGGAAGGGTATGGATAGAAGGGTGTAGTGATAAATAAACTGGCATGCCTTGCCAGTAGCAGTAAGGATTTGCAGGGGACATCAATACACACTGAAAGTGTGCAGACTGCATATCATTGCTCACTTATTGGTAGGGGTGAAAAGGATGAGAGAGGTCACACTATTAGAGATGCATCTTAGTTAATATTAGTCTATATCTTTCTTACTACCGATGGTATACTCAATAGCCCAGGAATACATGTAAAGGCTATGTAATATGTGAATAATAATTAGTCCATACCCTAATCTACTAATCATTAATTTTGCAGACATAAGACCAAGTAGATAATTTATATCATACTCAAAGTCTTGGATAAACGAATATCTAAAGAGTTTCAATGTTTACATTTTGCTTCCACCTTTGTTATTATTGACAGATCCCATTGACATGGTCATTTTCGTGATTCACTATGTGCCAAATTGCCTTCATCTCCCCAGGTCAGAAGATGCCTCAAGGGCGTCCCTTTGGGGCTATAAATAGAACATCAATACTGCTTATAGCCACATCACCCCTGTGCCCAGCACTGGTCTGATATGGTGCCTATTGCTGTACCCTACATGATTTGGGTTAGCATTGATTGCATATCAAATACAAAGCCTTGGGTTGATTTGGGGCATTTTACTGTCCAAGCTAATGTAATGTATTCCCTTGTTTTAAGTGGGATTACTATATTTTGTTCTGGCCGAAAATGCCTATTGATCCCCGTCATCATTTGTAGACGTCTGGTCCAAATACTGCCGGAATGTCTGTCCGTAACAAGTAAATGTTCATGGGGTTATCTATGGTTGATATTGCCCATATTGCCCCTTAACTAGTGTTGGCTATCACCATGATCACCTGAGATAAAAATGACCAAAAAAAATTAATATTGAAAATTATTAAGTTCATCATGTAATATGGGATGCAGTATATAGACATCTCCATAAAGCTTAGGACGAAACGCTACGGTAACAGTCGGAGCTGAGTGAGGACCGGCACTCTGGGCCTTTATAGATGAGGTGGAGGTTTAAGCCATAGTGGTGGCAACTGACATGAAATAGATTAGTATACCTGACCTGGTTCCACTGAAAACACAAGTAACCAGGAAGTAAGAACTAGGTGTATTCTTCCAAACAGTCTCTCCCCACGGAACCTGGAGATTAGGCCCCTTTCTCTCGACTTCGAGTCTCCATTGACCAGCATAGGAATATGTTCAATGGCGCCTGGGTATAGACTGTTCACTGTCTCCGCGCTGGTCCATTTAAAGCTGGGGATCAGTGGTCGGTGGGGTAAAAACTAAGGGGTTTTAGGCCGGCCAGTTACACACAGTCATCAAGGTGTCACGGGCCTGACACCAACACCTTGACCCTCACAGACTACTATATTGTGCGATTCCCACTTGCGCACACAGAAAAGTGAGAGTCATTGTCGCTAAAACTACCCTCACCTGAGGGTCAGGCACTGCCTGACTCTCAGGTGAGGGTAGTTTTAGCGACAATGACTCTCACTTTTCTGAGGGTGTGGTGCTGTCACGTTTATACTTGGTCCAAGTGTCTATTAGCATTATTGTTTACCCATAATTCGTCCAGTAACTCAGATATTCCTTAATTCACCCTATGAAATTCACCAGTATAGAGTCGAGTAAACATTATATCTTATAGAATTTTACAATATATATTTAGCTCCTAGAGAAACCAAAATATAAAGTCTAAAAAATAGCTGCCCTTTCTGTACTTGCAAATACCAGGTAATATAACGTAAGTGATTCCACATAATCACTGTTCCATGCGCTATCCCTGAACATAACATCTGTCGAGTAAGTACAAGAAGATCATGGAGAGACTGTCTATGCATATCTAGAAATTCTTGGTATCCTTGTATTTATAAATACGACAGTAAACCAGATGGTAACGAGCCTCGACAGGCGTACCAAACTATTTCCAGATGGCACAGGAGGGCGCTATGATATTGGGTAATTCGGAAACGCGAAAAATAAGATAACAAAAGTTTGCTTTTTACATACCTGAACTAGGTTCCAGTAGGGTACAATCTCTGCTAGTGTTTTGGTAACCTCCGAACACGAGGATCCTATTAGCATCATCATGGTTGGTTTTCTATATACCAAGTCATAAAAGGCATCAGCACCGTAACCTGGGTCACACTGCAAGAGAAGGAAATGCATATCAGTTAAGTTAAGTTATTACATCATGTCATCATTAAGTTAAGTTATGGCATCATATATACCATACTGACATAAACTACACGTACATCAAACTAAATATCATCAAGATATCACTGATTAGATGACACTGGAAAGAGATGTATAAAGATGGCCCAGAGAGATCATCAAAAGCATGTGTTATACTATTATGTAGACCTTCCCATTTTAATGACGATAAGTACTGATAATGACGAGAACTGTACAGACGTTGCGGTTGTCATCAAAGCACAAGATGAGATATGATAAGAAGAACAATGTCCTTTGCATTGTCACACAGTAAGCATAATGCACACATGCCTTAAACGGCATTGTGGGCTAGAACAGATAACTCTACCCCTTAAATTAGATCACTAGCTACTAATATGAATCACAAATAAACACAATTCCAAAACCTCTCTTTATGATTATTGTCATAATTGCTCCACAATGGGTGAAACATTCATACAGAGGGTGGCTATGATTGCCTAAAGCTCGTTGTCTCTCTCTGACAGCGCACATCTTAAAGCATTACAGAATTACTTTGTGTGTCTGTATAATTAGTGTGCATGATTGTATATATCAAATCGAAGAAATTCTTGCTTCATGATGTGGAGGCTTTAATATGATGCATTGAGCGCACATGAGTACTTCTTTTCTCATTATAATTTGGCAAAATTGATACAGTAAAATAAAGAGAAGCCTGCATACTATGGTGATGATTTTTCCTAGTATCTACCCTATCCACTGGCAGAAAAGTTGGCTGCCCAAATTATTGGCAAATCATAGGAGAGGGAACCAACATGTATACTGGACGAACCAATATGTTTACCATGGCCAGGGTTGTGGGGGGTAAGTACAGGTGGACAACAGATGACAGGTATGCGTGTAACCACCACCACCGTGGTTGTGGTGATGAGAGCTGGCAATTACCAGGTACCATAGCAGCTGAGGGTACAGCTGAGGGTACTTACATACCTGTATATCCAGGTAACAGAGGAGTATGCCTATAGTTGTGAACACTTGGGTTCCATTTGAACCCAGCTCACATGGGGTGAAACCAACACCTGGAGAAGTAGATCCCCTAGTATAGCCAGAATAACCCTCTAGATTCAATGTCGGGTAACCAAACGATGATAAATCCACAAAGATACGAGTCCCCAATACAACTTCTTTCGTCAGACACCTTTATGAAGGGTGTAGTGATATCATCAGCTGAGCCGTGCAAAAATAGTTGTATTTGGGAATGGTATGTAAGTGTATATGTATTGCAATGCATAATGAATGCTGTTTAGGTACAGATGTTCTCAGAGATAGTAAGGGAAATGATGGAGTATATAATAAGGGTGTGCTCTGTGCTATTGGGTATACCCAAGTCATCAATAGGACCCTGTTCTGATTTACCCCACTGGGACAGACTCCAAACTCCGATATCTTAAGCTGGATATGGGCAAACGTTCCCTTGGGGCCATCGACCTCCCTACGGAAGGTAGGCTTGGTGCAGACTATACCTGATCACACAAACAGCTATTGCATTGACTGATGAAACTCCCAAAGTCTCATTGATATGCCCTGGGACCCATTCCCTCCCAGTGCTCCAACGTCTAACACAGTCCCCAACGTTTCATCTCATAACCTTTTTGAGCAGCAGCTTATGATATCATTTGACTTTCTAGATGTCCGCTGTTATTGGAGTATTGGAAACCGATGACTGAAGAGGTAAGTTGTCTGCATGGCGATTTATGTTTGTGTTTTTTTCATTTTCCAACTTTATATAAAGGTCTTCGTCCATCGATATTCCTAGGCAGTGCGAAATGAAGATAAAATATCTCCCTATAGCTACGATAAAGTAACATTATACCGAAGCTGCCATATCCAATACTCGTAGAGAAAGAGAAAAATTAATTTAACATCAATCATGGAGGTAGGTTTTCAAAGAATTAACGATCGGATTGATGTGATAGATTGAGCCTACACTCTTTAGGAAATGAGATGCATTAAACACAAAGAAATGAACTGGAACAACTGGAATTCGATAATATAGCTCTCCCGTATCACTTTGTCTAGCAAGTTACTGCCCCGACAATAGCACAGCTCAATATACTGGTTTAAGCAGGTGATGTGATTCTAGTCTATTTCACCAGTAAGCGCATTTCATCAGTCAGACCCAGAGTTATACTGTTGTTCTTTTTTTTTATATTAGGAAGTTATGTGTCGCATCGGTAGATATAATACGATACGGGTGAAATTTAGAGCATTACACTACAGTGAATATCGCAACACAATCATTATCAATAATCGCATAATGCATATTTGTACTTTGATATCCCATATATATACCGACTACAGCAGTCATACATGACCTCAGCATGCAGTATTTACTCTGACAGAGGCATAAGGGAGAGGTGGACATGGGGTGGTGAAATGAAGGAGATATAGGCCTAGAAGGAGAAGTAAAGATCCCTGTTGGCGAGTCATTGGACCCACATGACCCGAGCAGCTCGGTTCTATAGAAATCAATGCGAACTGCTCACCGCATAGGTGGATATGGATAGCAGACGCGTTTGTTACCAGGACTGTTTCATATAGCGGTCTTCCAGGCATCAATAGGGAATTTAGTACTCTTCTTTTTTGCGATATCATTTAAAACTTGCTATGTGTTAAAATAATTCATAATACTATGTACACATCCAATTTTAGCCATCTTTAAATAGTATTTAAGTCTTGTTACCTGAGCGTTTCAGAGCGGTATTGGTCCATTGTTGACTAGGATAGTTTAGCTTTAACTGTTTAATAACGTGCATCACTGTAAACAGTAGTGTAGGTATACAGCAATATCTGCACCTACTATAGCTTTACAGCAGATTCTACTGTATACCTACGATAAACTGTACACCTACGGCAGATTCTACAGTACACCTACAAGAAAGGCAACCAACTATTAACAGTGATCCTACATGGCCTGGCCAGGGCTGATACTAAGTAAAACAACCCCAAAAGCCATGCATCCTTCCATTGACCAGTAACCCACATGCGCCTTTAACTAATACAACCTATATTCTTTGAGTGCTCATCCATTTCATCTATTTTCCTTAACCTTCTAAATAACGCAGCTTCCTCATAAATTTACCTTGCCGCATCCCTCCTTCCCTCGCTTGCTTTGTCCATTCACCCAAACGACCCACACGACAGACCCCATCTTTTCAATCCCCTCAGAGTCGGAGACTCCCTCCTCCTCCCAAATCCCATCGCTTTGCTTACTCACCCCTCCCCCTCCCCTCTTTCCAATTTGGTGTCCAAGGTGGTGGGTTGGGGGCGGGCGGCTGGCGGGGCCGCGTCAGCAACTTTTATGTAGCTGTGCTGAACTCTGTGGTTGAATGCAGTGGCGTATTAATCAGACAGGGTGAGGGGGTCAAGGCCGTGATCATTGTGGCCTCTAGCCGCACCCATGTGAGTGGAACACGCCCTTTCCCTCACAGTCCCTTCATGCTTCCACACTTCTTTCCTCGTCCTACCCCGCCCATGTGTCTGGAGCTATACCCTTCAATGCCTTTGAACCCGCCATCCGAGACAGAGCCTTCAGCATAGATCGACAAGCGTCTCTCCATCACCGAGAAGGCAAAGGAGACAGCAGCTAGCCATGTCATCAAGACTCAAGACAAAACCCGTATGGTGTGACCAGTCAACTCAAATAATATAGCTGAGGTTCCTGTGTGTGCTAGTTTCCATTTTAATGTTTGGAATTTAATATTTATAAACGGTGTTGCATGACAGGGAATAGAGGAGATCTGGATGTTGATTGATAGTTCCAACTCTAAGTAGATTGGCCATGGCATGCTGTTAGGTAATGCTTCTATTTATTTTCCTCAAAGTTAAATCTGTCAAATAAAGGACGATGTAAATTTAATATGCTATAACTGCTGTGTACTCCCTTGTCAACTAACTACACTATACCATGTATGACATACACGTTTATCATTTTATGTTTTGGAGCATTCTGAAATCAGGTAAACTACAGCACTGGCAGTCTGTTTTGATGATGTTCTCAACAACTCTGGCCATGGCTTGTATTCACGTATTCCTCAAAAACTCTGTATTCACTGGAAACTCTGGTAGGTAACTTCAGCACCTTTGATGCACACTGCTGCATCATCAAATTGTAAATTTTGATTTTCCACGTGGGACACTGACACGCGCTTCTCCTAGAAATAATGAACTTCTATTCGTGATTTCATATCCATAGTTGTCAAAATGGATGCTGTATTAATTCATCATAGGCAATCCTACCTGGAGATCATTAATCTAATGAACGTGATTAATGACGTGAATGTATTATTAAGGAAATGTGGATAAAAAATCTCCTGGGTTAGGAAATTATTACTTTTTGTGAGTGATTAAAACCCTTGTGAACACCTTTTTCAATTAAGTCTATTGTTTTTTATCATGGACAAAGGGTTGACATGAAAATGACCACTGGCGTCCTATTTATGTATCGTCTGATGTGGATAATATTCAGAGAGCCCACATCCATGATGCGTATGTAATTGATGCAGAAAGGAAGGCAAAATGAGTCACTCCAATTTAACACCTGTCACTTAAACAATAGGCTGATAAAGTACATGCATGGCAATGCATGTTATGGTAATTCCTTAAGGTCAATTCCTTGATTTGACAAGACTTCTAATCCAACATTAATAACACAAAAAAACACTTAAAAAAGCACAATTAGAAAACAAGAGATTAGTAGCAGAGATGAATTACACAACCAAGTAAGTAAATTCCTTTCAGAATCGTAGCCGAAACCAAAATTAAGCTTTGCCTTTCCCTTTAGAGGGACTCACTACTTGTCGCAGGATTACTGATGTTCTATTGACTTTTGCATATAACTCAGGATTATGTTAGTTTGATTTATTATTTAATAGAAAATCAAAAGAAATGGCCATGTCACGGTACTAACTTTCATGATACGGCCATTTGAGCAAAGGAGTACCTTAACTATAGAAATGAATAGGAAAACAGCATTTTCACATTATCTGTCACGGATAATCCCCTTCTTCTATTGATATTGCAACCAAACCTTGGGAATGTATAATAGACAACTATACAAACATTTTAGGTCCAATAAACCAGGGGGTCACGGATAAAATGAGAAAGGCATGAATTTTGGAAAAATATTTCTTTTGCCTTAACTATAGGGTGCTATGGGTGTCCTAGCAGTAAATATATGCAAACAATGGAGGTAAACTGTCAAAGTAGCAAATACAAATAGTTGATTTAGGGAAAGTGGTCTATGTAGGAATATGAATACAGCTTAAAGAATACTTTCCATGAGCTTCAATTTTTGCCGCCAGATGGCTTCTGTGTAGGAACCAGCGATTCCCTTTAAAGACCATCCAAAACCATTGTCCTATAGGCTGTATAGGAACAAGAGACCCAAGGTTGATCCGCAGGGCAGAATAACGAACACTGTCTCATAACTGTAACCTACTACATCCTTTGAATTTAGAACTTCTTATAGCTCCCTCATCTCAATAACCAACTGCCACACATGATTAATCTCTGTATGTCTAGCCCCCGTCTGCACCACACCTATAAAGCGCCAGACACAATGTCATATTTATAACAAACTACTATCCTAATCCAGCATTAAACGTTGTCCTGAATAGTCACAAACTCTAAGTGTATACACACAATTTCTATTCGCAAATCCTGTCACGTTATTGATAAAACATCAAAAATACAATTCATGATGGAATGCCTATAAAGTATCTGTCTGCAAAGATGTTCCAGTGTTACTTCACCGTTGTAGAATGAAAAGTTTACCAAACACAAACTATTTCCAATAATGGAGGTCTTCACTAGTTTGTTACTTCACCTAACTAACTATGCCACAGTGAATAATGGCTATTCTGGAAGTCCTATAGTTAGTAGTCCCTGTCTATATATCAGCTGCATACATCACATGAAAAGCTAGAGCATAATGTAGTCGTGTACTTGTATGTTTGAAAAGGTCAGCCTCGACAGAAGCTTACTACATTTGACACCTCTGAGCTTCTGTGAAATCATTCTGGGCCCCAAAGTCCCTTAGACCCCATTATGGCTAAATCTGATGGGACTATATAGTCGAGGGTTACATCTCCACAATCTATTTCTCATTGGTATAGTACAGCGGTAATGTAATGTATCGATAAAACATAGCTAGTGTTTGGCAAGGGTTTTAGATTGTATTATCTCAACAGGTGATTCATGGATATTTAGTTGGATAACTATGATAACAAATCATGCTATGTATTCACGCTGTAGCTTTGAATAGTCTGGTCAAAGTGGCTTCCCAAAGGTTAATATGGCTTCCTCTGGGTGAGTCTGTAACACCTAAGGTTGTGCTTCGCCGCTGCTCTAACTCATTTCCTTATTACCCAGCCATGACATTTGATAATGAGATTTCCTTGCAATATATATGTGAAGAAGTATCAGTTACATGTACTAGGAGATTGGCTTTGGATGCCTTAATGGATTTACACTAGTGCTACAGGGACTGGGTATTCCCCACTATACCAAGACTATAAAGTAGAGCCCCATGCCCATCTACAGTCGCAGTGTGTACAGGGGAGTACTTGGTGCCCCACTAGTAAATGTTTAACTTGGCAGGCATGCGGGGCCATTGGATCCAATAATATAGCTTCTGTAGGCCTGGATGCGGCCAAGTACAGTGATTTGCGTACACAGCAGTAGCACGCTGTTCCAGTCACGTATTGCAGCCTGTTGTAGAGCCTTGGACTATGTGATCCAACTAGATAGATACAGTTCTGCCTTTCTAAGAGCCTATGACATGTGATGATCTTAAATAGTGGAAACCAAATCAGTAGTGATACTCTAAGTACACGATGCATATGGTCGGAAGTATACTATGTATTCATGCGATGAGTAATATTGGCTTCTTTCACTAGCACCTCCTAACGGCAAGCCATTATCAAATCACTCAGACATTTTACCCAACATCCCCTTACCTTCCCTCTTGATATATCACTTCTCAATTAAAGCTTTTTCCTGATAATTCAATCAACGCATTGCGGGATTCGAGCGCATTAGCCTGATTGCATGAGGTGCTTTCAACCAATTGCTTTGCCTGGCCTCTTATCTTGAGCTGTCAGGACAGTGGGAGAGATTATAGATTATCCCACCAACTATCTTAACACCTCCATCATCAGGTGCTTGACTATTGTCGATATAATAAGAGCGAGCAGGTATTTTTCCTCCCTTGAGCTACTCATTGCAGCATGAGTATTGCCTCTTCTGCTCCATCATTTTACTTGTGCTTCATTCTCCACACCTCCTCCAGTGTAGCTAGGCTCTGCCCAGGCACCCATTGCTAAGGAGAAAATAGAGATAAAAGAAATATTCGACTAGACTAATGCAAGGCACCGCTGGCTCCTCATTTGAAAGAGAAGGGCTCAACACCCGGCTGACCAAAAGCCTGTGCAAAAATCACCTCAAGCAGAGAATAGCAGCAAATGGCAGAGATTCCCCAGCCAGAATAGCCGTTTGAGAAAAACCTAAGGCTCCCTTGGATTTGATAAGACCAATTTAACCATCACATGCCAGGGAGACTATCACAAGACAGTGTCTGGGCGATCATTGTAGAGCGGTTCCTGTGGAATTTTGTTATCAAACAAGAACCATGCAAACCATTGTCTCTACAGGGATAATTTCCGTGACTATTATTGGACGGGGCGGCGGTGGTGATGATGATGATGTAGAAAAAAAGGTATAAAGAGCTGCTCTAGTCTCTGTGTGAAGAAAGGCTCAGGGAGAGTAGCTCCAAGGCAGCGGCGGCCACATCTCACCGTCACCTCCCCTTGATTAGGTCAATCCCCTGCCGACTCTTTCATCTCCAGCCTGTGGATTAGTCTTTGCTAGCTGCTGGCCTTTCCAGACGGATGGATTATCATTCAGCACGTATATATATTACAAAGTAAGAGCGACCGTCAGCAAGGGGCCTGAGGACGGATGGGTTTATATGGGTGCACATCTGGTAGAGCTACTAAAGGCTCTTGGCTGAAGATATTATAGTCTACCTAAATTTGTCTAGAATTAGATACAATTGAATACTGTTCTGGTAGCTGACAAGGTGATTGTGATTTACACAGGACTAAATCCTAGACATGCTACCATAACAACCATGCTATATAAGGTATATATAAACTTAGAATACGAATGCAGCCCCAAACCTGGTCAAGGTAGATTGAGATTGCAAATTATGTTATTTGATGTAGGTAAAGCAAAGTCACCAGGCCCAAGCATGTATCTCCTACAAAATCTCCATTATGAAATTGAAACTTTATTCTTATCCCAAAAAGAGAGCTTGATCACACCGTGAGAAACGCATTTTTGTAAATTACAATTAGCCCAGCCCAATTGCCACAATTAACGACAATAACCTTTATACATAGAGAGTATGATTTACAATGTCACAGGCATTTCTTACAAAGCATAATATAATACATTTGGCTGAACTAGAGCCTCACTAAAGCTAACGGAATGACACAGCCCAAAATGTCGCCCTATTCAGCCCAGGTTTGCCCAAGGTAAAGCTAACTGGACTCCAGTTGGACATATTACTTTGGTTGTGAAAAATCATCAACATCTACGCAAATATTATGCAGGATTCCACTGAACCGATCTTTTCTGCAACGTATCGAGATGCATTCTATACTGTCCAAACTGGCAATTCTTTCACTGACTGAGTCATGAGAATTGGGTGCATACACGTATATACGAATTATAACTAATTCCAGATGCTGGGTTTGTAAGTTTGGATAATTTTTCATGT
Source organism: Harmothoe impar (assembly GCA_947462335.1). Classification (NCBI taxonomy): domain Eukaryota; kingdom Metazoa; phylum Annelida; class Polychaeta; order Phyllodocida; family Polynoidae; genus Harmothoe; species Harmothoe impar. The sequence continues at coordinate 44,730,514 of OX381710.1, forward strand.
TTTCATCCACAGACTATCATACAATACATCGGTTCAACGAGTAGACCATATCCCATGGTCACAGGGCCTCAATTACAAAACAATACCATCACAGCTGATCAGTATCCTTTAAGCCTGTCAGAGGAATAGTGCTTACAATGCCTCTTGATTGTTGCCCAGGGCGCCTGTCCATCATTTTCTCGTGATTAGGTTAATATCTACAATGTCATGATCGTTGGCACTTTTTAGCGGGTCGCCATCATGGGAGATCTGGACTAAAACTGAAGAAGGTGGCAGTATTTTGTACCTGGTGGCTCCCTATGAAGGTCAGTAGGCGAACTTTGTTGGGGACAATATTGTGTGACGTGAGCTAGGCTGCAATCTTTGATGGCCTTTTTCCTCCTTTAATAATATCACAGGGAAGCGGTTGGGGTATTTAGATCTTCAGCAAGAAAAGTGTCCAGCAGAAAAAGGCAGTGTATAACAATAGAACACTTCGTAGGTCATGGGCTCAGTAAAGCTACCTGAGTCCACCATGGGCCTTAGATTGCAAGCAGGTTGGTTGCATTGTTGTACGTTTTAGTATTGTGAATACGGCCTACCAGCATAGTAAAGAACGTCATCTCAACTAGAAAGTCGACATGCATGTACTAATGTAGTCACCCATGTGATAAGGTAGCACTGTCATATTGGTCTATAGATAAGTATAATATATATCCGTACATCATAATTATTATAACAGATGAATTTAACAAAATGAGATATAATACAGTTTATATTCTCAAATATCCATTTATTCTGGCTATGGTGACCACAAATAGCATACTGTATGATTAGGGCTCAATTAAGAACTTCCAACAATAGGCAGACATACTTCAAAGAGCCCTTTATTTTCTGTGAGGGAACATTTTATCTACCCGTCCCCATGCTTCTTTGTTCCCTTCCTTTTCTTCCGAATGTGTTCTTATGATTAGGATCTGCCGCATCTTTTTATCCCTATACCGGCTGATGGGGTTAACACTGAATGTAAATAGGTACTTTCTATAATTATCTGATACAAAGCCTTTTAAGAGACGAGGGTTGATTAACTCATATTAGTTTCTATTTCCATTTGACTCATGCACACAAGCATTATGCCTATGAAAACATAAGGCGGTTCAGTGTTATTTGTTTCTTTTTAGATTACACATTTCAATAAGCTGAGTAATTGTGGTGATAAGGCTTTTAATTATTGCACAGGCATCTCTGATGCAGATTCTGTTTTTTATGTTCCATTTAAAAGTCAAAACATAATGCAGCCTTGTGGCTGAATGCAAATATATATTCTCATTATATACTACACATTCACACATTGCAATGGGACAAACAGTATAGAGGAGCACGGAGAAGCCCCCCCCCTCACCGTCGCCTCAGCTACCCCCCTCCACCTCCAACATGGATTTGTCTTAGATCCTTGAACACATGATTACACGCTACTACTTCTTATAATTACAACTACTATTACCTGAGCAGCTCGCGGGTATGACCAGCGGCCACACAGTGTACCAGCATTGTAGCAGCATGAGATGTGGAGAGGAGTGTGTTACAAGGCCTTAAAAGTGTCCCTCATGTCAGCTGCCTGCTCTTTGTGGTTAAGATAAAGACAGTTGCCCTCTTGGTGAGCGGTCGCCTTGTGTGCGCTCTGTGGCAATGGTGCGTCAAACCAACCAAAGGTGTTCATTAAAATGTATTATAAGAGATGGACAAGTTGGAAAGCACTATGCTACACGGGACTATGATATCTTGTATGAATTAAGATCTAATGGCCTTACAATTACAAGTATTATTTTTTTCTATTTATATTATGTGTATTCAGGAACTTCTATTGTGCTGTGTTACAGCTATGTATCTGGCGGGATGTCAGAAACTAACACGCTATCAATTTTAAATTCATCAGATAGAATTATGGTAAAATATTATGTACTTTGGTTCATCCATATAGTCAAGTAAGCTGTCTGAACAGCATTCCATACATTCAGATCTGATACAAAGCCGGCTTGTCCAAGGCCAGCCTTACAGTCAGGAGACTGCTTTGTGGTGAGCTGCTCCTGGTCAACTCATTCCTTCTGAGCTGCTCCCCTCCCCCACTCCATCCACTCATCCCCCTGCCCACCCACCTCCTAGTCACCTGCCAGCACTTACAAACCCCTTTCGGATGTAATTCACGCAAATTGGCAATTAGCCTCCAAACTGAGAGGAGCTTGCCTTCTCTGCCTGCCCGGCCAGTCAATTGGCCAAAAAGGAGGAATGGGGGGAATTTGCCACACACTTTAGAAGAGGTCGTGGGGGAAGTCGTTACTAAGGGCGCGGTAGCGTTTACTGCCGTGTTTGAGTAAAGTACTACAAGGAGATAGGGCTCTTCATGGCCCATCTTTGTAGGCTCCCCTACCATCCCTCGTTGCCTGTGGCTAAACACCCATCATCTTCACTACACATTCCTTTCTATCCAGTTGGCCCTTTATACAAATGATGTTCAGTGAGTTTATTCAAAGTACATCGCCAACCACTTAAGGTGGGTCGCTACCTCTTGAATATGGACACACTGCGCAGGTATCTGCGCATATAGCTTAAATGTATCAGAATGAGCTAATATTACAGTATCTGATACATATATATGCTGATTAAGCCATGTTAAAAAATTGGGAGATTTCGAGCAAAATTGAGCGTTTTATTGGACTTTGCATAGTTGATATATTTGAAGCTAATGATATAAGCCATTTTTATCAAAAGTTAGAACATTGAAACTATTTACCAATAAATCATTGTCTAGAATGATATTGATCTCATAAAGTTACTTAGAAAAACTAAGGGTATCAATTGTAGCAATTTTCTACCCTGATTCTAGCCATTTTACACTTTATTTTTAGCTTTAAATGTAAGATTTAGACCGATTTTGCTATATTTTTTAACTTCAAAGGCCAAAAAAACTAAAAATATGCCTGGGACCCCCTATCAAAATCACTTTCATATGTTAGCAAATGATGTGAACTATCTTTTGAGATAGTTTTAAAAAATTCTGTTAATTTTGAATACCATTTTTAGCCAATAACGCTACAAAATGATAGCAATTTATTCCTTTTCTTCCCCAAAACATCATATTTTTACCCAGAATTCCATGTCATACAACTGTAAAATTAATTTTACAGTAAAGTGGAACTTATAGCCATTTCACATGTGAAGTCTTACATCTCTGTGCATAATGGTTGATATCTAAAAAAATAATTGAAGTTTTCACACTTTTTTCTCATTTTTAGAGAAAAATTTAAATACTTTAATTTTTCAAAATTCTGTATTTAAAAAAGTAGGTCGGGACCCCCCATTTTTCTTTTCATTTTCTGTTTCTATATGATTCAGACTGTCTTTGGAAAAAAAATAGAGACATTCTGTTAACTTTGATCAAAGGGTAGCGACCCACCTTAAAGCTCGACCAGGAGGCTCTTTCAGAACGGATTCGTCACTAGTGGAAATAGAATTCCCTCTATAAGCCCTACAGGAATAAAAATGGCCACGAGTTAGCAGGGGCGGATCCAGGGGGGGGGGCGCAAGGGGCGCGCGCCCCCCCTATTTTTTGGTAAATTTTTATGTAGATGGTTGAACACCCCCAATGCTGTAGGTATTACGGCGCCCCCCCCCCCCTTTCCCAAATTCCTGGATCCGCCCCTGAGTTAGTGACATGTTCTGAAAGACCTCCCTGAGGAATCTTTGGAGGCACCATTATCCTAATTCAGTGTGTATATGTATTCCCCATAATGGGAGAAGAATGATTTGTCCATAAGCTGTTCCAAATGGAACGTCCAATCACAAACACCCCCCCCCCCCCCCCATTGGATATTGATAACGGTCGCTGTGAGGTATTATATCTATAATTATGTCCATAACATATAATTATACAGAGCTGGTATTTTAACAGTTTATTGACTTGAAACAAAAGCAATCCATGTGTATGTCACTGCCATTATGATATTTTTACATTCAACGAGGACAATGACACTATCAATGTTTAACCTACTTTAATGAAAGAAAGAACTGACGTGCAAAGATTTAATGAGGGCCTTTAAGATGTCTAAAAATACTTCATCGCTGGAATGGATTACTTTGATCGCAATGCACTCTAGATATATGTGAAGGCCTAATCCTTGGGCATCCAGGCTGCCTTTCACTTATCCCTCCTGCCTTTGAAGTCATTACCATCGAGTGGTGTTAAAAGATGGAGGCTGCACATTTGACGTTAACGAGGGCCTTAATTACATGGGGTCAATTAGTCAGTTCTTAGCTGATTGATGTCAATACCGGAGCTTTGCACCGATAGGGGGATTCAATGAGAAGATAGTGATGGTGAGTGCATAGGTGGATGGGTGAGTGGAATGAGGGCAAATCTATAGAGCAGGTGTCCAAGTTTTCTATTGGGAACTCTATCGATGTGGAATCTGTCCTGTAATTTTAAAGCAACGTTGGCAGCAGTTGCACAACCTGTACAGTAAAACCTATTGCTCAATTGATAAACCATAGCATAAAAGATTATGAAGCTATAATACTTCCGTCTTGTTGTAATACCGACCACCCCATCAAGCAACTTAAAGTGGTCATTAGGGCATGGTTATTCCTTATGCATGGCACCTTCAAGCTCACTTCAGCAACTAGCTTCTACCAGTCTGTCTACATGTAGAGCGATGTGGTATCCCCGGTGCCCATCTGGAGGAGTCGGGAGGTACAGCTGGAAACTGATGTAGGCCGGCTTGTGGGCACGTGTAGGGCACCAGCCCACTGACAGCTCATCTCACAACAGAACTCTCCACTACCGAAGGGTGTAATGACACCCTTCAAAGAACAAAGAACATCCCGCCGACGTGTTCAGTACAACGCTTCAGAGGCTATTGTGGCATCTGCGTTCCTAATTGGATTAAACTGATTTGGTTTTGGTATTGCAGCCAGCCTATGTGTATACATACTCATGCCTAGACTTGCTCAAGTCCTAGAATTTGAATAAAGACAAAAAATGTACTTTTCTCAACTATACTTTTCTCGACTGTCTAATTAGTGGGAACAACCAGGGGAGGGGAGGAGGAGGGGGGGGGGATAGTGCATGGCGGAGTAGAGCTCCCACTGATGCAGGCCAGTCTAACTCATGCCCTGTGTGGTGTCATATACGTCTGAGACTGGTTGTTAACACCTACAGGGACGGCCCCTACAACAGCTGCAACAGCCGTCTGTTGCCTGAACACTCAACTTGCATATCTCTATACTAATTAAAGCGCACCAAGAGCATATTCCCATATCTGTGAACGGTCCTCATGGGGTGATGATTATCATCCTTAAAAGGTGCCACTGGAAGTATCGGCGGCTCTGGCTTCGACTTTTGTCCCCCTTCCTGTATGTGATGCATTTGGGAGGACGCACTGATACTGAACAGCTAATCCTATCAGATCTAGTGTACAAATTAACTGGGTAGAATTAAGAATTGGTAATGGTTTTACAAGTATGCAGCTGTTCAGAATACAACGACTTTGCATAGGGAAGTGACTATACCGATATGTCCTGCATGACTATAGACGATAATAGCTTTGGACCGTTACATTTATAGCATTCCAGTTCCAAACCCAAATCATCATTATCGCAATCAAAAACAAACGAATGTATTCTGCTGAGGCCTGGATGGAGTTGAAGAGAAAAGAAACACAAAAGACGACTAGGACCAAGCTATACCCAGACAACATTAATTATCTAAGTGATGCCTGGCTTTGTGTGGACAAGAATAGGAACGAGCGACCCGATAAGACAGCAACGCTAAATGAAGACAGCTATATTGCCTCTTCAATATTAATATGGCTTTCCTGACGTCTAATGGGATTTGATGCTAATCGTGTATCATATCCTACTTTCTATATTACAATATTTAAAGAGAGGTTCAAGAGAAAAAGGAAGCATGTGTCATAATCGTTCTTTGTGATCGTGTTCACGTGTCAAGCCAAATCATGGTCTGGCTCAGCCGGGTCTGACCTAAATTAATCCATCTTTTCCCTTCAAAAACTTCCCTTTTAAAAAGCAAGGTTTTTCAATGTGATCTTCAATTGGTTCAATGGAAGCCCTACGCCTGGCCTGCAAAATAAAACCCGGTGTAACAGCAAGGCAATTGAGTTGCAGTTCAATTTATCATGAAGAGCAGTGCCTGTGCATTTGCCCATTTTAGTATTAGCCTTCTAAATATATACAAATGTATTCATATGATTTTGAAAACGTAATTCGATGAGGGAACACGATGAGGAAATTATCGACGTTATGGCTGATATCTAGCTAACTACCGCACTGATTAGACATGGATACATCTGTATTACTCAATAAATGCAATCATGTGACGGTAAGAATAGGACTATGTCTAAGTACTTGCATTGAATCATTTCCTGCGTCAACAGGAAAGTGTACTGATTGGCATAATCCTGTCTGTCTCAATCTTTATTAACCGATTACAGGAAGGGGGTGAGGGCTTACTTCCAAATGTCGAGGATGGCAAGCTAGCACCCCAAGGCATGTCTCCCATGGCCTTGCACAGGATGCCTTTTTATGTTTGATATACTTAGCGCAGCTAAAGGTGGCGGTTATAGCTTGGGGGCGATTCAATTCCGAAAAGTCTGGCAGGTTTAATCAAAACTATCAAAGCAGTGCCTGAGTCTAATCCGCGGGATTAATTAGTAGTAATCATGCCTCGTCCTGCTGATTAACCATCATTAATGGATTAGTATTGGACAGGAGTGCCTGCTAATCACTCCAGAGTTTCACTGTATTAAAGGCTGCCTATTAATGTCGGGGCTTGGCAGCCTCTCCTCCAGTACCACCCTGCTCCAGCCGCCGGCCATGCTAACTAAGTTAAGCACAAGTTGAATTACATCAGGCAAGAGAAATTGAAACCTATTAAATCGGCCGGGAGAACAGCACATTTGAAGGTACCTATGAAGTTAAGGTATCAATTCGATTACCGATGGACTACTGCCTGGAGGGGATATTGATGTTTTTGAGAATAATGGGACCAGCCTCAAAGTGAGAGAAAAATGAAACTCCACTCTGAGTTCTTTCCGAATCCTATATTATGTTGATCAAAACGTGAACGCTATAAGCTATAATACAGGTATTTAGCAATGCAAGTAAGCCTATGCTTCAGATGAGAAGAATAGCAGGCTCCATAACAGTATCAAGGAAATGCTACTATACACTATATATACTAGTAGTCTAGTTGCCTATACGTATTCTGTTATGCTCTATGCTCTTAGTTTCAACCATGTGTCCTGCCCTGCTAAAGAAAAGTTAGACTGTTAGAACTTTGTCTTTGGTGTATCTAGACATGAACCAACAAGGTCTCACATACCGTACTGCATTAGTTGTAATATCAAAGTCTGAAATCTAATGGAGGGCTCTATGTCTGGCTAGGCTTTTTGAAGGCTATGTAACGTCTCTGTGAGTGTCCTTGTCTAATAGTGCCACCTGCAAACTTTATATGTTCGGATACTGTAAATTCACCACCGCAATATACCACAGTAATATACCACATATCAACAACCCTAGCCATCACTCTTTTTCTCGGTCCTAGGACAAGTGCCTCCCGAACATCTACCCCTTGGACATCTACCCTTTACCATCTACCCCTAGGACATTTATCCACTTAGACATCTACCCCCTGGACTTCTACCCCCTTAGGACTTTTACCATGTAGGACATCTACCCCCTTCACACTCAATCCTTTGCCTGTGGTTCAAGAAGGCAGAAGTGTTCTGGTTTGTAATTCCAAAACTAGCTAGTTCAAGGATATTTTCCATGCTGGTATTTGACCCATACTATCTACCGCCTGGACATTTACCCCCTTGGACATTTACCCTCTTGGACTTCTTAATTCATTTACTATGTTTATGTTCATGAACTTCGCTTACCCAGTACAATTGTTGAACTCGCCCCAACCAATTAAATACAATAGATATACTTTATGTCATTGGTCGGACTCGATATTTGCTTGTCGTTTATTCATGAGAACGAGGATTGCATGTACTATTTACAAGTACTTAATCCCTTTTTCCATACCAAAGTGAGGGGAAATTGCCAGTTCAGTAGTATGACCCTCTACTACATGTATTTGGATGGGAGTAAAGGGTGAAAGGATTATGCCTATATTATCATAAATCCACGACAGTCAACATGTCAAGCTAGATGTTCATTAAGTTAAACAAAATATAATTGTGAGAACAGAACCGTGTGACTAACCCAGATGGTGAGACATACATTAACACACCTACAATCATGGGTGAAGTTGAGACAGTGAGTCACTTTCACATTATAAATCCATGTTTTGACCTTGTCATCAGCAATACAGGCAGAGCAGTCACATGCCATGTTCTTGTCATTTGTGCCTATGTTCTGGTAATTTGATACTCTCATCCATTATACTAGTATGGTTTCTAGTACCTTACCGTTTGACAGCCCCTGTCAACATAATCATATAAAATAAACATGGATTGGTTCCTTCTATTGGATTGGATATAATTATTATGTTCCGATACTATACTTGCAGGGGTAGACACTAACGCTGGCCCGGGAGCCAATGACCCGTAGTTTTGGGTCCAGGCCCGCAGTTTTCTATAGAATTACCTTCTTACGGGTCCGGGTGGTCCACAGGAGATGTTGCATGAATTTCTAGGAGAATATATCTGCACCAATAATAGTGATATCATATGTTGCTGGAAAGAGAAAATCTATGGGAAACCAACCATTCTGATTAAGCCTGATATAAATCAACAGGGATACCTATACTATAGATGTTTTTCTCTTTAATTAAGAAAAGTAAAAAACATTAAACACGGCCGGCAGATTATTGTCCGGGCCCATAAATTTCTGATGCTACGGGCCCGCGTGGCTCATGGCTGAAAACGTTAGTGTCTACCCCTGTACTTGCATAAAGATTGCCATGGAATCTTTAACTGATTTAATAGCAGGAATCAATTACTCAATCCCATTTATTATAATATTGTTTCCTTTGCACGTCTGCAGCCGAATAAATCATCTTTTACAATAGATGAACAAAATGTAAGTACTGTAAGATTGAACATTGAAGTGCCTAACCTTCCACCTCTTAATCAGAGGATAGTTGTATAATTTGAGAAATGGAAAAGATGATTTATACTATTTCTGATTCTAGGACATGTGCCCCGAGACATCTACTCCAACCATTCACCCCCTAGGACATCTAACACCGAGACATCTACCCCCTACCATTTACTCCATTGGATATATACCCCCTGGACCTTTACTCCCTTAGTACTTTTACCCCCTAGGACATCCATCCCCTCCGTACTCAATCCTACAGCTGTGGTTCAAGAAGGTAGAGGTTTGTAATCCTGAAACTAGCGACCATATGGATATTTACTGCCTGGTCCTAACCCGGAGGTCATCTACCCCCTTGGACCTTTACCTTCTAGGACTTCTACACCTGGGGATATCTACCCCCTCCACATGTGGAAGGGGTAGACGTCTTCAGGGGTAGAAGTCCTACAGGGAAAAAGTCCAAGGGGGTAGATGTCCAAAGGGGTGGATGGCAGGGGTTATATATCCGGAGGTAAATATTCCTCCACTTGCTAGTTTTGGGATCACCTTCTTGCACCACAGCCAAAGGATTGAATATAGAGCTGGTGGATATGCTAGGGGGAGATGTCCAAGGGGGTAAAAGTCCTGGGGTGTAGATGTCCACGGGGTAGATGTCCAATGGGGTAAATGGTAGGGGGTAGATGTCTGTGGGTAGATGTCCGGGGGTACTTGTCCTAACACCACTATTTCTACCTATGATAAATTTGACACGTTAATACATGATAACAGTCATAACTTCAATAGAATGATTGTATAGGAGTGTAGCTCAGGGTAATTGCCTACTTCCTTGTAGCATAATTATATCTGCAAGTTATTGCTAAGTAACTGCTTGTCATGGCAACGAGCCAATGACATCAATGTATTCCTTGGGTCTAGTTTTAGGGACCTGTAGGGTCGACATTCATGCTGTTGGGGACTGATTTCAAGAATTGGCAGCCATGCTGGATTTTCGCCATTTCATCCCCCTATGTTTAAACTGAAAATTTGGAAACAGCATAATTCTTGAAGAGCACCTATTTTAGGTCGAATTTAGGTGTGGCAAAACTTCTTCCCCTCCCCAAAGAAAAGTGCACGTACGCAAGGTAGTGTACTACAGAGGGGGACACACGCCTCCAGAGGGATGTTATTACATTACTTGTTTTGGCCATCATGAGGAACCAGATTAGCAAAATAGAATAAACAATTATTAATGATACTTTTCTTTCATAATATCATAAATATAGAATGCAATACTAGATTTGCAATGCAAATAATAAAGGGTTCTACAAAAACTCTATGGCGTCGTTCAGAATACTGAACTTCCTCCAAAAAGAGTAAGTTTGGCCACATGCCTGAGTAAATATAGATTCATATTGGCGGTTATGTATTATATACGTGTGAACAATCATGGACAAAAATCATTATTCCTAAAACCATAAGCCATATCTATTGGGTGAGACCACCAGGTGGGATTACTGACAATGATCTGAACTGCTTTTGTGTGGTTGTCATAACAGGGCAATAAACATGAGAATCAGGACCAATACTAATCGATGTTCCCTCTCTGTATGCTTAAAATAAGACTAACGGTTATTATAGTCTCGGCAATATTTTTCCCAGTACCTAGTTCCTCAGGTGGTCACCAGAACAGTAAAGTGAAATAAGAGCATTTAGGTACATGTACTACGATAAATTGCAAAAAGGCACGTTTACTGCATGACTGTTTTAAAGTATAGGGTTGCATTTTACCTAATATATTACCACTACCAATTACCGAGCACTTCACTGCTACTAGAAACATATCTAATTACTACTAGGTACCATTTTACCATATCTGTTCTTTAAACGTAAACATGTTAAGGGTATACTGTAAGCAGTTGACAACGATTGCCTTTATTAGAACTCTGCTGCAAGAGCTCTGTCTCTGACACTCTCCAAAACTGTTCAGGTCGTCCCTTAGCTTAGATTGGTCTTAATACACCACGGGGGTCTTTCCATAGGCAGTTCTCATATTTTAATCAAGTTCTCTTTCCAGTGCATGAAGAACGGTCACCTATATATGTATCCCATGGATCCGACGGCTTTACGCACCCTGGATGCATCCTCCAGATAGCTACAGAACGCTTTGGGGGTTGGCCACCTCGCAATGCCTGCAGCCGTCCTCCTGGGGCTGGTGGATGGAGGGGGTAGGGTATTCAGTCCACAGAAAAAGAAGTCGATAAAAAAGGCTCAGTGATAGAAGTAGGGGAATCAAATTCATTGCATGAGCTCCCCTGTAGCTTGCCGCAACTGGCGCATCGCCTGGCTAATCGTGCCAACCTTATTGCTTGATTAAATCAACAATGGCGACAATTACATTTAATCAAAATTCCATCAATATTTATATTCCCCTAATAAGACGTTGGGATTACCAATGGGAAACAGAGATTTTTATCATCAGTTAATCAAGCGAACCCCCGGGGAGGTTCGTTTTGTTTTCAATCATTGAGATGACACATCATTGGCTTCCATCTTGACGCTGTGATGTGAGACAATCTATCTTGTCTTGGTTTTATTTGCAATGGCAGTGCTTTGACTTTTGGAACACTATCTTCACAAAGCCACCGCCCCAGAGAGACATGTACAAACAAGACGTTTTGCTTTCCACAACCACAACATTATCAGTTTCCAGGGGAGTTGTAATTGTGTGCTTTATTGAAACTATAATTCTAACTTAATTCTAACATGTTATCGGTTTCAAATCGGAATTGGTTTGATTCTTCATTTACCAGTCGCTTCTTCTTGCAGCATCATACCTCGACTCTAGGGGGGGGGGTGATGTCTCTTGATGATAAATGATACGATCATGTATTTGACCTGATAGAGAATCCTCCTCCCATAATTATAAGGATAGTATTGAATGTGGTCAATCCTAGTGTTTATTATATATTCCACCTGAATCAAAGCTTATACTCTATAAAGGAATTAGTCAGGAGGAGGGGGGGGGGAAACGTTTGTGACTCATCTATCGAGGGAAGGAGGGGAGTATCGCCATCTAGAAGTTTTCTCACGAGCAATACTCTTGTTGTCGTGGAAAGTGCAAAGGATCTAGTTACATAGGCAATGCCACATTTTTGCTGTTTTCTAGTGGCTATTTTCCAGCTCCCTATTAATGCAAGTGTCAGGTAAGCCAGATAAGGGCTACACTGGTATGTATGATGTCCTGACGCTTTAGAAGTACACATGTGTAGACCCCATGCACTCTATACCGAGGTTGCGGATTCCTTAGTAGGGGGCACCATTGCTTGATCAGGTAACCAGCGAGAAAAGCACTGATACAGCAATCACAATGGGTGCAGGCTATTACATAATGCCCCCTAAGAATTATTTCATTGGTTGATAATTCAACCAGCTACACGCCTATAGGTTCCCTGTACCCTGTCCCAGACATGTCCATGTATATCACAAACCTCCGCATGATCTGTCACCCTGCGATACTCTCTTCCTTTCCGTCCTCCAGTGTGCTCCTGTTTCTCCTGCACCCTCCCCATACCCCACATACCACCCACCCACCCCCTGATCAAACCCACGACACAGGCTCGCGCGGTGAGCCGGGAACGCTTGCACTAGGTGACCTTGCTTCGCCTCAAGATTCCACTTCACCGAGTCATTTGTACCTCAAGGCAAACTTCCGGCGGGCGCGCTCTTACTTCCGGTCGGCGGCGCCGCCTACCTAGACCAGATTAGGTGCCCGCTAGGTGGCGGGCTTTGTCTGGTCTCTTTTTGATGTGTATCGATGGTTGGTATCTGCCGTGTACGCGGGGAGGGCGCAGTAATAGCCCAACTCCACTGTCGCTAGGTAGTGGCTGAGGCAATTATCTTAAACCCCACCTCCGCTATCTAAAGGCCAAGAATGCCTGTCCTGGCTCCGCTACGAATACTTCCATTTTTGTCGATGGGTAGCGAGAATTGGGCCCCAAAACTACCGTTTAGAAAATCACAACACCGCCTCTTAAGATCAGTGCAGTGGAGTTTCGCCATAAGGCGTGTACGCTACTACTTTGGTTGGATATTTGCAGTGTTTAAATGTTTATCATATACGGTGCACCATATGCAATGTAGCCTATAGATATTTTATAGCGTTGAGGAGTTAGTTGTGTTTTGTGTTTTTTTCCCTGAGATAAGCATTATCATGTTGCTGCTTGTGACTTTATGGTTCAATAATTGGAGAAGAAACTGCAAATAAACGATATTTTGATGCGATTTTGATGCGATTTACACAGTGTAAATGAAGTCAGTGACACAGACAATATATCCCCCTTATCATTTTGAAATAGGGTTGAAACAGTTTGGTCAACCTAATTCAACCTGTCATATAACTCACAATTCAGTCCGTCTGAACGTCCAGATCGAAGCCGACAAGATATGAACGTTGTACTATTTGGCTACCGAAGTTACTACGTCATGGGTCATTCCAGCTATAGTTTATTGAGATGATATAAATAACATGCAACTGTATGGACACAGGCAGAGGTTAGCAGAGATGAGGCCATTGATTTGACCCAATTCCACATAACATACCTGCTGTGTTGCTGGTAGATAACATCTTTTTGCCAATAGAGTGAAAGGCAATATCCATATTGTAGAGCAATTGATAGTACCTCCAGTGCATATCTAATGGGATACACCTGCTGAGAGAAAACACCAGCGGTGTATAGCTATAAAGAACCAACATATTACAAGTGCATCCAGGAAGTGCCAGCGAATTATCTTAACTAGGTTTGCTTATAACCATGTGTTTGAGACAGCATATTGATGTGGGAAAGTGCAGAGGCGCATGCCAGGTCAGCAACAGCAACAGTATAGGGAGGAGTCAAATACCACCGATGCCGCCATACTCTGATTACGGTAAAAACTCGTATTCACCAAATTTCAGACAGTCCATCCATCATCTTTTCTTATGACTCCCCACGTTACCAACCCTTACTACTAGCTCCAGTTGACTCAAAATATCCAGAAGTCCACATTATATCCATAGTCCAGGATTCTCTGGCAGGGTATGCACGATGAAGGCATTTCGTCAAGTTCCGTTTGCACCTTAGAATTTACTGTAGTATGTCCTACCAGTGACCTCACTGTCTTATACTCTCCCCACTGAGCTGTGATGATAAAATCATGAGATACATGTGTATCAAAATATCGCCCTTAACCAAAACCACACAGCATAGGAATAAGGTACCTGGGTATATGACTCATCGTTTTGCTCTGTTACAGCAATGATGGGGTTAATGATCTAATTGATGGTGACACTATTCCCGAATGGGGTATAGTACAATACCAGATACTTAACATACATTATTTAAAATGATGCCTGATCTAATTACAGCATAACCTAGAATCTATCAAGTGTATCATATAGACTGTATACATGCTAGTCACCGAACAATATTGTTCCTCACCAGCTCACTGCATTATGTAGGCCTACTCTCTGTGGCAGGAATACTAGCTAAACCAGGGGCTGTTGGCGGGATTGTTGGCATGCTTCTGTTTTTATTGTTGTTGATCAGGACCGGCGGAGGAGGTGTTGGTGAGTAAGCTGGGGGTGTGGGTGTGTGGGGGTGTGTGGTGAGGGATAAAAATAGTACAGCAGGCATCAAAGTAGATCCGGACTGGGCTATAACAGGTCTGTATACCATGCATCACCTGCCCAAATCAATAGTCGTGTTTTCACTGCGGGCACTTCCCAGGCGGACTGCTCAGCCCTGCCCAGTACGGCTCAGCCCTGGCCAGTCGGCTTCTGTGATTTGGGAGTCAATGTAGCAAGGTGGATGGGGTGCGTAGGGACTGGCACTATGAGGATAGATTGGAGGGATGTAGAACTGGATTGCTCGACAGGTGCTATATAGTGGTAGACCCTAGAGCCACGCCCTACTGTACTTCTGGCAGTTGGCCTCTCTCCATCAGCATTTTTCTCACCCCCATTGCAGCTAGGTCGCTTAACCTTACCTACATGAGTTCCATTCAACTTAGTCCATATTGGAACTATAAAATACGACTGTAGATTAGTGAAAATCCCCTTTGATTCACATATAATTATTATATATGAAGAGTTTGGTTCCAAAACGCAATAAGCGCCATTTTGAAAAATGGCACCAAGTTTTGACAAAATTATTAATGTGTAGGGTAGGAAAAGGTAAATGCGATTTTGAAACAAGTTTTCATGTCTATTTTTCATGTCTTTATGTCCCTTCTGGTTTACACATTATATCAGGGGCACTATAATTACCGATTCGGTAGCCTTAGAAAAGACACTACATGCTTCAATTCTGGAATGGATTTGTTGCGTTTTGCAACGAAACTCTTCATATGTATACAAGTACCATCTATCTTGACGCACCTCCAACTAGATATCTAACCTTCATTGGTAAGGGAGAACACTCTCTCAAGCTACTTCCAGACAGTATACTATTAATCCCATCGATCGCGCTTATAATGTAGAGCAATGTTTATGCCACCCTTCTCTCACAAATAAATTGGTTTTATTTCAGCGTTTTCGTTTATATAAATGACAAAATACTAGGGGGTCCGCGTTCTCTAGGCCATTATAACGTGGCCGCTGGCAGTCTCGCACCGCCAGCCCAAACTACAAATGTATATCCCGTCGAGACTGGACCCCAAAATACGTCATAACTGCGTCACACACATACGTCATAATACTTCACAAATACGCCTCCCTCAGAAGTTCAGAAACGTTTCGCATCCATACGAAATGATTATACGTATTTGTGAAGGAAGCAGGGAAATTGAATAATCTTTCTAAAAGTAAAATAATGATGTTATTAGAGGCGCGCCTGACCATAACATGTTTTTCCTAGCGTTTAAAGAGCATGCGACACCTGTCTAAGCCTACAATCTCCTTGTGTGCATCGTATGTGCATGATGACGTCACTTGTGTTGACCCCTGGTGGCAGGGGTTGGAGTCAGGCCCAGTTTACATGGTCTGACACCATGTCTGCCCGGTAGATACGCATTTATCATATATAGTGCCTGGCCCATCCCAGATCACTTCCCTGCCATTCATACATCACGACAGGGTTTCCACTTTTATAGCTAGGAAATAGGGACGCTAAGTGCCGGCCTTTTTAGTACCAGTTGTGCTGGTCAGAAATGGTGCTAAGCATCGCAGGGCGTATAGTCTGTACCAGCCTAAACGGATGCAGGTATATATAAGTAGGGCTCCAGACGGATAAATTCGTCAAGGCGACAAAGCCCTGTTTTAACCCTTGTGACAGGGGACAAGAGAACGCTGGAGGTTGCTGAAAATTGAAACAATCACATGCATAAAAGGGGTTCCGCTATCAAACTATAGGGGTACTCCTTCGGGGACTACTCTCAGATTTAATTCCTACTTTTCTCAGGATCCATGCGACTTTTAATCATTATGTGATCCGTAATCATAACCTAATAACCTAATAGGATATGCCAAGATTATATTATTCCGATGTGTTGGCGCTACAGAGATGTGCTAGCTATGTATTATGTAGCTAGGTGTAGTTTTGGAAGCAGTTTCCCACAGACAAAAACGAGCACTTAGATTTAGCATTGCTGCACAGTCAGATGTCCACACTAACGAACCAGGAGCCTGGGACGCCGTAAGGGGCCGGGTCTAAGGAGAGGTCTAGCTTGGGACCGCCGTGGAGTTAGATGGTGGGAGGTCAACGGATGAGGAATCACTTTGAACTGATTTAGGGGCCCTTTTAGGTAGAGCCTCTTAATAAAACTACAGAGGTATCTACACAACACATTTCTGGACTGTTTCCTTGGGGGAGCAGTTCTAAGGTGATACGATTGATTTATCTTGGTAGTTTACGCATATTTGGAATAAAGATTTCATACAGCACATGATACAGAGACCGATTCAAATATATATGTAACTATGTTGAGGGACATCATTAAGAGATCGTTATGGTGGAAATTAATTGGGATGTTTAATTAGGATAACAGCTGATTAAAGCTAATCCCTTTATCTCAGATGTTTTATCTGCTTTAATGTTCTATAACAGATGGTATTATATACGGACAATGCTGACATTTCAGTCTGTTCTGAGCTCATTATTAGCTATATCGGGGTGTCTGATACCCCATGGTCCTTGATAATAATGGCGGTAGGTGTCGGGTGTTGAGGAGGCTTAACAAAAAAAGTCAGTTGGAGATGGGGTGGGTATGGATGGGGTGTAGGGGGTTGTGGGGCTGCCAACTGGGCGCCATCTTGGGATCAATATGGCGTCGGGTAGGCACGGGCGACGTCAGTGTAAACAAAGGCCACCTATCACACCAAAAACCTGTTAATCCACAAATTGCGGCCGTCTAATGCGCCTCATCAGGCAAGCGGCTGGTGGCCCACTTCTAGCACGGGCTGCTGTAAAACAAGGGACTCAAGCTGCATTCACCAGCGGTCACGGGCTCCAAACAGCTCACTGAGCAGCTCACACTGACCAGCTGTCCACCCACCCTCCCTGCTCCCTCCCACCCAACCCACCCACCCATGGACGTCATCGACTGGTGGTAATTTATACCGGCTACTGATGGGCAAGATGGAGAGCAGACAAATAGCCACAGGAGAGTGTTGTTGGGTGGTGGTGGTGGTGGTGAGCATGCTGGAGGTATCCTGATTTATGCCTGAGCTGCTCGCAGAGAGCTGCTGCTCCTGAGAGATGCTCGCCTGTTTATCCTCATTATGGCTGGCTATGCATGGGGCTGCCTGTTCCAAGACGGCCAATTGAAGTAAGCGGGTGGGCAGGTTTGGAGAAATGAGGAGTGTGGGTGGGAGATGCCCGGCTCAGCCCCTCCCACCTCGCCGACTCCTCCGGCAACTCCTACATTCTCCTCAAAATCACAGCATCAGTGGAAACAAGTAGAGGGAGAAAATAGAATGAAAACTAATGGGGAAATTCTGGGAGCTCATCTTCAAAGGCTAATCCATTGTTATTCGTGGCCTACCACACATGTCCCTCATCTCTAGTTAACCTAGAAGGTGATAGTGCATATCTCCCAAAGAAGTAGACCCCATCGCTTACCTCAATATATGTAGCATGTGAGTATAGTGGCCATGCTTTAGGAACACAGGGGTTGCATTAGTTTTAGCCCCGGGTCCCTCCACTTCTCGAGAGAGTGGTATGAATTCTTCCAAACCCCTTTTGGACTAAACATTCTCTGGAACCCTATATCTGTATATCGTTAACCCCCACCCCCCCGGGTCCATGAGGGGTTTACAACTCCATCCTATATAATCCTATATACACCTCACCATACCCCGCCTCTCCCTCCAAGCGTAGAAGCTGCATGATCACGATTACAACGTAGTACATTAAGGAGGTCTATTTTCGGGAATGCACCAATGTCTCAATAATCACCATGGAGAACAAGACCATTTTAAACGGGGACTCATAGACATGACAATTGAATTAAAAGGTCGTTCACACGGTCACAGCTGTTTATCTTTTTTTCCTCTCAGTAGTCAGTGACGGCAGCATGCACATACATGATGTACCAGGACCGATCGTATCGTCGTGTAAGTGCGCCGGGCTTTAAATACACGCGTGTCTTGTATAAGTGCCGGGGGCAGGGGGGCCTTGACATGCTTCTTATTAAACGTACTAAGATAATATACTATCAAACAAGCGCCTGTCCTGTGTAAGCACTGGGGTTTGTCGGTTATCAGGGCTCCAAATCTATAAGCGCCCAGGCGCTTGAACACGAAGATTCGGTACATGCCTCAGCATGATTCTGGTTTATGAAATACCTTCCCATTGCCATACCGCACGTTCTGCAAGGAAGATTAAATATTGAGGCCAGGGTTTGGTCTTCCTGCTGAACCAGTGTAGAGACAATCTCCTCACCTGTCACGTGTCAATTAGCCCACGTGATGTGCCTATTTGGTAAAGTAGATTTGTTGAGAAGGCAGCTGTGTGTGCGTGTGTGTTTGTGTGGTTGGGGGTTTTCCTGTATGTCCATTAGTGTGGGGGACGTGTCATCGTGAAATAAAGACCTGTTCTGTCGGCACCAGCTTTTTCAGCACTGCACTGGCCATAAACTGCCACTCTTGGCGGCCGGAGATGCCTATTATCAAATAAAGGGGAGATTCTCAGCGACGCCCTGCTGACAGCCAGTGAGGGCCACCAGACAGTCAGGACGGCTTGTCGGATGGGGAGGAGGGGGAGGGAATGTCTTTTCATCCTTACTATGCTGCAAGAGGGATGTGTACATTACGAGTCCCACAACGTGCCCAACCCAGCCACGTCGTCTCACTACGTATTATATATATACAACGACAGTCCGGTCACATGCATCTACTGCCCACCCTCTCCTCGCGATATGTTTCTCTCCGTCTCCCCTTGTCTGTCGGTCTGTCTCTGTCTCCCTCACTCTCTCTCACTTTATCTTTCTTGCTGTCCCTCTGTTTCTCTCTGTCTCTATTTGTCTATGTCTCTTTCTGTCTATTGGTCTCTCTGTCTCTATGCATCTGCCTCTGTCTGTCTGTCCCTGTATCTTCTCTCTCTCTCTCTCTCTCTCTCTCTCTCTCTCTCTCTCTCTCTCTCTCTCTCTCTGACCCAATCCCAGCCCTTTCCCAACATACAGGTACTGCAGTCTGTTGTCTAACCTGTCGTCCACATGTCCTCCATCCCGTCACCCAAATGCATGGTGGTGTTGGAGGGAGGCTGGAGAAGGCTGAATGCCCTCCGAGAGATGTCCGCTAACCGTCAACTATCTGCTCGGTCCTAAAAGGCTTGCAGCCCCACCCTTCAAGCTGGTCACCTGCGTGCCTGCCCCTTCTGCCACCCACCCAACCTATAACCCCACATACACCTGCTTTAAGATTAGATCGTTGGACAAATATAGTCTAATAATGTATTAGTATACATGTACATAAGTATAAAGAGGTAATGGGTAAAACATCATACAACTGTATATACCTATTCCTGAAGCTAAACACACATCACAGAGCAATGATATAAGTCCTTCTAATAGCAATCATCTATTTCTATAAGCCACTCTTCAAGTTTCCCATACGATGAACCGGTAAGAGAGCATTCTTCCCAATGATAAAAGTTGGTCTGAGATTTATCCTATTGCATTATATGATATGTAGGGGGTCTGGGCACACTCATACATGGGGATGCTGATACATATATATAGCCACCCAGGGAGGTCCTAATTCAATGTCCTTTCTCTGCTCGGTACAGTGGAGTCAGCTCCTTGATTAAGGTGGGCAGTAATCGCCTCCACACACCACCCCGTTGCCCTAAGCCCACCGTACGGTGTGTTAGATTTATAATCTGTCCGGTAGTCCGTTCACCTAACCGCCCGGCCCCATGTCGAGGGGTGTCAATTTTCCCGTTATTGCCAAAGGTAGTAAACCTCCCAGGCCCCTCGTGACCGTTTTACCGGCCGCCACCCTACTACCTCATCCCAACTCCCACTGAATATTTAGTTACAGCCAGCCGAGGCAAAATGTGCCAAACGGTCTATTTTATTACACGAAGTCTCTGATAAAACAGTATCTCTCCGATATTCAGAACGTATGGTATATAACAGGTATATTAGACCAAGATACAGTATCGGTGGCCACCTTGCGCGTTCTTCTTTAATCTCAACTCATTTAAGGGCCGCATAGTCCATCATACCCGTTATTGCCATGATGCATGAGCAACTCGCCAGGCCTGCATCATGCCAACCAAGGGCACAGTACAAAGCATCACCATACGGCCCTTAAAGGCCGAGATCTTTTCAGACCTTAACCAAGAGTCGGAATGGAGCGGGGACCGGTACTGGAAGCCTTTGAGACCCCAGCCGCGGCTTTAAAGGGTTAATCCATTGTATAGTGTGTCAGTGGCCGTCGACAAACCAGCCTGCATGTACACTACAGGTCATCCCAGAAGACAGCCCATGTGGTGGTCCTGGTCCTGGCAGTCAATTAATTATGAGGGAGAACAGAGAGCGGGTAATCCTACCGCGTATGTTGGCAGTTGTAATTAAGAGAGTAGTATGTAATTGGGGGTTTGTGCCAGGCCTGGGGTAGCAGGCCAAATACTATTACCCTGATTTAACGGCTCTGGAATGCCTATGCCAGGGCAGAGTTGACTATAACAATAACGCATAGTTAAAAGCAATAATTTGGAAAGTCCTAAATATATTATCGGATGCACAAGCCCAAATGAAAAGCCAAAAGGGAATTCGCGGTGGTGAACAGGGAACAAGATATGGTATACTGGAATCATATGGTATTATGGACGTATACATCACGGAACTCGTATGGACTTGAGTTATATATGGATAGTTTCATAATACATATTCATTCCCGATAGTCTGGTTTCCACATGCAATCGGTATAGGTAGCTGCATTTCAGAGCTAGGCTTGAAGGTTGGCGGCTACACCTCAGTAGAAATCAGTAGAATTTCTTCAATGCTGCCCTACTGGTAGTCATTTGACGCGGACAATCAAAAGAAAAGTAGGGGAACCCGGACAACCTTCTTTTAGAATATTGGATTTTGAAGAGATTATTGGCGTAGATGTATGAAACATCACGCATAAACTCCTATAATATTACATGCTACTTTTCAAATAGGAAATTATTTAATAGTTTTATGGCATGGCATTCTGGATAAAAATGCGATGGAACTAATGCTTAAAACAGCAAAATTTAATATTACCTGTTACAAATACATGTATATCAAATCATATTGTGGAATGTTATACCATTCTGATACATTTAAACTATATGCGTACAGAGGCCTGCGCAGTGGGTTCATTTCCGAGTGCACTTACCATGGGGAGAATGTCATATAGATCACCATAACAGTAGCTGGCTCCATTTAATGTAACGTCTGTGGCCTTTCATAGCCAGACAGCTAAAATAGCTTGTAAGTCTCACCCAGTAAGTAGGGGGAATGGTGTAGAGGGGATCGGTGGAAGTCAGCGGTAGGCTGATAGGGGAGTCTGCTTTGTCTGGCATACACCTTTATCACCCTACCATCCTTCCTGCACGGCGGGAAGCCCTCTCCTTCATTGAGCCTTTCGCTTTCTGCCGTAAGTAGCTGCTATGTAGCCTCAGAAAGAGTCTGATTTCCCTAATGTCCCACATCTCGGCTGAGCTGCTCTGTACTTTGTAGCATAGCAGGTCGGCAGCAGCAGAACGACCACCTTTATGCTGGTCTGATTCCATATTGTGTTGATAAGGCTAGATGTATGATGAGTGTTGCCTCTATCTATATAAGCTTATATATAGATTAACATTCATTAGTTTTAACATATTCAGTTTTTTTTGTCCGTGTATGATGTAATAGGGTAAAGCCACCCTGAGTCGGAAAGACACCTTGAGTGGGACACCATTGACTCTAAATTATATATTCAATATACGGAACTCACATATAATGCCAACTAAATATGAAAATCCAGGTATTCTTCCTTCTAACAAACACATCAGACCACATATAACTCACTTCTTATATTGTTCTATGACTGCTTAAACATTGGGTGCTATATCCTCAACATAAAACTCATGATAAAGAAATGTCATGTGGTGATCTGCATTCAGACATTCGACCAATCAGAGAGCCTCTTACCACAGATTGAGGTCATGAGCTATCATAGGCCTATAATAGGGCGGGCAAGACTTACCGTAAATTCCCGCGCATAACCCGCATCTCGTGTATAACCCGCACCCCCAACTCAGGAGAATCCTATAACCCGGTTTGGGTTTTGAAAATGTCTCTTTTGGTAATGTTATATAGGGTAGGTTCACCATTTTCAACCGGTCTGATCTATGTTTTTTCATGAGCTACCTTTCAGGTCTAATTGCTCCTAGAGTTATTGGTGCCTATCCTTCAGAATTGAACCAAACCTTAGGTATTGCTCTGGAGAATAACATTCATAATATCTTACAATGCCATATATCATTTTGCAGTTTTTAATTCCATGATTTATCATAGTATTCAGAATTGCCCCTTTTCACCCTAAGTCAGCCAAAATGCACCTTGAGTCAGCCATATTACAACCACCAGAATATGTGGAATAAACCAGTGATTTCCTGATTGGATTGGCTGACATGAATGCATGCATCATTATATCAATATGTTACAACTAACAATAGAGAAGAAGACAATTTATTGAATATGGAATAATCAAGACAAAGTCCGTACTGTACCTCAGGTGAATACAACTGCATTATAAGCTATCAATACAAGAGAATATTACTTGTATGAGCAATGAGGACTAAATATAACATTATAGACATGCAGTATGGACTTTTATTATACGATTGGGGCTCTGATCGTGCTTTTTCTGGATAACTCAGTTCTGTTATCACACGATAACAGCACGATTGAGGTGAATATTTAGAGTTAAAATCCTACGTTTCGTCGGAGGATCGAACCCGGGGCCGCAAGACTATGAGTCCAACGCCCTATCCACCAGGCCGTGCTGGCCATACAGAAGGAGGGGGTAAAACAAGAAGTCTACAGACACATTCTCAGGCCTCTAGCTCTTATATTAACAGAGTTACAGCAATTTTTACACTTTTTGTTATAACTTCTCCTAAAATCAAATTATTTTTATAATTTTTTTTTTACAATAAAGGTAGTAGTTGGACTTTACTTACCTATTCGTTAAAATAATTCTAGGGATTTTTTTTCACATACATATACGCACTTTAAAAATGGTACGTTTCCACCCAGATTCGATCCGGGGGCCTCTGGTGTGTGAGGCGTACACGCTAACCATTCGGCCACGGCGGACATGGTACCCGGGAGGGGAAACGCTGGTTAGGTTCCAGTCTATATAACGAATGCCCCCGCGCGCTCAGGTGCCAAAGCCTTTTTGTATCGCGTCCTCTCATTGGCTGTCCCGTTTTAACTCCACCAATCAGCGAGCAGGTTGGTGGGATGTCAAAATCAACATGGCGCCCACCTTACTCGATCTAGTCTACCTATATATCCTTCAAAATGGCCAAATTAGGACGAATCTAAGGTATTTAATCACATTTGAGTTGAAAAATCGTATAATAAACCTAATAATATATGGATAACGGGCACACTCTGGGCTGTATTCCTATATAACACCCTCGGTGCTACGCACCTCGGGCGTTATATAGGTATACATCCCCTCGTGTGCCCGTTATCCATATATTATTGGTTAAATATTCTGGGAGGAGGAGGTATTCACAAGGGTAGGGGGAGAGTTCTTAGACAAAAATTCAGGGTGAGAGAATTCCAGGGGGCATTCCAGAGAAGGAAATCCCATGGTTAACTTAAGGTATGAGGTGGCTGACTTAGGGTGCATTCATGGCTGACTTAAGGTGAAATGGGTATACCTTATGAAATAAGTCCTAAATATAACTTAGGAATTACTTTGCTCAATAAAGTCATGACTTGTGTAATGTAGATACATATCCAGCTCACAAAACTAAGCGACACTGTGTATGAAAGGGACAAATACTTCAAATCAACTACCAAAGAGTATGAACAGTGGAGAGATTTTCATTCTCTGTTTGTCAAAACATGTCAAACAGGGGTACTTCTGACTGATTTTACAGTATGAAAAAGAGTGATGATGCGGATGCAATGTGCAGTTTATATTTGGAAAATACTTCAATTCTTAAATCAGTGGGAGTTTATTGTCACCAGATGCATACTAAACTTGTAATTTCATGTCAAAAGTGGTTGACTCAAGGTATGAGTTTGACGTAGGGTGAACCTACCCTAGTGCTAAAAACTCTCGTATCACCTACAACCTACATAGGCATGTTTGGTATCAAATGAAAGCTGAGTTTGGTTCGCGTACAACCCGCGGGTAGTATGCAAGAATTTAGTACTGAAGGAGTAGTGGTAGGAACCAATACCCTCATCCAACTGATTCTCGTAATGTAATGGAAAATTGTTTTCCTTATTCTGTTTGTTCTGGTTTTCTTATTATAGTTACATAATTTAATGGCCTAATGATAAAAATGTATCATGTATTTTTTGTGAGGGTCTATGTCAAAAAACACGAAGGTGTCCGACTTTAGGTGCAGTTTAACCTCTTGACATAGACATGTAAGATGGAAATTAATTTATACTTAAATGATTTAATTCATTGCAAATCTCACAGGAATAGACTGTCAGATATAACATGTCCAATGGTTCAACCAAAATAAGAATTAGTATCCATTTAGGGTGTCAGTTCTAATAACTAAATTTGACCATCTTTCCATTGGCCAAGAGCGTCCGAAATGGGTGCCTTTACCCTAGTATGATATAATTATGAATTCTGCCATGATACGAGTGGAATAATTTACTGTCAGACTGGATTACAACCCTCAATGTATTAAAACACCAAAGCTAACCAAAAGGGTGAGGACATATGTGAGAGAGTGAAAGGGTAAGGGTAGTGGATGTGTGTGTGAGGTAACAGTTGCGATAATAGAATAGTGTAGGTACATGGATGGATGTGTATTGCAGGAGATTTTGGAACATTTTTAACTCTGTGATTCGCATGTAGACACATTAAACCACTGCTAGAGATCCTGTCGATAAGTACATGTATTATATACCTATGTAGATCCACACTAATTTCTACACTTCACCTTGGAGTTGAATACAGTCATGTATATGCAGTGTTATATTAACTACTATAAAGGGTAAATTGCATTTTCGAGAGAGGAGAACTGAATACATGTATAATGAACCTGAACTATTACAAGCAGTCAAAAGTGAGTAGGTTTTACTTACTTTTGTACCAACCCTTAGCAAAAAGCATGTGCTCAAACTTCCTATCCTATCTTTACGTTTTGAAACTAATGCTTTGCTTAGAGCTAGTATTGCCTCGGCTTGCCTGGAATTATTGGTAATTCATTGGTAAGTTAGACTAATGATTTGAGTAGTGGTCTCAAAGTGTACATCTATATGTATTACCAATCAGCGGCAGCAGCACATGGCCCTGGCTAATATGCAACAACCACAGCATGAGTTACGTGTGCAATGGTAACTCCATCCATGGAAGCCAGGCTGTCTACATAACATTTACTGCCTTGTAGAAATGGCCTTATAGAGACTTGAATCTGTCTTTGATGTATGCTTTTTTTAAACATAGGACAGGTTTAGCATTGAGAAAACCTTATTGGAATAGGTTAGTCCATCTATACAAAACAATCTGGCTAAGTAGATAATACATGCATTAAGTTACACCCCATATTATATTCACTATTAGTAAAGATAATCTTTAAACATGATAAAAGCGGAATTATAAGCTTGTCATTATAGATAAATGTGTCATAATTTTCTTACGCTGCCACCTTGTGTTAAATTCCTGTGGGTAGCTAACTAGCTAGTTATAAGTTAGTCAGAGAACTATAATAAGTTAGTCGCTTTCAAATGAAAATGGCCCAAAAAAAGGTGACGTCATTTGTAAAATGTTCCCTTATACAGTTGAAGATATAACGGAGTCCTCATGTGTTAAAAACACCAGCAAAACAACGTAAGGTGAAATCCGCATACCAGTTTATAATTTGATTCTCTCCAAATACGCTCCCACTTACTGAAACACTAAAAGCCCATCTACAATGTATATGGTGATGCGCAACAAGGATCTAAATCGCGCAGTTCAGGCCCTGGGGTGTTCGGCACGGGTTAAATGATCACGAGAGTGGGGCACTCCATGTCCCCCTGTTTACATTTTATCTTCTTTCTCTCCAGCACCACATACACAACACACACTTGGCCATTCATCGGTGGACTTAATCCGGACTGGTCTGTTTACCTTCCTCCCTCAACGCCTATCCACACACACATTGTTTACAGTGTGGGAGACGGGGAACACTATGGGACTGTGGGTGGGCAGTCAGTCGGGTGATTCAACCCCAATCACCATGGAGGAACTAAATAAATCTGGTCCTACTTGCCCCAGCAAACTGAGAGACTCCAGGGCTGTGGGGCAGGAGGTGGAGGAGACTTTTATTCACACCCGTCTCTCCAGTGGTCCCTCCCTCCAGACCCCAAGCCCCTCCCACACACACTGACAATAGGCCAAAGGTCCCCATCCCCAAGTACAGTTCTCCCCTAACCACCCCAACTCTCCCCTACCCACCCAAACTCTCCCCTATTCACCTGACCACATGCCAGCCACCAATTCCCTTGGCAAATCAATGTCCTTATTTCCCCCACATCCAATTCGCCTTGGGAACGTGTAAACGTGCCTTTACAGCAACCTTTCTCCCTCAATGACCTTGCTGGATGGATAATTTGTTGTGATCGAACTGCTAATGCTTACATTGTTCAGGATTGTAAACAGAACACTTCTCCAGTCAGTTAGATGATCTGTTACACAATTTCGTAAGGATTTATAACTTCTATAATTCTATATATAATGTAGTGTGTTACACTATATATATGATAAAAATACATTAATATTAAATGGGGGAGGGTATTTTTAACAAGAGATGTCATTTATATGTAACCCATGGGCACCAGCCAGTCTGTCGTGGTTATTTTGACTTACACCACAGTTGACTGAGAGGATAAAAGAAATGGACTGACTATATTTTACATAAATTATGAGGGCACCACCCAGTCTGTCGTGGTTATATGTGTGATAAATGTGATATGCGTGACTAGCTGCATGGGTGTTAAAAGCCTTGGACAATGGTAATTATCCGTGGCGGACGCCTTGGACAATTACCCTGTCCTTGGCTTGTAACTCTCATATAGCAACTCACCTGTATCGTATCTACCCCATACTCGTGGGGTATGGACCACTAAGACGCTAATGATACCATATGATCTCAAACCAATATTAACCATTGTGCAGCCGTTGGATGGTTTCAATTTAAGTGAGTGGGAGCCCAGTAAACACCCTACGTAGTTCCAACGTAGCTCAGAGGTTTCTCTAGGTAGGTGTTCAACCAAAAGGTTTGAGATTGGTAATTTTTGAAGGTTTGTAGATGTCAAAACGTTAAGGTTTATTTATGTTCACCAGACGTAGACGTCTAAATTATGTTGATCTACCTCATTCAGACGTAAATATACGTAATAAATCTACGTAGATCTACATTAGAATACGTAACTTTTCAACTTAGATGACTTCTCCATGTCACACTAGGTGGCAGCACTATCAATTATGGAGAGAATATTACAGCTCTTTAACAAATCTACCAAATTCGAGCAGTAAATTTTCATTGATTATGAATTCAATATCATGCAAATAAACCGTATTCAATAGAACATTTATATATAAAGGACAGGTGATTAAAGCATTGTGCATGAATAGGCGCTTTGCGTCACTTTACTGTGAGGACACCACATTGGTCGTAATGGAAGAAATACAAAGCCTCTCTGCAGCCAAAACTATTCAACAGATCTATACTGTCAGGCTGTTCAATTGAACTACAAGAATATACTATGTAGAATGAAATGAGATGGAAAATAGTTATTTTGTATAAATATTGTTTGTTAATGTAAATTTGTCTGCAATATATCACAAGTCTTTGTCTGAAACCCACAATGTAGAATTATATGTAATGTGTTAAACGTAGATTTATGTCTGAGCTCCGTAAATCAGACCTGCAGGTTTGAGATTGGTAAATAAACCTTAACCTTTTGACGTTGATAAACCTACTAAAATTATGTAGTTCAGACCAAAAAGTCAACGTAGATTTATATCTGACCAACGTAGTTGTGTTTACTGGGAGGGCACCTATTGGGAGACTAGAGGACATGCTAATAGATGTGGTTGATAATATGAAAATATGCTGACCAAACAGAACTTTCTATCGCAGTAGTATTTATGAACGATTAGAAAAAGATGTTCCATTAAAGCCCTTAGAAGCAGTAAATGTCCAAACGTTTGCCGGAGATAATGCGACAACCGGTAAAAATTAAACTTAAAATTAAACAGAGCTTTCATTTTTAGCGGTCAGAAGCGAAACAGTGTAATTTCAGATGGAGAAGATGCAAGTCGATCTTTGAATGAGAAAAGGTTTAAAAGAAAAGAGGGAGCAATAGAGAGGCTCCGGGAAAAAAGTATAGGGATTGGGATGTCTCAGGGAGAGTGGGGTGCAATCTGATGTTTTGGTTTTATTCCACCCCGAAAGCTCATCCTATACAGACAAGACCCCTCAATGGCCGTATTTGGCTGGCTTCGACTGCGCATGAGCTGCAGTCATTTGACCTACATCCGGGAAGGCCCGGATGCAGACATTGACAGACGACAAATCCTGGCAACGCTATCTTCATTGGGCGCTCTGATAGAGAAACATGACATTACTATGGCAGGAAACGTTGAAATACGCCGGTTTCCCTGGAAAATCTCATTCGCTAGGGTTGATGGTTATTTTGCTATAAAGTATTCTGCATCGCAGAGTCCATTGTTAGCCTGTAACATACATCAACAGAACATCAAAGCACGAAATATAGCTGATTTCCCTCTGAATTAACTTACAAATGAATGAGTAAATGATGGGTTGTCATATTGGACTAGGATTTAATATAAATGATAAGTTATTTAACTGTTTCGCACAAAGGTTTTACAGCAAATCGAACACCATCCTCAACTACAATGTAATTCATTGTCAGATGGATCTAAAAATATACCATCTGAATAAAACACCATTATATAAAAAGTGTCCCAGAGTAATTCCTCCATCTACTTAGGGCTATGGATGGCTCTGCTGTTCTCCAGGGGCTAGTCCACTGCCGGAACAAATCACATAAATACCAGCCAACACACAAATTAGGTGGTCCCTCGAGCAGTGCCTTTGGTGATCCCTTATGTCAGATGAGCTGACGATGTCACATTATCATTGAATTATTATTCGGTAAATGTAGAATAATTGAGATGATTCAGAAAGTGATTGGATAACCTAAAGCCATGTCAGACTCAGAGGAAGGGTGTTGCAATTGTTATCCACATTGAAATTCGTCATTAAAGAATTGCATTTAGAGAATTGAGCCTACTAGAGGTGCACCCCACTTATATTTGGAATCTCGATGCACTTGTTTATGAGTGAAAGGTGTAAATCTTTGATACCTGTACCTACATCATAACCAGAAAGAATTGTCGTTCAAAATTTATCAATGTATTCCTAAATCATGTAAATATTGCTGCATATACATCATTCCAGTATATTACCCACAAATATATTTACAAACGATGAGAAAAGAGTGACATTATTCCACTAACCTCCTGTTGTTAGATAAGGAGCACTTCCTAAACCGTACCATGTGATATAGTATTACTGTTTATATATTTCCACCACATTGCAAATCTTATCTTAAATTTGGAAAGTAAGTGCCTCGCCCTTGTTCTTATTACAATACAGTAATATTGATACTGCACATTGAAACTCTGATATGGTGTCTCAATCACGTAAGCAATTAGATATAAAACATTGTTGAAATTAAATCATTTTCGGTAGCATTGAAAGTAAAGTAAAATGTACATCATATGCACGTATCATTTTGACATTGATATAGCTTAAATGAAAGGTCACCATCATCAGCAGCCAGGGAACTATATAGTAACTGGCATTACAACTCTTAAGTGTTATAACCACCACATTGAAATGGTCAACAGCCATGTTGAACACATTAATTGCAACGATGTGGCTTCTTTAAATACAACTTAAAATAGACAATACTAAGTAAAATCCCATGGAAACGTTTGAGCATACAGCCTAAAAGGTTAGGGGAAGCCAGAGAGATAATTCCTGAACACATGAATATGAAGCAAATACACCTGCTGGCAGAGGGAATGCAGGTGCAATTGGTTTATTACTTAACCACTTCCCACAACTTTTATTGCTGACTCATGCCATTTTAATGGCGGTGCTAATCACCTTAAAACGCCTTCCCATTTGACAGCCCTGACGCATTTTAAACATTTAATTTGGCAAGTAGTTAAGTATTCTTCATGGCTCCAACTGGACAGCTACTGTTAAATAAGCACTGAAATATATTTCAGTTAGGAGAATTTGATTTGGCCTCACATGCAATGCAAATGCCAGTTTACCAACTGAAGGATATGGAAAGAATAGGCCTGAATAAGCGATTTCAATGAGTGGGCGTGGGGAAGGAGTACGATGGTAAATACACGTGCCTATTGGGCCGCGCCACAGGCTGCCCACGACTATTGTCTCCTTAGAGCGTTGACAACATCAACATCAACAAAATTGTCTGGGTGATTAACTCAATAAAGGCACTATGCCAACCCACAGGATGTCATATTACTCTTTACATGACCGTTACTTTGTCCACGTGGAAGCTGCTATTTAACTCCCCTGTCCTCAAACAAAGGAACGTTTCTTCTCGTGGTAGTCTGAATCCTACGCCGCCTTGTGACATCTCACCAACGTCTTATCAGTTATTACAGATGATTTAACACAAGTGGTTGACTAAGGATATTCACTAGATACCTATCCGATAATTATATCTCTAGACCCAAGGACATGCCCATCTTGATCACCAACTCTAATTTCCCCGCCTTCAAAGTCATACGCGTCATGCGGATGTACTTCACAGCAAAGCATGACTGATAAGGGCATTATATAGATATAAACGAGTAGGCTTTTACTAGATTAGCAAGATCTGACAAGCCACCCAGCACACAAAATATGATGTAATTTAAGGAAAGTTGTGGATTTCAGAGTTTGACGAGTATCATTTGTATATTATACCCCCGAGACAGTTGTAAGAGCTGGGTTGCAGTGCACAATGGACAGAATCAATGGAGACAGCCATGGGGGCACTGTACCCTGAATAAACGTTGACAACTGGTTGCCCGACGTTGATATTTTAAACTGATCTTTTGTGGGAGATATCTGGGAGATATCTAGTGGTGTAGACGGGGACAGGGAAAAGACAGAAAGTAACATGATACACATCACAGATGCGCATTCAATAGCTGCCTAGTTGCCATATAGCGCCAGCTCATTGGAGGTGACAGTTGCCCTAGGACCAGTTGTGAGAGGGCTACTTTACATTTTATGGGGAATCTGTCCCAGATCTAGTACCCAACGAAATGGACGAGCGATCAGCTCGGATGGAACAGTAGGAATACATGTAGGAAACAGCCGGTAGAACATTATGTCCACTGCCTCTGCCTGAGACCTGCACTGTTAGAAGTAAGTACTGTACAGCAAATATTGCAGGCAGCTTTGGTTCCACCAGATTTTGCGGTAGACATCCAGCAAGTAAGCTCATGTATGTTTACAGCACTATGTACTGTATATCAACAGCAAAATATTCTGTTACTGTACAGCAGAATTAATTTCTAATCTAAATATGAGGGTCTGGGGTCCGCTTCTCAGTGCTAATGATATTTGTAATCATCCATGTGAGGAGAAAACATATTTTGTTGGTGGCTGTAGGTACGCAGCAATGCTAAAAGTATAGGCTGCGACTGCATTAAATGATCTATACATCATCGTTGTTAAAGGTCTCTGATAAGAGGTGGCTAGACCAACGATCGATCCCACGACCCCCATGTACATAGTGCAGGGAATAGTGCTGTAGGTCGCTACTGTAACCTGCGTTTACAGCAACATAGATATACAGCAAATTTTGCTGTTCAGGAACAACAACGTTTTACAGTGTGTCTCCCCCAGATTGTCCCCAGGCTTGGGAGTGACCACAATGTCTGACCAACGCCCCCAGCTCCCCTGCCCATTAACAGGCGGTCAGCTCCTGCCCTGTCTTGAGGCTGGTCACGATTTGTTGGCTGAGCTGCGTCTGCTGGACAGTTGCAGCTTGTTAGCTGCTCTCTCAACCAGCATCCACTCCCTCAGGCCACTGTTTCCGGGTCCACATCCCAAGGCACCGCCTGCTCATTGTCTCTGTTTAACAGTGAGATACACTCTGCCTTTTTTGGACAAGAAGCTTTAATGGCATTTGTTTGTGACCTCTATAAGTAAGAAGAAGCCCTGAAGACACATTTTATTCCCTTCAAACATCTGCAACAGGAGGACATTGACCTGCTATTTCCTTAACACAGGGGAGTTATCCAGTGGTCGGAGAGACATAGCTTTCCTTGTAGTGTGGCTTTTTATAGCTGGTGAATTGAAGCGTCAATACTGACAAGTGCCCAGATAATCTAAATGCTATGGCTCTTAGTCTGTAGAGGGTATCCCAGGTTAGTCACTCGTCCAGCATGGCCAAGTGCTATTCAGAAATGACAACATAATGAATAATGCCTTACTCAAAAGGACTTAACCTGACACTCATTGAAATGGAGACGACTAAGCTGAGTTGTTCAGAATTGATCAGACTGACAGTATGAACTAACCTAGGTTGGCCGTGTCGGGAGCCAAAATATGAGGAAGTTGGTTCGTACTGACTAAGATTTCTAGCATAAAGAATATCAGTGTGGACACGTCCCATCAGATCCTCTATTCACTCTTTAATCCGTTTATTGTATGAGGATTACGGAATGTTCTGTAGGTGACAACAGTATGAACAGGGAGCCTATTCAACTAGGATGCAATGGTTTAGATCTAGGATTTGCACACCATAGGTGTGGTGACCGGCTTTTTATTAGTGTACAGGAGTCATGATGCATTAATGCATCAGTGTGTAGTTAAAGTAGCGGAGAAGGAGATGAATGGATTAAGAGAGAACGGGACAAAGGGAGAAGGGGATGAACGGAGAACGGGAGAAAGGGATAAACGGAGAACGGGATAAACGGAGAACGGGATAAACGGTGAATGGGATAAACGGTGAACGCTATAAACGGTGAACGGGATAAAAGGAGAACTGGATAAATGGAGAACGGGGTGAACGGGATAAATGGTGAATGCTATAAACGGTGAACGCTATAAACGGTGAATGGGATAAACGGAGAATGGGATAAACGGAGAACGGGAGAAACGGAGAACGGGATAAACGGAGAAACGGAGAACGGGATAAAAGGAGAACGGGAGAAACGGAAAGCGGAGAAGGGGATGAATGGATTAAGAGAGAACGGGACAAAGGGAGAAGGGGATGAACGGAGAACGGGATGAACAGAGAACGGGATAAATGGAGAAAGGGATAAACAGAGAACGCCATCAACGACGAACGCGATGAACGGAGAACAGGATAAACGGAGAACGGGATAAACGGTGAACACTATAAACGACAAACGGAATAAAAGACAAACGGATAACGGGATAAACGATAAAAGGATAACGGGATAAACGGGGAAAGGGAGAACGGGATAAACGGAGAACGGGATAAACGGAGAACGGGATAAACGGAGAACGGGATAAACGGAGAACAGGATAAACAGAGAACGGGATAAACGGAGAACGGGATAAACGGAGAAAGGGAGAAACGGAGAACGGGATAAACGGAGAACACTTAGGTACCAATATAATCCGACAAAACGAAAATCACGAATATCTTCGCTGTTTACGCTCCGATCGCCCCGATATTCGGACGGAGAAGGGGATGAACGGAGAAGGGGATAAATGGAGAAAGGGATAAACAGAGAACGCTATAAACGGCGAACGCTATAAACGACCAATTGGATAAAAGGCGAATGCGATAAACGGAGAACAGGATAAACGGAGAACGGGATAAACGGAGAAAGGGAAAACAGGACAAAGGGAGAACGGGAGAAAGGGAGAACGGGAGAATGGGAGAACGGGATAAACGGAGAACAGGATAAACGGAGAACGGGATAAACGGTGAACGGGATAAACGGTGAACGCTATAAACGGTGAACGGGATAAATGGAGAACTGGATAAACGGAGAACGGGGTGAACGGGATAAATGGTGAACGCTATAAACGGTGAATGGGATAAACGGAAAATGGGATAAACGGAGAAATGGGATAAACGGAGAACGGGATAAACGGAGAACGGGATAAACGGAGAAACGGAGAACGGGATAAAAGGAGAACGGGAGAAACGGAAAGCGGAGAAGGGGATGAATGGATTAAGAGAGAACGGGACAAAGGGAGAAGGGGATGAACGGAGAACGGGATGAACAGAGAACGGGATAAATGGAGAAAGGGATAAACAGAGAACGCCATCAACGACGAACGCGATGAACGGAGAACAGGATAAACGGAGAACGGGATAAACGGTGAACACTATAAACGACAAACGGAATAAAAGACAAACGGATAACGGGATAAACGATAAAAGGATAACGGGATAAACGGGGAAAGGGAGAACGGGATAAACGGAGAACGGGATAAACGGAGAACGGGATAAACGGAGAACAGGATAAACAGAGAACGGGATAAACAGAGAACGGGATAAACGGAGAAAGGGAGAAACGGAGAACGGGATAAACGGAGAACACTTAGGTACCAATATAATCCGACAAAACGAAAATCACGAATATCTTCGCTGTTTACGCTCCGATCGCCCCGATATTCGGACGGAGAAGGGGATGAACGGAGAAGGGGATAAATGGAGAAAGGGATAAACAGAGAACGCTATAAACGGCGAACGCTATAAACGACCAATTGGATAAAAGGCGAATGCGATAAACGGAGAACGGGATAAACGGAGAACGGGATATACGGAGAAAGGGATAAACGGAGAAAGGGAAAACAGGACAAAGGGAGAACGGGAGAAAGGGAGAACGGGAGAATGGGAGAACGGGATAAACGGAGAACAGGATAAACGGAGAACGGGATAAACGGTGAACGGGATAAACGGTGAACGCTATAAACGGTGAACGGGATAAATGGAGAACTGGATAAACGGAGAACGGGGTGAACGGGATAAATGGTGAACGC
Source organism: Harmothoe impar (assembly GCA_947462335.1). Taxonomy (NCBI): domain Eukaryota; kingdom Metazoa; phylum Annelida; class Polychaeta; order Phyllodocida; family Polynoidae; genus Harmothoe; species Harmothoe impar. The sequence goes on from OX381710.1 coordinate 44,766,363, forward strand.
TATAAACGGTGAATGGGATAAACGGAAAATGGGATAAACGGAGAACGGGATAAACGGAGAACGGGATAAACGGAGAACGGGATAAACGGAGAAAGGGAGAACGGGATAAAAGGAGAACGGGAGAAACGGAAAGCGGAGAAGGGGATGAATGGATTAAGAGAGAACGGGACAAAGGGAGAAGGGGATGAACGGAGAACAGGATGAACAGAGAACGGGATAAATGGAGAAAGGGATAAACAGAGAACGCCATCAACGACGAACGCGATAAACGGAGAACGGGATAAACGGTGAACACTATAAACGACAAACGGAATAAAAGACAAACGGATAACGGGATAAACGATAAAAGGATAACCGGATAAACGGGGAAAGGGAGAACGGGATAAACGGAGAACGGGATAAACGGAGAACGGGATAAACGGAGAAAGGGAGAAACGGAGAACGGGAGAAACGGAGAACACTTAGGTACCAATAATCCGACAAAACGAAAATCGCGAATATCTTCGGTGTTTACGCTCCGATCGCCCCGATTTTCGGAGGGGTAGGAGAACTTCAAAATCGTTTTTGGATCAAAATCGTTTCGGGGCTCAAAATCGATTTTGGGGGCAAAATCGGTTTCGGAGGCAAAATCATCTGCAGCTCACGCTGCCCCCCCCCCGGCCAACCCGACACGTCGAACCAGAAACGAAGCTGCAACGAAGATGGTGTCGCTGCTGACGCTCCGATCGACTCGCTTTTTCCGCCGAGATGTAAAACAGCGGTTACGCGCTGCCGGGCGCTGACGCCCACAGCCACCTGCTCGCCCCCAGCCACTTGCTTTCCCACAGCCACCTGCTCACCTACAGCCACCACCTGGAATTCGATTATATATGACTTCCAATATATGAAATTAGGGTAGCTTCTTCTGGCGATTACGATTCTGCTGTCAGAAATGAGAAATAACGTACTGTACTCAAATTAGATAATTCATTCGACTTTCTAATGACAAAAGCGGTATGTGTGAGGCTTGTGGTGGCCTGGTAAGTAGCAGAGAGCGGCATAGGAAATAGCAGACGACATTCACCATATAGTTAACCCTTTGAGGCCAACATTACCCATTACTATATTCGTATTACAAGGTGTACAGTGTGTTGGGGATGAGTGTATATAGAAGGCCTTAAAGGGTTATTATCCAGGTGTCACAAACATGTTGCCACTTCCCTTTAAGGGCCGCAATGTACAGATTAAGCCACCGCGGTGGTACTGGGGAGCTTCTATGGGAGGTGTGATAACCTTGGGCGGGCTCCAGTGAGTTTTCAAATGCCACTAGACTTGCCTTGTCCATCATTCCAATGATACATAAATATGCAAGGGGTTAAATCAGTATCTAGGGCTATGTGTTTATTGGAAATTATTCAACAAATTTTCAAGCTTAGGCCTTGGAGTAAGGCCATCACGGTCTAGGTTGCGCACCATTGGTTCAGGGACAGGGAGCCTATGGAGACTATGTCACGCTCTGGAGGTTCTGATTCTCCTAACGCTGTCCGAGGGTCTTAGTCTACGGTTCACGGCCTCAGTGCTAAAGGGTCTATGCGCGATTCTTCACTGAAACCTTACGAAGTGTTCACTCTCATACATATTGACCGGACCCATGGGACATGGTGCCGGTCAACAATATGCATGTTTTGTCATTCCTAGGCAAATGTGATGGAATTATACATAATAGTCATGTAGTAATCCCCTCAAATACTTTCTTTATTATATGAAATGTGAATTTCACCTTGGTCTCTCTCTCCCTCTCTAATATACAGATGATTAAACTCATTTTCTATCTGGCAGGTCATCTCATTCGATTCTTGATTGCCTCATTCTGCAGTCTGAGCATACATGAGTGGGAGCGGCAGGGGTGTGTGAGGAGGGGAGGAGGGAGTTGCCATCCAGCATCTGGCAGAGTTCCCTGTAAGTAGATCTACATCACTAATTACAGCGCTTAGCATGCAGCCTCCTACACACACAGCCTCCAGTCTCTACACACACAGGAGTATCTACAAACACACATGTATATACACACACTTGTCACACGTGCTAGAGCACACTGATTGACTCACTCAACAAACAATTCCACTGAGCAGCTCTTTCTGGGGGCGTTATTAAAGTTGGGTTAGGAGTTGCATCTCGGAGGCATAATTCTCACTCTAAATAGTCTATAACTACTTATAACACATTCAACAATCATCCTTATGAATTTTGCAAATTTTTATAGCATAAAACTCCACAGAAAATCATGAAATAATGATACAAAAGAGAGTTCCTATGGTTGCCACTGGTGGCATGACCGAGCCACAATCAGAAATATCGATAGGCTATAACATTGTATAACACCATCTGGGCTGTAGGGGGAATAGTGAGGGTCCCCTGAGATCCTCAGAGCATGGTTTTCTCTCAATTTGATACATTTATACGTATCGGCATGCTTTAAAAGTGACATGTACATTTGTATAGACACTAGGATTTAAAGGTATATGATCGAGGAAATCCACCCCATAGGGGTGGTGGCCGGCTTCCATCAAGGATTCTTGATCACATATATTGGTCTATAATTATGATTAATGCACTAATGATGCATGATTGCACCACTGTTCACATGAAGCAATATGTCCTCTTTAAAGGGTTAGCAGAAAGATAGGAGTCAATTTGTTTATTACTTTCTGGGGTTACTGTGGAGAGGTCATGATGCATAAATACTGAGAGCTGATCGTTACCCCTATCCACACTGTACACAGGATCGTCACCAGCCAATAATGCCAATAATAGAGTAGGCCAGACCCGTGAACAACATCTTGGCTCTGGGCGCTGGGTGCTTGGCCGCTGGCAGCAGCGTCAGACAGCTTTCAGAGTGAGAGGAGTCGGCACCCACCTCTGTAGTGTGTGCTACATATATGTACTGCCGCGGTTATTATGGCCAGACCTATTGAGAGTTCAGTAGACCGGAATGAGCAGTGCATTCTGGGTGGGAGACGTGTGATCAACATATAGGTTGGTTGCACATAAGGTCTAATGCGTAAGGGGAAAAGCTGCCGACGCAGGGCTAGGACCACTCTAGCGGAGTGCAGTGCTGATGGGGTGGGGGACTTCAGGCGTAACGCAGCGGACAGCGGACGGTGTGAGAAGCACACTTTGGCGGATTGCTGTATAGAAAATAGCATACGACTTTCTACTAATTATGGGCGCCTTGTGGAGTGGGCATAAGTCTAAAGTTTTTATTGTTTATTGTAGCCTTTAGGGCATAGCTATCTTCAAAATAAAAATAACTTAATTAGTAGACTGTACAAGTCTAGTCGCAGGCTTCACACAAATCTGTAGAAAGTCTGCGCACACCTTTCACCCCTTTGGTGTAATAATGGACTATTCCAGGTGAATAAATGCGCAATTTGCGGATTTAGGCAGCTATGCGCACAGGCTTAAAGAGAAGGGAAATCTTTGTAACGCCCACCTTCCACCCCTTACCTCTTACAATAGGCTAGTCCCAGCACCTCCACTTTTTGTTTGTGACGCCCCTCTGCCCCTTGCTCTCTCAGAAAGCTGATAGGTACCCAGGTAGGTGAGGGTCATTAAGGTGTTAGCAGTCTGTGGCGGCTGCAGTATGTGTGAACAACATCGTACCATTGAAAGCTCAGTAGACCGGAATGAGCAGTGCATTCTGGGTTATAATAGAGTGTTTGCCTGTAGGGTGGTCCATGTCAAGCTGACGACGCAGGGTTCTGATCAGCGGACAGCGGAGTGCAGTGCTGAAGGGTGCTGGACTAGAGAGCATATGTATGTAGGGTGCAAAAAGCAAACGAGCCAATGCTAATCCTATGGACGCGCAACTCACGTTGAAACCTTACGGAAAAGTGAACTCCTTAACCATGGCCGGGGACTCCGTCGCCGGCCAATTATGAACGCAAATAACAGGAAAATAGAAAATCGACCCTGAGCCAGCTCCTAACCCATCTTTAAAGGATAAAGCAGTGTTAGAGAATGCCAACAGCAGCTCAGACAGTGGGGAGCTTCACCTGGGATCAGCTTCCCGGATCAGTTTTCCAATTGATGTTTTGACTTTGTTATCAATTGGATTTGTGAAATGATTCTGAAACTGTGTATCAATTATATAGAACGTCCAATAAAATTACCCTTCATTTCACGCAGTCAGCCCTCACTACCTCGGCTGCCTGTTTCAAATTAGTGTGTAAAGTGAACCTGCCAGTACAAATACTTTAAGTCTGTCGCTAACAAGAATATTGGGTATCAATGCACATACCTTTAGGTATTTCATTTTCAGGCATTGAGGGTCTCGAAATAACACTTCTGGTTCGTATTTTATATAGTAGTTATAGGACGAGTACCAAGCCGTACGCGAAATACTGTAAAGGCATCCTTATAGCATTGGAATACCCCTACAGCTTGGCACAAGGCCTTTAACTTATTTATACCACTAGCTGTATGCAGTATACACGAGGCGTGAAATGCTTTGTTCTCCGTGCCTGCTGTGGTATAAATACCTTTATCAGTGTATTGGTATAGATAGGGGAGTGTTTCACTATTCTAAATAATATATGAAATATAGATTGAATTTGATGCGTTGTCGACTTATTGCTGGGAGATGTTATATTGGTAATACTTATCTGCATTTGAAAAATCCCCATGGTTAGTATAGCATGACATTTGGACCTCTCATAGACCTTTTGCAATGAACTCATTTTCACTTGAAGGGTCTTCTCTCTAATGAGGTGATTATACTCATCAAACTTACGCTTGTTTCATTCCCAAGAGTAGTGATCTTTCACTTGTACTTGTACACGGCCACAGGGTTCACTAGATTCCCGCGATCTGCATGTTCTGGCAACATAGGATTATCTGTCCTTCATCTCTATACTGCTCACTAGATTTTTTTTAACTAATTAGATTGATAGACCTTGTTAAAAGAGGAAAAACTGTTTTTATACGATACAGATCGGTCAAGCAGCTTAGATTTGGGAGCCATTTGAAAGTGTGATAATGAGGTCTGGACCAAATTTGGCCCTTCTCCTCAAGCTCATTACACATGCCTATGATAGGCATTCTGTTACATCTGGGAAAGGGAACAAATTGTGTAAACTGATTGGATCCTGATTACAGCATATATCTCCTTATCTCAATAAAGATTCAATGAGTTCAGACATCAAGTTTTATTTTTACAGGCCCTCAAAATTATGATATATTACATGTAAGTCGCACAGAACTATACAAAATATTGCTAGTTTGGTAGTGTATGATTTCACTGATATGTCAATTATCCTTTTGGTTCTCTGGGAATCCTTTCTATAGGTATTAGAGATTGTGATTATTTTTTACCTATTCTGGATAACCAAGTTTGACTTCACTATTCTCATTCAAAAATGAGGAAAAAGCTAATTTTCCCAATGTCCCTGAACAGTGAAAATGACCCCAAACCAACACTAGACAACTGTTGTTTCATAATTTTATCAAGTTGAATTATTTTATAGGTATAGATCAATATGGTATACTTCAGTTCCAAGCAATCTTTACCCATCAAAAGTATTACATAATACTGAGTGATCTGATAAACGAAATTCTCTGAAATTGCTCAAATATTGCTGATATCTGGCTATTTTATGGTACCTTAGGACAAATTTTCTTCTTGACCTCTGAATCCGACTTTTAATATTGACCCATTTATAATATTCCTATAACGTAACAACATAATTATGTAACTTTTAGGCCCATTACATGATGATTTGCAAATGCTGATATTGGAGTTTTCTATGCTGGATACAAATGGGTTTACAATTGATACAGTGCAATACATTCGTATGGAATCACATGTATGAGGATCCTGAGGGGTGTATATACAATACATGTATTGGTATAGCTTGTTTTCACACCTTTATAGCCAATATGTGAGGACTGGTGGCTTCAGACCTGGACTATGGTTCAGCAGGTTTGTTGCTTTATTCTACTTTCCTTCTTACACTGTTAATGGTAACAACTAAGCAGTTATAGCATTTCATAGAGCAAAGAAATACCTCTCAAATGACCCAAAAGATTTGAATCAAACATTTTGGAAAAGTGCCAAAAATTGCGGAAAATTACTTAAAAATTCATATCTTTTAGATTAAAAAATATTTTTTGTATGTCTATCCCCTCTTGCAATATCTCAAAATAAAATCCTGACTATCCTGCTTGAAGTGGTTAAACTCTCGAGACTGTATCTTGAGTGGCGTGGGAGCAAAAGCAGTGTCTATTGTAGGGCTGCAGGAGTTTGGGAGCTTTATTCTAATTTCGCCCTGACGCCAGGAGTTATATCAATAAAGTAGTTGGCACATCTGATAGAACAAAAAATACCTTTCAAATGATACCAAATACGTGTATGTAATAATTTAAAAAAGTGCCGAAAATTGCCCATAAATCCCTATTTTCTAATTTAAAAATACTTTCAATAGCCCTACTCCCACTTATAATACCTCAAAATATAGCTCAGCGTGTCCTGCTCATAGTGGTAAAGCTCCCGAGACTGTATTTCTAATGGCTTGAGAGCGAAATTGGTATATAGACAGTGTGTACTCCAGAGATGCAGGACTATTCACTGACAAAAGGTTCTATTTGCCGATGTTTAGCCAACTTTACAGCATCAATAGGGGTACTTAGCCTTTTGATACAGCTAGTGTGATCCATCAGAGTGATGCCATATATAATTATCAGAGCCTTCAGTAGCATATTTCAGATATACAATATTCCGAATAGTCCTAAAGAAAAATGAATTCTAAAAGTATGTGTTTTGGTGGGTTTACATGCGAGGACACGGCCAGAGGCGGCCTACTTGGATACCTACTAACATCTACCCTATCAATGTGTGCATATATTATTTCCACATCATATGAAATAACAGATGCGATGTAGCAGGGAGGAATATCACATAATTTACAGATTAGCATTGTCAATGTATCAATAAAAACAGATCTCAATGATTGAATAAAATGTCCGACTGACTGATTGACTGTCTGAGTCGTGTTTAATTAGATGTCTGGTTGGCTGACCGAATAACCAACCGACGGATTGACGACAGATTAACCACCTGATTGAAATTTGAATGGAGGAAAGACTGACTGACTGACTAAATATAAAACAGCCCATTGGTAGGCTTTCTGATCAGCACTTAAGTCTGCAGTATCAAAACGTGTTGGCAGGAGAATCAGACCGCACCCACCCTGTGCTGTGTGGACCTCATGCAGCCGCTGACAGGTCGTGAATTAATAAGGAAACCGCCCCTTCGCCAAACCATTTGCGACAGGAACGGACTAAAAGAAAATCAGGCCTAATTACGATAACTGGCTGCGGCTCTTAGAGAAACCCCCAGGAGCAAAATGGAAAACCGCCTGGCCGTGAGGCAATCTTCGCAATATATTAGCGAGTGGATAGATATCACACACTGTATGTATTTCCTTTTTATTAGGTCTTAGCAATTCATATCATATCATGGTATGCATGTGGCATTCCCTGGAGAAAGGTACCTTAATGCATCTTGCAATCATACCACATTATATAAAGGTTTATTCCTTTATCTGTGCACGTTTATTGCATTATCTATGTAGAGTTGCTGTATAGATTAATATATTTTATGCATCTACTGCTTTCCAGTTAACCATATTATCCGTCCATTTAGACATGCAGGGCTACTTTCAATTGGTTATGACAAATATGTTCCTGAGGAGGGGCTACTATATATGTCAAGAAACCTATTTTTGGCAATACCTCACTAAAATTGCAATTAAGCTCCTAGCTGTGTACCTCGCAGAGAGCTGGCTGAGTAATATAATGTGGACTGGTGAAGTAGCATGTTCTATATTTTGTAGTAGCCAGGATTGCCGTCACACTCTTTCTGCTAAAATAAAGGGGGCTTCCTGGAGTAACAAGTTTCCACGATCCCTTTAACTGCTTAACACATGCAGCATCTAGATATTTCATGAACTTTGGGGGATTACCAGTTAAAATGTGTCTTTTTGGGCGCTGATTCCATTCTCTCTTCGGCTGGCTTTTAAATGAACGCGGGGGACAGGAGCAAATGGCATTACGTGATCCGATTGGTCGGATCGCGTCGCGTCCAGGCGGAACCGGCGCAGTAATACAATAAGGCAAACAGGAAACACTGCCGCCCCTAGAAGACAAAATATGGATGTGTTCTCCAGATCCTCCGTTGTCCGCCTCACACATTTGGTAATGAAAATATGAGTGAAACTTTGGAAAAGGAAGCCTTACCGTTCAAAGTGTCAGCATTTGACTATGTGAAACTCCAAGTTGGAGGTAGTAAGGTCTATGCATACCCGGTGGAACTGTAAGCTTTTAAACAGGAGAGGTGTAGATCGCAATATTCTAGTATGCAGAGTTTTCAAAGTGCTAAAACTGTTCAATATTACTATTAAAAAGATGAATAGATTATAACTGACATCCTCTCAACTCTTATTTCATTATCCTATATAATGTAATCAGTACTTCACCCAAAGCCATTGAAAGGATCACATGATATACATGTACATATATTATACCAATCGCGGAAAATATATATTTGGAGGATCACCATTGGTCATGCTATCGTCAATGATCAAAACAGATGTTTGTTCCACCATATTGATACATGAAGAGGAAAGAGATTCACAGGTTTTGTTTTTGTCCCCTTACTCGCTACCACCATTACTGGTCGACTCCATCTGCTACCCCCCACCCCATGCCTCCCACATGTCCTCATAAGTGAGTATAACGACTAGAGCCCTCGCTGTCTGGGAGAGTAAAGTGGAGCTGGGGTATAGAGGCTCTCCTGCTAACATGGGAGCAGATGGAGATAGAGAGGACAGATAGAAAGAACAGATCTATAGAGAGGGCAGTTAGAGGCATCCACTGACCAGACTGCCCTCCCAGTCTCTGCTATGAAGGATCTTCCCACGGCAATCATGACGCCCCTGGTAATCCGGCAATTTGTCGGCAGTCGCCATTCGGAGTGATCACTAGGCAGTTTGTAGCTGAACGGTGTGACGCGCCATTTTAGGGCCACATAAGGTTATCCTGGGTATACGGAAACTTGTTGTCGTATTGAATACACGTACCTATATTGGCCTACCACAATGCTACATCATAATTATAGAATATATGCATGTAGTAACGTGTTAGCATGAATAGAAAGCCGATGATCTGATAATAGACAACTAATCATCATTCTATCAATGAAGAGTTTACGATCGAATTAGACAGCATAGTCCGGTACATTTCTAGAAAGCGTTGCAACAAGCAATGAATTTAAAGTTTGAATAGTTTTAAGGAAACTGCATCGTGATGTATACAATATTAAGGACATTAGAACAAGTAAGATAAGAAATGGAAACTAGTTTAACCCAAAAATAACTGGACAAATCCCTGAAATGCTCCCCATAGCCACTACCTCTGGATGGAGGAGTCGCCAATGGGCCGCGTCGGCCTCTACGAAAATAGGGACGGTGGGATGGGAAGAGCAGGAAGCATGGCCCATCCCCACTGCTTCCAAGGCCGCCCGACGGACGAGGTCTTCTGTGGTGGGAAATGATGACCGTCGACACATCATTCCGCACTCACTGACCCCAGCCCGCTCCTAACGAACCGGAAATAGAGACATCAAACGCGGGAAACACGCGTGGCGGCTGGGCGGTGGCTGCCATCATAGAAGGCTAGGAGACACGTGTCTATATTGGGGAGGAGGGTGGCAGGGGGGGGGAGTATACAGGGGGTGTGGTGTAGGCTGGGCAGGGTGTTTGGAGAGAGATCTGGTGTGAAAATACGTGATTGGGATGTTTGGCATGGTGTGGTTGGGTTGTGTGGAGGAATAGGTGATGTATATATTGGGGGTGTGAGCTGGGACTCATGTGTGACGGGTGCAGGAATTTGAAGTGTGAAAATTATATATAATACCTGGATAACTTAGTTTCATAACTGATGGGCAGTCTCCAAACGTTGTTAGTTAGCTTAGACTAAATAGACTAGATCTAATAAACTACACGTTAACGAGTTGAGACGGACTTCAACGGTGAGGGATGCATACGAGCGCTGTACAGTGATATCCTAACAGGAGAGACGAGTAGTATAGGAAATGGGAGCTTGGGAACTATTTGTTCTGAGGACAGTTCCCAGGGCGATGCAACGACAAAGAACTGGAGACACAAGGAAGGAAATTGGAAAGGGAAGGGGGGAATCACCTCGCGAAGATGTCCCAGGGGTTTAGGCATGGGATATGGCTGCTGCAACATGAACTATGGGTAAGGTAGATTCACCTTGAGTTGAACACATAGTAGTAAGGTCCCTTAGCCAAAAAATCGTTACCGGAGTGACAAAAGCGCCAAATTTCTCATAGGTGTTCATTTGGTCACAAAGATTCATTTTAGCCTAGGTTGCATCTTCAAAACAAATCGGTAACCATGGAAACAGCCAAAATCCAAGATGGCCGCCAAATTAGCCAAAAACACATCTCCCATAGCATCAATATTGTCCCTATACAAATTTGAACTATGCCTATCCCCCCTAAATTGGGCCCTGGGAATCTAATGGTATTATTGGTTTGTGCTAGGTTGAGCAGTTGCTTAGCAACAGCCATTCTAAATATGTATTTCCTTAGTTACACCGACTTAATGATTACTTAGCTCAATTTCAATGATACCTACCCCCACTAAATTGGCCCCTAGGAGTTTAATGGTGGTATTCATTAGTTCCTAGGGCCAGCTGTTGCTTAGCAACAGCCATTCCAATTGTTTATTTGCATAGCAACACATGGTTTGCAGGCATATAGCTTAATTTCAATGACACCTACCCCCCCCTAAATTGACTGCTAGGATTTTAACAGTGTTATTCATTGGTTGCTAGGGCCAGTGGTTGCTTAGCAACAGCCATTCCAATTGTTTATTTGCATAGCAACACATGGTTTGCAGGTATATAGCTTAATTTCAATGACACCTACCCCCCCTAAATTGACTGCTAGGATTTTAACAGTGTTATTCATTGGTTGCTAGGGCCAGTGGTTGCTTAGCAACAGCCATTCCAATTGTTTATTTGCATAGCAACACATGGTTTGCAGGTATATAGCTTAATTTCAATGACACCTACCCCCACTAAATTGACTGCAAGGATTTTAACAGTATTATTCATTGGTTGCTAGGGCCAGTGGTTTCTTAGCAACAGCCATTTCAAGTATTTATTTGCATAGCAACACCCTGTTTGCAGCTCAATTTCAATGACACCTACCCCCCTCAAAGGGAAATGCTACTTGTTCAGAGATTACTGAAATTCTATTGCTAGTGGCATAGGATTATATAACTTTGATTCATGATCAAACAGAAAATTTTCATGATACAGCCATTTGAACAAAAGAGTAGGCCTACCTTAACTATAGAATGAAATGAGAAACAATATTTTTTCACATAACCTGTCACGGATAATTCCCTTCCTTTGCTATACTAACCAAACCTTGGGAGTGTGTAATGTGCATTTCTACAAATATTTTAAAAGCAAACTAGGGGGTCACCGATGAAATGAGAAAGTTATGAATTTTTCAAAAATATCTATTTTGTCTTAACTATAGGATCCTATGGGTAACCAGGTGGTTAATAAATGCCATACATATTATGTATAATCTCCAAGTGGCAAATGAAATGGTGGATTAAGAAAAAGTAATATATTGGAATATGTATTGAACTAAAAGAAGAACTTCCATGACTTTCGATTCTTGCCACCAGGTTGCCTATGTGTAGGAACCCACATTTCCCTTTGAATTGACTATTGGCATTTTTATAGTGTCATTCCCATCTTGCTAGGGGCCCAGTATATGCCTAGTAACAGCCATATTATTGGTTAATTCCTTAAAAACACAGGTTTAGGTAATGCAGGAGTAGACAGTAACTGTTGACCAGGCCTGTAGCTCTAGAAATCTATGGGCCCACGCTTGAAACAGCAGGCCTGGAATAGATAGTTCACTTTTCTTACCCTTTTCTCTTTTTCCGACAACATAAAACATATCTGTGTTCACCATTGCTGTAGACCGCCCAGAACTGGATGGTAATTCCTGAGATAGTAATAACTCATCAGTGCTCTATTGAAGCATCATGCTAACCCTCCGGGGTTGATACACTACCAAAGGGTCATCATGATGCACCAACGCAGCACCAGCACTAAAACTAAATGGTGCATTAATACACTATCATCGCTATGTTGGTAGCGCATTGATGCTTTTAACCGTTAACAGGTTAAGGGTGCCATTTCCTTGTCAGTGCTGGAATCAATGGTTACTTAAGGACTACCATTTCATTTCTCTGCTTATTCCCCAGCTTATTACTCTCCCTGCCTACACCCCATACAATAGGGGAGCCAAACGACCTAAATGTCAATATTTAACTTTGATCTGGTACAGCCTGCAATAGATGATATGACAGTTGGATTAGGGTAATTTAAGTATGCTTATTCCGAATCTGGTGTGTGCAGAATGATATCTAGGTCGAAACAAGGTCAAAAATAAGGTCAAAGTTCACAGTTTTAAGGACCTCTAACCTTGACCTTGCAACCTATCAATATCCACCATAGTCAGTCACATAATGGACCATATATATATAAGAATGGCTATGTAAGATGTATAACACTCAGGTTCAGTATCTTCGCATTTGTCTCAAAGTATTTGTTTTTGACCTTGTTCTGACCTAGATATCATTCTACACATACCGAAAATGGAATCAGCACCCTCAAAATACCTTAGTTCACCATTCATACCACCTATTGCAAGCCGTACCAGGTCCTCTCCAAGATTCCAGCCTGGCTCTCCTATTAATACCTCTCCCTTCCCCTACTTATCCCCTAACATTCTATTCTCTTTCTTTTAACTTTTCATCCTTCCCCATGCAGTCCATTCACCTGCCTATACCTCTAGCTCTCTGGGATTTTCATCTGTTGCAATATTGATAACTTGCAAAATTCAATGATTTTCCTCATTCAGTATCCTTATGCGCTTCAGAATGACCATTTCTCTCTCCTAGATTCTCAAAATCATTGAAACCACCAAAGGTCAAATTGTTTTGGTATGCAATATTTGACTTCTGCATATTCATTAAGAATCATCCTTGGGAAGCAAGCTCTCTGACATTGTACTATTATGGTATTCTAAAAAGTATGGGAGGGGGCTTTGTTGCTAGGCTAGGTAGCCATTCATTTAGTTTAACGTACATTTATAGAGGCTAAGTGGGAGCTGTGCTTGTTCCAGCAAAGTCCACTAAAGATAGCTGATTGGGAAAAGGCTGTCCAAGGATATGCCAATTAGGGACACATTACCAATTGTGTCATACCTTATCAATGATTTTCACCTGACCCTGAATCTCTTTATGGCGGATATGACTCTAAGCCCCTACATTTATCTGTAGGAATCTGTTTAATGTAATATTTACCTTCTAAATATTTAAGATACAAGCTTCAGGAGCCTGTTACTAGTTGCTATAAGTATGATAAACTAAAACATATTAGAATGCATCATAGTTGACACTGAAAGTCATTTGCCGATATTAATCACTGAAATAATGTATTCTCTTGGATCATACATGGTAGTTAGTGAGAATTTGTTGGGTTGCCAAGTTGGGTCTATGGAATATACCTCTATGTTGCTCACCTGTCTTGAATGATATGGCAGTTGGAGAAATGGCAGTTAGAGAAATAGTAAGGGAGATGCTAGTAGAGGGATAGATAGAGGTGTGGAAAAAGCGATAAGCATAGGAAGGGAGAGGGTGGGCAAGCATATTAATAGGTACACAAATACGGAGGGGACATGAGAGGCAAGGAGATAGGCAAGGAAACAGAGAATGGTGGAGGGATATATAAGCAGGTATTGCTAGGCAAAATAAAATATAGGCAGAGAAGGATAGGTAGGGAAACAAGCAGGGGAGAGGATATGTGCAGCTTCACAAATTCACAAACCATATTCCCAAAGTTAGCCTCCTTTGACCCCTATTTCCAAGCTAACCATGTATCTTACAAGCCTAAAGACATACTAATGTTGAAATTGATATGCTACAATTGGGTGGTATTGTTAAATTTCATTGTAGGGCCAATTGTCATGGCATAAAAGAAGTCAAATACCTTTGTTGGATTATTTTTGGGAGTTCAATATCCAATTTACCTATGAATATCTATCATTGGTTGGCGATTGTAAATGCAAAGGGCATTCTACTAGTAAGGCTGATGATAATTCCACGTTTCTTCGGGAACAGGCTGAAACAATGACTTTGGTGCGGGAATTCTATATATGGAGTGTAAAAGTGATGTTCTCTACTTTCTGGTTACTGAGGCAGCCATTCCCACAGGACAGGAGACTATGAATCACAGCGAGTATTTGCACCCTAAATCATAACTAATTTATTAAGTTTCTCGCAAATTAGAGGAATAAACTAGATCTAGAGTTACAATCTAATAGAGAGATTCCTTATAAAGGCATGTCGATGTACCAAATTGATGTTGTATTGCATTGAGAGGAAATATGAAGTGAAACGTGCATTGATGGTCAGATCTTCCTCTCCCTTGTACCATAGGAGCTGCCATAAACCCAGGGATGTGTGAGTGTCCAGTCTCACACTGCTTTCAGATTATGGTGCTATTCAGCTATACATGTATTGCGATGAGCAGGTGGTCTGCATCTTAACCCCCAACCTCTCTATTTAAGCCCAGAGTTCTGCTCTTCGCTCAGCTCTGAATGCTACTGCAGGGGCATAAGGGTTTTGCCTTTAATACAGCGTAGGCTCATACCTGATCACTGGTGAGTGGTACATATAAAAATAACAATAGACCATTAGACAAGGTGTGTGTGGAGGGGGTGGGCTGTTGAGGTGTTATAACAATGCTAACCTAACCCTCCCCCCCTCTCATACAGAGCCACACTGTACAGTGTATGTAGTGGAAGAGTGTAAGGCCCTGGTCGTTTAGATCATTTCAAGGTCTTTTCTGAAGCAACATTTGGAAATACTTGTGTATAAGCCGTACTAGCGATCTGACTTGGGCAGGGGTAGACACTAACGCTGGCCCGGGAGCCAATGGCCCGTAGTTTTGGGTCCGGGCCCGTAGTTTTCAAACAGACTGCTCGCCTAGCCACGGGCCCTGGTAGCCCGTAGCAAGGCCCAAATCTTGGTCTACATGCCAGCTTTTACGGCTTGTGAATCGGAGCATTATTAAGGATTCTAGAGAGTAGAACAGAAAGCCTATTCATTTTGTAGTAGGTTACATAAAATTATACTATATATACAGGTTGACAAGATTCATATGATTTAAATATATATATATATGGAACTTATATATTATGATTTTCAATGTAAATTCTTTCTTTAAATAATGTTCTATTGATCCTGAACATATTGGTCCATTTAACTGTGTTAATTTAAGAAATTCCCGGGCCCGCAGGTTTAATCCCGGGGCCACAACTTTCAGAGGCTGCGGGCCTGGGTGGCTCATGATCTGAAATGTTAGTGTCTACCCCTGTTGGGTACTAGTCGCGGCTGCTATGTGAGGTTTTACAGTATTTATTTTTAGTCAATTTTAGAATTAATCAATTAAAATGGCTGTTGCTAGGCATATACTGGCCCTAGTATTTAAGATGGGAGTGGCACTATGCAAATGTCAATAGTCAATTTAAGGGGGGTAGGTGTCATTGAAATTGAGCTATGTACCTGTAAGCCCTGTGTTGCTATGCAAATACATACTTGAAATGGCTGTTGCTAAGCAACAACTGGCCCTAGCAACCAATGAGTAATACTGTTAAAATCGTAGCAGTCAATTTAGTGGGGGTAGGTGTCATTGAAATTGAGCTATATACCTGCAAACCCTGTGTTGCTATGCAAAGAAACAAATGGAATGGCTGTTGCTAAGCAACCACTGGCCCTAGAAACCAATGAATAACACTAGTAAAATCCTAGCAGTCGATTTAGTGGGGGTAGGTGTCATTGAAATTGAGCTATATACCTGCAAACCATGTGTTGCCATGCAAATAAACAATTGGAATGGCTGTTGCTAAGCAACCGCTGGCCCTAGCAACTAATGAATAACACTGTTAAAATTCTAGGGGTCAATTTAGTGGGGATAGGTATCATTGAAATTGAGCTAAGTAATCATTAAGTTTGTGTAACTAAGGAAATACATATTTAGAATGGCTGTTGTTAAGCAACCGCTTAACTTAGCAACAAACCAATAATACAATTAGATTCCCAGGGCCCAATTTAGTGGGGGTAGGTATGGTTCAAATTTGTATAGGGACAATATTAATACTATGGGAGATGTGTTTATGGCTAATTTGGCGGCCATCTTGGATTTTGGCTGTTTCCATGGTTACAGATTTGTTCTGAAGATGCAACCTAGGCTAAAATGAATCTTTATGACCAAATGAACACCTATGAGAAATTTGGCGCTTTTGTAACTCCCGTAACGATATGCCCCAAATTTGAGGCTAAGGGACCTTACTATAGTATCTTGAAACGGACCCTTGAATGTGTGCTAATTCAAACATTCTAACCTATTAAAGTTAGTACATCCGATGTGTGGGGCAAAAAAATGGATTTTCCTAAAATTGAGTCAGAATGTTCACAAATAATATATTTGACTTCCTATCTGTTCCATTCCCCCTAATTCCCTCCGAATTTGCTCTAGTTGGATTTTATTCCCCAAAATATGGTCATTTTGGACGCTTTTATTCCCCCCATTGAAAATACACTAGAAAACCCCTTGGTTTGGGAACTTTGGATCCCTTTGGGACCTATTAACACTCATTGATGACGTTAAATTGACCTCTACTTTCTAAATATTATACTTTTACCATGTTTGGGATACATTTAAGTAAAATTTAGAATTTGAAGAAAAATCGGATATACCCACTTTAATCTGGGAATAATTGCAAAGTTTAAATGTCATTGTTTTTGATCAATTGGCAAAACAAGTCTGGTCATACTGGAGTAATTGATAATATCAATGTTCGTCTCAGTGTGTGTCTGACTCATGGTGAATGTACCCTATATAGATTAGGGTAGACGTTGATATGGTAAATAGGTGCTTGCACGAGGGCGTAAAGAGTGGAGCTGCGCAGGGCCTAGTTTGCAAGGGATGGGCTGGGGTGCAGTGATGGGTGAGTTGCAGGTGCATGTATATATGGGTATTGAGGCAGGTGGGCGGGCAGGGCTATAGGGGTGTGGGTATGGGTAGGCAGCAGGGTATTATTAAGTCAGCCAGGGTGCTAGATACTGTGGGAGCTGCCAGCACAACCACCACCTGGTGTCCATATTCATGTCGCTAGTCTCGAGCATTAATCCCGCCCTGGAGCAGCAACACCTGAATACACCTGCCTCCTAGTACCCAATGTGCCGAAAAGCTGACGTCATCAGATCAGGCAATTGTGCCACGTCAGCGTAGGCACACCCATGACACACACAGGAGGCCCTAAGCGACCCTGATCATCTCAGCATAATAGATAAGATATAACCAGATCGCACCAGCAATCGCTTCAGACCAATGTAATTATATTCCATCGTCTTGATAACCACCGACCAATCTGATGGTATGCCTTCGTCCAGTATCTAGAAGTATCTATAGAGTAATAAAACAATTCAACCAATCTTTGAACTTTTTCTCTTTTTTTGCTTTTCACCTTTTTAGGGCCTGGTTTTAGAGTTTTCGCCGCAGAATCCTTTATAATTGTCCTATTTACAAACCGTAAAACTGCATAATAGCAAAATTGTCTAAGAATTAAAAAAATAGGAGGACCCGGCACTGTTTTACCAGACCTGGTCGGGTGACCCGAAACAAAACTTTTTTCTTTGGCCTAATCACTGTTTGACCATTTTATATATATATTAGATCTATCAATCTTGATCTGTCAAAATCAGGCTCTGTCTCTGTTTCACATGAGCTGAACATGAATCTACCAAAGCACTATTTCATCTTAGTATATATGTTGACAAGAAATACGATCAGAGTTTTGACCATTAATGTGCTCGTCATTTCTAGCCATTACAACAAATTACCAAACCAATTGGATACAAGGAAATTGGTCATATCGCGGATTGATGTGTGTGGTTGGAGCTTGTTGGCTTTTGAAATAACAATAGATAGTACGTACTGTTTTGATGGACTTTCTAATGTGTTATCATTGCTATCTATGCCCATTAGATAAATGAGCATGGCCCTCCGCTGGGACAGTGGGACGGCTTACTGGATAGGGTATAGGGTTGGGGTCATGGACTAGAGAGCCCAGGCTATAGCCGGGTACACTACAGTGGGTGACCGACTCCTGACCCGGTACAGGTGGATCGGCCCTCCACCACTCAATCTGCTCGCCCTATATTGACACTGGAGAGGTGGCTCACACTCATATGCCACGCTGTTTGCCCGCGGCCCATCACCCTCCGCCACGCCTACCTCCCCGTGAAATTGGCACCGACTGCTGGAGAGCCTTCCAGGGTGGCGGTAGATAACTGTTATGCAGTGATTATCAAGAGTATGGACCCACTATTGGCCGTTCCTTGGGATATGGTACAGGGGGGAAGACAGAGGGTTACGGGGAGGAATGGGTTGATGTGTGATGTTATGGTCAGAGTATGAGATGGTGAAGGCAGGGTCTGGGGAATGCAGTGGCAGTGGGCAGTGGGCAGTGTCTCGTGGTCATTTCTCATCTGAATAGGGCACAGGAGGCGACTGACCGTGCCTGCAGTGTATGTACTGGAGGTGGCGGATAAGGAAGCTGAATATGGATCCCCAGGAGGACGCCAATGGCAACTGATAATAGTGGAGGTTTGCGATCTCTGCAACGCTGGTGATACTTTACGCTTGTATCCACACCACTGCCCCTTACTATCCTCACCAACAGTCCACTATCCTACACCCTCATTCCTGAATGCTATTCAAAACAGACACACACTAAAATTTCACACTGGGTTTGAACTTACAAGATAAACACCCTTAGGAGGTGGTTATATACACCCCTAGGAGGTGGTTATATTTAAGAGCTCCTTTTCTCTTTGAGAGTCAGGTTATCTAGCAGGATCCGTACCTACAACCTCAGAACTATTGAGCCCACCAGCTAACCAACTACTCCATCAGGACTCATGTGATGATACGCATCACCCAATAGTATAATGTACTGCTTCTGCCCTTTGAGCCCAATGAGTAATGCTATTTAAAAATGAAATGGGGTTTGAACCCCATTTGATCCAATCCCAACAAGAAGTACCCTGTACCCTAGCAGCAGGGCCACACAGCCACACAGCTGTTGTATAAATCGGGGGCTCTGCCCCCCTAACCCCGTTTTTTTCTTGTTTTTTTTGGTTTTTTTCTCTTGAAATATCAGAATAGCCAACTAGCTAACTAGGGCCTATGGTGGTGAGGCATTGTCCCATTAGACAAAGTTAAGAGTACTGTTTAGTTAGTGCTGCTGTTATATAATTCCGGGGCTCTGCCCCCGCACCCCCATTGTCTTTCTTTTTTTCTTTTTTCCTGAAATATCAGAATGGCCAAAGAAATAAAAAATGTATATCAGGCATTTCAAAAGTTCTGCTCGACATGGGATTCGCACCCAGATTCTGGAAGTCCAAACCAGAAATACCATGTACTCAAGGACATTGACCACTATGTCTGGCTGTGAGTCTTGGTTCATGGTAGGTATATAGGTTGTATCAGAATGAGGCTACACTCCTCAAGTATATCCTATGATCATTGTATTTCTGTGTGAACACACAGAGAACATGTTTGATGATCATATAACCTCATAGGAGAGTTATACAGGATATCCACCTAGGCCACATGTGTGGAAAAAGAGCTGTGACCAGGCTATTATATAATTATAACCAATCTATGCAAGTGGCCTTAGCTTATATCAATGATATTGCCTCTAGATCCCCAGGAGAATATCCAGTACATAACTAGGTGATGATATCTAGCGTTTCTAATAACTCCTGAAATGATATACTTTTTATGCCCTAATGAAAGCAAATACTTGGTATATGGCCAATCACAAACAAACTTGTGCCTTGTTCATGTTTTGTTCATGTATTATGATCTACAAATATAGGAATTGCTATGTCTCCATCTATGCGTGTATCTATGACACAGTGCTAGCATCCAACAATGACACTAGACACTACTAGAGTGGAGCAATAACATCTGCCAATATGGCATTCCATGTCTGATGTCAATAAAACTCTATCTCTGGTTGGATCTAGTGCTGTTGCTAGACAGCACATCAAGTAAAAGAAAAATGCAACTATGAATTCAGGCCAGGGTAAAGTACCTATCACTGTTGCCAAAAGTCTAATGTCAAATTGTTACCTTAGTTTCATTTAGTAGATAAATAGGCAGTTGGGAAGACCTCTAGGGTCATATTATAACAAGGGTGAGAAAATTTCATTTAAAAAGTGATACCCTGTCATAACATGGAGTATCATCGATTGATACAGTTCCCACCCATAAAGGCTTTTACGTTACAATCGATAATTAAAGATGATATCTGACATTATTTTACAGTAATACATAGTGAGTGTATTCTCGTCTTAATGTTCGCTATCCGTTCCATTTGCCTCTAAACCAAGCAACATGTGTTTTGGGATTTATCGCTCATAGGGATACATTGGAATGCATTTAGCTGCCACTAACATTATAGATCACATCAAGTAAAAGCCCCACGTGAACAGGGACACCTCTGTTTATAGGTAGCAGCAATTAGTCTTCTGTACCTTGATCATAAGCCATTTGCATATCTGCGCCTATTAATTGTCCGATTATGGATATGAGCTGGTTTGTCCACTGATATGATTTACTCTAGAAACATGTGAGGCAGGCGTGTAAAATATGGGTGCGTAATCTAGGGGTAATTCCCTTCGTCATGGCACTCATTAAGCGTACCAAAATCTAGAATCCATCATACCAGGTATATGCATGTAGATACGACGCTGATCCGATGAAATCTAAAAAAGAATATCTGTTGCACTATGCCCTTAACTGAAGAATGTCAACTATTCATATTTAGCAAAGCATATAGCCATATAAATAGGTCTATAAATAGCTAAATAGTTCGTTGTTAACTCACGAATACTGGAGCTCAAAGTGCAAGCTGTTAAATGGAACTAGCTTCAGCCAAAGGAAAACATTTAATTGTAAAGAACAAAAATATGGAGCCCGCGCATATTTTGCCATAAATGACTTTAATTAAGACAGGCATCACTAAAGAACTTAAATAAGGAAAAAGAAAGGTAAGCCATGGCAGGTGGCACTTGCCACAAGATCTCTGATATCCCTTTGCACCTTTAAGGGTCATGGAGGGGAGTAGCTGTACTGCCTTTTCGAACGCTCCCATTTAAAGAACGCCATAGGGAGGCAGTGCTTTAGGCCGCGTGTTTACCATACGGATCTGCTCAACTTTGATCTCACTTGCTGAGCTGCTCTTAAGCCAATAATTACCCCCGCAGAGGTCTTTCTTTGTCTCGTGATATTTTGACAGCCACTTTCTTATACGTACACAAACAGCTCGAGGCCAGATAAGAAACTGCCTCTGACGTCATCATGAGCAGCTCGGACGCTAGCCTGAACACCTCCTGAGCAACTCTAGAGTCCAGTCGTTTGAGCAGGTGCTTTAGTATAGCAGCTCACTTGTAACTCCACTCATGCCACCTCCCAACAGCAACCATTGCTTGCAGCTATCATTTCACCAATAGGCCTCATGAGTGGTAGACGATCTCACAAATATTTAAGACTTCTTTTTCTCCCCTAACCAGACAACAGTGCCTTTCATTCCATCGGTATGTTATTTTTTCTGTTGATAATGTCAACTGTAGGGCTTTGTGTCTTTGAAGGGAGGGAAGTTGTTTTCAAAATGCAGGCCTATTTATTTTCATTAATTAAAGAGTGATTTCTACCGACTATGATTACAGAAACCAGACAACCGCCAGTGTATTATTATATGTCGCACCTATTATGATCCCATTAGGCTATTAATAGTCACTGCGTAGTGCGGAAAATAACTTGTTTTTACAATGAAGTATTTAAAGCTAGCTTGAGTTAGTCTTAAAGTAACAAAATGTGTATTCCATTGCAGTCACATCATCAGAGATGCCACTTCTCCTACCTTTGCAGGAATTCCTATTTTTACGCTGGTATATCTGTCATATTTCCTGCATAAAATTGACCAACATCTAAAGATTTCCTACTCTTTGTCAACCAGAGAGTGGCATCTCTGCATCTCTGCTACATCTGAAAGTGGATTTTCTGAATCATCTCTATGTCTGTAATTCTAGGTTTATTACTTAGGGAGTGGAGTACATTCAGACTTTATGCATGGGCTGTAAGATCTCATAATTTTCAATAGGGAGAATATAATCGTGCACGATTTTATTCCACCTGTTGATCACTGCGCAACATGGGAAGAATGGAATAGGTTGGCAGGGAATCAATTTTGTAAAAGAGTGAATTTTTACGACCGGGGTATATCTTAAATTTGAGTCCCAGTCTTTGGGAATACACACACTCCCAACATACAGTTCTCAGAACATTATGCTTACACCTCTTTGTACGGTAATTACTATAAAGACACAACACACACTAGGCTATCTGTATGTACGGCTTCTTTTAGTTACTACCAGTGACAGTAACTGGAAGGTTCTCATGTTTGAGATGTGAGGCCCCTAGCTTTTATGATGCAGGTGTATGCATACCCTGCGGCGAACAGCAGGACCGTACAGATTGACAATAACTTTTACCAGCGCATCCCCTCCCGCCCTCACCTCCGGTACAAAAAGAAAAGAAAAAAGAAAAGGGGAATCTCTATATACAGTGATTATGAGAGTATGCATACTCGTCTCTGTAGGAATAAATAAGTATAGGATTTAATAAGTGGAGAACCACTGAGACTTTGAGCTAACTGCAGTGACAGATTCATGGGTGGAGCTGTAGTGCATGACAGCACGGCCAGTGGTGTCCTCGGCCTTGATACGCTTGTGAACAGCCAACCCAGGAGGAGTCGGAGTGTACATGAGTCGGGGCCAGGCCTGCGCCAACACAAGTGCAGGAGTAGATGTCGCCACAAAGCGCCCCGGGCACGAGGCAGCCAGCTGAGGCTACCATTATCCACCAGCACTTACCCAGAGGCACGCTGGGGATGCAGTGGGCGGGCAGAAAATGCCAATTCTGGAGAATGTCATGGCGACCATTGGCATTCAGGGGGCCGCACAACAAGCAGAAATTACCCACCCCCTCGTCCAACAGGGTCCCTCCCTCCTCACATCCATGTATGGCCGACTCTATCCTCATCCCCCTGTCCCCCTACTTTATCAGAAAACCACTCTACTAGCCACTACCCCACTCCCAACTATAGACACCATTGCTTTTCCCCTTCCATCCCTCACATATCCTAACAACATACGTTTTCGCTATCCCTCATGGGGATATGATAGCACTCATTGAGATTCCACCCTTGTTGTCGATACATAGTTTTGTTTTTTTATGGAATGTGGCAGCACAATAGATGTAAACAGGGAAGCCTGTACTTTGCCTTTCCATTGAATGACCTACGCCCAGGGGGTCCACTCCTTGACTTTTGGTTAGTATGTGCTTACACAAACTGAAGGAACTGTGCATGCAGGCTCTCCCTACGGGGTACATTTTTTGATCATTTTGGGCCAAAGGGGTACCTTTTAGAGCACATGTTTGTGAGTTTCCATAACATTATATTTTAAGTGCATCTTCTTTCGTCAAGGCTATCTTTTCACAGGGAACGCGCTGCTTTTCTGATAATATCGCTTTAAAAATGACAAATTTTCCTGGATTACCCCTGTAAAATTGAACTATACTTTGGTGTTTTAGGCATACCATCTAGGATACCATCTCTCAATAAATGTTTAAAAAAATAAACACAAAGGAGGCGAACGTACAACTCGAGAAATAACCAATCAACAGACCTTTGTCTATATGTGACATATCCTGGGAAAAGGGACCTTTGTGCAACCTGCACTATGGCCCCTTTTCGCAGATCATGTCACATATGTTTACCAACATGAACAAACAGTAACTGTAACATGTGATTTCTATATAATTTCATCTATAGTAGGCCTCTATGTATACGTAAAGGAGAATCTAAGATGAATATTTAATCCATGGCCAAAGACTAGCCTATTCACTTCCCAGTACAAACAAATACTATAGGAGTGCTTACAAAAATGTTCATTCATTTTGTCAATTCCAGAAGCAGTTTTCATACAAGATAGACGTGTGGTCCCTACAAGACTAGACTTTTTTATGTATGTAATGACACATGTTCTTGCTACCTCATGCATTTCATTTACAATTTAATGAAATAGTGTAGAACAGAACATTTAGGATAAAGGCAATGGTGTTTGGGTACATGAAAGCCATCTGATTGCAAAAGAAATCTCGTGAAAAGTCATATTCATATGCATGTACGTGTCCCACTATGCCAATATCATACTTTTCTATGTGTCATCTTGTCAATATGTATGCCCTTTGTCAGCTTCTCTGCCTATAGAGTTGTATGACTTATACAAATATCGAATTTTATAGATAACATTAAATAACTCTTCTAACTGCTACCCCTTAATGTGACCTCTAGTAGAACGGTCCCCTTTACAGACTGTGAGTTTGCTAAGTAAGTTTACAGAAGGAAACTGCCCATGACCGATATTGTGAAAATGATAAATAGTGTTTTCCCAATCGCTCCTCTAGCTAAGACACTTTTTACATAATTGAGCATGCCATACAAGCTAACGCCGTGACATGGCTATTGTTTTCCATTTTGCATTTGGTGAATACAATCATACTTGAGGAGGGTGATACTCAGCGTACATACCTCTGAGTGCTAATCTCTGATCTTGGTGGTATAGTACAAATAATGTGTTTGTCGTCAGCATATAACGCATATATATTATAGCAGAGTAAGTGTCCACATCCCCAATGTGTGCATACCCATGAGATATAAACCAGACTGACATCCCTCTATATACACCCATACTAGTAAGATACCTGCCAGCACGTGGATAGCCTGCCCTCTTATGTAGTACTCTGTGGTATCCGAGATAACACAAACCCTCCTACATACCCACCATTAAGCAGCGGCGCATACCTACACACTGCCGCCAAGATACAGAGCATTGCCTCCAGAAGGAGGAGCTGCTGTAGTACTGATGCCTTTCACTCCATATAGACCTCACACAGGGCCTAATGATAAGCCGTGGAAGGACAGATGGGTGTTATTTCACACGCATGTTGTCTGTCTTATCTCATAAAGGGGGCACTGCCGACGCTTTATCATAGACAGCACTAGTGACGGTTGGGAACCACAAAGAGGATACCTTTCTGGTGTGATCATATGACTAGAGTGCTACACTACAGAAATTCTGGTGCCTGGGAAGCAGTGATGTTACCAGATGGAAGGGATCTCAGTTTCATTCATGCCTTACATAAAGTAGACATGGCGTGTAATAAGCATGATACTGCACACATGTGAGAGTTTGAGCAGTTGGTAGCGACTTGCACTGAAGCTTATCTTATATTAACAAAGAGATAGCGGACATGTTATTTTGCAGAGGAGTATTTTTATATAGAGGGATTTCTATAAACAGCATAATCATTATAGCAAGATTTCCAAACATAAAAAGTGTTAACATTATCAGTGTGATAATTTAAGTATGTTTTTCATTTTCATTTATACATAAATAACAATAAGTTGATGTATTTATTTTCTGTTATAAAATGATTCTATACAAAACTGCATGTTAAGGTTGATCGCTACTCATTGAATATGGACCACTGCGCAGGTCTCTGCGCATATAACTTATATTTATTAGATTAAGCTAATATTAACAAACTAGAAACATATATATGCTGACTAAGCCATATAAAAAAATCGGACGATTTCGAGCAAGATTGAGGATTTTATTGGACTTTACATATTTGATGTGTTTATAGGCAAAAATATTTGCTATTTTTGATATAAGTTAGAACATTGGACCTATTAATCAATAACTCATTGTCTATATATATATAGATCTCATTAGGTTCTTTGAAACAACCAAGGGTAGGAAATACAGCCATTTTACATCCCGATTTTTGCCCGTTCACCCATTTTTTTAGGCTCTAAATTTGAGGTTTAGACCATTTTTGCACCATTTTTTAACTTCAAAGGCCCAAAACCATAAAAATATGCCCGAGACCAACTATCAAAAGTCCTCTAGAATGTTAGCTATTGATCTTAGGAAATTTTTGAAAAAAAAAAAAAAAAGTTCATGGATTTTTTCAGTGATATTCTGATTTTGCTGAAGAATTATGCATTAAATTTGAATAATTGTCGTAAAACCATCACGTTTTTTCATACAAAGGTACATTTTTGGACCATGATTAAATTCTTTCCATTAAATGACATAATCTAGGATTATTTATGTGCAATACCAAATTAATGTGGGCATTGGTTCACTAAGAAAAAAAATCATGAAAATTTCCCATTTTATTGTATTTTTTGGCAAAAATAGAGAATACTTTTTTTTTCAAAAATCTGTATTAAAAAAAGTAGCCCGGGACCCCTCTATTTTTTTTACATTTTCCATTTCTTAATGATCCAAACTAATCTGAAGCAAAAAATTAGGAAATTCTATGGATGAAAAGTTAAGAGTAGCGATCAACCTTAAGTTACGGGAACAGAATATGAAGCTATCAAATAGAAGACATGTATACAAACACCCACATGAATAAAAAGACCTCTTTGAAATGCAAACAGATGGATGGGCTTAATGACGCGTAATTAATGAGTCAGTCTCGGCTTCAAATTCCACTAGGTCCTACATGATGCCGTCTAGATCAACAACACGCGCCGAGCACTGTAGCATAGCATATTTCCATAGCAATGCCCATAGACATATAGGCAGTGGGATCATTGCATGTTTGCCCATACAGCTCACACATGCTCACGTCCCACGTAGCCTCGTTCCCGTATACTGGGGAGCTGCTCAACAACAAGCATGACCCGGATGATGCCAGTACGCAGGCGTGTGGTGACGTCATGTGGCTTCCTGTTGGCTTCCCAAGTCACTAGTTGTTGGCTGGCGTTGCTTCCCATGCTGCTTGGCGCATGCCCACCCCTCCCTCATCCCCGCAGTCCATCATGCAAGGTAGCGTATCTCATGACATACCATCGGAACTCTTTTTTCTTTCATGCGACCGCATCTACTCAGTTGATCATTACAAACATGTTTGCCCGTGCTGGGATCATACTGGTCATACTGTAACCTACGGATGCTTAACCCATTATATGGACTTACGACCCATAACACTAACAGAAACCCAATACCTCCACACACTACACTCTACCCCAAACCAACACCAACCTCCCCTGGGCTTGTGCCACGTGCATCATGGAGAACCCCTTCTGATAGACCACCCACTGCTGGCCTGTCATGTTGCCGGTGTTAACCCATCCACACCCCGCCAGACATACACACCCTTCACTTGTCAAGGT
Organism: Harmothoe impar; assembly: GCA_947462335.1. Lineage (NCBI taxonomy): Eukaryota > Metazoa > Annelida > Polychaeta > Phyllodocida > Polynoidae > Harmothoe > Harmothoe impar. The sequence continues at coordinate 44,793,907 of OX381710.1, forward strand.
CTACCTGATAGTCGGTAACGCAACCCTACTATACATCTTCCTCACATAACTACCTGGCAGCATCCCCATGTATACATGCACCTCAGGAATTGGAAAGTAGCAGGGAGAAGCTGCGAGGGCGTACATGGATAAAGGGGAATGTTGGGCAAGTGTAGTGCACTGATTAAAGAGGTAGGAGGTTCGTGTGCAGAGTGACTTCCGAGACGGCCGGTCAACCTCCGGAAAAGGCAGCTGTTTGCCAAGTGCCCGGACGTCAGCCAACGCGCATGCGGCTTTAACTCAGATGGAGACGCACCGCACCGCTTGACCAATACCCCAGCGTCCCTAATGGTTATGTGGACTTATGGGCGTAGGGAAAAGCCCTGCTTAGAAGATATTGCAAACCGGATGCCTTAGAACTAGGGTAGGCGCACGGAACCCGAATACATTTTGTAACCCATCTGATATCAGACCCAGCCTTGAAAGTTGGATCACATTTTACTAAATGGATGTCTCAACCGTCGTTCTGAATGGTGTCATCAACAGAATGATGTAGTAAAGCATAACACATTCACCAAGTTTATCATTAACAAACATGCCCATCACTAATAGATTTCTTCACACATTGTCAAATTCCTGTGATGAAAAGAAATGTGAGTTGCTTGTCGATCTCTGGTTAATTTCAGTTCGAGTCAATATTGTGGTAAATGATTCCAATTTGAGAAGTATCCTGGCAGTGGGCACAGGCTACTTATTAAGCACTTATCAAGCCCTGCTCTGTAGGGGTGAATAGGCGCTTTATAATGCCTCTTGAGCTGGGCTGTGCCTATTGGGATATGGTATCCTGCTACACCCCCCTCCCACACCACTTGGAACTCCCATATTAAAAGGCCATTTAGCATAGAGCGTCAACCGGGGTTAACCCACCAGCTGCTTAATTATAACTGCATGGTATTAGTTGGACATCATTATGCCTAAAAACGGGTGTTTCTAGCTGACATATTGGCCATATTGCAGTTTTATGATGATTAATATAATACAGATAGAGCAGAACAAGATCAGAGTTACAAGGCTAGGTATTGGTAGGTCCTGCACAAACATGCCAATAAAGATTATGTTAGAGCATAAAGAATAAGGGATCCCATCATCTTAGTGAGCTACACCGTGATGACAGGCTCCCATAGATCTTAGTCAAGCCAAAGGCGAGCGGCGCAGTGTGGACAGAAGCAAGGCGCGGGGTCCTCTGTTTGCCAGCCACGGGCCCTGGTTGGCTTCCTGCCCGCGGAAACTGTCCCCGCAAATCAAGTAAACGCTCGTCAACGACAACCATATCACAACGGAAATGATGCTCTTGAAAGAAGGACACAAAGTCAACCTTACCCAAGTGGGAAAGAAAGCAAAGGTTCATGAGCAGCTTGGTCAATAATAGCTCTCCTCTTACTTTGGTTTGGTTTGGAACAGATGTAAGGAGCCCATGCACCCTCCCTATCTTACATATATATGAAGAGTTTGGATGCAAAACGACATAATTATCTCCATCCCAGAATTGAAGCATAATTATGGTGCTTTTTGTGAAGACACCCTGGGGTCAGTTATTATACTTTGGTAACAGAGTGTTTATTGAGTAGGTCCTTATGATATGAAAAATAGTAAATCTTGGAAAAATAGTTTGAGGATTATATTTCACTTTAGCTAATCTTCATTTTTCATTTATGTTCCTCTTACAGTCCACTCCCAAACAATATGATATAAAGTATCCCTATCTGTCTTATCAATATGTATTGGTAGGTCCTGCATGGTATCCCAAGAGGCACAGAACATTGAATCAGCAATGATAGCTGACATCATTGAGAGGCCAGTTATCAACGTTGATTCAGCATCCTGTGTCCACGGTGTATCCTAACTACTTTCTATTTTGATGGTCATACATAATGTTTCTAGGACCATTCTTCTTAGCAGGAGGTTAGCCCCCGGGAGGTGAGCACTTCCCAGCTAAAAAGAAAACGTTTTCCAAACGTTCCAAAACATTTAAAAAACGAAATCTTAAAACCAATCTGTATTAAATGTGTTCCTCCAAACCATACAGAAACGTCTGGAACGTTGGGAAAACGTGTTTCTTTGTTATCTGGGTAACCACTATACCAGCATAAGTTTAATTTTGTTGGCTTCTGGAAATCATGATCAATGACACACTATTAAAGCAGAAGGACCGATGTTCAAATTCACCTATATGCCATACGGCATGGGAAGACAACCGAAAACGGAATACTTCGAATAAATTAATTAATTAATAAATAAGCAGTATCGGTACCCAGTAGATACCTTGTAGACTGCTGGTGAATGCATGGTTCCCATTTTCAATACCCCCAACGATTATATACAGTCTGATGTTCCTGACAAATGGACTAATGTGTGTGAGCTACTGCAGCAAGGCTCAGAACACTTCGTTGATTATGTAAGTTGCCTGTTCTCGGAGTCCATGCTTGCCGCGCTAAGTGACCAAGGTGTACTTAAGCCTGTAATGAATGCATTCTGTAAGCACTGGAGGAGATGTGTGGGCAGGTAAGGTGAGGAGGATTAAGGGTAAGCCATGGACTAGGTGGCTTCTATCAGCAGGCAGGGAGTGCTACTCACAACAGCTGGCTGTCGTCCCTAGAGCCTTACTATACCCCCCAGTGCCAGATTCCCACGCCTAGGGTACACTATGCCATCAGCCACTCCACAGGCAGGAGTGGGGCGAGAAGTTCCAGCCCCTTAACACTATTCCTCACACCCACAACGATCCATCAATCTCCAGGTCAGGGTGACTAACTATAATACCCCTCCAGAGTGTCTCTACTGCTCCCAGTCATTAATCACTATAGCTATAGGGAGCCTTGAGACTCATAAATCTAACCATTAAGGGTTGGTTGTGGTTTTCGGATTATCGTCTATAATTCCGTATAGTGGCTTTAGGCTCAGGGATCTTCAATCATTAGAATACCTCAGAAATATTTTCAGTAATTCCATTCCGATAAATAATCATCATGAAGTGATGTGCAAGGATTGCTTTAACCATGTGTGCAAGGCTTGCTTGAACATTGTCATTTTGTATTAGAATTTAGAAGGATTCGAGAATAATTTCATATGTTCACCCATGCAACTAAATGTATAATTATATGCTTTGCCGACGATAGTGTTTTATCAGCATCCCTAGAGTCTGACCTTCATTATGCGTATTATAATAGTAATCCCACATATTTCTACTCCATTACACAAATAGCTCCATTCACCTTCGGCAATATGCACTACCAAGGTCTAGCACCCTTTGCATTGTGTCATCAGTTATGTAGGACCAGCCCAGCAGGATGCTAACATAATCCGCTCGTGCCACCGATCGGAAGGCATTTGCAATGTTGTACTAAATCTGTTAATCAATAGGTAGTCCACACCACACACACGACCAGCTTACTGCAGTAATCGCCCTAGTCATGGAGAACGGTTCCTGCCTATTTGTAGCTGGAGCAGACGACATTAGGCCGTCACTTCCCGCGCAAACCCAAATGGGCCTAACTAGAGGTTGGTGACTATATAAATGTGATTGTGCAATGAGAGCTCAATTATTATATATTATACCACACTTGGGTGGAAAGACAAAGGACATACTCTCCTATTGAGAGTATGGATAAGCGTTAGTAGCTGAATAAGTGTTGTAAGCCTTGGACAATTGTAATTATTCTCGGCTGGCGCCTTGGACAATTACCCTGTCCTTGGATTATATCACGTATACAGCTACTAACTTGTACCACATCTATCACGTATGGCGTGCTAAATGGCGAATGTATCAGATGTGAACTAATCAGCTGTGTGTGTGGTGGCATTCGCGTACATTGTTGTATTTTTAATGACGTGAGTTCCCGTACTAGAAATATGGCATAAAGTTTCACATCTTGACTCATCTAACGGGTTAATCAGGGTAATAGATGGGTGACTTCCAACATAGGAATACAGGACACAAAGTGCGTTATGTAGCTGTGTACGCTATCTAAAAACTGTATGTGTGTTGGATCAAATTATTACATTGTATAGTGGGTTGACAGCAACGCAACTGACGACAATAACTAGTATTTGAGTTTCTACTGTAACTACATCAGAGTTCTATAGATAAAGATGTTTCATTGCCTTTGGCATCTGTAGTACACAGATAATGCGATTTATAGATATATGATAGCAATGCAAAGTAGAATACTAATGCATCCACAGCTGAGAGAAATACACCTGCAGCATGTTACTTAATTAATACTATGTAGGGTAGATTCACCTGAAGTCGGACACATACGTTGAGGCGGACACCTGCTTTTGTGGTTATTTAAGCATTTTGAGCCCTTTATTTGTGAATAATAGTAAAACCAAAGTATTACTCTTTCCTAAAAGCACTAGAAGTATGTAGTAGGGTACATAAATAACCTCAAATTTTACTGTCCGTCTCAGGGTATGTGTCCGCCTCAGGGTGAATCTACCCTAGATACAACCGATCATTTACCAGGCATGAGTATCCCGGTGTGCTGTAAAGGAAATGTAACTGAAGGCTATTATTTACGAACAATTCCCTAATAGACTCCTGATAGATTCCTTGTCAGATAATTCAGCATTAAGAAGAGTTTCCCAAGGCCGGCGTTCTGAACCCAATCTGCCGCTAATCATTTAGTCATATTGTGTGGTTGTGGACCGGCTGTATTCTGTGGTGATTAGGTACACATAGGGGGGATGATGACTTTCAGGCCTGGGTCTGCTGAGACTCCGACCCAAATTACCTCTACACGAGCAACGCCTGTGTTTGTGGGCAAAAAATGTCGTCTGCTTCCCAAAGACGCCGGCTGCGTCCACACGTGACGGTGTGTACGCAACCACAACACGTGCACTGTGGGCAGGAAAAACAGCAGAACCTTCCTGGAAATAGTTTTTTTTATTGATGTTTCTTATTTTTTCCCAACTGCAGCTGGGGTCGATTACCCCAAGTATCATGTACACTTCGCCAGCAACGTTGCAACAGAGGAAGTGTGAAGTTCACAGGGCTACAGTGCGACTCAAGGTGTGCTTCAGGATAGCAGCACAATCATTTAAAGGTTCTAGCCGTGAGGAAAAAAACCGGCTCCATAGTATCTTTAAATGGTGCCTGAAGGGGTTCCTCCGCCGCATGAGAAATAGATATGGGACTAATTACTTTATGTCTAAAAGTTATAATTACATTTACAGTGCGGGCTCCTTTTTTCCTAAGCCCCCCACTGTGTCACGCATATTTGTGTAGGGGGTGTTCTCACTTTTTCTGTCACCCCACAGCTAGTAGTTAGGTCCCCGCCCGCTATTTATAACTGCTATTTATGGGCAGAACAACGTCTTGTTTTATTGCCATAATCAACGCTTCCGACTCTGGCAATGTCCTTGGGGCTGTTTTACAGCGCCATCCGCAACTGCCTTTTTCATATGACACAGAGGTAATCGATGATAATTATCTGCCACTGCCGCAACACGACTGCTCTGTAAGTACGCGTGTAACACGATTGGCGAGCACCATTGCCTCTCCCTACCTCCCCCCTCCCACCACCTGGAACCCTCCACCCTACCCAGCTACCCTACCCACGCCTCACCCTCCACCACTGGACCAGTCTCTCATCACGCCTCCATGTTCCTGCCTGTGTTCTAGTGCTCCCTACCTGCCAACTTCACTCTCCATCCCCCAAGCCCAGCCCCTTTCAGATTGTCTATACCCTTTTCTAGTTGCCCCCCTCCCCCTCTCTCACAGTACCTGTCCTGCATCCTTGGTCGCCTTTATTTCAGGCCCTGCTTGTCCGAAGACTGTATTCATGCCAGGGTCTTCATATGCCCTCGTCTTCATGCCCTCGTCTTCATGCCTGCATCTTCATCCCTGGGTCTTCATCCCTGCATGCGTCTTCATGCCCTGGTCTTTATGCCCGCGTCTTCATGCCCTCGTCTTCATACCTGTGTCTTCATGTCTGTGTCGTCATGCCTGCGTCTTCATGCCTGTGTCTTCATGTCCATGTCTCCATGCCCACGTCTTCATGCCCTCGTCTTCATGCCCTCGTCTTCATGCCTGCGTCTTCATGCCCACCTATCTGTCTGCCCATCTCAAGTCATCCCACTGCCCTTACATATCCATCCCTCCCAGTCACTGCCCTATTGCCCCCCCTCCTTTCCCTTTCCCATATTGCCTGCAGAACATGGCTCTTTGACCACTCTGCAATACTTACAAGCCTGATTGCTCACTGCAGCCCCGATCAAAAAAGGCCTGCCATCTAGCTAGGTCGAATCAAGACTTTCATTTCATTCACATAAAGGCGACTATAAACCTGGAGGACACAGCATTAAATTTAATTAAATTGTACAGAGCCACAGCCACGGCCGTTTATTGCACACTATCAATAGGACGTAGATTGTGGGCCAAACCTACAGTAGGGCATCACATTTGGACTAAACCATGGCATTTCGAGGATAAAGGCAATGTCTGTGTTGATGAATGCACGTCTATATTCTTCAATCTGCAAGAAGGAAAGTCCGATGGATTCTTCAATTTAAGTCCAACAATTTATATAAAGATCCGAGGTATGAGGTGCTGTGTAAGTACTTAGGCGTTCTGGCGTCATCACAACGCAAAATTGCTCTACCAGCTCATAAAGATTGCAAAGTCCTAGATTCTTACAACTTGAAGGTTAAACAATACCTATTCGAGTAATCTCAGTGCTTCAAGGCAAAAGATGGGAATCTGCCTTCTCATCACGAATGGTCAAACAAGAAAGAATAATTCATCCATTGGAAATAAAGGGGGACAGGAATTGGAAGGCAAACATGCATTGCCTTAACAATAACCTCTACTTAAGGTGATGACAAAAACCATGAAATTTAGATTTGACTCTTTGGGCAATGCTGATGAAATTGAAATTGGAATTGGAGAATGGAAAACATCTAGCATCTGGAGAAACTCATAAAGAGTGCGTTTCGTACACTGGGGAAAGTGGGCTAAGCATCACTACCTAAAGAGGGTATTCCACTGTCAACAAGTTGACTTAAACGCGTTTATCCGCTCCGTCGCTAATTTGTGTAATCAAAGGGTAAATGTTGATTGGTGAGCAGCAGATGAGCATCCATTGGTGGATTTGTCGACAGTGGAATACCCCTTAAAGAACTGAGGTGTATTTAGTTTTATCAGCATATACCTACAGAATATACATAGGCATAAGTATAGTATCGTCCCTATAATAGTACTGCCCATTTTATACGTTAAGACAACCGTCCACTCGGCTGTAATTGGTCAAAGTTATATAGGAAATGTATTGGTTTAATTTAAGTTCCCCATTGGATGATGGCCAGTAGGCATGTTAGTGTATCAAAATGAATATTTTACCCTCTAATGGCATAGGTCTATCTGGAACATATAAAATGGGATAACTAGCAAGAATTGGTCATGAGATCAAATTATTCCTTTGGATTCCTTATAATATTATATTGTACAATCATTTCCACCTTTACAGTAATGCCTTTACAGTATTGTTTATCCTGATGTCCTGTCCTTTCATTGCTTCAATCTAAATTGCCACCTACCTTTAGAAACTTCAGTATCTTTTTATCAGGCATATTATCCCTCTTTAAATTAGCACACAGCAGCCTACGTAGCGGTTTCCTATCTTCCCCTAATGATGTAACTGCACAAAAAGTCCCACTTCCCATTCTGATGAAATCCAAACACTAATGATTCTTTCCAAACATCACCTAAATCCTCCCACTTTTTGATCCAACACCCGCAATGTAGCTCAGAAAACAAAGGATAAATGAGGATTATCACCGAATTTCAATTCGACCTTCATTGAGCAAAGAGCCATGGAAGCTTTGACGGTGTATCTTCCTATATTTCTCCCTATCTGAATCGGTATTAGAACAGAGAAATACAGTTCTCAACTGATACATGCGTATCAGTATGTACTACAAGAACCATAGCCCTCTTCCAGCCTTGCCTGTGATGATTACACGTCTCCTATGGCCCTGACGATATAGAGCTTTGGTTGATGGAATACATCCACAGCCAGTCATAAATGCGTACCTGTAAAGTATATTCCTATGTTGATTTATCACTGTTTATCGCCGCTCATGGTACAGTCAAAGGTCAAATGGGTCCCAGGAATTCTAAGGCATAATCACTTAATTATGGGTCCCTGTGCCAATGTGTGCCAGTGGTTATCAACTAGATGTTGTCTATTAAAGATGGAATATCTAAAGCATTCGAGTGGATAAAGAAAGACACACTTAGATAAATTTAACAACCATTCGTTCCAGAGAGCACAGTGCGATATAATGTCAGACATCGCTCACACTGACTGATTGATTGCATAGCTCGAGCAGCCAAAATCCCCTCTGAGCAAGAAGAAAATATTGTCATACTTATTTTTCTTTATATAAGGTTTTTTGTTGCTTCATTATCTGGAACAAGGTTGTATGGAAAAAAGAATATCTATGGGTTAATCAGTTAATTGGATTCTCAGGAGAATAAAAGATGTAGGATTACAAAGGAACAACTGTCAGCTATTTGAAGAAGAAAACTTGTTGGTATTTCACTTGAGTAGGCTACTCCCGGTATTTTATATGATGCTTTGTTAATAGTACAGTATAGGCTGTCTCTCAAACATTTCATATTAAACACACCAAGGCATTGTTACGCAAAAAAAGAAGTTATGCCACCTCTTTTTTCATTATCATTCTTTTCCATGATACTGATCATGCATGGTATTCTTTGTTGATTAAAAACAAGATCACCGACATTTCAGGGTTATTTATGAAAGCATTATTAATCTTGGGGCTAACCTGAGGCAAGGTCGGTGTCCCTTGGATTAACATGACATTGCTTGCCATGCCCACAGCCACTCATTGTTCGTATTCAGGGAACTTTGAGCTACATTATTTCAGTGCGAGCAAGGTTCTTTTCCCAACTGATGCAGAACGTTGGCACATATTATGCCACTGCCATAGTTATGTTGGTTTGGTTGTAGCCACCTTGTAGGTAATGATAAAAGGGTAGGCTTATCTGAGAAGGCTTATCTGAGAAAGATGGTCTAAGCAACAGAAAACAATCCCAGATCTTAGCCGTAGGTTGTTTTATTATAATTAACAGTGTATGAATGGACATAGGAGAGTAAATGGTTTCATTACTGCACTGAAAACCTCAGGGTCGTCATTTTGAAAATACCAAAATTAACAACTTTAAGTTGTCAAGGTGACGACCTTAGGTCATCATTGGGACTACCTAAGGTAGTCATATCTGATCCATATAGACCAAAGTTGGGTAGTCACATGGATTGGGTAGTCAGAATGACTACCTTAAGGTTGTTGCTTTAGGTATTGTAAATTTGAAGACCTACAGTCATCAGTAATGACAAGTCTCAACACCATTGGGTAGTCATTCGGACAACCTAGGGTATATCTGGGTGGTGGATATGGAACATTCCCTGTCACGTGCTGCCCCCCCCCCCCCCAGGGTAAATTGATTGAAGTTAATTTTCAGCCATGAGATGTAGTCTTTATAAGGCCATCATTCTCACCCATACACAAGTTATTTATAACAAGTAAATCAACTATGTGAAAGGGATGCCTCTCATTAGGAGGTGAAATAATTAGAGACTATATTCATACACCATTCTCCAGAGCACTTTCCATTAGTCATTATGACAACCTAGGTCGTCATAATGACTAGGGACCTTCCTCTGGGTTTTCAGTGTGTACGAACGGACGAGTCAGTTTCCAATCCAGCCAGGGCAATAATGTATGTTGAACCGTGAAGGCCAGGAAGATTTTGAAGATATTATATTAAACCGATTGTAAAGCCTAGTATCGGAATTTATTTCTTAAGTAAGTACTAGGCATAGACTGAAATATACACTGAAATTGGATAACTGCAAAGTCAATGTCTGTATACACAAACGATCTTATCATATTATATTATCACGAATCCATCGAACAACACAATTGTCAGTAAAGCTGGTATACTACCTTTTGCTATCATTTCTATTGTTGTACCTATCAGCATGTCCTTCTAAAGAATTCACAAACTGAATGTTGTAACTTATACTGTGTACGGCACCACTTAAATCATGAATAGTATTATATCAACTTGCCATGTCTAAACAATATGTATAGAAGCTAATATGGGAAACTTTATATCTGACCCTGAGGTTTTAAATGTAAATGCAAACGCTTGGCACAAAGATCAGCAACGGTTCCCTAAAGGTTATGGTCAACTCCTAGTGATCCATCTAATATCTACCTACAAAAACACCAATATCCTCCACACAAACACAAGTGATTATCTTAGGAATAGCATCACGCATTAGGTAAAGGTCAACTTTAAAAGCAACCTAGAATTACCTTTAAGGTCAGTGATTATCACTTGAGACGAAACCCGCATCAGAATGATAATAGCATTAGTGTCACAATGAAACTAGAGACTGTGTTACAAACGTATTGCTATCCTAAAACCGAGAGCTCAGATAAAACATCTACATTATATTGCACACTTTCCAAAAATCATATATTGAATTAGAACTGTGAATAATATTAATAGATTTCCAAGGCACAAAATAAATGGTCTAATTCGGCAGTCATTGATACCATATATCTTTCCTGCCTTTGCAGTGGATGTTTATCCTGTCTTATCATTGATTAAATCTAAATTACCACCTGCCTGTAAAAACGTTGGTATCTTTATGACAGGCGCTTTTAATTTCAGCACATTAACATATGTAGCTGTGCCCTATTCCTGTCCAACAACATAATATTAGGACACAATTTGCCACCCCTATTCTAATGAAATCCAAACTCTAACGATTCTCTCGCAACATCATCTAAAGTGTCCTATTGTTTAATCCAACACCCGCAATGCAGCTCACAACAGACAGGATCAATGATGAGTATTACTAGGATTCAATTTTATCTGCATCACAAATAGCCATAGAAGCTATCTCTTCATATTTGTATCATCCCCTCAGCTGACCTAATAACAGGACCCAACCTATAAGCCGGCTCCATACTTTAAGAGAAGAATTCGGCCAATATTAAAAAAAAACAGTTTTCTCTATGATCTAATTGAGATCCCGCCGGTTAACCGTACCTTTACTTTTATAAGAAGTTGGCTAAAATATACAAAAATATGCATATATTACCAGAGAGGTTCAGCATATTGGTAGTATTTTACAGTGATACTGAGTCTAGAAATAATATAATCATAATGAGTCAGGGAGTATCTCAGAGTGATATAAATAGATACACGAATGACATATATATCATATACAAGGTTATGATAAATTGAAAATTGGTCATAATGTTTTAAAAATGAGTCTGCCACCATCTTCATTAAATGTCACTCACATGGAATAGCATTATCTGTAAAGCTCCTCATCCCTGATTCTAATATGTGTCTAAATTGTTTATCTTTCTGGTACAGTTTGATATTAAATGGGGCCCAACGACAATCACTTCAGCGTAGGCCCTGTGCTAATATGTGTCAGTGCTAATTAACTAGATGTTGTTTTTGATAGGATGCCCAAAGTATTGCAAATTATGAAAAGATTACTTAGATGAAGGAACCGCCATTCGTTTCCGACTGAGCTTTCAGTGGGGTATAATGACATTTTTCTTATGGACTGATTGATTGCACAGGTTGAGCAGCAATCAAAATCCCCTCTGAGTGAGTTGAAAATCTTGTCATATTTATTTTTCATTAAAAGCTGTTTTGTGGTCTCATTATGTCGAATAAAGTAAAAGAAGTGGACTGTGTATGGGTTAATCTGTCAATTGAATTCTCGAGAGAAAACATTTAGGAAAACAAAAGAACAACTGACAGGCATTTGAAGAAGACTGTGGTTTAAATGATTGTTGACATCTCACTTGGGTAAATACCCTAAGTAGTATTAATAAGGCTTTGTTAATGGTACAGCATAGGCTGATGAAATCATCAGCGGGTTGATCAAACCTCCAGTATAAAACACATCGAGTCATTGCATGAAAAACAACAAAACTGTTTTCCCTCCTCTTTTATCATCATCTATTTTTTCATAAATCTGATCACGCATGGTGTTCTTTGTTGATTAGAAATAAGATTGCTGACATTTTCCACTGTTATTTATGAGAGTATTATTGATTTTGGGGCTAATTTGAGGCAAGGGCCTGTGTCCCTTGGACTAACATGACATTGCCGGCCATGCTCACAGTCAGCCCTGGTCCTTAATCAGGGTTATTTAAGTCACATCGTTGCAGGGTGGGTGAAGCCCCTCTCCAAAATGTTGCAGAATATTGACACTGGTGCTGCTGCCTAGGTCATATCAAATTGGTCTGGGTATTTTATAGGTGCCCTTGAATGGACTTATAATCTCAGTGAGATTGTCTAAGTGTATAAAACATTCCCAGACATTAGTTATATTAAGAAAATAGATGTGCATATTATATATAGAACAACTATGTTCATTCGGCTGTAGATGAAAGTAATTTTTTTATTTACATTGGGGAAAAAAGGGAAGTTGGATCGTCCAAGTCAGGAAGTTTTAAGGAAATGTTATTTAATAGGTCATTGCGAGGACTCAGATTTCAGATTAGATGGCAGTAAAGGTGCACACTCTATACAGAAAAGCTTTATATTTTACTCTGAATCAATGCAATAATTTCACCTCTACTGGAATGAAAACCACTCTTAGCAAGTTTTTACATTATGCATCGGTGTACCCATGAGGGCCACCTCCAGTATCCTCTCTAGCTTCGCACATCACTCATAGAATATTATGTCTTTAGGAGATCACAAAATAAATGTCAGCCATGGAGTATCACTGGCACCCTAAGGAATATTCCTCCTCGTAGGATTTAGATGAATTTCTCCATAAATGTTACCGTCTACTCCTTGGGATCCATCAAAAGACAAAAATCCTCCTCAGTGATTATCGGTGGAATAGCACCACACATAAGATAAAGGTTAGTCTTAAACATAACTGACATTTACACTGTAATGCATCATTACACTAGCCTCTGAAACTGAATAAGTCCCACTTAAAACATGCGCACGTATGTGCTTTTACTAAGAGCTTAGTCTCTATAAGCATAACCAGCCATGATATTCGTATTCCGGGTTGCTTTACTATAGCAGTACTCCATCTCAATGGCAGAACAAAAGAAACAAAAAAAAAAGATTGTATTCTACTCATATCAAAGCTAGTATGTGAGACTTTTAAACAAACTCAATTATGTCTATCATGGATTTGACAAATCATAACCTTGAGTGATAGATACAACCATTCCTGCACCCTGATTGGTCTATACACTCATGCTCAACTTAATTTATGTACCCCAAATGAACAGATTACACAGGCAGCTCCAATCTAATCTAATGCAATCAAATACCATCTCAGTGCCACAACTCACCGTGTTGTCTGCATTACTCCTTTGATGTAGCATTCTACCTGTGACTGTACTGTTTCAACACAATGACTGGGAGCCTCTGAGCAGCGCTGTATCCCGGCCTCATGAGAAACATGCTCCATATAACAGATGGCTTATCAGGAGTACATGTGGTAAGTGGCTCCCTTTCGGCGACAAGGGTTATAAACTCACCCTGATCTGTGGGAGAGAGCTGCTCGCCCCGCTATGAGCTGCTCGCCTCGAGGGGTGAGCTAATTTAGCTGATTGCTTAGCTAAAAGGTTCTCACGGAATGAACAGTGTATAACCAGCCACCCTCCATTAGCAGTGACAGGATCAAACTCCTAGATCCTAACAGATTACTGGCAGACAAGGCCGTCCAGAAACTCTAGCCTGTCAATTCAGCTAATGGTACTGTTCTAGTTTCTAATACACTTTACTAATATTGCTGCCTATTGGAGACGAGGTTCTGTGATTATGAGTGTTAGGAGATTAGAATTGTAAAACATGTGTTCTGGAAGTCATTTGGAAATAATTAATACAGAAAGAGTAAATGATATCAGCTCTTGGCTGCCAGGTAGAAAACTGGGGCAAATTAATATCTACACTCTATGTGTGACGCCAGATAAATACGGATCACAGACTGCCGGACCGGTGTAGTAATACTATGGCATAATGATTTCTCTTCGAGCATTATTATTTACATCCATGAATGGAGTAGAGCTGGATAAGATTTTGTCCATCCTTTACAGTTATTGATTATAAGCCAGTAAATCGGTATATCCGAATCCTTGACAGAATGTTTTATTGCAAAAGCATTATGGATTGATAATTAATACCTCAGAGAAATGATGTGATACTACGTGATGATGTCTGAAGCCTGTTATATGTTATATAATTTCATCGAAGCTATGTACTAGTATTATAGTTCCATCGTCCCCTCCCCAGTGAAATCACTCAAGGAATTATGTCTGAGCGACCTGTTGATAGCTGTATTTATTTGAAGCAAGATTTGTCAGATTAAAAAGAAAATAACTTTAAAATTGAATTGACTAAAGCACACCCTGGAACTTTACCACACAACATGGGACAATTCTGTGCGTGTGTCACACGTTTCTAACAAACTGTACTTAGCACGACGGAGATTGTATTCACATCGTTAAGGAACGTGAAATATGACACTTCTAATATGTACTACACTACCATTGTGGTCTAATCTCAAAGCCCTCGGCTTTTCTGAGTTTGAGACAAGGGACCTTGCTTCTGTGCTAGCTTGTCAATGTCGCGCCGCCCACGTTCCCTCCGGTACTTTCAGTGTTGAACATTTAAATCGTAATCTCTTGGTAAATTTTCTGAGGCATTAGCTACCCTAGTCTCACTCGAACGAGAATAGCTAGAATAGCGAGTATTTATTAAATGGGAGGTTATGGGAAGTTTGCACCACTTACCTTGGTGTCATTATGGACGAGCTTGAGGGTATATCCAGAAACTATGTCCTGCTGGTTGATATGGTCCACAGCCATTCTGGCCGCGTCCAACTCAGAACGGCCATTGCCGTGTGATCCAGATAACTCAAACAAACCACCCAGATGTAATGTCTTCCTCTCATGAGCTGGGGGAGGGCCTGTCACTGGCTGATGCGCCGTCTCCTGGCGCGTCACGTTCTCTGACGTTACGTCATGTGGCTCTACGATGACGTCAGGCACCTTGGTGGCATTGGCAGTTGTTGACGCCATCGGCGACGTCATCGGTGACGTCGTGGGCTCAGTGGTTAATCTCCCCTGTTGGGCGTCATAGGGCATATCTCCCATGACGTCGTTCAGGCGTCGACTTGTTCTCTTGCGCTCAACAACTTTTTTTATACCTCCAAATATCCTAGCACCACCTTCACCGCGCTCACCGACCCACCGAGTGTTCGCCTCAAGCCCAGGGGCAGTGGTGGTAGGCTGGAGAGGGGCCATAGAAGTATTTGGCGCCTCGATAGCATCTGGATATTCTAGAGCGTTTAGGTCATCTAGGTGATGGAAAACCTCTTGGGTCTGTGTTGGACCACCTAAGGAGTCTGGATGCTGCTCCAATGCATCCATGTCTTTGTGGACCTCCAGAGTATTTGGGGTGTCTGGGGCCGAGGGTTTGTCGGAGGGGATTGAAACTTCAGATGATACCTCTGAATGAGTTGTGGTGGCCTCCCTCGTACCTCTCCCGACACTTGTCCCCACAAATGTGGAGATGGAAGTGGCAGAGGGATCGCCTATACCCTCTGTCATGGGCTGCGCTGTGCTCGGGACAGGGCTGTTATCACTTGTTAGGCGCGTCACCTCCGCCGTCACGCTCGTTAGAAATGTGAGTTCTGGGTCACCAGGTGAGCTGCTCTCACCATCGGCTGAGCCCTCCTCAGAGCTACTCCTCTTCAACTTTATCACAGACTCACTTTGGGGAACAACAGGGAGGGCAGCCTCTGCACCCACCTCACGAGATGAACTCGTGCTCCCACTTCCCTCCCAAGGTATAAAGGTGGTGGGTAGTCTAGGTGAGGCTACATTGGAGACACCCGACTCCTCCTCTCCCAGGCGCTCAAACTTCTCAGAGAGCAGCTCAGCCGCTAAAAGCTTGGCCTCTGCGGCCTTTGTTATCTCATTAGGGTTGGGAGTAGTATACTCAGTATCACCCCCATTATCCTCATTATCATCCCCATGTGGCACTGCAGTCAGACTTTCTAAATCCCCTACACGATCTATATTCTCTGATGTTGTCAATGGGCCTGGTACAGTGACTTGCGCTATGGGCGGTGCTATAGACACAATAGGCTTAGTCCGGCCTTGTACCAGGCTATACCCTACTGATGGGGTGATGGTATTAGGATCGGATGGCTGTGTTTTGTGTGTCAAGTGAATCTCTACATCATCAGAGGGAATATTGGAGGTTGCCCTCAACACCTGTGATAGGGTTATTGGGGTGGGCTGGTGCACTGACTGTTGGGGGAGCTCTGAAGTAGCACCAGCAGCTGTAGCAGCATCAGTAGACCTATCACTAGTGGTGAGAAGGGTATCAGTATTGGTATCTACTGTGGTAGTGGTACTAGTGGTAGTGGTGAGGTCATGGGGCTGCTGTGTGCTTACCCAGCCCAGGAGACGCACACCATCACCCCTGGAGGCGGCTTGCTCAGGTGTGCTCGTGCTGGAGGAGTAGTGGTAGTAGTAATAGTACCAGGATCCAGGTGTAGTAGGCGACCCCCCTAGGCGTGGGTTATTATGCACGGGCTCAGGGACCCCTTTCTGATGACTGGGCGTGGCCTCCTGTCGGAGTATCATACCTGTGAGGATGGAGAGGGCCAGGAGGTACCGCACGGGCACCCCCATCACTGCCGACACCCTCCGTGCACCGGTACCAGGCGCACGCCCCCAGTCCTCCCGTGCCCAGGCCTGTACCACCGGAGCCCAAGCCAAATCCCTCGTGCTGAATGTGCTGTTGAAGGTGGTATAGGTGGTTCCCAACTGAGAGCCCACAGAAGTCTCCACGGTCAGCTCTGAAGTAATATTTCTCAAAGATGTACATGTATGAGTATAATTTCCTCAGGCTGTCATCGCATGTTGATAAGCAACAGTCCACGTAATGGAGTGATTACATTACGGAAATTGAAGATGCACATAGGATAATCCGTGGGTAGGGAAGCCCTATATAATAATGTCAATATAAAAGCGTAGAGCTTACATAAAAATCCTGTCCATGGCAATCAGAAATAATACCTACCACACCTCCTCTTCTCACAGGCTAGATATGAATATGCTTCATCGTAAGACACAGAGGGGTGCTTTGATATCAATACCTTGGCCTTACATCCTGGCGTCTGGGTCCGTACAGGACTAGTAATCTGTTTGTACCATTAGAGCCTATAGACACTAAGCTGGTATGATAGCACAGCTGATCCATCCATATAACATCTAAGGGGCCTTAGTGCAGGTATCCTAGACCACCATGTGGACCCACACACACATGCCTAATCTTGCAGAGGCGCCAAATACAGAGGATTTAGTTATCCACTGGAAACTTACCCCCTCACAGACCGGATCTCCCCGCTGTATCTACCTTAAGAAATAGCTTACTCCAGTCCTGTAGGTTTGTTAGTAGGTGCTGGAGGCCACCTTTGGCGGCCGGTGGGTAGGTACCAGGATGGCCTGGAATCGTGGAAGCGACGCGGACGTCGACGCGGACGCGGGCGCGCCGTGGAGGAGGTGATAGTGGCGATGTATGATGAGAGATCAACCTCCTGGGTGTATTCCAGTCTCCAAGCGGGCACTGGGTACCAACACACGGCAGCCTGGAGTGGTTGGATCCTCTAGTTACAACTTCCTCCAGGCGGGCTGATCCCCCAGCCTCATGTGGAGGGGAGTTACTGGAGGAGTAGCTATAACACAGTGGTACCTGGCGTGGAAGTAGACTCGATCCTCCCCCCTCCCCCGTCTGTGTTTCCATCTCACACTCCTGGAGGGGGCAGGGTTATATAGTGCGTTTTGATCCCTTATACAACTATCTTCTCATATCTGCTCCACTTTCTCTTTTAATCTCCAGGCCCTGTTATCTATGTTAACGAGTCCTCTGTGCGTCCTATCAGTCTCCACTGCCCGCCTCCTCTAATGTCTCCTACTGCTATGTCCTGTCCTCAGATTTGGCCTCTGCTGCACTGGCCACTGAGGATGTGTCAGAGGCAAGAGCTACTCAGAGCAGCTCGCCGGCCCCAGCTCATGCTCCGCCGAGGGGGGCGGCAGCAGACAGCAGGCGGCGGTGGCGGCACCTACCACCGATGACCTTACCATTAAGAGCTTACGTGGCCGAGCGGACTAGTTAATCCAGACCGACCTGGGTGCAGCAGTAGCTCCTCCTGCTCCTACCCAGGCGTTCGGCGACAGCCAACAGTGGGCGCTGGAGCCGCGACCATCACCGCTGTGAGCAGAGATAATAGTAGAAGTGGTAGTAACAGTAGTAGTCGTCGTCGTAGACGTGGTCAGCTGTGAATCTCCACTGTCCTCAGTACTGTCGGTGATGGTGCTATTCATGGTAACACAATCCGCTCCCCTTGATGACCTCCCACTCCTACTGCCACTCCTCCAGGGCGTGGTCATCAGTCGTCTATATCAGCTGCTGTATTACTACGGCTACTACTACCACCACCACCACCAGGTAGCAATGTAGCAGTCCAGGTGATCAGCATTCTATTTATATAAGTATATATAGGAGAATGTCTGCCATGAGCAGCTCAATGTATTAGATATATAAATCAGGAGTTGCTCCTATTGAGCTACTCAATCAGCTGACCGCCAGACATGAGTGTTACTGTTAGTGTGGGTTATGTCGTGGGGAGCCAGACCAAGAACTGCTCCCTCCCATTCTGGCTCTCCTTCTCCTCCACTCTCTCTGAGCGCGGCATGGTCCATGGGGTGGCGCGGGGAGGAGGGGCGTGGGGTGGGTGAGTGGGCGGTGTGTACGAAGCCTTGTTCTCACAGCATTAGGCGACTGTAAATGAATGCCTCCAATGCCTGTAGTAGTAGTAGTACCCCTTACTGCCTTCTGTTACTCCTACTCCTGCTGCCGCTCCTTGTCCTACATCTGATGCAGTAGGCTTCTCCTCCTGTACACGCCCCGAGAGGAACATGCAGCCTTAAAAGCAGCCACACTAAAAGCTATGGAGGCGCAGCAAGAATGCACACACCAGCTATAGGACGGTTGTTGGGGGTAGTGGGGGAAGTTGTGTTGGGTGGGCTGGGATGAAGGGGTGGAACTGGCTTAGCAGGCTAGACTCAGTGGTGGCATGAGTTGCAGTCAGCCCGCAGAGCTATGCTCCAGGCGGATTCAAGCAATCAATAAGACGGCTAACCTGGAGGGGTCCAACATACACCATGGAGTTAAGGGGGCCGGGCAATCACAGCGGTGTAGTGTATAGGACGTTACATGATGTGGGTAAATCACTGTTGCACAAATATAAAGAGCTCAGCGAGGAAAGGACATGCTTACATCATTAATCTCGATGTCCAGAACACACTTTACCATACGATAGAAATAGGAAGAAGCCATCAATGAAGCAAGTTGATCGGTAATAGGTGCAAATCAGCTGTAACAAATATACGTAGGGTATTCTGACTATGACGTATGTTTAGCTACACAGATATGTGATATCAATACAAATCAGCTCTCGAGGGGACGTATGAACAAGTTAATGCATGTTTTGCCTTCATAATTTGAACTGATCAAGACCACTTGGGGAAAGGTCTAGCTTTTCTTCTTATCCGAGAAGTGTGTGTCCGACATATGTCTACATGACCCCTTAATCATCATGGCATAGCCAAGATTCAGGATACGGACTGTCTAAATGTTTCCGTTACATGCAAACCCTTATCCCAGAACATGTCATTAGTGGGAATGGTGGGGGTTTATTAGTGCGGCCTTCATCCTGATAAGAAACTAGGGGAATGCTAAGTGTTATACACTCCGATGCTATCAGGGGAGATCTCACCTAGGGGAGTGTAATCCACAGGTTCTGTGACTTGACATGCAACTCAAGATGAACGGCATATTAGTCCCGATTTCTACATTCTAATTCTATTTCTTAGTTAAATCGTTATACCAAAAGAAGTTTTAAGATAAGTTATTCATTGAACGACATACTTATCAGTCCCGAATTTCTAATTCTTTTTTCAATGAAATCATTATACATATGTACCAAAAGAAGTTTAAAGATAAGTTATTCACAAAAAGTGCTAGCTAAGCGATAATAACATGATAAGTAAGAGACACGTAGGTCTAATGCTACAATCCCCCACCTTTGATATAGTCAGCATCTGTCAGCTATTTCAAAATAGTCTACAGTAATCATCACAACAACCCTCCATGGATAGTGACATTTTAATCCGTAACAATATCACATGAATGAGAGAGAGACAGAGAGACAGAGAGACAGACAGAGAGAGGGGGGAGAGATACACACACACAAGGGGAAACAAAGAGAGACAGAGATGGACAGAGACAGACAGAAATAGAGGCGTGATAAGCATGTTATGACCACCGTCAGTGTTTGGTTCATCCTGATTGAGTGTCAGGATGTCTGGGGCAACGCGCCATGTTCTCTCATATCTAAGAAGCTTGTATGATTACAGACCATACCAAAGGCCTATACCTTTTTGGTGTCAGCCACGCCATGTTTCTGTCGGGTGTACTCATTATCAACTGCCCTAACATGGTCCCTCCAGTCAGCCCTTCTCGCCATCAGAGAGCAGCAAAGGCTATAGAGTCTGACATGAGTCATCAAGAAAGGTTAGACTGAGGTGGCCATGGACAGAGGACAGGTTGTCCGGTGGCGTCCGCATAGACATTGAATTACCTAACCCCTCCCCGTGTATCCTGCCGCCCCATGTCATTGTACATGTACATCCATGTAGCGTGTAACTTATGATAATGATAATAATCTGAGATCATCTTTGTCATGAAACTGACGAGACAACGGTGCTACGCTAAGCGGGTGTCTGTAAGTTTCTGATTAGAATACCGGTAATGCCCGGTATGGTCATCACAGAGTCATCCCAGGCTAGCTTAGTACGCATGAGGATAGAACCAAAAGGATGATATCAGAGGTGGTTTATACCTAGAAGAAGGCTCTCCTTAGCTGGTTCATTGCAGACTGCCGACATCCTTAAAGCTGGGCCGTCAGGGAATAAGTTCAGCATTTTCCATACATTGACTAAAATAATGGTTCCACCAGAGGGCAGCAGTGTTTGGACCATGAGCATTGTCCAGCTACAACATATTCATCCTATCTTGTGCCTGTAAGGGCTGAGCTCCCAGCCCTTAAGAGCCCTCTTGTGAATCAAAGCTGAATTATATCCAAAAGTGCTTTTGGCTTCACTTCAACCATGACGGTCAAGCTTTAAGACCTAGAATATATTTTGATCATATCTTTGTTCTGCAAAATAACACATTCAACACATCAGAAAAAAAAGTTCTCGTGACTCGTGGGAAAACGATTTACGCAACATGGAATATTCCCTACATATTCTATTTCCCCTCGTGGGAGTTTCTATGAATGAAGTATCAAACCCAAGGGTCAGTGAGGTAAAAGACTTGAGTCATATTCTGACACTGTACATGCAGGACTCTGGTCATGCCACTAGCCCCCCCCCCCCCCCACAGCAGACCCAGACACCTTCCTCCCACCTCCCAGTCGGCCACAGAACTGCTGAATGATGTATGTATTGCATCACCCGAGACAAATGGATACCGACAAGTGAGGCACATCGGCCGAGGCGGACGCTGGCCTCTTTCACAGGCCGTCTCCGCTGCAGTTTGTCCGAGCTGAAAAGAACTCACTCCCTATTCATGATATACATGATACTTGGTGTTTGTGGCAGCACCTCTGGCAAATGGATGAAAGAAGCATTAGGACGCTTTTTTTGGCCTTTCAAGGACAATGAGGAGTTTTGGAACTTGGATATCAAAACAGATTTATTACCGGCATGCAGATTAGGCCTTCTAGGGATGTCATTGACATCCAATTTATGTCGATAACGATTATTGACATATAGTTGTCAATACATTGATGTATTGCAATATAATATTTGAACTATTAAGTACATCTAAAACACTGTTTATTGCCCTGACAGTGGCTTAGCTCTCCGGCATGGAGAAAGTGGGGGCAAAGGGGCCTGGGCCCCTGATCAGATCTAAAGGAGGCTCAAATACTACTTCTCCATAAAATTCCAATATAAACAGGTATATGATACAACATGCATAAAAGCCAATACTTAAAGTTGGTTTGAATGCCCCCCCCCCCCTGGGCCCTCCCCTCCATGAAGATTAATTGCTTCCTGTGATTAATAAGATGAGAAAAATAACCAAACAATGGCTGATGGTATTTGAACACCAGTTCTATTATTTTCACCGAAACAATTCACATTATAATCACTGTCATTGTACACAAAACTCCCAGTCTTAAATACTGTGAGGTAGGAATCTGACCTAAGGCTGGTCAAAGGATAACTGGTCCAACTGTAAGCTCAAATGTCCATTAACCCCCCTCCCTCCTTACTGAAAATAGTGGAGAACACCCCCTCTGAGGGTGCACTGGATGCTGGCACATTTAGGTAGCATAGTGCATACCTTGTTTTCTCTACTGGCAGAGAACAATTTCTCATAAGACATATTGACATAATTACATTGACATATCAAAATTGTCAATATGATATATTGACATATTGACATACTACCGATATTTCAATATAGCGAATGCCAATGACATCCCTACTTTACATTGATTTTCTCCTAGCAACAGACTGGAAGTGCCCAGACCTTAGTTTTCCATAAAAAGGGAAACTGGCTGGATACAATGGAGTAGAAATGATTTTATCACGGTTGTGTAAAGAACGAGGGATGATCATATCTGACAGTGGTTGTCAAATTGTCAGGTGGTTGCGAACAACAAAACATTACATTTTAAATTGTAACAATGCCGCAATCTTATCACGATGAAGGCCAGACTAATAAATGTCACATACTAAATTAATCCAACTGGACCTGCTCTGGTTCTGTGTTATATCCATTCAGCAGTAACGAAATTTACTAGCATCACGTTACTAGATATGCCTTAGCACAAATGCTGATGGCTTTCATGTTTTACTAGTGTTTCTTTTGATTATAACTCTGGATTGTATTACTTGTGACATTTTAGCAAAGATAAATATGTCTAAGAACTGATGTCATGGTATGATGGTCATCCAAGCGAGAATAGATTATAGAGGGGTCAGAGTTTAAATGAACGTGTTATGGATTTATCCAAAAAGAATTATTACCTTAACTATAGGATTCTATGCACACATAATTATAATGGACATCAGTGGGTACCAGTGTACTTACATATTTACCAAATAGTCTGATAGTGTATGACTATAATTATGTCATTTGGGCACAGTATTTCATAATTATAGGGTTATGAATTAAGCATAGAGAGTGAAAATTCTACAATACCGATTTTATTGTGTACCCATCCACATTTCCCACTCAGCGCTGCATTAACACCCATGCACATTTGATTAGGTAAAGATTGGTATTTTGACAGATTGAGTTCGACGATTGTGTTGAATCATTAGTTGTATTCCTCCAAGACTGATTTAGACTTAAACCCATGACCTTTCTGTTATAGCTTTTACAATCATTATTTTGACGCATACATGGGTTAATCCCATTGTGATATCTTCACAGAGATAGCCGAATCGGTATTAATATAAAACCATACCATGATCTGGTATCTGATATAAAACCATACCATGATCTGCTGAACGATGGGTTCTGTTCAGCAGCAACATAGCCTGAGGCACAGTGCTGTCACCTGGTGCTAGAAATATGAACTAAGAAGTTGCCTACAAATCGTCACACCTCCTTCACACTTCTCGACGCGACATTCGGAATACAAATACAAATTCGGAGGACAAACGTCTTTGCCCCCCCCCCTACTCTTTATATTACAGGGGTGAGAATACCTTGAGCAGTAGGAAGGGTGCATTACTTGTGTGTGAATGCTGCGCATACAGTGTCAGTGGATGTACAATGTCTGATTGTGTGGAAGTACGTGTTGTATGTCATCATTCCTCGCCTGTAAAGGTTGTCCTAACCTGTGTATATGTGTCCTATCATCATCATCATCATCATCATCAAGGAGGCCAAGTTCGTTTTGTACCCCTCCCCCTTTCACGTTACCATATTCGGATGTTTTAGATGCTGGTGTGATATGTGCTGCCACCTAGCAGCTCCCTACGAAGCACAATGCATTGACTCCCACCGGTTGGGTTTATCATGCAGACAACTGGTGTCGCTGGCAAACAAGTAGTTTTACCACTGATACTTCTCGCGTACCTTGGTAATAATAGGGTCACTTCCATCTCACTATACAAATTACAATACTACTTACTAGATACTGTAACTTAGGGTCACTCCCATCTCACTATACTACTTACTGGACTCTGTAACATAGGGTCACTCCCATCTCACTATACTACTTACTAGACAATATAACATAGGGTCACTCCCATCTCACTATACTACTTACTGGAGACTGTAACATAGGGTCACTCCCATCTCACTATACTACTTACTGGACACTGTAACATAGGGTCACTCCCATTTCACTATATTACTTACTGGACACTGTAACATAAGGTCACTCCCAATTCACTATACTACCTACTGGACACTGTAACATAGGGTCACTCCCATCTCACTATACTACTTACTGGACTCTGTAACATAGGGTCACTCCCATCTCACCTAATGATGCCTGGAAATATTTAGTGGGTAATATTTCATACTTGCTCGACTTTACATGTCCAATCAAGACATTTGTTTGTAAAAAGAAAAAGGAAGAATGGATTGACAATAAACTGCTACAGATAATTACAGACAAAAATACTGCCATGGCTAAGTCTAAACGGACACAAAATGTTGATGACATCCGGATCTCTGATTTCCAGAAAGCCAGGTGTAGGCACCTATGCAGAGTAGCCAAAAACGAGTACTATAATAGAGAGCTGGAACAAAATAAAAACAACCCTAAGGCATATTGGGCTTCAATAAATAAACTACTGAACCCCAAGATAATTAATCCTCACTTTTGCTTAGTAAACCAGGAGACACGAGAAGACATCCCATCAGATAACACGGCAGATTTCATAAACCAGTATTTTGCTACCATTGGGAACAGACTGGCTGAACATATGGATACACCCTGGACTGCACCGGCCCAACAAATAGAACTGAACTTTTATTTCAAACCCGCAACTCTGGCAGACATCATTCCTTTATTAAAGAAAATTAAAGTTAATAAGTCCTCTGGAGTTGAGAATGTCAGTTCCAAGGTACTAAAAGATGCCCTGCTAGCTGTGCCTGAACATTTCCTGTTTATTGTCAACCTGGTACTCAAGAATGCTATATTTCCTGATGCCTGGAAGGCTGCACTGGTAGCACCGCTACCCAAAGGGGGGGGACACCTCAGATGTTAATAACCTCAGACCTATATCCACCCTTCCCTTACCAGCTAAACTTACTGAAAAGATAATACACAAGCAAACTTTAGACTACCTTAATAATAAAGACTTACTATCAGAAAATCAAGATGGTTTCAGACCGGGAAGGTGCACAATCAATAGTCTCGAGAAATTCACGAATAAAATATATACTAAATTCAATAATGATCTCTGTACAACAGCTACTTTTCTGGACTTTAAAAAAGCTTTTGATACCTTAAATCATGACATACTCCTCAAAAAACTAGCCACCTTAGGATTCAATGTAAATGCCGTAAACTTATTCAAAAATTATCTAGCAAACAGAACCCAATGTACAAAAGCCAATAACAAAATCTCTGCCCCCCATCCCATTTCATGTGGTGTCCCCCAGGGCTCGGTCCTCGGTCCATTACTGTTTTTGATATATATTAATGACTTTGGACAATGCCTAGAAAAACTGGAGGTCCAGCATTATGCCGATGATACTGTTATTTTCCTTTCCCATGACCCTAAATCCAATACTAGCACTAGAATAATAAATTCTGACCTTGAAAACGTTAGAAAATGGTGTATAAGTAATAAGCTTTCTCTGAATGCCAAAAAAACTAAATGTGTAACTTTTGGAACAAGAGCTATTTTAAAAAGGCTTAAGAAACCAAAATTAGTCATCGGCAATGACAATGTAGATAATGCTCCCTCTTATAACTACTTGGGTGTAACATTGGACAGTAAATTAACACTAAAGAAACAGGTTGGGATTACCAGAAGGAATGGTGAGCACAAATTGTATATTTTCAGAAGAACCAAAATGAATTACACTGAAAAGGCAAGGTTGGATGTTGTAAAAACCATGTTTCTACCAATCTTGGATTATGGCAACCTCATATACAGTGTAGCTCCTACCACTAACCTAGACAGCAAACTACAGCCATTGGTTAACAATACCCTCCACACTGTGTACTGGAACAAAGGGACAAAAAACCATGAAAAACTACACAAACTTGCTAAGCTAAACCTCATGAAAGATAGAAGAGAGAAACAACTGCTAATCCACAGTTTTAGAGCCTCCTTAATGGATAACAGAATTGATAAAAGGCCAATAAGGACAAGAGCACATGATGAGCGCCTCATTAAGACACAACGCGCTGTGAACCCTGCCTACGGAAAAAGTCTTCTATTCAGAACTGCCACAACATGGAACCGCTTAAACGTCACAATAAGAAGATATAAAAATGAAACTGAATTCAAGGCATGGCTGAAGAAAGAATATGATAAAAAGATAGCATTGCTTCCAGACCTATGACCAGTCTCTCCCGACACCCTACACTGCCCACTCTGGGTGGGGTGGGCGAGTAAATCCACACACACACACAAATTCCCCTATGAAGTATTGAAGTAATTGTGTTTCCTATGGCTATGAATAACATCTATGGCTCTTGCATAAATGGTCAATGGGTGACACTAATGTGTCCCCCGTTGACCCTTATTTTATGTTATATGTTGTATTGTCCTGTATTTGTCCCCCTACTTTCTAATACTCTCTTTTTCTCTATTTTCTACTACTATCCATCTTCCTATTCTTCATTCCCCTCCTATAAACAATATATTCTATCGTAATAATGTTTAATTTTATTACATAAAAGGGACATCGTCCCTAAGAGGCCCTATAGTCATATGAATATAGCAGCTGCCTCCATGTAATGTTGATATGATAATTCTCCAAATGACCTTATTTCAGATATTTTAAGGCTAATGGAGGTAGTAGGACTTAGCTTCTTAAGCTTAGCCCTACATCCTATTTACAGTGCAAAAGCCACTGTATAAAATTCCGCTTAACGGGTCCTTGTTATACATGAAATGCTGTGGTATACAAAAACACATTCTATAAGGATATGTATCACCTCAGGGTAAAAATAAATGAAATAACAAACAACAAACAAACTCACTATACTACTTACTGGAGACTGTAACATAGGGTCACTCCCATCTCACTATACTACGTACTGGACACTGTAACATAGGGTCACTCCCATCTCACTATACTACTTACTGGAGACTGTAACATAGGGTCACTCCCATCTCACTATACTACTTACTGGAGACTGTAACATAGGGTCACTCCCATCTCACTATACTACGTACTGGACACTGTAACATAGGGTCACTCCCATCTCACTATACTACATGTACTTACTGGACTCTGTAACATAAGGTCACTCCCATCTCACTATACTACTTACTGGAGACTGTAACATAGGGTCACTCCCATCTCACTATACTACTTACTGGAGACTGTAACATAGGGTCACTCCCATCTCACTATACTACGTACTGGACACTGTAACATAGGGTCACTCCCATCTCACTATACTACTTACTGGACACTGTAACATAGGGTCACTCCCGTCTCACTATACTACTTACTGGAGACTGTAACATAGGGTCACCCCCATCTCATTATACTACTTACTGGACTCTGTAACATAGGGTCACTCCCATATCACTATACTACTTACTGGACTCTGTAACATAGGGTCACTCCCATATCACTATACTACTTACTGGACTCTGTAACATAGTGTCACTCCCATCTCACTATACCACTTACTGGACTCTATAACATAGTGTCACTCCCATCTCACTATACCACTTACTGGACTCTGTAAAATAGGGTCACTCCCATCTCACTATACCACCTACTGGACACTGTAACATAGGATCACTCCCATCTCACTATACTACTTACTGGACTCTGTAACATAGGGTCACTCCCATCTCACTATACCACCTACTGGACTCTATAACATAGGGTCACTCCCATCTCACTATACCACTTACTGGACTCTATAACATAGGGTCACTCCCATCTCACTATACCACTTACTGGACTCTATAACATAGGGTCACTCCCATCTCACTATACCACTTACTGGACTCTATAACATAGGGTCACTCCCATCTCATTATTCTAATTACTGGACACTTTAACATAGATAGGTCACTCCCATCTGACTATACTACTTACTAGACAATATTGTAACAATATTACATAGGGTCACTCCCATATCACTATACTACCGTAAAACCTTGCGTATAAGCTGCGGCTAGAAAAACGACGTTGACATATAACGTTATAAAATGGTGTATAACGTTATTTGTTTACTGGGATGGGGTCGGCCCAAAGTTGGGGTGCGGTTTATACGTGAGTTAGGCTTATACACGGTACTTACTGGACACTGCTGCCACCTAGTGGCACACAGCAGATCTAAATGGTAGGACAACCTTCTACTGAGCCTCTTTGTACAGTTTACTTTGGCCACTTCTCACAGTATATTACTATTTCTTTATCAATTAATGTATGGTGTTTGCATGCATGGCATCTGAATATTATCTTGAATGCATCTACCAATTCAGATTTTTGAATTTCCTATCATAAAACTGAAATAAATAGGAATTATAGAATTAAATTCTGCTTGGAGAGTTACCAAACATCTGTGTGGAGAGGGAAGGTACAGTCACTGAGCCGTGACTGAGCAGAGCTTGTCTGGTAGCTACTTCACACATGTGCAGCCCTTATCTCTCCCAGCTCGGCCATAATCTCCACTATCTAGCCCAAGATAGCACTGATAAGATGCCCATAGACAATAAAAATCTCATGAAATCTCGCTCCTATGATGTGAATTGGAATGAGAGCTTGTGTCCTACCAAAATGGCTGCCCTCACAGAAGGCCCCACTAGAGGAGCATGTTATTTTATGAAGGCAGTGTAATAATAAAATATTACAAATACATGCAATGGTCTGTATTTTATATTTCTCTTTGCAGTTCAACAATTAAGCAAGTAGAAACAGTTGTTTTGTATTTATATAAAATAGGTTTATTTCAAATGTACATAAGAAATACATATGATGTCACATACGCATGCGATATGAGATAAGGATATAAATTATAATAATGCTCAATTGCTATCTCCTTTTTCCGCCCCCCCCCCCAACACACTCGAAATTCGTCTATGAAGCAAGTAGCACTTTTCAAAATAACTTCATATTTCATGGTACTTGATAACTAGGAATGTGATTCTATTCGAATTAAATGTTCCTTTTATAGACAGGATAGGAATGTTAGCATTCTATTTCACTGATAAAACATATTATCTGCTTTTTATGATAAACAATTAAAATTAAACATTATCATAACACATCTTTTTCTCAACAAATCTCTACACTGTCACGCTATATCATCGCGATTAACTTTCTCACAAATACAGTTGTAACTACCTCTACACATTTTCAAAGGATAAAATTCCGTTTATGATAATATACTGTATTATACAACTTAATATTTACAATGGAAAAAGGAGATATGACCTAGACCGTTGATAGTCTATTTAGGTGAAAGATGGCAATCACGTTAGCATATTTCTGTTCAATACTAATTTTCACCACTTTTTAACTAGATGTTCTGGGCACATTTCCGTTTATACATGGACCCGTCCTATTCAAAGAATACAATTGAACCTGGCATAGGTAGGTGATAAGTATAGGCACAATGCGAGGGTCCCCTGTAACTTGATTTAGAAGCCATTCTCTGGTGTTGAATCGACTCTCTGCGAAATGAGTTTCTATGGTACATGTACATATGATACATATTTCCGCATATAAATTGTAATTTTCAGAAGAAGGGTCCTCAAGCATAGCTGTGTGGCGTCCGGATACCACTGGGGTTAGGGGTGGCCCGGCCAGACATGAGGTTCTCATAGGGAGAGAGTATCTTCTTCTCTCCATACTTGATCTCGTACTCGGTCTCCTTAATCCTGGAATGGATCACTAGTGCCGCTGTCATCTGAAAGTCAAAGGGGAGAAGGTGGGTTTAATTCAAGGCCGTGACTATTGATAGTTATAACTATCGATAACAGAATAGAATGTCATATTGACTGCTTGAACTGTCAATAGCGGGAATAGTTTCCACTATTGACAGTTTAGACTGCCAATAGCGTTTTTTTGTTAACTTGATGATAATTGTATTCTCAGACATGAATGAGTTTAATATATAAGAAGCTATGTAGAAGGGTGTAGATTATAATTGTTTATCTTATGAATACAATATAATAGATGTCAGTACATGTAATAGTACTTACGTTCATTAGAGCTCTGATAAGCCAGAATAAGAAGGTGAACACAAGGAATGGTAGTCGCTGTAATGAAAGATTAACCGTATTAGTAATCTGTCGATGTCCTGATGATCCTTTATCATGAAGGGAATCTTATTTTACATTGCAACATACAATATGTACATTTGTATACAGAAATATTTCACTTCGAATAACTAATGGGCGTTGGTTTGGAACTAAACAGCATGATTGCCAATAGTAAATGAAAACTGAACATATAATATCATTAAATGATAAGCCTCTTAGGGGAGCACATTGCCGTAATGCACTGTGCCCTTTTGTCACCATGGTGCATGGATGCAACCCTGGCGAATAACACCCCGAAGGGTCAGCATGATGCACCAACGACAGCTGTACTGGTGCATCATGACGACATATCTACACGACTCTTTGAGGCATCATGCGGCATATAAGGCTTAATCATGAGTCATATCCCCCAGTATACTTACAAAGGTGTTGGGTCCATACCACGAGTACTTATAGCAGGAGGTGCCCAGCTCTACCAGAATGTAGATGACGACCAGGATCAGGTAGCCCTTGGTCAGTCCGTACTCATAGTAGGTGGGGAAGACGGCCACAGCGAACATCATCAGTACTGAGTAGCCGACCACCACCACGTGGCACACCAACATGACAATATTACACGCCAGCCAACCTGAAGGGGACAGAAACACAAGTTAGTCATAAACTTTGTGATAAGCCAGACACACTGAAATTGAATATTAATATCACCCTGTGCTCGGGAATATTCATTAAATCATAATGAAAAGGGTGGCATACAGGTGGCTTTGCAAATGTATGCGTTTCTCCAATTTAACCCACGGTGGGCGGCTGAAACAAAGGCTTCACACGTTGGGTATATCGCATACCCGAGGGTTAAATCAGATAGACAACACCTGTAGCTTGGTATGCCCTATAACCACTGCCCACTGGTCAGCGACTCGGTGTATAACACCTCGTCTTGACCTTGTGGGGCAGTGGTTATGAGGCATACCAAGCTACAGGTGTAGTCTATCTAACACATATACCACAACCTATCTCTCTATGTTTTTAATAGAGAATAATAACAAATAATGCAATCTTTTTTTAGGAAGGTGCATGCGTGGGAAGCAGTTGCTACCTTGAATCAATGTCAAAATCTATGATATCCAAACTAATATTCAGTTCACTTACTTCAATATCGAGAGACTTCGATTTTTAGTATGCTTTGTTAAGCCATGACGGAGAACATTGTACGATACATTGATTATTAAACTCATATTTTTCATTTACATAAGGATTATTATACTAATAATAATTATATGTGACATGATCTGGGGAAAGGGACCTTATCCCCCCCCCCCTTCCCGTGCAATAAGGTCCCTTTTTGCAGAGCACGTCACATATGATGTAAATAATTTATTGACATAGACGCTATTGTCTCACATACCTTCCCAGACGTGACTTCTCCATGCTGCCTGGAAACCACCCTGGATCTCTAGAGAGTGGTCCGCCTGAGCCGCGATATCAATGATCTCTAGTATACCCGCCACAGCTGCTGAACCCTGTTAGAAAATGAGGACAAACACACATTGAGGCTCAGTTAGCAAAAGTACATTTTAGTCTACAGTCAAGGTATTGGATCGTGCCCGCTACAGCATAACATGTCGTTTTGCATATTATATATTACATTGTATGTAGTATGTTATTCTGGGGATTAAAAAAAGCCTTGTCGCTGCTACGGACATGGCAAAGGGTCTACACCGACATGCAATGTATATGTACTAGGAAAAGTAACCGTTTTGCTATTTACTCTTCAATTAATTGTATTAGAACATAGTATAAAAGTGCAACTCATTTCTAAACATGTTTTGAATATCGTTCAGATTTTGCAATGTTTTGTTTTTGTTGTAGTTAAACTAGACCTCTTACGATAAAGATTTTAACACATTTTGCATATACATTGCCTGTTTAATCTAACCCCTTTCCAGTGCCCTTATCATGTGTCAGATCAGCCGGATAAGGGGTACACTTGTTTGTGTGACGTATATAGTCATAGATGCTACTCTCAAGAATACATGATTACCATGGCTATTTAATATGTTCACACATAAAACTTACTAAATGGTGGTATCTACAGATTTTGATGCAATTCAAGTCTTTTTTCGAAGCTGGTCGCTGGATTGTATACTTTAATATGCTTGAGTTAATGCGGAAGAGTATCCCTTGGTTATACTGCCATTACTGGTAATACACGTTTTAGGGTCCATCGATGATAGCATACTCCTCATGACATGTTTTTATAGAACTACATTTTCTATAGTAATAGTATTCCTACAATAATCTGTCATGTTTCCTGGTAGGCCGACGCTTATTAGTCACAGGGAGATTCCAATACTAGTAAGTAACACCAGTGCCGATTATATATATTCGTGACACTCGACAGTGACTTACTATAATTGTTATGTGTTCTACACTGCAGTGCTACAACTTTAATACAAGTGGGCACTATAGGTCACCATTATATTCACCTCCATATATACTATACATATGCTACATCGATAACGTAACTAAAACATGCTATCGTGATATAGAGGTTGGTGATGGTGAACCAGCTACACATCCAGTATCAATCAGAATACACATTGGACAGGTAAACACAGCGCCATGTTGCCTCCTCACCTGTGACCTAGTTTACACCTGAGGCCACACACAGGTGGGAAACCATCATTAACCACCTGTATATATCCCAGGTGTATATCCCAAGTTACCTAAAGTTTACACCTAAATCAGCTACTCATACTCACGATCAAATAGGCGGCAACGGCGAAAACGGCCACCTTTAGCTTCCAGCAGAGAAATTGGTCCAAAAGTAGGACCCCCATTTTGAAAGGCCGCCTGTGTACCTGGGTGTAGAGCCGACTGTTAATGACGTGACTCTGGGGAATCCCGGCCAGGTAAAACTAGGTCGGGGATGCCCGTCACAGGTGAGCGCGGGACCAAAATAGACGGAAGGAAATCCAGAGTCGGCTTTAATACCGTTACTTACTGATTACTATTTGCACGGTCTTCAATATGACTCTACTAAACTGTGAGTGCGTTAAAAAAAAACAGCCGTAGCGATGTAGCCCCATGTAGCCCCATGATAATGATTTGATACTCCTCAACTTTGAACATGAAATGGGGGAATCTAGGACCCGGGATCTAGGACTAGATACAGTCTACATTATAGGCTCCTATTATATAGGTCCATATAGGTCTGCAGATTAGTATGGGTATATTGCAATAATTATTGTGAAGGCCATACATCATTTTGTTACCCTGGGACTTTACACACAAAACATTTTTAGGAATCTAGTATGGAAGCAAGCGACATGTTTTGATGACAAATGGAGCTCGGTTGGCATAATTATGTACAATATCTGATAATAAATGTATAAAGAGAAAGAGAGGCGTGATGTTAGTCCACATGTTATTTACAAGACCCTCTTATGGTTGCACGCACCAACTCTCGCAATCTCGCACCACCTTGTACGAGGATCCCAAGGATTTTCCCTCTTTGAGAAGTCTATTTCTATCTCGATTTTCTCCGCTATTTTACAGATTTGTAAGAAATAAAGAGTGTTTATGTGTGTAAATGACTGTGTCCTATATTATACATATCTCCCTTTCTTTCAAACCTGTAAAATAGCTGAGAAAACCGAGTTTATAATAGACTTCATAAAGAGGGAACACCCTTGGGTAACACATACAATCAACCCCGGAATGGGCTGAGGCAGGGATGTGGAACGGCAATCATTTATAAGGGGGCGACATTCGACAGAGATGACAGAGATGACTATAATAGCATCAATGGTTTTGCATTTCACACGGCATCTCCCCGTTTTTTATTCAGGGGCTCCCCCTAGACTTATTTTTCACCTGTGAGATTTTAGTCTAGCTATACCTTCTGTATTGAAACATAGAAATAAGAATTACGTCTATAGTAAACGTCACCTCATAGCAAAAGCATGCGCATTGCAAGTATAGAAACTAAGAAAGACCGGAGATTCGCCGACCAGCCGCAAAATTCTTCAAACAGACAGGTAAACGTAAACTGTAACTGTCCACAATGTCAGCAATGATCCCTGCTAAAATGAATGAATATAATCATAGGCAGAAACCGTTCTAAAATGAATGAATGAATATAATTATAGGCACAAACCGTTCTACGCGTTCATAGTAGTTGGACCCCGAATCTCCCTATACTACTATAGATGTAACGGTAAAATATAGACATGTAATACACGTTTGCATTGATTTCAATGTAATGTTATCTAATGTGTGCCCCTTATTTCAACTTCAGTGAAACGAAAATAATGTTATGTGGCACATTTCTTTAGGCTTTACCCCATCATTTGAGAATTCATGAGACAATGTACACGGGTCATATTTGTGTGTATTGATGGACTGGAAACCCTTTTGTACCTGTATAGTGAAACGGACGCGGAGACCCCCCCCCCCCAGTGTAGGTATTTCAATATGATATTATGTCTATGATTTTCCAACCAAACAGCTGGCCAGGATTTGAACATGGAATCTTCTGATCCGTAGTCACGCGTTATCCATTGCGCCAGAAACCCACTTCGCCCCGTCAGCCGCACCTGGTGGTTACACGGATGTACGAGATGGAGGGAGCCACGCCCTGCTGCCATCTACCAGAGGACAAGTACATTCGGCCCAGCCTAAGCCAGTCCATGTACCAGTAGTCACCATAGTAACTATATGTAATATAGAGTGTGATATGATAATAAAATATCAGTTTTTGCAGATGAGGTTTTCTTTCTTTTATTAGAAGGGCAGTCACTCATTGATGCAATCTAACGAAACCATTCTAGGATTAGTTCATATTGTGAACTTTGAATCAGGGCCATTGCTTTTATCATTAATAGAGCTATGTACAGCTAGCTATTCCAATACTTCTACGACTTGTCAGAATATAATATGATAGGGTATATTCTAGATACATGTATTTATTACAGTATTTACTGAGTAAGATCAGAGACATCCTTCTAGCCCCTGGTATGATTATACAGCTAGGCTTTACTCACACAACTGTGACCCCCTCTCCCAATACAGAAGCACGATGTGGACCAACTGTGATTCTTGTGCACGCACCTAGGTGGCATTACTGTGTACAGGTGTTTCCAGTCTAGCCCATCAGGTGGTAGCACACTCGAACATCTTGACCTGTACTACAAACTTTGTGATAGTACCACCATACAGCCTGACCATACAGAGTATGACTATGATTTGCGGATGAACATTCTTAAACTTATTGTACAATGTCATGTACCTGCTGGTAATGGGGGAGGGCAACATTAATTTTATCCATGTAGAAATACTGGGTAGGTCTTCTTCATATGGAAAACATACACCTCATTGGGAATAATGGCAATTGCTATAGTCATTCCTGATAATAAAACAGTTCTATGACAGGAGGGAAGGAACGAACGTGCTACACTTTACCATGTAACTAATTATTATGAGATAAGAGACATTTCATGAATTACTACAATCACGATGTCTGTCAATATAGTGTGCATGTACCACTGATACAATCTGCATTACTTTTTCCTATTTTAACACAGCAACCCCTGTAAACCTGCATTAAACTCTTCATCGAAGGCCAGAATACCGGGTATGAATACAGTCAACTCCCACTTGTGGGAGCTAACCGTGGGACTGAAGTACTAACATAGGACCTCGTGTATAAGCCCCTGTTTTGTGTTAAAAGGGTCCGGCAAATTAAAGCAAGCCCTACGAGAGTAACACGTTCTGAGATACTATAGGGACCGATGTCACTCTCTATTCTAAAGGAGCCATCCCTCAATGTCCCTCCCTACAAAGGGAGTCGTGGTTCAATGACTCCATTTACATTTGGAGTCACTTTGGCTAGACTCCCTTTCTGAAGGGAGTTACAGCATGGACCTGGACTCTGTTTGTGGTGGGGAGTTACAAAAAGGAGTCATTTTGGAGGCAAAACCAGGTCTCTCTTAGGGGAGTCACATTCACTCCGTTTTAAGGGAGGCAGGTACTGACTCCCCTCATCAAGATAATCAGAAAGAGAGTCAGAAAAGGGAGTCATTCTGGGGAAAAGGTGGACTCATTTTTTTGTAGGCATCTGTGGTAGGCCACATCGTAGCCAATATGATTAAATCGATCAGAAGAAGGACTATAGTACGAAAACATGTCACGAATCAATTGATTTTGAGAATGATAATTTGCATAAGGCCAAAAAAGTATTTCATTTTCATTAAAACATGATAATTAATTGAATTGGCAGCGAAGCTGAGATATACACATGAAGCTAAACATGACAACAGCTGCATAAATATATTTGCCTTTTTTCACGACGAAGAAAGTGGGGGGGGGGGGCAGGGGAAGGTGTCAAGAGAGAGAGAGGGAGGAAATATGGAAGAAGGGGAAGGGGGCATACGCAAGTACATAGGGAAGTGAAACAGAGAGGGTTAAAGGGAGGGGCATATATATAAGTAGACTGACCGAGGAAGTGTGTTCCTTTATAGTGATAGAGAAACCCAATCTAAGGCAGGGTACCATACACCTCACACCACCACACCTGACCACGTGAGCAAACCACTAATGGTGATAATCTGACACCTGTTTCAAAGCAGTGTCCGTGCATGAAATGGTGTCCTCCAGCACGTGCAGTGTGGGAGCCACCACACCTGACGACCCCCTCCCCCCCCCCCCCCCCCCCCGCACGGACGGTGGGGGCCTGTGGGATGACCGCTTTACTGGTCACGATAGTCTCTCAAAATGTCCTTCTGTACACACTCAAAAAGTAAACTTGTCGCCAGACTCTTCCAAGTGACGGTCATAAAATAAACGAGTCAAAAACTCGTCTAAGTGACAAGAGAGCAGGTCTTCTAGCTGGAGATAAAAGACCCACTTGGCATGTGCCAGCCCAAAACCTGACATTTGCCAGCTCCAAATTCTATTTGTGGGATGGTAACCTGATAAGTGAGACAACTTTTGACTCGTTTATTTCATGATAGGCACGTCGATGAGTCTGGAGACAAGTTTACTTTTTCAGTGTATATACACAGAGAAAAAAAGTGAGAGTCAGCTGGACTCGCCCCAGGGTCAGGCACTGCTTGACTCAGGTAGGAGAGTCTGCTGGACTTTCACTCCATTAATGGACAGTCAGGCTGAGCCTCCTTTGATGGTCCCATAAAGTTACTCCTATTTGAGAGTCAGCCTGATCCTTGTATGACAGTCAGGGAAGACAGATATTCATACCAGAGTCAGGCTGACTTTCTAGCCACAGTCAGCAATGTCTGACTTTGGGATAAGGGTCAGTTAGCCTGAGCCTTCTTTGGTTGCTACCAGGTGGGGACACAATACAATATTGAGATTTAATGGTAGGGTATAAGACACCATTTTTGTGGATTTTGGAAATTATATATATTGAGATTCTGGGTATCACCTCTGACTCAGGACCGGAGTGAAAAGTTAGAAGAAGATTACCTCTGACATATGTTGGTACATGTATTATGGTGTTGTTACATACCTAAATAACTGTTGGTCTGTGATTGCACACCCTTTCCTATTCAGGAAAACATAACAATGTTGTATAGGATTTATTTTCACAGATGTCAGGGAGGTAATAATATATATTTAAAAAGATCACTCCCCAATGCAAATAAGCAACTAGCCTTACTGTACAGAAGAGATTCCAGCCATGCCTGACTTTCATTGAGGCCAAAGTCGAGCATTGCTAGACTCACATCCATATGTGAGTCCAGCTTGGCTTGACTCTCGATAGCCAGAGTCCAGCATCACTGGACTCTTGCTCTAGGTACAGTCCAGCATTGCCAGACTACCCTTGAGTCTGAAAGTCAGGCAATGCTGAACTTTCATATATGAGAGTCCAGCATTGCCTGACTTTCACTGCAGTGAAAGTCCAGCACTGCCTGACTTTCATCACAACAAGAGTCCAGCACTGTCTGACTTTCATCATAATGAGAGTCAGGCAGTGCTGGACTGGCTCAGGCTCATGAGAATACCACAGAATAGGTATACCCAGATGTCACAAAGTGGATATTTTTTTTTACCTCAAATATTTTATTAGAAT
This sequence comes from Harmothoe impar, assembly GCA_947462335.1. Classification (NCBI taxonomy): domain Eukaryota; kingdom Metazoa; phylum Annelida; class Polychaeta; order Phyllodocida; family Polynoidae; genus Harmothoe; species Harmothoe impar. Next base: position 44,832,653 of record OX381710.1, read on the forward strand.
TATTTCAGTTATCGTACATGTTTATTTCTTAGAACAAAGTTTGTCATCTTTCCTTTTCAATGATGTAATTTTAGAACTTTTGTGGTATTTTTTCAGCTTTTCCACGTTTTACAGAAAAATCCATCATAATTCAAAGGAATTAAAAAGCAGTTATTTTATTATTTGTATAAATATTAAAAAATATACAACATGATAATGCACAATTAGAAATGGTCCAGAATGATTGGAATTTTTTTTCTGATATCAATAAACACCATTTGCATATAGATATTCGAATTCTTTCACCTATTTTTAATAGTTTAAAGTCAATGTCACAAAACAACCATGTTAAGGTGTCCGTTACGTGTCCGTTACGCGTCCGTTACGCCATATGGCGCCATATGGCGCCATATTTAGCACAGAAGATTTTAGCATATGGCAGCTCATAATGTCGTTAATATTTGTCCTATGATAATTTTAAGAGTACCTACCCCCCCTAAATCGATGTCAAGGATTCCAATGAAGATATCCATTTTTCTCTATCTCGAATGGTTGCTTAGCAACCAGCCCTTTTATATGAAAAATATCCGATTTTGTGGAAGCCATGAAAAATCATGATTTTACATGGTATTTTCATGGCTACAATGCAGTGAGAAATAATCATAGCTATATCACAAAATTTTATGTGCATGTTCCCAAAGACCTATATTTTCTATTGCATTTGAGAAATAATGAGAATAAAAATATTTTTTATTTGCATTTTTTCCACTTTTAATTGTTGCAAAGTCATGAGTTTGACCCGACTGTGGAAAGGCGAAAGTCGGGCAATGCTGGACTCTCGTTCTCATGAAAGTCAGGCAGTGCTGGACTATCTCTACAGTCAAAGTCAGCTAGACTCTCACATGAGGGTGGTTTTGGCGACATGGGCCTGACTATGGCATGTGAGTCCAGGTGACTCTCACATTTTCCTCTGTGCAGGCATCTCAGGTAAATTTCAAGTCGTTTCAAATTTGATGGGCAGGATCTTAGACTAAGAGGTTGCATTTTTTGTAAGGCATTTTCAAAAGTGGGGACCAGTCAGCGGTCCATTTGAAATGTATAAAGAACTATATACTGTACTCTTATCAGCGGGGAGCGCTACATATGATTGTAATGCGTTAACATCGGTACGGATGGCGGGGGGGGGGGGGGATTGATCAGCTCTTCAAGCTAAACAAGGCCGATCTCAAGTTTTCAACCCATAGACATAAACATGACGACAAGAGAACTGGGAACCCATTTTCCTCTTTCATATCTTGATTGCACATGTAATATATACATAATATGTAAATAATACAGTTAATACTATACATATATCTTATGTAATGTAACCTATACGCCGACTTAAAAGCCACCATCAGCCACCCTCCATTGGCCATCCCTCGACTGGCCATCATCGTTCGCGCCCCCGTTCGCGTCACTCTACAGGTACCTGCTACGTCACCGGCAGGTGGTGACGGCACGTCACAGACTTCCTTGTCATGGGGTGACGACAATGGTGCACACAGTATTGTTCCTGTGTGCCACTAGGGTCGCATGTTGAATCTGTCCATAATGCAATCGTCCAGGCATGGCAAGGGGTGTGGAACCCAGCCTGTATATCCATCCATCAGTCCCGTGGTCGTGCTCTCATGGCACGAGACAATGCCCCGAGACGCCTGCCGAACAACGGGACATATGTGAAGGGTCAAACATGGAGGGCGATAATAGGGGTTATCCCCGTTATAACAGGTGCCCACCATGCCCTGACATGATGCCATGTTTATTTAAGGGACTGAGGGGAGGGGTGGAGCCACAATGGTCATTCTTACATGCTTTTCTCCTAGCCCGGTCAGCATGTCTGTGAGACTTCTGCCCCACAAAGGTCAAGATGGTATTCATTGGTGACAGCTCATGAAATATGTGTGGATAACATGACAGGAAACATGTCAGTGGTAGCACATGTTAAGTGGTATGAGGGAGACTATAGTAGATATACTTTCCCTGGTGGTATCATTTTTAAAGCAGCGATCTCCTGCTTTATTACTTGGCTTTTTTGGAATCAGCATTTGTTATGGGTTTAACCCAACTTGGCTATCTTAAAATTGTGAACTATTCAGATGCTTTCCTTTTTTTCCTGGACCTATGATTACATTCCACAGACGAAAAGGTATTCAATGTAACTGTATGTATACTTCCATTACTCCAACTTTCTTCAACACAAATTTAATGTTTTTGGCCACCGACAACCCAGGTATATTGCAATCTTTAATCAAGTATAGACGTATACCTAAGATGTATACCTAACCCCCGGACCTAACTACACTAGATACTAAAGAATTCTCTCAGCCATACCTACCGTTATGCCTGTTAGGAGATAGTTATGGACACAAGCCTCCACTGCCAAACCAGCAATCTCAGATACCCCACCCTATAGGGTCAAAGGTTCATGCTTTAGATGCAGGGACAGCACCTGGACCGGGTATTATTGTCTTTGGTTGTCTTTGTCCATCTTATACACATCCAGGTACAGAAGGAACCAGTCGGCGCCCACACTGTGCCATATTGTTCACCATCTCCCTTATTGTCGCACCGGATTGTCGCTCAGATGGAACGCCAACACGATTAGAGTGTTCCCCTGTTTACACCCCTGGGTTAACTCTTCATCTTATATTCTATCATACAGAGGTGACTATAATCCCTAAACTATTTTGAAATAACATTTCTTGGAGGCTTGATATCAGTGAACATTTAATATAATTATTTTTGGTACATGTAGTACCACGTTGATTTTTTTTTTAAATCAATGTAGTGGCCTGCATGATTATATACATTTGACAGGGCATGCGACATGGAACTTTACAGTGCAAATCAGCTTATGGTCTTCGCACAAATTGGGGGTGCGACATTTATCTTGATGGGTTTGCGTGTAGTGGGGTCCCGCCACTGCCCTCCCGTTAGTAGCCCCGTTGTTCTCCTTGTTCTCGCGAGTTCTCGCGGGTTCCGTGGTGTCCACGCGCATGCTGGTAATCGGCGAGTGTCACGTTAGGGCATTGATAACCGTCATCATGCGATAGCAGTTTTCGCGTAGTTTCCACCACTTTTTCCCTATTTTTTAGGCGTGTGGTTTGAACCTAAATAGTTAACAGCATGTGCGAGATTAATTACACTTCGAGTCATGCACGTGTCATGTCAGAAATGGCACTCACTGAATGTCAATGAAGGCGTAGAATGGCCCCCAAAAATATGCTTAAGTTTGAGCTTATATTCACAAGAACTGGAGTTCATGTTCTAGAATGCACCCCTGGAAAATTCACCATGGGCCAATTATACATAGTATTTGGGTGAATGATCAATTCAGTGCTGTACATTTATGGATAGATTGCGGCGATCTTTATCTATCCCCAAAATCTTGAAGGCAATGTTTGACCCTCAATAATGAAATCAGTCTAGGATCATCGATGAATCAGAATAGTGAAATACCAACACTTTATCTGATACAGTCGTATAAGCCAATATCACCGACAGCACCACCAGTACACTATATTATATATATATATATATATATATATATATATATATATATATATATATATATATATATATATATATATATATATATATATATATATAAACATGCAGTATAATATAGTTCCTACCACCTGTATGTAGAAATATGAAGCCCTTCACCTGTCGGCGACGTGCCGCGCGCCCTATCGTGACGTCAGATGACGTGACATGTACAGGTGTGGCACTGGGAGGCACCACTCAGGTAGGGTGTATGGGTGGAGGCTAATCTATAATGATTTACAGGTGCATGTAAACCTGTGCCGGGGCTGTGCACGGACTGATAGCTGTAAACACCCGTTATGTCAGCAATATAGCGGATAGTATATAGAGTGGGCCACATGTACATGGCTATCAGGCCCTAAACTGCAGAATTTGGATACAGATGAATTAATGTACATGGGTTTAATAGTCGGTTTCTATGCACATTTGTATACATGTAATTCTGTCCTTTTCTGCATCGCCATCCTCTAACTAATCTACATAGTCACACATTATTCACATCTACTCGTATGCACTCTACACTGTAAAAAATAGATGTACTTTTTACAAATTCACTCTGTAAAATTTTATGCTGATTCACCGTCATTTGTATTACAATGAAGCATCGTAAATATCAGCCATTTTACAGTGGATACTTGTTAGATGCTAACCTGGTTTGGATTACAATGATTCAACGTAAACTCATCTTCTAATGTCAAATCCCAGAGGGAGCCACATATAGATTTTTCTGAAGAGTGTAAGCCCTTGAAGTGGAGTATGCATGTTGAAATAATGGTAATTTTCAATTAATCTATAATATAGAATTGTTAAATTGTCAAACATATTATGTTTGACAATTTAACAATTCAATCTTGTGATAGGTTTGACAAAATACCTTGATCACTTGATAATATCCTGAAGTGAGTAGCTGTATGGATCTATACACCTATTTTGTGGTAACATACTATGCACATATCCCCACCTCTGGAAACTCTGCCTTGTATTAATCCTATAGAGTAAAACATCTTGTAAAGGGCACAGCTAGTAAGTCAGATCGCCAGTGCGGCATATAGGATGAGGACAGAGTCAAAGTATGGCTTATCCGTGAGCTTTAGATGTATACTACAGTAACTAAAGTCACCATAATCAGACTCCCTGTTCGAATATCCCCAAAGCCTGTAATAGCACTGGCAATAACGCTGAATCTCTGTATATTTGAATACTCTGAATTTATTAATCATGATTCTACATAAAATTAACCGTGATTCAATGTAAAATTAACGGTGATTCTACGTAAAATGAAGAGTGATTCTACTAAAATTAACGGTGACCGTCACCGTTAAAAAAAAAGTTATGTCCCAAAAGTTGCCGGTGAATCACCATTATTTTGACGATATATTTTTTTACAGTGTAGGGATGTATTCGTACTTCCTCTCTCCTTAGACACCTCCCTATCTCCCTTCCTACTCCCCCCTTCTTTTCTTTCTTCCTCCATTCATTACATCATGCTCCAAACTTCTCAATATCCCTATATGCCATTCCTCCCAAACAACGCCCCACCCCTCCAAGCATGTGTCCCCTTCCCTTCCTCCCTCTTATTACCACCCCCTCTTTCCCACTCATTCTGTCCCACCTCCCCCTCTCTCTCCCCCTCTCCCTCTATTTCTTTCTCTCTCTCACTTTGTATGAGTGTCTCTCTGTTTGTGTCTTACCCCCTGTCCTTTTACAGATCTGATTTTCTAGAAACATGGTAACCCTTCCTGAAAATTATATAGAATGTACAATGTCTGTACTTGTGTATCACCCCGAACTGTTCTACCTGGTCCCTAACACATGCATACCCTGACAAGCACGATACCTGGCCCAAGTCTGAATTCAGACTTTTCTGAGAAATCGGCGTCACCAACAAACGGTTGTGGTTTGAAGTGAGTACAGTACCGGTCCATTACACGTGCTGCAGGTAGACCACGATATCAAGATGCCTGGGGCCGTTATAACCTCCCCCATTATCACCACTTACCGGTACCAGTAGTTCACCCCCTACCTGTACTATACATTATGACTTATAGTGCCAGTCCAACACCGTCATATTCACCTACAGTTCTATAACCAGTAGTGAAATCCGGGTGAAATCCATCCACACCCTGTACTAAAGGGAAGAGTCCATATGCCATGTCCAACAGAGTCCCCTGCGTGCGATAATAATCATACATGGACGCATTACTTCCACTGATGAACACATGCAACTTGTATAATGTCCCCACATTTAACTATGTGCACGCGTTTCAGAGGTGTAGGAAGCAACGTTTTTTTAGTTTTTTTCTAATGGGGGCGGGGGGCTTTAAGAATCGACTCAAATACGAGATGATGTAAATATATGCATGAGCATAGGATACAATGTCAGATATAGAGAAGTACTGTTCGAGCCTGGTTGGGGCCACACAGAGAGAAGAAACGGCGGCCAGAGGGAATCCAAGTTGCATAAGGGAGCCTAGGTGACTCTCTGGCTGACCTAAGGGAGTCATATGACCCAGAGAGCTATATGACTTCCCCAGGGGACTCCCTTAGGTCAGCCAGAGAATCACCTAGGCTCTCTTAGGCGACCTGGACTCCCCTAGAGAGGGGAGTCATTCTGGAGGCAACCTGGACTCCCTTTTGACGCTGTTTCTTCTCTCTGTGCAGACACACCTTTCCTTATGTGAGAGAGGTATAAGGTTTGGGAATCTTGTAGATTTCATCATCGGGTGTTGGCAAATTTAGGGGGTAAACATATTCAGATTGCAGTCCTCCCCCCCCCCCCCCCCTACCACCGCCACTTCCTATGCTAGTGAAGTATACGTTCTCCCTAGTCTATTGTACTCCGCCCCGTGTACTTGAAAGTCTCCTCACAAAAGAGATCTATTCATGTCAAGTTCAATAAGTTCGCTTGTTTTTATCTCTTATAATATGCTCTCTTTTTCCGCTTTCTTTGTCCTTGCCAATGTTCACCTGTATGGTGTCATGCCCATCATACTTTCACCAGTTACGACTGCAATCTACCACATTGACATACCGGTATTTATACACGTATACCCCCACCCCCACCATCTCACCTCCTCACCCCCACCAACCCCATCCAACCACTTCCAACCACATACCTCTGCCATCTGGGACAATAGGCACCAAGGCAGAACCATTGTTTTTGAGAGACAAACACGACTTCATTTCCCTCCTGCAAAGGACAATTCACTTTGTGAGTACAGAGTTGTCTCGCCGTTCCTCACTTTTAGCCTTTATCCACTCCCTTTTATCTCCACAATGAGGACACAGGAACAGAGCGACTTGCAGACTCTGATAAAAACCTCAGAAGGTTCTTTTGCCATGCATTGGAGTCTCTGTTTTCTATGTCGTAGAGCATAAGTCGTGATACAGGTTACCTTTTTTAAAGTCATATTGTGGAAAGAACCATTGATAGAACAAAAGAATCTTAAAATGCCTTTCTATATATACTGGAAAGATTATATTAATGCACGTACAAAAGCACACCTACGTCATGTTGGTCTACAATATATTGCACTGCAATTATGGGGTTGCAATGTTCTCAGACATCAACTTGTTAGGAAAGCTTGATTTATCAAAGTCTTTGCCAATTCCCAGGGATGCAGGGAGGCACCAATGGATCTTAGCAGGATGGACAGTGTGTATATGTATAGGATAAGGTACGAGTGAGCCAAGGCATGTGGATATATTAGGGGACCCGTAGGCCATTCACTATTCAACGATTGTTTTCTTCAGCTGACTATATCCACCGGAAACCATCCAGAGACAATGTTGAATTGTAATTCAAGAAAGATAAACACGATTAATCTCCCCGTTCTTACTGTACGAAAGAAGTTTACAAGAACACAGCAGAGATGTCCCCGGACAAAGGCCCCAGGAAGGAAGCAATGGACCCCAGTAAATCAAAACCGTGGGAAGCATAGATATCTACCTTAAAATCTTAAGTGACCATCTGGGTTTGGGACATCTGATACCAAAACCTCCATCTAAAGGATAAATAATATCAATGTGTACCGTTCCGATTGCCCTGCCAATGTATGTAACAAGAAAATCTATTTTCCCTCCTTTAGCAATCCCTGACCCCAGGCAGATCGGGGAGCACTTCAAAGATGGAGGAAGCACACTTGAGGAATTCCATAGGAGTAGTAGAAACAACACCCTCCATACCCGCTTTTAGATCAGCAATCAGAGCCCCAAGGGGTTGGCAGAAAGGGGGCCCGTGTGTGCTTTAATTGGCTCTCACATCTCTAATGATCCGTGCACCGGCCTATCGCCCTCTGACTCGGCGCCCGCTCCAAAAGAACTGTTAATCATCCGCTTGGGGCCAGCATTGTCGCTTTAATTGATAGCGCGCTCGCTGCGCAGCCGCGGCCGCGCAGGTTCCGGCGGAGCGTGAATGGCGACCATTAAAACGATTTCCGCAGTTTTGTTTGCAGTGTTCTTGGCGGGCGCTGGCCGGTGGAGCTGAGTAACGGCTAGGGGTGGCGGGTGACGTATGGACATAGGGGCTGTATACTATATCTCACCGACCCTGGCGTTTGATGATGGATGGCACTTTGATGGGGCTGCACGTGGGCACTGCCTCCCGGTGGTGGGCGGGGCAGACAAAAACAAGAGGATTCGTATCTGGAGGCCTTTTGGTGGCTGGCTGGGGGGATGGAGAGTGACCGCCACAGAAAGGGGCGGATATAAGCGGTTTGGGCTGCTATAGCCGTACCACAGAAAACGGTTACATTCACCGATAGAAACCCATGGTTAAATGTCAGGGAAGACCTTTGGGTGTTAAAAAGGTCATTATGGCAGGCGACCAACAGAGTGGCAATTTGCAGCGTGGAATCAGATAGGATTGAAGATGATGAAGGGCAATATGAATATGTTGATCGTAGTTAGGTGCGGCAGAAATGAAGTATCTTTGTTATTTAAGAAATATGTGGACGATAAACAAACTTGTATTATGACCATACATACACAAGAAATAATCTATTCACTGATAGATTGCTGATCTTAATCGTTGGCATATAAGGCACTATATTATAGTCTATAATTATGCACTATCCATACTCACTAAAAAAATCTTTCAAATACAGCAGGTCTTTTAATGTTAAAATGGTAAAGGGATTGGCATAAGGACGCCCAACCTCATCAGTACCGCGGACAAACTGACCAAACGTATTAAGGACAAACATTACGTAATGACTATAGCACTCAGGAAGGACACATGAATTCGAAAAGAAAAGCAGCAAATTCAAAATATGGCTGTCTCAAGAAAGTCATTTTAATTAACATAATTGAACACGCCTATAACTAAGATTGAAACCGCTGGCCGAATACTTTTTACTGTTTGTATTGAATCAAACTACCCAAAATAAGCATGGTATTCGTACATTCAACACATTATGATTTATAGGCTTATGTTTATGTTATATCGACATATGTGTGTATATCTCACCCATTTCAGATTTTCATACTCCCAGACCCACCCCCAATGAACAAGCACTCTGTGAGAACCGTATTAACCATCTTGTATCCACGCAGGGTTAGTGTCACCTCAAGTCTACGTTAGCCACGCTTAACTTCACCGTTAAATGGCAACGTTGCCGACAAGAAATCAATACGAGTTGATTATTTCGCCCCCGAGTGAGAGTCACCAGGGCCATGGAGTCTGGTGAACCGTATGTAGGGGGCAGTGAAACCCGACCCTGGTAATGGAGGTGGTTACAATTAGGGGTGGTAGTAGTATAGTGATGGAGGAGGAGTCGGTGGGCATGGGCCCCTGCTCCAGGCTACTCCAGGGCAGGCGCAGTGCTATGTGTATATATGGAGTGCCGTGCTGGCCAAACTCTGAAGCAGCATACAAAGTGTTCCTCCTTAAGGGAGCAGTAGTAACCCATAGTAATTTTCCTTATGGCTTAGGCTGCTTCATGTTAGTTTAAACATCAATTCAATAAGCATGTCACTATATAGTAATTGCTTTATAAGCGTGAGTAAATAATAATTGTATACTTAATGATGGACCTTGATTCTCTCTGATTTTTTTTCAGTGGGAAGTAAGGACAGTTTACCAAAACAGCTCACCATAGCCACATTCAGTGAGGGCACAGGCATTATCAGGTGCCTGACCACCTCCCCCAGCCCCGGGCATCAGGAGGGCCGGGGGTCGGGCCTTTATCAGGCTTGTTTGTAATTCATTGGCCTGGGCGCATGTGCATTAGAAGTGGTGCCAAATCATAGCAATCCCAATCAAATTAGCTGTACGCTGTATGAACCTGGTCAGCCTAAGGTATAGCAGGCCTATAGGTAATGGCCAGGCATTTTATAAAGGTATAAAGTGGGATGTTGGTGGGAAAATACAGAAATTTATAGAAGGGCAAGCTAAGTTCAACAATAATTTGCAGATGATGCTAACAAAGAATGTCATAGTGATCCAGATAACAATAGAACCCACACTGTAAAATATATTCCGTAGAAAAAACGGAGAAGCACTGGCATCAAAAGGAGCCGGGAAACCCACGTTTTTTTAGGGAATTCCGTTTTGGAAGTCACCGTTTTTTTAGGGAATTCCGTTTTTAGAAGTCACCGTAATTTTTACGGAATTTCCCTGTTTTATTCTGTGTTTATGTCAGTGTACAGTTCACTATAATTATCAACCATATCCATTTTTATTCCATGAAATATCTTGTGCTGGGACTTCATAATTATTATGGAGCACATACACAGCACTTTATAATCACAATTCATGAGCAAACATTACTCTAAAATTGTTATAGAACACCAACTACAGTGCTGAGAATATATATTTTTCATATTATCAGAAGAAAGGTGTCTATGGTATTACAAGTACTGCTTAGTGTCTCACACAATTGAATCTTTTATTGATTGTGAATATTTCATCAAATTTAAATTACATCTGTATATCTACTTAATAGTGAATTAAGGTATTGAGAATCATTAACGTATTGGCATATTTATACTGCTTTAGAACCTAGAACCTTCAGAAAACTCTCCTGAGGAACTTAGCTGCCACCTGATAGGAAAAGATAGAACTACCCAGAAAACAGAGGTTCACTGTAAAAGAAATAACGGAGTTTCACTGAAATGGATTACGGAATTTCACTGTAAAATAGATGAGATATACAGTGATTCACTGTAAACCAAAAAACGGAGATGCACTGTCAAATTTTACTGAGATTCTCCATGAATTCAAGGGAATTTTTTTACAGTGCAGGGTTAACTGGGATGACTTTTAGTGTCAGTCCAACATCGTATACATCATAGCATATGTATTCTATAGTTATCATATTCACCAACAATTCTACAGTCAGCAGTGGAATCTACACCCACCCTGTTACCAAAAGGAAAATTCCATATGCCATGTCCTACAGTGGAGAATATATATAGATTGGGAAATGGTAGGCATCCCCAGTGCCTGACTTTCAGAAGTACCAGTAGGTGATTTTGGCGACAGTGACGCTCACATTTCTCAGTCAGAATGTGTACGCACAACTATAAAAATAATCATGTTTGAGATGAAAGAAGGATGCTCTTGGCATTCTGCCGGCTAAACAATTAATGGATGATTTGAACTGGATTCTACATACACGTAGAACTACATTATAATTGGTTATCATAACATAATTTGTTACCTCAGCCATGGACCTGTACAATTCCATGCCTCAGCATTTATGATATTGAGATCAATCATTGACGGTTTGAGATGTTTACTCAAATTATAAATTTAAATCAATAAAATAAAGCTCGCCTCTCAGTAAAAGACAATTGTTTCTCTATGTGTAAAATTCAGGACAGAAAATACGATTTATCCGCGTTTTAACTAAACTTTAAACATATTCCATATTAAAGCGGTACCTGTCCCATGGTATCATATACACATGTGACCATGGAGATGAGTTATTTGATGTGATAAGGGAGAGGTGGGTCAAATGAGAGCTTTGCACTAAAAATGGAGGTTTTATCAATCCTCTAAAAGGAGTGCTCTCTCTCTCCCAGTGTTCAGCAAGCCTTTATCATTTGTCGCCTGAATGATGGAACTGCTTTGTGGTCGTCAGCCAAAATACCGGACCCCTCTTTTTCTGTGCCGTTGTCCGCGCCTAACGAGGCTCGCCTGTTTGGGCCTCTATCCTTTCTGTGGACACTCCCTTTTTAAGGGTGTGAGGACTGGGTGGGACCTGTTGGGGTGGGGCCAGCAGGGAGTGGGATTGTAGGGTGTGGGATGTAGGGGAGCTGAGGGATAAGGGCGTAGGAAAGGGGAGGGATGTGTATGTGTGTGAAAGGGCGCAAGCCACTTCTCCTGCATACCTAAGCTTTAATATTGAACCTCTCCCACACCCTCCCACCTCCCTCCCGCCCACCAAACACACCTTGTACCTGAAGCAATTACCAATATTCACCATCTAGCTTTTGAATAGGGTCCGTTTTGCTGGTAGGTATGAGAACTAGGAGAGAAGACAGGGACCGGCCCCTCAGGCCTCCTGTGTGCGGGCAGGAGGAAAACACTATCCCTCTCCCTTAAGGTATGGAGGAGCACAGCAGAGGAATCATACAACAATGGGCAGGCAGAGGACGCTAAGTGCACGTCTAAGGTTGTGGCTTTTATTAACAGGTCCCACAGCCGTCCCATTTGACTATGCATTTATATACCCCGTGTAGGAGGATGTGAACATGTATATGTGAGGGACGAAGAGAAGGAGTAGGATATAATCATTCTGTCCTCATACCCCAGTATAATATGTCTTTAGAATTATAACATAATTATGTTTAATACTGCATTTGGGAATTCATGAGACCAAGTAATGTACATGAGAATGGTAATTTAATGGCCTACATGCTACTGTATTTGGAGATCCTTCAATCAGTTAAACTTTTGCATATATAACGTATACTAATCAAACTATAGATAAGTGCCAACGTTTGGTGAACCTTATGCAGTGGGCCATGATGTCTGCTGTTGAAATTTGTTAAAATGCCATCGGCCCAGTTGTATGAGTATGGTCATGGCTGTTAATGATTACTTTTATTTTATGCGGAAAGCCCTGGGTGGTGATCAATATCATTGTCATGTCCATGCCTGGTGGTTCAAATGGTCTTCTTTTGGCTTTTCACTCCGCCGCGAAGGCGACGCCAAAATTCAAATGGAAATGTTACAACTGTAATTTGAATGAGAAGGGCAATGGCTGGTGATCATGGTCCATCGTGGACCATCTGAGGATGGCCATGGTCGATGCCAAACTTAAGTAGCATTTTTGGATGGTCATGGATAGTAATGTTCTAGTGAGATTACCCTGGCTGCTGATGATGTAAAATTATAATCCACACCAATAAAAGAGGCTGATAGGAGCAATCCACAACATGATCCTCAAGTATTCTCCTTTTTGATTTCCTGTTGCAATTCACAATGTTTCTTGAGAATAATTCTGAATGTTATTCTAATGGAGGTATAATAAGAACATATCATTATCTAGGGAAATACTATGATCAAAATAGGCTGGGAGTGTTAATTGATAGCTTTTGATCCAAGTGGTTCCATTATACTGTACCCTGTATAAATATGTTTGGTGAACTCTCCCCAAAAATAATAATCCCTACATTGGTTTTTGGGGGTGAATTGCAATGTCATTCTTACTCTTCTAGCAAAATCCCCAAAATGACCCTAAAACGTTATGAATTAGCCCTGAGGATGACCATCGTGGGTGCTATTAAAGTTAGCACTTATTGGTATTGCTGACACTGTATACCAACTGGAAATAAAATGATTTTGAAATGTTGTTCCTGCACTAAGTTATGGTTGGGATATGTTTATTTCTGAACTTTCTGTAGGTCTCTTACCATGTTATTCCATGCAGGGTTTCTTTTGAAATAACGAGTAAAGATATAAGATAAAACCCACCAATGCAGCCTTATTTCACCGAGTCTGACAAGCAGTGTACTATGTAAAGTATAAATTTTTTATATTTCATGTGGCCTAATAATTTAATATGACGATAAATTAAATCGATAATGTTGAGATATAAATGGGATGAAAAAAAAGTAAAACTGAAGTCCAGCTCTAAGAAGTCTCAAATGAGAACATTAGTGGAACACACAGGAGACAAATGAGCCTGGGCTGTAGTGGTAGATGTGGGTGAAGGTACCAGAGGGGGTAGGGAAGGGGTGGAGAAGAGTTAGTGGTACAGATAGGGGTCTACCTGTCCTACAGGAGCACTATACTCACCTGTGTGAAGACACCACCATCAAGGTGTCGCACGTTATCATCCACCTGTGGTGTACCTGCCCAGCCGTGTCCAGATCACACAACGATCTCGGACCGTTGGTGTGGCCAGCGCCCACCAGATGTCGTGCAAGGAGCTGTCAGCCAGTCGGGAGGGGGCAGGGGCAGGGGGTCTGTATAAGGTATAAGGAGGAGATGGGGGAGGGGCAGTGGGTCAAAGATCACCCCTGACCTAAGCCGTAATCTGCGCGCGCCGAACGGGACATTCTGATTTGAAGATGTCAAAGCCCCTGTCTGAATTGGACACCATAAAATGTAATGACTGCCACTAGTTCCGCGCCCGGTGCGCGGGATGGGTTCACTGGGTGGGATATAGAGTGGAGGGGATGGGTGCGGTGCACCGACTAACAAAAGATGGAGTTAGGGTTATCTTTAGAAAATGTCCAAAAAGCCGGAAATGTTTCACACGTGCTCTGAGCGTGTGTCCATATTGCCACAAAGACGTTGGGGGATGCACCAGGATGTCTGTGACGGCTGGTGGGTTCAGTAAGATGAGAAGTAAATCAGTGCTACAGGTAGTACAAGGTATTAAGTGTCCCTTTCAAATGAATCCTAAGATCAAATGTTCAAATATCATCGATCAATGATCACCAAAGCCACATTCCTGAAGTGAGCAAAAAAGTATCAGTCCATTGTAATTATGCAGGAACATAAAATGGCTGATAGCGATATATTTTGAACACCACTTATTTTAACTGTACATGGTATTATATTGACAGCCTCAAGTCTCTTGCACATGTCTCTAGACTCTATTAGTACATATAGTGACAATAATATTATTTCATTGATTTACGTGCAGTGGTGTTTAGCAGACCTAAAAACCCAATACAAAGTTGATAGATGCATCCCTTAAGTCATTCATTTTCTGTGTCCCTGCATCAGCATCGGGGAGGGGGGGGGGTGATCCACAATGAACACTGCATTTTACGATAGATTGCATTATAGTAGAGTTGGGTTAATTTATAGCCCTTGGTATTGAATTGCATTTCTGTAAAGATCCCACCAGAAGAGTGTATACATGTATGGTATCGAATGTATATAATTATATTGCCATCGTTTTAAAACGATATAATATTATTATGACGAAAATATTGATACATTTCACAATAATTGTATTAATGCAAGTAATTGTATTGATTGAGATTCCGTCGTAAAATTTTCAATACATTCTTATTCTTGATTACTAGTATTCATTATGCTAGGTGAAATTACGATATTTAGACTACTGACTGTATAGGGATATATTCGAGCTGTAAAAGCGTATTTTATACTTTCTCCTACCGAAAAAAAACATGTGCAAATCATTTGCATATTTGATATCAAGCCTATATTGCTCATATATATTTAACAGCAGTTGTTGACCACTAATGGCCCTCACTATGTAGCGCTTCTGTGGGCCCGTTTGCAAGCCGGAGAGTCTATAGGCATGGGCAGACAGGTTAGAAACCAAAAAGGCAGCTCATGTATGAACACCTGTGTAGGATTAGGGTGGTAAGAAACAACAGGAAGAGTCCAGTTTGATATCAAACGCGCCACAGCCACAAGACGCGGCCAAAGCAGACGACAATACACCCCTCGCATTATCTCGCGCCGAGAGACGTGAGGTCGTGACCTGACGAGCAAACAGGGAAGCCCTCTGGAGGGTTATTGAGGAGATCATCGCAGGCGGGGGCGGTACGACGTCTAATTCAATTTCATAATCCTCCCATTGCAGGCCAGAGAGGCCGCAAAGGCAAAGCAAACGGGTCGTGGATTTGACGACGAGGTCGCGGCGGCGGTCGTAAGTTGGTGGATCCTTTCGGGGCGTCACGTTCGCCACACGTTGTCAGTGGGGACCACTCAATCCACACTTGTTAATGGATACAGTTTCGGCGGCCTGCTGAAAGGGGGGCTAGCGGTCCCAGCTTTCACAGGTGCTAAGCCTTTCATCTGTCGCCGGTAGAGGTGGCTGACACATATCTTAGCGGTGTGTGGAATGGAAACAAACGAAAGGGAATCTCACAGTACAAACATAACCTCTCTTCCTCCTTTCAGCCCTCCTCCCCTCCCCCCAACCTTCAGCCACAACCACCACCAATACATAAACTCAACTATACTGGATATGCACCCTTCCTACACCCCCCCCCCTGTCACCCCATCACCACCCACCTGTTTTGACACATTTTATCAGGTACCACAAAAGCATAGCATAACGGCTAGTGGGATGATGGGGAAGGGGGTAGAGAAGTGTGATAATATCGTTCTACTTTACAATTTAAAAAAAAACTGGAAAAAAAGTAACATTTAAAGAATACATGGCAAATCCAAAGAAGAGATTTGATCCAGTAAATATTTCTGTTCTGCATGCGACTGAGGGGACGTGCAACAAATACAGATGGTAGCAATCATAAGGTGTTTTTACCTGCCGACGTTTTCCATGCAGCCGTGTTGACACGCGGCGACGTTCAATGAAACCAACGGTAAAGATAATTTATCTCAGGATTGGGAACTGAGAGAGTCTGGCATTCCGGTCACGGCTATGGACTGTTGTCGGTCAACACACACCAAAGAAGCAGGGCCTGGGAGGGGATACCAGGGGCCTTGGTCCCCCTGGAAGAAGTTGGAAGAAGCTCTGTTTGATCTTCCATAGAGGATATCCAAGGATCAACACAGGGCCCGATATCTTCATTTTCCACAGCAAACATCTGCCAAAGCCTCATGCCCCTAGGGACCAGAGAAGGGATACATCGCCGATACAATGGCCCAGGTAGTGTGGAGTGCCCCCACAGACCTCTAGCCGCGCCACCCTGACCCTGATGACCTTCAGACACCCTCAGTGTGCTAGTCAAACAAAGCCCAAATTGGCTACCATTTGAATAGCAATCATACCGGTACTAAGCCACTGCCGGATCGAGCACAATTCAACCACCAAGGTCTTCCGCCTTGTGGCACAGGTACCTTTGCATGCATGTAGGGAAATAGGGTCCTGAAGAGGATGGGGTAATAAAGTGAGGTACCTGTGGCCCTATAAGTAGTTAGTACTGCAGAGCTATCCGCCTGCATGTGTAAGATCCTGAAGTTACACCAGCCTCTGTGGTTATGAATAAGCTAAGATGAGACATGTACATGTAAGTATATACTAATTTTGATATTGCAGAGTCAATCAGATGTGATATGTATATTTTCAAGAGGTATAGACGCGTATTGTGATAGTCTAGAATGTAATTCATACATGCACAGTGCCCGAATGTGTACAGGTCCTGTGGCATATGCACATAATATCATGTCTCATCTATCAGAGTCACAAATGTGGCATCGGCCTACAGCTGGGGTGAAAATGCAGGTATGTGCAGGTCGACACAGCCCACAGTAGAGGGCTGTCACCTCTTGTAAATATCATTATATGCAACATCACATCTAATCCACTATAATATTATGCAGCATTGTATTCTGTTTGGCCATCTTCAATGAGTGTAGATTTGTAAATAACGCTCGGGGCTACATGCATACATAATGCCGACCCTACGGGGTTGATACACTCCCGTGGAATCGGCATGATGTGATAATGTAGCGCCAGCGATTTACTCGTCGGGACTGCCTCCATGCATCATGCAGGATGACCAATGCTATTTAAGGATTATGCAGCCCTTAGGGGTTAAATCATATCAAAATTTAACGTGTTCACTCAAAGTAAGATAATGCCTTTTAGAGCGGCTCTTACGCAGCTGTTGTACATCATTATGATGTCCTAGGGTCTTTTATCTCAGAATCTGCCCAATGCTAAAAGATCAACCATATACAGAATAACCTCTGTCTTTACACAGCACTGGTACAGAGCGTTGCTGGGAGGTATGTACAGATGTGTTCCTGCATGATGATTGTTCAGGAGGTGGATCACTCCCACTTATTGTGTCAGGCCTGTAACAATGCATTCCACCCTCCCCACATCCCATCCATCCCCCATATATATCCCCAGGTACTACCACCTTCATCCCTCACCCCCCCCCCCCCCCACCCATGGATGTACACATACTGTTACACTTACCCATTTCCTACAATACGATACCACCTGTGAAATGACACTCGGTGTACAAGATAATTGGGGTAGTTAGGAAGCTACCACTTAAATCAGAATAGTAAAATGGAAATGGAAATTGTAGAAAATAAAATATGGGAGATGCCCAAGCTATAATTACTAAACAGAGTATGTATGTGTTATAAATATAAAACACTGTGAATAGTATGGATCCAATTTAGTTATCATAATTATTTGCTACATTTTGTATTTACAATCATGAATAAAAATCACACGTTAGACACGAGACTATTATCTTAAATAGAGAAGGGCCTGGGAGCAGTGCAAAGGAACTATAATCTGGGATCACGGCGTAGAAGGAAAGGATCATAAAACTTCTTGCAGCGAATATTTTATCAAGCAATGATGTCACGTCCTCCTTAAAAAGCAGGGGGTAATTTCGCGCGTGGATTGCCGCAGTTTGGTTGTGGGTGGGAGGTAGAACCGTTAGCCCTAACACCCCCTCCTATAAACAACCCTCCATATGTTCTGCACGTTTATACATTTTTGTATTCGTACTTTACCAATGTTCAGGCACCAATCTGGTTCGGCCAGAAAATGTGGGTTTGGGCAGCATGATGCTCGGGTAATTTGAGTTAGGCAGCCTGTCACATCGACTCTATTAGAAAATACGCTCTGCAATGTATCATTTCTTTGTTATTGCCCCCCCCCCCCCCACTATAGGAAGAGGGAGAACAGAAGAATTAAGTCGATCTTTCTTGAGTTTCTTACGTTTCTTGAGTGCACAGCACACCATACCTTCATTTGCCTTATTAGGCATACTGGTGGATAGGGTTAAGATGTAGGAAGTTGGTGGAGGATGGGGGAGGATATGGGGTAGGGGGGGGGGGGAGGAGGGTAGTTGGGATCCAAGTCAGCGGTGATACAGTATTCAAGTCTTGACAAAGGAAGGCGCAAAGCTAACAGTAAAAATGAACTGCGGCCCGGCGGGGGGCTTTGTGTGCGCCTGACAGCGGAATCCACCGGGCGTGACGCCAAATGGCATTATTTGTCCACAATCACCCGCGCACTGAGCGCAGTTGTGATGAAACTCGATCTTATTTCTTTACCATAGGCAGTTCCACTTGCCATCTACAAGAAATAAAAAAGTACAAGGCTAGAAATAGGCCCTATAACAAGTAACGGTGTATAATTCATCATCGGGCTGGTGACACTCCACAGAAAGTCTATATCACTGGCTGCGATGTATAGAGTTTAGTTAGAGTGTGGAGTATACAAAGGGAAAAGTGCTCTAATTTGCGCATCCCTTTGGGAGAGGTGGTGAGAGTTGTAAAGTGGGATCTTTCCTCACTGGAGGTGTCTATTAAGCCGTGTCACCTGGTGTATTTATGTATGTGGGTAGCCCACAGGATGAGTAGAGACGACAGGTGCGTGATTGGGCCCGGATCCCTGTGAGTTAACGGATCCTTGCTGTCACCCCCTCCGTCATTATTACACTGAATCAAACGGCCTACATACATCGACACACGTCATACATAACTCTTAAACCGCACTCAAAATGACGGCCACATTCTTCTATACTAGTCAAACCATTGGCAATATAGTTTACAAGTGTTTTTGTGTGTTGTCTTTTTTTAACTTTAAAAGATGTAGTTAACTGCACCTGTAGTTTAGGTTTGATTTTAGTAGCGATTGTCTCAATTCACTAAACCCCGTCCTGTGTTACATTATCTGAGGCAGCTATATCATTAATTTATTGTGTTCTACATGTGACAATCCTCAGATTCATCCGTTAATCTGTAACATCTGTTTGTTTATGATTAGTCGCGTTGCTTTGAAACGTCTGTAAATTATAAACTTCTTAGCAAGTTTTCTCTCTTGTAACCTGAGAAGCTACCATATGTAACTTGAGCCCTGTTGATGCATACTTCCTAAGTGTTGGCAAGAAAACCCGTTATAGCTCGTGATCACATGAGAGCTAAATGCAGGTTTCTGGTTTACCAATGTTACACATGGCTCATTATATGCAGCTCACGATCACCCCTCAATTGGGAATGTTTTGATATGGCTATACGCTCTAACACCTTACCATTAGAAACGGTTACACATAGAGGAATAAGTACACTGTATGTCCCTTTGAAACATCCAGGTAAACATAACCGTTTAAAATATGGCAGATCTAAAATATATCTAACCATAATCTGTTTTCAAGTGTTAATGATTATAATTCTATGATTATGAATTCAATTTATTTACTCAAACGTCACTATCAATAACTGTACATAACTGTGGCTGCGTGTAATAAGTATTATCTTGGTTAATGTTTGGTAACTTAAACTTAAAGCACAGCGGAGGGCTAAGACAAAGGAGTTCACACACTCACATAACCTTACAGCTGTGGTTTAAAACAGACAGACAATGATTATGTGAGGCTAACTCAAAATATGACTACTGTAGACTGGCAGGCACCCTATAAGGGTGCCAGCCAGCTTACAGTGGATATTTTGAGTTAGCCTCTCATAACCATAGTCTATCTATTACGTAGACTCACATAACCTTACAGCTGTGGTTTAAAACAGATAGACAATGGTTATATGAGGCCAACTCAAAATATGACTACTGTAGAGTGACAGGCACCCTATAAGGGTGCCAGCCACTCTACAATAGTCTATCTACAGTAGTCTATCTACAGTAGTCTATCTATTACATAGAAGAGAGAATGAGCAGCCAAGCAAAAAGGATCGTCCGTGAAGGATTCAGGGGATACCACCATGGGCTACAATGGAACTGGAAGAAACATGTGTTCCGTACATAATCCATTTTTATATAGAAAGCAATAGTCTTATATCGTATATTCCCCTTTTTGGGGTGTAAAGCTCCTATATTTGGAATGCAAAATGAATGTTTTAGGGTGTAATAAAACGGAACCGTTGTAGATAAATCTTGCACTGGAGACATGCTTTTAATTCTAAATATTAGAAGAATCAAATAAGCCAATCAATAGATTGGCTCCCAATGATTTCTTAGCAGAGTATATATATGAAAACATCATGATAATAATATTCTAGTTGGCATAATTAAATTGAAAACTAATACTTTCAAAATAATAAGACTCATATATCTTAATGGCTTTTTGGATATTAAGGGCGTCGCTCGCCCGTGAAGTCAATTCTCTAAAACAAGGAGGGGTATCGTTTAATCTATATGATTATCACTTGAAAGCTCATGATCACAATTTTAGAGTTTTCATTGGAATATCGTTTCCTATAACATATGTCTATATAGGCAATACTGATTACAACACACACAGAAATGTGAGCGTCACTGTCGGCAATAGCAATCGCTTTTGAGAGTCATGCACTGCCTGCATGTATCCGTGGAGGAAGGGGACCGTCAGATAGCGTCCCATTCTAGATAAAAGAAGAAGCATCAATTAAGTAAATTGTTAATCATAGGAACAGAGTGGAATGCACAGAAAGAGGCATCAGATTGACTTTTACCAGCATTCCTTGACTATTCCATCTAAAACACTGGACTTTGGAGGGAGAGTGGAGCATTTGGATGAAGGCATTGCATGCAGCATTGCCCAACCATTATTGAGACTCAGGCAATATTTTACTGTACAGAGGGAGAGTCCATCCTTGTCTAATTAATGATTACATTGCTTCATCCAGCTAGTGAAATACACTCAAAAAATAAAGTCGTCTGCAGACTATGTGACAAGGTAGGGGGTGTTATAACTATAGTTGTCAGATATCAAAAGCACCTACACACACAGAAAAGTGAGAGTCATTGTCGCTAAAACTACCCTCACCTCAGGTTGTCAGATATTAAAAGCACCTACTTGGCATGTGCCAGCCCAAAGCCTGGCGTATGCCAGCCCTAGACACGTCAACCAGGGCCTGATTCAGGATTCCTCCTGTAGGTGGTATCAATATAGCATGCATTATGTATAAAATGAGGCAATGAATTGCATAATTTCTATGTTGATCTTAATCATAATTCTGGAAATACACATTCATGCTTTGGAGAATCTTGAGAATCATCTATTGGGGATGTTAGAAAAGGTAAAAGATTCAATGTTTTGATATGATTAAGACAAAACAAATATGTGTAGGGCATAGACACCTCTTTTGTATTTATTTCAATAGTACAATAGCTGCAAGGAAACTCTCATTGGTATGACACCTACATATATGTGTTAACAGTCTGTTACTGAGGACTAGAAATACTCGCACACAGACTTTCAGGACATGGCAGGGATTCCCCTAACCTACATACCTCTATGAATTAGCTATTACAAACCTGAGAATTAGAGACACGGACAGTAATTATGCCTAGGCTCAGAACCCAGTGAGCTCCACCTGCAGTGAAGTAGAGGTTTTAGTTCACAAATTAACCCTTCAAGGGCTGCATGGTGCGCTATATGCTCTATGTGATCATAATGCATGAATTCAGCCTTGGTAAGTATACTCACCTAACTGTTAATATATTTCCAAAGGGTCAGCGTGATGCATGAATGCAGTCTTGACAAATAGACTCCCCAGGTTTACATCCCCGCATCATGCTGACCAAAGGATTGAAGCACATTTCAAGTAGTTTGCAACCAATAAATGGTTAACTATTCTCGGGTTGTGAATTTGACGACCCTAGACTCGTCATTTGGAGTGGGCCACCACCTGGGCTAACATTGTCAGTCAGATGAGATTAGGGTTGTCTTGTGGGATGGTAACTTGGTAGGTCCTCAGGTAGACAACCTTTAACTTGTTTATTTTATGACAGTAGTATTGTATGTATCGGAACGGGACTATAGTTAACTACTGTTTATTACTCAATCGACCTGCAGCCAATCAGAGGCCTCCATTTGGTCACGTGACCCGTTGCCATGGTAACGTGACCTACTTAGGGCTCTCAGCCAATCAGAAGCCAGCATTCTGGGTGACCTACTGACCTACTTAGAAGCTCTCAGCCAATCAGAGGCCGGCATTCTGGTAACCATGGTAACGTGACCTACTTACGTCACGTGACCTACTTAGGCTCAGCCAATCAGAAGCCGGCATTCTGGTAACTAGGGTAACGTGACCTACTTAGGGTTTGTTTGTAAACAACACCACGTGGCTCTCTTGTTTGTAAACAACACCACGTGACACGTGACTGTTTGTAAACAAACAAACAAAAAAGTTATGTAACTTATATATAGAAATAAAAACACAACAAGATAATTTCTTTTTTTTTCATTTTATTCTTTATTTTCATTTCAATCAAAAAAACACACAAGTTTATGCTTTTTTAGCTCGCTTCTTCGATTTGCAACAACCCAACAGGCCGCAAAGTCTCACGCCGCCGTCACTCGCACCACCACACCCCGGACAACTTCTCTCCAATAGACATTGCACGACTTTGGATAAATCCAACACCATTTCGGCAAGGCAGAGAATCTTTGCCTCCATGAAACGGCCGCCATCGCAACAACCCGTCACAACAGCATCATCGATAGCTTCTGACTCACTGTCCGGTCGCTCAGCTTTGGGATTTTGCTCATGCGCATGACGCACTTCTTGGGGTTTCTTGTTCGACATGCTTCAATTAGGAAATGAACGCAATGAGGTCCACAGGTGTCAGCAGAAGTGTCTTGTAGTTGAACGCGGTTTCTTTGCCACTTGAACGGAGCAGAGCGTTCCACGAAAGACAAGAACTCCGCACTCAGCGGCGGTAAGCCGAAGGAATCAAAGTAGTACACTTCACCCGTGCTCGACACGTAAAACGCCACCCAATGCTGACCTGGTAAATGTTGCGGATCTGTGTTGCTCACGAAACAAGTGTCTTTGATAGGGTGCTTCGGAATAGTGTCACAAGAGAAAACACCCAGGAAACGATGTTTTGTGTGAACGTTTTCCTTTAACACTCTGCTTATTTCAAGCGTGTTCATGACTCAGTATCATGAGATTGATGCATTTCTTGTTCCTGTCCGACTTGTCAAAAATATTCTCAAATCATATTTATAATTCTCATGTATATACTACTCCTCATCCTCTATTACACTGCACTTTCAGTTTTTTGAATTTAATCTAGTTTCTATACATTTCATCCATCCAAAGTGGCTGTATCGCGTTCCTATATGGCTTGGGATACCTCCCTGACACTTTCTATACATTGATACATACTTTTTTTTCTACCAAATTGTACCCTGAAAATTCTCCTTTTAACCCTGGGTATTGCTTTTTCATATTTTTCAATCATTTTTGTGATAAATGTGTTTTTACTGTTGTGGATCCTGTTCCTGTCCGATGCACTTTATTCAGTTTTTTTTTGAAAACCAAAGCTATTTAAGTATTTACAATACCCTCCTAATATTCTAGGACATAACCCCCTTCCCTACATAAAATATAAAGTATCTCATGACTTGGGTTCGTCTGCTATGGCATAAATACTCTTATGTCATGTTCC
Organism: Harmothoe impar; assembly: GCA_947462335.1. Lineage (NCBI taxonomy): Eukaryota > Metazoa > Annelida > Polychaeta > Phyllodocida > Polynoidae > Harmothoe > Harmothoe impar. The sequence continues at coordinate 44,856,985 of OX381710.1, forward strand.
TGTCCGCCCCTTTCCTGTTCCTGTCCGGCTGTTTGACCAGGAATATATCATAAACCATGTATGAACATGATAGTTTTTCTCTTTAATTCTTTTATATATGTCTCTAGGCAATACATATAAGTGCTTATTGCATGTTTCTACTGCACTCTATGGCCACAGGACATGCAATTATGTTCCTATCCAACCATATCCTGTTCCTGTCCGGCAGTTTTAGAGGAATAAATGATAAACCATGTAAGAACATGATAGTTTTCTTGTGTAATTCCTTTAAATATGTCCCTTGGCAGTACATATGACTACTTATGGCTTGTTTCCTCATGAAAACAGCATATAAAATACCTACAGAAATAAAATATCTTGTTCCTGTCCGACCCTTTCCTGTTCCTGTCCGGCTGTTTGACCAGGAATATATCATAAACCATGTATGAACATGATAGTTTTTCTCTTTAATTCTTTTATGTATGTCTCTAGGCAATACATAAAGGGCTTATTGCATGTTTCTACTGCACTCTATGGCCACAGGACATGAAATTATGTTCCTATCCAACCATATCCTGTTCCTGTCCGGCAGTTTTAGAGGAATAAATGATAAACCATGTAAGAACATGATAGTTTTCTTGTGCAATTCCTTTAATTATGTCCCTTGGCAGTACATATGACTACTTATGGCTCGTTTCCCCATGAAAACAGCATATAAAATACCTACAAAAATAAAATATCTTGTTCCTGTCCGACCCTTTCCTGTTCCTGTCCGGCTGTTTGACCAGGAATATATCATAAACCATGTATGAACATGATAGTTTTTCTCTTTAATTCTTTTATATATGTCTCTAGGCAATACATATAAGTGCTTATTGCATGTTTCTACTGCACTCTATGGCCACAGGACATGAAATTATGTTCCTATCCAACCATATCCTGTTCCTGTCCGGCAGTTTTAGAGGAATAAATGATAAACCATGTAAGAACATGATAGTTTTCTTGTGCAATTCCTTTGATTATGTCCCTTGGCAGTACATATGACTACTTATGGCTTGTTTCCTCATGAAAACAGCATATAAAATACCTACAGAAATAAAATATCTTGTTCCTGTCCGACCCTTTCCTGTTCCTGTCCGGCTGTTTGACCAGGAATAAATCATAAACCATGTATGAACATGATAGTTTTTCTCTTTAATTCTTTTATATATGTCTCTAGGCAATACATATAAGTGCTTATTGCATGTTTCTACTGCACTCTATGGCCACAGGACATGAAATTATGTTCCTATCCAACCATATCCTGTTCCTGTCCGGCAGTTTTAGAGGAATAAATGATAAACCATGTAAAAACATGATAGTTTTCTTGTGCAATTCCTTTGATTATGTCCCTTGGCAGTACATATGACTACTTATGGCTTGTTTCCTCATGAAAACAGCATATAAAATACCTGCAGAAATAAAATATCTTGTTCCTGTCCGCCCCTTTCCTGTTCCTGTCCGGCTGTTTGACCAGGAATATATCATAAACCATGTATGAACATGATAGTTTTTCTCTTTAATTCTTTTATATATGTCTCTAGGCAATACCTAAAAGTGCTTATTGCATATTTTTACTGCACTCTATGGCCACAGGACATGAAATTATGTTCCTATCCAACCATATCCTGTTCCTGTCCGGCAGTTTTAGAGGAATAAATGATAAACCATGTAAGAACATGATAGTTTTCTTGTGTAATTCCTTTAGATATGTCCCTTGGCAGTACATATGACTACTTATGGCTTGTTTCCTCATGAAAACAGCATATAAAATACCTACAGAAATAAAATATCTTGTTCCTGTCCGCCCCTTTCCTGTTCCTGTCCGGCTGTTTGACCAGGAATAAATCATAAACCATGTATGAACATGATAGTTTTTCCCTCTAATTCCTTTATATATGTCTCTTTGTAGTACACCTGAGTGCCTGTTGCATGTTTCTACATAAAGTGGTCACTAGTAAAAAAAACTGCAAAGTTAGGTACTGACAAAATATGTAAAAAAGTGACTTTCTGACCATTGTGGGACCAGAAAAAAAGGATAAAAAAGGCTGTTTTTTAGCATTATCTTATTATATAGGACTAGGATATCATGCTGGCAAAATTTGAATTTGGTTTATGAAAAATATATGTTGTTTGAGGGACATTGGTCTGGCCGGACAGGAACAAGAAATCTGCACTTTGGTTAGATAAAATAGGTAGAAAAAACATTAAATAAGAAAAATTAAAAATACAGTGCAATGCACCATGAGGCCTAAAGGAAGCATCAGAAATATTTTGTTGATCTGAGCATATTTTTGCAAGCCGGACAGGAACAAGAAATGCACTGATCTCATGATACATAGTCTCATACGATACGCTAAGTACCGCTGTCTTGTCTTCAGTTCATGTGGTAGTCGGTGATGGGGTGTCGATCTCGGGTCAGCTCGACGACGTTGTCGTACACCAAGTAGAGTAGCACCGTTGTTGTCGCTTGTAGCGCCGAGCGGAAACTGACTTCCACCCTCAGCTGACCCGCTCTTATAAGGTTCACGCGACACCCGTCGTGCGATCTGTCTGGGGTTAAATCGAGGGGGAACACCGTGTAACCGTTCAGGAATTGATCGTATGAAATACCGCAGGAGCGCGCGCCCTCGTACATCCCCGTTTCCGTGTGTAGCGCCAAGTACTCTCTCACGGCCGCTTTGGTCTTAAAGTCGGGCACGTAGGCGTCGTTCGGCACTTTCTGATCGTTCACTATCACTTGAAGCGAGCTGATGTCGTAATGCTTCATCTCGAACGGGTTCTTGGTGTAGCTACCGTTGAAGGCGTCGTGGTCTAGGAAGCAAATCATCATCGACTTGGAAGGCTGGCCTGTGTTGGAGTGCGTGTAGCTGTGATCTCTGTTACCTTGAGGGATGGCGTACGTCGTCACCTCCACTCTGTTCACCGGGTAGTCGAAGGGTCCGTGTTCTATCACCGCTCTCTCGTGCGTTTCCGCTACAGCGTCCGCCACCAACACGCGTCGCACGTAGAGCTTTGCTTTGTAGATCTTCAAGCTGTAGCCTCCGTCAGCGGCGCACATCAGATAGAAAGAGGGCGCTGCCTGTTTCAGAGTGAGATTGATTTCTGTCTCTCCAACGATGAGCTTCTGTTGATGAGCCAGGTCAAAGTGCAGTCGCGCCATCAGCGAAAAGCGCTTGTTGGAGATTAGCTTCCTGCGCTCTTTGTACCCCGCATTCGCGTTACTCAACGCGTCAAAGTGACCAGGCGTATCTTCATGCCACCCCTGGGCGCTCATGACGCCGTCCTTCACGTCTTTGTTGTAGTTGAGTAACCCTTCCAAGTAAGCTCGGTAAGGGTAGGTCTCGGTGTTGCCAGACACTTTGAAACCGCCAATGGAGACTTGGACGTCTTTGAAGAGCGAGTGAGCCAAGTTGTTCACCGGAGCTACCGCGTCGGTGTCCTCGAGCGCCGCTCCATTCGGTTTCAGCACTTGACATTCCAGATGAAGGTAATTCTCGTTCAGGTCTGTGTACTCTTGCGACTTGTTGATGGTGAAATTTATGTTACCTCCATCCTCTAAAGAGTTTTTTGTTTCTATCCCCAGGAAAGACGACTTTAAGATAGTAGTCTGAGTCGGCGCTACGGTGTGCAGGTCGAGCTCAGAGAGCGCGCACTCGTTACTGCTCTCGTGTACGTAAGCCATTGTGTTCTCTCTTCACGCGGACGACAGACTGACGCCGGCCGCCTCCAGTCTTTTTATTTATACCTGAACGCCTAGGCGCTTACCGGTCGAATACATCCCCTCTACGTCTCTTGTAAGAGCCACCGCCCGTCTGAGGAGAATGCCGGCGACGTTTCGACCCTTTCTTAGACGCGACAGTCGTCTTTCCTCCCGAGAACGCCGTACTCGCCAGTCTCTTCAGAGCGCCTGCGCCTCGGTCTTTCACGCTGCTCTTTAAAGTCAGACCCGCCAGCACATCTTTAGCTACGCCCACACCGGCGCGGAGCAGCGTTTTTCCCACCGACTTCAATAGCGGGGTAGCCGAGCGCATCAGACCTAACAGAGCGCCGCCCAAACCGTGCCCGCTCTGGAAAGAGCGCCCGCTGTACACGTTGATGCCGTTGCCCAGCTGCGCGTTGTAGTAATCGCTGTACCCTCTGCCGACGGTGCGCCTGGGTGGAAAGTACGGAACGCGTTGACGCATCATTTTTCTCTCTTTCAGCGCTCAATAGGTCTCAGATGAAGTGTCACGGTCACCTCGCCTCTACCGAATGGGATGGAATGACCGGATCGGTCTCTTAAATAGATGCCGACCTCGGTAAACCTCTTGGATTTCAAGGGGAAATAATCCAAATGGGGAAAACTGATAGCTTGCACGCCACCTCGACGCTTTCCGCCTCTGTCCACCGCGACGCAGCGTAACAGCGGCACTTGCATGTCGCCCACACGTCTCTCCTGGATCATGTCGGTGTATATGTACACAGAGTGCACGTCCCCGAAAACATCCATCGAGTAGGCGCCGGTAGTCGGCGATGCGAAACACGTCTTCTCTCCGAAGCCTAGAACGCATGCGAGATGCTGAGTCAGCAGGACAGCACAGTGTCTAGGCGGTTTGATGGTGACACGTTTCGTCTTGGAGTCGTACGATAAGATCCCCATCGGTTTGAGCAAGAAGCTGGAGCCCTCTAGTCTGTCATCTCGCAACGTCTCACTCAAGCGCTCGACTAGGGTGTGGTTGCTTCCGGTGAAAATAGGAGGTATCTCGAATATGTTTGGCATGAAACTGCGCACTCCCATGACTTTCTCCATCTCTTCGATCATCTGTCTTGCTTGATCGCTGATCGCCTTCTTCTTCACCGCCGGGGACAAGAACTGCTTGTATACGGCATTCGTCTGTCTCAAGTCGACCTCTCTCTTGAACCTTTTTGTTTCCGGTTTCAATCGCTGCTCTTCCGACGTGTCTGATATCTCTTCCACCGTTACATAGCTCGCTTCCTTCCAGCTCAGCGGGTATTTTGAGCTGAACGTTAGCTTGCTCAGACCGTTCGCGTTTTTCATTCCCCTCCAGTCTACCTGCGGTTTTCTTCTTTCGGCGAATTTAGTGTCTTTTAAAACCTTGATCGCCTCCTCTAGCGAACCCTTGGTGCGCAGAGGAACAACGATGATCAAGTCGTCGTCGTGCACGTTAGTCCATTCTGTAGGGAGGATGATCTCAGTCAGAGCCGCTTCGTACGCTTCGGGCAGAAGGAGCGGCGAGTCGAAGTGAGTTCGGAAAGACGTCAAGCTGTTGTCAGGATAATACTCCATAGAGCTGTTGCTAGGTAGAGTTTTTTTTTTTTTCTACGTTATTTTTTTGACGGGGATCCACTCGTTGAACTTGTCGTCGTAACCTAACCAACGTACGAAAGCTAACTCTTTACCGTCGACGGTCTTGCGGCGCAACACCTCGTCTATCAGGTAGTTGTTGTCGTAACAACTCTTGTACACCTTCTGAACCTCTTCCGGGTAGAAGACGCCTTTTATCTCCTCGCCCTTGTCGTCTTTCAGCTCGAACCCTCTGCTTCCCAACGTCTAAGCAACGTCGACCACTTCCTCGCGCCAGTTTCCCTCGTACCCTTTGTCGAAGGCGCCTTTAGTTCTCAACATCCTCACTCTGTCACCCGGAGCGATGACGTCGACGGCGGACGTCTTTGTTTTTTTCTTCTTTTTCCATATTTCGTCGATTTGTTTGTTAGTTGGGAGATCTTGTCGGTAGAAAACTGTTTCGCTGTTTTCCGAGCTGACTTAAGCCGGCGCCATTTTCAACGTCTTGTGGTGAGTGCGATTGTAAGAAGACACTACATGGTGCAGTACGTCTACGTAGCGATACGTGCGCTTGTGTGTAAAATAACGCCACAGCTTCTCCTTCAGACTGCGGTTCAAGCGCTCCACTAGACTAGCTTTGATGTCGTCGTTCTCGCCAGTGAAAAACTCTATGCCCTCGCTCTTCAAGTGATCTTGAAAGATCTTGTTCAAAAACTCTTTCCCCTTGTCTGTCTGAACAGTGCGTGGTCGTCTCTCGCCAGTGTCTGTCATCTTTCGGAAGGCCTCGGTAACATCAGCGCCGCTCTTGGATTTAATGGGAGCGGCCCACGCGTACCTAGAGAAAACGTCGATCGCCGTCACCACGTACCGGAAGCGGTCGTTGTGAGACGCCAAAGCCTGCATGTCCATCAGATCTATCTGCCACTGCTGATCGATTGCGCCGGTTATAGTCTTGTTCCTTGCGAATTTTCTCCGAATGGGTTTATGTTTAGTGTAGGCGTCCAGCGACACTAAAGCATCTCGGATGACGGCCGGGTTTAGGTGGCGAAAATGATGTTTCTGGAGTTTAGTCACGCTAGTGAAACTGGAGGGCGCTTTGACGTCGGTATATCTAGCTACTACGCGCTTCTTTTCTTTTTCCTTCTTGGTCAGTCTCTTCACTGGTTTGCCCATCGTCGACTTGTTGAGGGCGTGAACGACGACGTCGCCGCTAGGCGGTTGCGCCCTTTCCTTTTCTTACTCCCCGCGCTCCTATAGGAAGTCGGAGTTTGGAAAAGTTCACTGCCCTCCTCGTCGTCAGAGGATTGATCGTCCACCTGGAGAGAAGAGTCTGCTGCTGCTACTGCTGCTGCTGCTGCTTCTCCTTCTTCCGAGTCGAAGCTCGGTCGTTTCCGACCTCTGTCAGCAAGCCGTGTGTCCAAGCTTTGGCCAGGTCCGCTCGCTTTATACAGATGGTTTCCGATCAAGGAGTCTGTGGGAACTGCTTCGCGCAGCGCTTTTGTGAACGGAGAGTAGCCCGCCGGTCTGGGCGCCGTCTTCCTGAACCTGGCGGCGTCGTTCAGTAAGTCCACTATGTTGATGCGATGCTCAGGTGGTATTCTCCGACCCGACATCTCGCGCACCGCACCGTCCTCGTTCCACTTGACCACACCGGATTTCTCCAATTATTTGTACAGCGCCACGGTCCGGGTGCGATTCCTCTTGGGAACTTGGTTCACCAACCGCTCAAGTAGGGACGCGCTGGCTTCTTCAGCAGACTGACGGAGGTGAGCCGGGGGCGAAGAAGTGTAGGACGAAGAGATGTTGCTGTTGTTGGGATTCGCGAGAAAAAATTGCAATCTATTCAACAACCTTCGGTATTTCAACATTTTCTCGCGCGATTCCAAAGTGGGATCGTTCAACACTAAGTCCAAGTCCCTGTAGATAAACTGTAGCACCTGGTGCAAGGCCGCGTCGGGATGAAGGGACTGTTCTGCCTGCTTGTGGTAATAGGCCATATCGGCAGGTAGGCGGGCAGTGGTGGCAGGAGCGGAACTCTCGTTCTTTTCAGTACGCTCATCAGGAAGAGGAGGAAGGTTTGGAGCAGTAGAAGTACTAGCAGCAGCGACTGCAGTAGTAGCAGCGCTAGTAGTAGCAGCAGCGGGCACATGATGAAGTAGACCTGCTCGTGATGATTTGTAGAGCGTCTCAGGATCCACGAGCGCTAAGCGTTTGTAGTGTTGTTGCTGCTCTGAGTCCGTCATGGGGACGACGGTGGCGATGACGCTGGCGGTGGCGGTAGCGGTGGTACTGTCGGCGAGTAGGTGTCGAATGAGGTGTCTCATATACGGAGAATGCTCTTTATAAGCGGTAAGGCCATCCCTATGAGAGCCGGAATGAGGAAACCTCCCTCTTGTACCAAGACGCGTCTCTTTTTCTTGATGGGCGTAGATTTTTTGCCGACCTCCCTCAACACGTCAGCCGATTCTCGAAGCTTGTCCAGTTGTTTGTCGCTGAGCGGGATGTTCCCTACCAGTAAATTGTGACAGATCTCACTCAATGCTGCGATCAGATCGTCGCTTCCAGAGTCTATTAGATGCGAGCAGTCCTTTGGCGAGCACTTAGCTAAGTGCTTGAGAGTACCAAAGTGTCTTTCGAGTAGATGAGAAGACATTTTTGCTACTGCTTTCTCTTGTTCTTTTTTTTGTCTAGCGGTACAAATACTAGCTGAGAGTGTAAGAACGTCAAAGAGGAGCGTATTCTCAGATCGTCAGGTGTTGACTGCTTGAAGTCCAGAAGGAGGTATGAGTGAGGTCGCTTGAGTTCATGGGTAAATATACTAGAGAGGGCCGCCGCGTTGGAGGGAAACACCTGGCGAGACAGACTAGCTATTTGCCCCATGTCGCGCTGGTTCTTGAAAACGATCATGTAGTGAGCGTTCAGACTCATAGTTCGAAAGTCGGGTGATTTCTGGAATAGGTTCTGAGTGATGTATATGACGCTCACGTTCCAGTGATGCGAGTATTTAGTAAAGATGTCGGCTACCACTTGCTGATTGGAACTGCTCATCAGATCGTCCAATATCAGTAGAGTGTGTGGTCGTAAAGCGTCTTCTGCTACTTCCACGTCTCCCGCTATAGACTCTTTGCTAGGAAGACCTTCTCTGAATTCCACACCGTACTGATTTTGCATTTTTTCAAACAGAGGTTGCCACTCGCCGTAATGGTAAAAAGTCTTTTCCACCGGCGGCGTGACCAAATTGTTCACGTCGCTCAGAAATTGATCCACCAAGCGCGATTTTCCACAACCCGACGGACCGCTAATGATACAACTAAAGGGTCCTTGTAGTCGAGCGTCGAAATGAATTTCTGTGAAGAGTTTGCTTTTACTACTCGACATTTTTTTGTTTTTTTTTCAGGACGCGTCAGAGAGCGGTTGTGTGTCTGACTGTCTGCTGTGTTTCTCACTCGAACGGTCGGTAGTGAATGGTTGTGGAGAAAAGTCAGCCGACCTTTTTATTGATACCGGCCGGTGTCACAGTAGCGGCGGCAGAAGTGACTTTTTTTTCTTTTTTTTTTTGCGATAAAATTCTATTTTCACTCAATAGTCATAAATGTTTGTATCAGACTCCAGTGGAGTCTGATACAAATATTTATTTTTTTTTAAAAAAGAAGAGGAGGAGGAGGAAGAGGAGGAGGAGGAGGAGGAGGAGGAAGAGATTAATTTTTTATTTTTTTTTGATCATTTAGGCAAAGCTCGTCGCTTTGCCGCTTTTTTTTCTATTTCTGTGTTGTGACACGATCGTCTCGAAAAAGCAATAAGGCGTGTGAGCGCGGCGGTGACAAATACATATTGGAGCGTATGGTTTAAAATAGTGCGTCCCTATCTTCTTCAATTCGGCTGCGTTGCAATATGCGGGATAACAAGTGACGACGTCGAAACGTTTAGAGACCGTGTTCACGTCGGCCACAACGCGCGCCCACCGAGTGGGAGCTGCAGTCGCTCCCAAGAAACCGATCGGCTTGTCGAATCGTTTCATAGCACTTATTCTCACTTTATAAGAGGAGGCAGGGTGAGGAGAGTAGCGGCGCTCTTTCTTTTCATGAAACGCCCAACGAGTGGGGGCGCTGAGAGCGGCTGTTATGCAATGGTAGAGTAAATACTGTTCTGAGAAGACGGCTCTCGGCCATGTCGCTACGTTTTCCTTTTCCGCTCTTGTATAACGACGATGGCGCTCAGCTTTGCATTTCTCGAGAATTCGGTACGCTTCAAGAGAAGCGTGAACCTCAACTACGTGACGCTCTCTCCTTTGAGATAAAAAAATAGCCGGGCAGTTGAGGAGGGCACTTTGTTCGCGCGACCGTCTTTTAGAAACTCGCGCCCTCTGCAGCGCCATATTTCTTTCCTCCGAAACAAAAAAGACTGAGTGAAAATAAAAATTTAAAAAAACAAAAAGCTCAAAGAAAAAAAATTAGCAATAAACAGACTCAGCTCGAAATTCCCTGCTGGCGTGATGGCGGTGACTGCAGGCGGTGGCGGCGGTCGGCTGGCCGGCGGTGGCGGTGTCGGCGGCGATGGTAGAAGGGTGTGTGTAAAGAGAGACGCATCTCAGTCTTTTATAGGAGCGGCGAGTCTGACATTTTCAGCTGTCGCATGCTGACCTGCTGCTATCATAAGAGAAACAAAAGCCCTAATCACGCTTTTCAGCTGGATCCTTCCACCCCGCCAGACATGGATCCAGATGGGAAGGTGGTTTAAAATTAAATCCGTGTACCGACTGTCATACAATAGAGTAATTAGTTGAACGCGTGTTACCTGTATAAAGGATTAGCGGGTCATGGGCTCAGCGTGTGTATAGAAAAACAACTACAGGTAGCGTGAACAAAGCGACCCCCTCCCTTTCTGTCACTCTGTCTGTGACTAGAGGGTGCGCGTGTGGTAAGCGGCTTAAATCTAAAGAAAAACAAATCACCCTCTCCTGTCGTCAGCAGTCAGCCGGCCGGCGGCTGGAAAATGCGATTAGAGGGATGATGAGCCGCGTAGTAAGCGACTTAAGGCTGATCTAAAGACCTGCCGTGAGGGGGCAGCTGGCCGGTGGCTTGAAAAAAGGGGGGAGTAAGGGTATATAAGGGGGAGTGAAACCGTATTCGGCATCGTCATCATCGTTCACGCTACTACTACTACTACTACTACTACTACTACTACTACTACTACTACCACCACCAGCACCGCGCCTCAATTTGCAGATCCCCATGATGGAAAGTTGCTACCGTGACATGAAGCGGAATGACGAAGCGGCGCGCGAATGTGAAGCTGATGCTGTAGCCTCTGCTACTGCTGCTGCTAGTGCTGCTCAGCGTGCTACTGCTGCATTTACTGCGGCTGTTAGTGACGCTGGTTGTGATGACGTTGTTGTTGTTGCCGCTGCGGCTGTGACTGCTGCTGTTGCTGCCGCCGATGCAGCTACTCATGCCACCGATGCCGACGCTGCTGCTGCTGATGCTGTTGCGGCTGCCGATGACGCCGCTGATAACGCTGCTAGTGCCCGCTCTGCCGCCCTTGCTACTGTCGCTGCTGCTGTTGTTGCTAATGCTCACGCTACTGCTGCTACAGCTGCTGCTACTGCTGCTACCGCTGCTGCCGAGGCTGCTGCCGCTGCTGCCGATGCTGCTGCCGATGCTGCCGATGCTGCTGCCGATGCTGATGTTAGCAGTCGCGTCGACAAAGAATCGTCATTTGTCACTCTTAAACCTCCAGTTGAACGCGCGACGAGTAGTAGGGCTACCAACGCGACGGCCGGATGGTGCAACTGGTGTCGTCGCTTCTGCTCGTGCGCTTGCTTTTCTTCCAGTCCTACCTGCTGCTGCTACGGTATGATAGTGCCTCTACATGGGTAAAAATCGACACGGGCGACACGGCGACACAGCCCTTTTAGGCCCTTTTAAAAATCGACGGACACAGGAAAATAGGGGATAAAAATCGACCCACAGGGGTTTTTCTCTTTGTTCTTATATAGCTAAATATCGACACAATGCCACTGGCCTCCTGCTTAAATTCGACCCGGCGACAAGGTAAGAATTGAGGATACCCTTGTAGAGGCACATGATAGTGTTATAGTGTTTGAATGAGAACGCGCGTAGTTACACATAGACGCTGTAACAGATGTGCTTTATTTTGAAAATATAATTTTAACATAACATGGAACTTGTTGTGTTTATTTTCTATATATAAGTTGTTTGTTTACAAACAGTCACGTGTCACGTGGTGTTGTTTACAAACAAGAGAGCCACGTGGTGTTGTTTACAAACAAAACCCTAAGTAGGTCACGTTACCCTAGTTACCAGAATGCCGGCTTCTGATTGGCTGAGCCTAAGTAGGTCACATGACGTAAGTAGGTCACGTTACCATGGTTACCAGAATGCCGGCCTCTGATTGGCTGAGAGCTTCTAAGTAGGTCAGTAGGTCACCCAGAATGCTGGCTTCTGATTGGCTGAGAGCCCTAAGTAGGTCACGTTACCATGTCAACGGGTCACGTGACCAAATGGCGGCCTCTGATTGGCTGCATATCGATTGAGTAATAAACAGTAGTTAACTATAGTCCCGTTCCGATACATACTATACTACTTATGACCGTCACTTTAAAGACCCTAAACTCTTCTTATAAGACAACCATTTGGCAAGTTTGGATCCCTTCATTTTATCAGTGTAGTACATAGCTCTACAATATGCAGTGTTTCAACTTTAAACATAGATAATCATTTTATCTAAGAGCAGTGGATTTAGGGAGGGCATGACCTGAAACACACTTCTTTTTTGGCCCTACATGAAACTTACTTTCAAACATTCTGAAACGTTGACCTTGCACCGTTGAACTTTCTTCATGGAGGCATTAAATGCATTTGATATATATGGCTGAACACTCTTCATATCTACCTATCATACCCATCTTTAATCTAAAGAGTTCATATTATCTTTGCATGCCAAAAGAGAATTACATTCTCACTATTCACGCCTTGCTAAATAGTAATATACAAGTCCTTTTTTGCCCTTATATATTTGGATGAGTAGTACACAATTGTCCCTCTGGCGATGGGTCGCCAGGTCGATCTTATCAATAATTTACATACGATTTGAATAAGTGCACAAGAGACATCAAAGACGTGCTGAAGAGTGGTCTGCAATGACAAAATTGCGGGTCTCGGGTTCATCTATCTGTCTGGGGGCGAATTGTCGTCTGCTATATACTACAATGTACAGAAATGTCGTCTGCTGGTGCTGATTGGGCGTCTCTGCTGCGTCTCTGTAATGGTTTCCGTCCCACCGGGCCCCACACAACAGCACAAATAAAGCGGCCCGGCACCGGTTCATACGGGTCACTCGGCGCACGCATGCGTGGTGGCGACTAAGATGGCGGCCACAATGCCCGGATGGCGTGACGGGGGCGGTAGGGATCAGCTCCAAAACACCACACGCACGGGCGCCGGGGTGATTACAGAGCCCGATGAGGGCCCCACCGGAGCCCAGGCTCGGCCCAAGGTCGACAGGGGCCCCGCTCCAGGGGAAAGGCACCCTGACGACAATAGGGAGACGCTCTGGGCGGGGCGGGAGGGTTGCGTGACGCCCAGCCGCCATGACAGTGGCGGCGTCTTTGATGTGCAGACACTTGCCCGGCCATGCCTCTTCTCCCCCCGCCCGCTGCTCGGGCGATGAGCAGCAAGTGGCGCATCCCACTACGGCCGACTTGTTGCGGCAACAAGGCGGCGGTGCCTCGGCCTTCAGCAAGCGGACTTTTTTTCCTCTGATTATTGGCACTGAATGCGGATTGCTCACGGTGCAGTGGATGCCGATGACAGAGGGTTTTGTTCTGCTATTGTTGAGGGCTGCACCACGCGATGCCCACTCCCCCATTATATACCACAGACTACAGTGCCTTGGGACATCCTTGCCAAACCCACCCCCACCATGTACCATCAATGTATGCAAGGCCGCACCCCTGTATATCTGCAGAAATCATAATTTATAGCCTCAGCACACTCTTTGATAGCCGTCCCACAAGTTCACTAACGTACAATGACCTTCCTTTACAAAGGGATGAAGTAAAAGATCAAACCCCTGCATGCATGCCTGCCTAACAAACCATCATGTCGCCCCAGAGGAGATTCCAATGTGATTCTCCTCTTTTTACAGTATATGGGTCCGTGCATGGAAACACGATGATAACCAGAGAGTGTGTTTCTTACACACATGCTCGTGTAACATGCAGAACGTGATTTTAGCCATTTTCAATCATATCATCAATCAGTATAGACCTACATTGAATCTTGTTCTATTCAGCAAAATGCATGAACCCTCCCTCTACCCCATACACGCACCCAGTTGATAACACTCTAAAGTTATTTCCCCAACTTAAACCTAACATTTCTCCCTTCAAAGAAGTACTCCCAATCCATTATTTATAGACACATAAGTATCTATAGTAACTTTTTGGTGCTGCAAGTGACTACATTTTCTCATGAAAATTGATTAATTTCATATTCAAGCAAGGAACCCCATCACAATTCCAGTGAGAATCAGAGATGATTCACTATTCAATGGTCACAAACTCTAAATGGAACAAAGGAAGTCATGTTATAATGACATCACATTTCTCAAGAGGGCCACCATTGCTCGTCAATTGAAACATACCCAAAGTTTCAATTATTCACCGATGTGGTATACAATGGAAAAGATCATTGAAAAGGATATATATATATACCTGTTCCCACAGTACCAGATGGTTGAATCACCACTCACCTCTCACCACTCTATAACCCTCTCATCATTGCACTCATCCCTTATCACACTCTCTCTACCAGACCCATAATTTACAGCCATTGCTCGTTGCCGTGAATAGCACCCTCCCTGCAGTCCCTCTGTCTCCTCCAGTGCCCCCCTGTGGCCTCTGTGGTTATTAGCAGGTCTGTGGTCAGTGCACTGCTGTGCCCAGCTATATAGTGGAGATTTACCCCAACCCCGATCACTCGGTGCAATATGAGGTCACTATGTAAGAGACAGTTGAGACTACTTAGGATCAGCACACCTGTCCTCCTCTCACCTGAACAGACTCATCCACCTCACATGAATGTAACTCAATACGTGTAATAAGCACCGCCCCACACCACTGCACTGCCACCCTAAGGTATAGCTTGTTCAGAGGGAGGACTGCAGAAAGCTGGGGCTGTAAAATGCTGGGTTGATCTTTTAAAATGTGGGATGGGACAGTATTTCAATGGAATAACAAATATATAACGAAAGACTGAATCTATGGAGGTTAGTCAAGGCAAATTTCTGATAGCCAAAACATGGTGCGTAGACATTCAGAGTAGCAACAGTTATAGAGAGCATATAGTCAAATTTACTAACTTTGTAACATTTTGCATTTCTCGCTAAAAAAAAGGTTCGCCTTGACATTGTTGAGATAGTGGTAGACATGGGCAGGTTTATGTCTACCAGTATGTTGTAGGAGAGGTAAATCTAAGCTGCCTAAGAATAGCAGTCATGTGAAAGCCACCCATAGAAAAAAAGGTGCAGTAAAGGGATTGGTATTTACGCAACCATGCCACTACACAGAGGATAGTTTTGGAGTATAGAAGGACGCTCCCCAATAGAATGTAAAATACGACTACTGTCTTCTTGTGGCATAGCTCCTAATAAGCTGCCCCTAAAGGAACAATAGTCGTAATAAGGGGCAATGGAACGTACTCGGGAGTGATCGAGTTTGAAAAGATTAGTATACAATTTCCTACTGACAATGGAGGGGTTCCATGACAAGCCACTATTAAGATAGTATATATAGTATTTATTGAAAGAGGTCGACCTAGCTCTGACTCAAGTAATTGTGCCCTCGGAATGTCCACACCTTCTACGGATAGTGGTCAATTTACCAATTGCCTTTTTAGCAGTGCATTATTTTAATAGTAACGTTGTAAAATACTTATCGTTAAGATTTGGAACTATACGCTCAGAAAAGGCAGCGTCATTGTCGCTAAAACAATGGTTTTAGCGACAATGACGCTGACTTTTCTGAGTGTGTATATTTAGAGTACCGGTAGTAAGAGACCGAGTAAATCAGCCAGCCTGGCCAGCAAGATTCCAGATCTGTCCTTTTACAACACATTCAACAGAAACCATTCTTCATATACAATAAGCGTCTATATACATTGACAGCCATATATTGTTCAAAGGTCAAACAGAAGTCATATTCAGATCTGTATGTGCTGAAGTATATGGTAGTCAGAGAGATCATCACTATATCATTCCTCGGGGACTATATGACTACTGATACTAGTTCCATGAATGCATAGGACTGTATGCAGCAAGTGAGGCATATACAATGCATATATACCCCTCCAGTACCAACGGTCGGACCCTGGATGTATCAGACCTCCATACAGCACGTATGAACAGATCGAGAAATACCCCAGCAGTAATATGCAGTTAATGATACAGCCAATGCAGGTTCGGATTACAAAGAGTCAATGGGCGCGTTCACATGTGGAGTTGGAGGCACCTTTTCGCCTGTGGACATTTCCCACGATACTGTGCTCCTTGGAGGCCACGATCAGGTCCCAACTGTTCAGGGCTCTTCTTTGGGATGCCGCCGCTCCATGGAGGATGTTACCCTTGGTATGGTGAGCACCTACAATAGGAGGCTGCAGGGTGGAAGGGTGCATGGGGTGCATGGGGAGGGATGAGCATTGGTAGGGGAGGGCGTTTTCTGGTGGGGAGGGGGTGAGGGGGTATCTCGTGGGGGTACCAATGTTCCATCCACTGGAAGGCGTGCCCAGCAAAATACTGCTTACTGCTTTCTGGCATATTTCTAACCAAATGGTATCAGAACAAATCAAATGTTACTCTTATTACTTGGTCATCTAGTTTGATGTAGTAGATATAGTTGTGTTTAGAACTTCTAGTTTTTTTCTAATGGGCAATGATGCAAATAGTGTTCAAGCACTGGTGATCAGTCACCCAGCTTTTTTCCCCGGTAACTTTAGGGATTCCTTTGAATTTTTAACAAATATGAAATATTTCCCTGGATTTTAGCAATTTTTTAGTCAGGAAATACAACTCCGACTGCCTTTAGTAGCCTAGATTATTGCCTGGCTTCAGGAAATAACTTTTTAAGAGGGTTACTGGAAGAATCAGTGAGACATCTTAATAACCTGTGAGTCGATGTGGCAATTCATGACTCATTCCTGGTACTTTCAACATAAAAAGAAAACTGTCTCCCTAAAAATCTGACTTGTAACCTACCATTATTTACGGAGCCATGTTCCCTGAAAGATACCTCTTTATTGGCCTCATCTCTATATCTATACACTCAAAAAGTAAACTCGTCTCCAGAATCTTCAAAGTGACGATCATAAAATAAACGAGTCAAAAACTCGTCTAAGTGACAAGGAAGTGGGTCTTTTAGCTGGAGATAGAAGACCCACTTGGCATGTGCCAGCCCAAAACCCAACATTTGCCAGCTCCAAATTCTATTTGTGGGATGGTAAACTGATAGGTTAGACAACTTTGGACTCGTTTATTTTATGATCGTCACTTCGACGAGTCTGTAAACAAGTTTACTTTTTCAGTGTACATTCACTGAATATACTGAGCCACTGACACATAGATCTGCTCTATAAACACTTCTCACCGGTCTTCCAGACCCTAAAATTGAATATAAACAGCGTCTTAGCATTTCCAATTTTATGATGGTATGTGCAATCTAGGATACACAGAAAAAAATCCAGAGTTGGCAAACCTGGCACTGCCTTGTCAATTTGACAAGGAAAGGGGCTGGCAAGCAAAACTCTTCAGTTAGAAGAACCAACTAGCCCCACCTGATACATGCCAGCCCTAAACTTGTCTAGAAGTTACTCACCATTTCCCCTGCAGGTGACCATTGTCTATCATAAATGTGTACCCTAGGGAATAAAATGATTAATTTCTATCTTAAAATAATACTGAGTATTACCATACCTATATGTTAATATGGAGAATTCTGTGAAGTATAAAGGGAAAAAATAAGATAATGTAAAGAATGCATGGTTTTGGCAGCATTAATTAAGGAAATAGATGATAAGTGTAGAGTGAACACACCTCTTTTCTGTCATTCACCAGGGCAGAAGTAGGAACATGTCCCTGCTACTGGTATGATCCACACATATGCCTTCTGTCCATTACTGATGAGTAGCCTATCCTCAGTAAAGACTTGGTGATACATTATGTGAACCCTTGGTGGCAATAGTGTATTAAATATCACTTCTATAAGTGGTTATGTATTTAAACTAATTGATAAAATAATCTAGTCATCTGGAACCAGACCAAACTCTTATGCAATGATGAGCCCCAGCTGTGGCTAATCTAGGCCTGCATCAACTATCTTAGTTTGACGACCTTGACAAGTCTAGGGTTGTCTTGTGGGATGGTAACCTGACAGGTTGTCAATTTGACGAATTGAAGCTTGTTGATTCTATGCTGTTCACTTAGAAGACCCTAGGGTCGTCCTGTAACGACCTTATGGACTCCAAAGCTCTCCAGGGGGTTATGGAGTTATGTGTGTTCATCTATGATGTAGGCACCCACATATAGATTTGTTTTTAAACACTGCTCATATGGCCATATGAGAAAATGTTAAAACAATATTGCCCTATCAATTCAGTGTGGGAATATTTTTTTCACATTTCCATCAGATGATTTTCTGTATATGAACAGGGACTTTATGATTCGAAGATATGAATACAAAAATATGCTCATACAAATATTGACTTTCATTTTGGGTTTCCCATCCATTGCAAACTAGCAACCCAACATACCCATCTTCCTACATCCTTGACCATGCAGAGATACAGCCTCTTCACATGCGACCATTTGGTCACCATAACTACTCAACCACCTGTGGTCATGGCCGTCTTAACACTGGTCAGTTTGACCCCTCGGTGCCCAATCAAACGGTGGGGTCTCCATACCCCCTGGCCACTTTGGCCCCTGCCCCTCACCAAAGCCCCAGTTCTAGTACTACTAATTTCTCTGCAGGGGTCAGCGAAGAGCCTCAGTAACACGCATGTCCATCCAGGGCTCAGAGAAGAGGAGCTAACCCCTTGCACCTTCGGACACCTTCTTCCTATACACCCTCCAACCCTGCCGCTGCCCACGGCACCGACCGCGGCGCGCGATTACAGGGTATCATCTCGGCGCTCATCTCTTCGGAATGTCACCTTGACACGACCTTGGGGGTCGACCTTGGGGTCGGCGGCGCCTTTCTTGGCGGTTCCCCCTTGCGGCCACTTCACGTTGCGGCGCGCGGCACGCACGCAACGGCGCCCGACGCTTCTAAAGGCGCCGCTCTCGGACAGTCTCGCGTGCGACGAGACCATTGGCACCACTGGTACTGCCTCCGCGCGGGTAGATGAGAGGAGCCGTTGGCCGGTTGGTGGGTTAGTGCTGGGTGGCTCTGTCTCTCCGGTTGGTAACTGTTTGACCAATAATTACGGATCCGGGAGCTGGTCATGCACGCGGCCCTAACCGGCCACATACCTCTACATTCCTGTAGACTGACCACTGCACGCAATGCCTCTACCCTGGGCTAAGTGGACGGCTAATGGAGGGGTGGGAGGGGGAGGGGTGGGTTGCTGTTGCTGGGCAGAGGATGGACGTTAGGTACCAGTTCTAGAACCGGTATCCACCACGCCCATCTCCGTGATGAGACAGTCCACTCCTCGTCCAACTCAGCTCCATCTCTCTATATCATTTTTTTGTCACACTTGTACAGTCCAATTCAGTTCTCTCATCACTACACCCTTAGAAAAGTGAGCGTCACTGTCACCAAAAGCACAGTGACGCTCACTTTTTTGAGGGTGTACATTATACTTTCCTTGCGTCTCTCCTGTTTCCCATTGAACTATTTAATTGTTGCTTCCAATATTCAGTAGTGTCTTTCGTATTTGCCCAATACTACTATAGGTTCTGCTTCCCTGTTTGCAGAGTGATGTTCTTCATGCGCCTTGCCTTTTACCACTTGCTTCTTTCGCTATCGTTTTCTTTTTCCTTTTCTATGAATCATGAATCCCTTCCATTGTTTGATAACGAATAGTTTCAATAAGAAATGGTCTGACTTGGCTGTCCCCATTTGGTTTCTCTGCTTCATATAAGTATGTGTGACTTGGGTGGAAGTGTGTGTAGAATACTTTACACATATCATCAATCATATTCAAAAAGGCACATGTTGCAAGCCTGACTCGTGGTAAATAAAGTGTACCTCCCACTCTTAATACTAGTGTTTGGTTGTCCAAGTTCACGGCTCATTTCAGAACAGGAATAGTTTGTGACAGTAATTGGCAAAAGGTCAGAATGACTGTAATCCCCATGGTAATAGGCCCTTCCTGGTCAGCCAACTCCTTCCACTGAGATGTGTTTGAAACTGAAAAATGTTAACGGTTTCCGCCGATTATCTCTAGAATTACCCCATTATAGCGATTTAGCACCTCTGGCGTGAAAAGTTGTTGCGAACAGTATTTTTTTCCTGTGCGACCTTGCTCGACAGATGGATCGTTCAGGCGCGCGCCATTTTACTGAAAATAGATAATGCCCCCCCCCCCATGTTGTTAAGAAAATACCCTTCCCTCACCTATACCCACAGACCATCATGCTTCGAATAATACGTTTCTTTGATATTTGGCTAGTCGAGACGTTCACATATTATATTTGAAATAGCATATTTAAAGCAATATAAAGAAACGCGTCAAGAAGCTATTTGAATCTTTTGAGGCTTTCCTAGTATAAAGAAGGTACATGTATATGGCCCAAAATAATCCTTCCACGTTTGCGCCTTCCCTACACAGTGTCTTTGCATACCACTGTATATGGAACTGCGTTCTTTCTCCGTTCTTCAAACGTCAATTACGAAACACGCGATGGACATCCCCGACACCATACCACCTACAATTACGTCTAACGCGCCCTCTCGTGGGGCATCGCCGCAACGATCGGAATCCCTTAGAAGTTCCCTAATTATCGCCCATAAATGGGGGGAACGCAGGGACAGTTGTCTTCCACAGAGAATATAGTCCCTTCTGTTATATGTACATATAGTGGCTCTACGTCGGCGGTAGGTATATCCCGTGCGTGGATGTACATACGGTCGTGATGCGGTGGGCCGGAGGGTCATGTGACCACGTTTGATCACCGACCTGCGGCGACACGGACGCCGTCCAAGATGGCATCAGGAGGAGGGGTGGGGGTGGGGAGGGGCTGATTGGAGGTGTGCTTCAGGTAGGCTGACAATAGCCTGGTTGATCCCTGAATGCCCAGGTGTGTCCACATGGCGTGAGGTGCCCCAATCAGCAGGCTGCTCTCCGGACATAAGGTACATCCCTCACTCACCTGGGCGGGGGACTTCAAAGGGGGAGGAGCGGCATGGAATGAGCATGCATGAGACACAGGGGTGGTGAGTGGGGGGGGGGGGTGTCTTGTGTGATAAGGCTATCTGTGTGGAGCTATGTGTAGGAGTGGGTTACGTGACACTCTCCCTACTGTCTTATAAATAAACCGTGTCTTTCATCCACTACATACCCCGCAAATGAGCGGTCCCTGTCCCCTGCCTACCTCTACACACATCCTCCACACATCCCCTTCCGTTCTAACCCTCGTCCATTTTACATGATCAAAGGCCACTATCTATGGGTAGACCTGTAATAACGCGTAGAAATCAAACATGGCCGCCATCACGACATGCTCGGCCATCAATCCTCCTTTCTGCTCCTTAGCATGCGGTCACGTGACCGGATCACGGATATCTTCCATCAGGCAATGCTCCCCTGTCCACAGCGCCGCCGTCGGGCCATTTGATAACTTCTGCGTGTGTGAGAATAGCACGGTGTAAAAGCAAAGTAATAGTTCCTTGTTGTAATGGTCTCCCTGAATGGTATTCCTCTAGTTGTTTCCCCAAATGCGTACTGTACAAGCGTCTGCATGGTGGGGTTATTAAGCAATGGTGACAATGAGAATTTCCTGTAGGTTCATAGCCGCCGTGGTGCACGTACTACGTGACAGGAATCGTTCATATCATTTGACACCTTAACGTCTTTCAGACGATAGAGTAGGCTTACCAGTTTTGATGAGGGTTTGATTGGTCTGTGAGTACTGGCCTATTCTTTCTTTGGGACCTTGGATTAGATGTGCCATCGTTATCCATACATCTTTGTCCTTGGGTTTTACCTTTTTGTACTTTTTACGATCTCATATTATGTACATATATCCAAGGATCCAAGCAAACAATTGTAACAATGGAAAATTCAAAATCTCCGATTGTATTGATCAATGGGTAATTTGTACTAATTTCCTTTGGTTCGATTAATGGTAATAAACGAGTTGGTTTGGAACTCTCTTTTTATTGAAGGAAGGGGGGGGGGGTTCAAACAATTAAACTGCAGTCATTCTGCCAACATTCAGCGCACCTCCCTCCTGACCCCCTATACATAACATTAACTGTTTATCCACGTTACAATATATCATATAATTATTTAGTACTTATCAACAACTATCTGTCATTGTTAATGATTCATTACCAAATATAAAGTATATTCATTCATCATAGTTTAGTACCAGGTGACTAAGTTAATTATAAATGCCTAACTTTAACTTTTATAATTGAGCTGAAATTACACTAGCTAACATTTAATTCGATTTCAGCACGTCAACTATCACTGTCAACCCCTGTCAACATACCACTTCCTTAAAGTTGTCAGATGTTACTGGCTGAGGTAATGATTAATTAATAATGACAGATAGTTGTTGATAAGTACTAACACACGTGCAATGGCCGAACACCTGATGACAATTGGCAGCATACCTCACAGACGATATACTCATAAGTATAGTGCATGGATAGTGTTAATTAACCCAGGGGCTCGATTCATAACAATGTACGACAGCTCAGAAAGGCTACGACCACTCAATAACATGTTTGTAGGGAAAAGAGGGCAAATCGTATTTTTTTACAGGTAGTAGTCCTGGAGTACTACAAGGCAGTCGTACAGAAAAATGTGGTGCATTTCACAATTATAAACCATAGGACATATTTCCTTTACTCAATTGTATCACTTGCATTAGAAAGTTGTTGTAAAGTAAAAAGCTAAAAATTTAACTTTGTATTACAAAGTACATTAGAATATTACCCACACTACGATTTAGGAGGAAATAGTTGAATCATGGTTTTCAAAATATGTATGATATTTCGAATTTCTGAGCCACTCATTCTTACAGGTTAGTATACATGTCATTATCATTTATTACATCTTGGTTTGGTACAAAATAAACCATTATTAAAGATTTTTTGGATGGCTGAGATGACTTAAGAGGCTGTCTCAGCCATCTATTGTGCAATGGGCATTTTTGCCCTTAAAACTACCTTATACAGGTATTCTGTACAATTAGGTAGATGAGAAATTTGCTACAATTTTCTTGTGAAATGCACCCCTTTTTTTGTACGACAGCATTCTACGATTTTGTTGAGATGAGCTGGTCGTATGAGATAAGCTGGTCGTATGTGTGCTTATTTTTCTCCACCCTAACAACTGTTCACCAGGTGTCGTAGGCATAGCATAAAATGACCCCTGGACGATCAGCAATAGTCGTAGCAGCAAAATGGCCCTCTATGTCGTAGAAACTTATGAATCGCCTCCCAGGTTCTATCGTTTACCATGTTTGCTTAGTATCCCTCGTTGCTATCAAGATTGAAGGACCCATCACAATGTCTCCATGATGAAGGATGCTAGATGAAAGTATACTCATTAGAATAAAAGTATATAATTACCAAATGTTAGGGATCAAAATAATAGTTATATCAAACGTATTATCTATATATTTGACAACGTTTAATATAGCAAGCATTATTCTTCGAGTAAAAGCTGAGACATCCATAGCGATATTGTTGATGTATATGCA
Organism: Harmothoe impar; assembly: GCA_947462335.1. NCBI lineage: Eukaryota > Metazoa > Annelida > Polychaeta > Phyllodocida > Polynoidae > Harmothoe > Harmothoe impar. The sequence continues at coordinate 44,880,239 of OX381710.1, forward strand.
AGGAACACATCAAATCTTATGCAAACATGTAAGTGTCAGCAGCATAACTACCTCTATCAAAATGAAATAAGCATGTCCAGAATCGTTTTAAACTCCATGAAGATAACGACTGGCATCTGTTGATGGCCTTTTGAGCAGTCGCTGACAGCAGTTGACACCACCATAATGGCCGCTGGAATGACGCTACCAGAGAAAACAAGGCTTCTCCGTCTTGAGACAAGGAGCGCCGATTTTTATGGATGTCTTATTTGCAATGGGAACCTGAACGGGAGATGTACGCCCACCTGCCTCACAGAGAATATTCCAGGTGAGAAACTACTTTATCTAGCAGCTACATAGGTGTGTCCGTTATGGCATTCATGCATGAAATGTGGATATGTGGGGGGTATGGGTTTATATAGAGTAGCTTTATCTTGTTCAGCAGGAGTTTCTGACTGCTAATTGGCCCAGCTGATTGTTCCCATTGGTTTACCCCTCACTAGACAGCATAGCAGCCTGTTGGGGTTGGCTCATATGCTTACTGTCTCAACTATAAGCTAAATCTTTGTCTGTATTCTTTAGGGTTGAATCTCCAAAAGGTTGAAATCAATATTGTGGCCGATAACATTCAGTGAGGTGGATATTGCATGCTTAAAATTGCAGATGACTTGGTATAACACATTGTCCACAGACCCTGCACCACATAAAATACTTTACATAACTAATAATGTGAGTGCTTCTTGGACGGGGTTCTTGGAACAATGAATTATACTTATAGACACCACACATAAGTCATGTGAAATATAGATCTACAAATGCATCCAGATCTGGATGACACTGCTTGGATGTACATAATAATCAAGGAAGGGACCGTCACCATGTGGGTGCTGTCCAGTCGTGCCACAACAACCAGAAGACTTTCCCATCTCACAGCCCCAATCCCTTCCCCCCACAATGGGACCTGTCGGCCCGCCCGCCTCTCTCATTTGGACGATTTTCTGCTCGGTGGAAAGCGCGATGGCTTACTAGACAGGCGACAGAGGACAGCGGTGTCGGAGCCCAATGTGGCAGGCATAATGTCGTAGCCGTGCACGTGAAAACACCCGTTCAGGCATGGCGAATAAGAAGGAAATAGCAGACGGCCGACAATGGTAAGAGATACGTCTGTTTGCGAGCGGCTACCGGCAACCAGCGCTCCCAGCGTTCCGTAACGGTTCATAGACAACCTCGTTCTGGAGTCATCGGTCCAGATGATCGCCGCCATTTTGGTTCTGGGGGCTCTCTCACCGCGCGCGCATTGGGAGGGGAGTAGAAGAGCCACATCTATTGTGGAAAGGAAGAGGTTTTGGCCGAGCCGTTGTCCTGGTGTGGGGAGGGACATTCCGTTTGGGAAATGGCCCTTGTTGTTGATTGTGTGGCCCCCACAGCAGACCCTGTTATGAAGAACCACGTGCATTGCGTGATGAAGGGACATGCATCCCATCCAGACATGCAATGTTCAATAACGTGGGCACAAAGCATGCACGATATATTATATGTAAGGCCAATAATAATTTGGACGTGGAGTATGTTTTGTAATACCTCATTGTGCACAATCGATCCACACATCAGTGGACAGTATATACACGCTATTCTGAACCTGCCAACGTTTTCCTGGCCCTTGACATGCTGAGAAACATATTATTGAGACGACTCTGAGGGTCAATTTCCTCGAAGCGTTATATTCAAATGTCCACATGTTCAATCTACCAACTGTCTTATGGTGCATGTTCCTGCGGTCAATTCAGCGTAAAAACGGCTAGATATATAATAATCATAAGTATAATAAATTACACATAAACTGCAGGTAAATGCAGTTTTAATTAAAACGGCATGTAAGAGACGGAGACGTTTCTGACGTATATGATATATACGTGCCTGCGTGAGAAACTACCGACATTATACTCATTATAAACAATACATGATAGATCTGCATGTATTATTAAACGGTAGGGTTATGTATATATCTCCCCTATAGAATGTCACACTTTTTATTCTGAAAAGAGGACGTCTTATAGCTTCCTTAGGCATTGTTCACCACTCAAAAGTGCATCGCTCCATAGAGCTGTTTGTGCCTGAGTGCAGTATAGCAAGGACGAGACGTGTCCCAAATACAAATGCACTTTTATTACGTGTGGTTGACATACCCAACGGTCTATACACTCTAGGCGCTGGGACCGGGGTCCACCCCTGGCCAGCTTAATAACCAGACGCGATGTGACAGGTCAATGAAAGCCCCGTAAGTCTGTCACGGACTGTGGCACCTCTCCACCTTTATTGCGAAATGATTCATCCGGCGATCCTCCAACTGCGACTGTTTTGTGCGGACGCGACATCAATTATACGACGACGTATGTATGTATGTACATGATGACGTAGAGATGGATGCGACATGTCAAAACGGGGAGAGCGCACGTAATGGCCGTGTAACGGTCTAATGGTGGGTGGACGATGGGGCCGTAGGCACACCGGCGTGAGGACGCGGCGGACGTGACAATTAATAACCCACCTGTTACGGTACTATATTGTCCTAATTAAGCGGCCGATACCTCCAGGGCATCCAACTGCCGGCCAGGTAGACCCAGAATCAGTTACTGTGACGCCTATACATGATTTAGCTAGCTCAGGTGACACCGTTGCATGGAGTGGAGGGTGATGCTACAGAAAGGGCGATAGAGAAAGTAGGAGAGGGGTATTAGAGATACATGAATATTACGAGGATGAGAGGGAAGGATAGAGACGGATGTGAATAAATTACATTATTGGAGTGGTAGGTCAAATGCATGAGGGGATGACACATAGGATGTTGATGCAACTAGTAGGAACAATAATTAAAAGTGTATGTTTCTTTTCAAAAACTTGGGTATGGCATTGGGTAGGTCAATGACGGTTAGATATAAATGTGTAAGTAGTCCCAAAGATGGTCATCAGAACTAAACATATGTTCCGGACACATGGACTGTGGTCATTAAGCTGACAGATGGACTAGGCTCACAACTGTGCATACCCCAAGCTACATTCCCAACCATGTATAACCATATCGTACATTTGGCATAGCGCGTAGATAAAGATATGGCAGTATGTACAGATAATGATTGTATGTACTTAACATGTCTATTTTAAATGCAATAAGTGAACACATAGATACCAGCCGTCACGCCTGTTATGTTAAGAGGTGTATAGTACATTATTGATAATCACAACATAACTAACTACATGTATTGTGCATTCAAGAACTAAGGAGGAAAAAAGCGCTAAATTTTGGAGTTCCTGTTGAACTACATTGTATGGCACGTATATGTCATGACATCTGTACTAAAGTATATCAATCATATATCCCGTTTTGACCCATAAGTCATACCCATAGACACGGATCTTGGATGATTCTATAGTGAATGCCGCCCACGTTGAATCCATCAGCCAGAGACGGTAAATAGTATTTTCCCCTACAATAACGTCTACCCTCGTGAATGGGGTGTGAGTAGTATATAGGAAGTTGCCACTTGAGAAGGTACATTAGTAGCATACCGGGCGGACCGCAACATAACACCGACTCAGTCCTGTGCAGCCAGCTGTGACCGGGCACTGTTAACTAGAAACAGACCACCAAGGGTGGCATCCAAATAACTTTATTGACTGAAGTCTTCAAGACATGATCGGTAATTGCAATTAATTCTGTGATGGAACAAATTTGATAGAAGAGAATACACTACAATTGCATCTCATATATGTACTTATATGGCCCATTAAGTTTACTTTCTTAAATCAAAAACTATTCGAGTTGTGCGCACGTTTTCATAATTCGTTAATAGCAATCATATACTATCCTAGTCTAACTTTTTATCACAATATCACTGCTCTAATTTGACCCAGTTGTAAAAAAGACTGGAATACTTGTATATTAGTGGTTTAGATTGTGTATTTACCGGTAAATAGTTTAAACACATAAAGAAAACGACAGGAGTGATTTTTTGCTTAGCGACTGATAATTGGCAGGGCAATTATCCATCTCATCCAATGTCTATACTTGAAGGAAATCCAGACAGATTGACCAGAGCTCTCATTTAAAATACTCGGTCCACTTCTTCTAAAAAGCCCCTCCACCACAAAGGGGATCTTAAAAATAGTCCAAGTATTTACACTAAATATTTCCCCTAAGTACTTCAATTCCAATGTAGCGTTAGCCACGAGGGACCCGGCTGGAGTAGTCATTTGGGTGCGGTCAGTGCACTGCCTTGTCATTAGTGGGAGGCAGGTTGTAAAGAAGTCGGGGATTAGGAGTGGGAGAGCACCGATAATTGGCTGTAAAAGGGACCGCTACTTCTCCAGGAGGACACGGTGAGGCCGGACCGGATGGCCGGGAGAGCAGACCCATTGTTCTCGTGGTGTGCTTTCCGTATGTCATCGTATGGAGCCTGAATAGCGGCGTGAAAAGGGTGTTGCTTTGATATAGGGAGACGGCTAGAGGTATAGCGGTTTGACGCCATGGATTGGAGGGGGGGCGGGGTCACGGAAGGGGAAGGGTCACACAAATGTACAAACTACAATGAAGCAGGGTGTATAGTGAAAAGGGCAGTGATCTCCATGAAGCCGCTGGTCAGTGGGTGGTAGTGGGCAGCAGTGGGCAGTGGGCAGTGGACAATGGGCGGCAATGGGGTGTCAGTGGGTGTTGGTCAGTGGACGTTTCAGGCACTATAGTATATAGGGGGCAGCAATGGGCAATGGGCGACAATGTGAGTGGCAGGGGACGTTTAGTAGTGTGAGGGCGGCAGTGGACAGTTGGTGGGTTGCAGTGGACCTTAGGCAGTAGGAGATCGGCAATTGGTGATGGGCGGCAGAGTGGGTGGCAGTTGGCATTGAGCAATATGAGGGCTGCAATATGCAATGTGAGGCAATGGGCGGCACTGGGGTGGAACTGGGAACTGGGCAGCAGTTGGTGTGGTCTATAGGTTCACACTAATAGCTCATGTGAAAGGGGCCAATTGCCGTTGGGTAGCGTAGATGCTGCAGCAATGGTTAATTGAGATGAGGAAATGAAAAGAAGGGGTTGGGAGTTATGCAATTGGCACCACGGGCAGCAGGGTGTTAGAGGCAATGGGCAGCTGCATGTCGTTGAACCATCAGGGATATATTCTAACGAATTGACGACAGTTTAATATGAGCCAATACATGTATCGTGGGGTGGTGTTGTGTCGCAGGGCTGGACAGGGGCAGCAGGTCGCCCTACCTGGAGACCCATGGACCTGGAGCAGCGGGCGGCCACAGGTAGACCACACCGCCGACCTCGGTCGCTGACAGCCCACAGATGGACGGCAGATAACTGTCCGGCCGCCGCGACCCGTTTGTAACTGTTGCCGCCGACACGGAGCGACAATGGCCGAGGTCGCGGAAGGGCTCCGGCCCTGGGACTCCCACAGTTAAGACAGGGGGTCAAGGTGATATAGTCGGCACTGATCACAGGCCACTGGCCACTGGTCAACGGCTGTCACTTGGGTGGGGGTAATGCATGGACAGTAAGCAGAGGGATAAAGGTGACGGGTGTAGTTAATATGTGCGGGGAGGCTTGGGTCCAGGTACAAAGGTCGTGGGTGATATTCGATGCTAAGTATGGCATAGAGTGGGTTTCTTTTAATGATAACTGCCAGTGGTCATTTTATGCTGGAATTAGGGCAAAGTAATGGTATGAATTCTTAATTCGGGTGAAAAGCTATGGTTTATATGGGACAAGGCAGGTGAGAGGAGCCTGGAGGGGGGAGGATGGACTGATAGTTAAGTGTGTGGCAATATCTTTATTATGATATATCAAAAAAATAATATTTTACTGGTAGTCACGTGGGACTCTATGTCTCAAACATAACTGAAAATGAATAATACGTTCTAAACCCACTGTTTGACCTAAAGGATTTGACCGTTTAGTATAGAAGGGGACTTTTGTTAAGGAATGTTTTCAGTTTTGAGTAACTGATTGACTTTCCAAGAGAGTAGGACTAAACTGTTTCACGTGGTGATCCACATATACAACCACATATATGAGAGGACCATTGTATCGAGTCCAGCCAACATGCTCTATCATACACCCACTACCTTTTAGTAGAGTTATATTCTTGATACAGTACATGTGTAGAATGAATAGATTTCGTAATAGTGCTGCAAAAAACAAAAGTACAAGTAGTTTAAAAAAAGGGTAATTTTAGACAGGAAATCTGATGCAGGCAGCTTGCTTACATTTGGTATTAATTGTACTGAGAGATGTGAGGAGAATTCTACCTTCCATTATGTGCGTTGATAATAAGACAACATCAGGATTATCCCCTTACATGTAATCATCATGTGATCATATCAAAGGTCTGAACATCAGGCAGCGAAATGGACAATGCTGGCTGGTCATCCCTGAGGAAACCATACACCTGTAGAGATACAATGGAGATTCTGATCTTTGAGCAATGCAGGGACTGACAAGTAGGCAGTTGGTACTTGGGGACAGCTAGACCCACACACAGGGTGGTTGTGGCAGACGACAGCTGGCAGTGGTCAAGGCTGACAGTGGTCAGCAGGCGGTAATGGTCAGCAGGTAGGGAGATAAGGGAAGGTGTGCTGTGTCTAGTGTAGGACGTGTGGTTTGGCTACCTTGTGCTGTACACGTTATAAACGTCAGGTGACATATGTACAGCTCGCAGACATCTCCGGGTGTCACCTTCCCGCGTTTTGGACGCTACAGCAGACGACAAATCGTCAACTCTCGTGACTTCACAATGTCTCGTGTGAGGGCGCTGCTGACCAACCTTCGCTCCACCCTTCCACTGCCATCGTAGATCACAGGGAATCTCCCCCCGAAGCCGAGGTCCTGATGGTGCATGTGATTGGGGAGGGACTGTGGCAGTGGAAATTGTCATGTTGTCATCCCAGAGTGTCGTCGAAATGTCGTCTGCCTCACACTACTGCCATTAACGCTGTTGGCTTTCTGCTAAATCCCCTGGGTTCCAGCGCCAAGGGTCACGGATGGGGGGAATGCAGGGTTATTAACAGTAGTAGGACCCCCATACCATTCTGCTGATCCTTACCTAAGGGAAACCCACTAACGGTCGGTTAGCCTTGTTAAAGTTGCATAATCACCAAGCGTATCCCACTCACAATTCTAGTACTGTTCTAGTCTACTATGTGGTTAAGTGCGAGTGGTGAGAATGCTCCTTTAACACATGTTGTGTGGAGTATTGATGGATGTAGAAAATAGGCTTTATTGGAGATATTCTATTAGATAATCTGCTCACATTGTACATTGTAAAAAAGTGTGTGTTGCGATAAAAGGGGGAAAAAGTAACACACATGTATATTTAACCAACTTTGAAATGTTATGAGCATGGGCATACCTTTCTCAACACACATGTACACACGTCATTCTTGTCTAATGTGTGAAGGTTTTATAAGTGTGTACAATATACACACAGTTTATTGACACTCACTGGATGGCACCACAACCGTCTTCTGGGAGCTTTCAGTCACATTTCAAGATTGTAATTCCACTTCCCATCATGTTTAATGATTTGATTTCCAATTTTAAACATAATATGAGGTGTAAATGCAATGGGTGCATGGAGCTAAGAAGTTAGAATTCCTTAGAAGTCTAAATTGCCTGTGTAGGGAGGTCTAAAGAATGCAGAAAGAATTAGACACATTTTGCCCTATATGAAATTCAACCTGCTTAACGCCATTCCTTACAAGGCTTTGCTAAGTAGGATATTAGAGTGGGATGGCTGCCACAATTGGCCAAAATTGCACTGGTGGCCATGCATGCTATGGTTGATTCTGCCTGCTGTTGCCAACAGGGGGCTCTGCTAGCAGAGGGCGCCTTGCCTACTGGCCATGTTGAATAACATGCTTGCTATAATTATTCAAACAATTTCTAGAGCAACACCTATTATATCACTGACACCTTTTTCTACACACTTTAGATTAAATACACTTTTTATACCAACACACTTTCGAGATCGACACACTTTTAGCAAAAGTGTGTAGGAAAAAAAAGGTGCGTTAAAAGTGGTTGTAAAAAAAAGGTGTTAAAGCGTGTGTATAGCTTCAACACACTTTTCCTATAGTGTATAACTGGAATATTTGTAATTACTAATTATTTGTTAGATGAACCGGAAGTGGAGAATCCTACTGAAAAATAATTTGGTAAAAGCCAGCAACATCAATTTTCAATTTCAATTTAACAATTTTTATTGGCAAAAATCCTCTACAAGTAGAGTCCTTAGACTAGAGCCAAGTGTGTATAATCAAGTTCAATCTGATACAAATAAATCCATATATCAAAACATAAATCCAAGATATGCGTGGGTAGAGGACTGTGCGGAGTCCAACGGTGTAAGAGACAAAGAGAACAATAGAATAGTGTAGCTCTTCTTTTATCAAATAGTATATAGCCTATACACTAGATTACACAGTTACAACATGCAGAAGGTTTACCTACACTCTCAGGTGTGTATTGTCTTGTGAGTAACGGACAAAGACAACAGTTGTTATTAATCATAATAGATCTACATGATTGTATCCACATCTAAATAACCACAATAACATTACTGCTTTGTACACTGTGACCTATTAGTATACAGAGAGTTACCGTTCTACCACAGGGTGACTAACATGTATAGGTTGGTGGGGCACACATAAAGAACACTTTGATCCTAACTGTCACGCCAACAGGCTCAATTAATCTACAAGAATGTGCAGGAAATGGCTGAGGTCACACCAAGACAGCTTTGTTGAACTACTCTGCACGCCTGTTTTCGCAACATGTAAAGACAGAACCATCAGTACTGTGTTTACTTAGAAAGGCATGTGGGAGGTCTATAGTATGGGGAATAGGCTTTTATTGCATCACTCAAATGGCCCCACAGTAACATCAGGTAACATTATTAGTCTGGTATGTAGTATAGAATCGATATAAAATTAGTAGTGATTATATACAGGGATCAACGAAGTATATTATCTATAAGAGATTAAGGTGTCAATATTTAGACAACTCTAACCCATCCTTTTATTCAGACAGATCTTCATTCTTAAGTCCCTGTGGTATTTTCCATTGTGGCATTTCATTCGGGCCACCATTTCCCGCTGTGAATTCCAGTATGCTGCAATGGTGTTAAAAACATAAACGGTATGCATTTAAGCACTCATTTAAAGCTTTAATCTCACCTCTAACATTCCACCTTTTGATGAGAATGCCGCTGTAATAAAGAAGAACACGTGTACATACATAACATTTAGCCTTTCGTACACCTGGGTATAATCTTGGCTATAACTCAGATAGGAAAGGGGTAATGGTTAGCTGATGATAATTAATACAGTTTGTGCAATGAGAAATGTGGCGTCCTTTCTATTATATAATTACTGTTACCCTGCTCTCTTTTTATTCCACATTCAAAGTACGACCAAAGACCGCCTCTATCAATTCACCGACCTTCAAGAACCGCAGTAATCGCCCTCCACAATTCACGTGTCTCTGAAAAAGTGGGAAAACATGGACAAATAAATATGTAGCTATCATCCAATCTGATCCCTCTTAATTTAAAGGGCCGACAGTCAACAGCAGTGGGTGAAATACGGGGGATTGACACAGCATGGAACATATAATTTTTCTCCCCCACCTTTCCCCCATACTTTACTTACCTGTTGCGTGTGTTGGCTGTGTTAATTATACCACCCGTAATCAATGCTCACCTGTATTGACCACAGGTAAGGTGATCAATCTCTCCCCCACAGGAGAAAGTTAAGACACCACAGCGCCCCAAGCGGATGCCCCACGCACTGCATTAAGTGTCACCTGACAACCACCGCTGGTACCCAGACAAGCACTTAGGTAAATCTACCACTACTCACCGGTAACCAGTGCACCAGGGCCCTCCACGCCCCCTTGTGGCCGATAGGGGCATATTTTGGAGGATTATTAGTGGGAAATTCGACAATTGAAGTCATAAACCTGGAGGGGAGACGTCTGGGGGGCTGGAGACAATAAGACGTAGGGTTAATTCCCACGTACAGGATAGCCTCCAGGTGTAGGGGGAGGGGAGGAGCAGGATTGGGGAAGTAGGGGGCTGGACAATAGGTACGTATATGTACCAAACCTAGACCTAATCTTTGTCTAGGCACTGTCTAAAGTTGCGTGTGCTCCATGCACAGGGGCCGGGGCATGTCAAGAAAAGAGACATGGTGACCAATCTCTCACATTATCTATCTCATAAAAATAGAATGCTCAGATTAAAAAAATAACTAGGGAATTGTTTCTCCTTGGTACAGTTAGAATACAAATTGACGTCTGCATCATAGACGTCGCAGACTTGATTAGGATACTATTTATGTCTATGTAGACATTGACACCCAAACTTCTGTCCAATCCAGAGACTGCTTAAATGTTCATGCTCACGCTCGCCTAACACTAATAGTTAACTACATATATATCTATACCGCACTAAGGGAGGGTTCATTATTTATGGCAGGGGGGGGGGGTGAGCATTTGAGGGGGGGGGCACATTTTTTTAGGGGTATTCAAAGGGGGGGGCCTTTTTTTTTTTACCCTATTCTTAGGGGGGGGCCTTTTTTTTTAGGGGTATTCCTAAAAATGTCGCGAATTTAGTATGTTGAAATGTCGCGAATTTTGGTAACAGCATGTGTTATATTTTACCAAATTATGTCAATATTTTTAGAATTTTCAAAAATTTTCCTCAAACTCCCAGCAAATTTCTCACTGCATCACTTTTGACACTCAGAATAGCCCACCGTTTTGTCAGTCTTCAAAAAAGTGCCGGCCTCATGTAAGCACTGAGGGTATGGAAGCTTCCAATTTATAAGCACTGGGGCCCTTAAACTCAATGGTATGTAAGTCAAGTGTCTTAGGTTTGACTATTATCACTCACCAGCGAGTATCATGAGACGTACACACTTTAACACCTTACCAATGGATGTATTTGTTGCAAGGTAGTAAATTGTAGGTAAAAAAGTGCCCAGGATTAAATGCATACAATTAGTAGACACCAACATCGTTTTTGTAATAAAGTTGAAAACGATCCAGGGTGAGGGGGGGGGGGCGCTTTTTTTTCAACCTATTCCGAGGGGGGGGGCCTTTTTTTTTCAACCTATTCCGAGGGGGGGGGCCAAATATTTTTGACGTATTCGATTTGCCAAACGCTCACCCCCCCCCTGCCATAAATAATGAACGCTCCCTAAGGTACACATTATACAGTGCTGGATGGGCTGGATGGCAGTGGGAGGGGAGGGGAGGGGAGGGAGGATGGCTGAGATAAAGTGCCCCACAGGGGGATGTGGCAGGTATGGCGAATTACCCAATGACGGACAATTATGAAATTATCCCGACTGATGCGCCTCTAGCAGTGGAGGAATTACCGCCATTCCCCCTCCCTTACCTCTCCACCACTGCAGGCAGTAGCCCTTTCCCTTCTGCTATTCCAAACAGGGTGAGCTTTCCTATTATACCCCCACTCCCTATCCGACATATACCCCCTTCCAAACTCACCCCCACATTACAAGGTTAATGAGGGAGTGTTGGCATTTGGCTTACTGTTTGTAGTCAGTGTGTCTGTGTGTCTACCTCTGTCCCCCCAGGGTGCAGACCCATAGGCAGAGGCCTCCATGCATAGGAGGAGTATACCTGCAGTATAGCATGCATCATGTCACCACCTAATTAACTGTCTGCTAATTGCTCACATGAAAATAACCGTTACTTGGTGGCAGAGAGGGGGCGTGCTCATAAATGTTACTCTAGAATGCTCTTCTCGACGTGGCCCCGATTATCGCCCACTGACACGCCACCACCCCACCCTTCATGCACCAGGGACATTCCTCAGGGCAGGATAAACCAGAAGCAAAGGTTATAAAAAAGAAGAAATCCTTGAGGTATTGTTATGGGGACATTAGACAATGTCGGTCAGACAAGACAGAGTCATGCACACACCATTCTCTGACGTTCAGGAATTCAAATATTGCATGTGGATCTCCAAATGTTTTCATTTAAAAAGAGCTAACTAGATAATTGGAGATCCACGAAGTTCATGCTGTCATGAACAGGATAGATCTTGTTATGTATGTTCCATCTTATTCAATTATATACCAAAGGGTGATTATATTCTCTTGGGACATTGTTGAAGGCAGTGTCCTCCGGCTTGATATAAATAAAGCTAAATAGAATTATTTTTCTTCCACCTGGAGAGTCTGACGATTCTGGACCCCGGGTGATGGACTCTCTTCCCAGAGTCTGACCATGCTGAAAACTGTAGAGGGTTTAAAGAGAGACTCCCTAGGGTTTGCCTAGAAGACCTTATTCTGCAAATACAAAATGTACTATACAAATAATGAAGGCAACACAATCTCTTTGTTCAATCCCAATAACAGCCACCAGCCCGCCACCAGCTCATAATAGTTTAGTTCAGAAGGTATTTTGTAAAATGGCAATGCCCGATTCAGTAAAAGGGACGGAGAAACTCCCAGCGTACGTCCCTACTGCCAGTGGCAAGAGAGGAGGGTAGGTATCAGAGTAATTATCTGTGTGGTGTGCTGCATAAAGCCGGGACTCCACTACCCGATCGGACCTATTCTCACAAATCGGACCCAAACATATATATATAGACAACCCATATGCTTCAGGGTTTGTTTATATTTACATCTGTTTGGTTCCGATTTGTGAGAATAGGTCCGATCAGACAATAAAATCGGGTAGTGGAGTCCCAGCTTAAGGTGGATCGCGGCCATTGCAGAATTGACTACTGCGCATCTTTCTGCACATGTGGCTTATGTATGTCAGAATCATGCCATTTTTGGTAGAGGTATGCCCTGAATGATTTTCTACCCTCATAAAAGATTTCGGGCAATTTTGAGCAAAGTTGAGCATTTTAGAGCAATAAATATTTTTGTTATAATACTTATAGGTATTTTAGGCATTTTCTTACATTCTTCTGGAGCTTTTATTCATGAAGTAAAATTAAATTCCATATTTCAAAAAGTAGCTCGGCAACCCCTACTTTTCTTTTTGTTTTCTGTTTCCAAATGATTTAAGGTACTCACAGAAAAAAGGGAAATTTTGATGATTTTTTATTCAATGGGATCGACCCACCTTAATGTTATATTTAGGGTGAGGATCTTCACCCCGATCTGCACCCCGCCCAAATCGAATTACATCTATATTCTATTACACATTGTTCGGGCAGGGGCCCTTCTAGACCCCCCCCCCCCCCCCCCATCTGGATCCAGGTGCCAGATCACTTGTTTAACATGCATTTCCAATGAGCTGACACACTGATATTCCTAGGCTCCCTATACACCCAACCTCTCAGTCACTAGTGCCCAACCTAGTTAGTCATTTTTTGGATCCCTATACCACCAACCTAGATTAGTTATTATTGCCATGTTGGTCACTACTGACCAACCCACCTTAGTCTTTTTAGTTCCAGGGGGAGCCACTGAGTGGTCATCACAGGTGGCCCCAACTAGTGGCATACAAATACAACACACCAATGATGGACCTAGGTTAGCCACTACTGACTGACCCCTTGGTCATTTTTGAATATAACTTTGCCATTGTGACTAACACTCATATGACCAACCTGGGTTAGTCTGTACTGACTAACCCTTTCAATCTATGGATTTTCAGTGCACGTGTGTAGTGAAAATGTAAGTTAGAAAAAAATAAGATATTACCAAACAGAACCTACAATAAGGAACCTATGTAAACATATGTAATCATAGAAACATATACAAAACAGTACATGTACATGGCCATGTTCCAAATCAAATATCTACATAATCAAACACAGAAACACAGCGAGAAGTCAAATCTCATTAAAGCAGAGCAACTTATTAACAAAGACCTCAATCTTAATCCGAAGCGCCAGTTAATGTCCCTTGAATAACGCACTAATTACAGTGATGTTTTAATTACCTGTGAAAGTCGGATGGCCCTGTGCTGTCACCTGACAACCTGTAATTGGTTTGGATGTGGCGTTTTCAGGTAATATATTATCTTCCCCTGTCTGATTTTGGTCGTCCCTCGGGCATCGACCACCAGGGTAGGTGGAACCACTGCACCATATGATTGCACCGTGACTTGTTACTTGGAGAGATAAGATCTAGGTTTAGCAGAAAACAGTACCCGTGGTAACTTAATTATGAATCAACGTTAATTTTACACCAACAAATCCCCCACCTTGTCACCACACACAGTGCATTATACATCTATATAACAGCCTATAGGCATATACTAGTACCTATATATATTAAAGGAGACAGTGTGCCGCAATCATTCGCATACACCAATCTCAACACATGAATGCTAGAATTCGAGAGTTCTAATGAGCCAGAGTTTTAATCCTTCCAACATTCTTGAAATTCCCAATACACATAAACACTGAAGAGAAATAATGTAACGTGTATCCATGTTTTTTATACTACCAAAACAAGCCTGCAATCATCCAATATACATGTCCAATTTTACAGAAGATAAAGTCATATAAATACCGTTATTTGAATTACAATCAACATGGCTTACTTTATCTCTAACACAGAGAAAATATGTATAGCTACATTCTACCCAATAAAAAGGGTTTTTTGGTCACAAATCTTTATTTGACCAACCACTAAGAGAGTTTCATCAGGGATTATGCAGAAACAGGCGGCCATATTGGAATCTGATCAAGCGCTGAACTATTGGTATATGACCTCCTTATCAGTGGGAGGGGGCAACGGGTGTTTCTCACTTTCTGATATTTCTCTGGTCTGACATTTTAGGTTTAACCATTTTGTGGTTGGTCAAAATTGTCTGTATAAGCGGAATGGACATACAGATGTGCTTCCATAATGATTTTGATCTAAACAAGATCCAACTGAAAATAGGATTTTAACAAGCACATATCTATGTAGATCTAAATTAAAATGTACTAAAGTGTCCCTGGGTAACGAAAACAACCGTGGTTATTTAGTGAATCACCACATGCAAGTTACAGTGGTACATGCATACCAACCACAATGTCATAATCACCAATCAAATTTCACCACTACCACCCCTCTCCTTCCCTCTATACCCAGATCATAATTCGAGATTAATTCACCAACCACAAATCTCCGCCATCACCTCATTAACGGGAGGTGCACATACTTCTTGTGAAGGCTACTTTGTACCCCTTACATGGAGAGGGGGCGGGGTGAAAAGGGGGGAGAATGGGGGAGGGGTGCAGGAGGAGGGGTATATCTACCTGTTGGTACACCTTGACGACAAGTGACACATAACAGGTGCTGAGGCTGGGTGCTTCAGGTGGCCACCAGTGAGGGGGCAGTGCAGGGAGGGGCACAAGGGGGTAATTTACCTGAAGATGTGATCTATACCTGGCAGGGTGGGCCCATCCTACACACAATTACAGTCCCTGACAAGATGTCTCCGATAAGGCATATGTAATTACAACTAGCGTCTCAGGCTCATTACAATCGTGCCTGATTGTCTTGGTTACCTTGGTCTAGGCATACCTAGTACTCTGCTCACCCATTATGTCGGTTTGTGGGGATTGGTTAGTACCCCCCTCCCCACAACCCCATGCGGGCTCCATCGGCCAAACAACCAAGCCAACGGCCCCATCCCATTGTGTTAAGCTGAAGCTACCTAAATGAAGCTTTGATTAATTGCTCTTAATCGTCCAGGAGACAGAGTCACATATTCGCCCAACAAAACAATCGAGTCAATTTGTGGCCTGCCTGACTGCCCGCCCGCCCGCGGCTAGCGCCCATCCTTAAAAGGGGGACTCAATTAAGCCTCCTGTGTAATTGTATAGCAGATCTAACTGTTGTCCTGAATTACACATCCCCACCTGAAGACATTTGAGAATATTCGGGGAAAAAAATCTTAATTTGTTGAGAGCACAGAGTTAATCTTGGTATACGGAGCATTGCTAGAGGGTATCATATGCACGTGGCTGATATGGCAGGTTTGAGTGACAGTGACTTTGATATATCACCAAGTTTCTCGTCAATTGGGGTATTTAGTGGAGGAAAGAACATTCCATCCCCATGCTCTGTGACATATCAAGACACTTTACACTGATTGCAGATAACTCACAGGTGAGATACCTCTGATTGCAGATAAATCTTAAGGAGAATCCACCATAATAAAAGAAAAGGTATAAATATGCCTCATGTAAAATTAATAGGTTGCTTGGAAATAAGATCGAGGTATAAGTCAATGCGTAACATATCTTCATGGTAAATCAGTGTCATCCAGATCCATACGTGGATGTGCAAATCCCAGGTGTGTGATGTTCAGACTCACACAGTGGACACACTACGGCATCAGATGCCCATAATGTCATGATGTTGATGTGCTGTTTGATACTTTATAAATGCTCCATGGTATGCCAAGATCCCGGGGCCAACATGTTCTATAGGGCCACATATAGTATTACAGGGCTGGGCATGTTGGGATATGCTGGAGCAAACCTAGAAATCTTTGGAGCAAAGTATTTCAGACGGATCCACATTGACTAGACGTGTTTGTGTCTGGCGGGGGACCCCCCCCCCCCCTCCCCCAAACCATCTCCATGAAGTGAATTACGCGTGTGAAATTTGATATTTCTGTCTTTAGTTTGCTGTTCTCTGAAGGGTTTCAGGGCACATTGCTAATAGGAATTCTTTAGATTTGTGCATTCGGTTTTGGGCACATTCCTCCTGGAAAAATAACTTTAGAATGGTCCATTCTAAGAGAATTTGGTGACACATTGCTCTTGGAAATTTTTGAAATTCTACTTTTAGATTGGTGTTTTCTATGTACTTTTGAGGGTATATTGATATAGGAAAACTTTGGACTTGTATTTTTAGAATGAAGGGTTTGGGAGCATACTGCTGACCCAAGATTTGGATGTTTTAATGATGGTTTGGAGAGCATGCCGTTCAAAGAAAATTTAGAGATTTCACCTATTAGTTAACTTACATGTATTCAGATCATCTTGGAAGTTTGTTGCGCCAGGAAAACTTTGAAAACCTACCTTTAGATTGGTGAATTTGTGGTGTTTTTGGGGCATATTATTCCAGGAGAAATTTAATATTCTATCTGTAGATTGGTATATTTTGAGGGGATCGTGAGACCATGTTCTAAGAAATTTAAGAAAATTTACTTTTAGATCGGTGTACAGTTAGTTTCTGGGCATGTTACACCAAATAATATGAGCATTTTACTGTCAGATTGGCGCTTTCAGTGGGCATGTCGGCCCGGGAAAAGTCCTACAAGAGAACTCCTACATTGAGATTGGTGTATTCTGAGGGGTTTGCAGGTGTATCCAAGAAAATTTTAAAAACCTATTGTTAGATGGGTGTATGCTGAGGGATTTAGGGGAATATTGTGCATTGGGAATACTGGGAGAAGAAATCTATTGAAATAGTCCTAACTTTGCTTCTAATAGGAATATTTACAAAATTCTTTCAGCTCTAGAAAGCCCAGACTTTCCCTAATGTCCCTGTCGCATTTCCCAAGACCCCTGTCGCACATTTTTTGCGACATTGCGACAGCTGCCCAGCCCTGTATTACTAGCATGTAAATTATACCAAAAGTGCTAGAGAACAATTACCACTGTGCCACGCAGCATCATGCCAATTTGCTGAAAATTATAAGGTAGATTGTAAAGATTGTTGGACCTTGTCTTGCCTGAATCAAAAGACATTTTGTGATATAAAATCAGGCCAAAGACGAGTACCAAAACAAAACAAAAACTTGAGGTAATATATATGCAGATCCTTCTCTCTTTACCCCGTGGTGAAAGTTCAATTTCTTGTCAAAATCCCTCCTTTCCTGAATACTTCAGATACATTTGTGTCACTAGAGACTCCCTGTGCAGTCAGGCAAATATGGTGTTCTAATAATGGAGATCATGAGCTTTCCAGTCATGAATACGAAATGCCAATAATAGCTATTAGTATTAAGCCCAGATGATCTCATCTGTGTATGTGTTATTGATATCACTATGAACTTACTTTCAAAAAAAGTTGGGCTCAGCTTTTTATCTTGAAATTAATTCATTCAGTTTAGATTCAAAATAGATATCCTTGCAATGGCTTCTGTAAATTAGCTCATTAATTTTCTCCGATTCGAATGAAAATAATGTATCCATCACAACCAGCATGCAAAATGGCACCACTTTAGATTCTGAAGTCCTTTATTTACATCCCAAATAATTATGAAAGTTTTACACCAAAGACGGAATATCATCAAGATGCCCACTACACTCAAAAAGTAAACTTGTCTCCAGACTCTTCCAAGTGACGGTCATAAGATAAACCTGACATTTGCCACCTCCAGATTCTATTTGTGGGATGGTAACCTGATAGGTTAGACAACTTTTGACTCGTTTATTTTATGATTGTCACTTCGACCAGTCTGGAGACAAGTTTACTTTTTCAGTGTAGTATATTAGTTATAATTTTACATCAAAATGTAGACTAGATCACTTTGTTGTATGTTCAACATGTTCTAAACATAAGCGACGCCCTGGTGGATAAAGTGGTATATCTTTAACTTTGGTTTTCAAATTTCGACCAATAATGGTTACTAAATCTGTCAGGGAATACATATACCGTACATTGTATAGATATAGGCTGATTTAGACTATGGCAATCTGAGTCGCGGACCTAGACCTAAACTCGACCGGGACCTTGGGGCCCTGTTATGGGGGGAAATGTACATGTATGTAATGTAAAACGTTGCTCCAAAATAGTCTAAGAAAGGTTCTTTGCGCGCACTCCCCCTCCCCCCTCTTTTTTTCCAAAATCCTTGATCCGCCACTGTCATGTTCATCAGCTGTGACTTCAACCCGTTGTGAAAAGTTGTTACCATCAATTCGAGAATGATAAAGGCTATATGTGCATAATAGTTAATACATGTACTTGGGGAATTAAAAAAAAAATCTTTCTGTTGCGATCTTAACATCACACACAGAAAAGTGAGAGTCATTGTCGCTAAAACTACCCTCACCTGAGGGTCAAGCACTGCCTGACTCTCAGGTGCGGGTAGTTTTAGCGACAATGACTCTCACTTTTCTGAGGGTGATATGTTCCGTGTCTTATTCCTGTTCATGCAACTTTATAACCGTGGTCTATCATTATTGCACATCAACTGTGACTTCTTTCCTGTGTAAAAAGGGTTGTTATCATTTTCGTGAATCATGTGCCACATGAGATGGGGGGGGGGGGGATACGGGGGAAGCGGCAGGGCCCCTTATATATAGACTGTATCTTACTTTTTCTTCACAACAGAAGGGCGGTGGAGGGTTTTAGCGCTGGCATGTCGTAACACTTTTGCTGATCCTTAAAACACGTGACATCTTTCCCTACACCTACCCCCCGGCTACAAGAGATGCCCATTGTGCCCCCAACCCATCATTTTTTTTAATCAAAAATATAAATCACCCCTACTCCCACTCCAAACCGCCAAGATTGAAACCCCTTCTTTGTTCCTCTATCCAGTATCCAGTCGATTAATCCCTCATTGACCATTGTGGCTCTACACACATTGACCAGCCAACATAACAAGATTATTAACTATAGAAATTACTGCATGAAAGAAAAACGTGGGAACGACATGAGACCACATGACAACCACCCAGATGAGATGTAATTGCTGGACAGAGGTTGTACCCTGATTGTCCGGCCTTTGGCTTTGGTCACCACTAGCCTTCAGGTATAAGGGGATTGTCCAGTCCCATGGGAACTACGCGGGAGGTCCCTATGGGAGTGTAGATGGCGGTGGGGGGGGGGGGGGGGGGGGGGCTGGCCACGTGGACCCGCACACACCTGTGAGTGAGCTGACTGAACCCCCATCTCACCATTGTGTACTGGTTGTGTTCATCAAGGGAAAGTGTTTTACAACAGTTTGTGTAACGGCCAACCATTGATGCAGGGACATGGAATAGGTATCATTCTATAGCATTTCGATGTTAAATGTAATATTGCTGTTAAAATATTGCTGTTTTCATTAATAATGTGGCGACGCTATTCTTGGGGAGTACGGAAACATACTGGGAAGGCCTTTATATTCGATCTACACGACCTAAAATGTTGTCGACACTTTTAATAATGTTGCATATTATATTACAGCTGGAGAAATAAATGCGCTGTGGTTTAACTTCATTGAAATGTCAACCGTCGGTTACATTGCATTGAAACAGCAACCATCTCTATTGCTACCATAGCAGAAATATAGCGCGAAATTGTACCAGCGCCTTCAAAGTGAAAAGAAAATCTCTAGGTCCAGGTATATAAGTACTCTGTATTGAAACGGTGTATAGGTTGAATCATTACTTTCCAATTGTTATCGTCTGGTAAAAGCCAAACATTGATCGTATTTATCTTTATATAAAGCTATGTTTTTAAGTTAAATATTTAGTGGATATTTTGATTGGAGATAATATAAAATGTATCATCTAACCTGTATAAGCAGCACCGGGGCGTTGCTTATTTATTTCAACTAGACGCTGCACTTCGGTGCGTATTAAATTGTGTAAATCTATGCAAGGCTATATTATATTTTAGGAATCAGACGGCTGTTACTTCAATTAATTCAATTGAACCTGTGGATGATATCATGTTAACGGCGAATCTAATTGTCTGACAGACAATAAGGCACGAGCCTGTCATCTGTTACCTACAGTTACCTGTATAGAGCTTAACGGGCTTTTACAGGTGACAACACAATATGTATTCTAATCGTCATAAACCTAGTGAGGAGATGAAAGGAAAACCAGAACTAATTACTTTTAGATTCAACAAAATTGTTTTATTTCATGCATGTACGAGTCATGAAGGTAACACACCCGCACGTGGTTAAATAATTAAGTACAAGGAGTGACAACGTGTATGCAAAGCATAACAAGTGAAGTAGTATAACAAATACAATATGAAGAAACGTTGGTGATCAATACAAAATCAAACAACATATCCTATTATATACAAACGTTCAGATATATACACACATTGATATGTTGATATTTGGTCTGATAAGACACATGCACAATAGGAGACACCATTACTGCTGAGTCCAATCCATTTGACACACTCCACAGATTTGAACTCTGCATACCAATAACTATAACTGGCCGTTAGAAAAGTTAATGCCCTTTATGCAAATTATAAAGGTAATTTAGACCAACCCCTGTTTGACCCAAAGGTGGGTATGGTGCGTGTAAGTATGCCCCCTATTTGTTGCCTCCTTTGTGCCCCCTGGTGGCCATGCGAACGGTGAGCACGGAGTCACTGAGCGGGGTGTAATTCTAAATAAATATATTACAGGCGGGGGCAGTGTTATCGACAGGGTGGGGGCAGCACTGGGGGGCATGCATGTCAAGCCCCCGTGTCACCTGCCCACGACCTATGTCAAATCATGTCAGGCGATCCAGGTGGGAGGGCGGGGGAGAACCTGACTGAATTTAACACAGCAACCCCCCCCCCCCCCAGACACACACACAACTGCCCCCCCCCCCCCCCTCCCCAAATCCTGGTCACTATGGATACCTGATTGTTGACATCAATGTTCAATATCAAACCATGAAGCATATTCAACCACAAACTAAAAATGGGGAGGGGTCTTCTCGGGGAGGAGGTGGGTGGAGGAGGGAGTTATTGGGCAGGGAGGGAGGGCAGGGGGAGGTCGATGCCCCCAGGCACATCAGCAATCTCTTCCCTCTGACGGGTCACAAACAGGTCGGCTGCTGTGCGCGGCACCGCCGACAGGATTGATACGATGTCTCACGGCAAGGTGGCGCTGAATGGTGTTCCGCCATTGACGGCTAGTCGACGAGAACGGGCGCGCGACGATTGACGCTGGCTGCTTGTGCAATGGCCGACCTGATTACCCCGCCGATTAAGTCGGAGCGGCCCCGCCTCAGCACGTCACAATGAGGCCAATGACCCTCGTCATACGTCCGCCGTCACAATTACCCCAACCGTTCACCGTTGTCCCTCTGTCCGCCCGTTGTGTGGAGGGGACTCGACTCAGGGGGTAGAGAGGGTGAAGAGTAATGCCCCTTCCCTTTCTTCTTCTTGAGAATAGTCACCAAAGACTCTCCCCTCCCACCGCCCATTTCCCCTGGGACCCACCATCCCCTCTTGACCAGTGTCCAGACCCACCACAAGCCGACAACAGACGGGGGATGACTTTCACCCAGCTTTCAATGGCGGGGGTTAGATCATCTGCCTATACAATATGGCGGGCAGTGGCCATTCTTGTTGGTGTCTAAATGCCTGCTGAGTTCAAATAGAACTCACAGAATCTCCATTAAACAATGCACCACCAGCTAGGTTGATCCACAACGGTTTACTGCTGAGAAGCAATGAACCTGGAAATGTTATTTCCAGTTTCCTTTACTTTAATTTTGTTTCATTCACACTTCCACTGCCATTCCAGTGCACCTGATCAAATCCAGGCATTCTATCATTCTTTTTCACTCTCCCATTTACTCCACTTTCTATCTGTTTTTGCTGAATATAAGCAGCACAGTGTCTTGTGGTCTGCATTCACATATACACATTCACGCTCACATTCACCCAACACGCACAAAAACCGCTCCCATTGGGACGTTCTAATATCAGCAGCCGACATTTACCGCGGCCAACGGAGCATGCGTAATGAAATGAAGCAGACGACATTTCCAACCAATCCGCGCCCGGCCACTGACCAGGGCCGCGCGCCATGCACCCAGATGGCAGGGCGTTTGCCCCCAGGGTGGCACAAGGTCTCCGTATTAAATCTACAATTTGATAAAAGGGGCATTATTTGTATCGCATGACAATGCTCACAGGAGCACCCGCGCACTTTTTTCCTCGACCTCTCACAAACAAGGGAGTGTGGTGACTGGCCGCCTGGCCAGGCAGGGCCGTGAGAGAGTCGATCACGGAGACTTGTTGACACCGTGCTAACAATGGGTCTCTTTTTTCAAAGTTTGAAAGTACATACATGTGCGTGCATTCAATAGTACATACATTTTAATAGTCAAATTGGGTGTGTGTTTGATGAAATTCATCAGTTATAGCAATGACGTGGTATTAACTAACAGTGTCCGGTAAAATATTGAAATTCGAATTCTAACCATGTCTAAGCCTTTGATTGAAATTCAGTATTATGTTAACATCGGTTGCCCATGGTGTGTTAGCAACAATCTTATTATACCAATTATCTGACATAGAGAGGGTTCGAGCCCTCTTGAATACCAGTACAATCAAAGGTTTAGATAAGGTTAATATGTAAAAATATATAGCATTTTGTCAGAGGCTTTCAATAGCATGACTTGTTGATAGCAGAATAAACAATAACGTGAACGACACTTTCAACAGGAAAAATAGCAAAGTTTTTTTTATATAGCAGAACACTTGAACTAAACTTTGTATTCTTAGTGTCCCTCCTGAACAATAAATCTCTTGTGTTGTCATGGCATCATGATTACCCAAACCTGTTGGGCAGATTTTGGAGGCAGCTAACGTCTCACATGTAGGGTGCGGAGCAATTTGTTGCTATAGTAAATGTACAGTGCGCTGTAATCACAGGTAGGGTGTGACCTACGTAGTAAATAGATGATAACTGAATAGTCAAATGGTAGATGAAATGATACAGTCGGCGCATTTGTGATAAACTTGAGATTTGTGACCTCAGTGTTTTAAGTATGTGTGGCAACTGGAGAAGGATGGACAAAGCATGCACAGTACGTGAAATATTATATATACAGTGTACTGGGGTGATGAACTTATGTACAGGCTAGGGTGTGAAACTTGAACACATCATCATTCAGCATCAATCATATGAAGTATAATAAATTATCCTGGCTCATGGCGCCCTAACGCCCACATTGCCTTCTGTATTATCAGCAACATCATCACAATATTATAGTCTGTATGGCAGTGTAAAGTGCTTAGAGTATGTGCTTTTAACAACAAGCCCTAAACCACCTTTCATAATACATATAATATGAATATACAACATAATTGTTACATGATATATTCAAATAACAATGTATGTATGTATGATGTATAATAACTTTAAGTAGTTCGTCCTGTGTTTTGTAAAATGTGTCGCCATTTGCTTACAAATAATGTGAAAGCGAGGATTGTCCTTTCAATCAATCAGCATTTCAAACATAGTATTCTCATAGAAGAGTCTTTTTTTTTAATCTTGCCTGCAAGAAGAACATGTGCAGTTTCACACATGAATGTCTTTCACTTGCTTGCAAAGGGGTTCATCCCCACAATGTTATGTCTATTTACTGTAAGCAGACGACGTCTCTTTGTTTGTAAAGATGACTACAATTTGTTGTAGGACAGAAGGGGCAGGTTGTCGTTGTTGAACTTGAACTGGCGTTTGTCATAACATTTCAAGAGGGCGGGGCTGTGAGGGTGGTTGTCCTTGAGGTGGATATAGTGGGCCTCTGGCTCTTTGGTAGTATGTCCACAGTCCTCACATACATAGACCTTGTTTCTCCTCTCCTTGTATGCGAACTCATAGCTCTGACCATGGACCTTCTTACCATGAGACTCGAGGGAGCATCGCTGGGTGAAGGCTTTATCACACATGCCGCATTTGTAGGGACGGACACCTGCAATGGATGAAGGGTATCAATGTGTTAATAATTACTTTAAAATAATATTATCTGAAATTCATTGTAATGCATGTGCTCGAATATCATCATACACAGATTTAGGTCTGACAGAAAAGGAAATGCCAATATGTCTTGGACATCAACCCCAGAACAATATGGTTGTCCATCCTCAGCTCTTCCATAATGGTAACACTATCAATGACCATAAACAACCGTTTAAATCCGGCTTCCTTGACCCCATGCCATATCAGCGAAAGTTCTCAAAAAATTGAAACCATCAATCAAAAACATTTCAACTGTCAAACACAATTGCGCCAAACATTTAACAATGGTATTTGAAAAAAGAAAGGTATAGGATTGCCTAACACAATGAATCATTATGTCATATAGTGGTACCAGTTGTACAAGGTTACTTTACCGCTGGTCTGCCAAGAACATTAGTCAAGGTGTAGGCCCCCTATGTACGTCAGTTTAATGGCTACTTAATGGATGCTTACCTGTATGTGTACGTGTGTGCCTCTTGAGATCGAACGTGTCGTTGAAGCCCTTGCCGCAGAAAGTGCACAGGTAGCGCTTGATGTCCGAGTGACACTTAATGTGACGATTGAGGAGGCGCTGGAGGGGGAAGACTTTGTTGCAGAGGCGGCACACAAACTGGTTATCCTCCGTCTGGATACCTGAGTAAAGGAGAAAAGGAATCAAGAATTAGTTTAATGCATTTTATGAATTTTGGGGCTTGTGTTGGTGCATGTTTTAAAAATGTTATTATAGAGTGCAAAGATGACCACAATGACTTCAACCACAGTAGTCAATCATAAAGGAAAACTAAAGAATGAATTTTAACTGGTAAAATGTAATAATTATGCATTAGTAACTATTGGCGAATTAAAAGCCCCCAGGATTACTACATACCACTATACTACTAGATGGCTATGGCGAGGTGCAGGGAGGGGGGGGGGGGAGACAATGGTCTTTAAGTATATTAACGTGAGAGGCCAAGGCTAGCAGCGGGAGGTCCGAGAATGATGGAGAGAGGCAGGACGTGTTGGGAGATTTTTTCTTTATCTCCTATCACTCAGGTAGTGTTTGACGGGGACGGCCTTTAAAACGTTATCACGACATACAGGCACACCTGGTCTCCGTGCCGAGGTACAACACATGTCAAGGGGGGGGGGGGGGAGGGGTGAGGGGTCATGTGGTCCTACGTGGGGGAACCGCTATATTCACCTAGAGGTCTTAGGGAAAGAATTCGGACTAGTTATGCTTAGCAACTTAAATAGTTATTAACATGGATACGTCAATTGAATAAGTGGAACTGTACATTAAATATTTGTATTTATCGATAGGTTCCAAATATCAATAGGTGGATAGGCTACCAATAGAAAATTCGTTATGGTACACGTGGTAGCCGTTGCCTGGGGGTGGCGCGACTATCGGCACACGTCGGGAGTTGGTGGGTCGGACAGATAGTTGATGCTATCTTCTGCAGGTTGTCATGATTTACCGCCTTCTGCAATTGGTCTATCGTTAAAATAACGCCTCAGAACACACCCTTCTCCGTGCATGGGAGCTTATATAGCATTAATCTCATCACAGCTCAATGTTAAACTCCATAGATGAAATACCATAAGCCACTGCATCCTTTAGGGTTTATAGGCGATTGTTGCTATTTTACATGGGCACTTTCCTGTGTCAACCGGAAGGGCAGAGGTTTTGCTCAGGGGGATCACCAACGCCCTCTGGCAGAAGGGGAGCGGACCACCTATCGACCACCACCGACCCCAGGTGTGTCAGGATGGTGAGTGGGAGGGGTGAGGGCAGGCAGGTGGGCACGTGGCGACGGGGCTTTGGTAGCCCTAGGCCTAACCCACCTAACGGTACCCTGCCACCCTGGGGAAATTTGTACTGTCTGTAGGGAGGGTTTGAGGACAGTGGGGATGTGTTATCTCTACACTGCTTTGCAAAGGACTGTATTCCCAGCCCCTGGCAATGTAAACCGCCTCTCTCCAGCACCACCTGGTTTGAGTTTGTGGTACATTTTCCGTTATATATAGTAGGAATGATAGTGCTGCTGGTCCTCATGACATATGTACATAATTATTTGCATACAATACTATGATGTATGCATATAATGGTGTTTTCAATTGTGTATTCTTTTTTGATACTGTACAAGTAAATATCCAGGTGTCACCAAATGTACTCATGGCCTATACCATAAATGACTTATTTTATGGCTTTTGAGTCGACTAACTGTGGGGAGTCTGACAAGAATGTCAAGAGATCTACCCGAGTTCTGACGAGGCTAAACTATGTGGAATTTGAAACCTGCCCCACTGTCCCACCCCCTACCGGGCACTATGGAGATCCACGACACAATGTTGCTCCAACAACGGGGGTTACAGGTAGTATTCCAGGGGAAGGTGGTATTCTTTTCAACATGGGGCGTCATGCATGGGTGAATTCGAGAGCCCCCTCCCTCCCATACATATCTCACACAATCCCTCACCACGTGCAACAGGCTGTCTAAATGGGGAGTGCGTGGGGTGGGGATTCAGGCATCTTAAGGTCATCTCCCAAGGCATTGGATCCAAACAGGATCTCTACTGACAAAGGGCAATATAGCAGATGCAATGCGAGAGGAGCCGAGGAGACTGGATGTTAAGGTTCGCCACACGTCAAATTCAGCACAAAACATGGGGTACAACTACCCAGCATGAGTCTGGTGCCTCCTCTTACACTGTTACACCTAACCACCTCAGTCCAATCAGAACCCCCTTACACCTCCCCTGTCACGTGTTAATGACGTCACGTCGCGCCCTCACTTCCGTTACCATGTACTACCGCCAGGGGGCATCTCTGCCGCCATCTCACTTGACAACCCTTGGGTGAGACCCTTTTGTTGTCATTTGGAATCTGGGACTTTGGATCTCAAGACTGAATCCCTGCTGTTTCATATAGTAGTTTCTTGGATCCCTTCCCTAGAGATTTCTGACTGGAATTTGGAATTTGATCTTTGGGGAAGAAGTCACAAGATGATGGACGTAGTGACTGCACAGCAGATGGCATTGAAGGTGTCTATGTGGCTTTATTAAATCGTGACTTCCTACGTCAGAACTAACAAGCGAAACCCAATCATTCTGTCGGAATCCCACTAGGAGCAGCAGGGGAAATGGCAACCCTGGATGAGTAGGTGTAGGATATGAGAGCATGTGAGAGAGGGAGGGGGGCATGTTGAAACTGTGTGATTGTTTTGTAGTTAAATGGTCAGGCAAAAGATTTAAAATCACTAGTTGTTCTCAAATATATTAAAGACAACTTACCTATTTCCTGTGGGTTGAGTGATCTGTTGATTCGCTGGTTGGAGAGGAAGGGGTTCTTGATACCATATCCACCGTTTACCAGCTCTACACCTCCCATAGATACCTGTAATACAGATAACACGACAATGAGACAAGTCCCCAGATACAGATACAGAAATACAGGAATCACAAACTCATGCCCTCCACTAAGCCTAAGTAGATAATAAATGCACTAATACACCCCTCCCGCCATAAAGGTACTCTAGGGCAGCATCAGATGTCAGGTGAGTGGAAATCGGCTTCAGACTCCACCTGATTGAGCAGTTGAGTTCACATAGGTCTCATGCTTGCAGCCAGGTGGCACCACTAAGCCCCTCCCCCTCCACACACCCTCCTTTCCCGTGAGCTGCTCCCGCACAGAGCCGGATAAGCGGAAGCCGGATAAGCAGCGCAGTAGGCCTAATCCGCGCGCTTTTTCCCGGCTGCAGAGAGGGGCGTATAGCGGATTTACAAGTGGGCTTGGCGCGGACCACGCAGTCTCCAGTCAATGACCTCTCAATACTATGTTTGACCTCTCTCTGAGCTGCTCTGTCAATGTCAAGGTCACAGATAATCTGCCCCATAGCTACTCTAAAAGGACTACTGGTCTACCCGGAACTGTATATCTATACATTGCGCAACGCTAAATGAAACATACTAACACATGTATACCGAACAGTGATTTGAAAGGTATCATTTGTTACAAAATAATTGATCGCTGAGATAGCAATTGCATAGAAGATTAATACATGGCGGCTGATTGGTTCTTACCAATCGGATTACTAAATTGAGCTGCTCATTGAAATTAGTTTATTGAAACATGCTGCGACTGACAGGGTGACGTTATAGTACTTACTGGGCGTTGGGGTGTAGACCATGCAGGAGCGGGAAGTGGGAAACCGGAAGGAGGAGACACTTCCTGCTTGGTATGGCTGATGGGCGGCGACTGTCCGCGCATCATCATTTCCGGTGTTTTGAAACTCGACGCTTGCATGGGCGACACTGGGGAGTGTGCCATGCGACTTCCGGGTAGAGAGGGGATGCCTCCCGTCTGTGACGTCATTGCGGCGGCCAGCGACGTCATTGGAGATCCAGCCATGACGTGTGGAAGGTGCTGATAGTCGTAGGGCGACATCCGGTAGGAGGCGGACATTGGAGCATGCGCAAACATGACCGGTGAGATGGGCGCGTATGACATGTGAGGGCGCTGTTGGTGCATTCTGGGAGGAAGCGCATGTGACGTCATGGGGTGGGGGCGGGGGCGGATGACCTGGTCCCGGAAACAGCGTTCTGGTGACGGATCGGTGGACGTAGGTGACGGAGGTTCCGACGACATGTCGCTGGCGTCGGCGACTGAGCCACTGGCTGCAAAGAGCAAGAGAAACAAAATCGTCAACATTTTGTGAAATCAAATATGCATGTATTTTATGATTTTCTAAATTATCGATTCAAAGGTTTATTCCGACCCTTTCCTAAAATGCAGGCCAACTATTTCTAATGATATAATATGCAATTAAACTAGACAGACAGAAGTAATTGCCATCTCCCTTGTGAAGATTGAGACTTATTTAGAATCAAAACTGACAGGCGGGTGGTTCCTATGTAATGAGATAAATCTCCAGGACAAAGCCCCCCATATTGAAGAACTCCTTTCCGTTGCAATATTTAGACCCATCCCTTTCAGGCCTCATCTAATTGAGTATCTGCAACAGTGCGATTCAGTGGAAATTACACAGGAGGCCAAATTCAAATGAACAGCGCCTGTTTATCTACATGGCCTGACTCTGCCTCCTCTGTGGCTGAGTGTGAAGGTAGGGGAGGCGGCACACCTGCAGATTACAGGGCCTACCTGGCCAGCCCCGCCCCACCCTAAGAAGAGTGGACACTACTCCTGCTGGCCTCAGGGGTAGGGTATAGTGGTCAGTAGGGATGGACGCCCTCAGGTGAGTGGTAGGGGCTAACGGACACAGGGCCCTGATGACCCACCTGACACGGTGTACTAGGTGCCCACCCAGGTTGGATCGCCCCACTTGGCTATTGTCCACACGTCAGCCTTAAGACAATCACCCCTTCAGCCCCCACCCCTCCAGGCCCCATGCCTCCTCCCTGGAGGTGGCCGACTTAGGACCACAGATCCCCCCTGTGGACGATCTCTTAATGGTGACGGTGGGCGGGGCCGGTGGAGGAGGAGGGTGCTTCAGGGAAAGGTAGGGGGTGGATCACTTGACCACGACACGCAATGACTGTCCGCGGCCTGTCCACCTATTGTCCACCCGGACACTGCGGACAACGGGGGCGGAGTGGGGACGGACTAATCTGCCACCAGGGGGCACTAGCAACACCAGGGGGGTCTATGTAAGGTGAGCCTTTCTTGTGGCCGTCCTATATATATAGGAATGTGATGGGGTGTCCACAGAATGCGTTAAAAGCCTTACTTATACTAGTACACCCAAGATATATACAATGCCCACCATGTTTTAGTACGAGAACCAAAGGCTAATTTAAAACTAAAAGGTAGTCACAGCATGTTGCCAATCTACGACTCAAATATTTTCAGATCTAGTATAAACTAAACATGTCTATATCATGTGATGTGAGTAGTGTATATTTGCGTGGGAGACTCTCCAAGAAACGACCAAAACACCTCGCTTTCTTCAATCTATAGAATGATGCGCTGTGAGAGGTGTAGGAGGGATGGAAGGAGGACCCTGGACGCGCCTCCGGGGCAGCCCAGGAGCCCTGCCAGGAGCAGTTAGAACACAGGAGGGCTGCAGGCTAGCCGTACCAGTAGCACCACTATACCATGCACCGGCCATATAACGCAACTTTCTGTTAAAGGAATCCCATTAAAATGCGTTTGGTTCATTAGAGACTCATGCCCTGGGGGTGGCTTGCAAAGAGAGAAGGCGGAGGAGTCTTCCCATTCTTCTTCAGGTGCCGGCGGTGCAGATTTCACAGGAGTGGGTGGGTGTGAGGTGGGAGTCTACATGTGTTTATAGGCGTGTGAAGACACCGCTGCATGTACACCCATGGTTTCTGTCTATTGGAATGTCACACCCCATGTCTCATCCCGTGCCCCCCAGGACACGCCCTGGTCAGGTGGGTGTTTGGTGTCGGGGGTGATCAGAAACCCCCAAACACACACCTGTACCGCCCATGTCAGCACCAGGGTTACATAGACATCCACCCACAGGTGTAACCATAGGGGAGGGCCAGGTAGGACCCGTTGGTCCCTCCAGGGTGGGTCAGTGGGGCCATGCCGACTGGACAATGGTCAGCCCAGGTAGCAGTACCTCCCCTCACCCCCTGTGTCCAGCCCACCTTGTAATCGGGCCTCAAATGACAGAGTCGCCATCACCCTAGGTCAACGTCACGGCTACGCCTATAACCGCACTTAATTAACACTGTCTCCCACCCTGCCCATCTCCTCACCCCCACCTCTTACTCAATCCTTTCTTGCTCGTTCTTTTGGGCATAGCGCCCTGACTCGTCTTTCACTGTAACGCCCCGTTTTGTCCATCAGTGCACTGACCTTTTCTGTTATTCGCACAGCGGCTAGCGGTACAGATGATAACATTCAACATCAAAGCGCATCCATCAAAAAATTACCTTTACCTGGCCATGGGATGCAATAGGACACTAGTACAGACTACCCCCAACCTCAGCCACCCAATCCCCCAAAGAGAAAATTAAAGTGTTATTTCATCAACTCTGTTTGTCGAGGTAATAGCGAAGGGCCGGTCCGCGTCATTCTAGCCATTTAATCCGCGGGTCAGTTGGAAAAACAAGCCAACTTGTTAAGAAAGCCCCACCCCCTCTCCCCTTACCGCTTCATCCTCAGTAGACAATGACTTTTCGCCACTTTTGTTTTCAGCTTTAGAACTAGAAGGCTTTAGTCGGAGTGTGACTTGAGTTGCGGTCGTCATCAAATTAAACTAATATTTTTGCTGCGGCGGCCTTTGAAGACTGTCAGGTACAATGACGAGTGGTCAGTTTGGGATGCTGCTCACGGGTGACCAGTGTCGTAACGGGCTGACCAGTGGTCACTTGAGGCATTCTTCTACCTGCCCTCTCCTACCGCTAAACAACGGGTCACAACAGTCCAGGCTGACCCCTTCTATACCTTCCAAAACCACTCATGAAATGACACACCAAGTGATGACTGACCACAATGTTTAAATAAGTGCGGTCGTGTTCTACTCTAGATGGGATCATTTTGATATCTATTCAAGGCTTAATTTTTAATATTTTAGTCCATTACATCAACATTGGATACTCATGAAATGGTAAACTGGAAACTTCTGTTAGAATATTTTCAGATATACTACCATATAGCCACCATCTTTGGCACTGCTTCGAACGGTACCAAGAGACAATACCCGAATGCCACTTTTACAGGTCGTTCCCCAAGTTTACGCACACATTCAGGAACTTTCTTTGGGCACTTAATAGCCGCTAACTCATGTCGTAAAAGATGGAATAATAGTCTCAGACAAAGTGCCACTAAATATTCATGAGTAATCAGGAGGATGGGTGTGGGAGGAGGTAGTAAGTGTATCAATAGAGAAGTATAAGGTGGGCTGCTGCACCTTGGGCATGACTTAATGAGGCATCTTTTCCCACGGAGCTGGACACCGTTAGGGGAGGGGAAGGTGGGTGGGTGGTGTGGGGGAGTAATGGGAGTAATGGTTGTGAGAACCCATGACAAGTTTAGGGGAGTCCCCAGATCGATTTCCTTTATATTTTGAGATAAAGAATTCTTCAGTGAAAAGAGTCCCAATGGCAATTATACCTAAACATTTAGTGGGCGTCTTGTGAATATGCATCTGGTTTTCTCTGATGATCTAAAGCATCTCGTACCCCCAGTACATGTCAATTAAACGTTATATTCCTACATTTTCTTACAAATACAGCCACATTTAATTCTCACTTGTACTTTCCTCCCTCCCTATGACGGCAACCATGGCTGACTGCACCCCACATGGTTACTACCATATTGGTGGGATGGTTGGTCGATGGGAAAGGACAGGTTTAGTGTCGATTCTCCTTATAAGATTGATCTATAACCTTAGGCAAGATGCTGTGTGCTTTGGTTGGCGGTGGGAGCCGGCTTCTGGGCGCGGCGGGCGGGCGGCTAGCGGCCGACGGCGCGGTGGGTGACTGTCAAATGCTGACTGCTTACGCCTTCTCCCGTTTCAACCTTACCTGCCTCCTTGAGGCGATCCACCCACCAGGTCTCACCCATGGGGGAGGGGGAGGGAGAGAAGAAAAAAATGTGAATCATGCCGATGTAAGCTCCCCATTGCCGCAAGTCGCCAAAAAGCTAACCGCACCGCTTACATACCTGTCTGAGGGAGCTGTAAACTTTTAATAAAGCACGCCGCCTCCAGCCCCTCCTCCCCAGGCACCCCCTGGAGGAACACCACCTCCGGAGGCGCTGCTTCATTCAGGCCTTTTCTGCCGCCATTGTCGTCTGCTTTTTCTCAGAGCGACTTCCGAGACAAAAGTCGTCTGCCCACAGACGCGCCACCTGGTGGCACCGCTTCAAAGCGGACCGGCCGTCCCGTGGTGCCTTGCGCGGAGATCTCTACAAGCGGGGCCTAAGGGGAAGGGGGCTGAGACACTGGGTGACGTTACGGCACCGTACGTCGTCGCGGCGTTGGTGACGTCGACGGCCCGCGGCCCCAATGAACATTGCTACACACAACAACACTGCTTTAATACTGAGACGTCTGTACTACTGTATGTGATTAACAGACCCCAGAGACTTAATTACGACGTCCCTAGGTACCGACAAACCGAGCAACTAATTAAGGTGTGCTTATGATGAAGGCCGTGAATAATAGCCAATAATACCAAGAGCCAGATTTAATTACATGGACACAACATGACACTCCTGATTAATAACAGGGAGCAGAGAACAGTAATCATAATAGACGGCGCCACAACTGTTATACACACCCGTGTGGAATGTTCAAAAATGTGCATAATTATTGTAGGCATAAACAATGATGACTATTATTAGTGAAGTCATGGGGTACCAAACTCTTGACAAACTCTGTATAACAATTACAAAGTCACCCAGGAAGAAGAGGGTGTAATTTGGCGGGGGAGAGGAGCATGGCCAACAATGGTGGAGTCAGACGATTGCATAACCCACTAATTGGAGCATTCTTTCAGAGGATATTTGTAAATTGGGAGTCTGGGGTGAGCTGACACCTGGTTCTAGAATGGAGGTGTCATGGAGAGGAAGTGACAAACATGGCTGGTGGCTACCTGTGGCTGTACCTTCTTACACAGGTGTGACTGGGGCGGGGTGAGGGCCTGAAGGGACTACTGAAGGGTCATCGATTTGGGGAGGTGTATTTTTACATAACCCCTCCAGCGCCGAGTCCCACCCGGCCGGTGATACCACACACAAGGCAGCATACCCCGTGAATTAAGGCAATTTTGTTCAAAATTGTAGCCGGCACCTATCCGTTATAGCAGCGGCCCACGCAATTAATGTAATTTAGCCGCTGCGCACAGCAGGTTCACCATTGTAAGGTCTGGTCACCA
This sequence comes from Harmothoe impar, assembly GCA_947462335.1. NCBI lineage: Eukaryota > Metazoa > Annelida > Polychaeta > Phyllodocida > Polynoidae > Harmothoe > Harmothoe impar. The sequence continues at coordinate 44,914,770 of OX381710.1, forward strand.
AGGCCTTACCAAACCAGCCGGCCATTCACCGGGGCGCCACCTAGGAGACAATGGGAGAAGCTGGGCAGCATCTTGGGACCGGCCAAGTGTCCGGCCGAGTGGTCATCGGCGCTCAGCCCTTCCAGCCCCCCTGCTGACCACCCGGCCCACCCTGTCATTTGTTTTTTTGCCGACGCACAAGGCGCAAACACATGCTGACCACCAGGACGCAACCCCCCTTCTATGTAACCCCCTCTTGTAGCCTCCAGCTTCCCACTCCCCCCACCCCCAACACACTGACCACTGGCGCATCTTTACACTGGTCACCTGTACAGCGCCGCCCCCTTGGTCATTACCTGGTCACTTGACCGTAACACCTACCTGTACTGTAGGAGTAGACCGGTAGTGGTCAGCCTGATCACTTCTAGTGGTCATTTTGATCACCTGTAGCAAGCCCTTGATCTCAGTAGTGGAACTGACCACGTCCTCCCCCCCCCCCACTCACCCTACACCCCCCTGGTCATACTGATACCTGTAGACTCATCCTCCTCCCCATACAAAGTGGTCAGTTTTATTTGACCGTTCACATCGCCCTAAGCAAGACTTTCACCATACCTGTCTAAATTCCAACCCCTCCCATCACTCCCCTAAGGCTAAATAAGAGACAGGGCTAACCCCCCCCCCCCCACCTCAAGCCCTATGGTAGGGAGTTTGATAAATTTTGAAAAATGAGTTAAAGAATACATATTGGTTCCATCAGTATAGATCCCTATGAGAGCTTTTCAGATCTGTAAAGATCAGGTTTCTATCATACCTAGATCCAGATATATCATGGTGAATGCATCTGAACATATTTCCCATTTCTGTGATCTAGGCAGGAGAGGGGCACCTACACAGCAGCTGGGGGTACTGTAGCACTGGCCCTATGCACCCTTCTGACTCAGACTGAACAGGTCAACTTAAAATGGCTAGGGACAGCATTGGGCAGTGACACACACATCTGAATTTCACACATGTCTTCAAGAACACAATTACCAACATCCCCATGGTAACAAGTTTTAACAAGTCATATTTATTTATTACATTTTGACATGGAGAATGTCACCATAATATTGTAGGCCACAGAAAACAGAAACTCTTACCTTTCTCCACTAATGGCTCCATTCGTGTTGACTACCATGATATTGTGATTAAAATGAGGGGTTTGTGTTTTTTATAGCTCAAGAAATGAGGTCAGGGGGGCTATTTGTATGCAATGCACCAGTTGGGGTGCTATTAGCATGTTGCATATTGGATCACAGAAACGGGCAGACTACAGCGGCAGCGGCAGCGCTATTTTGAACTCCCTACCTATGGAGCCTTTCCAGGGATGACGTATCCGTGACACCCGCCCCACCTGTCTATTGTGACGCCCCTGGTGGGGGATGAGCGCGATCTGGTGGCCAGGGGGGGCGGCCATGAGCTCATTACCTGCGGATTAGCCCCCCTCACCGCTAGGTGCCGCCACCAGTAGCTGTGTAATCCTATTGAGTGGTATCCGCGCCACAACGGGATCCACCTCCCCGTCCCCCATCCCCCTCACCCCCCTCATCTCCCACCTACCATCTTTAATCTCCTCTCACACCCTGGCACTTATCCCCAACTTACCCCGCTCCCTCCCACTGCGCCGTGACCATTGCGCAACCCTGTCCCCCCCCCCCCTCCTCCCACCATACAGACACAGCAGCAGGTTTCAGGGCGGTGTCACGTTGGATCAGTGGCGAGTTAAGGGTGCGTTAATCCGATCGACGAGGGGTTTATGGTATAAGATGACACCGACCACAATGCACCCTGAATGCGATTTGTCAGGCTTCCCGTGCAAACTGTACAGTTTCAGTCTGTCGGCTATCACTGACATCGTCTTGACAGCAGCATCGCAACAGGTGCAAATCCCAAGATACAGAAGAATGTGACACTCTCATCAGGCGTCTTGAGTTTATTTTAGATCCTAATTTGCTTGGGTGTAGGCTAATTGTGGAGGTAAAATGGGCTGAGAGTTTCTCCTTCTGTGCTGGGTAATGAAGTAACGGATAACGATCAGGGAACCCTATTCGTAGAGGTGACTAGTTATGGCCTTGCACCCCATCTCCCAGCCTAATTAGAGACATTTGGACGAATCAAATGTACTTCCCTTCAATCCGAAATGTGACAATTCTATCGTGGGGCGCCTTTGTGCAGAGGGGAGACCCACTCGGTGGGGGCCTTTTAGACTTATCTCATGCAGCATCTTGATTGGCTTGCGGACAATGTTGTTATTCGAGCGGTTATTGTCGTGGAGGCCGCTATGTGATGGGGTAGGGGCAGGGAAAGTGACCAGCAGGCCTGCTGGGCCGACAGGAACTGACCACTTTCACAAGGAAGCGGAGCGTTTGAAATGGGAGCGCGCCCTTCCCGCGCTTTTCACGTCACGCGAGGCACAGCAGACGACATTTTGCGCCTTGTCCATTCTGCGGGCCGCTAACTAACTGTTGGCGTAACTGTGACGGCCAGTGTTACACACGTGCTATTGGAGTTTGGTGCTCTTTGATGTGCATAACAGCATCCCCTACACGTAACAACATCCCGTACACGCATCACACCGGACGTCACATGCGGTGAGCCCTGGTGCAGCAAGTGTAGCCTTTGAAAGGTCCTGGAGGGGAATGAGAGGTATTCCCCCAGCAATAAAACGACACCCTAATGACAATCTCGATGAACACCCCACCCCCTCCCACCCTCTATATATGTCTCATCCTTAACACAGGGGCACACTCAGTCGATGTGCCATCAGCTGATCTGCATTTTATAGACCGTTATATTATGCTAAATGTTGTTTTGTCGGAGCTGTAACTTTGCTTTAGGGGGCACTGACACGGGACAGAGCCCTGATTTTATCATACCTGTGCCGCTACAAAATTCCTCCTCTGAATATTTATCTCTATTCAAATGCAAAATCTGAAGGTTTAAGACCCAGCTGGGCCGTTATACAGAGCTATCTCCTTCCCCCGACTGTACCCTCCCCTCCCCCTTGGTAACATACACTGGATCGCCTGAGGACATAAACGTCGCCGAGGTCTTGTCTCCTTTCGGTATTCGGTATTATGTCGCATTTCAAGGCGCTCTTAAAATGACAGCATTTGTCTCCTTCAAGTTAAAAACACTGCCCCTCTATGACGGCGAGGAAAATATGTACTTGAAATTATTGTTGGTTGTAGATATTACTAGTAAACGTGGGGCATGTATGATAAATTGTTTCAAGGAATCTTAGGGGTTAAACGTGGCTTTTCGGTTTCTTGTAATATGGGGTAAAGGCGGGAACATCCTTGAGTGCGAGCAGAATGGGATGAGAACAATAACAGGAACAGATGGGAAAGGACACATGCAATCTAATAGAGAGAAGAAGAATGGGAGGAAGGTGGGGGCAGAGCAGAGACAGTGATACTGGGGAGTTGTGTGATAGACAGCGGAAAGATCAAAGACTCGGTTAACGGAGGTGTTCGATGACACGATGGATCATCTCTCTGTACAGGTCCCTAAATGTCGACCAGAACGCACCTAGCTATGGCAATTGCATATTTAGGACTCATCACTCGGTACTGGGATGATATCATAAGTCCATTTCTCAGTGGCTCTGGTCAGGAGGATAACCACCTGACCACCAGGGTAGGTACCTGTGGGTGGGTTCCTACAGGGGGTGTTTAGGTATGGGGTAAACAGGGTCCGGGAGCGGCCAGAGGGGTGGTCATGGGGGTGGATAGGGGCCAGGTGTGGAGGAGAAGGAGACAGGTAGGATACTACCCTCACCTATATATTAAACCTGTACCTACCGTACCTACTACCGGGTCAGCACCCCTCATGACTACCCCCACCACACTCACTCACCTCACTCCAATTAGAATCTCACTCGTCCTCCCACACGCCTATAGTAATATCCCTGGTACCTCAACCCCTGGTATGAGTAAGCAAGGGGGGAAGGGAAGAGCACATCCTGCTATGATAAACACCTACATGTGCAGATAGATAATGTGATTCATCTATTTTTATAGTGTGATAATAGGACGGCAGCTCATTAAATTGGATATAAATTGGTGTGGATTGGTGTTTTGTTATTGGAGTAAAGGCGGGAGGGGGTATATCAATAGGAGGGGTTGACAGGGAGGGTTGTATCACTCACCTGTTGGACAGGTGGTGGCAGGTCCTACACAAGACTTACAGGGAAGGTGATGGGCGCCTATAACGGTACACCCCACCCTCCACACCACCCCACCCCCAATAACTCACTCGGGCGGTGAGCTGGTGGCAGGTAAGATCAAGATCTTCAGGTGAGTGCGGGCTATGTAAGTGCATGCTGGTGTGGGGCTGGAGGAAGGTGCAACTAACTATAAAGCCCTTATGGTGGGGCAGTGGATGTCAGGTATGCTGCTGGTGGTATTGGTCAGTTAGCGGTCAAGCCCTTCACCTCTACACCACCTGAAACAGCCACCCCTACCTGCTCCCCACCCCCTCCCACGTACACCTCCATGGGGGCTAGGGCGGCTGCTGGTGGCATAGAGGGGAAAGGTCCCTCCCACCGGTATGCAGTGGTCAGCACTTGGCCCCCGATCTAATCTATCTACCTGATGGCCCTACTACCACTGGGCCGTAATGATAGGCCCACAGTATGCAGGATATGGCGATTTCACCCCTATAGTTCAGCCCACTGCGCCCACACCGCCCTCACCCTCACCCACCAAATTGGTCATTACCGTCGACTACTAGCTTCACACTCTCCCCATCCCAAGAGCGATGAGTGCGGGTCCTCTTCTTGACAACATTTTTTCCCATCTCAGGAAGAGTTGATCCTACCCTATTCCCTCTATAGATGCACCCCCCCCCCCCTCCCTGCCATCCTCACCCACACCCACTCACGTGGGGGTCAGGTCAGGTGTGGCTACTGGCCCGTTGCCTGGTAACCCTATCCCTGACTAATCGCCCACCCCCGTGGTAACAGTGCAGGTAGGGTTTCCCTCCTCCTGGCCGAAGATGCTCCACCGTGGATGTAATGGGCCACTACCACCTACAACACCTTCCACCATCAGGACCCAACCACACAAGGGGGCAATGCACTCAGTGTCCCCCAGGTACAATGATAATAATACACGGTGTGTTGAGACAAATAATATACAAGGACTCAGAGTCAAATAGAATCTCCTTCACCAAGGTGTCACCATTATGATAATGGTGATTGAGGGTTCAGATATAAGTTAAATAAGGCTTCACATGCAATGTCATGACAACCTTAGGTACACGTATACTGGGACTTAAAGTGACATCACAATGATCCATCAGTACATGTAGGGATACACAGTTTAAAAAGTAATAACTTTCATGAAATAATAATACTTCACTATGACTGATTGTGAGGTTATGCTAATTGAATACTAATAAATTGTTATGCTAATACGCTGTATTCTATTATGACCATTAAGTTAACAGCACCAGAGCTTGGGGTTATTTCTTTCTTCATGTTTTATAACATGTCTATGTGATTTTCAATCAATATCATGCTGTTGTATAATTTATACGACCCATCCTGCCTGACAATAGATGTGAACAATCTGGAGGGAATTCGTATGTATTATTACCCTAGCACTGCAACTGGTGTTAGTAACAGGCCCCTAACTGACCATTACCCTAGACAGGTCCTTTAGTATTAAATTCAGTAACTGACCAGTCGGTTACAGGTAAGTCGGAGCTATTACGTCAAGTATAAGGTCTGCAGGTGGGTACTCACACTAGACCCCCTTCACTCCAAGACACCTCACCTAGTAATTTAGACCTGTCCAGTTGGGGCATTCATTATACCAATCTAATTACCAACCGATATCTAGACTAGAGCCCTGGATATTCTTTCACAGTTTTCCCACTACAATCATGAACCCTAAGACATTTGGCAGTAAGCACCGTTTGTCCTTGATACTGAGTTCACTTTGACCGTTGGTTCATGCAAGTACACGTCTTTTGGTAGGTCAAATTTAGAAATGACCTTCACTTTCAGATTTCGTCGGGATCCTTCTTAGTAGGACATGGTTCTGACAGTATATTCTAATAGTTCAAATGGTTCTTCTACGTGCACTAATATTCATACCAAGACCAATTTACTCAGTTAGGAATAACTGTCATAAGAAATGTACTTTATGAGTTTATTAGATAACCAAACTCTCATTACAGAGAGTTAAGTCTCATAATTCTCAATAGCCAGCTGGATATGACCGTCCTCTACATTATTTGATACCATTCAAATGAAATATATGAGTTAGTTTCCGTTAGTTCAAAATATATCATTGGGTGAAAGTTAAACCAATAATATGAAATAAAACCTTATTTCTGGGAAATGAGACTGCATCCTGCCAAGTACCATCTTAAGACACTGATAATGTGTCTGAAATTGAATAAGGAATAATGTACAGTATATGTCGAGAACTCACCTGTGACACTGATGGGGCTGGTAGGGCTGGCAGGACAGTGGCTGAAGCTGGAGGAGGAGGTGGGACTGGAGGGGCTGTAGGAGGAGGTGTAGGACGAGTTGGCCGGACTGAGGGGCATGGATGGGGTCGGAGACGGCGGCAACGACTCCAGGTCGCCGCCCTCCGACACGCCGATACTCCGCCTCTCCCGGTAGGCTCCCAAGTCATCATCCACATCCACGATGGTGGGCTCGGGGCTGGAGGACGTCGTCCGTGAGGGCACCTCCTGGGCGCGGCTAGGGCCCTGTGGAGCTGGCCGGATCAGTTCGGAGCAGGGAGAGGATACCCTGTGCTCTTCTAGCCGTTCCTCCAGCGGCTCCTGGGGTTCTTGCTCCCGGGGTAAAGGTGCCGGGTAGGGCGCGACGGCAGCCGCGGCCGCATGGTGCGACCGGGCCTTCCGGATGAGGAATGCTTTAGGCATGATGGATCTGAGAGTCTGTCTTGACAACTGTTACAAGTGGTAGCAGTACATGTATAGAGATCAGCACCAACTGAGGCAGTCAGATAGGGTACACGTCCGTCGTGCTCAGCTGCCTGGGACCGACTACTTGTAGTAGCAGTCGTCCTCTAGTAAAGTCTGGACCGTCCACCAGCTGGTGGGGGAGGGTGCAGGAGGGGCGGTGGCGGCAAGCCGACAAGAGGGTAGTACTGGGGGTGTCCAAATCAGCTTCCCGACCGGCGCGTAAAAAACACAGGCGGCAGGGATAATCCAGTGGTTGAGTACGAGACAATCGGGTTAGCGGTGATCCGACTTGCTGCTGCTACTGCTGCTGCTGACGGGCGTATGGAGTCCAAGGGTCGGCAGGGTGGTGGGTGTATGACGAGTAATACCCAGGGTAGTAGTAGTATCACACGATGTAATGGTGTAAGTAGTATAGAGCCTACAGTCCCTGCTCTGTCCCTCACCACTGACAACTTGGTTATGAGCTCGAAGGGCCCTGCGCCGTCTTATAAAGCGCCCACCTGTACCCCTAGTGGTAGGACACGCTTCATGCACTACAACCCCCGCCCACCCTAACCCCCCCCCCCCCCACCTCCCACCCACACCGTCTTGGGCGCCGCTCGTTAGGCTTGTGCCGCTCGCGTTACGCATGGATGCACGTGCCCTGCTGGTCCTGATTGGGTGGGCGGGGCCAACATGTGACGTCATCAGGTACCTGTCCCCCAGGCCTGGATACATCCTCCTGTACATGATGAGTATGTTCTCATATTTGTGCGTTATGTTTTTGTTTTTGTTTCATAATTCGACACTGTCGATGTGCAACCTGGGCTGATATAATTGTATTCTAGTCCCAATCATGACTATGATCGTTCGCGTATATGAAGAGTTCAGATGCAAAACGACATAAATCTGATCAACCCTAGAATTGAAGCATATATGGTACTTTTGTAAAGACACCCTAGGGGAATTATAGTATTTTGGTAATTTAACTATTCATGTGTATCATTCGCAGGTCCAAGGACCCAAAAAACTAGCGAATCTTGGTAAAATTCTGTGAGGATTATATCTATCCAATGCCCTTACCCATATGATGGTCAGATTGTTGTCTGTTTTTCAAAAAGTTAGTTTTAAATGTCGTATTGCATCAACGCTCTTCATGTGCTCTTTGGTCAGAGCTATAAAGTCGGTTTTGGGTTTACTGGTAAATCACTCTGCTTTGACCATATGTCACCCATACAATGAAGAGTGAAATAAAATGCATGGCGCTGACAAAAAGTGAAAAATTGTAAAATACCATGGTGAGTAAATGTGTCAATAATAATGGTTTCACAGGGGTAGGCGTGTGACTTCCAATTACATGTTAGTTTAATAGATTACATTCACAGATCGACACAGAAGAATTCCCTCTTCCGTTTCACATTCCCAGACCACCACGCAAAACTTCCAGGCACGACTGATTACGTTCTATAGATATAGAAACTACAGCTATAACATATGTGAAGCTACCTTTATCAAAATACATTAAAGGACGACGGGGTTGCTGCAAAGAGTGAACATCAACAGACTCCATTATATGGCCCACCCAAGTTGACATAATGTATCACTATGAAAGAAGACATAATCGTTACCCATTGCTATTCACATTTAGAACTCTGTATTGGAATGGGACGAGGTTTATTAAGTCATTTCCTAGTCAGGAATCTTAACAAAAGATTCAAGGTCAATGTTGTGGATTCCCAGTGCATCCTGTGGTGAAGTAGACCAGTAGTGTAGGGTTATGCAAATTATAGATTTTCAATAGAAGAGAGTTAGAGCCCATCCCTGGTGTAACCCCCTGTCAGGCTGTACCACAAAAAGTGCACAAACTGTCCTGAGTGACCCCCATCCCCCATCTTCATTTAATCACATGTGATCCTGGACCCGAGTATTGCCTGAACGCCTCTATCACATAGATACTACGGGTCAAAGAACGGTATAGGCTGTCTCAAACGTGGAGATTCAACATGTCCACATATGTGGCCAGGATTTAGAGGTTGGTTAAATTTGCAATACCAATCTGTATTATTGTTTTATGGTAATTAAATGATTCCTGGTTACATTGTATTTGGGTGAGTATTTCGACTTAAAGAAACTCAGAAGAAGTTGTACAACCTTTGGGCAGCAATGTGCGTACTAGAGGGAAAGATCCAATGATAAACACATGAATAAGAATAGAGAGTGGAGGGCCGGTGGAGGGGCAGAAAGAAAGTGGGCAAAAGGAGGAAGCATGATAGAGGTGTGGGATGAACCCCAGGGGACGGACTCACACACACCAGGCTAAGTGTTCTTCAGTCTAAGATATAAACTGCAGTGTGTATTATGCCCGGGACATATGTACATCTTTGTGTATACCACAATAGAAAGGCATGAGCTACCTGCTGCATGGACATATGTGAATAACACCTGTGTATCAAGAACACAGGTAGGGGAGATGACAGGCCGGGCAGCAAAGTGGTCAGGGGGACAGCAGCCACCTCTGTCAGGTGTGCGTGCGGACACCCAATCAGGGGAATCATCAGTACCCCTCACCCTCCCACCCACCTTCTCCACCCCGACCAGTTCCCCTTCAAAGACAACAATTATAAGCAAACATCAAAGGGAACTGGACTCATCCTTGCCCCCACAACACAAGGGGTGCCGCCAGGATCGTGCGTGTCGTGCACATAATCGCGGGGCGGTGTCGTAAAAAATATGCATCGCCGATTGACGATAGACAGGGTAATGGCCAATCACATGGCCCACAAGCGGCTGCTTTCAAAGTGGGAAATTGTCTTGCTATTTTGACCCCTAGTTGGTCATTTAGGTTTGCCGCATGCTTATTTATGTATGTAACTAGGGATAGGGCGAGGGTGTTAAGAAGGGGAATTTGGGTTTATTAAAATTCATCATGTTGTATTTGCCTATACCGTATTATCTGCATACCTAATTTTCTTTGGACTGGTGGGAAGAATGCGCTTCCCTTTCAGTCAGAGACACCCCTCTGGCAAAACACCGGTAGCGTTTAATACACACTGCATACCGCCTGAGAGACAATATTGTTTCCCGCCCAACGGAACAATTGATACATGGACTACCACTGTGTGTGGGTGAGGGGAGGGGGTAGGCCGGAGGGGCGGGGATGAACGGAGCCAAACTTACTCCCTGAGACAAAAGAGACCCCTCCCTAACGTCACCCACCGCTGGGAGTTCAACAATACGGTGGCATGTATCCCCCCATGTCTAAGTGTATTGTTTTAAGGCGCTTCCCGCTGAGCCCGCGGCCACCATCCGGGTCTTTTTAACGGACCGCACCGTCCCACCGTGCGGTACAGTTCACGCGCGTCCCGCATGTGGCGCGCCGAAAGTCCTGCTCAGCAGACGACTTTTTTCTAAATGGCGCTAATTCGATTAATCCCATCAACCCGCGGTAGTCAGTGACAGTTGCAGGACAGGAAAGTAGTTGCCGATGGAGGCAGACATGGCGGCCCCTGCTGTCAAATGCCGTTCACTGTTTGTTCATATCCATATAAATCTTAAGACGTAGACGTAAGCGCGTGTCAGGTATTTATCACATGTTATACCATCCCTTTGCAACAATGGGTTATATAAAACATAACTGCATAGCAGATAACTCTTTACAGTTTGTCATAAGAAATATGCCCATAATCCTTGTTAGTCATCCGTTAGCATATCATGTGTCCATAATCCTTGATATAGATCTTATTTCAAATATCGTACTACAAAACGTGCATGTACTTTCTAAAACCATCATCACAATCACATGGATTGATACCGGATTAAGAAAAGGAGGAGGGCAGAAGAAATCATTATGCATATACACAGCAAATTAGTTTAGTCTACTTATTCATTGTAGAACAGTGTGTTGGGAACTAGGAACCAGTCATGAGGGTTGTTGGATTCCGCGCGAGCGCGCAAACAGTTTTCAGTCCACCATCCTCGAAATCTTTTCCGCCCACTCCCTATTTGAACTTTGAACTACCCATGTGTAGCGTACATAAGTTGGATTATTATTTGTTTTTATAGGGGTGATCGGGTCAACGTTTTTTTTTAGCTTCATCCTCCTGTTGTTTGATAATGCCTAATGGCTTTAATAGTCAAATGGTTCTTCAGCGTTCTTCCATTTTAAATTGAAATGTGTAGCCTACTCCTTGAGATGGGGGGGGGGGGACAACACATACCTTTCCATACACATGTATACATGTGCGTTTACTAGTAGTTCGCGACACATAAATACTGGCCTGCTGAGATGAAAACATCTCCATCATAATTTTGCGGCAGTTCTGTGGACGTGCATAACATATCTTTATGTAGTGAGTACCCCAAGTGAGTATGTGTCCTTGGTCTTTTTGATGTCACCGAGTATCACCCCGTTAGAAACCGTATACAGGAAATGTCTAAATGTGGTAAGTGGTGTTTGTAACCTCACATTCCTAATAGAGTTGTTACGCAACTAATGGATGAAAGCAACATTGAGTCAGTGCAACCTGGTAAATAATCCCCACCACTCCCTCCTTCTTTACATAACCAAAGAACATGCCGAGTGACCATGGGATGACCACCATTGTGCAACACCGGAACTCGGCAGACGACTTTAGAATATTTCAGAGTATGTCTTGCTGTTTCCGTTCCCTTTGATGTGGGTTCCCCCAGTGGACAGTTCCCTCGTGATCTCCGGTAGCCAACGGAGGAAGCCCGGTTGATCTAACAGATAGCGTTATTCCACATACGGGTTCTAAACGGCACCACAACGCTGCCGCCGCGCCCCGCTCGCCCCCTCTGGTGAGCTGCGGCAGAACTACACACAGGATGAGAGCCGTACAAGCTCCACGGTGTACTACAGAACGCGCATGTAGACGTTGCAGTTACTGTTAGATACACATACATGTATTACATTTAATGTTACACAAGCAAAACAGACATGAGATCAAAGTCGTCTGTTTGTTTGAATTGTCGTCTACTTTTTGGTGGAAAGATGGACCCCGCATTTAATTTAGGCAGCGTTTGTGAGTGGACACAGCAGTCGCATTAATGTTAAGGAGATCCTTTAATGGTCCCGAGTAGGATGTTTATTTCCTTTGATGGATCAGATCCGTTATGATAAACGGTTAGTGTGCATGAAATAAAGGTAAATAAAGGCACTGATATAACACAGTATCGTGCAGGTGTGGGAGACATAACTGTGATGTGTAGGAACAAACAACGTCATTTGCCACAATAATGTATGGTATCTGCAAATCCTCGCTTCTATTTCTATGTTACTCAACACTTCTTCTTTAGTGCTACCTTGTGATAGTCATATGGTAGAAGTGTCATGATGAGATGAACTAAGTTTACGTACAAGTATGGTGTTCAGAAATATTGTTCTTTAAATATAAGTTTGTGGTGGACATGAAAAAAGGATTGAGTGCTATTAGAAATCCATTGATACCATTCAAGGCGGAATAGACCACGTCTCTTAAAATTATGTATAACACAAAGCTGTCATGACCACATTAGCACCTATGTACATATGTGTATTACCCATGTATATGTTACCTGGTTGACTAGCAGCTCTCCTATACACTTCACGATATGGTAGATTTGCACAACCATGGAACAGTAAAATGATTTTAATGTCTCCGTCACATGTAGATAGATATAGACTGGCAATGTGGACAACGCATGGACGATGTGTATGGACAATCCTTGAATCAGCTTCACCGAATCCCAGGATACAACTCTTATGGTCTTCAACGTCCCAGGGACTTTGAAAAAAGGAGCCATGACCCCAACCCCCTCCCCAGAACGATTATTATAATAAACCAGTATCGATGGATAAATCAACTGAACATCAAACATTGAGTATAAGACTCTCACAATGAGGGCATTCTATACCACTTTATCTGTACCACTCCCTTAGTCCATTCAATTGTGGGGACCGCCGTGTATCTTATGTAATGGATTTTGGTATTTTCCGTATACATAATTTTCTTCGCCGTCCAGCCGTATTGTCACCACTCATCCTACTCTTATCCCCTGTTAACCACCATGCTGAACCAGTACAGTAATTATAAGGGGTATCTTGTCTTTCTAGGAGTCTTTCTGGCCCAGCCCACCAAGTCCCTTCGGCAGACGCACCCTCCTCCCCATACATATATCATGAAAATAATTTGAATTATGTATCATTCGCCAATCATGTTGTGTCAATTATGCATTATGTGTATACCAATTCTTTCTCCAAGATCTATTTGGCTCTGCCTAAACCCCAGTCCCCCTTTCTTTTAAATTCAATTTTATTGTATTTTTGCATTTATATGGCGTCTCCCTGGTCTGTCGGCAGAGGTGCTTTCCTCAAAGCGGCGCCGAACCATCCCTGAAGCGTTATCCCGATAAACTTTACTGCTTTCCTCCCTCCCCCTCCCTCCCTCCCCCTCCCTTTCCCCGCCCCTCTGCCCCTCTACCATTCCCTAAGTATACCCCTGTTGCATGTCCCATCAAGGATCTGCCCGTTCTCTCTCACAATGGCCAAATCTCTGCCCGGCAGGCTCCAACAGTCCCATCCCCATCCCATCCCAGTCCAATTTTAGCCCACCCACCCATACGGTAACCCCCTCCTCCTAACCTCGCCGCAATCCCCAACATTGACCCTCAACAAAACAGACCCCCCCCCCCACCCCCGACCTATCCCCCCGGTGGAAACAATCGCTGTCCCTAATGGGGCGCGGTCGGGATGAGTTCTAAAGTCAAAATTGGCGGCCGACACGAACCCCAAGAATGTCTTTCAAGTGGCCAGCCTGGATATATACTAAGTCGGCCATTGTACTTGTATAGTCTGTCATAAAATCACTCATCAGCCACCAGCTATAGGTACTGGAGGTAACAAGAGCAGCCTCCTTCATCTTAAGACTCTAGCCCTGTCCTCAGGCGTATCATTGACCTGTAGATGCTGCGGTGTTCAGCCCTGGAGGAACGAAGGCTTTTGGTCTGGCCGCCAGCCTTTTGTCTTAATGCATCCTTTATTGCACGGCACCGCCCCTCCCACCCACATCCCTCATCACCCCCTCCCCCCTCCCCTTACAACAAAGTGGATGTACTCCTCAAAGGGAGACCCTTCGTTAAGGACCTCAATAGACTCCCTGTGTTCCCCCTCATTGGACTAACACCAATGTTCATTTATGTACAGGTATGTATATGAGACTAAGGCGGGGCTGTAATTAAAGGATATTGCCCGCTCCATAGAGATCATTATGGTATTGTATAGCGGCCATGCTGGGAGCTTTTTGGCGCGGCGCTCAGGGCGGGGCCCGCTGGCCACATGAAGGCGGTGTCCACTTTGATACGGCCAATTATTGGCTTACGTAGCTGTGTATTGCACGCAGAGGGACACCTCCAGACTTAAAACCTGTATATAAGGGCTTTTAGTTCTAACATTGGGTATACGGTACCGTTCCCACGGGGCTTCTCCGAGGTGCAAAGTCGGCTTTTGTCAGTTTATCTCTGCCTCATTTAGGTACAATACTATCTGGTTCTTTCATCAAGTCTCAAACTGAGTCACTAGTTAGGATACCAACACCTTACATGCTTTGAAGATGGTAATAGGGGCTATACATTCCTCGTTAGGTGATGTTTCAAAATTAAACAGGATATATAGGGGATATAGTGGACGTATTGTGTGTTTATAATAAGCTATTCTTGAACATACAACAGCACTGTTATGTGCATTGTACCTGTTTGTCACTATCTCTGATACTCTGTCTTTGATTCTAATACCACCCTACATATAGGTATGTCTTTAAACCCTTTGCATTGTTTGTGAACCATATAATTCTATCTTGGTAAAACGCTAGGCCCATTACATAACTATATCAGAAGTAACCGAAAACTCAGCTATTGAATACATAGAGAGAGGTCCACGATAATCTGTCTGAATGACAGGTTTCTCCACGAGTGGGACCTTGGGCCGTATCACACGAGGCGGAGCCGGGTGTGTATATAGATATAATTATTGATAAATTATATCTAAAATGACATTTAAAGATTGATTTCATAGCTATTTCTGTGACATCATCATGGAGAAACAGCCCATGGAGAATGAGCATCAGTTTCTCCACGGGGGTGTGGAGAACGGCCATTCCAGTGCTTACGCATAGTAACTTTGTTTCTCCACATGGAATAAAATGATATATCATCGCCTACCTGTATACCTTCAACATGTCAGACGGATACACCGATACTACTTTCTAGGTTTATTAATAGTTATACAGTTCAATATTTAAATATATTTATCTAAACAGGGCTTTTATAAAATCCCTGTTGAGATGAAAGGTATATGATACCTTAGCGATACATTCTAGCCCCTACTTCTACAGGTCTATAATATTCAAATGAACCATGGATTGTGCATCGGGATACTTTTAGTGTAGACGGATTCTGTCTTAGGTAAAGCCATAAGAAACACACCTAGAGTCATAAATCCTTGGGAGAGGTGAGTAAGTCTTACTACTATTGCCACCTATCAACCCAATCCAATGATGGATCATAAAATGCAAACATCACAGCAACAATGGCTAGGACTACCTGTGTCGGTTCACCAGGACATCCTGAAAGTTATATGGTCTAGTATGGTTGTCCACACCCATCTAAAAGCTTCAGAGATATCACCTTTTGTATTAAACCCCTCATCTTTAGTCACCCCTCAGGTGCTGAAACTATAAACGTGCGGTCTTCGCCCATCATCCCTTTGTCGCTTCTGTTTTAACCAAGTCGACCAACAAAGAACCACTGGAAGAAAGCGGCGTCTCTCCGGTTCAGTTGTGTTTTTGGTCTGTAGGGGACTTTATAGCACTGTATGTGTGGGTTTGATCAAGAGGGAGTCTGCATTTTAATTACGCCAATTAGGAAGCTGTGGTTTGGATTGGTAGCCAAGCAAATGGAATGATGCACAATAAAAAGGGAAGGTTTCAGGAAGCTTCAACAAAGGGTTCGGAAGGATCTGAGTACAAGTCCATGTGATGAATGAACCTTAGGAACAACAAAGGATGGGAAGACTTCTGTTGACATTCTAAGTCATGCGGTGGTAAGAATTGCAGTTGTTATCGATTCACATGTTCATGCGTAGTGATGCTACAATTATACCATGATCTCTGATGACTACCATATTTGACTGATGATCCGAGCTATTATAAAAAGAAAAAAGGAAAAAGGAAAAAAAGGTTACCTGAGGATGAATTTCAACCTTCGGCATTTTTTCAGTTTTAAGTTAAGCAGTACTTTTATCATATTTCATCTCTAGATTGCGCTGTTCAATCTGAAAGTTGCCTTGACATGATATATGCAATAGTGACATTAACCATTACATAGTTCCTGATTCTTCATCAGACTAATGATTCTGTCCCTCACCCCGGCCCTCATCATATGGCGGGGGGGGGGGATAATATTTGCTAGTAGAGTTAAATTTATCATACCAATAATGAGTTGATTAATAGACATAACTAACAACAAATGACTCGTGGATGCCAGAAACATACTTTATTTCTAAATAAACCATCACCACAGTTTCAGTCGTATTGGTCTTCTTCAGGTGGTTTAATATTAGGGGACGGGAAGATTTTCCTTTCTACATTTGCCGATAACCATAATTATTCAAAATATTAATTCCATCAAAATTGGATAAAACCTCCAAAGTTAGCGGTACATGTATAACATTCAGGTTCGGATTCAGCAAAGTCATGATTTAAAGCACGGTCCTGTCGGCAGTTATCTGTTCTCTACTAAGAATTATTATAGAAAGGTTGGCCCTTTCTAGGTTGGCCACGAGCCAGGGGCAGGGGCGGACCCAGGATCATATTAATTAGTTTGCGCCAAGAAACACAATGTTGAATGTATAATTTGTCGAGAAGATGAGTTCCTATTGGTTTGTGACGGTGTGTTATGATAATGAAGTTAACATTCAATGCTAATTAATCACTGAGGCTTTTTGAAGCTCATGGCATTGATTAGTGATGAACACACTATTTAATAATGATGATACATTTTTATAGTATCTATCAGTGGTTTACTTTGTATTCGGGAATACCCAGTACCTTTACCTTTTGACAACTATGCAGTAGACCATTGTCACTATTAGAGTTACAAGCCTTGAGCAGACCAATTAGTCCGCATACTTGAAGAGCTCAGTTTATAATAAGCGAGTCGCACTGCCATGTTTGGCCCAGTGTTAGGCATATAATGAACATAAGATACATGTACTACATGTTTATCAGACACATATTCTCTTGATATAGAAGTCAGTGATGAATTTCTTCACAGAAAGAAGAGAAGGAGTCAAATCTGGGTGTGGGGGGGGGAGAGTCACAATGGGAGTTGTACGAGCTGGACTGTAACCTGACTCCAACATGACTCCCGTTCAATGGGAGTAATAGTTCTATGACTCTCTAGCATAAGTTCTATGGAGTCATCTCCAGTTGACTGCTGTGTGACAGGGGTCACAGGCTGGTGGATTCCATTGTGGGAGTCACAGGGGTCATTCAGGAGTCACAGCCAGCTGACTCCACATACGTGCATAGCGTGGATCATGTATGCAACTAGGTGCACAAAGAAAAGAAATGGAATCAAATCAATTGAAAGCCAAGACAGGAGTCAGCAGAGCTGCATCCTATAGTGATCCTCACTGTATGGATGCCCAGGCATTCTCTTTTCTGATCATGTAAGAGTCATGAAGTCAGTGCCGATTGACTCCCATAGAAGGAGAGTCAACTCTTGACTCTCAAAATACCGGTAGTATTTTCCATGTAACACTAGTTCTCTGTTCTTCCACTAGAAGGCCTCATGCTATGATTTCCAGAGATTTCCTCAGAACACCGCCTCTCAAGATTGTTTTTCAATCAACCATATAAATCAGAATTGAGTATTACTCGTGCTAATATTGGGAAGGTTTGAACAAAAGAAATATTTTTTTGATTATGTGAAATAGACCAATAGAACGTACTCTAGAAGCATGGACACCATTTCTATGGGTAAATGTTAAGGCTAAAGCATTGCCACTGTTCTATGTATGGATTAAGACTTTGATGACTGAGATCAAATGAATAAAGATGGGTGAGCTTAGCATCTTTCAATCTGGTGGATTCCTGCCATTTAGATTGATAGAATGCTCCATTGAGAAAGGAGCTGTTGTAATATTGCAGGCAGAGCCAACCCATAAAGAAGTCAAATTGATCTGACTCCTTAGCAAAAAGGAGTCCAATTGATTTGACTCTCTAATTAGAGTCAACTCAAGACTCACATAATTATTTTGCTGATTAGTTCTCCTTGATATAGAGCCAAATCACCATGACTCTCTTGCAATGTATGGAGTTGAATCTATTTGACTCCCTTTCATAGAGAGTCACATTAGTTTGTCTCTGGTCAGAAGAGAGTCAGACAAGTCCGGTGAGTTTGACTATCTTTGTAGAGGGAGTCAAATCCATTTGACTCCATAATTTTAGAGAGTCATTAGAGCGTCATCTGAGTGATAGCCCTGTGACTCACAAATGGGAGTCACTGTGACTCTATCACTTCCCTCTGTGTTATTTATTTCAGGGGGGAGGGGCAATTTACGTGTTTTTTTCATGTATATTGTAATATTTGTCCCAAAAGCTGTAAAGTAAATGGAACAAGTTTAACAATAGCGCCCGCGCCTCCCAAATCTTCAAGACCCTGGATCCACCACTGGAAGAGGTATCTATGGCTAACCCTGGTCATACGGAATGTCAGGCACTGACTGACTTTCACTGCAGCTGCGAGAGTTCAGCAGCATCTGACTCTCACCTGACTGTCATTCAATAATCAGGCTGACTCTCGACAGGGAGTCTCTCTTTATGTTACCATTAAAGGAGGCTCAGCCTGATTGTGTTTATAAGAGAAGTGAAGGTCCAGCAGACCCTACCATCTGAGTCGGACAGTGCATGACCCAGTAAACAAAGAAAAACACATAATAACGTTTCTCTATGGCTTCTTATCATGAAAAAACGTTATCTAACGTTTAAAACGTTATATTGACTTAAAACAATGTACGGTACTTTTGTTAGCTGGGAGACGCTCACGTTTTTTCTGTGTTGCATGACCACCAACTGCTACCTTAAGTTACTGAATTGATACGGGAGGGTAGCAGTGATCCCCACAATGGTCCTTACCTGTGCCTACCATCATGATATGGGAATCCTGATCTACTTCGTATTGACTATTAAGATTCAAGGCACTACTTTAGGATCCTATCCATGATGCCCACTTAGAAGGGTGGTAGGTGTTGTACATCTCTTCCTGGTTTACAATTAGAATATTATATATATCGGGGGGTGATGATCACACAAAACCAAACAAGTTATGTACAGTTGAGTTGGCAAATTTATTCGGGATGGTTTTAACATTGAAGTAGTGGAGAGTGAATAAGTGGTGTTGCGACGTTTCGATTCAATTAATGAATTAATCTCCATCAAGCAATTAGAATATTGAAAATGCATCTCTATAATTAATTGTTATGGATTGTATCACGACGTTTCGCTAATAGCTATATAGTTAGGCTTCTTCGGGTGGTACTGAGGTTGTCAAATGCGCATTAGGAACTTGGGAATGTAGTAACACTTCTTAATCTTATATGTGGGTTAAATGTATATAAATGGAGGTCAATCTGTCGCAGGTCTTTTATCTGGGAATTTGTGAGAGTTTTACAAAGTATGTTCGGACTTGATTTTACAAAAGTTATAAATATTATTTATGGCACAGTTATGACAATTGAATAGCGATTAAAGAGTGATTAAATGTTATATTTTTCTCATTTCAGATAGGCCTTTCTCGAAATATCTTTGGAGGCTCACCTCAGCCTGTACATATTTTGAGAGGAACTGCAGGAACTACGGCAACCAACATCAAGGGCAGACACCTGGAACCTACGTTATGACCTTACCACTAAAACAGTAATAGCTGATTCAGAAAGCATTAGATGAGAGCAAGAGAGCGCAACGCACTATACCCCTCTCGTATTAGAATGCATTCCAGGGTTGGGAGGAGGCTGTAAAGTGCTGTCACCTGGCGCATGTTGCTGACTACAGCTTACTCCCCCTAGTGTGAACTATTGGAATGTCACCTGTGTGTAATCTGTTCTCATTGAGTATGTACGATTCCCGTATCTCTCTGAGTGAATGTAGCATGTTTTATCAGAGTTACATTGAGCATCTTTTGGCACTTTCTACCCGAACAACTCCTTTTACATGTGCTTTGATGTAGCGACGTTCGTGGGATTAATGATTCAGATTCATACATTTTCTTATATTGTATTTACTATACTACCACTGATGCCAACCAATGTACTGTTGGTAGCTTAACACATTGCAACATTGCAGATGTTATCACGGTAGTTTTCTTTCTTCTGTTTTCTTTCTTTGCCACTTTTCTCGCAATTTTGTAGTATTAACACCACCTAGTTGTTCATTTTATTTCATTATGGACAACGATCCCGACCAATCTGACCTGGGCAGTATATACAGTATGACTGCCACATTCTTTTCCCATTACAACATTGAGTGCAGGAGCCAGCCTAACATGATATTGTATCTGGCTATAACACAGACCCTCAATGTAAACAGAGAACAGTGTTTATGTCAACGTCAGCAATGCATCTATTGTAAACAAAAAAAGGCCAATATCATGCCTGAGCGATATATATGTGACGGTTGTAATCTGACGTAATCTAGAAAACTATCAGCATGACTTTTTAGCCTACTGTTTCCTATAAATGAAGTGAATAACAGACTTCATTAGCTGTATACCAATGAATTATAACTTGTTCTAACTTCTATTCGAACCATGCTTTGTTTAGTAGTCGATCAGTAAGGATCGCACCAGCAGATATGATAAAGTTTTAATCTAGCATGATGTAGCCTATGCAACCAGAATAATGATGTAAATCAAACTATGCGCCTACTCAGCTTTGGAGCTTTAGCTTTGCTGACGTGTTGATCAACTTTACTGCAGGCGTATATATAATACTGTATTGTGGAACTCCAAAATATGTTAGAATGTGTTTCCTGAATGTCCTCTTCCGTGTGGCGGTGGTGTTCCCATTGGTTTATATTGAAAGGCACTATTTTTAGTGACTCTTATGATATAAGAATATTCAGACACTCAAAAAGTGAGTGTGCAAATAATAGAGCATGGTATATACTCCGTTGGCTTGGTTGCTATCATGAATTTAGATCATAAAACGCAAGTATGGATAGATTGTTCATGGCATAATGTAGCCTAAAATGAAAAGAGTTACCTAAAGCCGGGACTCCACTACCCGATTTTGCCACCAGATCGGACCTATTCTCACAAATCAGATCCAAACAGAAGCATAGGGTTGTTTATATTTACATCTGTTTGGTTCCGATTTGTGAGAATAGGTCCGATCAGACAATAAAATCGGGGAGTGGAGTCCCAGCTTATCTCTTCTAGTGAGATGTAACTCGCTTCCGATTCGGGATACATGATTATCCCACCTCGATAAGGCATGATTACTCTTCCAACTGACCATTATTTTGGTTGGTAGGAATTCATATAGCATACTTACCTTGTAGAATACATCCACAGTTCCACATATGTTGGAACCATAATCACGCAAGTACTTAGTCAGCCCGAGTCATGTATTAAACATGAAAATATTGTTGAGTAGGAGCCTGTAGTTAGTAGGAACTACACCAGGTGGTGCTGCAGTACTGCGTTCATGTGGTTTGTCCGAATGCCACTAGGTGGTGCTGCCATCACAAACCTACAGCGCCCACAACACCAAACAGCAGGACTACGACTATAGACTAATGCCTATGCTCATTGTTATTTCCAGCAATTGTTAACAGCGATATAAAGTACTATGCCTCATGTCATTAACGTATACTCACTTGTCACACTGTCTGTACCAATGAATGATAACATTTATCAGCTGATAAAGGCTGCCGTATACTGAGATTTAGTGATTCAATTAATTCAGATAAACAAGTTTTGGTTTCCCTTATTCAATTTACTTTTGTCGTTTTTGGTTGTGCTCATTAATTACGTCATCTTAGATGAGCAATAATAACACTAGTTGAACTGATATACTATATCGATCGTGATCATGATGTGTATACATTGTGCCCACAATAAAGCATGTATAAGATAGCGAGCATATATAGAATGTGGTTCTGTGCACACAGAGCCAGATGAGTGTACATATATGGACATGTATTCCTAAATGTATGGACTAAGCCATGGGCAGATTCAGGGGTGTTTGGGTCCTGCCTCCCTTTAGGCCTCTTCTTTTTTTAAAGGGTTTTCTGATGATACTAAGTTTGATCTGCAGCGACTCGCGACGTGTCACTTTTCAGTACTCTGGTGTACCGTGCGAAACCACTGGTGTGATATATGGCCTCACTATTGGGTGTAGAATAGAAGAAACTGTTATATCTACAACAACAAATATACATAATACATAAGATTTACAACAGAAAATATTCCTTGAATATGTACATATACATAGATATCTTTTATTTTACGAGGTAAATGTGTTTAATGTGAGTGTGTGTGTGTGGTGGGGAGGGGGGGGGGGGGGGGTAGTAGAGACGTCATTGAGAGAACATGGTGAGTCAAAGGGTCCATCGTTAGGTGCTCACTCACTCCTGTTGGGTTGCTCTACATTGTATAAATGTACTCATGCTGTAGTCTGAGCTGCTCACCACAAATAGTGCCCCCTAGTGGGTGAGCTGTTCAACTTACCATCGGATTCAGCCAGGACGTATCTCCATGACGTATTCTACGTCCCCACCTCTACATACAGACACCCAGACCTCATCGGCGCGCCGACCCGACCCCGATATGAAATTCAAATGGCGTGTGTTGAGCCTTTCCCCTGCCATGTTGGCATTCGGCGCAGGTCGTGGGGACTGCTGATGAAAACTGGGACCGCTTCGGCCGCGGTCCGGATCAAATCACGGCCATTATTCAAGCGGCTAACCTTCAAATATACCCTTCAAATAAATTATTGATTGTGCCGCCGCCCGACGAGCGCCCGTGATGAATTGCGATGCGGCCCGGGCCCTGCCCTGCCCTGCACCGCCATGTTTACCAATATGGCCGCGGCAAGACAATGCATACAGCGGCGTATGTCGGCAATTTGCCCCGTCTGTGTACGCAGCGCGAGGCTGGGGACGCGCCCACCATTACCGCAGCCACCAAGTTATACTGCTGTAGGGGTCGGCTCTGCTATTGCCCATTTCTTACTTTATCCCACAGTCCCACCAACAATCAACCACGCCCTTCTTGCTTTAAATATAGTCGTTCCCCCTGGCATCGGCCAAAATACTCGAATTTTCGAGTAGTTAATCATATGTATATTTTATCATTCATCGATAAGGGGTATGGGGGTATATGGAGGGGGCGGATGCCACTGATGTACCCTTCTGCTATTGGATAAATGAGAAAACTTATAACAGCGGATGGGGTCCTGAAAATGCTCAGAAATCGATGAGGTGGTACTTTTGCATGACCCCTTAGATGAATTGTATATAATTAAATTACACCTTATTCAGGCCAGGCCTTTGTCAATGAAATCAGGTTACTCTATATAAAGAGATATCATATTGACGCTCATTTATTGGTATTTTTTGTTGTTGCATGCATCCAGTTAATAAATGTACACCGCATTTCGTATGTGATTATTTGTTAATAAACAAGTTCCTCGAGAGCTCACTGAAAGGATGAAAACATACTGGTAATGCAAGTCAAAGCAAATCTGATGAATTAAAGCCAAAGCACTAATAAAGAATAATAAGGACTGACATGATCGTATATAGAGAGATAAGGGCCCAACACACAAGTGGTGAAGTATATTATCACCATCTAGCGCTATGGTATTCTGGAAAGTATTCTGGTAACATTTGAATCTGCGTTTACAGGTGATTCATCTGTTGCATTATTGGCACTTATGAACACATGTACCCCGAGGAGTTGATCGGGCAGAAAGAGTTAACCGAGGCCACCATTCAATAAACATATTCAATTCAATATCACTTATACATTATATGTTAATGATATATACATGAAAACATGGCCAATGTCTACCTCTGTATAGGCCTACTCGCCTAATTTGCTTCTCATTTCTTTATAGCGAGCATATAGAATAGTGTCATACATGATTAAGACTTAAGGCTGCAGGCTCCAACCATGATACACAGGGCACACAATTGGCAGGGCCTTATTCTCGACCTTATCACCATTATCTACACCTTCAAAATAACGTATATATACCACACTATAGATGATATTGCACCATGCTTGAGCTAAATACATCACAATATATGGACATGATTCAACTTGGGAGCTCGGTGGAGAACCAGATCTGCCATGGCAATCCCCATCAAACCCAACTCCAATTGCCTCTCCCTATACCCGCTGCCTGCATGCATGCCCTGGGCGATGTGGTCGTGGGCGGGTCTATCAGCCCGACGATCGGCAGATAGCAGCCGGGTCCCGGGCGGCCGGGCGCCGGGGGACGGCCTGGTGACGCGGCCTGGAGGAAGAGGAGATGCAGGCAGCGACGGCGGCAGACATCCGGTGCATAGCCCCAGGCGCCTGGAGGGAGAGGGTGGAGGGGAGGGGGGAGGGGCGGGGGTGCGGCACGGCGCGGTGCGGCGGGACCCAGCGGGCGACTGCAGTGCCGTGCAGCGGTGGGCAATCTGCCGGCCGACCTAGGCACAAATTGGACGTGACAGAGAAGCGGCCCCCGCAAACGGCGCTGATTAAAATGGCCCCTCGTGTTTGGCCGAGTGCTGTTCAAATCAGGCGGTAAACACTGGTGATTTTCCGCTGCTGCTGCTACTGCTGCCCGGCCGGCGGCGGCTGCCGCACCGGGCGCCGCTCCTCCTCCTCCACCCTCCTCCCTCCTCCTGTGCCTCCTCGGCGGCCCCTGCGGCGATCTGGCAGAATCAGGCGGGTGGCCGCCATCCCCTGCCCTAGTACACAGAGGGACACACGCCCCGATTGGTTCAGACAAGGGAAAGCAAAAGTTGATCAATCCAGGAGGGCAGCCCCCACCGACATGGGGTCCCAGCCTGAGGCTTAGGTGTGTTCCGGTATAGGGGATGGCTGGCTGGACCACAAAGACGACAGGACTCACGGCACACTGGGTCCTGGCCAGTGAGTCACTCCAGCATGGGCAAACTTCTTCTTCTTTGGTCCGTTAGTAACAGGGGGTGACTTCAGGCTGGACTGATACCTTGATTAAATTGAATGTAAAATATGTTGTCACTATTGGTCCTTATGACATTACCACAATTTTGTGTTCACATAAGCATGGACACGCATGAATTCCCATTCATGGAAAAAAAAGTAGTTTGAAACGTAGTTTTCGAAATTATTTTGTCATTGTTTTCTAGGTTCAATTAGTTTTGATTTTCGATTAAAGAATACTACCGGTAGCTTAAGCTGATATCACCTGAATGGTGAAGTGTGACTGTTAGATCTTCAAAGATACGCATTAGATATGTTGTCATGCTCAATGAATGGTGACTTCATTACCCCAGGTTGCGCAATTAAGAGCATTACGTGACAATAGGTGACACTTATACATGTGTTTTGGGGCCACATTGGTCTATTTGTGATAAAAAGCCTACGGCACATTCTCAATTCATATACTACTAGGTGTAAAACACCCTGATCCAATGACTCATTTCCATATACTACTATGGGAATCTCCCGCGCCAATGAACCATTTCCCAGTACTACTACTGTGTGAATTGACTGAAACGATGAAATATTTCAGAGTACTTCTTACTGCATGAAAATGTTTTGAACTTAAAAACATCTGTACACATGACTGTATCCATGGACTATGCTGATAGCCCATTTAAAAAAACATTGCTAATATAGATAGAATATCGAAGCAACATTGAATAGTTGGTTATGTTCATTGAATGGCGACTATCAGTACCCGCAGGATGCACAATTGAGCGAATTAAATGAAAATGTGTGACACGTCAGGGCACATATCCCTGAAGGCACCACTTATACATGTATTTAGGGAGCACATTATGCTGTTTAAGAGATAAGCAGGCGATAAGCCGCTCAGAGGTTAGATAAGGACGCGCTCACCAGGGCCCAGCCTCAGGGCGCCAGGAGGCGCCACAGACGGCGGGCGTTTCCGGTTACCGCGCGCCCCCTGTTGGTAATCACTGAAACATTATCACTCTGACTAAAGCGCCCACTTAAAGTTTAATCAGCGCCCATACTCCCACCCCCGCCGCGCAAAACAAAGGACCTGTGCCCAGCCCCCCGCCTACCCCGGCGCCGCCCAATCAAAGCCCCTTACAGCCCAATCTGGCCGGGCTCCCCTGCACAAATCATATATGACAATACAACCATATGACATGGCCAAATCTCATCAAGGCCCCTCCGCACGGGCTATAACCCTGATTGGGGGCCGGGCTTCATTAGTGCCGAGTCAGGGGGCATCTGTAGCATCCCTTACCTCCCCTACCCCACACTACCCCACCCCACCGTCGCCCACCACTCCCCCACACCCTCTCCTCCCGCGCCACAATCACCAAATTAATGCTACCCACCAATCGAGATAATCTCCTGCACTCTCATGAGAATAAGCCACAACCCCCCCCCCCCCCTCCCAGCACCCACCCACCCACACCCACATGCCGCAGGGCAGAGCGCCGCGCGCACCACCTCCTGGTCGAACTGTCAACTAGCCCCACCTCTAACCCCGTCATGCACGTGGCTTGAGGACGGGGGAGCGTGCAGGGTCTTATTTAATCGTGTGATTTTCCGCTAAAACGTCGTTTATACAAGATTACTACATTGTGGACACGTGCGAGCTGCTCGTCGTGCTGAGAGCTGCTCACTCTATGCCGCTCATAGTTATGCCTATCGTGTTTCTGTATTGAGTGATGAGCAGAGCCACATGGGCATGTATAGCTGTAGGGGTTAGATGAGCATTTACTGAGTAATTACCAGTTAGGGCTTCTGGCTGAAGGCACTCATTGTCTTATTGATTTGTTCCCACAATTATTTGGGAGTAACTGGAGACTTGGCCGGCCGTCGGTGGGAATGGCTACAGTGTAGCCACCTGGACACAAATATATGCACTATATAATGCCTTGTATGTGTTTCCAACACCGGGTTATTTTAGTGTTTTAGGCTTCCCGGGTGCAGTATAGTTGATCATTATATACTGGTCATTTACTGACTCTGACAGGTATTTTGGGAATTTTGAACACCCTATTATAAACGGTAGATACCAACAATAAGAAGCTCTTCTGAGGGGATAGGTTGTCTCTGGTAAATCCATTTAGATTGAGAAACAAAGACAATTCTAATGAGTACTCTTGTTGATAACCAATATGGGGACATGTGGTATGTCAACACTAATGACGTCGATATAGAGACATCCTACAATGACGCCATGACGTCAGGGCACGTGACGTCACGTGCCAACCATGTCAGAGCACGTGACGTCACGTGGCACCAACAGCTGAGGCGGCTACGTCACCACACCAGTGACATGACCACACCTGTCTGTACAGAGATCGTGACGCCGCCTGGTGTCAGTTTGATGAACTAACCGGTTTAGGTTCTTGTAACCGGAGCTGGCTACAATATGTTTACCCTTTTCCCGTCTGGCGGGCGCAACGGTTGACACATTGGCATAAGGTGCTTATAAGGCCTTCTGCCTCCCCAGTTATTACATCCTCTACTTATAATTAGTTCCCATTATTGATTTTATCTACAATGGACAATGATGAGGTATATGCTCTAAGCATGTAGCTATTGTTGTTATTGGGAACAATGTACAAAAACCTATCCACACAAATTGCTACACGTGTATGCATTTCCCCTTATATGCCTATTTTCTGATTACCAGAATAATGCAATGGTCAGACTAATGTTTGTAAAGCAGCAAATAATATAGGTATTGCATACCGGTATATAGGCTAAGATGACACACTAGTGTGGTATAATGTTGAGAGTTATATAACACAGATGAGCAGTGCAGTCTACTTCATTGTTTCCGTGTACGTGGTCACTAGAATACATGTATATGTTGTTAGTTTACAGTACACACTATTTTTCGGTTAACTCTCTACAGATTCTTAGCAATATCCACAAATATAAGAGTAGTAACTGCTATTTATCTCTCCCTCCCTTTCTTTGTCTCTCTCTCCTTCTCTCTTTTTCTTACCAACATACAGCTCATGCATGTGTATAAATACGTCAGGAACCAGTGCACAAACATGTTTAAACCACCCACCCGTGTGAATATACATGCAGGGCCGTGCCAAGGTGGTGTGGTCAGACTGCTGACCACCCCCCACCTCCCCTGGAGGGCTTGGTGGTGGATGGGTGGGGGTAGCAGTGGGAGTAGGGGTGGAATGGTCAACAGGGTCGAAGTGCAGGAGCAGCAAGGGGCCTTGATGGGGAGAATGGAGGTGGGTAATGGCAGGGCACAGGACAAGGACTCGTGTATTAATGGGCGGAGAGGGGGAGATTGGGGTCCGGGGTGGGGGATGAATTGATGAGTCTTCATCCATTCTGATTTGTGTCGTAAACTCGTTGGTCATCGGCCCTCTCGTCTCCAGTGACGCATCGAGTCGGCTCTCCGGCCGATCGCCATGCATGAGCAAAGGCTGACCAACGACGGCTACGCGCCGACCAGTCGTCATTCCCCTGCCGCCAGGGCGGGCTGATGCCACACCGGGGGTTTACACCGATGAAATATGCATGCTAACGGCGCGGGGCGGAGGTGGTGGTCTCCCTCGGCCCCAGCCCGCCGCCGCCCCACCCGCCGTCCACGGGGGCCCCCGGTGTCCGCGCACGATGGATGACCGGAAGAAGCTTTTGCGACATGTCGTTAAACTTTCAACGACAAGCGACGTGCGCGCCCTCTCCCGGGACGCCGGCAAACCATTAGTTCCGGCCAGCCTTGGCGGCGCGGGAAAAATGTATGTGCCGCATAAAATGTGTCCTCGCGCCGTGCGGGCGACGGTCAGCGTGGTGTATGGTGTTGACCGGGGGCGGGGAGTGGTGGTTGGAGTGGGTGGGTGGGTGGGGGAGGGGGTGGGAGCAGCTCCGCCAGGTTGAATAAAGCCCAGCCCGAGCTGCTCACGCCGTGCCGTGACCTGCTCTGACGTCGCGAGCTGCTCCTCGGCAAGGTCGGCGCCCATGTGGGCTGGTTGCGGGCGGTTAGTAAGGTCAGAGAGTCTAACGGCAGAGAACCAGCGACCAGCTAAAATGTCAAACACGCCGTGCTTATTAGATCTATGGTCACCGACCTGACCTACTTCCGACCTATGTACCCTCCACCCTCCTCCACTGCTTTACCATAATCAATACTCGATTAAAACATGGTTGGGACGGATGTGTACATACCCTATTGGCTGTTTACGCGTAAAATAATGATACAGTGCGGAGACATAAGAATTAGTAACTTTGGGAGAAGCAGGGGAGAAGAGATGTTGTTGTAGCCTTTTATGTTGTTTATCATTTGTGGATTTTCCCTATATACCAATTCACGTTATCCGGATTAGACTTAGAACAGAATTGAAAGTGGATTGATTCATGTTTTTTCTTACATACCTGCCTATTTGTATTTTAAGAATGGCAATTGTCGATGCTTACATTGAAGGGTACTACTGGGATGACCAACAAAGGGAGGTTGTGCATGTTGAGGCAGTACCGGATCCGGAATTAAGACTTAGTTATCAGCCGCGTCCAAGTGGTGGTGATTAATTCGGTCAGTACCCATCTCCTCCCTCAGCTTCCGGCTATAGTCATGACGTGAAACGCCGCGCGGATTAAATGTACTTTTACACCGGAGAGCTCCACTATAAAGGGTCAGGAAGAGGGGGTAAATCTGACCCCAAAGCAAAATGGCGGTCATATAGGGGGCAGAGTCAGCAGTTCCAATGGAGCAGAGATCGGCAGTAGTGCGGCGTTCTGCCACCAGACGGCTCTGGTTTACGACGCACGTGGGGGGCAGAGTACTTCCGGCGGCCCGGCCAAGGACATATTCATTACGAGGCTGGCGGAGACTGATGCTAAACACACACCGCCTAATGGCGCCTAAACTGCTGCTTACCCGCCACCGGTCCGGCTTATGGCTGGCCTAATTCGATCTTGCTGTGACGATTCCATTTGTGCCGGCTCCTCAAGCCAGGAAATGGCGTAATTGCCATGGAAACGGTTAATTTTTAAATACATCTGGTTGGGGCCGGGCTCGGCGCTGTATGATGTATTGCGCTCACCGCCCGCCGAGAGGCGCTGCGGGCGTTCTCATCGCCAAACCTCGTTGACATGGTGGTAACGGGCCCTCCCGTGACTTATTAGATTTGGATGATAAAGTTTCCGAATCTAACATAGTTTCTCCCTTGTTTGCCCATCAAGACCAATAATATTTGGCCCCAATTTGATGTATATACAACTGATGAGAGTCCGTTTCCATAACAGTGAAGCCCGTAGCCACTGAGAGAAAGGCAGGTAGTTACATGCTTCATACAGACAATCTGAAAACGGCCCATTTCTCTTGAGATATTTATTTGTTTCTAACAGCATAAGGACGATGGTTTGTTCACATTTGTTATGCACAACAGGCGATCGTATGGAAATACATTCAGCTTTTTACTTTTCCCTAGGAATCAATTCCCGTCCTTTCAACAAAAGCGTCCTCTCGGAGATTTGCCTAAATCGATCCGAGCTGCCAAAACCGAGTGATAAAAATGTCGTCTGCGCGCTGCCCAGTTGGCGCCAATTCCCACCGTTTGCCGCGCGCCGTGCGTGATTTCCACCAAATTAAGATGTATGCCGCAATATCCCTCCGCCCCCTCGCCCGGGCAAGATGGGGATCATTTTGCGCTGGGGTATGGCACGAGGGTCGGGCGGGCGGTCACATCTATAATGTCGTCGTTCTGACTCCACCAGGGCAACGCCATTTCCGGGTCACCGCCTCGTTCTCGATGCGGTCACTCGTGGGACGCCCCCAATGGCGGAATGGGAGGGCAAGGTTGCTAGGCCACCGCTCTCTCACCCTCCCCGTCGGTGGCCCTCACCCTGACCCCGACCCTCTCTCATAACCCTACCCCGGCTCGCTCCAGGCGCGGCGGGGCAGGCAGGTATGCAGGTGCACCTCCGGTCGATTCATCAGCCGCGGTCCCTCCCTCCGATCCCTGTCCAGCGTGATTGCCAATACTATGCATGCGTCCAGCATCGCGATAAAGGTGGACTGGAAGTGGATCCGGCTCCTGGGAGCATGTTTGGTACTGTTATAACACACGTGTATATACACCTTCCCCGTTCATGCAACCCGTTTGGCCAGCCTACAAGCACAGTTATACACACATTCCATAGAGGATCATAGTAGGTTGACCCCCTGTGTTCATACTGAGACCCTAGGGCCTATATATATGTATATGTATTGCTGTGCACTTTCCCTTCTGATCTGACGTATCTGACATGCCCTATCAATTGGGCATTCCTTTGTATTCTCCAGGGTTATTTAAGTACATTTTGACATAAGATAACATGTAGCTGTCGCCCCTTTCCATGTACTACTTACACTTTGTATGTACTACTCACAGAAGGTCCCAGAAGGGCGTAATTTTTAGCGGCCAAATTCAAAATAGGCCATGCTCTTTTCCATATACTGCGCGGACATCGTACATGTAGTTTCCAATGTACATGTATACTCACAGGAAGTGTGGTACCTAAGGATATAACCTACCTCATTACAATGTGAATGAAATTGCTGCATCCTGTCACAAGTTTCCGCATACCGTAGCTGCAATATCCTACACTGTAAAAAGTTGTTGTTTGTGAACAGCAAAATTTGATGTAAATGTACAGTACTTTAGCTGTAAATGATAATACAGCAAATTCTACTGTACATGTACAATTCTGTTACTGTAGATGCAGGTTACGGTAGTGACTTGTAGATCTACAGTACTTTTCCCTATAATATGTACACGAGAGGTCGTGGGATCGATCCTAGGTCTAGCCACCTCTCATCAGGGATCTTTAGCAACAAGGCTGTAGCTCATTTAATACAGACATGGCAGAGGTGGCTTATATCCCAATATGACCATTTGTAACACCGGCTCTGTGGCGCAATGGATCAGCGCCTGTCTCCAACACCACAGGTCGTGAGTTCAATCCTTGGTGGAGCCACTTCTCTTGTTTCACCTACATCAACCTAAAATTCGTTTTTGCCTCACATGGATGGTTAAAAATATCACCAGCACTGGGAGGCAAACCCCAGACCTTTACAAATTATTATTATACAGTTGAGAAGTAGAGTAGAGATATATCCCAATATGAATGTTTGTAACACTGGCTCTGTGGCGCAATGGATCAGCGCCTGTCTCCAACACCACAGGTGGTGAGTTCAATCCTTGGTGAGGCCACTTTTCTTGTTTTACCTACATCCACCTAAAATTCGTTTTTCCCTCACATGGATGGTTAAAAAATATCACCAGCACTGGGAGGCAAACCACAGACCTTTACAAATTATTATTAATCAGTTGAGAAGTAGAGTAGAGATATATCCCAATATGAATGTTTGTAACACCAGCTCTGTGGCGCAACGGATCAGCGCCTGTCTCCAACACCACAGGTGGTGGGTTCAATCCTTGTTGGAGCCACTTCTCTTGTTTTAACTACATCCACCTAAAATTCGTTTTCCCTCACATGGCTGGTTGAAAATATCACCAGCACTGGGAGGTGAACCCAGGACCTTTAGATTATGATTTACAATCAATTTTGCTGTACAGTAACAGAAGATTCTGCTGTCCCTATACAGTACATAGTGCTGTAAATATACAAAAGCTCAATTGCTGTAGGTCTACAGCACAATCTACTGGAACCATAGTTGCCCCCAGTATTTGGTGTACAGGAACACTACTTACTTCTAACAGTGTAGAGCGATGCATGCCGTGGATCTGCAGACGTTTGGTACATACATAGCCAAAGCTTGAAAGACTTTCTATACTGCCTTACTCACTTATATCAATGACGGATGTCACTATTCACGTCCTACTACAGTACCGGGGTACTAATAGAGATTTCCCCCTGTACCCGCCCCCTCCGCCGACACCATCCGCGTTATGACAATTGCTGATACAAGGGTGCTTTAGGTCCCATTGCAATGTCCTTGGACTTTAAGATAAATGGATAAATTCCGAAGAAATATCCGTGGAATCAGAGAAAAGAGGGTATTTCTTTAATAGAACAGGGACGTTGAATCTCAATGTATAGAGAGCTTACATTAAAAATGCCAAAGGGGCAATTCCCAAGGTTAGAAAGTCTGCGTTTTAATCCTTTAAGGACGGCATGATGTCTGAATGCATGATGCCAGTTCAGCAGTCTGCATGTAGTGTGTGACATTGTAATGAAATTTAAAAAAAAATCTAAATCTGAATCTAATGCTTTAGAGGGTAGAGCATACAGTGGAATAAGACGTGACATGTATGTATGCTGATGAAGGTACAGTGCATATACATACATGTACAGGATATGTCATGTATGAGAATTCAGGGGGACAAAACATTTTAGTACGCAGGGAGTGGCATGTATAGACATTCAGAATACAACATGCAGCACGCATGGGGAACAGTAGACCTCCACTCTGAGAACATAAAGCCAACTAAACTTCACAGAACTGCAGGGGGCACATGATCTTCAGGTCCCATTGGAGCTTATCTGGCTTATCTCAGATAATAACAGGCCACATAGCCCCCTTATACCCACGCCGCCTGGCAGCCTTCCCTTCTACTCCTCCCCTCCTCCCCTAGCGCTGTGTAGACCCGCACCTCTCCTCAAGCCTCCACCCCACTGGGTCGTAAATCACAGCTCGTTTACGCAATCAGATTAAAATTGACGCCGGAAATCGCCGTGTGTGGGATTCCGCATATTCAAAACAGGGCCTCGAGATTAGAACCTCGTCCCTGGGAAATGTTTACACGGAGTTGGGGAGGGGCAGGGGGTGTTTGAGAAGGAGATGGGGGTGCTAGCAACGTGAGAGGGTAGGGGAGGGGTTGGTACCATGCACAATCAGGTTTGTGTTTTACAAGAATAACGTTGGTCAGGGATTGACTTTCTAACCTATGTAAATGTCTGTATATTATAAGACCATGAGTTCCATGTGATGTTTTCAAATTTCAATTTAGATCACCCGATGAATGTCAATTAGGCGGAAACGTTGTGATCCTGTATCTAATAATGGTAAATAAAAGCCAATTAAAATAAAAGTTCTGACGTTCTAGGTTTGTCTATACATAATTAGAATATTAAGAAATGAACTATTTCATACGTATACAAATGGTTTCATAGTTTATCATGAGGGAACAAGACTACAGTCTCACACACATGTATACTCTCATAATAAATCAGTACATGTACGGCAGACGCAGAAACTAAAATCTGCATTTCTGTACCAGTTGTTATGAAAAATCTAGTTGTTTAGAATGCGTACTTTTAAAAGGGAAAGCAATTCAGAAGTATCAATGAATAAAGTGAACCTCGACAAGGGACATTGGCATTTCTTAGGATCGACAAGTGACACAGCTACCCCCGTCTAGGGCCCTAAAGAAGCTATTCATTTACTAAACAATGCTGAATGGCACATGATTATAGGCCAGATTCACATAGAGTCGGCTATATACCATGAGTTGGAAATCTGAATCTGTAGTTATTCATGCATGATAATTAAGCTTTCTCGTTGTCCTTTGTTGGTATGAGAGTAACACTATATCGACCAGAAAAGAAGGTATAGCATGCTTGAACAAATAGAAATCGTCCAACTCAATACATGTATACCGGTATGTGTTTGACTCTAGATGAATCTAGCCTATATGATTATACGTCCTATTAATACGACGCATACCTGTTTCAGATCTAGTAGCGAAACTGAAAAATAACTAATTTGAAAAACACTTGAAAAAAGCGATAAAACAGTCATGAAATCATTACACGAGTTATCTTATGGTTAAACGTGCAGATATAGTGTTCTAATGCACTGCCGGGAGGATGGGAGCAGTGCATTCCTAGACCCAATGCATAGAGGTCAGGGCAAACTTGAGCTGATAGGAGCCGGGAGGGGCAGACGGCTGGCCCCACAGTGCCCATCACCTCCTAAGGAAATTACTATCACCAGCAACCACTTTGTCGCAATCTATTGTACCGCAATCGAACTTTGATTCATTTATTATCAAATTTGAAGCTGGCAAACTAGATTGGACAACAGGCTAAGTGGGGTAATTGTTTGTGTGTGCGCCACCAGTGGGCGCTGCCGCTGCCGGCACACTGCGTCCTGTGGTGACAGGCACTGGAGGAGGAGGTGGTGGTGGCAGGGGAGGGGACAGGTAGGGAGGAGAGGGAGACGCCCGTGGGCGGCTATAGGCAGGGTAGAGGAGAAGGAGGTGAGGTTGTCCTCTAGGTGAAGCTTGTCACCTCTGGGAAGGAACACTCCAGGCCCTGCTGGCTTTACCTCCTCGTCTGCTGCAACCTCCTCCTGCTTCTTCCAGAACCTGCCCCCCATCTCCTTGCTTCTACCTCCCCCTGGAGTGGGTGCCCTCCTCCTGCTGGCCTCCGGTGGCTGTCGGCGAGCGCTGCCTCCTGTGATTAATCGGGCCAGCCGTCCCCCCTCCCCGGGCCGCCACCCGCCTCCGTCCGCTGAGGAATCAGCGAAGATAGATGTTGTGGCGGGGGGCTGGGCGCCCTGCAGGCAGCGCCGCCCTCGGCGTCCCCGCTCACTACACCAGCCACATGCGCACGCACCCCCCACGCATGCGCAGGGGTTGGGAAGATGGCGGGGGCCCCGGGGGGACGCGGATACAACGCAGCTGACTGTTAAATCGTGATTAATATCTACGCGGGGCAGGCGATTGAAAAACACCATATCTTCTCCCCTTTCTTCTACCAAATGAATTCCAATCGTCTGGAGAATAATTTGCGACATTAGAGCTGATTACTGGGGGTTTGGCCCGCTAATTATCATAGGTCTGGTTCGGGGCTGCTGTGGCCATCTGCAACACCAGACCCTATGGACATGACCGGGGGAAGTACAGTCAACTCCCTCTATTGCGACCACCCTTGGGACTATCCAAAAGTGGTCGCAATGGCGAGGTGGTCGCACTGGGGGGAGTCAAGCTTATACATGTGTATTATATGGCTGGGTTGAAGAGAAGCAGAATCCCCCCACACACACTTATACAGTGGTCAGGTGGATGGGGGGGGGGGGGCGAGGCCCCCTCACACACCTATACAGTGGTCGGAGTGTAGGAGGGGGGGGGGGTAAGAGGCCCCCTCATACACCTTTAGTGGTCGGAGTGTAGGAGGGGGGGGGGGGTGAGAGGCCCCCTCACACACCTTTAGTGGTCTGAGTGTAGGGGGGGGGGGGAAGAGGCCACTTCACACACCTTTATAGTGGTCGGAGTGTATGAGGGGGGAGCAGAGGCCCCCTCACACACCTTTAGTGGTCTGAGTGTAGGGGGGGGGGGGTGAGAAGCCCCCTCACACACCTTTACAGTATTTGGACTGGACCACTGGTGAGTGAGTGGGGGGGGGGGGGGGGAATTCCGACCCTCCCTCTGATGTGCGGCCACTAGGCAGGGGAGTGCGTGACGGTGGGGGGGGGGGGGGGGGGGCTCTAGCCCTCCATCTGATGTGCGACCACTAGTCAGGTGAGTTAATGGTGGGATGGGAGGGGGGTCCGCATGTTTCTCCTATGTGCCACCACTAGTCAGGTGTTGGGGTCTGCTGGCCCTCTGATCTAAGACCACTGACCAGGTAATTAAGAGGGAATTTCCCTCTAATGGTCGCATTAGAGGGAGAAAAACATACTTTGGGACTGGAATGTTAGTGGTCGGAGGGTGGGGTGGTCGCATTAGAGGGGTGGTCGCATTAGAGGGAGATTAATATATTGAAATAAAGGGAAAAATGGTTGGGACTTTCCAAATATGGTCGTAATAGCGAGGTGGTCGCACTAGAGGGGTGGTTGTTAGGAGGGAGTTGACTGTACACACCAGGCATGGAAGGGCTGGCCATCGAAGGGGGAGATCAAGCTTAGATATAAATTTGGCCAGTATGTGTATCATAAAATATGCTACTTGGACTTTAAGAGGGGTTAGAGATTGGAAGATAACTTTCTTGAAATAGCCAGATATAGAGATTGGATATGGGGTGGCATAAATATGTAGACAAATGCCAACGCCCATTGATACCGTCTCTGCTGTATTTCATGAGTGAGGGCTGGGGCAGTATCCCATGAAGCCGCAGGCTGAGTGGGATGCGCCCCAGCTCCCACAAGTGAAATACATCAAAGTGGTATCAATGAAGTTGGCATTTGTGTTTATTTTTTTATTTGAAGCAATTTAAGGAAGAAAAACTACTTTTTCTTAGCCCATTGAATATGGCCACATTGTATTCAATGGGGGGGGCATTGAATACGGCCATTCCAGTACTTAAGCATAGTAAATCTTTATTTCCAAAAAATAAAAGCATATCCTGTCTGAATATGGACAAATATGGGGTCCGAATGCGTTGTGAAGGGTTCAATACATACATTACATTAATCATGAAATGCGACTAATTGTGGTTATATTGATGAACATGGCTATACTAATACCCAGGTGCTACCTACAATGAAGAAAGTAAACTTGTCTCCAGACTTGTCTAAGTGACTGTCATAGAATAGATGAGCCATAAGTTGCCTAACCTATCAGGCTACCATCCCACAAATAGAATTTGGAGCTGGCAAATGTCGGGTTTAGGGCTGGCACATGCCAAGTGGGTCTTCTATCTCCAGCAAGAAGACCCGCTTCCTTGTTACTTAGACGTAGTCCATTCTCTTTGCTTTGATATCACATGTATCATCCTGGTAATTATGGGTATGCTGATGTTTACGTTTTGTTCAATGCTAACGCTGTTTGGGACGAATCATGATGATCTTATACCTATTCCCTATTATACTTTTTTGAGAATGTGAGATTGCTCCGTCCCCATCCTTCTAGGAAGTTGTGTATAATGCTGGGCATTCCCCCATCGCCATCCCCCATGTTTATATCAACGTATGTTTAATTTATGGTTAATTGAGGGTCTTGGGCCTAGGTCTAGCTTAATCTAGTGAGTTTTAACCCATTGGGTGTGATTCTGCAGAGGCAGTGCATCCACCGTCTTTCCTCGACATTGAGTACCAAGATTCCAGCAGGGGATCTTGGCTGGTTCTTGATGAAGCTTAGTACTGTTATCTCAATGCCTTTCCATCGTGGTAGTTGTTGTGGAGGAGGGGGGCATAGATGTCTACCAACCGTTTTATCTCGATTGCTGTCTATGTCCCCATTATGACCTTGGAATCGGTTCATGATTTGTTCCAAGGTTTGTCGAACATATTGTATATAAACGTATGTTTGATTCCTCCATTCTTATACTACTATGTTGCACTGAGAACAAACCTGATTTCCATATACTACTATGCTTGTGCTTCTGACAACATGTTTATTTAAACCAGCATACAGTGTCTCTTTTCGTATACCGGTAATACTACAATGCATTTCGCACTATATACACGGCTGGGATCCCTGTACTTTTATCTATGTGGCTATGATGACAACCGTATATAACCATGAGTACAATCCACCTGTTCTTGTTCTACTATTCAGGGGCGTAGCGAGGGGGGGCATATCCCCGCCATCTCTTTTATATCCCTAAAACAGGTCAAACGGAAGAGGTCAAGACAAAAAGGTTTTAAAAAATGGTCAGAAACTCCTCTTGTCCCCCACTTTAAAATGGCTTTCCATGCCCCTGAGTCCATGTGTCACTTATACGGTACTAGCGCATCCTGGTACCTCAGGGAGTCAGGGGCTAAACCCCCACCTCCTTATCAGGCTAATCCCCTCCCCTCACACCTAGAACAAAGTTGCTGATAAGAAATTCACCCATGATGCACTGATCTAGAGTCGGGGGCCTAACCACAATGTATTGCTCTGAGCCAAGATGGCGGCCCCCATGGCCTACTGCGCTAGTCCCGTATAACACGCCTACTTCCCCTATAATACGCATGTGCTTCTGACAAGTTACATAAACCTGAGCGTGATCCCCATTTTAATGTACTGCTATGTTGCGCTGAGAATAATGCTGCTTCAATTATACTGCTATCATGGGAATACTTTTCATGTCACCACTGGGACAACATGTTAAACGCCTAAAGAAATGTGTTCTGGTAAGCCAACCCCACCTAGCTAAACATGGCCCCAGTTAAACAGGGAGTATTCAAAGGATTACTTCTTTTTCTAGTTTTGAAAATTATTTTTCTTCAAAGAATTATTTAAAACTAACTTTAGATGTAAATAAGACTGCTATGAAA
Source organism: Harmothoe impar (assembly GCA_947462335.1). Classification (NCBI taxonomy): domain Eukaryota; kingdom Metazoa; phylum Annelida; class Polychaeta; order Phyllodocida; family Polynoidae; genus Harmothoe; species Harmothoe impar. Next base: position 44,954,137 of record OX381710.1, read on the forward strand.
CTCATGTTAGCCTTGGTAAAAACGCTCGCAATCCATCATGTGATGTACATATATAATGTCAATCAAAACAATACATCCCAATACATCGTAGCCTTAGTAAGAATGATTCTTTGATCCGACCTACCTTACCAATTCCATGTGGCATAGACATGGTACAATGATTTTGCACTGAATAAAATGTTTCTTCCACTATACTACTATTCATGCAGCCCGGGGACAAGTTCATATACACCTGAGTATGATACCCCTTTTTTTATACTACTATGTTGTTGAAATATGCTGCATTCGCTATCCTATACTGGTTGCATAACCGCGAGGCTAATACAATGACAAATATGGCTAGTGTATCCAAATAGAAGTAATTGTCTGTTATCGTTCCCAAGTATGGGAGTCAAGATGCTGTATGCATGAGGCATCAGAAATCGGTGGGCGGAAATCTCTGTTTTCCCTTTATTTTAGCCAAGATAAATTGGAGCCGACAAATAATTGTGTAATTCTAGCCAATTACACACATTGGTCCCTCAGAGCATCTGTGGTGGCAACAAACTAGGCTGTATAATGATGTCAAATCACAACCTTCATAGAGATAATGCCGAAATCGAATTCATCTGTGGATGTGTTTTATTGAATCCAGAGGCGGCTCAAGTGGCGAGTAACGTATATGCTTCCGCTGCACTTGACTGGTGTGGGTAAGGGCGTCTTGACAACAGCGTTTGGGGAAAATGAGCGGAAGACTCCATAATCTGGTTAGACCAATGTAATTATGGCCGCGTTTCCATGGGCAACTCACAGGAGGTACTTCCTACAATAAAGGATGGACACTTCATCGATAATTAGGCTCCCGCCGAAACGACAGAAAAATGTCGTCTGCTTTAAGCGACCGCCATTTTTTCCTTCATCTTTTCGCGCCAGATCCGCCAGGCGGCGTGGCAGGCGTTCCTTCTAGATGCACCTTCGTTGTAATGTTTCACTTTGTCAATTTCCATCGCCGGGTGTAATTCATTTCGAGTAAACGGCAAAGCAATGGACGTGTGGGGGATGGGGGTGGGGAACAAAGGGATGAGGCTTGGATATCGGCTGGTCGACGCTCAGTATCATCTACATAATGAAGGAAGATGCATGGGCCGGAGTCGTACTGATTCCCTTGTATGTTTTATGAGGCTTTGTCTCAAGGCACTGTCTCCCAGGACCGGTGACGAGTGCTCAAGTTTTCATTCCCGCTCGCTTTCTTCTCTCCAGCCATCTCATCAATATTCATAATTTCATTTAAGAGGGACAGTTAAAGCGGCACGATGAAATGAAATGCACCGGTCCCCTCTACGGCAGCAGGCCATTTACTCCGCCTCAGATGCCGCCTTAATTTTACATGTGGATCCTTGCAATAACCCACGAGCGGGAGCAGTACATGAGCATGTCGAATTAAGTGAGTAGCTCAGAGTGTTTCAAAACTCCAGCTCCTAGCACCAGGATGCCCAGGAGGTACTCCCACAGTTCATAGTAACCCCTCCCCCCCCCCCACCAACCACCCACCCAACTGACAACACAGTATAATTGAATCCAAGTACTATCCCAAAAAGTCCCATACACGAACCACTGCTCTATTTGTATCTATTTCCTGATCACTTTTGAGATTGATGATGTTTATTTCTTTGCTATAATTCAAAATAGACCACATAATGGATTCCCTTTTCAATAAAATGTGCATCTGAAGTTTAATCTGGGTGTAATATCCCTGCCGTATCGTCAGCATAAAGTAGAACATTAACCCTGTTTATATTTTGCGGAATGTCGTTAACATATAATAAAAACAGTAACGGGCCACAAATGCTACCCTGTGGAACGCCGCACACAACATTTCTAGCTGGAGACATCGTATCATTTGCCACCACCATCTGCTTCCTATTAGTTAAATAATTTCTGATTAAATTTAGATTTTTTCCTTTAATACCGTAAAATTCCAACTTTTTTAATAAAATAAAATGATTTACACAATCGAAAGCCTTTTTCGTATCGATGAAGGTTGCCACTGTTCCATTTCCTTTATTTCTTTCTTCTAAAATATCAGTTGTAAGTTTACTTATTGTGTCTAAAGTTGAATGAGCCTTACGGTACCCCCCTTGAATTTCAGTCAGAATTTCATTTTCTTGTAAGAAGTTCATAATTTGCGTATGTATCAAACGTTCAAGAATTTTTCCTGGAATTGGCAATTGACTTATAGGTCTATAATTAGATACTTGATGTAGATCACCTGATTTGGGTAGGGGAGTAACCTTGGCAACCTTCCATGACATAGGAATTTGGCTATTTAAAATGGCTAAGCGTAAGATTTTTGCAAACCTTACCGGTACACATAAAGTGGCATCTTTAAATACACGAGTAGAAATATTGTCCAAACTAGAGGACTTATTAATATTTATATCTTTTATGGCTCCTAATACATCGTCATCTGAGAAAGTAATATCAGGCATCACATTTTCACAAGGGGTTCCATCAAAAGACCATTCTTTGTCATGAGACTCTGCCAGCTTAGGACCTATGTTGGCGAAATACTCGTTTATATACAGTGGTACATCTTCAGAATCAATCAGTAAACCAGTATCATTTCTTAATAAAATGTTTTTGCTACCTTTACCCTTAGAGGGGAGTAGATTTTTCATGGCCGCCCAGAACTTCTTTGCATCATTTTTATTTATATCTAGTTGATCAACCACAAAAGATTGCTTTGCCCTTTTAATAAGGGTGCAACAGTCATTTTTCAGATCGTGTGGCAAATCCCAATCTAAAACGCTATTAGTTTTTTTTGCTTTTTTTAGAGCTTTGTTTTTTTCTATTATTAAAGCTATGAGTTCTGGGGTAAGCCATGGCTCCTCTCTAAACTTAATCTTGAAGTTTTTTATAGGGCAAAGAACATTCAATATCTTATCAATATTTTCACTAAATATCTTCCAGCATGTTTCAACATCTTGAGACTCGTCAAATTCAGCCCAAGACAAATTCTTAAATCTATCACAAAACAAGTTTTTATCATAATTTTTATACGATCGTCCAACAAAATGACGATGATTTACTTTCTGTCGTATACATTTAGTTGCTAAGAAAACAGGAAAATGATCACTTAAATTTAGAAAGGCTACACCCGATGTATCAATATTATCAATATTTGTAAATATGAGGTCGATACAAGCTTTGCCACCTTTAGTTTTCGTGGGCTCGTGTATCAATTGTCTGAGACCATAGTCTGCCAGGTCAGTTGTTAGCTTATCTCTTACAGGACTGTCTTCCAAATAATCAATGTTAAAATCACCTATTAAAATAACATCGAGGCGATCCAAATTTTCAACATTTGACAATTTACTTTTTAAAATATTTACACATTCAGATTTACTACCATCGGGTGGCCGATATACATTTCCAATCAACTTCTGCTTTCTTTTACCTTTAGTAATTAATAACCATTGTAGCTCAATGTCTACAGTACTAACATTTAAATTCTCATACTTAGATGCATCACATACTAGATCATCACTTACATAGCCACACAAACCTCCACCTGACTTATCTCTTAGTCTATCCCATCTATACATGTTATACATATCGAGAGTGTAATCACCATCAAATTCAGCCTCAGTTAACCAAGTTTCCGAGAATAATAATACTTCAATATCTTGACTTGATAGTTCTTTCTTTACTAAGTCAAATTTGTTCCTTAGACTTTGAGCGTTTAAGTGCATAACACTTTGACCCTTACTATTTATCAGTCTTGGCAACTCGCCTTGAAATTAGACAAAAAATATGTCAAAATCAATAAAACAACTGTGTCTTTATACATTGAAGCATTCACCACCAACCTTTCTATTTGTTTTATAATTATTTTAGGTGCTGAACCTCTGCGCTTATGGCGGTTCATACCCAGTTGATTAGACAAGAGCTTGAGAGTACATGCTCCATATTACATATATGTGATTTTGTTGAACAAAAAACAAGTTAATTTTCAAAGTATACTTAAAAATAGACTATTGTCTATATACAGTTTCAAATATATATCTAATAAATAAATTTAAAAACATAGTACCGGTAACCAAAGAACATTATTTGTTGGAGAGAAGTTCTAGTAATTTCTGAGAAATATGACATTACAATTATGCATTTATGTAGGGTAAAAACAAGTGGGGTGAATCATGGTATCACAGTAAGGGGCGTGGTGAGCCGAAGGTGCTCAATGTTCAGGGCTACTCATGATGACCTCATTCAAGGTCTTTCTCTGCAGTTCGGCCTCTGTCTCTTCGGTGTCTTGTTCTTGGTTTCTTTTTGGACTGGATTTATCGTCACTGGATATATCGTCACTCTTATCGTCATCATCACCTTTATCACCATCATCATCGTCATCACCGGCTTTATCGTCACCTGGTTCATCCTCATTGTTTGTGATGCCTTCTAGCAGTTCAGCTATGGTAAGGGTAGGAGCACTGTCGTCATCTTTCTCTGGTGAGGGGTCAGGAGCTGCTACAGGGGTTGGTGGCTTGGGGGGCGTGGTCGACCTTGTCGGTGTTGGTTGCTCTGCTGCTTTGGCCTTCTGGATGATTTCATCTCTCGTCTTCTCTAACAATTTTCCCAGCAGGTTTCCACCTTTGACTGTATCATAGGTGAGTGAGGCCACATTTCCCATGTGTCTTCCAACCCCAAATATGGAGTTGAAAGTACATTCGTATAGATGACGACCAGCAGTCCTTGTCAAGAACCTCTCTCTTTTTTCATCAGAGAATTTGACTTTTAATAAGTCATACACAACCTTGGATACACCTTTATTCCAATCGAGGGCTGGGGTGATCTGCTTTCCCAGGTTCATCATTTCGTACGGGTCAGTCTCTTGTAGTATCCTAGCTGCCAGCTTTTTGTTGTCTCCACTACGAGCCTTTGTGTGCTGTAGGGCCTGTTCCAGCGAGTTGTACTGGATACCGTTGTAAGTGATCTCACAAGGCGACAGATTTGACAGGGTGCAGTGTTCTGATTTGAACGCTATACCATCAACTGTTTTTATCATGTGAGCTGCTTTCAGCGTCAGGTTCTGAGGAAGTGTAGGGATGTCCTTGTGAGCATAAGTCACATTATCTATGATGAGAGCCCTTTGACGCAACCTTACATTTTGAACCTTGTATCTTTTGGCGAGGTGGTAGAGCGCTCTCAGCTCAATGAACTCTTTGTTTTCTTTCTTCGTCAACTCGTCTAGTAGAGAGACACCTAGCCATGATGCCTTCCCCTTCAGATTGCCGATCTTTCTGTATATTTCACCTTTTATACCTCTGTGGGCTAATTTAATAACCACCGTCCTATGACGATCCTGATCAGGGCTGTACTTTCCAAGCCTGTATACTGAGTCTACTCTCTCGTTTCCATAACTTAGACTCAAGTCTTCAAATAAACAGTCACATACTTGCCGAAGATCCTCTCGGGGATTTTCCGGGAAACCATTCATGAGAAGAGTTTTACGCCTGTCATCGTCTTCAAAGCGTTGTAATTTTTCTTCAATCGTATCAGAAAGCTTTTGCCTCCTCTCGTCAGATTCACTCAGCACTTCAAGCTTGGTGTCAATCCTCTTGACATCGGTAGCGTTCTGCTTGCTCTCAGGTTCGGTCTTATCATATCTGTCTGTCAACTTTTTCAACAGGACAGCGGTGTCGTGTACTAGCTTTTCGCTGTCAGAGATCCTAGTCTCATGTTTACTAACCGTTTCTTGTAGTGTAGCAGTCGTAATGGCTGCCACATCTTGGTCTGCTTCCAGTAGAACTATCCTATGTTCCAATATGTGAACAGCCTCCGATAATTCTTTTGTTGTTACCTTCGAGCCGAGTGTTTTGAATTTCGTGCGCTTTGGTTTGGCCGCCATGTTGACTCCGTCCGGCTGAAGTACCCGGATGTGTCGATTCACTCGTCGAATATTAAAAATATGTCAAGAATGGCGAAGATAGCTCTCTTTTTTTCCTACCCGTGGGTGCTTCAGTAGTTCATAGAGGTTTTCTACCAATTTTAACCATGTCCAACACGACTAAACTATAGAATTCCCGATAACATGTGGAGCCTCTCGCTGCCGCGTCCTACCTCGTAGTCGCCATCTTGTCGCCCTGATTGATCTTATTTAGTGCTTGGCGCTCTGAGTGTACACAGCACCACTTGACCCGCTACAACTCCACTTGACACGAGATTAATTCCTGAAAAACCTCTCATGAATAGGCATTATCTTCTAACCAGCCCTACCCCAGCAAATACCCCCTCTCCTTGTGCACGCCCACCACTGGCAGTTCACACAAACCGGGGTCCCTCTCATCTTACGCCGCTTTACGGTGACTTATCCGGGCCCTAGGATAATTTTGTCAGCACGTCACGCTTGGTCGACGGACTGTAAACCCCCACTTGTCTTTACCTTTTGGTGAGCAGGGGGGTTAAAATGGATGGAGGGAGGGGGGTGTGTGCGTTGGGGGGGGGGGGGTTGTGAGCAGTCTGTCTGATGAATCTTTTATGAAACATTAACCAGGGAATAATCAACATTAACCGGTCCGTGTGGGGGGTAAGGGTGTGGTGTGGTGTGTAGGGGTATCGGTTGAAGAGGGGGAGGGGGGCTTCTGTAGCCACTGCCTCCCCTCTCTGTGAGGCCTCAGCCTTTTGGCTGCCCGCACCCATCGTCATCATCGCCAGATGTCCGGGGGAGTGCGGGGCGGTGCGGTGATTGAATTAAAATTTCAGTGAACAAATTGTGATTGGGAAATGATGAGTCGCCCTCTAAAGCGGCGCATTAATCTCGCGCGGCCGGCGTACCGACGGAACTGTTATTAAAGCAGCAATTGATACGAACTTAATCATGGCTCGCGGCGTCCATGCCCGCCTCTCGCGGCTTCCCCTTACCCCTCCCACCGCGCATTGTTGGGCGCGGGCCCCGGTGTGGTTCGCACCGACGGTGGGATTGGGTGCGGTGTTCAATAGACAAGATTACAATCATCTGGCCGTAGTGAGCGCCGCGGTAGGGAAGGGGGTGCGGGGGTGGCAGGGGGAAAGGGCACGCGCGAGGGAAAATAAGCGGGTCGCGGCGTTGATCAGGACATTCCGGAGAAAGCGATGCAAATTAGGTTAGCGCAAAATCGGCGGCGCGCCGTGAGCAGACGACCAAATATCGGGCAGCGGTTTGCTTATTGAAAGGAGACGCCGCCTGCCACCCGCAAAAATTGTCGTCTGCTCTCACTGAGAGATTGGAAGACGCTGCTGCTGCTGGTGCCCGACCCGTTCCAGGGCTGACACAATGGGCAGGATGGGTACAGACCAGCGTATTGTCCGCTGGGACCTGGGCGATAATCGGGGACAGATGAGCGAGGGGAGATTGGATTAGAAGTTTAATCAAACCCACGCCGCATATGTCCGCACCGATGGGTAGGGGACATCAAAGTGCAGACGACAATTACACGATGTGCCCACCTTTGTTATGGGGTCAATGACGGCGCCTCAGCAGGGCTCCCCGACGACCTGTTAAAATTACAGGCTCTGTTTTCGGTAAATGACTGACTTTTGACGTTTAATCACCAACGGGGGCAAAGAGAACTCCCCCTTCCCACCTTCCACCCCACCCCCTCTTCTGATTCATTCCCCCTGTGTATGACAGACGTTTTGTGTTCCATGTCCTACTTCAAAGGGTAGGTTCCAAACCGGAACCACCCAATTGTAGGTCTCGTATTACCCATCTACTCATAGGAGTATTTTAATTCCATATGAGCCCTAAAGCCAGTAATTACACTCAGATAGGCTGATTGGTATGCTATTACATGTATTGTCAGTTCTGCTCCATTACCGAGGAGGTATCTATGGCAATGAAGTTTTTCATCTATACATATTTATGAGTGACCAATATGAATTTCACTTCAGCATTGCGTCAGTGTGTTATGAATTTGGACCATTCCTTTAATCTAAGCTAATAGACGCACTATGTGGGATGTTAAAGGGCGCCAATATCAACAGCGCTTTTGACATTGAAAGAACTGTTTAATGTTAGCTAAGTTAGATACACTGAAAAGGGAACCCTGTCCCCAGGCTCTTCTAACTGTCAAAATGTGGTTCTTATAACCAGAGTTGTCAGATAGAAGACCCTGCATCAACCCTATACCGTCCACCAGGAACTGATTCAGCATCATATCTGTAGATAGTATCATTATAGCATGCAGTATGTATAATGTTGGGGAAGGAATTGGTAAATTTCTATGTTGACCTTTATGATTACTATAGGGATACATTATATTCATAATCATGGAGGATTTTGAGGGCCATCTTTTGGAAATGCTAGATGATATAGGAGGATGGCAAGCTGAAAAAAGCTGGGGGCCTATTAACGTATGTTAAAAATGAATATGTTGTAGTTGGATGTCAAGAAGTTAATGTGATAAGTACTAAGGACTTAGAACTTCTACCGATAGTAATTAAAAGGGAATTAAAAAAGAATATTTTGGTATTGAACATTTATAGACCCCCTAAGGGTGATTTCACAGTCTTTTGGACAAAAATGAAGGAAATTTTATCCAGGTTCACAAGACTGCAGAGATATGAGGTCTATATACTAGGTGATATGAATGTAAATATGATGGAAACTGATCATGACAATGTAATACTGTTAAGACAGGGAATGATGGGTTTTGGTTTCTTAAATTACATCTGTATTCCTACAAGATACGCCAAAAGTCAAACTTGTTTAGACCTATTGTACACAAATGTAAACACAATTGAGGAAGCAGGTACCTTACAATTTGGACCAAGTGACCATGACACGGTGTATGTGACCTCAGGGGTGGAGAGAGTAAAGAAGGTTAATAAGGAATTTATAGATTGTAGACGGATGAAGAGATACTCCAAAGATAATTTAGTTAAGGCTTTAAGAGTGTTTAATTGGAATGTATTCTATAATACAAATGAAGTGGAAACCCTATGGGAAATCATATACACGCGGATAGTCCATGTATTGGACATTTTGTGCCCCTGGACAAAATATAAGGTTAAGTCAAACAAAAAAGAGTGGTTAAGCAATGAATTGCTGTCTGATTTGAAAGAAAAAGACAGGATAGTATCAAAGGCAAAAATGTCCAAGAATTACGATGCTTTAAAGGATGCCAATAAGGAAAGAAATAAGTCTTCCAAACTGGTCTTGAAAACAAAAGGGAAATTTGTTAGAAATAAGTTAGACGAGCATAGAAACAACCCCAAAGAGTTCTGGAGACAGATAAACGACCTGTTACCGAGTAAAAAGGATAGTAAATTAATTATGCTAACATGTTCTCAAACGGGGGATTTACTTAAGCAAGATGAGGTTGCTGCTGAGATTAACAGTTATTTCACGGAAATTGGACCTAAACTGTCTAGGGACAATGACACAGTGTGGAATCCTATCTTCCCGGAGGTTAATAGTAGACTGGAAGAGTTTGTGACAACTGAAGAAGAAGTAGATAAACTCATAAGGGGCATAAAAACACACAAATCATCAGGTTTTCATTCAATAAGTAGTAGAGTAATGAAAGATGCTTTTGAGTTTTTGAACAAGCAGGTAACCCACTTATTAAGAAGCTCCTTAGCAACCCAAACCATACCTGAAAGCTGGAAAGAGGCCACAATTGTTCCAATACCAAAAGATGGCAATTTAACATTAGTAGAAAATTATAGACCGATTTCATTACTTCCCCTACCCTCAAAATTACTAGAAAAAATAGTTCATAGAAATATTTCAGAATATCTAGATAACAATAATATATTAACAGAAATACAAGGAGGTTATAGGAAAAATCATTCCACCGTCCAAACAATAGGGGTGTTGACTGATGACATCTTAAGGGAGAGGAATGTTGGGAAGAATACTTTAGCGGTCTTTATAGACCTTAAAAAGGCCTTCGATACCGTAGATCATAGCATATTATTAAGAAAGTGTGACAGATATGGTATAGCGGGAAAGGCTGGAATATGGTTGCAAAACTACTTGACAGGGAGGAAACAATCCACTCTGGCAAATGGTGTTAAATCTAACAAATTGGATATAGTGTGTGGAGTCCCACAGGGATCTATTTTGGGGCCGTTATTATTTTTATTGTATGTCAATGAAATAGAACATATCTGCAAACACAGCAAAGTCTTATTATATGCAGATGACACGGTGTTATATATTAGTGGAAATAATCAAAAGGAGGTTAATGCCAAAATGCAAGAGGATTTAGAGCTTTATTATAAATGGTGCCGAGCAAATAGACTAACTATTAACAGTAAGAAAACAAAATGTATGTGTTTTTCGGGAAAAGCCCATTGGAATAATTGTAAGTTGCAGATAAACAACGAAGCTATTTATGAGGTGGAGCAGTATAAATATCTGGGAGTTACATTGGACTGTGCCTTGTCTTACGAAAAGTTTGTGAATGGTCAGCTAAAAATAGCATCTTATAGAATATACCAGATGGCTAGACTTAATGCCTTCATAGACATACAAACAGCCATTTTGATGTATAAGACATATATATTGCCCATACTTGAGTATGGAGACATTTTATTCGCTGGTGTGAAAAAGGATTTATTGAAGAGAAGGCAAAAGGTACAAAACAGAGGTTTGAAAGTGGCACAAAGAGCTGATCACCTGACTCCTACTTATGATGTACATGCAGAAGCCAGATTAAATATGTTAGAAGATAGATTATACGCCCACCAACTCAAAGAAGCATATATTAGAAGTAGACAAGATAGATACAAAGATCAGAGAAATTTAAGAAATAGAGCATGGGACGGTCCTCTTTTAAAATATCATACGGCTCATGGGGGTGCTTATACAAGAAGTTTAGAACACACATTAGCAATAGTTTGGAATGATTTAGAACCAGAAGATAGATTAATTGAAACTCTCGACAAATTCAAAAATGAAATAGCAAAATTCTTATTTTTAAACAAGCCCAAGAAAGAGGTCCTAGCTTAAACCCTATCCCCCCCCCCTCAAGATCAAGATTGCAATATACGGGTGTTTCTTACTCACACATCATGAACGTATGATATTATTTCAGTGATTAACGTGTTTCAAAGTTCACATTTTACAGTGAAAATAGTATTCTCTCATAAACCTGCAAATTACATGGATTGTATTGAAGTCTCAGCTGTATAGGGCCACTAAAGGCTACGGGGTCATGAAGTTTACACCAGGTACGGCTGCCGCATATAGATAAGCTGAAAAGCTTAAAAGGAGCCCATCACACTATTCTAACTCACTTGTAAGTTAATATGTCTAAGAGACAACATTACGGGTATCATTCCTTGTCGATTATGATAAGAATGGAACATAGAATTTGTCTCATCATCAAGAAGAATTATATACAATTGTTATTTAACGGGTGCTATTTCTTGTCGACTATGATAAGAATAGGAATAGAAATAGATGTTATAATAGAATATATATGGATGTTATTGTCAAGATGATGTTGTGTTAGAATTATAGCATTATTTGTTAATGAGAGTTACCCATACACAAAGGAGCTTGTCGAAATATGATAAGCGTAACTTATGTTAGTTGCCAAACCAAGGTCCACTCATGCAAGATGAGTTAGAATAAATGATAAAACTATCAAAAATATAAGATAATCACAGTTTTGACATGATTTACACAGAAGCAAATACATGTAATGCCTAGCCACCTCTTTTGTGTTTAATTCTATGGTACTATACAATAGTTGTATAGTTACTAACTTCCATTAGTACATACATGACAAACATAAAAGTATAGACATGCAAAATATTACTTTATGTAGCAATATTCCCAAATACCTATAATTATTCCTAAATTCCAGTGAGATCCAGTGTCTATACCCTAGACTATCACATTGACAAGGCCACCGCCGGTGCTAACATTATCAGTCAGGTGAGGCTAGTGTTGTCTTGTGGGATGGTAACCCGGCAGGTCATCGCATAGACAACCTTTAACTTCACTTAGGAGACCAAAGACTTTTTGACAACCTTAGACACTTTGATTTTATCAGTGTAGTGCTTTCAAGTGAGCGTATATACATGTAATAACCTTTTGAAAGTATTGCCGCAGCCTGTTTACATTTCAACTACCTCCAAATTAGAATTCCTTCATTGTTGAAACCCCTTCACCACGTGTCATTACAGCAGCTCAGAATGATACTTCATATTCTACTTGTTTATTCCCCTGACTCTTCTTACACAGCATTCAGTATTAGTCAGCATTTGGCCCCTTTTTGCCTATTCCCACAAAGACTTCTCATCAGGAATGACTATTCCGCTGACTGTGCCCTCATAGCCCCCATACTCTGCGACCTCTGCCCCGCCCGACATAATACACAATCAATATATCATTTGTAAACTGACCAGTGACCCACATGTGACCTTGACCTGACTGACCTCTGCCCTCCACCAATGCGCAGGCGCGCCCAGAGCACCGGAAACAGATGAGCTCGCGCCGGGGATGCTGGGAAGGGCGGCCATTGTCACGCTGACCACGTGGTCTCTGTTGACCTGGTCATCTGGGTACCAGCGAAAAGGTGGCAGAAAAGGCCCAGCAGCGCTGGCAACCAGCAGCACGTGTCATGGCCGCCGGAAGTGTGAGATGGGCAGATGACCGGTCGGCAGTGAATATGCCGTGGGACATGATTGCGCAGGAATTACCCAAAGTTATGTGAAGGTTATTCAATGACTCTGTCCCCTGACACTAGGCCCCCAACTGTGTGAATGCATTGGTCATGGATTACTGCCAAAGCTCATGCTTTGTCTGGTACTCGTTCCCGCATACAAACCCATCTTTTTCAATCCTTGACCACATGGTTTTACACATATGAATATAACATTATGTCGATGTACTAGCTGTAATTGTCTTTGTGCTGGAAGTGTGATATTTCCCCCTTGTTTATTCTGTGAAGCATGCATCGCGAATGCCACTGGATATTGGCTCCTCAAAGAGGCGATTTACCAATAATACCGATGTTAGGGAGTGGTCATTTTTTAACAACAGGGGGGGGTTGGTGGATTTGGGGGGGGACCAAAAAAATTTGGACCCCTTGAAGGGGGGGGACCAAAAAAATTTGGACCCCTCTTGAGGGGGGGACCAAAAAAATTACACCCCTTTTTAGCGGAAAAGCCCGCGCATTACTATAGCTCAAAGGGTTCGGCCGCGCTCAATTTCAACCTGCCGGAGGGGGGGACCAAAAAAATGTTGACCCCTCTCGCGAGGGGGACCAAAAAATTTCGACCCGCTCGCGCGGAAATCCACCGATCCCCCCCTGTTGTTAAAAAATGACCACTCCCTTAGAACCTATTTTAGAAAAAAAATACTGGAGTTCCATCTGAAAAGGTATACGGTCAATGATTAGTATTTTCTACCAGTATTGCATTATAGCTGATCATGTGGCACATGGAAGAAATTGCCGTTCAATGAGTTGACTTGCAAACTAGTAGTATATATTGCCCTGAAAATTATCATATAAAGGTATACAGTGTCGACAGGAGGTTTACCGATTACCCAGTTTTAGTCCACGAAGAGTTATACCTTAATCCACATACAGTGATAGAGATCTACCCATGCAGCTCTAGACTCTAACTGACCAACACTGACCACACCAACCTACAGCCTACTAGACCGGGCGGAGAGAGGCTCTGGTATAAACGGCAGGCTGGATACTGCCCTCGTTACTCTAGGGAAGCCAGGAGGACCAATATTGGCGCCTGGAGCGACTGAGGGGTCAGCCATCTTTGTTTTGGTGGGGCGCCAGCCAGAGGGCGCCCTAAGTGGTCTGTGTCTATGTGGGCGGAATCAGCCACCGGCCGTACATTCTACTGTATCCCTTAGCCCTTTAAGGGCCGCATGATACTTAAAGGGTTATGCTAGCCTTTCTCGTAATGGTGCATGAATTCATGCATCATGTCAACTATTCGGGGGTGTATCAAACCTGTGGGCCATCAAGATGCATAAATGTAGCCATAGGCTCAAACAGGGCTGCATTCCTGCATCATGACTGCAGGAATGATACTATCTATATCTCCAAATCCCCATTTTATACTATTACTTACATGTCCAAATACCCATTTTATACTCCTACCAATCCAGGGACACACTGTGATAAAGCACTATTTGTAATTAATGATGGAAGAGAGGGGCCGGGGTCATGGGAAAGGACACCAAGTGGATTATGGTGTCAGATTATAATGTCACACATTGTTGAGTAGTCAGTTGTACATATCAACCAATTGATAATAACCCATCAACACAATTAACGTATTGCACTGAATTACATGACCGTAGAGTAAAGGCCAGTCGAATAGAGATTCCCACATATATCATTATTATTATTATTATCATCATCATCATCATCATCATGTTTTGGACGCTTTGTACAGTCAAGAGAGGTATGGATACCTCCCCGGGGAACTGTTCTTTATTCTACCCGGGGTCTGAATCTTCTGCGTCTTATTTTCTACGACGCTCTTCCTCTCTCTTGCCCCCGTTCCCAGCCACTGGTTCAACCCCCGTACGTCGTTCCCTCCCTTTATTCCTCTTTCTCTATACGTCAGTCTATGTTTTCTCTCTCCCTTCTATCTGCCCCCTTACCCCCACTATACCAGCGCCCGAATGCCGGTCGCGGCTTTCCATTAGCCGCTCCGAGCAGCTCCAGCCTGATCCACGGGCGTGAGTCGCTCGCCAATTATAAACCAATCTCACTCAATTTGGGGCGGCGCGGCGCGGGCGGCCCGGCGGGGCGGGGCGCATGTTGGCGGCGGGTGGGCGCCGGGAGGCCCGGGTGACGCGTGGGCCACGCCCCGGAGTCACCCCCTGTGCACCCTGCCACTGCACACATAAACGCCGCGCTCCATAATGTATTGTTGCCACCTGTGGAGATGCAAGGATTAATCTGACCGCAATGGGATTAGTCTGGAGTGGGATTGGGACGACTCTGACAGCCGCAGAATCTCCCGCTTCATCCCCTGAATCGCCTATAAGCTATAAGAGAGGAGGCATCTCGGTTCGCCCGCCCCTCTTCACAACCCCTTACAGCCCTTCAGTCCTAACCATACCAATCACCCAGGCACATCTCTCACACTACCTTAAAGTCCTAAATCCCTACTCTACCTCCATGTACTCCTATCCATCCCCACCTCGTCTCTTTATACCCACCCATACTGCAGTGTATGTATGCCTCCATCCTCACTGATGGGTGCGTACATTTACCCCTAACATGTCAATGATTTTCACAAGATTGAGTACCAGATGATCAATATAATATTATAGACAAAGAAATTCATAAAAACTACATGCAATAAATCATAGTACGATCCCAGTGAACAAAAAATGTTATACGACATTTTGTAACGTTATATAACTTTTCTCTAAGGCTCCTTACTATGGTATAACGTTATATAAAGTCTTAAAACGTTATTTTGTCGTATAAATATCTCCAATTCTCCCGGAGTTTCCTTACTTGATAATAGAAGATTGACAACTTATTACATTTTTGTCGACTCATTATCAGCTACATAGACTGCCATATTATGGTAGTTTGTTATGCTAGTAGTAAAAGGAAATGGGGAAAGATGTACGGCAAACTTTGTAAGTAGTAGTGTACAATGGGGATTTCCAGATGTAAGTAGTAGTGTGAAATGGGGATTTGGAGATGTCAGTAGTAGTGTGAAATGGGGATTTGGAGATGTAAGTAGTACTGTAAAATGGGGATTGGGAGAAGGCGATTTGGTTACAACATTAGTTACAGAAACATTGTGTGTTTGCCCACAAGTTCGAAGAGCATTATATCATAATACACATGTTCACACATGTACAAAAAATGTAATTGTGGCATCAACTTCCATATTAAGGACTACTGGACTGTGTTCTACCAAGCCACACACTTCGCACAGACACTTTGTTCAAACAGTGACCTTTCAGGCATACACTAAGTGGACGTTACCAGCGCCCACACAGTGAGTGTGTACACTAGGACAGTACAGTGTATGTACACGTGGTAGCTTCTCAGTCCTCTGTGAATCCTGGCACCTCTTACCCCGCCCAAATACACCCACCCATGTAGCCCTGTATACACACACCCAGCCACTTGGCTGGCCCAGGGTTTTAGCAGCCCAGGGTGCATGAGGAGACGAGCCCTGGAGACTTCAGCCAGTCTCCCAGTGGGGACGAGGATGGGGTCGGGAGTGAGAGCCTAGGGGAGTATGGGAGTTTGGCAGAGTATGGTGCTGGCAAAGTGGGTAAAGTAGTGTTGGTATACACTCAGCCACCACAGAGTCAGGGGACCAGAGATGTAATATGCAGCCAGGATCTGTCTGCTGCCAAAGTGAGATTGCTTCGTTGGGTACACAGAGGGCTTGTATCCCAGGTCTGCCAATAATCTCTGCCCACCTGAACACATAGTTCATCTAGTCCAGATAGTACCTTTACAATTATCTACTCTCGTAAGAACATTCCTATAAGTTAAACGAGATATCGGGATATCCTGATGACAATACCAACAGTAGGCAGTTGGTTACTTTGGCAAGTAGCGCGTTGGTATCTAAACTGTGAGCAGGTAGGCTGTTGGTTACTACACTGTGAGCAAGTAGACTGTCGGTTACTATGACAGGTACGTCGTTGCTATCTAGACTGAGCAGGTAGGCTGTTGGTTACTATGGCAAGTAGGTCGTTGGTATCTAGACTGAGCAGGTAGGATTTTGGTTACTATGGCAAGTAGGTCGTTGCTATCTAGACTGAGCAGGTAGGCTGTTGGTTACTATGCAAATAGGTCGTTGGTATCTAGACTGAGCAGGTAGGATTTTGGTTACTATGCAAGTAGGTCGTTGCTATCTAGACTGAGCAGGTAGGCTGTTGGTGGCTACACTGTGAGCAGCTAGGCTGTGGGTAACTACCCTGTGAGGAAGTAGGCTGTTGGAAGCTACACTTTAAGAAAGTAGACTGTTGGTAGCTACATGTATACTGTGAGCAGGTATGCATTCGGTACCCGGTTAACACTACTTGTGTTAATCATTATGATATATAACGTAATACTGATATGTTTCTTATAAATATTGCTTATTGATGTGATTTAGGCCAGTTACTCAACATAATGATATTAATTCCGTTGATATTCTTTGAGTGGTATCTTGTTTATGCCTTTCAAGGTGTGATTTCCCAATGGCCAATTGGGTTCTTGACTCAGGAAATAGAAGTACATATGGTTGGAGTTGGATAGGTGTAGGACAGGCAGACCCACACTGGTAGATAGACAGTGGGCGGGGGGGGGGGGGGGGGGGGTTGGTCATGCTTATGGGATGGGCGGGCCCTAGACTAGGACAGGCCTTCCCTGGAGGAAGCTGATGGCTCGGCCGACAGGAGGATAGGATGAGGAAGGGCTGAGCTGTCGTTACTTGCCTGAATCACTAGGCACCTCTCCCTCCCGCCCACCACTCAATACTGCCCCAATTAGGGCGGCGACCGGCCGCGCCAATATCGGCAATGTTTCATTTTACCCGGCCAGCCAATCGACCAAAGTGCCCCCTACTCCCACTTGCCTCTCCTCCATCCCCGCCCTATCCCTTATACCCACCACTTCCATCTGGAGCATCCGACACATGGATTCTCTGGTACCATCAGGACAACCGCCCACCATTACTTCAATGCCACCAACTGCCAACCCAATTTATGAGAGCTACCATCTATAAGATGCTAACTGAAATGAAACTTCCACTACTAGTAACCATCCCCCCCCCCCTTTCTCAAAAACGCTTCCCCCAGCATCACCACTGTCACCATATCAGTACATATCACAACCCTAATCACTCCATGACGGAGGGGATATGTACCATTGTCAACATAGACCAATAATTCAAAAAATGTCTTCAGCATTACTCCCAGACACGGGAACCTTTCTTAAAACTGATTTGGTCGTTACCTCAAGTTATTGCTCGACTAAGCCATCTGTTGTCCACCTCACTTCCACCAACACCCACGCACCACTCACCCACCACCTCTTGTGGCCTGGGCAGGACGAGACCCTTAACCCTCTCCTTGTCAATTTCATAATTAATTTCATCAGCACCGGGTTAATGATATTAATGTTTACATTATAGCCGTCTTTAATTTGCCGCCGCTGATTCTTTAGGCAAACATTTGAGTTGGCCTCTCTCTGCCTGTGCTGTGCCTTTGTGAGGTGCTCGTTGTGGGCCGTGCCCCCCGGGGATGGGGCTGGGGAGACAGGGGTGAGTAGCTCGGGGCCTGTACCTCCCCCAGCCTATGTGCAGGGAGCACCTCACCCTGACCTGCCGTACCCTCACCCCAAGGCTCTGGTAGTCGGGTATAGGGAGGGCTACCAATAAGAAAGCCTTTGCAAACCCCACACCCCCTCCTCCTGTGCATCACCTTCCTCCTGCCCCTGTGCCTTGCGCCCCCTGTTATTGGCCGAGTCAGTGTCCGGCGCCCCTAACCCAATTGGCGCCCGCGCAGGGCGCTGGGGACGGTGGCTTTGATGTAACTGTGTCCAAACACTGGGAAGCCAAGCAAGTATAGACCAA
Organism: Harmothoe impar; assembly: GCA_947462335.1. NCBI lineage: Eukaryota > Metazoa > Annelida > Polychaeta > Phyllodocida > Polynoidae > Harmothoe > Harmothoe impar. The sequence continues at coordinate 44,972,686 of OX381710.1, forward strand.
GGGGTAAAGGGGTACCTCTTGTTTCTCACCATGCAGCCAGAAATGTGAAGGGTGCCTCACTGAGCCTGTCACTAAAACAAGGGTCCCATATCCTGTCCACCAAGGGTGGATGCATCAGGGTTGAGAGCAAGACCAAGGGGCATTGGGGATATACATTATTGGTCTTTTTTTAAATTTCAAACATTCAGAGAGTATAACTGGTACACCTTTTACACATAAACATCCAATGCATTTTTGTTGTAGAAGTCAGTCAAGTCAATCTTGAATTCACCATAGACATTGTAGTACCGTTTATATGTACTTACATGTAAACCTGTATAACACATTGGTATGCATGGATCCCTCTGCCTCCCTACACTGAGGTGGTCCCACACGGTAAGTTTTGGTGGTAGTTATACAAAGTGTCTTTAAGTGTATTGTCGGGGATGGGTCTCTACCTACCCCCGGAACCATGGGTCGAGAGGTGACCCATTCAATACTTCCGGCGATGCCAAGAGAGCGTCCGCGTCCGGCGTCGGCCTTTTCAGAGGCCAGCCGGGTGCAAGCGGCGGTCCGCGCAAACATACCATCAGACTGATTAAAATGATATCCGAATGGCGCGCAAATATGTAATATCAATCAGCCAGTCACATGTGTCAATGTTTGCGCGCCGCATCAGGCCTAATGTTAAGTGGATTACCCCAGTCATGTTTCACCGGCGGCCTTTGTGGGCGGCCTGTGCCGGGAGGGACGTGGAGAGGGGGCGGCCTCCAGGCGGGGCTGGCCAGGAGAGGAGGAGGGGCAGGCCTGGAGAGGGGGGGCTGGGCCCTCAGAGTGGCTGTGCCCGCAAGAACAACAAACAGGGCTTTAAAAGCCCGCCCGGCCCCACCTCACGGCTCATCATACTTAAGCGCGGCCGCGGCTCACTTTGTTGCAGGTGCTTAGTAGCTCCTGCAAATGGATGGAAGGGAATTAGTGGCCGCGTCGTTTGTCCATTGCCGCCCGAGACTGATGAGAGTGGCGCGGCAATACTTCCGCCTCCCATCGCCTACCAGTCACCACTAGACAGATTCGGCTGCCACCAGCCACCCCATCACTCTCCTAGCATTACAAGCCACCCTTAAGATTACCTTAATTGACCCACCCCTCCGTACCCACCTATACAGCCACCCACGATGCATTGCTTAACACAACTGACTATATCCAGCCATTCCCACTAATAATTGCCAACATCGCACTGCCTACTGCCATCCACTCGATATCCTACCACCCAATATAACTATATATAACTGCGAGGATGTCCAACTTCAGCCACCTATCTATAGATATAAAAGAAATGACCCTCAACTGCCACCCCCTCCATTTCCACATATAGCCGTTAGAATGACCGATGTCTACTGCCATTTTCTACCAACCCCAATCTATAGCCTTAGGGATAGCCGTATAGGAATAGCCTTTTACTGCTCCATAGCCATCCCCTCTCCCCTCTTATCAGTACTGCTATCTACAGCCGTGAGGATGGTCCTCAACTGCCACCCACTCCATTTCCTATCGCCTGCTATAGTTTTTTCCCCCCGCTATAACCACCGACTGAATTTCCTACCACCCACTGTCTATAGCCGTGAGGATGGCATTTAACCGCCACTCACTCCATTTACTACTACCCACTGTGCATAGCCTTAGGAATAGCCCTTTAATGGGTACCAGCATAAGTCAGAAAATGGTGACAGAACTGCCAATTATAACTTACACAGCGACTACTGCCCACAATTACCTGATCCTTTATCTACCTCTATACACTGTTCTCACTGCAACCCTCCTGCAGGCGGCAATGTGCTACCCAATTCTAGCATACCACCATTCATGACCACTGCCAATTGCTTTTAAGTTATAGCTCACTGCCCACTACAGATCTCCCACTGCCACCCCTACCACCGGCCACCCACTATACCAATTATTGGCAGATAGCCAGCGGCACTCTCTGAGTCTGCGGAGAACAGAAGTGTGTACATAAGGGGTCGGGTGCTGGAGGACATTTCTGCCTATCTCAGGGAGTTGTGCCAGAGGGGTGCTTCACCACCCTCTGTCCTCCAGGGACAGGCCTCCCTCAAACACACCTAAGCAGCTAGTGTCCACCAGCCAACTAACCAGCGCCAAAGCTAGTCAACGTTTGTTATCTAAATAGTCAGCATAGAAAATAAAGAAGACAAATGCTACAACTTAACTGTTAGATCAGTGAACTGATCACTTATCTCAACTCCAATTAATAATCATAACATTTCATCGTGAACATTAAATAAAGAACCGTATACAAAATGTATAACTATGGGTCAACAGAGCCTTTGATGTATGTGATGATACAATAGAAACACATCCATCCACTCTGCAGGCCCGTCTCACCAGCATTGTCCAGTCAATACCCTTGATAGGCTATATCTAAACAACTTAACATAAATGACGACGTGGAATTACCCTTATGTGATCAAATAAAGATGCAGGATCCTATAGCTTATGGACAATTTGAACTTAAGTCTACAAGTCAGCCCTCCTGCCAGGTAGTTATCAACCAACATATATGTATTGCCCAGTCATAATATTGCAGGTAGTCATCAAGCAACAATAATTCAGCAACTATTTACCCCCCCCCCCCATATCCATTTTAAGAAGATATTATAACCAATATGACATTCAGCCCAGCGCTATATTTCCAGAAGACATTAACCAACATGACATTCAACCCACCACTTTATTTCAGGAGGATGTTAACCAACATAACATATTCAGCCCACCATTATATTTCAGGAAGACACCAAGCAGCAATACACTCAGATTTTATCTTTGTTTCGATTATGTTTCAACACCTTGTGCTCATAGGCTCAAAGAAGGTTGACGGGGGTTGTTGACGCTCTACCACTACTCAATCAGAACTGAATCAGGTAAGTCCCTGTGCTGGTTATATGTCCCAGCAGCATGTCAGCTGACCTCACATTGACATAGATTGACTCTCTTTCATTGGTTGATGTGTGGATTCAGGTCATTTCCATACATTTAGTCCCAGTGTTTGGGTTTTACTACAGAAAACAATTTCGAAATTGTGACTAGATACTTCCATTTCTGGAAATGTCCAGCTATGTTTTATGAAAAACATATTTCTAAAATTAAATTTAGAATTTCTGTGTAAAATTTAGAAAAATTCTGAGAAAATTTCTAGTACCAATGTTTGAGTTTCAATGCAAGTGAGTGTGGTTCTGAGTTGAGTTTCAGTTGTTCCCAGCTTCATCAGGTGTATGCAGAGTGAGTACAAATGAATGTTTTATTTTCAATTTGTAATTTATTCTGTCCTGTGGGATTTATGTCATTACTGTATAATTTTTCCTGTCACATGTTGACCTGGTGACTTGTGCTTATCAGTCTGATATGGGTCTACTAGACCTGAGACTATTGATTCAGTGAATTGTAGCTTCTGGTTTTGACTCTAGTCAATCTTTCAATTGATAATCCCCCGTACTGTGTGGGTTGTCATCTACAGGGCAGTCTTAGGCTATATAAATTAAAAATTATAATTCATAAAGTCTACCTGGACCTATGAACGTAGAGTTCAGCGTTGGGAATAGGGTTTAAGCACCATGGCCCTCTAGCTCCACGTTATCAAATACCTGAACATTACAGCACCTACTATATATACTACTCAGATGTCCACAGCCATGGATGATATCAGCCATGTGATCAAGCATCATCTTCAGCAGCCTATGAATAGACATCCAGCCCCAGACATGGCCACAGCAGCCACACCTAGGCAGGCAACTGGCCGCGTCGCCGCAGGCGGTCGCCGCAGGAAACACAGGAAGACAAGACCTTCAATCAATTCCGCTGGGCAAACATAATCTTAGACGGCCGGCATGCCGGGGACATATTTACCGAAATTTCCATTTCAAATGTGTATTTACTGAGCGTCCTGAGTTGCCGAAACGGGAGAGGTAAGGGGCTGGGGGTGGCATGGGTGGTTGTTTGTGGTGGAGGGGTGGTGGGGCACGATCCTGCAGGGGTGGCAGGGGTGGGTGGAGGAGGGATCAGCCCTGCTCCCAGTGTTGGCAGAGGACAGCCATGTTCTCTGCCCGTGCACAAACAGGGGCTCTGGACACCGGACACCAAGCCGCGTCTGCCGCCTGCATCCTGCGCTGCATGCTGTGCACATTTTATGGTTTTCCTCTTCATGGGGGGATCATCTCTCCATGCAGCACACCCCCACCCCTCCGCCAGCCGCCCCAACCCTTCTTGATCCTACTTCTCATTACTCCATGGGTTGCAGATATCCACGGCGGCCACAGGTGCGCATGCCTCCATCCGGTTATCTATAGCCTGACGTTTTCTGAACTGAGCTAATAAAAGCTAGTAAAGATTCCCACCAGAAGTTGCAAAGTGATTGGATAGGCTAGGTATACTTATGGAAATGAAATTACAATAATTGTCATATCACATAATCTATTATAGCACCCAAACCTCAAACTTAAATATTTCAGGATTCGATTGATGACTCGAGATTAAAGGAATCAGATGTTGTGTATATATCTAAGTTTTTATCAAATATATGTGTTATAATGCTGTATAATGCACTATGTTACCATGGTAATCCAATCGTTATCATTAGTATAGTTCTTGTCATGGCAATCAATACAGCCACACCTATCAATACATCCAAACTAAGTGAAAATGTAGATACCATCTTGTCCACTATGAAAGTTTTCGCTAAAGATTTGTTGGCATTTAATATTTTCCTTAATTTATTGTATCTTCAGTGGATTACTAAAATCGGTGTTCATTGTATCTAAGGTTTGGAGAGCTTACCCTATCTCGAGGAACTAAGCCGTGTAGCAATGGTTATAAAGAGGCAATATACCAGATATCATGATCCAAATGATCTAGCATTTCTAAACCTTTTTTTGTGGGAATCTTTTTTTTGTGCTAGATCTATCCACACCCCGCCCAATCAGTGTCATTCAATCAAGGCCATGCATGATATTTCTAATCACATGTACATGCAACTTTCATGCAGACAACACTGAAAAAGTAAACTTGTCTCTAGACTCTCCAAAGTGACTATCATAAAATAAACGAGTCAAACGTTGTCTAACCTATCAGGAGGCTCTTCCAGAACAGACTCGTCAGTCGTCGTATTGCGATTTTCGTCAATATTGCAATATTTGCAATTGACGAGGGTATTTGTAGCTGGCAAAATGTGGTATTTACATTAATTTTCTTTAGATTTGTTTAGGAAATCTTGTAAAAGATATTTTACTAGAGGTCGTCCAATAGGTTTCGTCACGTCACCAGTTGCTTACGACCACGTCAGTCGTTCTGAATGAGCCTCTTGGTTACAATCTCACAAATAGAATCTGGAACAGGCAAATGCCGGGTTTTGGGCTGGCACATGGCAAGTGGGTCCTCTATCTCCAGCTAGAAGACCTGCTTCCTTTTCACTTAGACGAGTTTTTGACTCATTTATTTTATGACCGTGACTTTGAAAAGTCTGGAGACAAGTTTATTTTTTGAGTGAACTTCACACCCTACATGCCACATCGTTAGCTCTATGTTGAAAACTTGTTGTTCAACCAATATTGAGCATTGGTAGCTGGTGTCCATTTAAACATTGATTAGGCATGTTTTTGCGTTTCAAATTTGATGCAATATTAATCAATCAATCATGAACCAACATTGAATCACTGGTGATAGAATTTCGACCCAACCAATCTCCTATATAGAAGTAGCGTTGGTAGTTTCAGAGGTTGACGTTGATTCAGTGTTTACCGAATGTTCCAATTTGGGATATGTTGTACTTGAGACAATGATTGCATCCTAATTATTATAATTATCACGAGGTTATAGCCTGCATGGCACGTGAGATGTACACCCTTATGACATTAATTTTGGTTATGCCATCTACCAGATGATCCAGCATACATGTCCTATTATAAACCATTTAAACGTTGTCATCATCTGAGTCTTACTTAGGCTACCTAGTGATTTTGTCAAACCGAGTAAATCAACACCGAATCAAATTTCCACTCCAGGAATATCAGCATTTCAGCAGGGGGGGGGGGTCGGGCGGATATGCAAACTGATTTAAACAGTGATTCAATGTTGATACATTTTTATTGTTGACTACCGTTGTATCTTTAGATAATGATGTCATTTGCCAACCAATCAATCAATATTTATGTCAAATACCACTATGGGACGGTGGTATTCAACCATCACCGCATTTACTTATTTCACCACCGAAGTATGCCAGTTGCTATGACAGCTGATGTACATCATGAGTTAATCTAGAGACTGTTATGTTATTCACTATCATATATATAATCTAACTATCACATTGACCAACCAAGACCTACTAATACATACATGTATACTAACGCCAATATTTCAAATGAGCTACAATATATTCTATTTAGCCAGCATTATACTATCCATCCAACCCAAGGTGCCCTAAGAACCCTTCCATTGGCAAACATGGCACCCGTCCCATCTGCTCCAGTTACACCATGCTGATTGCCCCTGGAACTGACCTGTAAGGTGACCCAATGCCCAGGGGCTTCCCTGCAGCGTCTGGCTGCTGTGTGGTAATCATGCATTTTACCAATTACTGACACAGGTCAGTGCATGGCCTGGTCACACCTCTCTAAATGCCACCCCAGTCTCCTATTAGACCATGACACTGCCACACCTGCAACTATTCGTATACCTCTACTTGTACAATAATTTTCCGGCACAAGTATTGCGGACAATTACATTTGCATGTACATGTATTTAGGGGTCGACGTGCGCGCATGTAGAATGTGTATTGTATCTTGGGAAACATGTCAATAACTTTGGACAGTATACATGTATTCTATTAACCTGCAGAGAGCACAAGCTGACACATACACATATATACGCTCACAGTTCTCTCATGTCCTTATCTTCATCCTTCCACGCTCTCACTAATTCGTAGCGGAATCCCCTCATATAAGTTTCAGATAAAGTTCAATTTGAGGTTTGAGCAGGTTGGATCATTACAGCCTCGTGTTTGGATCCCTCTCCGCCCTGCCTCTCGACAAGGCCTGCCTGTGTAGCCGAGCCATGATAAACTCATCAGCCTCCCCCCGCACCAGCTATGTAATTCAATTGGCCCCGTCAGTAGAGGAAAAAAAACTGTGCCCGTCTAGTTTACAGGCCTGTTGATTCAACTATAAAACACAGCCGCAAATGCAATTTGCATCCGCAATTATTACGATCATTTAGGTTAAACTTTAATGCGATATTCTCTGTGATTTTATTATCGTATTTGCCGAGTCCCAACCAATACAGTCAGATTTGAGACGAGTCGGGCTACGGCTCGGGACGCGCCGTGAAGTGGGCCTCGCTAATGTCGGCTTCATCTATTAACATCCTCCCTCCGTCGATGGAAAAAAAGTTGGAATTGCAGTTATACGAACTTAAATATGTGGCGAATAAAGAAGCCAAAAGCAATTATCTGTCCTTTGGCATTTGCTTCAAAGCCGGGTGCTCGGGCGCCGCGACTGTAAGGCCGGTTTCAAGTGAATTGGATCGCGGTGTTGACGCCAACACAGGGAGAGAAAAAAAGGTAGAAGAGCTAGGGAAACTGTTAGCTAGCAGAAGCGGGCGCCAATCGAGCGAGTTAAATTTTAATAGAACTAAAGTGTGGAGGGAAATAATACTGCACTACGAGAGGTGGATCACTGGGATGAGGGATCCTGTGTGGATTAAGGGCTGTCTGCTCCTGGGTGTGTGTTCCGTGATGCTCATGTGTGTTTCGCGCTGCTTGTGTGTTCATGGGTGGCAGTGAATGACATGTGTTTTACGAGGATAGGTTTCAAGTACATTTGGACTTCAGGAAGTGCATAGAACTTTTGCGGAATACAGAGGGATTTGTGAACTGAGGGGCGGGGGGGGGGGTTGAAGGGGTACAGGAAATGAACAGTGGGAAGAGAGCATATCAATTAAGTAAAGGTACAACACTTTAAATAAAGGGGAGAAATTGAAGACAATGAAAAATTACATTAATAGTACATGTATGTGGTGCAAGGTTGTTTGTTGTCAGAGAAGGCAAAGAATGTGTGTTTAATGCTATATGTTCTGATCATCTAGGGTGGATATAGATAGGTAGTGTGTACCTGTTATATGATAAACAGCATACAAAGTAATAGCGTCAATTCACTAAATCTATTCATTGTGGATTTGGTTGAAACTTTTCTTGGATCCCTTGAGGAACAGGAGACGAAGCCCTCGATTGGCAGATGAACAAAACTTGTCCACCCCTCTTTATCAAAAATAACATACGTTGTGATAGTTATAGTTTGGGTGCGTCCACAAGAATTTGAACCCTGCAGGGGGCTCTTGCATTTGACTCCTGCTGGGAGGAGAGCACACTCATGCAACGCAAAAATCCACTGACCCCCCTTCTGTTGTTAAAAAATATCCATTCCTTTATGAGCTAATATAGCCTTAGATACCGTCAAGCAGTAATAGTTGCATATATATGCATGGACATCTCCCCACTTACCTTACATCATTTATATGCGAATGCATTTCCATGAGACTCCAACAAGTCTCAGATAAGATACCAGTCGCATATAACATAATACAGCAAAGTCAGAACTGTTTAGTTCTTTTCAGTAACTTTGCAACAGAAACAAAAGAAACTGTCCATGATAATATCACCCAAACGATGAATCAGATTCCATGAACGCATGGTCCACGAACCACAGGGGAACGTCTTTGAAATATAAGGCAATGGCGGCGGAAATACAATATGACAAAAGATGGCATCATGTAGCCATACCCCTGTGCACCTGTTTAGAATCAGCCCGGTGCCTGCCCCCTTATCTGACAGGCCGCTGACCCCTCGCCATATGGCCCGCCAATTGGCCAAAACGAAAACAATGACACGGGTATCATTGAATCAGCCGCTTGCCTTTTCTACCGCGTCTCCTCACAGGAAGCGGAAACGCTGCATGTCAGGGCCGCGAGTGGCTCTGAGCTGTTCCTTCTTTTAGGTATGTTATTAGTCATGCTTGATTTCTGTCTGAGATTCTGGCGCGTCCCCATGTTGCTATGGCAACGGACCCGAGTGAATTGTGTCTGTTAAGGCAAACCCACAGCGGCCTGCGCGTGGACTGTAATGTCTCAGTGAGGGATTGTTTCTATATGGGCCCCAATGAAGGCGGATTAGCGAGGGAGTAAGACTGGAGAAGAGGGGGCTCGATCCTACATGATTAGGGCCTAAGTAACCAAGCCCGACACGCCTAACGCAATAATCTACCTCTGCCGACCTCCCCTTAAATGTGCTATCTCAATTAAACCACCGGGCAACACATTTGGTTGTTGAGCAAACCTGTGCTAGACCAAACGTCCATTGGACGCCATACGGAGAGTTAGGGTCTGGAGGGGGTAGGGAGGGGAGGGGCCGGACGGGGGAGTTGACCAACAAATGAAAGCACGGTGGGGCAGGTCGTGGGGCGGGCATAAAGAAATTAAAAAGGGCGGCGGGACGTAATTGTGGCGACGCACAATGAGCGCGCAGCAATCTAGTTAAGTGATGCTCATCTAGTCGGCGTAGTGCACAGACCTGCCGCTTGGCGCCACCACAACCGGATTCCCCCTCCCACCCCCAACCACCCCGACCCTCCCCGCACTCCTGTGAGCTCGCCTTCCTGTGCCAGCTCCAACAGAGACCCACACACACACCCGACACCCCGCCCACCCCTCCCCCTCCCCCAGCCTCGACCAACCAGAGCGCCGCGTCACGCCATCCCGACGAGCGCCGGGGCCGCGCTGCCGTTAAATACCAGCACAACCAAAACGTTTGGGCATAATCTAATTAATGTGCGCACCCGCTCGGCCACCGCCACCAGCAGCTTCCAGCAGCAGCAAGCAGTAGCATCGCCCCGATTTGAATCGGTGAAAAAGCCACCGACCGCATCCTTAAACCAGTTATCGGTGTAATCGTCGCCGGGCGGTCGACGACGGGCCACGGGAGTAGTGTTATCAATACCACGCAGCGCACCCATCTAATTCCTCCGGCCCGGGCAAATTCGATTTTAGCATAATTTTTGCGACTACGCCGCCCAGTGAAGACGACACCGAAAAATATTCCTTCCTCGGACGGGGTGGACTGTCTCTAGATTCGAAGTTATACACAGCCTTGCCTGCCGAGACGCGTTGGAAGTGGGTAGGTGCTGCGTCCGGAACCGGATATCGCCGTCAGGAATCTGTGTCGCCGACACGAGCAGGACGGGAGGAGCAGCTCGGGGAGAGGAGGGTGGTGTCTGGCCAACTGGATACCCGCAGGAGGACGCGTGTGGAGACGCAGGGCCGCCGACTGCCTCCAGCACCTTAGAGCAGTCAGTAGCAGGGGTAGCGTCAGCAGCAGCAGCAGTAGCAGCAGCAGCAGCAGTGGTGTGGGTAGGAGTGGTGGTGTTACTGTCTCAGTACACAGAAAAACCACAATAACATCAACAGGCGGAAGGAACACAACCCCTTCATGAGCAGTCCTCCTGTGACGACCCACACCCTGGACCTGACTGTTTAGGAGCTGCTCGGGAGCTGCTCCTGTAGTAGTCACTCTGCAGGGCTCTGGGAGGTAGCCGTTTTGTTGTTGTTTTGTTGCTGTTGTTGTGCTGGTTTAGCCTCCCCCTTTTCACGAGCTGCTCACGCCGGACACCACGAGTTGCTCCCCGTGTTGCCCTACATTATCATATATACGGGACGGACATCCAGACAGATTCCAGTCAGCTCTCCTGGATCCAGAAACGTAGGAAGCCTGCACCACGGGAGCTGCTCCTCGGACCTACTCCTTCTTCACCTGCTCGTCAGCTGCTCACTCAGTCTCTGAGTGGACCTGGTACTCCTCCGTCTCCTCCTCCTCAGGCCGCCTGCAGTGCTCCTCACACTCCGCGTCAACTTCCACTAGTTAAGGACGTGTCAGGGGGACCTCCTCCTCCAGGGTATTGTTGTATCACTGACCACCTGCACCTGGAGGGGTTGGGAATACAGATAACGGGTTGATAACCCACTTATATCCCCTCCACATAGAAACACTGGGACTTGGTGGTTTAACTCCTCACAGCATCAAGATGGATTACTCCTATCTCAACCAGGGGACCTTTGAGGCCAACTGCTCACTCTCTGGTATGGAGAGTCTACCTAACTGTCAGTTACCTGGCTCCTATTCGGACCTGGGCCCGTGTGGCCAGATGGGACAGTACCGCTACAACCCGGTGCGCTCCTTCTCTACCACGCCGCCCATCTCCAGCGCCTCCTGTAGCATGATGCCCCGACCACGAGACCACCCCCAGCCCGCCATGTTCCCCTCCGGTAAGTGAATCTCCCAGCGCCGACGCCGCCGACACTTATGACGAGCAACTCGATTTGAGCAATCCGATTTGCTCATTATATATAGGACGTAACGAGGAGGTGCTCGCGCGGCGGGCCCTATGTGCCTATGTCGGGGTATGATGGTGGTGGTGGTGGTTGTGGTTGTGACGACTGGTATGTTGGCCGCCTGGCCAGGCCCGACCACTCGTGTTAAATAAACACCCGTCCTCTGGCCGGGCCACCACCGCCTGCCTCCCTTACCCCCGACCCACCCCCGAGCTCTGACTCCGGGCGCCGAAACCAGATTTGGGGCCGAGAAAATTGTTTTACCCTTCTTTAATAGTGTTAGCGGCGCGGGGGCTAAGTGGCGATTATTGGTGGCTCAAATCGGATTACTTAATGTACAGATACACATTTTTGCATAATTTCATCCCTGAGAGCGCTAGGGAGGTTGCGGGACACCGCGTTCTATTCATTTTAACGTCAAATATGATACAAACAATGGGGAAAAACGGCAGCGTCCAAATCGAATAAGGGTCGCCGAGCGCATTTACACGATCTGGTTTGGAGACGGGTTTGGTTTGGGCTAATTCTATCTCGGGTTAAGCTAGTCCTGAGGGCGGGTATAGAGGGTAGGGCTATAGGAAAGGGGTGGTCCGGTTATCGTATAATGCCATAACTCAATACTCACCTATCAACTTAGGCGGCGGGCCTTATTTGATAGTTACACATTTAGGCCGAACTATAGGTCTGGGTCTAGTGGTGTCTAGACCGCTTCACCCCCTGAGGTGTACCGGCTTAACAATTAACACAGTTTTCCATCCCACCACACCGTTTACACTCTTTTTGTTATATCTTTGACTTATTCCTTTGAGATGGACATAGATTGTGCCAGATAGTCACATATCACCATCTATGACTATCACGACTCACCTTCCAACATTTGAGGCATAGGAATACGAGACCCAAGAAAATATCAAGTTGATAAAAGTCATTTGGAATTTATATTTAGGATTCATCTGAATTACAAGCCAGTACAAAACTCTTTGTAATTTGATGGCGAAATGCTAAACTGAGTCTGAGTAGTATAGGAAAAGTAACAATGCCATAGATGTACCTAGGCCACTCTGATAATACTGCAAGTTATGCCCTTTCTATCTCGCCTAACGTGTTAATAACTGGGTATGCTATTTTACTCCCTGATACATTATATCTAAATATACTTCACTTATATCAAATAGTATTGCATGGAACACACCCAGTTGTACTTTACTATCATTTGTAGCTAAGTCTAGCCAGCATTCTTCGGTTGCCTTCGGAAGCCTTCGGGGGACCACCTGCCGCGCTCCATGCTCCACTGAGTACGCTTCAGACCACATCGCGCTCATCCATGGCCGATTTTTACGCTCGTTCAAGCATCATCACCTCCCTGCTGCTGTTTGATTTTTAATCATTTGGACAATTTGACGCTCTGTCGGGCGCGCGTCGCGCGGCGTCGGACGTTAGGTCGCGTGGCACTGCGTGTTTTGGACGCGTGTCGGGAGGGTTAGAGGCGGGTGGACGCGTGGCACTCACACCACTTCGACACCCCTGATAGATTCAGTTACACCCGACACATGTGTAGAGGAGAGGCTGCTTAATTTGAGGGGTTAATTAGTGAGATACTGTATGATGGATGCTGTACACCACTGTCTATTATTCTGTGCTATATGATCCAATGTTCTCTTGTTTGACCTAAGCGTTTTATGACATACCATGGAACATAATTCCAAAATAGGTCATTTTCCATGTATACCATTGTGTACGAATTTGATTATAATAGCACAAATATGACACCTGGTAGGATGTGCTAGCACACTGCTCCTGGTATGGAGCTAGGTCACACTAATATTATTTATCAGTATGACGCCTGAGATTCTTTTATAAAAGTTGCGAGTGTTACAAGTCACCATCGTTTTGGGTATTTATAAATTAACTAGCTTACCGCTCGGAGCTGGAACTGAATGATTGAGAAGGAAGTAAAAGTTCCTAATTGTAATTCAGTTGATACGTTTGTATATTGATATGAGATGGGGAATGACATTACAACAATGTGTCAGATAGCTTGCAGAACTTCAGGCTTTGGGTTATATCACATCTTTAATGCAATTATTCGCAAATGAACAGAACCTGTGTCGAATGATGATCATGTAATACGACTCAGACCCCTACTGAGTCCATAATATGCTGACAATGGAGCCATGAGTGATAAAAGAGCAGCTCAAACCTGGCCAGGCCGACCAAGCTGCCAGTGCACGTAGGGAACAGGTGTTCATGGTGTAGGGACTGTGGGCTGGAGTCAGAACAGTGACATGTGGGTTTGTTTGTCGGCCGGCGGGGGGTGGGCACACAAAAGCCCGTCACGGCCCGTCCTCATCCCGAGCCCGGGGGCGCAGGCCCGGGAGGATGGAGAAGACTGAGAGATGGGGAAGGGGTAGGGACAGAGAGGGCTGTCCTCTGTTAATTCCTGAGTCACGTCGCTGTTAGCACTAGAGATTTGTGTGTCGAGTTGTCGAGGGATGAATACCAGCAGCACACAGAGGGTGTATTTGTGTGTGTAGGGGGAGGGTAGGGCTGATTGGGGACACACCGGCCGACTGCTCCTTTATTGTGCCCCCCGCTGGCCCTTTTAAACGCCGACTACTGCACAGACCGCGCCCATCTCACACACAGGTATTATGTACTAAGCAGTATTAAATAGACACAGTAGGCAAACACGACACCAGCCACTTGCTGACCCACCTATTAACTGATAGGTCATCTAGAGGTTGGGGGCGGGGGTGGGTGCCCCTGTATCATCTAGGTGTGTGGATGGGTAGTTGGGGTAATTGGGGTGCTAGCTCCTATAATGCGTCACATTTTGGAATATCCCGTACAGTTTGTGTTGTAGTGTTGTGCCGAGCAATGTTTCCTGATACAGTCCGACCTACATTCACATATATACGGTATCATAGACATTTCCTATTCTCTGAGGGCCAGTGATTAGGAGGTAAAACATAATTATACGTAATGAAATTATCTTATTTTTTCCCCTTAGAAATAAATTGTCACTGTATTGATCTTTACAAACGATTTATGCCCAACATGCTATTTTTGGGCATTATACCCATGATCATACCTATCCAAATGTGGTCGCCTCAATATATTTGTAAATTTTGAATTCATTAAAAAAAACAATTAGCGCAGGGACAACAATTCAATATAGGTCTATGGATGGGTAAATATAATCATTGTACATCATTGAATTATCTTCCACGTATATTTTTACACAAACCCAGCGCATGCTCAATGCGCACATTGCTTCAAGACTCGTAATTACAACAAATATTATGATAAATTATAAACAGACACGCCTAACATGTATTGGGACACGCCTAACCCAATCAAATGTAATCTCGTCATTAGGCTGGTTACGATAAAAGAGTAGGCATTCAATCTTAAAATAAATAATACATACTTCATTCTGGCAACGAACTTAGACGAGGTTGCAAGTACTATGTATGTTTCATGTATTCAAATGTCGCACATCCTGCGTCAGATTCGGGTATATGGTAAAATTTAAACTCGCCATGGATTATTATAAATAGCTGACTTGGCCTGACCCAATACCCACTTTTCATATACTACTTATGTCACTCTTTTGCATATAGCAGTGAAACACAGTGATGTCCCTATTGTATTCTTTGCTCTTAGAGATTCTCAAGTACAAGTCAACATTATCCTACTTCTCTTTATACAACCTATTGACTGTTGACATTTTTATCATCATAATCACCACAATCCATCTTCTCCGTACATGATCTATATAGCCTGGACCCATTCCCAATTTCCGTATACTACTTTCTTATACAGAGTACTCAATAAACAGCCATTGCTCCTTGCTTTGATTTAGCTGCAAGCCACTTTTCCTATTACTTCTTCATCTTCCTATACGAAGGGTTAGGCATAGAGTCCATAGCCAATCACCAGTAGTTAATACACTGTTTCCGATAACATCTCCAACCTCCGGCTCTCTCATACGCCAATTCCCGTCACTCCACATCCTCCGTCGTGCGCGTGTCGCGTTCATGCGTGCGGGCCCCCCGCGTCGTCGGGTCAACAGATGTCAAGTGGTCTGCGTGTGTAGAACCCCACCCTGCCATAACAGGGGGTTACATCTCGTCACAGCTCTACACCAGGTGTTAACATGCTGTGTTACGTGCCCGTCCTACACGCCCCATTGACGGTCCCCGCCCCCCGCGCCCCGGCCCCGGCCCCGGAGTCTGTTCGACCCGTGTAGCGCAACTAATGACACCAGCAGAATCCCTCGGTCGGACGCGTACGAACACAGGCCAAATAAGCATAACGACCCCAAGATAACGAGGGTGTACCGAGTGTACAGGATTTGTGTAAATATGTCGAATTACCTGTGATTGGTTCTATGATTATCAGATACGCACGCGGAAATTAGTGTAGATAATTTACAAATTACATGTTTGTATAATTATGTCATTGGTGCATGCAGGGCGTTTACAAGAATAACAGCATTAATTAAGGCAACAGAAAATGTAAGGCATATCTCATTTTGAGGCGTTCATTTGAATATCATGCAATGGAAATCTAACATTTATACACTTTAAATATCTAGGAGAATACCATTCCATGTATTACATGCACATGTGGCATTTCTATCTTATTTATATGGGTTTCCATGGCGAGGGAATTAGGGATTGAGAGTAAAGCCATGATGTCTGGGTGACCTAGCCGCAGCATGAGGGCGGTTAGGTCGCCATGTCTCGACTAAGAACAGCTGTATTGCAGCATCCAAGAAATTGTAGAGAGAAAACCGAGAAAGGGGAGAAATGAGAGGGAAATGGGGCAGGGGACTTTAGGAGTGGGGAACAGATATGGATAGAAAGCAGGCGAGGGGTCCGGGGTGCCGGGGGAGGGGGCAGGCAGGAGGAGGCAGGCGGGACGCGGCGCCGGGTGGGCGGCAGAAGGAGTCGGCGACAGACGCGGCGCGGGGACGCAGATTGCAGCGTGGCGCGTCTGGACAATGTCACAACGACGTCCTGCGTCCCCTCGCCGCCATCTTGTGTCACATGACGTCTCGACGACGTCCCAGCGGGTCTGTCACACGTAACGTCTTCCGGTCGGTGTGCACGTGTTTAGGGGTTAGGGGCGTTAGATACGTGGTTTATTTAGAACATGAAATGTACTGAGTTACTAGGGGGTGTAGACACTCTAGGTGGCTCTCTAGGTTAAATTTTACAGGGTTGACAACTACAGACAGTCATGGTATAGCACAACAGATAAACTGATTTCCCACTGAACCGTTTTATGTGGACACAAACGTTTGAGATCAAGACAGGAAAATTCAAGATATCGTGGTAAATGTAACAACATGTGATATTGTTTTTGAATGTAGATATATTAGATTAAGTAATTACAGTTAATTACACAAGCAATTCATTAGAGTAAAGTACATCCACATAGCAATTACTGGTACGTTTTATACCAGGAACAATCATACTCATGAATGTATTTTAGAGGCCAATCTGTCCAGACAGCTATCAACAGAGGATTGATGTCGGATTACAATAACTAATAAAATAGGTGTATATCTTGATGTGGAATGATATACATAACATGACTACCCTCCACTTAAAATCAATCATGCCCATTGCACCAATAGATACACCAGGGTGCTCTTTGACAACACGTCAGGAATTCGTGGGCTTTTATTCCTGTAGGGTTTATAGTGGATATTTGAGTCTCACGACTGACGAGTCTGTTCTGAAATAGCCTCCAAGCTGTATAGATCTATCAGATTTGTACATTCTAAGGTAACAGGTTCACTTGCTAAGATGTATACATACTGCAAACTGAAATTGTTCAACCTCTCTTCTGACCCAGCAAAGTAGTGTCAGACATGGGTGAATATGTGTCGGGCAGACATGTATTGTGCCTAGTGCAATGTGTGGGGATGTGTGAGCTGTGGGTGGGCTGATATAACTCTACCATATTCCCACTCGATCCCACTTGGCAAGTAGTTAATGCTGGGAGAACTTGGGTGAAACCTGGAGAATGGCCTTCCTTATTCTACTACATGTATAATATGCGGAAATGTTTGAGCCTTGGGTTGCTAATCCCAACTCTCCCACCGCCCTAATCAGCAACTAGGGAAGAGTCCAGCACACAAAGTGGTTTTGGGTAGAGAAGGGTATAGAATTTCTAGTGACCATAAGTCTCTTTAGATGACTCTTGGTAGGCCCAATCTAATGCATTGAGTCAGCTTGCAGATTGAGGTACATTGAGGGCTGAGCAAATCTAATATGAGTTGGCTTGCTAAAGCTGCGCACACGTTGGCACCTATTTTCTGGGAAGGGGTAAAAAGTCCACAATTGACGACCCCTTTGAACTACTGTAATAGGCTGGACTTTCTAATGAAGAAGAGTGAAATGTCTCCAAATGAGTGAACATTTCTGCCCCCCCCCCCCTGTTGCTAAAATGACCCCTGAATATTTAGTAACGCCAATTCTATGCACGGTGAATGTAGAAAAACTAACCGTAGACGTCCTGCGGGATATATCTATTGACCGTTCGGTGCACAATTTATCACACCTATAAATCCCAGTAGGATATATAAATCATGTCACAGTCCATCTGCTAATCAAAATTATATTTCATATAATATTTGGCGGTACTATTAGTGGTAATCAGAGGAGCATAGTTAAAGTTTGATATGTATGGTTGTATCTAACACGCATACCGGTAGGTGTAGGCAGGACATCGATGTAATACATTGCTACAGTTGTAGTGAATCTATACTGTTCTGTATACAAACGCCTAGGACTGCTCTGCTGGTAAAGCTCTATTTAGTATTATAAGCTATGCCCTCGTCCCACTGAAGGATGACAGCGCTGTCTGTATCCCTGCTACATTTTGTATACAGCATGACAATGATGGAACACAGTATGGGCACTGCTGGAGGGGAATACAAGTAGTGTTAGCGTGTACACTGCCAATGTATAATGGTATACATTTATGTAGCTGTGTATATACACTTGGTTATAATATGTACATGAGTAGTCTACTTTTACACCAATACACTAAATATACAACTACAAAGATCAATTCAGAAATAATGTGAATGTAATTTATCAAAGCAAGGGTATCCTAGGGTGCCGGTAGTGAACGATATAGTGATGACTTAGATGATAATCTTTAGAAATGCATGACTAAGACGATGATGGTTTTAACAGAGGCTGGGACAGTCACAGCTGAGACTGGAGGACGTGGCACACAGCCCCCACATCCCTTATTACATTTCTTGTCAGGCCTCCTGTTCTACAGCCATGTCTTGCCCGGAAAGTAGGTCAGCAGTAAGCTCATTGTCTTGACTTATGAGCAGCTCCTGGATGCTGTTGCCTGCAGCTGCTCACATAGTGATGGGTAGGGGAGGGGGAGCAGCTCAGCTTGTCTAGTGACATTCAGACTCATGTTGTCAGCCCAGTCCTGAGTCAGATATGTATAATGCTGAAGTGACATAATCATCAAGGATATTCATGTCGGGATTCCTATGCAGGTCTGTTTATCAACCGACTTAAGGACATCACTGTTATTTGAATCTGTAAGATGTGGACTATTTAATATCAGTATGGTGTATTCAATTGTATGACCTTTGTGTAAATTACATCTGAACCAATAAACATGCCAGTTTTGATTATGAACATACCGTAGAGAACAATAATACAAGGTTGACTAGTCTTACTAAACAGTCTATTAAGACATTAGGACAATGGTATTCAATGTGAATCTACATTGTATCTCGCTCCTCTGAACTGGCCACATATCTTTATCCTTTGTCACCAGGAGGGAACATTTTACAAGAAATGAAACACTCCCCATCTGTGCCAATCCATGCACAAACCCTGCACCCACTGTTACACACTGAAACACGCTCACAGAAATTTACTGGAACATTATTCAGTCTGATTTATAGTAAAGTCTCCGAAGCCGTCTGAATTGTTCATAATGGATATAAGCATGTTGCTGTGTGTGTGGTAGTCGTAGGAACATGGGGGTGGGGGAGTGGGTTAGGGAGAAGAGTAAGGACCCCCCCTCCCCTCCTCCCCCAGGAGGAGCTAGGTCAGGACGGTGAGGGATGGTGGAGTGGTGGTTAGGATATGAATAGTTGATGAGAAGCTGGAGTTCTGCTGGTGCTAATGGAGCCGTCCCTCCTGGCCACACTGAGGTCCTCCACACCGTCATAATAATATCATCTCACCCATATGATGAGGCAGACTCTCCCAGTAAAGCTATGTTACATGTTGGGAGAGGAAATCAATTCATAGAGCCATGCGAGCTGCATCCTGCTTCAAATTGAGACAGGTTTTCATCCAAGATAATATGTTACCGATTCTGCATCATATAATATTATGTCAAGAAAAGAATTAAAAACTGGTGTTCAAAGTATAATTATTATGTTACGAGTTATAAATAAATGACAAGGCCCTATACCATATGTAACACTAGTTCACTGTTTGAGGATTTGAAGTAAAGATATCTGGTTGAAGGCATACACTGAAGTTCGATCCTTTTAAATATTTTCAGACAACAACCAGAATTTCGGTTTCCAAAAGTGCCTGGCTGACTTCCCTTACACAGTACAAGCAGGCATAGGTCAGTAAACAAGATTAGAATATAATATAATTAGAAGTAGGTGGCTCCGGCTAATACCCTGCATGCCTGTGTGACAATAGATTCAACACCCATAGATATTAGCGTCCACATACTTTAGGTTCGACCACCTAGTTTATGGTAAGAATTATTGGTGTGTAAAGTGTGGTGGTCCTTCACCGTACATAGGCAATACATGTCCCGTTATGGGACTGCATCTGATAATAATAGCTTGTAACTGTTAAGTCAGGCCTAAGGTCCCTTCGTCGTATACATGATTTAGATAATTGTAATAGTAATTATAGGTTTAGGGGGAGATGTACGTGTTACACATGCACAGAAAAAATCCAGAGTCGGCAAACCTGGCACTGCCTTGTCAATTTGACAAGGAGAGGGGCTGGCAAGCAAAACCCTTCAGTAAGAAGACCCATCTAGAGCTACCTGGCATATGCCAGCCCTAAACTTGTCTAGAAGTGATTCACCATTCTCCATGCAGGTGGCCATTACCTAGCATAAATATGTACCCTTGGGAACAAATTGATTAATTCCTATGTTGATATATTAGTGAGTATTACAATACATATATGTTAATATGGAGGATTATGTGAAGTATCTAGGGAAAAAGAAAGATAATGTAAAGAATGCATACTTTTGACAACATTTAGAAAATAGAGCACATGTGTAGAAGGAAGACACCTCTTTTGTGTCTTTCACCAGGGTAGAAGTAGGTGCATGCACCTTATATTGGTATTATACACACACAAGCCTACAGTCCATTGCTGGAGAGTAGTAGCCTATTCTCAGTAAAGACTTGGTGATACATTATGTGAATCCTTGGTGGCACTAGTGTATTAAATTTCACTTCTATATGTGGTTATGTAGTTAAACAAATTGATAAAATAATCTTGTCATCTGGAACCAGACCAAACTCATACATTTGAAACCCTAGACCTACCACCATTATGCAATGATGAGTCCCAGCTGTGGCTATTCTAGGCCTGCATCAACTAGTTTGACGACCTTGACAAGTCTAGGGTCGTCTTATGGGATGGTAACCTGGCAGGTTGTCAATTTGACGAGTTGAAGCTAGTTGATTCTATGCTGTTCACTTAGAAGACCCTAGGGTCGTCCTGTAAGACGACCTTACAGACTCCAGAGCTGTCCAGAGTTTTTCAGTGTGGGTTTGAGGTGTTTGTCCCTCCACCAACCCACGAGCCCCCCATCAGGAAGACATGGCTGTATCATTGTTTTATCATATAAATAAACACAAAAATAATTACCACAATTAAACTGACGCTAAAAATTCATGAAGCTGACACTTTGACTTGAAAGAAAACTCGGAAGACTTAGCTTCAGTCACAGCCAGTCATTTTTATTGGGCGGGGGGGGGGGGGGGAGGGGTGAAGCATTGATGTTCGCAATCAGACTCACCCGATTGACCCGAATCCCAACTGATGCTTATATCCGCCATTTTGTACTTGTACGTCGTTATGACGACATCATGTGGCGCAGCAACATGCCTTAGTCTCAGACACAGTCATGTTCTTTTTACGCAGCCCCATTGCGGCCCAATGATCCATTTTCGGGCATGTAGCCTTAATGTCCGCAATAAGTGGAACGTTGGTCCACTGTTTCCAATCGGAGATGCACGATGGACCATGATAGAACCACTCACTAAATCCAACGATGCATGATGCATGCACATGAACTATAAACAGAACTATGATTTCATTCATTAAAGCAATCCAATCATTATTGGTTTTGAAATATTGAAGATGAGAATATACGGGGGTTCTACTAGATCAGCATCTAAAGTGTAAACAACATCAGCTGATAAGACTGTTACAAGTAAGCCTGCCCCCTGTATGTACCCTATTTGTACCTATAATGGTATGTCTTATCAGGGGGTTTAACCTCAACCAGCGAAATTTAACATGACGGACCCACTGGATATAGCTCTAGCTTCCTCTAACCTACATTCACATCCTGCATGGTCTGTTTGGATTAGTTTTCAACACCTTCCACACCGTAGATGATGCATTGGGCATTGCTAAATACATGTGCCAGCAGAGACAAACTTGCCCATGTAAAGGCTCATAGATGCCTCATATGGACCGACATACAAATACTAGTAGTATATGAAAAGTGACCAAAACCTGACATCACAGTATTGTAGATGTCGGTGTGACTGGAAGCTGTCTGTCTGACACGGGAAGGCCACCAAGATGTCGTTATAGTATATGTGGGTTGTTGGTGGATGCAGCTGTAGGAGGATGTGTATGCATAGAGTGGAAGAAGGGAGATTTGTGTGTGCGTGTGGAGGGGGTGGGTCCTGCCCTCCCAACCCCCCACCGCACCCACCCAGGTGCCCGGCCTGGCCGGCTGGTCTCAGGGCTGCCCTGACACCGGGGGCAGGCCGGGCACCATCCGTTGGCTCCCGGGGCCTCGTTATCCCGACCGCCGGGCCCAGCTGGCCCCTGATTACGGCCCGGACATCCTCCCTCACCCTCAGGTCGCAGCCAGATTAGATTTGCTCCATCAACCCAGCCCGAAAGCGCTCCTTGATTTCCATGGTCGCATATCATATTATTCAAATTTGGCCGGCGCAAATCTAGATGTATATACCCAGGCGCCCAACCCCACGGCCGGGGCCACGAGGGGTGGCTGGCGCGTAATCACATTTATTTGTGAAATTGATATGATAATATCAGCGTTTATTATTTTATGATGGCGAACAGTGGCCCACCGCAATCTGGGCAGACTCGAGCGCGACTCGGGGAGACGCGACCACATGGAGGGCGCCATGAAGAATTGGACAATAAACAAATTACAGGAGTTCTTCATTTTGCCCCCGCTCCACGGTGAATTGACACAAAGAAGGGACTAACAAGTTGAACGCCTGTCCGTGGTGAACAATCGGCTGACACCGGGGCCGCCATTCGGGGGGAGAGGTCAGCAGACGACTTTGTGACAGCCACGGGAAGGGATTGGAATAAAATGGAGAAAAGGCGGGAAATGTTTGCTTCAAGCAGACGACAAATGCTGATCACGTGATTAACACGCACCTCATGCACCACCATTATTCCATATCTCAACTGCAAATGGTGGTCCTCGGAGGAGGAGGAGATTGGTGCAAATTTGTCTATAAAATACCTCGCATTTCGTCGCGCTCGTGCGTGTTAACGTAATCAGAGGGTCCCATCAGCCGCCATTTCAATCTGTGGGCAAGATGGCGGCACGTATAGATATACACCAGCAATATTGCGGCGTCTCTTTACAATTTCAGCCTCATTCAGATTTAGCGATATCTCCCCTGACGTCACGTAGGGCACGATCTGTAGGAGGTAGCCATTCCGAACATCTCCCTCCAATGATCGAATTGTGAGGCCGCCTGTGATTCCCCCTCCATCTGCCTAATCCGAGTTGGGGCTTGTGGGTGCCGATTGTAAACACGATAACCGTGCATGTGCATCGTTTTGATGAAGATAGAAAGCAGACCATATACATAAGACCAGTGGGGTTATCACCAACGGTGCACAGCATTCAGTGCTAAGCTGAAGGCATTGCGATATAATGTGATGTTGTCTGTTAGGAAAGTGTACACAGAGCAGTTCGCTTTATACACACTATCTGATGATTGCCCCCTTGTTCTGAAATTGTGTTCATGCATTATACATATGAATGGAAACAATAAATTGCGGCTAGTAAACACATGCATGTATACACAAGGTATACATTATTCGTCCTATTGTATTAAATACAATAGGACGAATAATAAGTATATATGAGTCCAATTCCCAGCTAACAAGAAAATGTTAATTTACGTCAAGATAACGTTTTAAAACTTTATATAACGTTATGCCATAGTAAGGAGTCTGTGAGAAACGGTATATAACGTTATAAAATGCTCTATAACGTTATTTGTTTACTGGGTTGCATTGCCACTAATACTGCTCTCATTCACTGAGATTATAAAGACTTCTTGTATATTGTATTCGCATGTATACATGTGCACGTTGAATTAAATTCTTATCTGAGGAGATCCCATTTTGACTAGTAACTGAGTCATAACAGTCGGTATCGTATTGCGCTCTCCTATAACCAAGAGCCTTGCCAGAGCACAAATAAATCCACAAATTAGGCCTTGTGGAGAGGGATGGTGTCTGGTAACAGACAGAATACAGCCCCCCCCCCCCACACACACACAAATACGCACCTCCAACCCAATGAAACCCGACTCAAGGAGATGCTGTGCTGCCTTAACCCGCGCCAGTCATGTTTCAGTCGGACCGTAAGAAGTATATGGAAAGTGATCCGCGGCGCAGGCTGAAATCAAATTATAGCCATGCACAAAACAGTGGGGCGAATAATTTACCTCTTCTGGCGTTAACTGCACATAGATGGTCTGGGAGGAGAATTGAGCCTTTTTGTTTTGTTTAAATCACCTTAATGTTGATGGGTGTTACGTGTACTTGTATTAATTCGGAGGAAACCTAAGAAAAAAACACTGATTGTGAAAGCGTGTATACTGTATATACCGGTAACAGTTATAGCATAGTATAGTATTGGTCATCGAAGTACGCATATGCCGTGGGGTATTTGATAAGTAATAGTCTCTATTTTGGAATAAAGTGGGTTAATATCCCTTTGTCTGTCGTCTACTGGACGCGGCTATGGAGCCCTGAAGCAAACACTCATTGTGGCTAGGGAAAACCCTTCCACATCAATGAGGGCGTAAAGATGCAGTGAGACGTCAGTTTCAATACTTGGTATCTTTTATTAATAATAATATTAATATCAGAGTACCAGTCACTAGGGCTCAGTATATAAGTTACTGATGGTTGCAAGATGATAAGTGATTTCCTCCTCCATCTGACCGGGGTATAAGTACAGGTGCCCGGCAGGTGGAGGGGGTGCCCATGTGACCGGAAGTAGATGTAACAGTGGTTTTCATTGGATAATATACATTTGACATTTGATTGGATAATTATATATTCATGGCTTTAACATGTGGTGTGCGCTGGACCGCGGGTGGGGAGCCTGGGTCCAGTGCATTATGGGTAATGGATTACATAATAAGTAGCATGCACACATGGGGGCTTTGTCGCCCACCTTCCAGGTGGCCTCCAGCCGGCTCAAGTGGCTTTGGCGGTGCCACACTGATTAAGGGTGTCCAGCTTTATAGCATTGTTTTATGTGTTGACAGTTAATCCTTGAGGTCAACATATAGTTCATTTGTTTTGTGTATAGGTGACCGGTCAGTGCCTTGTCGTCTGGAGGGGCTGACCGTTACCTATTGTCCCTGGGATAAGGGTCTGCTTTTGATCTATGGATTAATTATGCATGGGGGTTAGTTTGGCTTGGCTTAGTGAGTAATATGTATGTCTGACGTCTAGGTGTACTTTGATGGACATATGGATTGAAAATATGTATAAAGTATTGTGCGTATTACAAATAATAATAAATATGAATATTAATAATCATAAATCATAATTATGACGTAATATGACGTAATATGACGTAATACAATTGATGAAGGTATAATAAGGGGTTTTGTGGCGTGACAGCACCCCCCAATACAACTCCTGCACGCCCTCGTGCAGGCCGAGAAGTAGTAGAGGAAGAGTTATGTCACGCTTCAAAAGTATTTTGTATGAACACATTTTTTTTGTATTTTATGGTTTTTGAATCTATCTATCTTATACATTTGACTATGACTAGGTTCTTAATCACATTTTCTAGGTTTATACGGTGTTTTGTACATACATGTTATGCAGTGGTAAATTAATAATATTTCAATGGTAACGTACTGGTACTATATGTCTCGCTTCCGTTCTATTTATATGATTATACCTTTTGGAAGCTTTTAACCTTACCAATTATTTACATAATACAAGTCGTGGTACGGTGATAATAGTAATGTTGACGTACTGATTCTATATGTCGCGCTTCCGTCCTAGATTATAATACAATCAATTCATACAATAGGAAGCTGGAAGAAATTCATTTCAATAATGATGTTGATGTACTAAGCGTTTACATAGGCCATGTGTAATACTTAGTATGGTATGATAGTACATGTATAACAATAGGTTGAGCAGTGTATTTTGTTTATGTAATGATCTTTGGCAATACTTGATCTTTTTGATATTCATTCTCAATGTCGAGGGGCAATGGAGGAAGTTCGTTCTGAGTTATCACCTTCTATAATAAATTTTTATGTTTCATTTCCTGTCTCACTCTTTTTCATAACAATGGCTGTCAATAGTTCGGTAGTGGTCATGTCTTTTGGGTTTTTGATAAGTGACGTAGTGTTGTCACTGTCAGGGTCAATGTCAATGTTGTCTTGGGTTTCAGTCGGATGTAGGGATGTAGTCATATCAATAGTCTTAAGGGTTAATCCTGTGGTGGTGGTGTCGTCTTTCAGGGCCGGTATGATAGAAAACCGTGCCGCTAGGGGTAGTATGACGTGGTTGGGTAGATAGTATGATTTCTGCTTTCCGTTGATGTTGAATGATATGGGGCCGTTCCATGTCATGTTTATGCGTGGGTATGGGCATGACAGGGCTGAGATGGCCGTCAGGGTTGGGATGTATTCATTAACAATAGAGTCACGTTCGTAGGGTAGGGATAGTAGTGGGATGGTGTGATTGACGTGTCCTTGGTAAATTTTGAGCGTAATAGTAGGATTGGTTTTGTGTCCAGAGTTTGTCATTCCAAAGTGACGTGTAATCTTGTTTTTACACTTGAAGATGGTTTTGATAACAGCGTATACGATTAAAGCTACAAATATCAGGGTAAAAATATTGTGGGCGTCAACGTATTGATCCAAATTGATAGTGTGGTTTTCCTTGGTTTCACTCTGGGGGATGGGGTTAATAAATTTCCAAGAAATGTTGTTGGGTCGAGCACTAACGGTTGGGATGGTCGTGAATAGTGCTTTTCCTTTGGATACATATAATAAGTAGAAGAATCCTACGGCGTTTAAAATGCAAGTGACTGGTACTATATAGTTCCATACAGGGCTAGCGAAGAAGCTAGCTATGTTCTCCCGTATGGGTGTGTCCTGTATGGGTCGGTCTAAGATGTCTGCTGCGTTGGTGGCTTCTATTAGGATATTCCTGGTGAAGGGTTCCAGGTCCAATGTAATGTCTGATGACAACTTGCTGATGTTTGTCATAGATTTGATGATAGCTTGTGTATGTAGATGTGGTATGTGTATTGGGTCGTGGTGTAGTGATGATGCTGTGATGTTGAGATTGTTTGTGAGTGCGAGTAGTATGGGTGTGTTGGCCGCGTGCATTAGAAAATGTGTTGAAGAAGATTCGTTACAAGGAATTTTGGTGTTTGGGAGGTACAATGAGTCAAACTGTAAGTGGCACATACATGGGACACCAATAACTGCGTAGGCCGAAGCTTTCTTAGTAGTTGGTGTCATGTGCTGACAGATGACGTGGTAGTACTCTTTGTTAGTAGTTACTAAATATTTATCCTTACCAATAGCTATAGCACGGGTTTGTATGGGTCTCAGAGGGTGTACTTGAAATGTGCAGAGTCTGGCTATGTCCGCCTGGTTACCTTTAAAGGCCGCCATGAGGCAGGTTGGCTGGTCACTGCGTATTCTAGGCATGGTCCTAGCGCATACTTTCAGTATCGAGCCTTGGCACGTAAGCAGATCTGCGTTTGTCATCTCTAAGTACAATGTCTCTGCCTCGTTGACAGCGAGGAAAGTTTTGTCAGTGTGTAATAGGGTAGATCCAGAACTTGTCGTATTTTCGGTGTTAATGGGGACATGAGTTGTAATTACTTGATATAAGTTAAATGCTGCTCTGTGGCAGAAATGATAACATTAATATGAATGTATAGGTGAGTTTTGGAGTAGGTGTATAGTTCAACTGGTTGTGAGTAGTAATATGCGGTGTCAATAATGGTTACCTCGGATCCTGGGTTCCTAATTTTGAGTTGTGTGTCTAAGGTGGCTAGCTTGAGGGCTAGTTCTGTGGGTTGGATCATATCCGGTGCTAATATTCCAGTAGACAGTAATCTGAGAGAATTTTCCACCTTGTATAACCCTTGTTGGTACGCGATCCTGGTCATTAAGACAATTACCTGAGCCGATATGATGGCTGACTGGGTAATCCTACGATCCTGGTCGGCTTGGATGGAGGTTAGGGTTGTGGAGAAATCATCAGACCACGAGTCTATGGATTCGGTAATATTAAGTAGGGATTCCTGTACAACGTCCTGTTGTTTTATATAAGTGTCTAGAAACTGCTGGTGTTGCTGGGTGACATCATGTAATCCTTGTGCAGTTTTAACATTGACGTCGGCCAGTGTACCAATTTTAGCATCTAGGTGATGTATGACGTTGATGATAGAATCCATGTCTCTAGTGGTTGCCAGGCCAAAGATGGATTTGAAGAGCTCCCCTAAGAATCCTAGGATAGCTCTCTTTGGCCTGTTAGTAATAGGATCCGAGAGGAAGTGTGCAATGTTCTTTAAAGTCTTAATAATGTTAATATCTACGTTTTGTAGTAGTCGGTCGAGGTCAGCAGCTTGTTGTAACATCTTGGCGTCATGGCTGTCGTGGGGTCCTAGTGAAGTCAGTTGAAGAGTCCTGATGGTGTTGTAAATGAGTGGCTTCGGACGAGGAGCCATTGGGATGTTGTAGGGGATAGCCAGTATGACCTCGTGTAGGTCATGACCGGTGATGATTTGTCCCGGCAGCTGTTCATAGATGAGGCCGATATTTTGCCTCACTATTGGTTGTGCTGCCGTGTAAATGATGTGTGTGATGATTAATAGGAGGTAGAGTGTATACCTCATGATTCCCGAGTTGTTGGGATTTGATAGTAATAATAGTAGTAGTCGATCGTTTGTAGTAGTAATAGTTGATAGTCGATAGTTGGTGAAGGATGAGTGTAAGTGCGCAGTACTGGCGGGGATCTACCAAATTAACTGTGGGCTGCTCCTGACTGAATCGATGTGTGTAGGGGTGTGGTCACTGGGTGACTATGGAAAGATGGGGGGATGTGTGGGAACTTATACCCTTTGGTCTGGGTACAGGGTGGTGGCTATGTCACCCTGCCATGTTGGTCGTTATCACACTCCCATAAGTGGAGCTTTTGTTTGCGCGCTCCAGTGGTGGCGCCATCCGGGGCTCAGATTGCGGTCATCCTCCTGGTGTTGTTGACACCTGCGATGCATGCGGGCGGCCGCCTGCATACACCGCTTTTCCACTGGTCTATGGGGGGGGGGGTTAATAAGAGTGCGCAAACTGTCCTTTCATGTCGGATTTTGACATGTTGATAATTGTTCTATTTGAAGTGTCAGTTTGTTAAAGGAGCAGCAATAATATGGAGTCGCCCTGCCACTTACGTGTGTGGTGAAATGGGTATCGATGGATTATAAGTTATAATAATAATAGTTGATGAAGCTTGTGCGCTTTTTGATGATAAATACTGTATTTCCAGTATTTCTTTTGATGATCGGTGTGTAAGTCGTGATTCTTTGTGAATCATTATAATAGTACTAGTGATAATAGTAGTCGTAGTAGTCAGTGTTGATCCTTTTGATATTAAAGTTGATAATATATATGACAGTTGATGTCTCTTTGTAATAGTAGCGATGATATAGTGAGCTTTTTGTTGTTTATGTAATATAGGTGATAACTCTTTTCCTCTTATATATTCTATAGTTTATATTATGGTTTTAGTCCTACCGGTGTCCTCCTCTTGACCTTGGAGTGGGCCGGCTTTGCTTTATATATATTTTTGGTTTGTAGAAGCGCTGGTCTCGCTTTATATGAATCTCCGTCTTTCTTCCATAATTTGGTTATGAGGTCGTCGTTCGGGTCAATGAGTCTGTGTATGAAGTCATTGTTTCTCACGTGACGTACGAGTTTCAGTCTGTCTACATGGACTGGGTTTTTCATTGTTTTCATTGTGATGACAGATTTGAGGAGGACAGATGTCTTTGAGACGAATTTGCACACTATGTATGGACCAGAGTACACCTTCTGAAGTTTCAAACATTTTGTTCTATCCATCAGTCGGGGTACCTTGACATACACTAGTGATTCTTTCTGCACCTTTGTAGGTTTTGCCTTTTTGTCGTGTTGTTGTCTCATTTGTTCTGTCCTCTTTTCAATGTTTTCAATGACCTGGTTGTATGTGTAGTCTATTTTCTTTAATTTGTCAATGATGTGGAGATTTAGACTTTTCTCTTCTTCCTGATTGAGTTTGTTGTCTATTATGGTGTTTGGGTTCCTTCCCTTCATAATGAAGAACGGTGTGAAGGCAGTGGTGGCGGACTCTGTGTTGTTGATGGAGAACACGAGGTGTGGTAGGAATACATCCCATGTGTCCTGGTGTTCCTCACAGTAGGCCCGTATGCCTTCAGACAGCGTCTTCACATATCTCTCAGCCTGGCCGTTCGATTTTGGTCTATAGGCCGAGCTGAAGACATGTTTTATGTTGAGGGAAGATGTCATGTTTCTGAATTTTGAATTTTTATATGACGTTCCATTGTCTGACTGGAGGTATGTTGGTATACCTTCGGCCAGAACAACCTTCTCTATGAATTCTGCGGTAGTTGTTTCCGCGTCCAATGATGTAGTAGGGTAGGCTATGCAGAATTTAGAGAACCTGTCGACCACTACCTGAATGTATACGTTCTTTCCTGGTGTTGGTGGTAGTGGGCCTATGGCATCTATGTGGACAAACTGAAATGGGTAAGAAGGGGTACTATGGGCCGTCATTGGCAGATTGTTGGTTAGGTTCATCTTTTTGGCTTTTAGGCAGACGTGGCAGGTCGCTGTGAATTTCTGGACGTCGGCCGCCATGCTCTTCCAATATACTTTGGGAAGCATGGTCGACAGCATTCTTTGTGCGCCAGCGTGTCCTGCCATTGGTAGGTCGTGAAAAAGCTTCAAGATGGGAAGTCTCATGTCATCTGGGATGACGGGTTGGAATGAGAATTCCTTGTGTTTCTTCCATAGTACCGTGTTGATATGGACCAAAATATCGTTCAGCATGATGTGGTCATCAGCTATCTTGATAAATTGCTCCGTTTCCTTCTTGTTTTTGTCGTTGGGTACCTGTCCGTTCTCTAAATACGTGATGATAGCTTTCGTGTGTAAAT
Source organism: Harmothoe impar (assembly GCA_947462335.1). Taxonomy (NCBI): domain Eukaryota; kingdom Metazoa; phylum Annelida; class Polychaeta; order Phyllodocida; family Polynoidae; genus Harmothoe; species Harmothoe impar. The sequence goes on from OX381710.1 coordinate 45,003,883, forward strand.
TATATCTTTGCTCTCTTTTGAGGTTGAGGATGGAGATTTGTGGGTCGGAGAGGCTTTCTATCATTTCAATCAGATGATTAGTCTGGTTGGCCAAGTGTTTTGCCATGTCTGTGGCGTCTCTTCTAGGCTTCTCATTTTTCTTCTTCGTTTTTGGTTTATCTGTGGTTTTCTTAGGTTGTGGTGCCGGGGTGTGGCCTGGGACCGGTCGGGTCGCCGCAACCTGCTCTATTTGTTCTGTTTGAGTTTCTTCTATGAATGTTGATAGGGCTTCTAGGGATGTAGAGGGTACTGTCAGCTGCTGTGGGGCGTGGCCTGGGACCGGTCGTGCAGCTGAATCCACTTCCTGTTGTACTGAGGCCACTATGGCTGCTAACAGTCCCTTGTATTCTGTTTGTGGAAGCCCAAAATGATGCAATTTGGTACTTGGGATGTCAGGATTTGCTCTCAGGTTGGGGGTCAATCGTTTTACTTCTTCTATATCTTCTGTGCTTTCTTCCATACATTCACAATAGAAGTGATGGGTGGAGTTTCTCTTCAGAATTGATTTGGGTAGTCGTTTTGGTAGTGTCAATGGTGGTTCGTCTTCTTTGAATTTCTGTGTGTGTATGTCATCCTCAAACATAATTCTATGTTGTACCCTTATGGCTTTGGGTTTTGGTGGAGGATCTGTCATTGGTGTCTTGTCTAGTGGGTAGTCTCGTCTTGACATAACGTCTGATGGTATATTTAATTTGCCTTTTATGTGTCGGATATTGAATTGAAATTGTTGAATTTTGAGTGCCCACCTTGCCCACATGTTTTTGTTATCTGATTTTGTCAACATGTGGATGAGGGCTTGGTGGTCAGTATATAACTCGAATGGTCTTCCTTCTAGGTAGTGTCTGAAGTACTCTATAGCAAATACTACTCCCAATAGTTCTCTTTGGGTGGCACCATAATTCCTTTCGTGGTCATGGAGTGCTCTGCCCGCAAAGGCTACTGGTCGTAGAACGCCGTCTTTCTCCTGGGAAAGGGTAGCTCCCAGGGCTGTACCAGATGCATCTGTTGTAAGATGGAACTGCTTGTTGTAGTCTGGGTACAGCAAGATGACGTCATTGCATATAGAGTCCTTCAGGGTCTGAAATGCGGTCTCACATTCTTTTGTCCAAACAAATTTGTTCCCATTTTTGAGTAAGTTGAATAGAGGTCGACCAATTTCACTGAACCCTTTGATGAATTTTCTATAGAATTGGGCGAGTCCAGTGAATGATCGCACCTCTTTTGCGGTCTTCGGTGTGGGGAATGTCTGGATCTTGTGGACTTTGTCTGGGGATGGTTTGATACCGTCAGTGGTGACTTTCATTCCTAGGAAGTCTAGTTCCTCTAGGAAGAATTCGCACTTGGTTTTCTTCAACTTTAGTTTGCCATTCCTTAGTGCTTCGAATATGTTTCTTAAATCGATGAAATGTTGGTCTATGGTAGGTGATAAACACAAGATGTCGTCTAAGTATGGGATTGCACATTTGTACTGCAGGTTCTGTAGTATCAAGTTGACTACAGCTTGGAAAGCCTGAGCACTGCTGGCGAGTCCCATGGGCATGGTCTTGTATCTATACTTTTTGGTCCTAGTGAGAAAGGCTGTGATGTCCCTGTCGTCCTCTCTAATTGGTATCTGGAAGTACCCTTGTTGGGCATCCATTTTAGAGAACACGGCAGGTCGCATCTCACCAATCATTTCTAGGCTGTCGTCTGCTCGTGGTGATGTAAGTGCTTGGTTGATGGATTGGGAATTCACATATCTTAGATCTGTCACTAGTCTGTAACCCTGCCCGTTCTTTTTCTCTACAAGAAAACTTCTGGATGACCAGGGACCCGTATTGGTTTCCTCCAGAATGTCCTGCTTTACCAGCTTCTGACATTCAATTTCAAGTCGTTCAGCTTTGTGCGGGGCCATTCTGAATGGGTAGAACTGTAAGGGTTTGGCGTCTGGGATCAGGTTGATTTTATGGGTGTACAGATGGGTTCTTCCAATCATGTTGTCTTTTCCCACGAATATGTCGTCGTATTCTTCAATTAATTGGCAAAAAGTTGCGAATTGATCTTCTGTGAGGCAGTCTGGTTTTTGGAAGACGTGTGATTTTTCTTTTTCTGGTTCTATGTCTATGTCCTTCCCTATGTACATGTCTTTGTCTATGTCTTGCTCGTCGTGACCTGTTGTCTCTTGTACCATATTTATATGGTCTTCGTCGTCTGACATGGATTGATCCATGTCAGAGTCAGAATACTCTGAGTATGTTGGTGTTGGTACATAGAATGTTTTGTCTGACCCTGTTGATGATGCACTGTCACTGATAGTAGAGTTGTGGTCTATGTCTATGTCTATGTCTGTCTCCCCGGGTTGTGTGTCGTCGTAGCCTGTCGATAATATATGATTTTCTTTGTCTATGTCTGTTTTTGTATATAAGGCTACGATTTCACCCTTCTGGATTTTACAGATTCTAGATGTGATATTCAATAATATCAGTGGGTGTCTGTCTCTTTGGTCAGGTGTCACGACTGAACGTTGTACGATGTAATTTGGAAGTTTGTCTGATCTGTCAAAATTGTCTGTTATACCATTGATTTGACTGACTGAGTGGTAGCATGTGACTTGGCCTGTTATGGCCATTTCGGAAAATGGAGGTATCGAAATAGCTCTCACTGCCCTGATTGGTTGAGACTTTGGAGTTGGGTCAGTGGAGTAATTGATTTTGCTTTTAGTTTTTGATAGAAAATCTGTTCCCAATATGATTGGTGATGAACAATTTGGAAGAATTGCAAATTGATGACTGAATGTTTTGCCTTGAATTTTGAATTTGATTTTGATAGCTCTTTTGATGTGACACAATGCTCCATCGGCAAGATAAACTTTGGACCTGATTCGTGAAAACTCATGAGGAACTAGTTTCGATAGAGTGGAGGCTAGACCCTCTCTCATGCAAGAGACGGTGGCTCCTGTGTCTACTAGACTGGGGATGTTGGTATCTTTGAATTGTAGATCTATATTGCCATTGACCATGTTGATAAACAAAACACTCTGCTCACCTTCTTCCATGTGTAGGTCGGGGAGTGGTGGGGGGACGACTTCCAGAGTAGCTTGGACGTCGGCAGGTCTCCCGCGCACTGGTGCAGCGTTGTGGATTGTCTGTGGGTCATGTGGCGTGGTGTCGATGGGCGATGCTGTTTGTTCTGTGTTGGGGACTGTTTTGTCATCCTGATGAGGCCTATCCATAGGATGACAATCTAGTTTCCCGTCGTCTTGGTGAGGTCGTTCATCATGCTGACGAGCTGTGTCATGGTGTACTGTGGAGTGGGGTTTTGTGGCGTTGGTTGAAGTTGTAGTTGTTGTTGTTGTTGTGGCCATTGTTGTTGTTGTTGTTGTGGCCATTGTTGTTGTTGTTGTGGTGGCTGCCATGATTGCTGTTGGGGCTGCCACCTTTGTTGTTGTTGTTGTTGGCTCTGGATGAGTTTGAAGTGATGTGGGGGTAGGGAACCCGTTTGAAGAAGGGTTATGATGTCTTTGGGTCCCCCTTTGAATCGGTGGGTGGGAGGGATGAGGCCCATTGAACGTGCCTTCCTTATGTTGTCGACGTAGTTGATGTCGAAGTCCTCTCTCCTCCCCCTATAGTTAGGTGGTAACGCGAAGTCAGTTGGTGGAGACTGATGTGTAGGTGCAGCTGCTTGTTTGTGGTAGGTGGGTTTTGGTTTACCACCCCCCATAGCAGCCACGGTATGTTCCGTCTCCATAACTTCCTGTTGTTTCTGAAGAAGGTCTCTTAGTTTCTCGTTCTCCCTGTCCTTCTCCCTTAACTGAGCAGCTATGACTGGATCTAGGGTGTTGTTGGACAGGGATGATACCTTGTGTGTGGAGGTCTTCTTGTAGAGGTATGCACACCTGAGTGCTCTACAGAGGGAGGCCCATGTGGTAGGACTTTCCGCTCTGATCGCCTCTCGGTAGTCCTCATTTAGTACAGTGGCTACCTGGATAATGGCAGCTTCTACGTCCACACCCTTGTTTTGGAAGTGGGTGTTGGCGTCCTTTAGCCATTCTTCCATGGTGTGTAGGGTGGGGTCAAATTGGGACAGTGTCAATAGCTTGATGTCATTTTCGACATCCTTGAAGTGATGAATAAGTCCCTTCTTTATGAGATCGTAATCATCCTGTATGCTAGTGGGCTGCATACTGTACCACTCGTACGCTGGTCCAGTTAAATAGACTGCGCAAGTGACGTGGATGGGGTGATCTTCTTGGGGATATTTTAGTCTAACAAATCGTTCTAGGTCTGTGAACCACTTGCTGGTGCTCATTTTAATGTCCGGTTTCGAAAATCTAATTGGTTCCCGGATGGTATATTTGTTGGCTTTTGATATGGCGCTAGCCAGGTCGCTAATGGACTTGTTGTTTCTATATTCTGCGTTGAGTCTTTCTAACTCTGCCTTGTGGGCCGCTAATTGTTCATCTAATTTTCTTGATATCCTATCGTCTAGTTCTCGTTGTCTTTCTACCTCTACCTGATCGTCTCCGGCCATGTTGACAGTGGGTTCAACACGAATGGGAGAGGTGGGTGGGGTAGCTATGTCTATAGGTATAATAGGTACAGTGTCTATAAGTGTTGTTTTAGAATGTCTTACTGTGTCCTTGTAGATGCAGGAGGTGGACTTGTTGATGTGCTTGTTGTTGCTTGGTCCTTTCCTCCTGGTGGGTTGTAGACCTGATGTTGGTGCTGGTCCCTGGCTCCTAGTGTGCCTCCGTGATGATAGGTCACTGAGGGACTGGTGTCTCTGCATTAAAAAAATTCTTCATGGTCGCAGGTAGCTGAAGGTTGCCCGGTTCTCTACCACTCTGTGGCTAGGGAAAACCCTTCCACATCAATGAGGGCGTAAAGATGCAGTGAGACGTCAGTTTCAATACTTGGTATCTTTTATTAATAATAATATTAATATCAGAGTACCAGTCACTAGGGCTCAGTATATAAGTTACTGATGGTTGCAAGATGATAAGTGATTTCCTCCTCCATCTGACCGGGGTATAAGTACAGGTGCCCGGCAGGTGGAGGGGGTGCCCATGTGACCGGAAGTAGATGTAACAGTGGTTTTCATTGGATAATATACATTTGACATTTGATTGGATAATTATATATTCATGGCTTTAACATGTGGTGTGCGCTGGACCGCGGGTGGGGAGCCTGGGTCCAGTGCATTATGGGTAATGGATTACATAATAAGTAGCATGCACACATGGGGGCTTTGTCGCCCACCTTCCAGGTGGCCTCCAGCCGGCTCAAGTGGCTTTGGCGGTGCCACACTGATTAAGGGTGTCCAGCTTTATAGCATTGTTTTATGTGTTGACAGTTAATCCTTGAGGTCAACATATAGTTCATTTGTTTTGTGTATAGGTGACCGGTCAGTGCCTTGTCGTCTGGAGGGGCTGACCGTTACCTATTGTCCCTGGGATAAGGGTCTGCTTTTGATCTATGGATTAATTATGCATGGGGGTTAGTTTGGCTTGGCTTAGTGAGTAATATGTATGTCTGACGTCTAGGTGTACTTTGATGGACATATGGATTGAAAATATGTATAAAGTATTGTGCGTATTACAAATAATAATAAATATGAATATTAATAATCATAAATCATAATTATGACGTAATATGACGTAATATGACGTAATACAATTGATGAAGGTATAATAAGGGGTTTTGTGGCGTGACATCATGCATTCATCCCCATAGCACCGACTGTATAAAAATAATTTCCAATCCCTTCCCGGGGTAGTTTCCAGAGGTAATCGATTAAAGAAAACAAAGGCTAAATAAAATGGGATGTGTGCAGGGCACTAAAAAAGGATAAATCTAATTTATTTTCCGTTTTACATTTAATCGACCGGCGGCGGCGGCCCTGTCTTGGCCCGCGCCTGGACCCTCCCTGCCCCTCTCGGAATCCGCCCTTCTGAGGGTCTACCGGGAATACCCGAGTGCTGCCGAACTATTAGGGACCTTCCCTGGGGGACACACAAAAAGCCTAATCTAGACTGCGGGCCTGCCTCCTCTAAATGGAGCGCCGACACCTGGCGCTTGGGGCCGGCTAAAACCGCGCCAAGTCGGCCCCGGGAACACCAGTGTCCGCCATATTGGACCTAAGATGGATGGCACGCTCAGTGCGGTCACGTGGCCCGGGGCGGGCGGATGTGGGGGTTTCCCTCTGGCCCGCAGGGACTAGAACGTACAGTATCGACGGACGCTGTTCGTATACCCGCCCCTCCCTTGGTCGGTCGCCCCCATCACCGTGCTCAGTAAAATGGGAACCCCGTAGTTTGGACATGATAATGGCGGGAAACTAACAAAAGCCGACCTTGATGGATGTTACACGTGTGTCCTCCCTCCAGGCTACATCCCTGCTAGTACTCAGACGACTATCCTTAAACGCATTTGGCATGACTTAGCATTATTATATAGGTTAAGCCTAAAGTCTTGATTCTGGTTCACCCTATGTTCTCATTATCTAGAGACTTTTATTTGCTCTCCTCTTATTCTTTACTTATGGGCTGGGGAACAGTTCAAATGGGAAAACTCGGGACTAGCTCCAATATTTTCCTGCACAAAATATGTCGGTGAGAAATATATTTCATTGGGGGCTGCGGTGTTTCATGTTAGTATACGATATTTTAAAATGCCATACCCTTCTCCTTACCTATACTGCACAGTTACACACACAGAAAAGTGAGAGTCATTGTCGCTAAAACTACCCTCACCTGAGGGTCAGGCACTAACCTCCCTGCTTTTTTCAAGAATATTTTTGAAATATATTTTTATTGAGGAAACATAGACCATATAACATGATTGGTAGCATATAGCTGTACACTAACCTACGGTATACATCCCTTCGCCATCGGGTTATGCTCGTGTGTATAGCGGTGCCAGGACGGTGTCATATAGTATGTCATATAGTTATAACCCACATCATATTTCTGAATAGTATTAATCAGTCAGACTATATATCAGTGGTGTATCAGTGTTGGGTACCTGTGCAGGGTGACACAGAGGCAGTCACACATGGTACGAGCAATTACATTATATATACCGTATTCGACCTAATAAGCGCGCATCCCCTAACAAGCGCACATCCCCATTTTTTGGCCCGATTTCAATCCCTAAAATATGTAAATCCTGAGCCCAAATGGAATCTAAACGTGCACTGTGCGCTCACTACGTCGAATACGGTAGGCTATCAGAAACGATCAGGAACCCTTGAATTACTGACAATGACAGCCGATGCATACAATGATAGTCTGAGAGGTAGCCATTATGATACCATATAATGTATAGGATTTCTACATCATTCAGAATAAAATGATAGAATCTTGTCCTGATAATTGTATCTCCCAGTAGTATATGTTGATAAAGTTTACAAACCGTATACCTTCCATCGACTATGAGCTATGTCTTCAATGATGTTCAATTCCAACCAATTTGATATTACTTTCACATTCTTCCTTAGACAACATCAAACTGTGGAGAGTATACTGTTTTTGTGTATGATGTGTGTGGTCCTGGGTATAGCACCTGCTCTTAGGGCTGCGTTATTTAACCACTATTTGTGTGGGTGCTGTGTGGCCCTGGGCTGCAGGTGGGGTCTGTGTGGGGGTGGGGTGGGGTGGGGGTGCTGGAGGGGGGACGACCAGCGGTAGATAACACGTCTATCAGAGCTTCATTATTACATCAAGCCGCAGCTACTCCCTTATCTTTTTTATATCTATACCTACAGGCACCACGTTTAAAAAGGCCCTGCCTCGGTCGGTATACAGGTGTTTGCATGATACAATTAGATCCAAATAAAAGGGAACCTGGAGGGATATTAAACCGCAGGTGATTTTACGCCAACTAGATTACCCGCCGCTCCTGATTGCATTTGCCAATTACATTGTCATATTAATTGAGGCCGTGCACAGAAAAAATCCAGAGTCGGCAAACCTGGCACTGCCTTGTCAATTTGACAAGGAAAGGGGCTGGCAAGCAAAACTCTTCAGTAAGAAGACCCATCTAGAGCTACCTGGCATATGCCAGCCCTAAACTTGTCTAGAAGTGATTCACCATTCTCCCTGCAGGTGACCATTACCTAGCATAAATGTATACCCTTGGGAACAAAGTGATTAATTCCTATGTTGATATAATACAGATTTTTACAATACATATATGTTAATATGGAGGATTATGTGAAGTATCTATGGAAAAAGTAAGATAATGTAAAAAATGCATACTTTTGACAACATTTAAAAAATAGAGCACATATGTAGAAGGAAGACACCTCTTTTGTGTCTTTCACCAGGGCACAAGTAGGTGCATGCACCTTATATTGGTATTATACACACACAAGCCTACAGTCCATTGCTGGAGAGTAGCCTATTCTCAGTAAAGACTTGGTGATACATTTTGTGAATCCTTGGTGGCACTAGTGTATTAAATATCACTTCTATATGTGGTTATGTAAAATTTAAACAAATTGATCAAATAATCTTGTCATCTGGAACCAGACCAAACTCATACATTTGAAACCCTAGACCTACCACCATTATGCAATGATCTGCCCCAGCTGTGGCTATTCTAGGCCTGCATCAATATCTTAGTTCGACGACCTTGACAAGTCTAGGGTTGTCTTGTGGGATGGTAACCTGGCAGGTTGTCAATTTGACGAGTTGAAGCTAGTTGATTCTATGCTCTTCACTTAGAAGACCTTAGGGTCGTCCTGTAAGACGACCTTACAGACTCCAGAGCTGTCCAGAGTTTTTCAGTGTGGGTACATATATACATCCCTGGTTGCGGGTAAATTGAGATGAAAAGTGAATGCTAGTGGAGATGATAGGCCGGGTACGTTTTGTGCCTGCGTCGGTCTCAACTGTCAGGGCTAAATTACCTTAACACGATGAGCTGCTCGGGTCTGAATACCACTTATTATCGCCCAGGGTGAGCAGCTCCTGTCTATGGACCACCTATTATCGCTCACAATATCATTAATACTCTGAACTGATTGATAAGGTACGGACACACATAGAAAATCATATAGGCCACTTGAGGTTATCAGTTAGGGAGATGATTTGATTTCTTATGGGCTTAGATTTAAATCGATGTTTATATAATCGCATCAAGTAAGATGTATGTCCTTATGGTGCAATTCCATATTGTAAATCAACAAAGCCCCTTTAACTGTTTGCATTGCCGTTTGTGCTGTTTGATAAACAGACCATAATTACACTAATTCTGAATAATGTGAATCCAAAAGTTAATGTGTTGTTAGATTTGTTAAGTCCTTATACCTGCTGGTTGATTGCAATAATATATGCCGGAATATACCTATTGCTGTTCACAGGGCATGAAAGAGATACAAAGGGAACACAGAGCTCCCAATAGAATGGTACCCAGTCTCTCGTTGTTATGCCTAACATATATGCATGTTCTCTACGGTCAGTCTGTGACCATTTGATTAACGTGTTATGAAGACCAATCCATTTCCGTTTTTTCTCATTCTGGATGCTGTACTCGGTTCAAAAGGGCCAAACTGTTTACATTTTATTTGTTTTGAAATCGAGTGTTGTAGTTCTGACGGGAAAAGAACATGATAAACTCAAGGAAAATAAGTTCAAAACAGTGGAGCCTATCATAGCATTTTAGACGTTGATGAGGAAAAGAGAGTGGAAGATTTTGGGTCGGGCGCGCGCGGGTCAGGAGGCCGTGAGATGCGGCTGGACGTCGGGCGTTGACGGCGCCGAGCGCTGACGCGTCGGTGCGGGATGGGGCCGGGGTGTGGCGCCAGGCAGGCGGCATCCTCCCGCCCTACCTGCCGCCACCCGACCCGGCTATGCGGTCCGGAAGCGCCATAGCGTGTCGTAGTCACTTCAATGTCAATTATGTCAGAATCAACAGTGGGTTTATAAAGATCTGAAAATAACGGTGAAGCTCAATTAAGATAAACGTCTGTCAACTCGTTTTATAACGCCCAAGATATTGACCGTCGCTTTTTTTTGTTCTTTTCAGGTTTATCATATAAAATGTACCAGGCAAACCACGACTCACTAGACATCTCCCAACCTGGTTCATATAAAGGTAAGTCAATAATTGCATTTAGATGTCTCCCAAACAAATTTATACACCCATGATTATGTGAAAATATCTCCGATCCATCTGCAAATATAAGTTTCGATATACTACTGACACTACTGACACATGTGAGAATTAGCGGCACCGTTCTATTCATGTATGTTGTGTACCTATGAAACGTACATCTACATGTACTACCGGTAAGCTAAGTCATACTAATTGAGCTCAGTCTTAACATGAGATGCCCCCATGACAAAGTGATGTAAGTAGTATAAGGAAGTGTGGGTTTGTGGGTGGACCACAGTTTTATAGGGTGCTGATGTTGGTGTAAGTAGTATACAGAAATGTGACTTTATAGATGGAGCTGTGTAATACATGTAACAATATGTACATACATACATGTATCAGCATTGGTAAAATTCGATCCATCTAATTGCCTCCTCTATGTACAGTTGATCATGGTGTATCCTATGCCAAGAAAGGCGGGTCGTTTCCTTTCCCAGTAATTTATTTCAGGCTGCGCCCTCTCCTTTTCTGTTTTAATTATTAAACAACAGGACGACGTTGGTATGTTTTTTTCGTGCACCCCCGCCCCCCCCCCCCACCATCTGAACTATAAAAACACACATGCCTTTTACTGAGAAAAGTGTGCAATCATCTCCTAGAGGCGTCCACATATTTTACTCACCCCCTGTTGCTAATAACAGCCACTCCCTTAGTCAATTTTGCATGCACTGATATCCTCAAGGTGTTTCGATAATACAACACATGTAATTCAAAACACATATGTGGCACAATCTGTGAAGAGGGTCCTTAGTGCAGGGTGCATTAAGGCCCCCTTTCCCAGTGCATGTCACATATTAACCCACCAAAAATTACATTTATTATATTAACCAGCGTATTGACCTAAACCATCTCATACCTACAGGTCTGCCATATAAGATGTATCAGCCGGGTCATGATACGCCTGGTTCTAATATAAGCCCGGAGAAGAGGAAGCAGAGGCGGATCAGGACGACGTTCACGTCCTCCCAACTTAAGGAGCTGGAGAAGGCCTTCTCAGAGACACACTACCCTGACATCTACACCCGGGAGGAAATCGCTATGAAGATAGACCTAACCGAAGCAAGAGTTCAGGTAGGCGGAAATTGAACTAATGAAACACCTGTGCAACTCATAGTCAAATGCTTAATTTTTATGATATTCATTCAGTGGTATGTTATAATTATTCCTATCAGACATTATTTTGCACAGGAAACCTAGTCTCCGCTCACCGTCGGTGGGAATACCTAACAGACCTTCAATTGAGGTTGATACTGGTATCTTCATTAGAGCCATTGATATGGCAGCAGGTGATAACAAATTTACACATGTATAGAAACAGGTGAAATGTTATACCCTTTCCATTTAAATTGGCAACACACTTTGTCTTTTACAATGAGCAGCCCGGTGCACAAAGGGAGAGAGAGAGGGAGTGCTGGCCCTGAACTCCTGAATATTTAATGACGGCTGAAGTCTTGTGCAGCCATTCCAGATGGATCCCGTGTAGCTTCGTCTCCCTCAGCCAAGGTCGATCGATCGCAGGCTGTGCCCCAGCCGGTTGAGTTATAAGGACCTGCTCGGCCAATCCCCTAGTGAGCACATGCTCCAGAAATAGACAATGAGTATGCAGGAACCTGCAGATGAGCAGCTCTGAGCAGAAGCTCTATAGTAAGGCTTCAAAGTATGAGGAGCTGCTTTTACCCCTTGTTTATCCCAGTCTGCTTGGAGTGGTTGAGCTTTTGGCATTGATATCACCTTGAGGACACAACACAATGTGCAAAACCATGGTGGCCCACATTCACAAGACGGATGGCCCCCATCCAGAGAATACTTCTTGGCAAATAGGGGAAAAACAAGGGAGAGACTGACTTGATAAAGGCAATAAAATATGGTAAACGTGTTGTTTTCATCGTGAAAATATGCAAACGAATAGGCACCGATAAATGCATCCACGTTGCATTTGAACATTGCACAAAAATGATGCGAGCATTATTCAGTGAAATATCGGCTTTGTGATTGTATAAGCCACTGTAGAAAGCGGTTTGGTCATAAACAACACAAAATGCCTTACATTGGTTACCTTGATAGCATGTACCCTTCACACAGTGTTTATGCCCCCCCCCCCCATCTGAAATTCCCATATAGCTGTTAACTCGGCTACTAGAACTGTACACAAACCCTTAAACCCAACCCCCAAAAAAGGTGTGGATTAGGGAAAGCTCCGCGTTCCAAAACCCTCAGCACGCCCTTCTTGAGAAGCCCTTTTTGTGATGATCAATGAGATTGACTAAGTGCTTGTTTAATTCTATCAGGTGTACCGAGTACGGACACTATTGTGTGGTTGGTAAGGGGGGTTTCCGTGTTGGTCCGCATGTCGGCGCAATCTCATTACGCCGCTGCAAACCGGATTTACCCGCTGTGGGGCGGCCGCCGGGCCAGCAGGGGCGACCGGCCGGGTCGCGGTCATCCTCGGAAATTGCATTTTAAACGAGAAATAAGATTGAGTCGAATATTGAATCATATTATCCGTTTAGACGAGCTGTGTTATGACGCTAGAGTCAGTTTCGTTAGACTAAGAGGCTCTAATGGTGGGGGGATGCAGGGTGAGGCCGGCCCTGGTAAAGTCTGACAGCTGGAAGGCAAGATGGCGGCCATACGGCGTCCCTTGACATCTCCCCTGGCGGCAGCGTCCGCAACCAACACTGTTCTCCTTTTTTTCTGGGAGGAGGAGAAAACATGTCGGTGCATGAAGAAGGTGGAAGACTGATTTAGGGAAATTAGGTCAGCATGTTCTTAGCCAGCCAAAATTCAAGGCATTGTCGCAGCATCGGGCTATGAAGGGGACAGAATATAACTAGCGCTTCTAATGATTTATACAAGACAAACTTTGTACAAAGCACTATTATTGGCCTGTCTTGCAATGGAACCTATGGACATTGCTATGACCTGGATTACATAGAATGATTTTATTCATCTAATGGTCAATATTGGGCCATGTGGAACTTCAAATCGTCGTAAAGATTCGGGTCGCTCGGTATTTTAGTAAGGCAGTCATGCATTAATACCTGATTATAGAATCAAGTGTTCTTCAGGTACGGCTAGATACAAAGTCATCTATTATTCAATTATGTGCCTCTACATGGGTACCCGCAATTTTGACCGCGTCGCCGGGTCGAATTTTAGCAGTAGGGCAGTGGCATTGTGTCGATTTTTAGCTATATAAGAACAAAGAGAAAACCCCCTGTGGGTCGATTTTCATCCTCGATTTTCCTGTGTCCGTCGATTTTTAAAAGGGCCTAAAAGGGCCGTGTCGCCATGTCGCCCGTGTCGATTTTTACCCATGTAGAGGCACAATTATACAAGGTCATGGCATATTACCCCAAAGCTTTTTCCATTCATCGTATATTATATGACACACAAGCGTATGTTTTTATACATAGGATGTAGAATGATTAGATAACTTCTCAGCTCAAATTCACCAACAGATACGGTTAGAGAAGGTCACTATGTAGCTCATTGTTGAGTAAAGAAGCGCCTCCAGTAGTAGGTAGACCCTGCATGTGCTGTCTGCAGTACAGAGGCAGACTCAGGGTGGAGAGTGTAGGGGTGCTGACGTCACAGAGTGCTGCCCTTGGATTATCCGCGGGCAGTATTGATCTGTGTGTGTGGGATTAGTGGCGGGGTGCTGTCAGACGGGTCGTGATGAGTAATGACAACGTCAGCAGGCCCCGCCGCCAAGCATAAACCACCACCACCACCACTACCACTACCGCCCACCCACCCTTCTACCCCCCCACCCCCACACCCACCGCACACACACACACACTCCACCCCCCCCTCAACACCCAGCCACCCAACCTCCTGGCTGTAAAGCACTGGCCACCCACCGCCTCCAGTTCTGTAGTGATACTCCAAAAGGGAATTATATAATTTGGAATATTGTAGTTTCATGATAGTTCCAAGGAAGTTTGGGTCTGGGTCAAGATGAAACCTCATACTATAGAGTGACGTCCCACGTGGTCACCACTTGTGCAACGTATTTTATACACACGTTATGTGATGGGCATGTATGAATTATATTATATTATAATTGATTATTGTCCGTCCCTGATACAACTATCTTACTGACAGAGAACTATGATGGAATCCCTGGTATGTGGAATCAGATTCAGGTCGTAAGTTATCAAAGAGTTCCATTATTGGAGGCCTATTTCCCCCGATGGGGTATGGAGACAGCTTTAGTTGTACGACACACAGCATACATGAATATTACATAAATAGAACGAATAACACATAAACAGATCACGCCGGCCTATACGTTTTGAAAGGATTTAGACCCAACTTTTTATTCTTACATGGGCTTTAACGTTCACGTCCAGTATACGTTCTTGTGCATTCAGAGTGGCACGCATCCATAGTGGAGGCAGCATTTTCCTCCAGTGCCGTGTACTTGCCAGCCGCCTGGGTGTGTGTTTTTCGTCGGGCTGCGCCAGGCACACACCACCCGTCCAGGGCAGGCCGGGTCACACACCCTTGGCCGCCGACCGTATGGCAGCACGGGGCGTGGTGTGTGCATGGAGCTGGGACATGTGTGTGTGTGTGTGGATGGGGGGAGGGGGAGGTGATGGAGCTGTGGTGTAGGAATTCTGGAAACACAGACAGGATGTATAGGGGGATAAATGGGGGGACGGAGAGCATGGGGAATATATTGGGAGGAGGGGGGCAGAGTCAGAGACAGACAGGCATAATATAGACAGAGACTTCGAGAAAGACAAATATAAGTATAGAGACAGAGCCGGAGAGAGAAAGATAGGCAGACAGGGAAGCTTTACCATATCATCATTTCCTACATTATCATCCCGATGATTACTCTGAAAAATGTGTCTGTAAATTCCAAATGAACATGCAAAAATGAACATGCCTGACATACTTATCACGGAGTAATGATTTTTTGTATCATATGTTAACAAATGTTATGCCGCGTCTCGAACGCGTATTTTGTTAATAAACGAGTCTCGAGAGGGCTCATTGAAACAAAAAAAAGCTTGAGTAGCCAATGACATAGAGAGAGGCAGAGGAAGAGAGAGAAAGACACACGGTGAGATAGGGGCGAGAGAGAGAAAACCCATGTGTATACAACAGAATAGAACGGACCCAAATAAAATCACTCCATCCTGGCACGTCTGTCTTAAAACTGACCCATTCAGTAACTTAAAGAATCCCGTTATAGGTACCGTTGAGGAAAGGGACAACGCTCACATGGTACCTTCCCTTAAATTTCAAAAGTTTCTATGCTAAAATATACAAACCACTTTAATCAGGCCTTTACTTCCTTGCTTGATGTTTGCGTGATGAACGCCTGCACTCATGCTGGCCCTCCTCTGAGCGGCAACTTGTCTCCGTGATGTGTCCTGCCAGTGGCAACTTGTAGAAAAAATGGAAGGAGATACTTCAGAAACGATTGCTAAATAAGGGCGTGCAGGCGACATCTATAATTAACATTGAGCTGTAGACTTTTCTCCATCCATCACGCTTGATTAGACTGTCGTAATTAAACTCTCTTTTACTTCCTTGGGCGACAGAGGAAATAAAGCCAGCGTCTCAATATTAATCACGCCTTAATGAAAGCTGCACGCCTCAGCCTCGCTGATAAAACTTTAATTTCTTTCCTCCTGCTCCTCCTCCCCTCTCCCCTCCTTGCTGCACTGCCTCCTGCTGCCAACGCCACTTGGCGTCCATTCCAAGACGACGTAACGAAAACGTCAACCTCCTGACAAAGGCGTCATCAGGCTAAGTGCCTGGTGCCAGCAGGAACAATGGATGGCGTCAGGGCTTTGTTTATAGGCGTCAGCAGGCAGTGTGCTGGTATGGCAGGCTAGAGGGGGCGTAGGGTGACGGGGAGCTCATACTGCATTCTCTGATGTTATCTATGGTTATTGTAGCCTGGTTTATCTGCTTCGCACTAACTACAGTATTTACCCTATATATGGTCTTTTGGCTATACTGCTGACTCCACATGAGAATATCGAACTATGATCTATAGTCATCCATGGACTTGCGCTTTGTAGCAAGTTAAAGTCTGAAACAGTCCACTCCCTCCTTCAGAGCACCCGGCCTTTTACTAGGGTCAGAGACTCGAATAATCTTAATCGAGAAAGAAATTGATTTTCATACTTATGTTAGATTTATTTGATTCCTGCTATACTATATACCCGCCTCTTTTCAAAACAATAATCGTTGGTCGACTGTAGATACAGAAGCATTACGTATGGGACCATGATAGTATAGGGATGTAGCCATTGCCGTAGGCTTGTTCATCCTATAATAGTATACTGATGCGAACCAATTATGCATGAAAGTATTTATTACAAAAGGGCTGATACACCAAGAGTAATATAATATGGATCGAAGTTAGTAGTTTAGGAAGGTGTATACCCTGTAACCGGACTTGCGTTCCCTTAGTAGTATATGAAACCATGTCAGTAGTATAGGAATGTATCCTTTGTGTCAGGACCTGCCCTCCCTTAGTAGTATATGAAATCATGTCAGTAGTATAGGAATGTATCCTTTGTATCAGGTCTTGCCCTCCCTTAGTAGTATATGAAACCATGTCAGCAGTATAGGAATGTATCCTTTGTATCAGGACTTGCCCTCCCTTAGTAGTATATGGAACCATGTCAGCAGTATAGGAATGTATCCTTTGTAGCAGGATTTCGCCATCCCTTAGTAGTTTATGAAACTGTGTCAGTAGTATAGGAATGTAGCCACTGTAGCAGGACTTGCATTCACTTAGTTATGTCAATAGTATACGAATGTATCCTCTGAAGCCTGATTTTGCCCTCCCTTAGTCGTTTTTAAGACCGTGTCAGTAGTATAGGAATGGATCATTTGTAGCAGGACTTGTCTTCCCTTGGTAGTATACGAAACCATATAAGTAGTATGGCAATGTATTATCTGTACTCCCTTAGTACATGTAGTATATGAAACCATGTCAGTAGTATAGGAATGTATCCTTTGTAGCAGAACTTGTGATGCCGTAGTAGTATATGAAACCATATAAGTATTATTACATACTAAGTAGTTTATAACATCGTGTCAGTAGCATAGGAGAGTATCAAATACATATAATAGTATATCCCCCTCCACGGTAGCTTATGAAATGATATCTGGTGAATAGGAAGTATCCGAATTAGCCTCCCATAGTGGTTTATGAAACCATGTCAGTAGTATAGGTAGATGTCCCTTGCAGTAGAATCTACTCCCCCAAAGTACTTTATGGAACCATGTCAGTAGTATAGGAAGTTAATAATAGTATCAGGATTAGCTCTCGTGTAGCATTTTATGAAATCAAAGGTATGTGACTGTATTTGTGGTGGTGGGATTGGCTCCTCTATACATGAACTTATTGAACTGTATCCGCATAGAAAATTTCAAACGGCGGATGATGTTGATCTTTATTCATAGATATAACGACGAAAACTCAAATGAAAGAGTATAACCACAAGTAAATTCGTTAAGAATAGTTATATTCCCATTTCTTAGCAGCAGTATGATAAGCAACCTAGACGCGCAGCAACAGTTAAGATGTGTTCAGAAGCAGCGGGAATAGCAGTGAGACAGGAGGAACGCATGGAGGAGTAGCAGTAGAAGCAGTTCCTTGTAAGAGTGGGACCAGCGTCTCTGTGGTTATATTGGAGCAATATGAGCGTGCCGGGCTGTGCTGGAGGCACCCCCTGCTGGCCTACATTCCCACCGTCCTCACCCACTCCAGGTCCTCCCGCCCGGATTGACGCCCGCCCGATCAATAGCGCTTTCTTAACTGCTGTTTGCTGCCCGCCCCTCCACCCTGCACCCTCCCCTCTCCTCCCCCACTCCACGTCCTCCCGCCCCTGGCCCAACCTTCCCGTCTACTTTCCTCCTGTACCACCACCCATCCCCCTCCTCCTTCACAACCCCCTCCCCTATCCTAGCCGGCCGGAATTTCACATGAGGTCGGGCGGCGCTGGGCTGGTGGATACAGCCGCGGGCTGTGGAAGGCGTATAAAAGCCAGGCGTCGATGGCTATGTTGGCGGTGGGAGGCGGGGTGAAGACCGGCCACAGTACTAAGCCTCCTCATCCAGCTAGATTCAGCTGCAATAGAAGAGAGAGGGGTAGGGGGGATTGGGGAGAGGGACAGTGCTAACATATCGGCAGCACTGCTGTAATATTCATAGCCAGCCTAGAACCACCACCCTCTCCTCCAGGGTGTTCCATATTCCTCCCGTTTGTCGACACGGTGCTGTTTAGGAATCCATAAATACATGTTGCTTTATAGTAAATGTAGCAAGACATTGTTGGGGTAGACTTAACCACATCACGGTTCACTTCTAGAAAATAGTATTTCACCATTTTTAAATCTCATCATTCATGCGGTCGACCTCAGACAGGAACAAAATGCAACTCTGATATTTTCTCGATAGCCACTATCCCAACCGGCCATTTCTCTGTATTGTTGCCCCCGACTTAAAACCCACATATTTGAATATGACTGTTTAGAATCCTATATGAATAGGTAGAACAGTTATAAAGGGCCAAATCACTCGGTTTGGTTTTGGGAGTAGCTGTGAGTCTGAGAGCAGCTCGGTTAAGAGCAGCATAGAATGGGAGCATCTCAGTGAGGGAGCAGTTCAACATGGGAGGAGGGGGCAGTTGGGAGTGAGAGTAGCTCGCCATGCCGGCTTCTCAGGGGAGTGCAGCCGATGCTACAGGGCCTTCTAGACCCCATGGGTAATAAATATTGCAGTCTTCCCTGGTTCCACCGAGTATCCACTACAGGCGGTGGAACGCGGCGTACCAGCGGCTTTAGAGGCAGTCGCTCATTCAGCTCACAGCTAGGGACGTTATCACCCAAGTATTATGGAGGGTGTAAAGCGTATGCACATCCCATAAATAATGCACCTACTATACTAGGGGTACTCATTACTGGTATAGGCAGCCTGTGTTGGTATACCCTGCCTACCTATTTGCTATATATCATATAGCTCAAGGACAATAATACACGTATAGCATTTTCAGCAGTAAATCATTCGACTTTAGAAATTGCCTTTAATACATTTGACATTTTTACCTATCCATTATCATGAGAACACTCAATGGTGTGATAATGTGGTGATATATTCGAACTATACAAATTGCAAGTAATAAATAGACGAATATATAGATTTATCACTGTTAACAAATTCCAAGAGAGCAAAATTAAAGTCAAAACTTCTTTGAAGCGAAATCCAAGTTCACACAGGGAGAGTAGACATCTATAATGTCTATATGGAGACAAATGAAGAGAGTATTGCATTATTGATTTCAATTACATTTAAAAACATCATATAATTCCTTTCAACCATGCCTAATCAGATATCCTCTGCCATCAACAGGTGTGGTTCCAAAACCGACGTGCTAAGTTCCGGAAGATGGAGCGGTTAAAGCAGCAGCAGCAGCAACAAACAAATCAACCACAAACCCAGCAGCCACAAACCCCCGACGGGAACAAGCAGGAACTGCCGCCCACCAACAACAATAACAACAAGGATACCAAGCCAAAGCCACAGGAGAACGGCACAGGTGAGCCAATGCTGAAGCTTGGTTTAATGGTGTAGGCTGGTTGGTTAGCTATGGGGATTCGCAATCAAATCTGTATAATCTAAATGGGTGTAGGTGTTGAGATTTTATTGGTTTGTGTATGGGATGATTATCATGTAATGCATGGGAAATGCTCACAAGTAGGTATTGCATTTCCCTGTAATATTATTCTTTATCATCATTATCATAAGAAGTACCTTGCATTAGTTAGTTTGGAGCTGACAATTTAAAAGGGTTGATGTCAGAATTGATGGGATTTTGTGTAGAAGATATGGTACAGGTGACTTGCTGTATAAGTGTTATAAGCCAGGCTCAGGGTAATTGTCCAAGGCACCAACCGTGGATAATTAACATTGTCCAAGGCTTGTAACACATATGTACACATATGCAGCCAGTCATGCGTACCATATCTGACTGACACTCACAGTAGGAGAGTGCGCTCAATCGATCGCATCCACATACAGCCATGTTTGTAAAATACAGTCAAGCCATTTCTCTTGTTCTCTCATCCAACTGTGGTGTAAATTAATATATACCCTCATCTTTTCCCTTTACAGCTAAAGTGGCCCCGATGCAGACAGACACTGGAAAGACGTGGGCCCCAAGCTGCACACCGCCCAAGACGCATGCGCAGGCCGGTATGACGTCACCACCTTCACTTCCGGGTCCGTACTCGTCCGTGCTGACGCCAGTCACGTCGGACTTCAACAATCCGATACAAAGTGGGGACAATAAACCTCACTTGCCAGTCAGCACTCACCAGAACAGCACCCACATCCCCACCAGTATGTTCTGAGGCCAGGCAAGCTCTGCGCCAGAGCACGGCAATATGTACTAGATATATGTGTGTAAGCCCGTTCTAAGACACAACACCGGAAACTGCGCGAGCTCAATGAGGCACGGTGCAAAGGATGTCGGGATGCTCGACAGTCCTGAATCAGTCAACTTCAAAGTGAAACCAAGCTCACCACTCTACATCCGACTTTTGTCGGCCAATTGTGATTGGTTACGTAGGGAGGAGAGACGATTGCTTGATGTTAATCTTTGGCTGGTTTGTTCCTCCACGGTGTTCCTCGCCATTCCGATTATAATAAATGTATAACAGAGCTCCACGCAGTTTGAATTGAGGGGATATATCCACGGACAGGAACGTATTTATAAGAGACAAGCAAGAAAATGCATTTAACCCCCTGCTTTTATGAACACTAAAGAAGAAGACATCAGTGTGAATATCTCCCTCGATCCTCAGTGAGCCAGCAAGGGAAATTAATAAACGGTATGTCATGTTTTCCCAATGTAACTGGGGTAATGACTGTGGCAGAGACGGTGGGAGTAGGTAGGGACTCTCCAAGTCTCCCCGGCTGAGGTGGCGCCATCTCGGAGAGACGCCGTGTACTAGAATAATTGAGCAGCTCGTGGCGAGGTGAGCGGCTCGGGCGGCACCGCGTGAGCTGCTCGCGGCCATGAGCAGCATATGGTTTTGTTTCCAACAGAATCCAGGCATTAGCCTTGGATTACAGCCACTCAATTGAATTAGCCACAGCCTCTAGCCCAAGCGGCAGGCCCGCCACCTTCTAATGCTCCCCAGACTGAAGGGAGCTCCAATGGACACACTAGTCAAAGAAGGAATTGAAAGATTTTAAAAAGGACACTTGCCAAGAGAATGACAGTTAAAGATATGGACTCCATACGATGTAATGTCTATGACGGTTGCCAAGTCGGCCCCGTGTGTAAATAATAATCTTATACTCTAGGTTAATTGGAGACTTTCTGATTTGTTTACCCACTATGAATATTTATTACCTATTTGAACATATGTCTTAATGTGAGAATGATAATTTAGGTATTTATATATCCCGTAGAGTCTGCGTTAGCTGAACGTTTAGAGGAATGTTTCATGTTGGGTCCCACCGGATATACCCTGTCTTATCCGGTTGCTTAGTCGTAGTACAAACCGTGTTGCAGTCAACATTTACAGGCGTTCATTTCACACGCAATGATAGCAAAACCTCCCAAAAAACAAGGCCTTTTCTGGATACTTTACCATAATTAAATTAAATTATTCTAAAGATGTACCCTTAATGTGTATCATTAACATTACCCAAGAGACAATGGATGATTCTCAGCAATAAGTAGTTCTCGCAAATCCCGCTAGGAGGACACCAAAAGTTGAACCTATCTCACTCAGACGACGCCATCACTGCTCTCTGTATATTTTTAACCGAGGTCAAGACTTGCAAAGTGTTGCCGTCTTGATTTGTATATTGAATAAATTTCTGTGTAATGTCTTGCCATATTCTTCCCATTGCGTTAGTCATTTTCATAATAGCCATATGAAGGTTTAACTAATTGTGGTTATGAAGGTATTGCCACAAATGAGAATTGTGATATATGTATTGTAGAAATATAGTCTGATAAGGTAGTGATATCTTTTCAAAATCAGGGCGAGGGCAAACACTTTTGATCCATCTTCGGGGTTGGGGGTTAAGGGAGTAAAGTCCGTTCACCTGTTTTCAAAATAGATGCTAGCTTTTACCATCCCCAAATCACTTCCTAATGTCTGGCGTCCATGATATTCTCGTGTCACACAAGATCACACAATGCTACATGGTGTTATTATAGGATTGGGCCACTCATCGTGCTTTTTAGGTGATATCCCCGTGCTGATATCTAGTGATATCGGCACTCTTCCGGTGGATGTGAGCACGTTTCCGGGGGATATCATCCCATTTCCGGTGGTCCTGAGAAATTCCGAAATTTCATCACCCATAAAATCCGAGGTTTCATGGTGATTTGAACTTGGTACCCCGAGAGTTCAAGTCGAACACTCTACGTACCACGCCATCGAGGCGCTGGTATGAGCAGTTACAGAAGATAAGAAATTTTTTGGTATAATTTCTTTGAAATTCAATATTTTTTTATAATTTTTTTTATTATAAAGGTAGAAGTTGGACTTTACTTATCTATCTGTTAGAATAATTTTAGGGCCAATTTTTTATATTATAAATGCACTTTAAAAAAGGTGCGTTTTCGCCCCAGGGCCGAACCCAGGACCTTTGGTGTGTGAGTCCGACGCGCTAGCTGCCCGGCCACAGCGGCGATGGTACAGTGGGACGGAAACGCTGCATAAATTCAAGTCTGCTGGGGAGCAGTTAATTTTCATACCAGCAGGTTGCGCCACGGGGGTACAGGCATATACGTTAACACTGAGGTTTAGTCGATTTGAAATAATGAATGCTCCCAGCTCAGCTCCACCCATCAGAGAGCAGGGTTGGTTGTCAAAATCAACATGGCGCCCTCCTTGCCCGATATAGTCCATGTAAATATTCTTCAAAATGGCAAAATTAGAACCTATATAAGGTAAATAAAGACATTTGAATCGAATAATCGTATAATAGACCTAATATTGAATGGCTAACGGGACACTCGTTGCTACGCGACTCGAGCGTTATCCATCGATACACACCCCTCGTGCCCTGTTAGCCATTCATTATTGGTTAAATATGGAATGGGCTTGCTACATTATCACACAATATCACAATCGGCTAGGCATTACACTAAACATTATAATATAGATAACCATCCCGGTTATGTGAGTGTCTGGATTAGGAGTAGTATAGGAAAGTGTACCTAATACTAGTATCGAAAGAGATCTTTCTTACACATTCACACCATACAGATGGCAGTCATGTATGGATATAAATGTGCATACATATATTAGCTCAGCCGTCCTATATTACCACTATACCAACATGCCACCTGGTAACTGACACCAAGACGAACAGGACTCTAATTATACCCTCCCCCAGTAGATTTAAAGGCGACCTAGTCATCTAATTCAATGGCTATCCCTTCCAAATATGCATTAGATAAAGACAATGTGAATGTAATAATACGGGTCATATTTTGCAAGACTTAGTGTTACATTATAGAAATGCATGTAGTTATAATATCTCTAGTCTAGTTCTCTAGAAGAGGTACTGTCCTATATCCCCAGTATTCCATAGTGCCCTTAACTCTCCCCGACAGCAGAGAAATTAGGTACACGGAGAGGTCGAGACACGCAATAATCAAAGGCGTTAGAAAAATTAATGATATAGCCGGCGCGCCGCCCAAACATAAAACAAGGAATTCAATATTTCATTCATTTTTCCCATTTCCCCACAGGGGCTTATCGAATTAGGAGCGGATATTATTCTGGGCGGAAGTCGCCACGTGCACGCCCCCTGTTGACAAGTCGGCTGGGCCCCCTGGCGGGCGGGCAGTGCGTAATGGCCGTGATCTAGCGGCCGGGGTACGAACCAATCGGCCCCTGTCCGTGGTGGGTGATATTAAATGTCACAGGGTTCACGCCACCACAAATAGTGCCGAGTGAAACGTGCTGGGCCTGGAGCGGCCACATTGCCAACTGCGGGGAGCTTTTCTGGCAACGTTTATGGTATCTCCATTAATGTATTTTGAAAGTCAGGTCTGATCGTTCGCACAAGTGATATTCATGATTTTTGTATTATCATGTATTATGGGGACACAGAAAAGGACGGAACAGAAGTGTTTTGGGAATGGGGGCGCCTGGCTGTTCGTTGTGTTCATTCCGTATTATATTCGTCGCCCAGAGGGGGATACAGGATTTAAAAAAAAAAGGGGGGGGGGGGGGAGGTCATTGGTACAAAAATCCCTAAAAAACATTTACATTAAAAGACTCAAATTTCGGCCAGAAAAAAGCGGGGGGGGGGCACTTTCTGGTCCCTATACTCACTGTTCCCTACAGAGGGCAGGAAACACTGCCAAAACACAGCAAAAGATCAAGTTCATGTCATGGTGCAACTCATAAGTGTCACTCTGGCGCGTGGATAAAGTGTGTACACCTGTATAGGAGCTCCTCTTTTTGTCTGGGTGGTGCCTCATGTTGCCCCTCCTCACCCCCCCCCCCCACACACACACACACCCCTCACAAATACCACCAATACAATGCATGCGGTCACCTTAATGATTACCCTGCAGTAACACCACGGGCTGTACTACTGTACAGGATGTCTGGCGGCAGCAATGAGCGGCCGGATACAAACTACCTACGCCAAAAGATTTAGGGGCGCTTGCGGGAGGGGGGGGGGGAGGTATTTGTGAATGGGGGTGGGGGGAGGGGGCTGCTGTCACGGCATGGCCGTCTTTCCGGTTCCGTCGGCGACCCGTCGGGCTGCGAAGGTGGTTGACCTCCTGAGGGGGTCAGTTGACCCTGGGTCGACCTTGAGCTGACCCCATTACACCCGGTACTGACCTATTTGACAAACCAATTAAGGCGTGGCCTATGCTCTGATAGATGGTTGTGGAGGAGAGGTAGTTTACTTAATAATAAAAGACGGACTGAAATATGAATAGTTGCCTCCGCCCAAAACCAATAATTTTCAGTCGTTATAAGCATCTTACAAAGGCACATGAGTTAACCAAAGTATCTTGGCTAGAAGAACAAATGAGTAGTGTCAATCTGCGTATATACTATGATGGAATGCCTTGCTCAATTTACTTCATTTTTCTTGTCGCTACGATAACTAAGAGACCACTGAAAACGTATTTCCAGTGTTAAAGGATTAGACAAAATATTATGATTTTTTGACGACATTGCCAATTTTTTTTCAAATGTGCTATTTAGAGAAATGGAATATGGATTACCTGTGATTATTAATACTTGGTGCTGTAAATCTATATCTGATCATGTTCAGTGTTATGAACCATAGGTAATAATAACTAGCATCCTTGTCTTAGTTTAGAATAGCTCGCACACAGTACAGTTGGGGCGGTTGATATTATAACCAGGGTAGAATGAGGTACGGCCCATGTGTGTATACATTTATGCCCAAGTCTAAGCAGTGAAGGCGAATGGTTGCAGTGCTACATTTCCCTTGTGCATCAATAACACCTCTGCTACCCACACACCCCTCCTCTAACACCCCCATCCCCAGCTCCATCCACTCGAGCTGCTCTCCGTGCCTATAAATAGCGCTGCGTCCGGGCCGCCCCCTAGCGGCCGCGGCGGCTGATTACTTCCGGTAGCTTTGAGTTCCTGGCGCATGCGCAAAGCACATAACGTCATGGCGCAACACGTGGGGGCGCCACCGTCTGCGCGCGCAGCCGCGTGACACCTCCTCCGTCACGTGGTCAAAATGGACGCCGCTGTGCGCGCATCTCAATTATGATTAGGCGGGGAATTAGGCTGCGATCGCGCAGTCGCTGTTGATATATGGCGGCGCCCAAATTGGGCATTGGGCCTTGGCCGCACGGGCGTCCATCACGGGTAGGCTGGGCGCTGCTGACAGCGCCCTCCGTCACTGACGGCCGCCCGATGAAGTCACGCGCAGGAGCGTCATACATCAACGGTGCAATTTCTCCGCCGTCCGACGGAGCGGCATAATCACCGCCATTATTTTTTTCGCACGTGCGACACCCTCCCGTTGGCTATGATTGATCCGCCGCTCGGCGACGGGACGGCGACGGGCCAGGCGGTTGGGAGACGGCCGCGGGAAGTCGGAGCCTCGGGCGGATAGAACTATATATAGGAGGGGAAGCCCACCTTGTCGGGCCACCTTGGTATAGGTGGGAATACCTGTACCTGGGTTTGATGGGCGAGATTTTAAAATTGTTGCTGATTGATCCTATTTTCATGCAAAGCGTTAGGCCCTATACCTTAACGATCCTATAAATTCTGTACCTGACAGTCTGATCCATTTCACTATACTAACTTTCCTTGACACAATGCTAATTTTGTGTTTCTCTCTTCTGTTCAAAGTGCACAGGATCGCCATGACTATATTTTATATGACTCCCTAGAGAAGACCTGCGAGGCATGTAAACTTGTGCCAGGTGGCAGGTACACGTTTATGATTATGGTCATGCAAAATATATATGAACTATTCTTTGTTCAACATACCGTGCGGCGATTTGTCTGTTCTATTCAGTTTGAATAAACATCGTGACCAGGCACAACGCCCGCTTCCATACACTACTTACTCGTTGTTAGTAGTATACGGTGCGTGCTACCAACTGTATTTACAAATTCCCTGGATTTGTGTGTACATTTGTCCTCCTTTACCCACCCACCCCGTTGCATGGTACATCCTTACATTGACACAACGTTAAACTGAGTTCTGTTCCCACTGGGAATAAGCTAAATAATTGAAATAGTGAACAAATCAATTTGATTGCATCATGGATTATTTAGCCAACCAGATTCCTGTAGGATTTAATGTAATCATAATGCTAATTCTAGCATGGGGAGCTAGATTTACAGTAACATGCCACCATGCCAACGCGTACATAACTGTGTTATCGATGCATATTATTCAGGGCTCCCAAACTTCACTGGCAATCGTATTGCCAACGCGAGAAGAGCAATAACTCAGATAATATACCAATTCCACACCAGCCTGTATACATGTATGTAGTAAAGCTATAACCTATATCAGTACTCTTTGGACGGTCTACATCTGCCGTTAGCGGGTTGTGGGGGATAACCTGAGGCCACTGTCCAGAGGCTGGGCAGTGGACAGTGAAGGGGATAGGGGAGGGCACAATAGCTAGAATACAACGCACAAGAGATTGGACAGGCTGCGTGTGGCGTTAGACATTGGAGGGTGGGCAGTGAATGCTAAGGTGAGTGTGTGTATATGTGATGGTGTGTGGGGTTGTGGTTGGGGCTGTACAGAATTCCCTGAATTGAAAATGCCCACTCTGGCCACAGATCCCTTCCTGCCCCCACCCTGTGTCCACCCCTTACTTTACAGCCGCGTTAAGGCAGCGGTGTCATGGCGGCCTGTGCCATTCCGGCCACAGTTCTCAGGGCGTGGCGGCGCTTGGCGGGCCGGCCCCAGTAGTGCCTAATGAAGACGGAGAATCTGACACACCTCTGCCGCGCCGAATACAAACGACGCAGGCGCCAAACGAGAACGAGGCCAGCGGGGCCTGTCCGCCTGCCCCGCCCTCTAGTGAGCGCGTCCGACATTGACGGAACGCCTGAGACTGACCAGAGCGAGGCTACCATTACAGCGCAGGCGCACAGATAGGCTGACCCGTCAGACCAGTGGGTCACTGTGGTTTATCAGGCTTCTACTGCTTCGCTGGGCCAGGGTCATGGGATATTGGTAGTTAATCAGGCTTAGAATGGAGGCTTATTATCGTATGAGTAAATGGTAATCTTTGTGCAGTACGAGTGTTTGGTAACTATAGTCGCGGGTGGATGTAATGTTTCACAGATGGTGTTGATTACTCATGGGATTATTTATATTGGAGTCGATTGTCAGTTGATATTTAGGCTGTTCCTTTCTTAATCTCAAGAGTTTATTGGAGACGCTCAGACAAAGATTGGCTCACTTCAAATTACATAATCATAACGTATACCTACTGTGTAAGTTATTACCCCTTTTGAAAATGGAAATTTAGATATCTTAGCTAATAAGAATGTCAACTCATTCATACCATACATGTTATGACGTTATCAGATAAACCACAAACCAAACATCTATACTGTAACAGAAGCTCCGTGTGGCTATCAAAAACCGTAAACCTTACAGGCCCACCGTGCAGGGCGATGATGTTGCCCAGCTATAGGCCTAAATGTTCAGAGAGAGCTACATGGGGGGGGGGGGGGCATGTTTCACAATTCCATCTGTCGGGTATTGTACAGTTATGTACAAATTAACAACAAAAAACGATGTTATGATGTCGAATAGGCGTACATATACCAGGTAGGCACCGTAGTGTATCAAATAGTAAATGTACATCGTAGGAGTAAGTAGTATATGGAATGATGGGTTATTAACGGGTCCATAGTAGATGCATTTGAATATTGTGATTGTATATCCGATCCCGTGCTACGTATTGCTATGTTACATTTTCAAAGGGTTTGACAATGTGCTTCCAATTCGCCCCACATAGGCCTAAGTCGCCTAATGTATCTTCCTTGCAGGTGCCTTCATGATCAAGATAATGCTGTTATTCACTGTTGCCGAACTGGGAACCATGCTCAACAGCTTTTATCTGTGTCATAGGAAGGAACAAGTTTGTCCATAAGCCGCACCCTAATATGATGCTCATGTACCAACACATCCACGTACCATGCACCACGCTGACAACTTCCACCTTAAGAAGTAGAGTACCTCCACACATAAGGAAAGTGTGAGCTAAGGAAAGGAGTCTGCAATCAACTTAGCGCTCCTTTTTCATCGAATGTATGGCAATAGGGCCTAAGTAGGTTGATGTCTGTGTGAGGGGGAGCAGCTCAGAGGCCCTCGGCGCACCCAGTTACCGGGCCTCTGCTGGTGTCCCCCTCATTAGCTAAATGGGCGCCGCAGCACGCCTCGCTGCACCGCCGTGTATTATTGCGCGCTAACGCCGGCCGCGTCTTTCAACTCGTCCAATCAATCGTTGCCGGCCTTTGATAGCATGCCGAATGTCTTCATCACCGACGGCACAATCAATCTTTTCGCTTTTACAAAGTCCGCTAATTACCATTAAAACAAATGGACTAATTGCTTTAGCGCTAATGAAAAAGGCAGTCAGGCGTGCTTTGTTTGCGCTATGGCCAGAGTGTCTTGTCTGATCTTGCTAACGGAAGTGAGCTCTCGATCTAGGCGCGTGCGCAATTACAATATTAATCTTGGCCCCGGCGTATTTAGCCCGTTGGCTGGTGGTGTGGGCAGCCCGGTTATCACAACACAGTACAGTATCTTCAAAGACACCAAAGCTACCGCTGTTCTACATAGACATGGATGAATCCGCACCATTCCTGCCGTATTTACTCAACTGTTTCACCACCCTGGCCTCACACGCTCATGCTTAAATGAGTTAACATATCGTATCCTTACATCAGGAGTGATGCGGTATTAGACTAGAGTGGCTGAGTTGAATATATTCGGGAGATTTTCAAACTACAATCTCATCCTAGAAGTATACGGCTAGATCATAATTAGTTTTTACGAATTAAGGGCAGTTTCATCTGTTTACCATGCGATTACGCGAAAGATATTCCTGCCATATTTAGACCTATTGCAACAATTAATACACAATAATTGATCATTCAACAGCTGAGAATTACACTTAAGATTCCTAGAAGCACATGCTATTGACTGTCCGAGCAGGACACTTTGACTCCCATGGAATTGGTATAGATTCGCAATATGTCTATTAGAGATAACCAGAAGGCCAATTGTGGACTGAAAATGTATACCTGTAGAAGAAAACCAGAGGTTTACCCGTGTCTATCATGAACTAATTGCCACCAACGATAACATTGTCATTTAATGAGACAATATTGAGTACTTCTGCTAGTAATGAAAATCCGATGTTCATAGCCTAATTATGGTGTATGTAAATTATAGACCGAGAACTGACCAGGATGCCATGGTGGATGTATTCGTCTCCTCTGCTGAATAGTAAATATCGCTAGGTCCATTGTACTATTTATTCATCTCCTCCATCATCTGTGTACAAAGAGAGGCTACAGTGACCACTATTGTATTCCCATTGGTGTAACTTGCAAAGTTTCCCCCAGTGCAGAAGTGAATTGGGGCTGTGCTGATGTAAATGGTTCCACTTTCGTAATAGCCCTTTCTAAGGAGAAAGTGATGTTGGGGCCGATCGATAGGCAATGATTAAGTAGTGGCTAAAGTGATTTAACTTCAGCACTGTTAGGTATGTATACGCATGTATAGAACGCGGATAGACTAGAGTGTCTGTCGCCTATTGCAACAGAGGAATATAGATCTGCTTCTACTACTGAAGTGCTCAAGTTGTAAGATATGATATAAAATGCTCTAACGTCAAAAAGTTATGATTAGTTTGACCACTATGCTAAACATTATTATTCTTGTCCCGCATTTGAACACACTTTATACCTCTAAATACATTTAAGTTGATAATCAGGTTTTATCATTCTGTTAAGCCTTTGTGTGTAGATCTTCATGTGTATATGTCTGTTATGTTTAGATGTATTGCAATGTTTATGAGCCTTTGTTCTTACATTTCCCCATGTTGTGGTATCAATGACGTGTTTCTTAACACAAACCTCCCTCATCTTAATATCGACTACAGGTCTCCAAATCTAAATCGCTCCATTGATATTATTGTAATTGTATGTCCATTCTATTTATTATGTTTATTAAGGTATTATCTTACAGATAAGTAGGAAAATGTACATACATGAACCTTACTGCCACCTGGTGGGTTAGAATTGTATCATGTAGCCTATTTAATATCTAAACACCTAAACATGTATACGGTCTTGTGTTCATGCGTTAAGATAAAACATAGTTTTAAGTCTATACTGCATTGTTGGAGTGAAACCGTACACTGTGACCTCACAATTGTTATCATGGCGTCAGGAGGGGGCATATAGTTGATGAGCATCTCCCAAACAAGCCAAATGAGAGGATATCAATGCTTTCTCCAGGTGATACTATATACAGATTATTGACAAGCAATCATTTCTCTATTAAATCTCAGCAAAAAATGGCCTAAAATGGGACATTTTGATGAAAAGCGGGTTATTTTGGTGAAAAATTGACTCTTGCTAGGGATATTTTGTTGAAACTAGACCCTTGCTAGGGACATTTTTTCTCTAAAACAAGACCCTTGCTAGGGACTTTTTGTTGACAAAGTACCATTGCCAGCTGCACACTAATATACTAAGTGCCCCCCCCCCTCCCGGGTACTGTACCATAATGGCAAAAACTCGCATATAAGCTGCACCCGACCCTTGGCCGATCATATAAGCCGCATTGCCGACATGATTTGCGTACAAGCCGCAGCTTTTACGCGAGGTTTTATAGTAATAACATTTTACAGGTTTTTGGTAGAGAGGAATAATTTCAGACAGCTCTATCATAGCAATTTGCGAATAAAATTGCTTCATTGTTAATCAATGAAAGGCCCGCATCTCCTCTATTCCATGACATTATACATATGTTGCATACAGCTGCATTGTACAATAACAATATCCTAAATAGAATATTCCTGTACAGACCTACCAATAAACCAATTTGATAAAACCAATTATATGATCTTTAGTCATAATTATTCATTTGAAGATCTAATTACACCACTAAAGTATAAGTTACCAATTGGTCCCCCATAAAGTATGGCAAATACAGTATCCCCTTATCTCATGAAATACATGTCATGTACATTTAAGGGGAGCCATGCCTACTAAATATAGAGAGCTTAGAATGTGCCCTAATAACATACAGACTTTAACGGTACTCATAAAAAGGCAATGAAAAGTAATATGGTTTCAAAGTGGTACAATAAACCAACATCCACCTCTTCTCTGGATCGGCTTTAGTTATCTACCACTAGAATGCGGATCAGACATCAAGGATGAAGCAGCCAATATGCATGCTTCTCCTGTGGGGATTCCTTAGTGTTGCCACATGTGCTCAAAGTAGACCCAACATCATCTATCTCTTAGTGGACGACCTAGGATATAATGATGTGGGGTATCACAATGGTACCATCCAGTCTCCTGTTATCACCAAGTTGGCTTCCGAAGGTATTATTATAGAGAACAACTATGTGGCGCCATTGTGTGCCCCATCCCGTTCTGCTCTCCTCACCGGTCGGTACAACTTCCATGTTGGATACCAACATGGTATGCCAGCAGCAGGCTCACCAACTTGTCTCACTAAGGAGAACCCAATATTGCCAGAGGCAATGAAAGCTTTAGGCTACAACACTTACATGTTGGGAAAATGGAACATGGGATACTGTAATGAAGACTGTACACCAACTTATAGAGGTTTTGACAAGTTCTATGGATATTATTCTGCAGATGAAGACCACTATACCCATGAGACTGGTGGTTTTTACGACTTTAATGATGGTCTGGATGTGGATACCTGTGTATATGGCCAATACACAGGGAGCTTACTACGAGACAGAGCCAGGGAATATATTGATTTCCACATGACTGGAAACACAACAAAGGACAACCCATTGTTTATGTACTTTGCTTTCCAAAATGTCCATGTCCCACTTCAGGCTCCTCAGGAATATATAGACATGCACCTTGGTGAGCCAAACATTGATCGCAGATTACTCAAAGCTATGATCAGTTTTACAGATGATACTATTGGTGACCTGGTTGAAAACCTAAAACGCCATAACATTTTTGACAATACTGTCATCATTTTCTCATCAGACAATGGTGGTGAAGCCTTTAAATCAAAGAACGCTCCTCTAAGAGGTTGCAAGGGTACTGTTTTGGAAGGTGGTGTACGTGTCCCTGGGTTTGTCTACAGTTCTCTCCTCAGAGCATCTGCTGGCACTGTCTCATATGGACTATTTCACCAAACAGACTGGTTTCCAACTATCATATCATTAGCAGGGGGTTTAGTCCCAGATTATGTTGATGGATATGATCAGACAAATATGATAATCAATGGTGCTTCCTCTGTGCGATCAGTTATTCCCATTCAATATAACAATTACAATCCACCACAAATTGGCCGGTTTGCCATTCGTGTTGGTAAATGGAAGTTGATAAAAGGCTTTGTAGGGAAGTATGATGGGTATGACTCCATATCAATTGGACCTGATGCCCTTCATCCCACTTATGATGATGAGTCTTCTCTCATCAGAAATGCAGCAAGTGCAGAAAATGACACTTTACTGTTTGACCTGGAATCTGACCCAACAGAAAGTTTCAACTTGGCAGATGCCTATCCAAGTGTTGTGGAGGTTATGGAGAAAATCCTTGGAGACTATGGAGACTCAGCTGTTGACATAGATCCTGAGTTCCTGGTAAATTCTGTTGATTCCCCACAGGGCAACCCAGATTTGTATCATGGAGTGAAGAAACCAGGATGGTGTTAGTACCATGATGCACGGTCACTGACAAACAGGATGAAGGCAACTTTGTAGGATGTTATATACCTACCTTTAATACCCAGATACTCTGGACATTCGACTCCTTGAGGGTTGACACAATTGTAGAATTACAAAAACACTGTCATGGTCACTGACTTTAACCTCACTGATGCTGAATTAAGATTTCTTTTAAGTGTTGTAGATGAGCACAAAAAGGGGCGGGGGCCTACTTTACTGGACCATAATTATGCGGTCTCACAGATTCCCCTAGGATAGACTGTCCTGGGCTAATGAACCAAGGATTGAGGCTATGAATTATCCTATATGAGACTAGTTGTCCATGGGATATGTGTCAATGAATATGCACTGTGCAGACACTTCTGCATACTTTCACTATACATTATGATATAATATCACGATGCAGTAGTGTAAACAATAATCAATAAAACATTTGGAACATGTTATCATGCTTGGGAAAATGTACTCTGTATAGTATTCTTATATCAGATGCATAGCCCCCGGTACCCAGTACCACCAGGGGGGGGGGGGGTTAGACATTAGGCTTGGGAGTTTGAGAAAATTTCACCAAAAGATGATACCCAACAAAGAAAACCATTTTGTCGTTCTAGTTTAGACTTTTATATAATACGGATATTCTTATGATAATAAGTGTTACTACTCGCCTATAACAAACTCACCGTTTAATTAGATAATTCTGCCTTTATGGATTTAAATCTTGCCAACACAATAAACATGGACAGAGGTCAAGCATTTGTCAACTACACTATGATTGATAACTGAATACATATCCTCAGTAGATGTAGGTGGTCAGCACAATTTAAGCTTCCAGGCATGGCACAATGTGTTTCCCTAATTATTCCCTCTATTGATTGCCCTATAGATATTGATGATCTACTCTATTGCATGCTGAACTAGAGGATCACAATTATCTACAAGCTGATGATGTACAGAACAGTTATCAAAAGAATAGTACTTAACCTAAGAGTCGATCTGCACAGGTAGAACAGTTAATAAGTTGTAATCAACGGTAGTTATGAAGACAATATGGAAACGAGTGATCAATTGCAACACCAAAAAGCTTAATTTATAAAAGATTTATCACATATTCATTGAAGTTCTGTTATTTAAAATAACATTGTATAGAATCAAGAAACATCCAACTTATTGACTGGCTGATAAGTATCACACCCAGGTAGACTATACCCATTTTAATATTGGTACATGTAGGCCTCTAAACACGCTAAAAGTAGGCATAATCATCTATAACAGCACACCCTTTTATAGCATGAGCACCACAGTCAAATTAAGCAAAATGCCTTAAACTCTGTCCGATTTTAGAAAATGCAATTAATGTCAAATGTGTGCATATCAAATGTTAAACTGAGCCAGTTT
This sequence comes from Harmothoe impar, assembly GCA_947462335.1. Classification (NCBI taxonomy): domain Eukaryota; kingdom Metazoa; phylum Annelida; class Polychaeta; order Phyllodocida; family Polynoidae; genus Harmothoe; species Harmothoe impar. The sequence continues at coordinate 45,038,914 of OX381710.1, forward strand.
GTATAGAGGGCAATCTATGGCAGTTTGGTACAAATTGACTATTGGGATAGATATCTTCAGCCACGAAAAAAAGGGGATAATTCATGTCACATATCAATACTTGGCAAATGTGATAGATTATACCACGATTCTGGCTTTTCCCGTGCCGAGAGTGGATATTTGCCGTGCGGTTATCACAGGAAATACGTACGCTCAGAATTTATTTTTGAGTCCAAGACGTCTCTATATATTTTAACAGGGTAATGAAAGATAGGCATAGCCATTTTGGCTACGAAATTCGTCCGGGATTCAAACCCGGACCGCGCACGCCATAAGCGAGCAGCGAAGCCACAGCGCCGCGGGGCTGGACAATAATGTGGAGATGAAATCTTAGATTTGCTTACCTTCTCGCCATGCTTCTCCCAGCAGTACCAAATACGTAGTGAATAACATGAAAATATGGCCAATTGAGACCATGACAGGGTTAATCCTTCAATCCGGTACATGCTTAGAGCTCCTTCTTGATGTTCCCATGTAGAAATAGCCTTTAAATTGCGTAAATTCCTCATAATTCGACATTTTCCGATCGATACCAACACGCCAGGGAAAGTAAACAAGGAGACGACATAGATCACGTGACCGACTGACGCAACCAACACCGCCAATTCGAGTGACCAATGGACTAGAAACGACGATCAGCTGATCGAAGCCACCGCGGAAAGTGGGTCAATCGGGCGCATTGGTCACTCGACTTGGCGTGTTGGTTTTACATGCCGTCCCGCTGTGTACAAGTCTAACCGGGCTGGTATCGATCGCAAAATGTCGAAATATGATTATTTTACGCCATTAAACGGCTATTTCTGCACGGGAACACCAAGAAGGATATCTATACATGCACTGGCTTGAAGGAATAAGCCTGACATGCTCTAATTTTGCCACATTTGGATGTTATTCACTACTTATTTGCTACGGCTGGGAGAAACACGGCGCTCGGCGAGTCTGCCAGTCGATCCGCGAGACAAAATGGACAATTGAAAAATGTAGGCCTAATACGTTAAATCCTCATATATTTGAAGAAATAGTGGCATAAACGCATTAATGGCTGCTCGGGAAAGCACTTGTGAGGTATATCTAGCTAATAATGAACTCGGCTGCGCCTCGTTCATTATTGCAAGATATACCTCACGCGTGTTTTCCCGAGCTGCCATTATTGCATTAATATTTAACAAAGTGAGCATTGGTTTGGTGTAAGAGCAACCTCACATGTGCAGTTGGAAGTCTATTTGAGGAGTTTGGATGGAAAACGACATAAGCTTCATTCTAAAAATAGGGACAAAAATCTGACTAAAATGAAGATTAGGGGGAGTTAAATATAATCCTCAAACATTTTTCCAAGATTTACCATTTTTCATATCATTAGGATCTACTCAGTATACACTCTGTTACCAAAGTATAATAATTGACCCCAGGGTGTATGTATACTGCAATTCTGGGATGGATTTATGTCGTTTTGCATCCAAACTCCTCATTTGTTGATAAATATTTAACCTTTAGAATTTAATGTTTGCACAATGGATCATACCAAGAAAAGCTATATTTGTAATTAATCAAGTATCACCGGTTCTTAATGAGAGATCTCGTCTTACTCTAAATTCTCATATGGAGTTGCGGTTAGTACACAAGGCAGATGCGGCTTATAGGATCGGCCCAAAATCTGGTTGTGGCGTATACGTGAGTTTTTAGAAGTATACTACAGTACTAAATTGACAATTTTCAGACCCCCTGTTAGGCTCATAGGAACTGACAAAGCTGGGGGTGTGGCTGTAACGCGGATTAGGCTTATACGCGAGAATTTACAGTCATATTAAAATAAAACACTTATCATCTACAATTCCCTAACGGAAATCAGGCAGTTTCCCTAAAAGCTATTCATAATCAGAAATGATAGAACTTTGCTTTGAATATATAGATAGATATTATCTACTATTCAATGTCAACAATTCATAAGAATAGGAGGGCCTCGGAAAAGGTCTAACCTGCGTGCTTTCCAAATCGGAAACAATATTCCATTGGACCTGCGCCGATCTCAAGCAACCAGCAATAATATAAGGGTGTATTACATAATCTAAAACTTATGTTTATAAACAAACTGTGCATTGCTACCTTTGTATTAAATACTGCTGAAATCTCACTATCCAAATACTGTTTGTGTTCTCTTTCATGAGAAGTGCTCTGATTCTGTGTCAAAATCGCGTAGTGGAGACCTAGCTGCCCACTCCTGGCCTAAAATGCCATTCTCATCATGTAAAGATTTATACACAGCAGAGGGCAGCACAACTCCCGTTGTTGACCAGGTTTACTCCTCACCAAAGCCGGGGTTGTGAGGCCCCTATCCCTCAAAAGGCCCCTATCCCTCAAATATTTGTGAGATAGGGGCCGTTTGAGACTTAGGGCCCACCTCAGGTTCCTGAGTCCCTATCCCACAAAATTTTGAGACATAGGGACCACATTTAAACAGCCCCTATCTCACAAATATTTGTAGGATAGGGGCCATTTGAGGGATAGGGACATGTCAGGCCCCTATCCTACAAACAATCCCTATAAGTATCAAAAGCCCTATCCATCAAAAACCTTTGTATTAGTTTCTATGACTGTTTCTTGCTTCTGCAGCAAGTAAGTAGGCCTCAAGGGTGCCTTCTGGGGTCTATATCTATAGCCTGCAGACTGACACCTGTTATCACTTTGTACGCTCTAAACCATGATGAGATATATTTTCCAACCTAAAACAGATATGTGTGTCTCACAAAGTAATTTATGATTCTTTTTTTATTATTATCCCAGATTTTATGACTATATTACATTTTCTCCACTACAGCACACATAACTGATGTAAGAATGTGAGCAGGTCTCTCCTCCCTGCTGTGTACAGCTTGTTGATATCAACCAGATGGCCTGTCACTTGGAGTGGGGACATAATATCAGGAGATTCACAGGACAATTACCTTTCAAATAGTATACATTAAAATGCAGGAGTTTGAGGTTATATTCCTGGATTTGTTGGTCACGCATTATCAAAATGGAAAAAATATTTGTGGCTTTGGGACTTCACATGGGCCCTATGTCTCAAAACTTTTTGAGGGATAGGGGCTGTTTGGCACATAGGGACTTCACCTGGTCCCTATCCCTCAAACGGACCAATTTTGAGGGATAGGGGCCTTTTGAGGGATAGGGGCCTCACAGGTGTCATGATGATAAATAGACACTTCACATTAAAACATCTAGGAATGTTTGATAGGAATTGTTAATAGTATACTTGTTTTGATAAGGAGAATCTGTCTACCAGTAAACCCTGTCTATGCCATCTCTCATTTGGCCTACAATGTCTGTTCTAAATATAAGCTAAGATTGTCACAAAGGATCAATATAATTGCAACTCAGTTCTTTCAGAAAGGTATTAGGCCTATGTGCGGTGTTTTTATGGACAGGTCACATTATATTAGCATAGATCACCACTTCTAGCAGTAGCTGTGAATAAAGAGTGAGTAGCAGCTATGGGTAAGTCTGATCAAATAAATACACATTATAACTCTATGACCTGCAACCATCTATGACTGGCTGATGTCTATGAGTGAGTAGCCTGGATTCGTGTTGACGTATGAAAACTGCTAAACAGTAATGCTCATAACTTTTTGAGACATGCTTGATCATTTCCTCTCATCTCCTCTATTCAGTGACATCATGCATATATGCCTACAGTGCATTAGACATCATCAATTGACATTCTAATAGAAAGGTCATTGTATTTAGGCCAGCTGCTACTGGCATTTCATATATTGCTCAGGTTCATGGGAATGCCACGGAATAGCTATACCCAGATGTCACAAAGTGAATGGTTTTTTTGACCCCCGAGATTTTATTAGAATTAATTAAGTTGGCATACCTATTCATTTCTTGGAACAAACTTTATGCTCTACCCTTTTCTGGGATGACATTTTAGAATTTTGTGGTATTTTTTAGCTTTTCCACGTTTTACAGAAAAAATCCATTATAATTCAAATCAATTAAAATGCTCTTATTTTATTTCTTGTATAAATATTAAAAAATATAGAGCATAATAATGCATGATTGAAAATGTTCCAGAACAATTAGAATTTTTTTTGATAGACACCATTTGCATGCAGATATTCACATTTTTTCAATATTTTTAAGTCAATATCACAAAACGACCATTTTGTCGAATATCATGAAGATGAATAAAATGTGTTTAAACAAAAAAAAAAAGGTGTCCGTTACACGTCCGTTACGCGTCCGTTACACGTCCGCTACGCCATATGGCGCCATATGGAGCCATATTGACCATAGAAGATATTATCATATGGCAGCTCATAATGTCGTTAATATTTGTCTTATAATAATTCTAAGAGTACCTAATCGATGTCAGGGAATCCAATGAGGGTATCCATTTTTCTCTATTTTGAATGGTTGCTTAGCAACCAGCCCTTCTATATGAAAAAAGTCATATTTTGTGGAAACCTTGAAAAATCATGGTTTTACATGGTATTTTCATGGTTATGATACAGTGAGAAATAATCATGGCTATATCACAAAATTTTATGTGCATGTCCCGAAAGACCTATATTTTCCATTACAATTGAGAAATAATGAGAATGAAAAGATTTTTAATTTACATTTTTTTCACATTTATTTGTTGCAAAGTCGTAAGTTTGAGCCAGATAGACCTACCAATAAATCAATCATCCCACTTATGATGATGAGTATTCTCTCATCAGAAATGCAGCAAGTGCAGAAAAAAAGATTGAACATGTGATTAACATCACAGATGACTCAGGGTCAGGGTGATAAAGTGATTGAAATGATGGACTAAACAACTGAATCTGTAAATATTATTTCAGGAACAATGAATTATTTGTCAATTCTGAGAGCAGGAATGTATTCCTGGGTCAAAACTACCCTCAAATCATGTGTCACACTAGTATGTGATCATATTTCAGCTGAGCAGGTGTGTGTGGGCGAGCTGGTGGGTGTGGGTGAGACGGTGGGTGTGGGCGAGCCGGTGTGTGTGGGCGAGCAAGTGCGTCTGGGCAAGCAGGTGGCTGTCGGTATCAGCGCCTGGTGGCGTGTAACCGCCGTTTTACGTCTCGGCCGAAAAGCGAGTCGATCGGAGCATCAGCAGCGACACCATCTTCGGTTCTGTTTCGCCGTGTCGGCCGGCCGCGGGGCGGTGTGTGTAACAGATGATTAACTCCCCCCCGTCAATTACCACTGCCGACATATCTAGCAGAGGGGGGGGGGGGGGTACTCACATTTCCATATAGTCTTTGTAACGATACGTGCATTGTCAGTGCAAAGTGAATCAGGGTTATCACAACACTGATCTGTTACACAAATAATATCAAGTAACCTCCCCTGTAAATTACCTCTAGTACTTAAGTGTTTGATAGATGTCTGAAAAAAAGTGTCTCACCTACCCCTCCCATAGAGATAGCATTGGTTGTCACGAACTATCCAAATTTGGGGTTATCGGTTATCTACACGCTCCCATAGAGCTCTATGCTGAAGCAAATTACCAGCAATTACTGCCTAATATTATTTTTCGTTTTTTAGGGGGTTACAGTTGGAATTTGTAAAAAACAAATACACCATTAGATAGATATTGTGGAAAGTGATCTAATGACACCATGCAAGATGCAAAGAGTGAAATATTGACCAAATGGGAGCAATTTCATTTTTTCAAGGAAAAGAGGTGTCCAGAATCGTCTCACTAGACTGAGGGCAGACCCTGAGTCAATGACACTCTACTGTTTGACCTGGAATCTGACCCAACAGAGAGCTCCAACTTGGCAGATGCCTATTGTTGTGGACGTCATGGAGAAACTTCTGGGAGACTTTGGAGACATTTTTCATGTATGCATAAATCATAAATCAATTAATCAGAAATACACAGTGAGACATGTCCAAAGTAGACTGTACAAAGAGGCTCAGTGCCAGCTTGTCCTACCATTTAGATATGCTGTGTGCCACTAGGTGGCAGCACCCCATAACGTGTTGGAGCCTAATATTGAGGGAATGTTTCACTTGCCTATACCTTTAGCATCCAGCTACTCTGGACGTCAGACTCCATGACAGTTGTAGAATTACAAAAGCACTGTCATGGTCACTGACTTTACTTCACCAATGCTGAATTAGGATTTCTTTTTAATGTTGTAAATGAAGACAAAGGGGGCAAGGGCCTACTTGACTGGACTTATCATGCAGTCTTACAAATGTCCTTTGGATAGATTGTCGTGGAGTATGAATTATCCTGGGACTAGTTATCCATGGGGTATTTGTCTAAATGGGCACTGTGCAGACAATTCTGCATCCTTTCACTATATAGTTATGGGGTGATAATCACGATACAGTAATGTAAACAAGAAACAATAACCATCAGAAAAACCAAACATTTGGGGCATGTTATCATGCTTGAGAAAATGTACTCTGTATAGTATTCTTATATCAGATCACCTGATGATGGCCCAGAGGTTCGGAACATTGTGATCTCTTGAATTATAGCAGTAAATAAAAGTCAATTGAATATGTTTCGAGAATGTTTTAGCACAATTGTTCTTAGATACTGTCTTGGGCAATATGCTGAACAAGAAAATGTGTTTACCAAGACAGACAAATGTATATTAATGTGTCCATGAGTTAGTTTGCTATTCAACATTCTATGGGTATGTTCTGCCCTAAAATGATAGATCTGTTATAGACAAGTTCAGTTTTTGTAATAGTAGACTAATCACAAGATGTTGCCTAGCAACAGGCATATATTTAGTTGATTTCCTTGAAAATGACCCTATTATGTTATAGGCCTTTTCTACTTCTGAGCCTACCCCCACTAGATCAGCCCCAAGGATTTGAAATCTGCTATTCATATTTTGCTAATGCATTACAGTGGTTGCCAAGCAACAGCTATTCCTAATTATATTTGACTTAGATAAGCCATCAGATTTCTAATGCCCCTAGGTCAATTAAAAAGATACCTACCCCTACTAAATCGGCACCCGTCTTTTGAATGGATCCATATAGGTCTTTCTCTTGGTTTTATAGCAACAGCCACTCAATCACGTGCAGACTTTATGAAGACTATATCATAGGCTATTACATAGACTAAAACATAGCACCTACTAGAGCATTGATAAAGAACGTTATAAGATTAAGCTAGTCCTATACTACAAACTCTTGCGATAAAATCGCTCGATTGACTCTCCTTGGCATTAGTTGAAAAACGCCTCATGTATGTGAATCCTTATGCCAAATAAAATAATAAACTACAAACTACAACACAGCGTCTTTGCTCCCTTGTGTAATTCATAGCCCCCGTTTTCTCATTGTGTTGTTCATTATCCAGTAAATAGTGTGCAAATGGTCTCATCTTGGCCCGAGAAGGACTGCCATACAGAATCAACGATGTTCTTAAGGCAAATAATTCTGACAAGGACAAAGTTAACTACACATAAAACACAAACACCCATGTAGTTTAAAATATCTTGAATGGTTCTCCTTCATTTTATTATCAGAATAAGTGCCAATAACATCAACACTGGCCCTTTCCATACAGGTCTCATCCCCATCCCCTAACTTGGGCACATAAATCGTAACTTGGTAATAGTGAGTCCCAATCCCAGCCCTAGGTGTATAAAATAATAAATACATAACCTTTATTGAGAATAAAGTAGATCAAACGCATGTTACATACTATTGGGAGTCATCATAATTATGCAAGGTGAATGGGGATAGATTCCTTACAATCTTTATATACATGATTGATCTTATGACAAAAAGGAAAGAGCATTATACTGACATGTGGCCATGTTTGTGATGTGGTGACTTATGTATCACAAGCTGTCAGTTATTAGAGAAGGTTTTAACAAGATAATGTGCTAAATCAGTCAGATGGATTAATAAGGTTGGGAAGCAAGCCACACTGTAAAATATTACCAGTAATGGATGTCCATAAATAATTTCACATTGCTTATGTATATGGACAGATTTTCCTTGCGAAATTAAAACATGAACTATGTCCATGCATATCGGTAAATTTGTATAGGATATGCCAGAAGAGGTTGGTCTCATATGGTGTCCCTTGTATTGTCAACTTTGGTATGTATAAGTATATACATACTAGTACATACAAATAGAACAATATTTATACTTGTTCAAATCATCATACTTTTTGTTCTTCCATATGAATACAGTAGTGAATTAACAAGTATGTGTAAATTGTAACTGGTTAACTACAAAAACTAACATATTGCCTAACACCAGTGATATCGCATAAGGAGAAATAACAAAACTCTTAGGAATCCAAATATCATATGTAGCCTTGTAGAGCATCATACAATAATCATTGTCTGGAGATCTTGTCCGGAATATTAACCAATATTGGAATACAGGACAAATATTTAAAGCATGTTCACATATGGATATTTAAAATTAGTTTGCCTTAAATGGTACCTTTTCTTTTCAAAGGAAACATACAGTAATATGGGCCAACGGGAAGGGTCTATACAAAATTTGGCTTGGTAGTCCTTGATGGTAAACTCAGCCAAGTGCCACTCCTTGATCAATTTTCAATGAACAATCCATGATAGTACCCACATTCACAAAGGATATACAGTGACAGGTAGAAGTGACCCAATTAGACCTACATGAATACATATATTTGGAAATATACACATGTATGCACCAAAGGGACTCTTGGAGGATGAGAATGCTATGTGCATACGTCCACCTAAAGACAAAGGTCAAACTTATTATTCATCAAAGAAGATTGCCAAAGAAAGACATGAAATGGAAGGATATAATATTTATCAACAAAATTATATGCTACATTACATATTATATTAAACTGGCTTCAAACTTATCTGTATAGTATGATCCTATAGCACCCTCCCTCCCTTGAACAAGAAGTTACCATCCTTGTGAATCTCATTGACACTGTTGGAGCTATTAGCAGTTGTGTAACCTGAAGTAACAGTTTAAGAACATAACATAATCAAGACTGCCTACCTCAAAGCCTAAGTAAAAGGTATATTGTATGTTCTTCCTACACATGTCTCTAAATTTTAGCTTTTACATACTAGCTTATAAATATGCCTTATAAATCAACATAGTTCCCACTCTGATAGGAAAGTTTGGTTATTCCAAGGGATAAAATGGTACTGTTGATGGTTATGTCCCATATTCCCTTCATTTTCACATAAATATATAAACTGAAACACGCAGAATTATCTCACATACACTCTCAGAAATGTGATTTATATTGATTAGTCCATACTTGATACTAGACATTATTTTCAACCCATATCCCTTTGATTTATATACCGGTACATACAGTAAACTAACAGGACCCATTAACTCACTGCTTCAGAGATAATACTATTCAAATCAACAGTGAACAGTATGTCCATCCAAGAGGCATTCAAGAGTATCACTATAATGTTATTGTATGGTCGTGCATAGTATCGCAAGTCTCATGCGTAGACACCAGATATGACCTGTTTTTCCTTATGACATCAAAAGACAGACGTTATCTGGAATGGCACAACAGTACTGGCTGTTTTTAACAGCATATCAGTTTCTGTGCCAATTCCTTGTAAATATTTACCCGAGATTTCTACATATAATTGTCTTTGCATGGTAGAGACTCCTGTTTTTCTTTTGGAGTCTTGTGAAAGAATATGAACAAAAGTATCACATTTGGACACTAAAATATATTCCTCAAATGGTCTGATAATGTTTATGTGAATATTATATTTTGTAACCTTTATTGCCATAACTCTTAAACTCATACATGTACATTTATATAGTAAATGAAAATGTATGTACAATTCCTACACACATAAAAGACGTTCTCATTCTCAATAATGAACAGCGTGATGGCTGACTCTGCCTTTTATATGCATGTAAACCCTTTACAATTACAACACACATGGACAGTGGTCAGGCAAAGGTAGACTAAACTACGGCTGGTAACTGAATACATATTATAAGTAGAAGTAAGTGGTCAGCACAATCTAAACTTTCAGGGATAGATTATTATTTTCCCTAACTTAGCCCCTCTACTAATTGCTCCTTGGACATTTACAGGGAATTGATAATCTACTCTATCCTAATCTGATGGATCTGATTATGTACAAAATAACATCAAAATAATGTTCCTTAGCCTAAAAGTAGCAGATCTGCACAAGGGGAGTAACCATAATTACAATTACAACCAACAGCATAGTTACCACGACAGTATGGAATGAGGTGATTGATTGCACCAAATGACAGCATATTTACAAGAGTTCCATCACAATTTCCTTTAAGTCCAGTCATTTTTATATTGAATCAAGGAACATCACAAAAAATAGACTGGCTGATAATCATCACACTGTACACAGATACCTGTTCCTAGTTCTGATACTATTACTATTTGTAATCCTGTAAAGATATTATATCCACACCATCTATAACAGCACAGTTTTATAGCACAAGCACAACATTCAAATTGAAAAAAAGACCCATACTCTGTTCAATACTAGAACAGTTGTATGTGTAAAAAGAAAATGTAATGTCAAATAGGTGCTTATCAGGTGTTTATCTAAGCCAGTTTGTATAGATATCAAACCTTATGGCTGTGTTTGGTACGAACAAGTGGGACATATTCAACCATAGTAGGGGGTAATTACCTATGTCATGTGACACATCTACACAAACTTGGCAAATACGACAGAGAACATTTAGTATATTGGTGCATACGATTGCATGTGCATTTAAGTCTTTATTTGGTTTTATTTTTGACAAAGTGAGCATTTGTTTGGTGTAACAGGACAGATATATCAACTGTAGATCTCACAAACATACAAGAAATAATTTTCAGTATACTATTCTCATTAAAACATCGAAGTGTTAGGTTCAACAATAAATGTCAAATACTAAGTGTAGAAACCACTTGTTCATGTGGTCAAATTTTCCATAAATGTATACAAAAGGTGGTATTGGCTCTTAAGGTGGATCGCTACCTGTTGAAAATGAACCCACTGCGCAGGTCTCTGCGCATGTAGCTTAAACGTATCAGAATGAGCCCAAATTGCACAGTCTGATACACATATGAGTTTTCTATGTCATATTCAAAGATTAGGCAAATCCAAGTAAAATTGAGCATTTTATGGGACTTTTAATATTTGCTATGTTTGTTACCAATAATATTTCCTATTTTTTACATGAATAAGTGCATTGGCAATATTTACCAATGAATCTTCTTAGAAATACTATAGATCTTATCATGTTTCTTAAGACAGCCAAGGTCATTTAATGATTACATTTTAGCGCCAGATTTTGATGATATTACCCATCATACAGTGCTCTGAATATGAAATCTAGTCCAATTTTGCATTATTTTTTATTTTCAAAGGCCCAAAACCCTAAAATTATGCACGGGACCACCCATCAAAATTACTTTCATATGTTAGCAAATAATCTGAACTAATATCTGAGAGAGTTAAAAAAAATTCTGTTAATACTGAATATTATTTTTAGCCAATAAACCTACAAAATAATGACAATTTATTCTTACCCTTTCCCGAAACATCTCATTTTTACCCAGAATGCCATTGCATAAAACTGTAAAATTATTTTTGCAGTAAAGTGGAACATATAGGCATTTCATATGTGAGGTTTTACATTTCTGTGCATAAATGTTGATATGAAAAAAAATCATGGAAGTTTTCACAATTTTTTCAATTTTTTTGTGAAAAAAGAACCTACTTAAATTTTTCAAAATTCTGTATCTAAAAAAGTAGCTCGGGACCCCCTATTTTTCTTTGCATAATCCAATTCTATATGCTTTAGAGTACACGTAGAAAAAAAATAGAGAGATTCTGTTAACTTTGATCAAAGGGTAGCGACCCACCTTAAATACATGATTACGTATTTGCGTCTGGTGGCATTCTTAAAATGTTATGGTGTATTGCATTTAAATGAGCTACATTCCCATAAGCAGCTACTTCTGTAGTAGTATACATGTAGTGCAGTCTTACATAAGACTACATTCCCTAAGATTGTGTACAACCTATGTATGCCACTGATTATAATTGCAGCCCTCAACTGCGATCCACAGACACGATATGTGTAGACAATCTTCCTAATGGTAAAACTCTCCATAGACATCGTAATTAAGGTACCATTTTCAAGAAGGCATGTGTCGTATGGGCTATGCACATAATACTACTCACCTCCCCTTTCACTGTCACAATTCTTAATTAGCACTAACCTTGTAATTCATTCATGGACATCAAAACCTCTCACAGTGAATGAAATCCAAAAATGGAATTTGTGATATAACGTGTAAACCTATTTTGCATCTTTAAACATCGGAAATATCTTAACAAAAACCGACTCATGTGAGTCTCATGTGAGTTTACACAAAAATTGTCAAAGATGTGCAATGATGGCTTTGTTTGTATCTTGCCAACTGATTTTCTTCATTTTGAAATTGTGTCAATTTTAAATAAATGTACAACAGCGTAGAAAAGCTTAGAGACAAGCTGCTCATTTAGGAAATATTTTCATGATGAGCTGCTCTTTTCTCCACATCAGCACCAGATACTGCAGCTCAAGTTGAGTGATTCCTTTGAGTTTATAAGTTGGACACTGGGGGGATCTATGGTGCCCCCTACTGTGAGCAGTGAGCACCATATGAGCTGCTCAGAGCAGCTTGTAGCATAAGGGTGAACTGCTCGGCCTACGTGTTGGTGGGTTCAGATCTCAGCTTCAGCCTGCTTATGATATTGTGCCCTTTGGAAATATTTGACAATCAGTATTTAATGTATTAACTATTCGACTGACTAAACAGGATTCTAGACCACTTTGTGAACATAGATCTTGTTTTAATCAGAAGTAACACCTGGATCAACACTGTCTGAAGAGGTACATTATGGATACTCATAACTTACATTCCTTTATAACTCAATTTGTTCAAAGTTTCTAGCATCGCTCAATTCCACGGGTTTCTCAGCCACACAACACTTCCATGTACACATCTCTGTATCCACATGTATATACAGAAGAAAACAAAATAAAACAATCAGCTCGCTCCTCTACGAAGTCTTTTGTTTATCTCGGCCTAATATTTTACTAAAAACACTTTTCTTCTTCTTGCGTTTCTGCCTGTCTTCTGTGGCAATAGAGGACCCATCTGTAGACTCTGGTGAGGAGTTATCATCGAGCGAAAGGGTCGGAGTGGCCGAGCCCCCACTGGAGGTGGTCGATGAGACACGGGCCACCGGCGGAGGGGGCTTGGAAGTCGACGTGGAGGCGGAAGGGACAGGGGACGGTGGTGGAAGGCCCTTGAAGGAGCCCTCCGAGAGGGAAGTGGGTAGCGTACGGGGCCGAGGCATGTTACGTGTTGTACCCGCGTCCACACTCACTGATGTTTTGTAGGATTTGCCCACCGAGTTTGCCCGCTGCCGGTCATCGGACGTCTGTTCAGATGGCCTGCAAAACGACAATATGAGGGTGAGAAAAAAATGAGGGTGGGGCAGAGCTCCCCATACGAGACAGGTTGACAAGACTTGAGTAAGACTGTTGTAAGACTCGCTGGGAACGTTTGTCCATGCACTTGCTGAGCTAGTATGGTCGTGCTATCAACACATTCTTAACGACATCATAAACTATCTGTGCGGACCGGGTGATGCACTTCATCCTAAGGCCACCTAATTATAAAACTATGGGAAACAGGTCAATATGATTGGTCGAAATAAGCTTAACCATATATATGGGGTCAAGTGTGTAGTACATTGCAAGCGGTCCAAAAGAATGTAAAGCTGCTGTATGTTTACCCTGTCGTTGGTTAGAAAATGTCCAGAGCAATGTAGCATAAAACTAGCAGATAATGCACTGGTTTTTCTGATTTGTTTTAGGGTCCAAAGCAATCTCCTGCTACTTCCTCTGCAAGTACACTACAACTAAAGCTCAGTTTTCACTATATATCTCATCAGACTGACTTTGCCTGACAACATCAAATGAAGAAAGGGAGGCGATATGACCAATGCCATAAGCTCCCTTGATGTCATCTGCAAAATCACAAATGATGGATAATTTTCTGGCAATTCCGACACTGCCACCTAGGTGAAGCAAAGATCGGCTTTGACGGAGTCCACACTCGAGACACTACAGTGTCAAGCATGTGACCCACACATTTTAACCACATTGTATTCGAAATGTCTGTTGGCTAGTTTAGTAGTATTCATCATGTGTGTTGTTAGCTAGCCCCTCCACTTGCTGTTAATCATAACGCATTGAGATATAATTGAATTTTATCAAACAAAAGAAAAAGTAGTACATCACATGCATGGTGCACTATTTACCATGTTTTTCGTGGAGCTAATGGGCTGTTTTTTTTTCTTGAAATGATTTGTCCAAAATAATAGCTATATTGTATTAAGCACGTGTATTTTTCAAAGGTTCATAAATATATGTCTACATTAGCTCGCACGCTGTCCGTATGAAGTTTTACAATGCCATGCTAGTCCTTTCTGGTCACCTTGGATGGCATGCAGGGGGTGCCAAGGCTCTAGCTACCATTGCTTTGGGATCCACATTATCCATATTGAAAAACAATCTAAAAAGTCTAGAACAATAGTAAACAGAAGGTTGGGATTGTTCCGGGTGGGGATTGAAGCACATAGCCCTATGCCTAATAAACTTCAACATAATTTAATCTCCCCCCCCCCCACTTTATTTCATTTTTAGCAAAGGCCATCAAAGCTCATGCTTGTTCATATGAAATGCATAATTTGATAAATATAAATATATATACCCCACCGGCAAAAAATGGCTCCAAAATTGCAGCATAGCTTTTCCTTGCTTCCTTTTTGGAATCTCTGGGTTTTAAATATAATTTTCTTAATCATATAGATAAGAGTAACACTGTGTCAACGCTATGAAGACAGTGAATGCAATATCCTTGACATGGGGTTAACACTTGCTATGTGGAATGCTCCTATACCACTAGGTTAAACAGATATTACCTGGGAGATTGTATAACCTGGAAACTGGAGTGTCTCCGCCTGGTAAACATGAGATGCATATATGATGATATCATAAGATATAGTAGTTAGCATGGAAGCTTTCTATTATGAAAAAGTATAGCTTTTGTGTATGACATCTGCTTGTACTTGATAACCAATATGACATATTTTCAGCGGGAATACCCCTTGTATTGCCCCCAAAAAGATATCAAAATGGGATCTACAAGCTATATTAGTAACCTCTATAGGGAATGCTCCATCTTATTCCATTTCTGGTACAGATGTATATATGATTTCCAGCAAGGAACATTATCACTGTCAATTTTTTAAATTTAACTAACTCTTTTATTCTTTATTTAAAGTATGCTAATAATACATACCCGCCTAAGTCGAAGGCGACAACTCCATTGGCTGAGGTGCCAGAGAGGTGAGCCGAGCTGGATACAGAGAAACTGTCTTCGGAGTCGGAGCGCGGCAGGTCACCATCTGAATCCATGGAGGGGATAGTGGTGAGCGGGGGACGAGTCTTACTCCCAGTGGATAAACCCACTGAGTTGGTACTGCCACCGAAGGCGGAGGCTAGGGAGGTGCTTCTCTTGTCAGCTGTTATTCCTGTAGTCATTGTGTGCATAGCTGAAGGATAGGTAGAATAGAAGTAGGTGGAATTAGAGATAGGATAATATCATGGATAGATCGTATTATGAAGTTCATAGTAACTGATATTAGAGCATTATACAGTTGTAATCTAATGGGATATTTGAGAACAAATCCATGGGAACACATTTATATTTGGCTGTTCTGTAATTAAAGGTAGCCGTTACTACATTAAGATGCATAAATAATGTACATCAGTTAGGATTATCATTGAGGTATAGCTGATGCTCTTTTTCTTAAAAGGAATAAGAAAAAATATAAATATAGTTGATTTATGAATATAGATTATTTATGTTGCATTGGTTAATAGGGACATGCATCTATGTTCATTTCAATTAATGTGAGCAAATTACAGCATTTCCTATACCTTTCTTTAGTCTACAGTTTTAGGAAAAAAATCACAGGTACTTATTGAGTTATTTTGTACCGGTTACCGTTCCACAAACATGAAAACATTGGAAAGACTAAATGTAACCCAGACTATAGGTAAGAAACAATATTAAAAGCAAAGATTAGTGAGATAGTAAATATTCCTATGAAATAGGAAGCAGCGCTGAAATATGTAGTTATCCTGACATGCAATATAAACCAAACGAAGTATCATTTCAAAGTGAGTACAGTGTATATGATAAACAGCTCCGCCATGGTCCCTATGTGTCTTTTTTATATTACAGGCTAAGTTTGATTTTAATATGATCGTCCACATATTAAGATTACACCAAAATAAAAGGGCAGAACAAAATCATCATGGCATTTCCTTTTAAGAAGCAGAATAATCATATAGTCTGTACATCATTTTGAATAATTGTACATCTCATTAAGAAAATGTGTATCGTGAAATAACCATCGTTAAGCGGCTGTTGTTTATTCTAATGTGACTGAATTTGACCAACTGAATGTCAAACATTCTCTACGCCTTACAACTTAAAAGTAGAGTAAACCCAATGCTTGCACAAATGTATGATCTCTGCCTTATGACAGCCAGGTCTACTGTGCTTTTAGTGGTAAAAGATTGATCGCCAAAATACATAGTAAAGCCAAGACATTACATCTCATGACACTCAGCAGGCTTTGTGGCACAAGGCAAATTCCTATCAGCTATAGATCAGTGTCAGAATATTTCGGCACAATCGCAAAGAAATGGTTGGTCTGACTACTCCCTCCTTCACAGTGGTATCCTATTGGCAGCGATATAAAGTGCCCCATGCTATTGGTTAGTGGGAGCATGGTGGCAGGTGTCTTGATACCACTCACACACACCCAGGTGCACACCCCTCTCTGTAAGTCATTATATGTACACTGGAGGCAAGGTGACAAATGTGCGAATGTATTACGGTAAATGTGCTTATATAGTCTGTTTTCTGTGTGTTTACTCTGCTTTACAAGTAAAGAAAATTCGAAATCCAATGGACTGTGCTAGCATGCTTGATTTCTGAGGAATTTCTTATGATTTTTAGCGAATTTTTGTTCCAATTTTTAAAGATAACACTGGTCATATAATGGAAAGTTTGAAGTCTTTGGAAAGTTTCTTTCCTCTGGAATGCTGTAATTTTTTTTAGATTTTTTTATTTCCAAGAAAGATGTTAATAAAGGAAACCAGATTTCGCTCGCTCGAGCCATAGTCTATGGCATAGAGATAGAAGCCTATTTCCTCCAAAGTACCATTTGTACAAGGTAGTCCTCCAACTTACATGTGTATTGTGTATTGTATGTGTGAAGGAGAGTTTGATGAAAATACCTTGAATAAAACGCTCAATCCTCATGCATTCAGTCCACTACACACACATGCCACCATACTCTCTTTAACCGCCGGCACCCAATATCGACCCACCAACAGTTTAAAAAAAGTTTCACTTTTAATATAGAGAAAACTTGTGTAAAAATTGCAATAACACAAGCAAGCTGTTCACATACGACGAGCAGGGGAAGAAGAAGGGCACCAGGGCCTCGCCGAGCCCTGCACAACGTTGACTGAGGAGGAAGAGGAATGGTAGGATGACAAGACGGGTGGGGACAAGGCGCCATGATGGTGGCCCCTGAGCAGGCTGCTACCTTGAGAGTTGGTGAGGCCTAGCCCGAACATGGTAAGCTGCATGCCAGCCTGCATGAGGTGAGGCCACACCCGGGGTTCCCGCCGTGCCCTACCTGTACCGCCGCACCACCAGCAGCAACAGC
Organism: Harmothoe impar; assembly: GCA_947462335.1. NCBI lineage: Eukaryota > Metazoa > Annelida > Polychaeta > Phyllodocida > Polynoidae > Harmothoe > Harmothoe impar. The sequence goes on from OX381710.1 coordinate 45,056,799, forward strand.
AGCAGCCCAGGGATGAAGGGGCAAAACAGAAAGAAGAAACAGCAACATGCATCAGTGGTGGTCTTGGGATGAAGGGACTGGTAGGGTTGAAGGGGGTTAAATCGTCTTAAACATAACGTCAAATCGTCAACATAGTTATTGTTCACAGGGGTTTTCTTCACCCCTTGGAAGTTGGAGGCACATAAGAATCAAGTCTCAGTCTTGAACACACTCAATTATATTTACCCTAGTCATAGCTCAAGGGTTGCTATAGTTGGATATTATGGAATATTTTTTTGGAGCGGGTATTTCTAAGTTTAGGTGATCTGAACTGCCATGGTGCTAGCAATATAAGGAGATATGAAAGTGCTTTCTGTGCTTCCAATATTAGTTTGTGCCTCATAGAACGTGTAGTGCAGAGTTTCCTAACCCAGCCGTTAGATGGCGTGTGACTATAAACCTATGTTTTATCTAACTGAATAACTCCATTACACTTTCAATTTTGGGACCTCTGCTTAAAGTGAATCCTAAAGAGTGGGCTTATCTGTTTCCCGCTAAAAAGACACTCATACGCATGTCTCCCCAGTATATTTAAAATTTAATTAATTTTCCATTACCCTCTTAATATTATAATTGTTGTTAACATTCTGTTCTATATTTCACAAAATACGAAATAGATATAGGTTTCAGCTTCCAGATGTCTATAATAGTAGGAGTCCTTAGCTATATACACGACAGTAGAATGTAGTTTGTTACACACACTTGGTAGTGACGAAAGAGGACTGACTACACAGGCTCGATGTGCGTCATAGTCGGGGCTCAGGTAGTCACCTTAAAAATCACACACACATGCAGGGAAAGGTTGCAATGGAGGCAAGCATTAAAGTGGAGGGTCAGGTGGGGCAGAGAAGCTCGAGTTGAAAGTTAGAATTAGAAATGTCTGCAGTATGACGTGGGAGACTCCCCCTACCTGGGGATGACTGAGACAGTACGTGTGAGCGACGCCCGGGCTGCGAGAAAAAGGCCACTGCCAAAACAAGACCATCATTAGAATCCCATAACTCAGGGGCAACATCACCCTTATTTCTTTTTTTCTCTCTTCATCCCTAACACATTGTTTGCTTCTTGTTCTGTACCTATTTGTTTTAATCACCCATCTTGTTTTCTGATTTACGGAAACGTAACCATATACCCCATCTTAGAGTCCAATGGTCTTAACTCTAACAGGTCATTTTATTTTTTGGTGTGATCTCATCGGAATGTAAAATATTTGCAGATGGGGAGATGGGCTATATGTCGATGAGAGCTTTAAACAACTATTGAATTAGAAGGTTCTGAATCATGGGATTCTAACAGGATTTACTACATCACATTTCACCAATAACTAATGTATTTATTGCCCAACATTCATCATTAATACTCAATCATTTCAAAATGGCACCATGCCCATCACAAACTACGTAAGATAACATCATTCCACTGAATCTAACAAACTACGGTATGTTGTTATTTGGGAACGAAGTTTAACAACTATTCACACATCTAGATACCCGCCCCATTCGCTTCCCGTGACAATTGCATTAGAATTACTCCTCTATAAAAAATATTTCTTTTTTGGCAGCCTCAATTTAATAATCGGCATTCATTATGATGATTAGATGGTATCTATTCTATCTGAACTACATGACCATAAAAGGCAACGCCATCCTTATCCATCAAAAGATTAATTACCCATCAAATGTATTATACATATTCATGATCATTGTCAGGGAACTGGTAAACAGCAACAGGTTGGGGTTTCAAGACATAATCGCAATGATAATAGGACATTGACAATTGTTCATGATATATACATTTTTATTTCTTTCACACAAGCATACTCCTTAACAGGGTATTAATCTGAATACGTGTGGTAAATAGTAGTATTACTACATTACACTTATATAATAGTGGAGGTTTCTCAAACAAATATTACATTATGATTAATATCGAAGTAATATCTTAAATCTAGATTACTGGGATAAAGGAAGTGGTAGCAATTTGAGATATCTTACAGACTGATTGTGATGTGTTATATATAGTACCGGTATAGAGGTGCCAGAATGTGTGTGGCGGGGGGGGGGGGGGGGTACATTAAGGCGCACTTACCACTGTTGGTGAATGCCCCTGGAGGGTAGTCCTCGTCGGCATCATCCATGTTGAGTGGTGCCATCATGGAGCCGGCACGACTTGACATCAGACTGGAGCTCCCACCTGGCGGAAATACAGGCAACTATACGTCAGCTTTTGGTCTGTGCATTTCCACAAGCCACTGCTTGGACAAACATGGTAGGCCTATGTAATACTCAGTAAATTTGCGATATTTCTGGCCTCATAATTATTATACCAAGACTATAACCAATCTGACTATGACACAGTCACACTTTGGCTTACCTGTATAGTTGGAGTGTCCGGCGGCCCTTAGTAGGGCCTCTACACACACCTGGCCGGGGTTCTGTTGGATGGGGAAGCCGCAGATGGACTCTATCTGCTGCCACCGCTCCGACCTCTCCTGTAGGTCCACCTTCATCTCCTCCAGGGCAGCCCTACCAGGTAGCAGGCAGAGTTAAGTACAGTTAACATGGTTGATATTAGGCACCTATTATAGTTATATGTGTGATGTAAGAACATTCTTAACGCCTACATCTATAGCAGTGTTCAATAAAATAGGTAAGATTTTTAATGTAAATTTATCACTGAGTCTGATTTACCCATAACTTTTCCATACTGCAATTTCAATATGTGACTTCTCCTGACTTTCCATGTTCGTGGGATCCCTACCATATATAGCACCATTGTTGCTATAGAATGGTCAGCTACTCTTTAATAAAGCATCTTACTATCGGCATATGTCAAGAGGGCATTTTAATTGTTAAATACTTTACGGTCCTATCGACAATACACATACTAGTACATATTAATATGTAAAATGTAAACATTAATAGCTTTTTGCTGTATATGCCATCTCATTGTAATTAAGAAGCATTAATTTGTTTATATACATAGTAGTCACTTGTTAATATCTCCTTAAAATTTTATAAGCGGTGTACCGAGGCATATTTCTATACAAGAGACCATGTTATATCATAATACACGGAACTATCCAAAGTATATTAAGCAAAATAAAAGAGAAGAAAAAATGGGGATTATATCTGGGCTTCTAATCTGTATTATATCAAAAATTGCGGAGTAGGGGGACACACAAAATCAAGAAATAGCTCATTCAACAATCTATCAGGGTGATTGCCTTTAGTTAGCTATATGATTCTACCACTATTTGGGATTGTAACCTATATAAAAATACCAGGGATACACATGTGAATGAACATACACTTAACGTAGAACTTACAACTCAACAAAACACATGTGCACATGCAGTCATCTATGCAGAGATGCCAGGGATTTTGAATGGTCAAAATTGATAAAGAGACTCTATATATCTTGAAATTGCTGTAATATCTTTCTCAATATTGATAGTCACAATAAAAACAAAATCTTAATCACAAAATATAATTCATATTAATTAGCAAAAGTAGCTGGCATCTCTGTAAATTTTCTAAAACATAAATGGAGGGGAGCGTAGGGCATACAAAACTTTGTCTTATGTACAATGCAACACTTATTATGTTGGAGGGCAGTCCCTTACACCGTAGAATATTTCTAAACTTGCTAAATAAATCCTCATAGATATAACTGACAAGGAAAGAGTTGAAAGAGTCCGACTAGTAGTATATATTGTATTACTTAATATCGGACATTTCAGTAGTAGGCTTATATATGTGAAGAAAACAAATAATGCTAGTATTGCAAAATAAAGTTTTCTTAAATACTGATGGCGATTTCGTAATGTTAGCAGCAAATAAGAACATGTGTTGTGAATGGTGAGAGCAAAGCAGTACAATATGATGGAGGGTGATTTTTTCCACTTATTTCGGGAATGACTCCCGGGGAATGACTACATAACGCAGAGACTTGCCACTCCCTTGTGGACAAAACGTAAGAAATCTTACGATGTTGGTAAATTTTTGATGGGGAATTAATTCAATTCAATACAGTGGTTCAAGGCAAGAATTAGGAATTCCTACAAAAGTATAAAAAGTGGCATCTCTGAATTAACGCCAAGGATAGGAATAACTGTTGTTGAGTCTATGTTTAAGGTATGTAGGTCTGCTTTGTGCCCCTACATGGGTACCCGTTTTTTTAACCATGTCGCCGTGTCGATTTTTAGCAAAACGGCCGTGTCGCCATGTCGATTTTTATCCATATAGAATAAACTAGTTCCTTTTAAACAAGTCTGTGTCCGTCGATTTTAAAACCCCCCGTGTCGCACGTGTCGTTTTTTAAAACCACCGTGTCGCCGTGTCGCACTTGTCGAGTTTTACCCATGTAGAGGCACTGCTTTCTGTATATTCTGGATTACTGGAAATCATCCACAAGTTTTCTCTTTAATATATTAACCATTCAGTGGATAATATAGGCAGGACCATGGGCACGATGTATCGGGAGATTCCCAGGGAAGGGAAATATCAAGAATAGTTCTGTATGATTTTGCCTTATTATAGTAGTTGCTTATATCATGGATGCCTATTTGTTGGAGGGGTTGATGGGACTTGGTTTATTATGAGGTCTTACCTTGCACTCATGATCATGTGATCAGTGTCATCAATGGAGGTGGTGTGGGCGATTCGTAGAGATCCAAGGAAGGCGCTACGCTTCTTCCTGATCTTGTCACACTGCCATTCACACCACATGGGGGGAGAAACGAAAAAGAGAGAGAAACCAAAACATAAAACACGCCATCCGAAACTTAACGAGAACAGTGGTGGTTATCGCGGACGAGAAGTCGTGAGGGACACAGAGAGGATGTGTGGTGGCGGATAGTTCACCGACAATAGCGACATGCAATGGTGTTACCAAGGCGGAAAAAAAGCATGCACAGTTACAGCCAGCTGGAGGAAGCAACAAATCATGAGCAGCCATAAAGTGGTGTGAAAACTCAAGCCGGAAGTGACGTAAACGCAGCCGGAAGTGACGTCACGACATACCTGGCCGTCATAATAGAGTGGTCTACGTCATCCACCGTGCCTTTGTGCACTACACGTAACGACCCAAGCATGGAGAGCCGCCGCCGGCCTAACTTGGCATACTGAGGACAAGGGCAAACAACCAGGTGCCATTTTAGTTGCTAGGACCATGTATAAGGAAAAGTAGCTCTATAACTACAAATCATTCTGAAAAATGGAAAGAGGCTAACCATATCTAGGATATCCAAACCCTATAATACCTGATGCAGGGTTCGATTTGCATCATGCACATAAGCAGTGGGATCCCGGAGTGGGATACATTAAAAATACCCCATCAAATTGAGCGTACCACTTTCACGTATACTTGTGCAATTATGTTATGCTTAGAGGTTGTGCCTACATGTGCAATGCTACAATATTCATTTATTTAGAAGAAAGACACACGTATATTATGCAGCAAATATATACATGTTCTACAATACACTGCATCATACATAAATACATATATGATTATACTCGATTCACTTATTCGTCAATGTATGAATTTGCATACTTTGATTGATTTACGAAAGCTTTTTACATTCTAAATTTGTGTTTTTTATCCTGAAAAGTGCAATAGTATGATATGTATGTATGCCGTGCCAATGTGTGTACTCATGTTTGCCTGGACTTCGGATTTAGAGACATGAAAATTTTCCATAATTGCATTTAGTGGATCGATTTATATTGTTCTATTGAGATATATTCGTTAAATATAGGCTGTGACTAACCAAACTATTAAAAGAGAAACTAGGAAAAGGACCTTCTCCACATTACATAATAATAGAAGCAAATCTATGAGATAATTAGTGTTGAAATTGTTCAAGAAAAGCGTGTTATGTTGATTATAACAATGAAAGAATCGGCAACGATCTCATGTATTGACATTATGTTTACGAAAAGCTCATAATATAAATGTACTTGTGTATCCTTTAATATATGAATTTATTTAATATTTTCCTTTTAGTTTTTTAAGGCGTTATCTTCTGGTTGAGAAATCCAATAAAAAAACACCCAATGAATCAGAAACGGGTCTCACCATTTCTTTCGCGACACCGAGTTGTCTTTCAGCAGCCCCGCGTTTACTATCATAGTGTTTCGTCTCTATCTCGTATGTGAGTTGTAGCCAGGATTGAAGTTCTGCGAGCGGTACACCAAGACGAGCTCCCTCCAGTTCCTTCTCCGCTCGCCGTAGCGCTGAACGGACCTGGACTAACTCCTCTTCAGCTAGCTGTAGTCTCTGCATCTCCTCCTCTGTGCACTCCCGCTGTTCTCGTAGTCTGTCTGCCTCTGTCTGTAAACCAGAGGACAGTTAATTAAAAATAATTATCAATCTCTATAATGTAAGTCAGGTATAAACAAAATCCCTGAAAAGGTACTCAATTACCCTTGAACCGCTGTTTTCAGAGTACAGCGGAATGATCTTTGAAATCCCTATTTTCAGGGAAATCCCTGATCACTTACATCTCTGTGATAAAAGATTTACATTTTATTTTAAATCTTGGTTTCTCCATAAGTTATGGCCCGGACATAGTCTTTTTTTCAGGCTAAAATGACTGCGCCTTTTGATAGCATTTTAAAAAAACTTATAAACCCTACACAGTGCCTTAATTATAAAAATATAAATGCCAATTCATTATGATGAAGATGCCAATACTTAATAAGAACATAAGATAAAAATCCAGAAGGGTGGCCCACGTAAACTGGTGCTTGCACCAAGAGGCAGCCCTTTTATTAACCCCATATACTAATTCCACACCTGTCAAGGGAATTTACGGAAGGATTTCTTAGCATAACAATGAATGACGAATATGAACAAATTGTACCGTTATGGCTTAATAAAGAATTCTTAAAATCGAAATTGAATTGAAGAACGGGATGTCCCTTTCCAGACTCCTTCAGGGGAGTAGTGTCTGTGGGTGGTGCCCCCTGGTGGTTTAAAGACGTACCTTGGCTTGTTCTATTTGACTCTTCATGGTTTGCTCCATGTGCGTCTTCTGCTCCTCCACACGTTCCTTGTGCTCCTGTGCCTTCTCCAACCTGGGAAAACAAACTACCGTGAGTATTTTGGGGATGTCTTCTGAAGTGTTGCCTTTTTATTCTCTCAAAGATAGTCTGAAAACAGTGGTGCCATGGTATTTTTCCATGCTAAGAAATTCCAGGCTGCAGTGCCATAGTTTCTATCTTGTGTTATTTCTGTACGATTATTTGATAAGCATCTCCCCCAAGTTACCCACCCCCAAAATCGTATTTGTTACTATTTTTAGACCCCAAAATCTGAACCATATTTGCTTGAAATCGTATCAAAAATCGTAACAATAGCATATATCTCTTTGAATGCTCTTGCACATAAGTTTGTGCTTTATGCTCCATATATAATATGGTAATTAATAGGGTGTGGCTAGTCATTTCAAAAGAAGGGAATCAAAGCCATTTCTTTCCATTTCTCTTTTTTCCCCTACCTATTTTCATACACCTTGCTCCAAAGTGGAGGGATATATCCCCCTACCTGTAACATGCAAGGTAGGAGTTTGGCTTTTTTTATATACAGACTTCAACAATTCCTAAAAATCGTAATGGTCTTAATTGGGCTTAAAAATCGTCAAATTACGAGAAAAAAAATCGTACCACTTGGCATCCCTGAGTTCTTCTCTTGGTGACCTAAGCTCAGAGATACCACTCCCTGGTATACAAATAGCAGGACATCTTAAGATATCGTTTATTTTTATGTAGGAAATTATTATATTTCAATACAGAAATTCCAGGGAAAAAGTAGGAAAAGTGGCATCGCTACATCATACTTACTCCTGCTGGAGCTCTGTGAATGCATCCTCAGCTGACCGGAGCGTCTCCAGGTCCTTCATCACCTTCCGGAGGTGGTTCTGTGAGTACCTGTTCTGTACATAGGCCAACCAGCAGCCGCCGCACGCGATGAGCAACGACGCCACCAGCGCCAGGTCCTTGATGTAATTGTGGCCTGCAAGATAATGACAGACATGGTGTAATAATGGCCTGTAAGATATCAGACTTGATGTAATTGTGGCCCTCAAGATAATGACAGACATGGTGTACTTGTGGCCTGTAAGAGATGACAGACACAGTGTAATTGTGGCCTGTAAGAGATGACAGACATGATGTATTTGTGGAATGTAAGAGATGACAGACACGATGTATTTGTGGCCTGAAAGAGATGACAGACATGGTGTAATTGTGGCCTGTAAGAGATCACAGACACAGTGTAATTGTGGCCTGTAAGAGATCACAGACACAGTGTAATTGTGGCCTGTAAGAGATGACAGACATGATGTATTTGTGGAATGTAAGAGATGACAGACACGATGTATTTGTGGCCTGAAAGAGATGACAGACATGGTGTAATTGTGGCCTGTAAGAGATCACAGACACAGTGTAATTGTGGCCTGTAAGAGATGACAGACATGATGTATTTGTGGAATGTAAGAGATGACAGACACAATGTATTTGTGGAATGTAAGAGATGACAGACATGGTGTAATTGTGGCTCGTTAGAGATGACAGACATGGTGTAATTGTGGCTTGTAAGAGAGGACAGACATGATGTAATTGTGGCCTGTAAGAGATGACAGACACAATGTATTTGTGGAATGTAAGAGATGACAGACATGGTGTAATTGTGGAATGTAAGAGATGACAGACATGGTGTAATTGTGGCTCGTTAGAGATGACAGACATGGTGTAATTGTGGCCTGTAAGAGATCAGACATGGTGTGAATGTGACCTGTAAGAGATCAGACATGGTGTAAATGTGGCCTGTAAGAGAGGAAAGACATGGTGTAAATGTGGCCTGTAAGAGAGGAAAGACATGATGTAATTGTGGTCTGTAAGAGAAGACAGACATGGTGTAATTGTGGCCTGTAAGATATGACAGACATGATGTATTTGTGAATTTAATGATGTATTTGTGGAATGTAAGAGATGACAGACATGATGTATTTGTGGAATGTAAGAGATGACAGACACGATGTATTTGTGGAATGTAAGAGATGACAGACATGGTGTAATTGTGGTTTGTTAGAGATAAGAGACATGGTGTAATTGTGGACTGTTATAGATCACAGACATGGTGTAATTGTGGCCTGTAAGAGAGGACAGACATGATGTAATTGTGGCCTGTAAGAGATCAGACATGGTGTAAATGTGGCCTGTAATAGATGACATACATGGTGTATTTGTGGCCTGTAAGAGAGGACAGACATGATGTAATTGTGGCCTGTAAGAGAGGAAAGACATGATGTAATTGTGGTCTGTAAGAGGGAACAGACATGGTGCATTTGTGGCCTGTAAGATATCAGACATGGTGTAATTGTGGCATGTAAGATATCAGACATGGTGTAATTGTGGCATGTAAATCGTGTGCAAATAAGATATGTCACGTTCATTTCATAGGATCTCGCCAGTTTTAATAGGTAGCAGGGCCGGTTGGATTAATAGATATGACTATGTCAGCGATATATGTTTACAAGCACGTTTCGACTATATTTGTCCGTAAACATAGTCACATATTAAGAAGGTGAAGTCAAACATTCACTCACGTTTTGGTGCGCCAAAGAGGACGAGGTCCATCGATTTTAGGGAGAGTTTTTGTCGATGGACGAAGCTCTTAATTCCCAAGATGTTGATGACATACTGTGAGTTTCCAGCAATTCTGAAGAAAGAGATACACTTTATTTACAATAGAACAGTGGTCAATGAACAGTGTACGAATTACAAGGCTAAACATAAAGGTATACATGTATTTACTTTTATTTTGGAGGGTAATCACAAATGTTTTATATCTTTGACCACCTAGATATGTGAATGAAAAGAAATGCCTGAATATTGTCTAAAATATCAGCAAAATGAAACCCTGTTTATACCATAAAACTTATTATTATATCATTTGAAAATGTATATTATATCAATATAATCTTAAGTCGTATGGAGGCGCATGCCTAACCATACGACCATGTTCCCAGAGTCCTAACCATGTCCATGCTCTAAGATAAAATCGAATACAAAAACACAGCCTAGTTGCCATTCTACAGCTCTTTACCTAAAGATCATGAAAATGGCATGCCCTGTTCCATTAATAGTGCGGCTGTTTACCACTTGTGGAGATGTTGGCGCTGCTAAGGGATGCTGACCCTGACACCCACGTGACTCTGCTAATTAGTAAGCCTCATTAGTGGTGGGGCCACCGAGGCCTTGTCCGCTTAACTAATCAACCTTGGACATCACACAGAATGCCATATCAGACCCTTATCAGTTGAGCTAGCCAGCGACATGTTCAATTCTGTCCAGACGAAACCGCATGGCATCCCTCTCTCCCCCTCTCTCTCTGATGAATACAATCTAATTGGCTCATGGTTCTTAATTCCAAACTATTGAGAAAGCATTTAAGGCCACATGATTCATGCATTCTTGAGAGGGTAAGCTTTTTGTTCCTTTTCTATTATTGTAGGTATTGATTTAGAAATCTCAGCCAAGGTGTCTAAATGGTCTGAAGTAGACGTCATAGGAATCAAGCTGTTCATATCTCCAAAGTAGCATGATACTCTTGCTATTATGAACACCTGCAACTAGAGAGAGTATATCCCAATGACATACATTTTTGTACTATATACAATATAATACATATCAATTGGGCCATCTTGAATCAAACCTTTGGCAATATGTTTACTCAAACTGTAATACAATTAGAAACTACAATTTAGTGACCTCACATCTCCAAACAAAAGGGACACATCCCGTAAAAAGAAACCTACAGACTATGTCCCTCATCTCGTTCAGCATCATTTTCAACCTGCATCTAATTCTAGAGCTCCGTCACTACTTATATCCATTTATCATATCCAGATCTAGCTGTATTGTGTAAAATGTGAGTTTAGATTGTAGGATATGCCAGACAACTATGTACATTAACATACTTTTTTCTATTCCTTTTCTTTTGATATGACAGGGCGTTTTTATTACACGGGTTTGCTATAGCTATTAGACAGTTAGTTTCTCATTTATATGTGTCAGGGTAACGGGGCCTTAGATCTACCGTGCATGCCTGTGACATATTCAGGATATTTACAAATATATTGTGTCCCAGTTGACCCTGTCATAACCAAACACTGTAGTTATTTACCATGGTATATACAGTCTTAACGGGCGGGTCGGCGTACGTTATAAGGCTATACTAAAAGTAGAGATATAATTTATCCAACGATTGTTAACATCGAATTCCAAGCAATAAAATGCTAATAATGTATTGTATGGAATTTGGCGGAGTACCACAAACCAAACTAACCCGGCTAATATGAGTCTACAGTTTTTATTCCACTAGGTTGATACACTTTGTATAAGTAGGTGAGCGGCAATATGTGATAACATTTCGGCCTAGCAGTGGCCTTCTCCAGATCCTACCCGGACTGAATTGTGTCCATCACTAAAGCTTTGGCTTTGCCTTCCGATTAAGGTCTCAAGGATTAAGGTCTCGAGGATTTTAGAGCCAGATTTAGACGGTTATGTCAAGTCGGTCAGATCCATTCAGTCCCGATTCAACTCTTGATAATTATGAGGTCTCGAGGATTTTAGACCAAGACTTTTGACATATAAATTATTACCTTCTGTTTCAGAACTCTGGGCTAGCACTTTTACTTTTACATCGGTCATTCCTAGGATAGCAAATAAAGCATGGACTCAATGCCTGGCATACACTTGTAACCAATACATAGGGCCCCAGACGGGGGGTAGCTGTGTCACTTGTCGATCTTAAGAAATGGCAATGTCCCTTGTCCATCCTAAGAAAAGGGTCTTGTCCCTTGTCGATTTAAAGACGTAGGTTTGTCCCTTGTCACCAACCCCTAACATCCCCTTGCCCCTTGTCCATAAGGCTTAAAACAGGGTCTTGTAGCCTTGTCGAATTTACCCGTCTGGAGCCCTATACATAGCAATGGCTGGTATCTCCTAAAGAATGGCAATCAGCATTATGCTAAGAAACAGGGGGAAGTCAGTCGTTATTTGCCATAGTCTAATACATGTTTGTATGCTCTGGTCTAGTAGTGAGCTTTCCTGATACTTTTACTACAAACAGCACTGTTGTATCACTATCCATCATATCTTTAAGTTGACTATGGTTTGGACTTCCTCCTACCGCAATGCCTATCCAGCACACATCCTAAACCCCACATGGCATGTACCCCGTGCATGGTATTATTTTGCGCGACACACAGTTAATTCCAAATGATATCTCTCTCTAAATATAATTAGCCCTTTGAGGGCCGCGTACTGCTTTAATACAGTACATGTTGTATTACTCTGACATCATGATGCATGGGTATCTAGCCTATGCTGCATTTTTGTGCATCATGCTGACCCTTCAGGGTGTATCACAACGACCAACGATATAATGTATTAACCATGCACTATTCGGCATTTAAAGGGCTAGCTATAGTATGCTGATTCAGGGTTCTCCACAGACTCAAAAATCACACCGTAAATTCTCGTGTAGAAGTAGCGGCTTATACGAGTCAGACCCAAGCTGCGACTTATAGGATTTTCCTATAGAGTTCCGCATGAGGCTTATACATGTAATTTATAGTACCGCATCCGAAACTGTGCATAAAAGTTATTCATTTTGGATTAAAAAAAAACTAAAATTGCAATAACTTCTGTTCTAATTGATAGATTTTCAAAATTCAAAAACCTATAGAAAGCTAAAATGACACCGGCGGCGATTCTGGGGTGATCTGACGCCGGCGGCAATGAAAAGTACGCCGGCAACCCGCCGGTGTTGTTGCAGTGTGGGGAAAACCCTGAGCCTGATATTACTGGGTAACCCCCCCCCCCCCCCACTCCCCCCTCTGCAGGTCGTCACCTACCTGGGTAGTGTGCGGCCATCCACGGCATTGACCTTGACGTGCTCCAGGTACTGGGGCAGCTCCACGTAGTTCACCAGCCAGTCAGCCACGTCGTCCACCGTCCAGTTGTATACTGCAGGAGAACACATACAGATATAATAGTGACTGATACAGGCAATTATTATTCAGCTCACTTAACACATTGATACATCTGAAAAGGTATACTAGCATGTATAAGCCAAGGTTACTATCAATTTGCAATGTCAGTGCGCCCCCCCTCCCCCCGCCCTGTTCGTAGTCAGTGCCAGAGGACGGGAGGTTCATCCACCCCAAATATGGCAGTAATTATGAAAGATGCATAGGAACGCCAACATGCCCCTAGAAAAGTCCTAAAAACATTAAAGAAGACGTTAGTCTATGCTGACTGAAAAAGAGAAAAAAATCAATTTCTATAGGATCTTATGGATTCTAGAGCATTTCCTGGGAGCATTTCTTGCTCGCTCATGCAGGGAGTGACCTATAGCCTAGGTCACGTCCGGACTTACATGGCCTATAGGTCACGTTCACCTGGAAAGAGGTGAATTAGGTTGTGCAGGGTTAAATGTGCTTTAAACGAATTTTGTATAAGATGTTAAAATGTGAGACGGATTTTTTGTTAGACCATCTATTAAGTTATTTATTAATGTATTTTATTTCAGTACACACTTATTGGACTCGGGAAAATTCCCCTTCCGCCTTCCTGTTTGGCCTGTTCCTTGATAAATGTATCTATCGACCAACGGACTACTGTAAAACCTCGCGCATAAGCCTAACTCGCCTAACTGTAAGCCTCACAGGGGGTTTGATTATGGCGACTTTTGTACTGAAATATACAATTTAAAAAAACACGTGTATAAGCCCCACCCTGACTTTGTTCTGATCCTATAAGCCGCACCGGCGAACTGACTTCGATCTAGTCGCGACATATATGCGCGGTTTTACGGTAGGAGGAAAGACCCAACAGAAAGTAGGAAAATCTATTTCACATTTCTTGTTTGTGGTGGACGTGGCGTTCGTTCCTCCCAACACTACATACCAATTTTTTTTTTCCCACGCCAAACCGGCAAAAATTGGGGAATATTTCAAAATTAGAAATTTGCCCAATCGGTAAAAACCAATGGTCAAGGAAAAATCCTCAACCTATTTCACATTTCTTGCTTTATTATTTTTAATAGGGACAGCATGCCATTTACAGACACGGTCCACCTACCTTCAGACTGGACCCATAGCTTCCAGAGGTCATCTATAGATATAAGGTCGTCAGTCCCGTGGAAATTGGAATGTCTGTCGAACCCGTCTTCATATTTTAATTCATCTCGTATAAACTGCAAATATAGACCAGCCGATACATGTTAAGCAAAGATGCCATGAAAGCTGTTGTACGGTAGTTATAGAGGTAAATTGCCACGCAATATTATTGAAGCTGGATTGCTGCCAATATATATGATTGATACTTATAAATGTAATGGCACATTTAAGTGATAAATTACCCAATTCAACTGTTTCGTTGCTCTCTCTTTTTAAACTGTAATAACACATAAGAAAATGGGAGTAATTGGGTAATTGGGTGGACGTGTGTTATGGGCATGTGACATATTAAAGATGGGTTAGGAGCTAATTTGGGGTCAATTTCTATATTTCAGTCAGACAACATATTTGTGTTCATAAGGTCCATATAAATCTCTGTGTGGCTTTTTAAATCATTCTGATGATTAGAAATGCATTAAATTTAGAGAAAACCAGGTCAAAGAACCCCTCTCTGTAATAGTGACGGGTCCCTTAACCTATTTTAACCTAGTGTTCTCTATATTTATTGTATTCACAAATATAGGAATGATTTTATAAGCCACACCCATATTTGTATGGACATTAGGAACACTAATACGTTCTTTAAATGAAAAATGAAAATTGACCCCCAAATTAGCTCCTAACCCATCTTTAACAGGTCACGGGTGTGTGTGGAGGCGGGTTGCATGTTCTTCCTGATGGGAGGTTTGATATTATTTTGGTCTTAGATATATACATGTACGCTGAACCCATGGTGGGAGGCTAACACAAAGTATATTGACTCCCACTGATACATATGTGTGTACCTGATGCAGTTATTTTCCTCGTATCGATGTTAAAGTGCAAGTATATACATGACATGGTGCACCTATTGTGTGTATCGGTACATATATCTAGTAACCTAAGTTCCAGAGGTGAGGCAGCACTATGTGGCCTCATGGAGTCTGATTATCTCTCCTGCCAAAAGCAATTCACTCTACGTTTTGTCACAGTTATGCTATAAGTATATTGACTATACCAAGTACAATGGACGTTGCTATAGACAGGTGCAGCAAAAAAGGGGGACTTTTTTCAGCATAAAGTTGTGTCATGAACCTACACAATTCACTGTCTTGTGCAGGTCCATGGTTGTGTCAATACTGGAGAATTTGGCGAGACTCCCTTCAGGGAGGTCGTAATCCTCAATTTTCGATGACATTAGCTCATTAACTTTACATACCATGTAAATAACCCATTTAAATGATCATTTAAGAGCAACTCACCCTATTCTGACAATTACACTCTCAGACATCACAGCTTTACAGTGGTCTTCTATAACAGGTAGTGGACCCTGGAGGTGATAAAGATTACCATAGGACATTTAGGGGTACTCCCCCCTGGGAGGTTACACTCTCTTAATGACCCCCTGCAGTTTTATCAATTAAGTTTCTCTTTGGTGGCTTCGCGAAATTATCCGGTCTTGACTAATTATAACATTGGTTTAACTAGAATACTCACAACATTGTCTCTAAAGGTTATATTTGCAAATATTCCACATCTGGAGATTCACAGGACAATCATTTTTCAAATAGTGTATATTAGAATGCAGGATCTTGAGGTTATAGTCATACATTTGTTGGTCATGCTTCAGAAGTGTTCAAGAACGTTATCAACAACTTTTCTGAAAAGTCACCCTTTCTTGCTGCATTGGTCTATTGGTTTCTACCAGTCTGCTCTGGGCCCGTAGGGTGACAATGAGCTATGTGGAGCTAATGTATCGTAGAGGTAGTAAAGCCCCCGGGGTTAAGCCACAGTGGGATCCTTCCCGCCGCGAATTTATGGGATTGCTTGTATAAATGTTTTGAAAATATAATCTCAAGTAGTATACCTAACTGCGTTAAATCATAGCCCCCCCCCCCCCTCCAGCTATTCAATAAACATTACCCAAGGGGTACCTATATGTGTGGTGACCTCTTGGCAATTGACCAAGTCTGCTTCACACTTTGACTAGCCTGGATGTAGGGGTTGGTGGCGGGGATCTAAAAACAACCCCCTTCCTATACTGCTCCAGAGGTCCTCCAGTAGGCCTGTCTGTCAACCAGGTGTAGGTGGAGTACCCCATCCCAAAGTAAGGGGTACTCCTCCAGTTTGAAAGTGATGTTTCACCAGTTTTATAATTGTATTGATGAATTATGATCAATGCACAATTGGGTTTTACTCAGGCTTTCCAAAAAAGAAGAGTCTAACTGCACAAAACATGCAGCTAGTACAAACTGCCAACTAGACCACTACTAGTATTAGCGGGGAGAGCCAAATAGTGTGGTATTTATATAGGACACAACCATAACCACTGCCTGCTGATGAAACAGCCAGGTACCCAACTGATTGGAATGGAAGGGATCCTGGATTCATTAGATCCCCCTGTGCATTAATTGGTGACAATCAGATAAGTCTGTTTATACAAATACCCATGCACCCTGTTTACTACGTGAGACGAGACCCTACACTGCTGACAGATGTGCACCAAACGATATCCAGACTATTATTTCAGAATGCTGCAATCTACATTCTCATCATGTACAAACAAGTCAACATCAGATGTATAGTATAGCTGCAAACACCCCCTCTCCCCATTGGCGTACTAAAATTGAGACCTCTTATTAAATATTAAATACAAGTTTAAGCATTGTCCTTCGTTATGCTATCATGATGAAAGCCAAAGTTACGAAAAATATTACACCTTGTGTGTCTGTTGTGTTAATAAATCCCCTATTTTTACTTCCAGCATATTACTACTACAGTTTAAAGTTTTGGAGAACGACGCTGGGACAGTTTAGGGACGTCGATCTCTTGTATATTTTCTTGCCACATGCGTGTCATACATCCTACGGCCCAACATACAGGTAACTAATGATGTTTTGCGCATACACTTGCTGCTAACAATGTTAGGGTAGCATGGAGTTTATCACAGAGGCTAAGAACACAATCAAAAGACAGCTGTGAATCATCAGGCCAAAAGAATAAAACAAGTGTTCGAGGTAACAAGATTATTTTCTTCATTCATTGTGCAAGAGAAAAACGCGATAATAATCATAGGACTTCGCTTCGCCCTATGAAAATGCTACAATTTCACAAAGGTCTTCAATATCACACACACAAATTTGAGATTGGATCCCTGGTTACTGGGGAAGGCTGGGTGGCCTGAAACCCACCTTTTGTTCTACTCATGTGATAGGCGGTGTACTACAACCAGCCGGTCTGTATGGCACTCCGCTGTACTGGTTTGACCTGGGGACCTCACTTTCCTGTCCCCCATTTTATACTTCTTTCACTTTTTGATCTAGTAACGTATTTTGGCTGACTGCCATCTTGAGACACCTGTGGTAAGATGCTCTGTGGAGATGTGTTGCAAAGCCTGGATCTCTCCGCACCGTACACCAGTGTGAGCTCAGCTGGCTCATAGTCAGGGACACACTTCTTTCTTTTTTTTTTAATATATAGTTTTTTTTACTCATGGTGTAGAAACATGTTATATGAGTCTACTTATAAGCGGAAATCATACAAACCGGTATTTCAGGGTATACCTTATTATATGAGTCTACTTATAAATATTTCAAAATACATAGTTTAAAACCTTTTTTAATGTATATACAAAGAGCATATTGCATGCAGGCTACTCTCTTTTCCCCTTTATGGCCACCGTCCACTGGGGAACATCGGCCGATTAAGCCCATACATTTCCTATATAACTTCGGCCGATTACAGACCAGTGGACGGTGGCTATAAGATGTACCTTGTACAAATTTATTCTTCTTCAAATATTCATGCATTTTGTCTATACCTGGGTATCGAATAATGAATCCTATTTCAGATCTCGCGCTATCAAATGTAAAACCACACTATACGTTCTACTTTAATTTTATACCCCCCCCCCTCCCCATACAGAAATTACTAGTATTCGGTAAACGTATCCTCCCTGTCTGACGAAAAATCATGACCCACATCGACCTGGTGTAATAAGATCTAAACCAAGGGTCTCTGTGTTAATTCTGTAGCTTCTGATTCAAATACACCAGTGCCCAATATGTGTTCAGTATCAAACCATTAATAATATTTGATTTAACAGTACCAGTAAGGGCTCAATTTAGATATGTTGTGTTTTATCATTCAGGGTTTATTGAGTCTCAATGCATGCTTGTGCCTCTACATGGGTAAAATTCGACACGTGCGACACGGCGACACGGCCCTTTTAAAATCCGACACGGGCGACACGGCACTTTTAAAATTCGACGGACATGGACAAGATGAGTAGAATGTATGACAATGTATGGGATAAAATTCGACACGGGCAACACGGCCCTTTTGCTAAAATTCGACAAGGCGACACGGCCAACAATTTGGGTACCCATGTAGAGGCACATGCTTCGTGTTTGCTTTCACCCCTTCCTTATCATGATTATATATCTAAATGGGAAATTGCAGATATCCATAGTCGGTCGAAATACGAAATACCATCCAGTACTTCTATCGAATATGATCATATAAAGACACTGTTTCCAAAGTGATTTTACTGCTATTGGTCAATGGGGTAGCTGCTGTTGCATTTTATAAAAGCATGGAGAGAGAGATGGACAGGAAGGGAGAGTGGGAGGGGTGAACAGCTGTTATATAAGGGCAAATAACATAGTCTAAAAATATTGTACATATTAATAGAAAATCAGTCAATGAAAACGGTCTTACCTCGTCACTTTCAGACCGGTCCAGGTTGCCGTTCTGGTCGTCGTCAATCTGTCGGTGCAGATGGTGGATGGCTTCAAAGCCGATTCTGTCCTTCTCACAGACGTCATCTCCCGCCGGACACTCTGTATAAGGGAGAGGGGGGAAACATTTTTAATAATCTTTGAAGTTGTTTTTCTAATTCTAAAAATACATATTCATCACCTTGTAAGGGAAATCTTCTTCATTAATAAAAAGTTGTTTTTTTCTCAGTCAGGGGCTGCATAGTGCGTTAACACAGTATGGGTCTATCACTGGAGAGTAACTCGATGGTGCTTCATGAATGCATCATGGCGATCAGGGGCATCAGGGAAAATCTGAAGCATGTTAGGCATGTTCATCGTGACATCTGGAAAAGCATGAATATTATTCAAATCCTCTTTATGAAAGGGGAAACAATCTACTCGCAGTATACATGTCATTATCGGTAATGATATTCCAATTCTTATAATTTAACAGCATTCTACTCTTCTTGAATTTATTATGAATTCATCATAGCTGCACGACTTATTAAAACAATCGTAAACTAAGCTGTGGTCTCAGTACTTGGTGAGATTATACACGTGATTCTCCATGACTGCGACATGTACTAGCAAAAAGGACCTTAGTGCACCCTGCACTAGGAGTCTTTTTCGCAGATCGTGTCACAATTGTGTTATTCAGCTTTAGTTTTTGGACATGTGGGGCAGGGCTACCCATATATAACATGGGTGACTGAATGACTGCAGTAGTTATTGTGGAAAAGCAATCTGTGTTGTTAACATGGGTGTAGCTCACGTTCCTCGTGACTGTCTCCATATTAAGCCATCTCTCATTCTCTATTGCCACAACTATGAAGGGAGTGGTCCACATCGAAAAAGGGGGGGGGCAGGGCAGGTGAGTTTTTGATAGTGGTAGGTTTCGATCCCTTCTTGGTAATGGGGTGGGGGGAGGAGGTGGGAGGTGATAAATAAAAAGGCAAACCCTCTTGGGACATGCCCAAAATTCCAACCCCCCCTATATCGTTTAAAAAAAAATTACCACTCCCCTCAAAGCCCTGCTACTTCCTACCAGGACGTGACTTGCAGAGAGCCACGCCTACATATTAACACTCCACTTAATTCCTGGTAGTTGTTTCACTAGGGGCGCAGAACCGCATCATTCTCCTCCTCCTCCCCCTCCCCCACACACTAGATGCGCCCTGGATGTTGTTCGTCTTATCCTTATGATTACTGCATATTAGAGTGCATTTTTCGTTTCACTCATCCCCCATAGGTATTATTGCTATATTCAGAGCATTACGTGCCTGAGGTTTTGTCACTGTCGCACACTTTCCTAACCCTCAGCACCCGGGCCCCAGCATTATATATCCGCGAAACCTTAAGTGATACCTTCCAGATGGTTAAAATGTGGAAATAATGCAATTCATGCAGATTCATAGCATTGTAGTCGTTGAGAGCCTATAACCAGACAATGGGTGTGTGACCATCGCATGACATGTATATATATTACATGGTATTAGATCATACATGTAGAGCCAATTTGTTGTATAATAGGGAGAAATATAGCGTATGGAACAGCGTATTGGCATTTCCTACCAAATATACAGCAGTCCAACATTATAGCACTCCAATGCACTATATGGATATATATCTAAAACTGGACATCGACTTCCATGTAACAGAAAGCTATATTTATTAGAAGTAGAAATCCATGAATATCTATATGAAGGAGAACACCATGTTCATGCCTATATGTCTGTGTGTATGTTCATTTCGAAATTCAAGATTGCAACCATTGATTGAATGCCACCATGCTTTCAATGTAATCTCGAATTGCAGTTGCAGTAGTTTGATACTAATAAAAAAAAATCTATTCTATTTTTCTTTCATGAACAGTTGGCATCCCATAGATTCAAGATAGCTATCACTTATTGAATGTCCCGATGCTTGAAATGCAATCTTGACTTGTAGTTGCATTAATTTGATACTATCAAAAAAACAAATCCTATTTGATTTTTCCTTCATTCAACCCATTCAAAATGGCTACCATTTAGTAAATGCCACAATGCTTTCAGTGCAATGAAGAATTGTAGTTGCATTAATTTGATATCTATATAAGATCCTTTCTATTTGATACCTTTTTCAAACACAGTTGGCACCCCATAGGTTTAGGATGGCCACCATTCATTGAATGCCACAATGCTTTAAATGCAATCTTGAAATGTAGTTGCATTAATTTTAAACTGTTAAAAACATCCAATTTAGTTGTTTTTTTCATGAAGAGTTGGCACCCCATAGGTTCAAGATGGCCACCAATCATTGAATGCCATAATGTTTAAATGCAATCTTGAGTTGCTGTTGCATTAATTTGATTCTTAAAAAAAAACTTTCTTTTTTTTCTTTCATGAACAGTTGGCACCCCATACATTCAAGGTGACTACCAGTCATTGCATGCCACAATGCTTTAAGTGCAATCACAAATTGTAGTTGCATTAATTTGATACTATCAAAAAAACAAATCCTATTTGATTTTTCCTTCATTCAACCCATTCAAGATGGCTACCATTTAGTAAATGCCACAATGCTTTCAGTGCAATGAAGAATTGTAGTTGCATTAATTTGATATCTATATAAGAACATTTCTATTTGATACCTTTTTCAAACACAGTTGGCACCCCATAGGTTTAGGATGGCCACCATTCATTGAATGCCACAATGCTTTAAATGCAATCTTGAAATGTAGTTGCATTAATTTTAAACTGTTAAAAACATCCAATTTAGTTGTTTTTTTCATGAAGAGTTGGCACCCCATAGGTTCAAGATGGCCACCAATCATTGAATGCCATAATGTTTAAATGCAATCTTGAGTTGCTGTTGCATTAATTTGATTCTTAAAAAAAAAACTTTCTTTTTTTTCTTTCATGAACAGTTGGCACCCCATACATTCAAGGTGACTACCAGTCATTGCATGCCACAATGCTTTAAGTGCAATCACAAATTGTAGTTGCATTAATCTGATACTAATAAAAAAACTAATTCTATTCTTTTTTTTTATTTATGAACAGTTGGCACCCCATATATTTAAGATGACTACCATTCATTGAATGCCCGATGCTTGAAATGCAATCTCGAATTGTAGTTGCATCAATTTAATGCTAATAAAAAACAAATTCTTATCAATTTTTCTTTCATGAATATTTGGCACCCCATAAGGTGGCCACCATTCATATTAATGCAAATAGAATGCTTTAAGTGCTATCACGACTTGTAGTTGCATTAATCTGATACTAAAAAAAAAAATCTATTTGAATTTTCTTTCATGAACAGTTGGCACCCCATAAATTAAAAATGCACCCAGCACCCAGGTCAACAGCTATATACAGACACGTGTACCTCCCCTGCCTGTTCTCCTTCAATGCACAGTGAAGAGGGTGGGAGGGGGTGACCATCAACAGTGCACAAACACTTTGATTGGATGACAATGCAGTTTTTATATTACAACCTAAATTTGTGCAACGAAAATCATCAAGAAATACTAAGTATTTTTTCCAAAGAATAGCTTTTCTAGAATGGCTCGGTATTCAGGAATCCTACTGCGAATAAAAAAATGTCAAATTCTAATTCTAAATACCTGAAAATTGAGAAATGCTGACGTTCACGGGTTATGTAGGAAATGTACTAAAAACAGCAAAAAAGGGCAACAAAACCCTAATTTTCTCAAAAACTGTTCAGTAGGATTTTTTCTAACTGAGGTTCCACTGTTTTCTACCCTCATATTACACATTGGCATAGAGAATATATTGACACCTAGTCAGGATTTTGCGCTAGGAGCAATCTGTGAGGCGAAAAACAGCCAAAATGAGCCACTGGTCTGAAGTATAAAACTGGGCATCGATCACTATAGAGCTACAAAGAGACAGAGAATCGATGTCCAGTAATAATACCACAGGATTGAACGATCGAATGTCACGTGCATTCCCCCTTTAATTTCCCTCTGTTTCACTTTACCATCGTCACCATACTCTAAGGGAGGGTTCATTATTTATGGCAGGGGGGGGGGGTGAGCGTTTGGCAAATCGAATACGTCAAAAATAATTGCCCCCCCCCTCCGAATAGGTTGAAAAAAAAAGCCCCCCCCCCCTCCGAATAGGTTGAAAAAAAAGCGCCCCCCCTCCTCACCCTGGATCGTTTTCAACTTTATTACAAAAACGATGTTGGTGTCTACTAATTGTATGCATTTAATCCTGGGCACTTTTTTACCTACAATTTACTACCTTGCAACAAATACATCCATTCGTAAGGTGTTTTAGTGTAAACGTCTCATGATACTTGCTGGTGAGTGATAATAGTCAAACCTCAGACACTTGACTTACATACGGTTGAGTTTAAGGGCCCCAGTGCTTATAAATTGGAAGCTCCCATACCCCAAGTACTTACATGAGGCCGGCACTTTTATGAAGACTGACAAAACGGTGGGCTATTCCGAGTGTCAAAAGTGATGCAGTGAGAAATTTGATGGGAGTTTGAGGAAAATTTTAGAAAATTTTGAAAATATTGACATAATTTGGTAAAATATAACACAGGCTGTTACCAAAATTCGCGACATTTCAACGTACTAAATTCGCGACATTTTTAGGAATACCCCTAAAAAAAAAGGCCCCCCCCTAAGAATAGGGTAAAAAAAAAAAAGGCCCCCCCCCCTTTGAATACCCCTAAAAAAAATTGCCCCCCCCTCAAATGCTCACCCCCCCCCCTGCCATAAATAATGAACCCTCCCTAATAGTTGTGGCTGACTTCCGGTTGTCATACTATAATGTCACCTACAGTTGACACGTGGCATACCACTAATGTATCAATTATTTAATGAATTTATTAAGTAGTGGCTTAATTAACAGGCTCTGCACCTGGGGCAGCTGTAAAGGGGGCGGAGGGGTAATAATTAACAAAGCAGCTGGGAAGGTGGCGCGGCCTATCAAAGGACATAGGTGTTTAAAGCACGTTTAGAGATGTACCATACCTTTCTGGTCATAGTACCAGAGCATAGTGTGTCCATTTCATTAGATGCATTAGGTTCCCTAAGTCACACACATATACTACATCTTATGGTGTAGTACCCACAATAAAAAGAAGAAGTAGCTCGGTAGGTAGATTGTAAATGTATGAACTTCGGCAGCTGGGTTAAAAAAAAGTACACTAACATGCCTATGTAACCAAAATAAAAGTTTTAGACACCTGATGTTTTATATTAAACACTTTCTTTCTCTCTTTCTCGAAAATGACATCCATAAGATTCCATAACCATGACCCCGATTAGGTCAGGATCCAATGCACAGCGCATTTAACGTTTGTATACATGGAACATATATTTTCCCACTGTATATTCCACAGTTTTCTAAAATAAAACAAATTAAAAGAGAAGGGAAAACACGTTTGGGAACTTGTGCGTGGTTAACTGGTGAATGTGGGTGGGTGACTTAAATGTGTGGGTGGTTCTGGTGGTAATAGCTCTACCTGTGTGGGTGGTGGAGGGAGTATCTACAGGTGTTATCACCTCCTATATTAATATACAAATCCATGTGTGAGTGTCATTATGTGAATACACCACATGATGTGTAACACGTAGGGTAATGGCAGTTGTCAGATAGAAACTGTGACACCTAAATCACCTCCAATGCTGCCGTCCTCTAGTGAGACACCACCTTTAGGTGTCAGACCCTGGAGGAGCACTGGTCAACCCAGGAGGTCACAGGTGGTGGCACCTAGTGAAAGCCCACCTGTTACCACAGTTACACCTGTGGTGTCAGTATACCAGGTTACCATAGCGATACTAGCAGTGGCCCCTGACCCCCCTCACACCACCACAGGGCTTAGCTATAAACAACAGGTACATACCTCCTGAGTAGAGGGGCGGCGTCACTGTGAAGTTAACATTACATCTACCATTCAGAATAATCATCTATATTTATGTAGACATTTATTTAAGGAACAAGGATCAATGCATACGCACCTGGATCGTTCTTGGTAACTACAAACAAAGACTGCAACACCTGTGTATATTCGTCTTGTATTATTTGTATCATCTCAAGTGTTTATAGTTAATATATCATGATGTTTTCATATCTTATAGGACAGTTCTTTTAACCTTAAGTATACCGACATCAGTGTTTCATCTAGTTGGTACTAGATGTATAATGATCATTATCTATTTATGGAATATGCATACAGGTGCTACAATGAATCAACATATTCATGGGGGCAGGAACGGGGCGAGCCAAATATAAAACAAGGTTTTTGATGCGTGAAGTATGCGATGCATATAACACAAAAGGGAATGACACATAAAATTCCTCCCACCAATCTCTCCCTCTTTTGAATATTCAGCATACTATAGTGACACAGAAGATGTGACAAAATTATTCCAATACATGTATATGTTATCTGATAGTCATAGCTGGCATATATATGTGTCTGGGTCTTCCAGCATGACTTGATTATCGTCATATTCGCTGCTTCTATCTTGGAATCTACATCACATATCGGATCTATATATATGCACCTTTACATAAACGCTGAGCGAATGGACGCGGTTATATGTTGCATCTCCCTGTCTTCATCTCTATTAGAACGTTTATAAAAGAGCGGACCTACCACGTGTTGTATTAAATACAACTGGGGTCAGATTAACACAAGACCTTCCCCATGATACTTATAATCAGTCTTACTATGTCAGAATAGAACGTATCGGTAGCTAACCACACATCTTTGAACCTTATGATAGCGAACATTAATTTCTGCGCACGGTTATAGCGAGCGTACAGCAGCTCTATACATTATACAAATACATATTTCCCAATTACCTTTGTTGTGTGGTTGGGTGAAACGTCCCAGTTATGTTTTTTTTAAAGAAGAGTGATGTAGAACTGGGTCTCCCCTTGCATGACAAAACGCCACAACTCTATAATATAAACCTCCATGGTCTTCATGCATTTAACACAGTCATGCGGGCATCTTACTGTCAACATCACTTTAACACACAACAACGATGTTACTCTCTGTTGGGCACTGTTCATGTAACCCACGACGGAGGGGTAAGACCAAATAAATCTGTTACACGGTACACCTGTGGATTAAATCAATTTGTATTGCATATACCCTAGACAGGTATAGGTAAAATAATAATCAAACCATGATAATACATTCAGATTAGAAATGATATTAGATTGCAGTCTGGTTATATTTCATAACTTAGTTGGCGTTTGTTATCAAGTGGGTGTCTGCTTTCTGCTAGTGTTCAAACAGGGTAAAAATGGTATTAATATCCTTTCAGAACTGGATAGTGTTGTCTTCTCCATTACAATGCTATTGCACATAGGTACACATACTATACTTTGACGTGAGGGTCAGGGAAAGTTCTAGGTTTGGGGGATGGAACATGAACTGGACACTTTCCTACTTCAGTGCACAGTACCAGGTACAGTACCAGGGGCAGACAGGCACAGGCCTCTTACTTACCAGACAGCCTTGAAAGTTGGGACATTCTAACGAAATCTATAAAGATCCAATGAAAAACAGAACTTCATAATATAGTTTACTCCCTGCCTCAATTTGTCATGGCATGACATATCTAGGTAACCATCGTTATATAAACAGAGAATCATGGCAGGGGCTGACTTAAGGGGGTATCATACACTTTTTTCCCATACATATATTTTCACAGGATTACAGCAGTTGGTTTCTACATGTATTTACTGTATAAAAGTGAGAAAAAAATGGGACCTTGCGGTTGAAATGACCAGAGCATAGCAGTGGCTCATAAGCCACTTGTGTCAAATTATTGAGATACCTATAACATAACATAACTATTTTTTACAAAACTTTTGATGAAGTTTAAAAAAAATCTGAATTTTTTTACCACTATTTTTCTTTAGTTACGTAAAAAAAGTTATGAACATTTATTCCGAAATATGACATATTTCCAAAAAAATGCAAAGCGATAAAGCTCCGAAACAATTTTTAGAATAAAGGTATATATCATTGTGTTCATTGTGTTCATCAAGGCTTCAGTAGTGGCGTTCATACATAGAAGTTGCTGCCACGGCAGCAACAGTCGGAGTGCAGGCATGACAGTTACTCAGCCCTTTAAATACGGCGGCCCGGGGTTTAAGGGAAGCCCTATAGGGCTCCTATTGCAACCTTTGTTTTGTGACAATATAAATTTATGTCTCGTACCTGTAACACATTATATCATATTACATGGATCTACATACATTTGTTTTCAGTACCTGGTATCATTCAACATTTAGAAAGACCAATATATAATTACAGTGATATCTCGGATAAAAACGTATAAGAAGACTTGGAATAATCTATGTATTTCCTACCAAAGATTTTAAAGCAACTGTTACTCTGTATTATAAAGCAGTACACGTATAACAGGTACAAAAAATGTATTTTATGTACTCCTCTATATAAGTACCCACCAGCCCTATACAGCACATGTGTCCTATAACCATGGAGGTGGCCTGTCCCTTAAGTGTACCCTATGCCCCTGGAGCTCACTCTGATCTGAGCAGCTCAGAGCAGCTCTGGGCGATCCTCTTACCTGCTCAAACACTACTAGAACATGCTCTTACAAGGTAATAATACGGAGCAAAGGTGCAAGTCTATATAACCCTGGAAATCCACCTGGAATCATCAAAGCCATGTGTAGGACTTATAAGTACCCTTTGGCAGAGAAGCCTGACAAAATGGTGCTACCCGGAGGGATCAATACTGACAGGTCACTGAGTGTGTAT
The DNA here is from genome assembly GCA_947462335.1 of Harmothoe impar. Lineage (NCBI taxonomy): Eukaryota > Metazoa > Annelida > Polychaeta > Phyllodocida > Polynoidae > Harmothoe > Harmothoe impar. The sequence continues at coordinate 45,084,602 of OX381710.1, forward strand.
GCCTTATGTGTGCATCTTTATTGTTCCATGAATATGGGCATCAGGCTGGCAATAGTATAGTGGCATGCTGGTTGGTGGGCGGTGGTAAGAATATGTAATAGATAGACAATGGTTATGAAAAGGTATGTAGAATTAACCACAGCTTGCCCAAGTCGCCCTACCAGCAAGCTGTGGTTAATCTACATACCTTTTCATAACCATTGTCTATCTGTTTTAAACCAGGGTATGCTATATAACCAAGGTGCGAAGTCTATTGTTCTGCCCCACCACCGTGGCCGGGTTAAGATGAGCATGCATGTATAATATCGTGGTGTATATATCACAAGGAAATGCATCTCCATTTACAGAACAATATATGAAACCTCCCAATATATCAAATGGTATCACCCCACACGCCCACACTGATAAAATGAAGGGATCCAAACTTGTCAAAAGGTTGTCTTATAAGAAGAGTTTAGGGTCTTTAAAGTCATAAAATAAACGAGTTAAAGGTTGTCTATTTGATTAACTGTTCGGTTACCATCCCACAAGACAAGACTAGGGTCATCTAACTGACAATGTTAGCTCAGGCAGTGGCCCACTCCAAGTGACAAGTCTAAGGTCGTCAAATTGACAACCCAAAATAGTTAACCCTTTATTGGCTGCAAACTGCTTTAAATGTGCTTGAATCCCTTTGTCAGCATGATGCATGAATGTAGCCCTGGTGAGTCTATTTGCCAAGCCTGCATTCATGCACCTTTGGAAATCAATCAACAGTTGGGCGAGTATACTTGCCAAGGCTGAATTCATGTATTATGATCACATAGAGCATAGCACCTTAAAGCACTATGCACCCCTTAGAGGGTTAACCTGTGCACTTTAACCTCTACTTCACTGCAGGTGGAGCTAACTGGGTTCTGCCTAGGCATAATTGTTGTCCATGTCTGTCTATCTTTCTGAGGTTTATAATAGCTAATTCATACAAACATAGAGGTATGTAGGTTAGGGGGATTCCTGCCATATCCCCAAGTCTATATTGAGAGTATTTCTACCCTTTAATTACAGACTGCTAACACATATGTGGATGTCATACCAATGGGAGTTTCCTTGCAGCTATTGTACCATAGAAATAACCACAAAAGAGGTGTCTGTGCCCTACACATATTTGTTTTGTCTCAATTATATCAAAACATTGATTCCTTTACCTTTTCTAGCATCCCCAATAGATAAATCTCAGGATTCTCCATACCATGAATGTGTATTCCCATAAATATGATTAAAATCAACATAGAAATTATGCAATTCATTCCCCAACTTTATACAGAATGCATGTTATACTGATGCCACCTACAGGGAAAATCCTGAATCAGACCCTGGTTGACGAGTCTAGGGCTGGCATGAGTCAGGTTTTGGGCTGGCACATACCAAGTGTATCTTCTATCTGACAACTACAGCTAGAGTACCCACTCTCTTGTCACTTAGAAGAGTCTGCAGACGAGTTTACTTTTTGAGTGCACCACGACATGCAGGGGGGATAATTAATACGTCAATCAGATGTTACCGAATCCTGGAGCAATTAAAAGATATACAATCTAGACGATTTATCTTGGGGACATTACACTACCTGTATAAAGACTATTCGGATCTCATGTAACAGGTGACTTATTGTAATCAGATATTGCCAGGAAGTGTTATGTAGATATATCACGACTGGATGAATATGATAGAGGTCTCATTACTGCAATTGCCACAAGGTTAGTGATTTTACGTCATCCAAACAATATTGTCAACAAAAGTAGCTATTTTTATGGGGTTTGTGGCTAATTTCTTTACATTGTCAACATAGTATATATGTATTGAAATGTCAAAGGTTGATGGTTTAGACAAGCTTATGGATAGATCAGTATCGGATTATAGAGACAATTACATAGACATTGGCGAAGAGATTAATCACTGATAAAGGATTTCTCTTCTTACATCCAACCATAGATTGCCTACAAAATACTGGTATATAGTCCAAAGTATTTACTGCCTATATTATATACACAATACATTTTACAAGTACAATACGCTATATGAATCATGTTATATTCGCCTCATTCATTTCCTAGGTCGATTTTATTGTCAGATATGTATTTATCTCTATGGACTTCTAAGTTTCTAGGAACCCTATACTTGGAAGATGATCTGGTTCAGTACTTTAATAGAAGGATTTAGCATGTGCAGGAATTGACATGCATGCTCACGGCTACATATTGAATGGACGCAGGACAAGTGTCATTCAATGTGGAGATGCTATTGCCTATGTGTAGTCTGATTTCTATACTATAAAACCACAGCAGAATATCATCAATACAGAATGAGGAGTGCCAGTATAATCTGCATTCACCATAACAAACAGAGGCACAAGCACATTCATCATCAGTGCGATATGGTGGTAATTTCTTGGAATCAATACCGCTATGCTGGCAGAAAACTATCCATTTCTCATTCACTTCAATCATCCCCTGCCTGATTCTCTTGGAGCGTCATAACCAGTGCGATATTGGTGGAGTTTCTTGTATTCAATATATCCATTCTGACAGAAAACCAATCCATTTCTAATTCCCTCCATTTCTCCCTCTGCCTCTAGTGGCCCCCTATAAGCAGCCCCCTATGGTATGGCAATACAATGTTATTATTATGTAAGGCGGTGGGCTATAGTGAGTCCCACAGGTGGTGGGCTCACTGCGTGGGCTGGTCTGTAAATAGCCTTACTCCCGCGCACAATACGCTGTGTGGATCCTCCCTCCACCAACCCTTACTACAAACATCTACGTCGTCCTCCTGTGTCTAGCCATCCATCCCCGTCAGGTCTTCAAACAATAGCTGCTGTCCGACTGTCCGCCTCCGGCACTGTTAGGGTCTGACTAGTACTGGAGGGTCAGGGAACAAGGTGTATGTCCTAAGGGGGGGGGGGGGGGTCTCCCTGTGTACCATTGCATCTCTCTGTCCCCATGTTGTGTCCCTTCTTACATCCTAGGCTGATGTCTCCTTACATGCTAAGCTGCTGTCTCTATGACAAGATGGTCGATGGAGGATAGATTCCCCCATTGACTGTTCCATGTACAATAGAACTGTCCACTAATCCCTCCCAATACCAACCTATCCTTCTTGGTTAATTATTTTGGTTGTCCCCAATACTGAACCGTCTCATCCGTCAAACTGACTGTCAATTTGATAATTCCACTGTTCCATTTGGCAATACAGTGAATACCAAACTGCCTCATGTATATTCTTCATTCTATATTATCTTGTCAGTATGCGCAGGCTCCGAATCCCTCCGTTATCTAGATTTCCGAGACTGCTTCATAAGTACAGGTGTATTATCTCTGGAACCTAACTTCGCTGCCTTTGACATGGGAACATTTTCAAATGACTTTAGTGACTAACTAGAAAGCCCCTGCGATATACATATATACAACGTAGTAAAAAGTAACAAAAGTAGTGGTACAGGGTGGGGGTAACTTACTTAGAGACCTCATTTGTGAATGTTCCATTGTAATATGTCAATCTGTCTCTCTTTGACTAATGCCGTCCGCATGTTCTCAGAACCTACCACTACATGTAGTCTTATCTCTCCCCAGCCTAAACACGCCTAGCTTCCATCAACCCACCAGTCCCACTATCTCCACAAGAGCATGTTTACTCATAATCAGCCACAACTCGAGTCTGTCACCACTCGCACATTTCTCCTCACCCCCTAGTACCACTGCCTCTCAAAAACTACTCCACCTAAAAGCCTCCAGGCCTGGGCTTTATTTCACTATTCCAGCAGCCACAGGACCAACCGTCCCGTGATTCCGTGCACTTTGTGGCGGTGGCCGCGACCTCTTGCGGCGCTGGCCTATACTGCTCTGCCAGTTGACAACAGCGCTGCTGGCGAGTCGCCAGAATAGTGTGGGCAGCAGTTGGCTCAGGTGGCCACCTTGAGCTGCCCTGCTTTTGTTGTGGCCTGCTTTCTGCTTTCTGTTTACCTCCTGGTTATTATGGCTCACCCTGGACGGTGGACAAAACTTGCAGGCTGCTCTGTGCAGGCATGTTTTTTTTTATGTTTATTAATTATAGGAGGGATAAGAAGAGCCCCTGGGAAAGGTCACCTGCACGGTCATTGAGCGCACGAGCAGCTCAACCCAAAGGGAGAGCTGCACGCTGGTCAGAACGTGCTCACGCTACCGTTACATGATAATTAGTAATGCTAATTAGTGAGTGGTCAAACATCACAAGGCTCAAACTACAAAGTCTCTGGATCAAAACCCAATGCATGTTCAAAACACCCGCGTTAGAACATGTGATAGTTGTTGGAGACTGAACGACGAAATGACTCTGGTATTAATGCATTGAACCACAGTGGAGGGCTACTTAAGACAAAGGAGTTCACACCATGGTTATTTCCACTTAACCCACGGTGGAGGGCTAATACAATGGGTTTCACACTTTGGTTATTTTCACTTAACCCACGGTGGACGGCAAAGACAAAGGATTCACACCTTGGTTATTTCGCATACCCGAGGGTTAAGTCAGATAGACTACACCTGTACCCTGGTATGCCTTATACCCACTGCCCACTGGTCATCGACTCGGTGTATAACACCTCGTCTTGACCCTGTGGGGCAGTGGGTATGAGGCATACCAAAGTACAGGTGTAGTCTATCTAACACATAACCGAAGGTTAAGTCAGATACCCTCCTCGTAACTGAGTTATGTAATAATAACAATGGCAAAGTGACTAGTGGCCTATGGGGCCACCATTTAGTCTGTCATGGTTATTTTGACATACTCTCAGTTACTCGTAAGGTATCTACTACAAGACAATGGTTATGAGAGGGTAACTCAAAATATAACTACCTGCCACTCTACAGTTGTTATATTTTGAGTTACCCTCTCATAACCATAGTCTTTCTATTACTTATTGCATTTTCCTGTAAAAATGCATCGCACGCATAAACCTCCATGGGATGGCAGGATAAAATACCTGCATCAACAGTTATCTCACCCTTAAAATGGTGACTAGGCAAAAGGTTTGCATTCTACAGGTTATATATTAGTGTGTATTCAGGTGTGCCTAGTATTTGCTAAGGGCTTGAGACGATGGTCAAGGGACCTGGTCCAATTGCGTCTACTGTGCAATATGTAATATGTAAATAACCACAGTAAACTGGCTGGCACCCTTATAGGGTAGTTATATTTTGAGTTAGCCTCACATAACCATTGTCTATCTGTTTTAAACCACAGCTGTGACGTAATGTGAGTCAAAGTAACAGATAAGACTATGGTTATGATAGGGTATGTAGAATTAACCACAGCTTGCTGGTAGGGCCAGACGATCTCGAGGCGAAGCAAGCTGTGGTTAATTCTAATACATGTACCCTATCATAACCATTGTCTATCTGTTTTAAACCACAGTATGCAATATACCCAAGGTGTGAAGCCTTTGTCTTAGCCGACCACCGTGGTTTAAGTGGAGATAACCAATGTGTGAATTCCTTTGTCTTAGCCCTTCGCTGTGGTTTAAAGCAGAATTAAACCACAGCGGAGGGCTAAGACAAAGAAATTCACACCTTGGTTATTTTCACTTAGACTCACTTATTATACGATTGGGGCTCTGATCGTGCTTTTTTTGGATAACACCGTGCTGTTAGCACTCCTAGTTCCAAATTTCGACTTAGTTAAAATTGTGCGTTTCGTCGGAGGATCGAACCCGGGGCCGCAAGACTACGAGTCCAACGCCCTATCCACTAGACCGTGCTGGCCATACAGAAGAAGGGGATAAAACAAGAAGTCTATAGACACATTCCCAGCCCTCTAGCTCTTATATTAACAGAGATACAGCAACTTTTACACTTTTTGTTATAACTTCTCCTAAAATCAAAAAAAAATTATATATTTTTTTTACTATTAAGGTAGTAGTTGGACTTTACTTACCTATTCGTTAAAATAATTCTGGAGCTACGCACTCATGCCTATATCCAGCGATACAGCCCCTTGTGTGCCCGTTAGACATTCATTATTGGTTAAATAATCTCACAGCTGTGGTTTACAGTGGTTATTTTGAGTTTGCCTCTCATAACCATAGTCTATCTATTACGTACCCTATAGCTGCATTATGAATGTATGATGGCGATGCATTTTGTATTTGCATATTTTTATTTGGCTCAAACATTTTTACAGAAAACAATCATCGTATAAAATAAACGCCCTATCTTTGCGATATGTATCCCTGCTCTTGTAATTTGAGATCTCCAAATCAATTCAATGCCAAAGGTTTTTATTGCTGTCAAGTCATAAAATATTTCTACAAGCTTTATATGAGGAACGGTGACGTCACGGTGACGTCCGCAGCGTATTCATTTTTCCAAATGTTTATTTAGTCTGTCTGGCTCTGTAATAATATGCCTTCGGAGTCGAGAGCATTATGTCTTTATTATTTCCGCTGTTTCCCTCTCCCATATTCAGCCCATGCTAACTAAGACATATCGCCTACACTATCATGAGGTGCAGCAGGGATATAAGAAGAGATAAGGGGATATCGATTTGCCATCTAACACCCTGGGCCCATGGGGTAGGTCAATACAGTACTGTTTAGGCACACATCACCTCCTCGCAGTATGCATGCTTGTATAGAACCAATAATCCCACCAATAATCCAAAACACCAAGGTTATAATTAGAAGGGCCAACTGATCCATTTTACTTCTCAATGCACTCTACAGAGGATACATCAATTCTTGGGAGCAGCACCTACGTCATACAGCCGAGTGTAGCCCCTATCTGGCTGATCTCACACCTGATAAGGGTACTGGAAAAGGGTTAAATCAAACAGGCAATGTATGGGGAAAAGGTGTTCAAATCCTTATCACAAGAGATCTAGTTAACCTACATCAAAATGCATGGCAAATTCTGAAAGATATTCAAAATATGCTTCAGATTTGAGATGGACTATGTTCTAATACCATTATCTGAAGGGAAAATTGCAAAAAGGTGACTTTTCCTAGTACATTTCCTACGTAGCTAGACCCTTTGTGACTTCCTTAGTTAGCAGGGCAACTGCTCCCGAGAATTGCATGGATCACTATTCTGGGGACATGTCCAACCTGTAATCTCCCCCTATTGTTCATTGAATGCCATTTTCATCTGATTGGCCAGCAATGATATATATTCACATTGGCCGTCTTAAGAATAGATCTTATGTGATGGGCCACGTATTCTTGTGTGCAAATGAGGTCTTATTATAAGCAGTCATTGCATCGACAAACAGGCATGGGTGGCTTCTTTAGCCCACGCCAATAAGCACTTCTGAATCCGCTTGGGAAAGGACTGCCTGAGATGATGGCGACAGTGCGAGGACAATGCGGGGGGGGGGGGGGTAGGGGACAGAAGGGGAGGACATGTAGGGAGGTGTATACAGGGGGAAGGTATGTGACTGAAAGGGAGGGTAGAAGAGGGGAATCAAGAGCACGATAAGGCAGGACAGCTAGGACAATGCAGGGCTGGACAAGGCAGGGAAGGTGTAGATCTGGTATAATGTGAACCGTCCTCCATACAGATCTCTACACTCAACTCACAGGATGCTTGGCTGCACATTTTGAGAGGGTCAGCTTCAATATGCGGGGGTAGGGGGGGAGTGGACAATTTCTTGGCAGCTCGGCATACACGTGTGGATAAACACAACAGGTCTAGGCTCCATGCTGTATAATATACAACTGTGGGATGCAGGAGATGCCTATGTGATTTTCTTCCATGAGGACTATACCCTACGTTGGATGTTGTTTGTATCTTGGTATGTTGGGGGACAGGGGACGACAGCCGAGGTGTCAGCAAAACCCTTGCCAGTGTTATTTTCAACCTGTATGTCTATTTTGCTCATTTTGTACAACACAGCACATCAATTAGTCGTTGAAGGTGTGATGGCGTCCTACTTCTAGACTAGGCCCTAGGGCTTGTGAATTTATAATCACTTTGCAATGGCAATACCTTTGGAGAGTTCAGAAAGCATGCAACAGAGAATCTAAGACATATATTATAGCTGTTCCGATGTCAACGAGCATAGTGCACATCGCCACTAGCAGTCCCCATAAACTCTGAGCTTATCAAGTGTGTAAGGAGCTGCTCTTGTTGAGTTGCTCTTACCAAGCCACCGCTCAGTGTATACTCCTGTAGGTCTACAGAGTAACTCTGTATAGTATATAGTGTATACAGCTAGAGGTCTGCATTACCCTACACTGTGCACTGTGTATCTATCAAATTTCTCTTCCTTTATAATTTAGTAAATACCAATTCACTCAGGATAGAGCCCTCCTACCATTGGCATATATATTATATGAGCATGTGTACAATATGAACTGTATGATTGTAAAGGGTGATTCAGTCATTGAAGTGATACTTGTGATGTCTTATAAATGTATTGAGGAGTTTTTCGTTCTTGGAACCATTGGGTTACCACTGTCTGTCATGATCAGTGTGCAGCAGAGGCTCAATACAACTGTGTCACACAGGCTCTTTTGATACATGTATAAGTGAATTATTATTGGTCTGAAGAACTTGCAAGATCGAGGCTCGAAGGCTACCAGTATTCTTCTACATCTGGCTACAGACCAATTCTGTAATTAACAATATTAAACATATATACAATCCCATGATATTTTTAAAGATTCAATGTGCTGAGCTCTGTTCTGGGTATGGTCCCTAACCCCTTGACACTACTCACTGGGTATAGGTTAAGGCTTGAAGTGATCATTGTAATTTTGATATGACACCTTTTGTTAGTGTGAATGTGAAAGCATACAGAATAATCCAGCTTTAACCCAAGTACTATAGGCACGTACTTGTATGTGAGCCATGAATATGTACAGCTATATGGCCATTCACAAAGAGAATTACCTTAGGCTAACATGGGTCGACAGTAATGGTCAGCACATTTAATGCTTAAAAGCTGCATGAACTTAACACCTAGGTTATGATGCCAGGGGCTATTCAAGGATGTTGTCAGGGGCTATATTCAAGGGTAGGGGATAATGGAGAATTCCATTGCCATACACAATACAATTCTAAACAGACGCAACGATATGGCTATAATGAGAACTTAATACATTTGCGGTTGGGTGTCTTAATTGAAAAATTCTTTGAAATGATGACGTCGTACTTCAATGACCCCTACAGATGGAGCAAAAGCTGATGGGGGTTGATGCATCTAGGGATGTCATTGACATCCACTTTATGTCGATGACGATTATTGTCATATAGTTGTCAATATATCAATGTATTGCAATGTAATATTTAAACTATTAAGTACATCTGGAACACTGTTTATTCCCTTAATAAGCTGAGGAATACAGCAAAAGCAAAGGTTAATGGTAGCTGTAAGGTAGTAATCTAAGGCCGGTTGAAAGAATAAGTACCCCAACTGTAAGCTTATTTGTTAGACTTAAGATACTATGTCTATGACCCCTCCCCCCACCCACCTCCCTCCATTACTAAACATGGTGGAGAACAACCTTTATGAGGGTGCCCTGGATGCAAGCATATTCAGGTACGTTTACAAGTGCATACCTTGTTTTCTCGACTGGCAGAGAACAATTTCTCGAGAAAAATATATTGTCATAATAATATTGACATATCTAAATTGTCAATATAATATATTGACATATTGACATAATAGCAATATGTCAATATAGTGAATGTCAATGACATCCCTAGATGCTTCCTTATTTCATATTGACTATCGTCACCGACTTGTCCTAATTAATCGACACTACACAGTACATGAGAAAACCAGTACACGACCGTCTTTTATCATGAGTACATCCAGACAAAGTATCAGGAAATATGACCTGGTCACTCACTTTAGATGTCCTTAGATAATGCAGAGCCCTTAGCATGTCAAGGGATGTCTGCATGGTGGCACTGAGGTTTACCGGGACCTAACGCGGGGTAGGTATCGAGACTGAGATTGTTTACATATACCTGATAAAGAAATGCGACAGGGATGAATAGATTGCTAATCTACAGATTACAGGTGTCATGTTTGTCACCACCTGACACAAATACAGACGGACGTCTAGATTACAGAGTCTAGATTCATGAAGAGATTAGGACATGGGGACCACTAGTTTGTAGACTGATATCTATGGAGGATTATTTTACTCCTTAGCATATCCATCCTTCACTGTAATTTGTATTGTTTACTGTTTACCCCCCCCCCCCCCTCCTCATAATTAAGATATATAATAATAACAATAGTAAAGTGGCTGGTGCCCTATGATAGGCCAGTCTGTCGTGGTTATTTTGACATACATTCATTTACTCGTAGGGTATCTACTACATATTCTAGGATAATTAACCTTCAAAGATATCTATACATACACACTAAATACCTATATGTAGATATACACAATTCAGATATACATGTGGTTATTTGAATAGCGAGGAACAGCCCAATTTGTCTTGGCTGCGTAGTATCCATGTATTACTTGGAATGACACACTTGGGCGACTCAGGACAATATACAACTAAGTGACATAACTTCTCCATTTACACATTCATGCCATCCGTGACATAGTCGGAATGCTGGGTTATTTTCAGAGATCACAGACGCTATGGCAATGCATACGAGAAGGGTACAGAAGGACCAGTTGATATAATACGTTCAACATTTTCTCTGCTGCCTAAACCCAGATTATATTTTAATTTGGATATAATTCCCATGCTCATTACCATTGCGTTAAACAAGGACATGTACAATGTAGAATATAATTCCCAGATATCACATTGCACGTAAAAGGCATTTTCAAGGACCTTTCCTCAAATTTACAGCGCATCCACGCAGAACATAGTATCCCATATTATCCCAATGGAATCAAAGGTGGTTGAATACCATTAGAGAATTTATTTATTATCTCATACAGGAGTAAATACAGGTAACTCAAGCTGCTATCTTACTGAAACGCTAAGTTGAGCAGCAGGAGTCTGCTTGTTACTATGGGTTAATACCGGGTACAAGTGTTGATGACCTCATTTCTCCTAACAGGCCTGTCATCAAAGAAATTACACCGATGCCCGAGGGTATTCCTTTATTGTGTTTGCGATCCTGTGTCTTCCTAGGACTACAAAACTGCATGCCTTTCTGAAAACTCTAACCCTCCAAGAGCAAATTTAATTCATAAGCTTTCACCAATAACGAAAACAATGCCATTGCCTGTCAGCTGGTGCCTATCCTTTTACTTTCGATGAATATTTCGGTGGTTTACCAACCGTTGTCAAATTTAAACCCGGAAAAACAGAAACTGAACCGTCAACCCTGATGTCTAGAAACGGATTTCTGTGCAACCTCATGCATTTTGGTGCTCTGGTCTAATAAAACAACTACTTAAGACAACTCTCTCTCCCTAATAACTGAAGGGTTTCTTAGCATGTAAACACGACCAATCCACGAATTTGAATCTTAATATTACTTTCAGCAAATAGCCCAGAAACCCTGGGGGGAACCCCCCAGTTATCTGTATAGAGTTGTAAAAAAAAAAAAATTTAAAAAAAAGGTAGAGTTGTAGCTCGTGTCAGCTCGCCGTTTGGTGCCCCATTCACTATGATTCAGATGCACCAGACCATGACGGTGACGGGGAATCCACACCATCACACGGACGTCTGGCCCTGCACGAGCCCGACCTGTATGATATGTAGTGAGCACAGGGGCCTTTTATTCGGGGGTTAAAAAGGCATCCATGAAGCACGATAGTATTTGTATGAGTAACCCTTTAAGGGCCGCAAAGTGCCGAGGCTAGATTTTCTTTTACTTATTAATATCTCAGTTTTGGGCCTGGTTTTAGGGTTTTCGCTAGTCTAGGTGTTATGTCCTTTGTGGTTATGATCCATGAGTGCATATTACCTTGACGTGCCTACTCGCCAGTGCTGCATTCATGCATCATGCCAACACTACGGGTGTGTATCAAACCTGTACAGAGATGATGCTTGAATGCAGCACTGGCGAGCTACTCTCCCGGTCTGCCTTCATGAATGCATCATGACGATAAAGGGCCTACTGCATAAAAGCAGTATGCAGCCCCTAAAGGGGTGGTGGGGCTGTGTATGTTGACAGACCGGCTGACAAAAACTGCTTCATCAGGGCAAATACCATGTATTAAAGACATGAGTTAATGCTGGCATGACATGCACACTGCTCATCAGTCTCTCATACACCCCCTCCCTCCCACCAAGCCCCCTCCCACTGATTTCTCCTATTCTCACAACATTTGCTCATCAGTGCAAAGTATGTACAGTACCGGGGTACAGTCCCTTGCCTCACTCTTCCCGGATACCCCTCATATACAGCCACTTTTTCTGCAAGTCCCAAAACATTTTGGAATGTATGAACATGAAAATTAACTCTCTCTAATGCAGCTAACTTGTTCATACTCCCTGCTCCCATGGGTGGTCAGATATTAGAGGGAATGGACTCACTTGAGTTTAACTATGAGATGAATGCAAGATTTTTACGTTTATTTCTTGCCATGAACTATACAAGACTTGACATAGCCAACGTGTTCATAAAGGTCTTTAACAGAGAGAGTCTCTGTGTCTGTTTTATTACAGTATGCCTGGATCACCATAGCCTCAAAAATGTGCTAACACAGGATGATGGCGTAAAAAGCACGTTATCAGCAGAATCATTGGATCCTAATCTAGGCATTGACACTCCCGTCTTTGTATGCAGTACTTTTGTAGTTGTATTAGACCTACCCTCAACAATACACACTACATATGTCTGCCATGCAGTATTATATACCTTGTCAGCATGCCAACGTACGTGAATTGTGATATGTGTGAACTATAGTTGGTCTTTTATATGTATAACTGTGGTCTGCACTTTGTGGCATACAAAGCATCGTGTTTCTTTTCAAGAAGTAGAACATGATCAGCAAGTGCAATATTGACATTTAGAGATTACGAAGAAAGGTGCAGGGACGTTCTCAGCCTCTGTTTTGCTTACATGTATTCCAAGGCTCATATACACTTGTTGTGTTTTAATATATCATTGGACGATTAAGGCTTACTCCCAGGTTATACATGTATAGGGCAAAAAAAAAATCGTCCAGCCATATACATGTAGCAAAATAAGGCGAATCTTAGTGATGTACCGTCTTTTAGGTTTAACACTTGCCTTTTGATTCATCCACATATCCCACGTATCTTTCTGAAAGGGAAACGGCTCCAGGCAATCTGTCGATATATTCTGCAGCGTGTTAACCGGGTTTACACGACATATATATCTTTGTGTATTCACAAATACACATCACTCACTCATCTATTTAAGTCAAACTTTCACACACACCCCCATCCCCCCTCACCACAACCGGTAAGAGGGTCATCGCACAGGTAGTCACGACACACGGAGAGATAGCACGCCGTGAGACCAGGGCTGTAGGGAAAACATTGAGGCGCAAAAAGGTACCTTTCTTCTAGGATAGAATTTAAAATTTGAACTTTTTATCCTGGTCGCGGCGGGTACATGTCTCCTGTAACTGAAATGTCACTTTTTGTTTTGTTTTTTCGTCTTTTTAAAGTGATATGTCACTTATCCGTTAATTGCTTTCTTACTTTAATAGCTAAATATATATAACTCTATATAAATAGGTAAACGTGCAAAATAAAGTGGCATCTAATACGATTTGCGGCTCCCATAGTTTACACATCTGATATGAGCATGTTGAACCAATACTTAGGCCCCTATTTCCTGGTTACACAATAATATAGGCCTACTTCGATCCCCAAACTGTGCATAACCTCATGTAACCCCATATAATATCATTGATTACCACTACCTCGTTATACATATCCACCCACGATGTCCACACTGGTAATTAATGAAACAAACTTATCTAAACTATTGTGTAACCCCTACCCAGCACCACTTCTGCCTGAGCCTGACCCTGGAGGAGGTGTGTGTACATGCCCACGGCTGTAACACTAGCTCAATGTTTCCTCCAGGGTGTAAAGTACACTGGCCAATTACGTGAGCTGACCTAGAAATAACCTGAGGTGTGAAGCAACCATATTATATTAACTGTGCCAATACAAAGACACCCAGACAAAGCGCCAACCGAGAGTGCCAGGCAATATATGATATAGCCAATGATATTAAATACTGGGGACAACCCCCCCCCCCCCCACCACCACCACCACCCCCACCACCACCACCCCCTATTCAACATGAGGAGTATATAAACAGTCACTTGGGTGATATCTATATCTAACACTATCTATGTCACCCACGGTTTAGGAGAGCATAAACAGTACTTATTGGTTTTACCAATGTGCATACATGGAGAGGGGGTACTTGATTGGTTCCTCCAGTACCTGGTTGGGTATCAGTGTGATGGAGCCCCCTCCAGGTCCTCCATCTACACACCTGATAACTATTACATGTAACAGGCTGCGGCCCAATGCTAGAGAGGGATAAGCTGGGCTGATTAGGGCTATAGGTAGATTATCGCCCACTGGAGGATTTACAGCTCTAGCTGACAGGTACTAGGTAGATAATCCCACCGGAAAGGTCATGATAATGATGCCCATTTCCCTGTTCTGTTTGGTGTCTATTTACTAGATCTGTATACCTGTGACTTATACATGTACCCTGCCCCAGATGTGCACTGGGTTATTGTGTCACTGTACGTCCTCATGTATTCATAAACCGTAAAAAATATTATACTACCAGCATTTTTTATCGAATAAACTCTGATCAAACAATGCTTATCAATTACGGTAAGTGCTATTTCAAGTTCCCCCGGCACTTAGTCTTATACTAGATTGTGCTGGTTTGAAACCCGGCGCATAAAAGCCACGTTTAGTACGGTATGTTTTGGGGATACATGAATAATGCTTCAATGCTGGATGAGGCTGAGGCGCCCTGTCACGATTAACTGGATTGTGTTCTAGGTGGGCATTGCTGTGTGGTCACGTTTTTTCCGCTACCCTAGGCGTGACTCACCATAAAAGACATAGCCATTTGGGTCCCCACCCAGACTTCAGTGTATATGGTTATATGCTTCCTTGCACATCAATACATTCACCTTTATATGTATTCCCAGGGTGTCTGCCTGTATCCTATTTGACCAGCCTTTCTAGAGACTGGCTTAATTCCAGGTGTCTATTCTATCAAGGCCAACGCCCCTATCTGTGCGTTGTTCTGGCTTCACGCTGTGACTGTGCTTGATTGTTCTTTACATCGGTGAGAAGATTTACTCCTTTACCATACCTGCCTGTTTTTCTGTCTGCCTGCACAGTCCTATAATGCTATGTTATGATGTAGGTACTTACTGATCACCATACATAATCCCACGTATCCTGACGCAGACTGACTTTTAATATGCCTCTAGTAGGCTCTGAGGCTCTGGCAAAACTACCTCATATCATGAATACCTGTAGAAGATTATAAATTAAATATATTTCGTAGTTAATATGAGTAAAACTATGAAACTAACTCGTATAAGGAACAGTGCACCACTGCTGACATAATATTAAGGCATATGGCACCATACTTTATGTTTAGATATATGATGTCAAAAGCGAGAAAGAGTAAAGCCTTGTCTGCACCTACGTACCCGATACTTCACAAGGTGATTCATTTTCACCACACAAGGGTCAGTAATGACCTCCCCATTGTTGTCAACATAAAGCATTATCATTTAATCTCTAATGCGTCATGTTTCATACAAGATTTATATCTACGTGCTGAAATTCTACTCCTGAGCAAAATGTACAGTACATGTATCGTGAAACTGCTCTTAGTTCACCTAGTATAAGACTGTTCCATAGACGGCATAGTGTTAAGCCTAAAACCACACATCAGCTATAGGAGAACTGATCCGCTCGATTGGGTATTACACGCCCGCATAGCCCTGCCTTTAATGTCTAACTGGATAACCAGATCAAGGGGCCTGGAGGCTCAAGCTCAAACATAACTTTACAGGTACTCCAGGGCGTCCCAGGGGCCAGGATTACGGCCTACATATATTAATATTAAAGTACGAGTACTTTTGGAAATCGGTTTCCCCATACACCTATGCATGGTTATCATGAGCATATAGATTTAACCTAGGAAAATCTCCCTCTTATTCAAGTTATTGTAGATGAGAGCGGGCATCGCAAAAAAAAGTATGATTTCCAAACATTAATTTAATAGTGACACTTAAATGTACCTTGACCCTTAAATAATTATGCTGATTAATACAATGTACCATCAGATGCCAGTACAATTCTAATTAATAAATACATGTGCATATGTTTATGATTGACCACGGGCCGTTGACCTCACAGTCTCGGACTCCCATACCAACACTGCTCCGTGTCGCGCTGCTGTGTATGGTATGGGGGCAGACATGCATCTCACTTGATACCCATGTGCGCCAGTTTGGTGGCGCAAATGGGTGTGTATTGGCCAATATACATCCAAGTACAGAGAGATGCTAATCAATATCAAAGGGGTAATAAAAGTAAATGGGGGCTACTGTAAAATTAACACGTATAACTGACAGAGGTAATGTAAAGATGTGGATTGGGATGGGATGATGGCCTGCTCCCAGGCTATCCAACTGGTAGGATAGGCGCTGGCCGAGGCTGTTGACCTCAAGGATAGATTCCTCTCAAGTGTGACGCAGCTGTATGTCGTACATACGTAGACATGGCCCCCATTCCCCCACATTGTAACAACTTCAACCTGTATGGACCTTCAACATGATAGCCCAGGCATGATAGCATGTAGCAAACAAAACGATTGAAGCAGACACATATCAATATAGGCCTGAAGTAGGTGACTGTCTAGAGCTACGATCGTTAAATAGAGATAACATTTATAAAAAAAGACCTGTCACCCGGAATTGAACGTTTAAAGTCTAATATTTTAACCCATGGCGGTGGGTGAGACAAACGATTTCACACCATCGTATAACTGAGTTGAATGCAGTTAGCCTATATCTGTAAATAAGTATGCAATATCTCTGCACGCTTATACATATGTATCTTCCTAGCCAATTTACACCTGAGAAATCTGGCATCATGATGTAGTACATTACCATATCATGCATTGTACTGTATTGTAGTGAAGTCAGCAGATCTAGATAGTCGGAAATGACTTCCCTTGTAGTTGTCAAATAAAGATATCATTATTATAACCATTGCCCACTGGTCAAAGGGTCGGTATTTCACAAATCGTCGTGGAGCAGTGGCCATATGGTCTAAATCTCCTGTGGGCCTACATGTATAGGTTAACATGTAATACAAGAAATCAATGTATCAAAGACATCTATTTTACTGGGCCTAGTTGGCAGGTATCAACACCTTCATAAATCAACATCCTCAGTACCGGTAGCACAATGTATATCTACATTATAATATATTATATGGAATCCTGAAGGAATCATTTTTTGAAATTCTCTGGAGGGTTGAAATAATCGTTTGCCCCCCCCCCCCCCCCCCCATCTAGATGGGTTGCATTGTTTTGTGCCCCCCCCCCCCTTTGAAAAATAATTACCACTGCCTGTTAAACCTGGAACAAATATTTTTCCCTTCACCCTTGGCCTTGGCACTTTTCCTGAGAAGTAGGCTCTAGATTAAGATTGGCCTAGTGGGGATGAGCAGATCTAAGACTAAGCATAGCCTTTCTTTCAGCAGTCTGGCAGAGAGCCCATGTTTTGGGTATGGACTGCTCCGTCGACTGGCCTGCAGAGTTAGAGTAGATCCTATCATATTTGCCTAACCTATACCATAAGCTAAATCAAAATAGACGGTGCCTTTGACTTTCTCAAGCTCAATGACAGGTGGTAGGGTGTCGAGATAGATCTAGAATCAAGGAATTAAATTATTCACAGATTCCATTAAAAAATGAAAGGTTAAACGTCATAGATAATATAAATCATATTATCTAGATCCTCAGGGTCTAGATCTAATATCAAGATAGGATATTATCACATTAGAATAAAGAAAAACTCATAGATGCATATTGCCCCAGCCTTATGTTTACAAAGGATCACAGCATCAAGTTGGATCAGATGGAAAGGTCTACCTACCAACAACAATGTTGTCCTCCGAATCAGACAAATCGGCAGCGGAGGCGGCACTCACAATAAGAAAACAGTACAATAATAGCTTCAGCATCTCGAAAAGAATGGTGTAGTCACTAATGAGATTCAAGTCCACATCCTCATGCACCCTCTACCATAATTCTTGTAGTTACTCATTCGTAATCCATAGTAATTTTAACGTGTGTTCTCCATCAAGCTCATTCCGATAGTGGGTTCAGCGAAAAGCATGCTGTTGGGAAACCCCTTCAGGACACCCCCATTCGATTGGGAGATATGTCACTTGGTTATAATGAGATCTAATGACTGACATATCACAAGCACATGGAATTCAGGTGTTTTATCTATTTCACCACGCGATTTGATACTCTAATAACATAGGAAATAGTTGTATCATTTAGAAATTAGGGGAAATCCCTAGGTGGATCGAGGGAGGTATTCCGTAAACCACAATAGCAGAAAAATCGCCAACTTGGATGCTTCTGATTGGTCAGATTGGATCATGTGACATATCCAAGATGGCGCGGCCCACAAAACCTGGTGAGTTGGCAGACGGGCACCTAACATATCACCGAAATGATAGTATTGTGGTCCAATATTGCTTCCGATATCCATCTAAAGTACTTTTTGACAACGCTAGTTCACTATTAGCCGCTTAAATAAAGTGACATTTACACAGGAATGGTGTTAACTGCGTCTTGAGTCAGTCATGTGTGAGTGTGTATTCCCAGGTAGTGACTCACAACAGGCTCAAGTTGAACAGGTTCAACCGCTGACTGCCTGGGGCCTGACCCGATTCATGCAAGTTCATGTTGCAGTGAAAGATGAAACTGAACGGTTTAGCCTAATCATCATAGATGTAATCGATATAGGCCTTCACCCGGCCAGCTGGGTAGTCGCTGAATAATGACAGTTTGTTATTTTGTAATGTACTGAGATGAGAAATAGTTCAAATACAATATCAGGTCCAGGAGAGTCAAGAAACAACAATTCGTCCTCCAAAGTCAAAGTTCAATGAAACCTAGCTACATATATTACTCTTTCTCACCAACATTAGGCAATGCCGAACGAGGGTGGAATGACCCGCCAATGTTCCTTCACACGCCATCATTGACTGGCTCCCCTGGTCAGGCTGTCCCGGCCACGCCCCCTCAGAGAACGCTCCTCAACAAGCGTGTGGCCTACCCTGGCATGTCAGGTGGGGCACCCACTGCTGGAACTGGAAGTTCATCTGGTGAGATATCAACCGTTTCTCTTTAAATTTAATAATTTTGAAAAGTATTTTTGAGAATTATTGGTGTAAGTTTGTTAGTACTTATTATTAGTATAATACTAGTAAATTTATTCATACAGGCGCTACCGGTATAGTCTACTACCAGTAAGGCAGTATGATATTTCCTGTCACCGATTTTTTTTTTTTTTTAACATTTTAAATCAAAATATAATAAACAACATGTACTGGTATGAAATTAATAATGAACTGGTACATTTCTTCCATCTCTAGGCAACCCTCTGACAAAGAATGTGCCTCCCCCACTACTGCCACCTGTTGGCAGTGCACCGCCTCCTGCAGTCGGAAATGTCATCCTGTATCCGCCAAGTTCTACGGTGACAGCGCTTCCGGGTGCAGCACCGATCATCGTGCCCCACATGGCACCACCCCTGAGTCCGACCGGGGAGCCCGCGACTTCCACTACCAACATGCAGGAAGACATTGAGGTTCCGGACTTTGGCGATGACAACCAAATGTTCCTGTATGTGACATCACATCTGAAGCGAGTCCAGCGAGATTGTCAGCCTCTGTTTTCAGTGAGTTGCTTATACATGTATCTAGTTCGTAAGGCCACTTAAAAAAAATAAAATGGTTTCTCATCACCGCGCGCATCATAAAAATCCGGTTTTGAGGAAAACTTTTTTTTTTTTTTGACAAATTTTGATGAAAAACCTGATAAAAATGGACAAAATTGGTCATATTTGGTATCAAATTAAAGCTAATAATGCCAGCAATGCATTGGTATAGAAATAACTTACATTTTCCCCACTTTTAAAGATCAATTAATTCTTAATCAATAAACTTTGAATTATTGGCCACAAAATCGTAAATTATCCTATACATTTTGGCCTCCGAGTAAAAAAAAAAAAAAAAAAAAAAAAGCCTCCCTCATCACATTTTTCAGACCTTGGTGATGAGAAACCACTTTTTTTTTTGAGTGGCCTAATGTAAGTATAAGCCACAGAAAAAATATGATTAACTGAAATTTGCATTTTACTAGTATCTTATCTTACTAAAATCATGTGAATGTGATCATCTTGTACGTAACATGGAGGCAGTGAGTGTTTTTTCTTCGTATTGTATTTGAAATAACATTCTAACATTTGTCTAGATCATATTCCAGTGTTGCCGGGGAGACAATGAGCAGTATTTTCCTTATTTTGTATAGTCTTTAGAAGGTATAGCTCATGTTTACATTCATATTTTTTAGGCTCGCGTATCTGAAGAAGTTACTAGGAAACTTGACATATTTGAGACGATGTGGGAATCTGGGAAAATATCATACCCCGTCAAAGCAGCTATGGCAAGGTTGTCCATTGGTAGGTATATTTTTTGGAAGTGTATGATGAATATAGATGTTTATTTATGACCGCTCTAAAAAGATCAATTAAAATCCTATACACCTTTCTATATAATTAAATTAGAGCGTTTGTAAAACTTAAACAGGAAACTGTTTTCATATCATCTGGTTCTACATTTAGGTCTTTAATTTGATAACAACCATTTCTATGTTAAGGCATAGGGATGCCTCAGATCCAAGTCTTGACGAACAATACAAATGTATCCCAGTGTCATGAGATGTTGTCTATGAACTTTTATGATTGCAAAATACACTTGACGATAAGCTCTGAGGTCCTGGTGATAATGGATGTGCTCTTACTCTTCTTACAGCGTTGTGCCGCCGTCACTGTGATATTGCTCATGAAATTCACATGGGCCTTATGATGGACTACATTTCTGAGGTAAGATAGTTTAAGTTAACCATCATTTGTCATCCATAGTACATTTAATACATGTAGAAGCATGCTTTGATTGATTAATACAACGTCCGGTGGGGCCTGTCTAGGCAAACCAGACTCAAGCAAATTGAAATAAACCCGATGGGGTAGCCAGGGAAAAACTGAAAATATTGAAATATGTTAGAGATAGACAATCTTAAATTTGAAAATAACATATTTCAAAGAGTAAAAATATTTCGTTAATTGTGCAGGTTGGTCAATGGATGGTTGGTGTGAAGCGGCTGATACAAGAGGCCCGGACGGTGGCACCTGTAGGTTCTCCCGACAGCTGCCAGGTGGCAGCACCATTCACTGTACCTTCCACAGAACAGAGTCAAGGTACTGGAGGACAGACCACCAGTGCAGACACTGGAGGAAGTGAACCCTTAAACCCCGTCCAAGACACCACCACTGCAGTGGATTCCCTGCCAGTGTCAACTGAAAATACCTGTGACAATAGCCCTGAAACTATAGCTACGGGTGAAGGATCATAGTAGTAATTTAAGGCATTATTGTGAGAAGTATCAAGCATATAGTTAGCAGTTTTACTTTGACTTCCTGTCGATTTTTGGCCATGGTAGTCTTATTTGTCCGTACTCTTACAAAGTGCTGCCGCTAATGATAAAGTAAGGCCTTCAATTAAATGAATCAACCAGACACTGTTATAATGCTAATTAAACTAAAGGCCCAGCCACACTACAATGTTCTGACCCAACCCGACAATATGGTGTCATACATAGTGCCTCAGACAGGTCAAATCGACAAGAGCCTGTTTAATCATTGTGACAAGGGACAATGCCCATTTCTTAAAATCGACAAGGGAGAAAGGCATTTCTTATAATCGACAATTGACACAGCAACCCCTGTCTGGGGCCCAATTCATATATGTGGTATTAGAGTTCTGCAGTCTCAATATATGTCACGTCGGGGCGCCCCAAATCACGTACCCCAGCAGGTATGGTCAGGGCTTTAGTTACCGTCCAATCTTCATGAGGACAAATAATACTTATTTTACATTTGGTTTTGGTTGTTTGAGACGCATTAGCGCATTTTGCCTGTAGATATATGAAAAATGTGTACACGTTGACAGGAGTCAAATCTACTCTAGAACATAAGGATAATACTTCCAAAGAATGGAAGTTACTTTAATATACACCTATTATACACATTATTTATTCAAAGGGGAAACATCAAAAGGTGCTTTGGTTTAAAGCTGCTATTGTGATCAAATACGTTCGGGCGGTGATTTTACTTTGTTCTTCCAAACCATAACTGTTACTAGAAGTATGATAAAGTGATATTATCTCAACTAACTATAGAACCATACTTCTCAATTGTGCGTTCTCATGTTTTAGGTGATCCTCGTTAAGTTCTTTGAAAACAAACCTGTACAACGAATTACTTTCCTTTCCATCTATAAATTATATTTTTATTGACTCAGGGAGCTAATGCTCCCAGAGTCTTATGCGACGCCTCTGTGAGACGATTTTCTCCGATCTCTTGAAAAAAAAGTAAACCAATTTTTCCCACAGAAAAAAACAACATTCGATATTGCTGTGATGCACACATACAATTGAAGTGTTTTCTGTTCCAATGCAACAAACCGCAACTGTTTCTGTCCATTGGTTCTATCTCAAATTCTATCTCAAATTAGACCTGTCCAAAAAAGGTAATTTTTTCGGTACTGTAGACAAATATCAAAGTACTGCTGTAGACATTTCGTTGATTTCGGCATTTAGTGTTAAACCTATGGGGGATCTGTTTTTTAGCAAGGTGAGACGCTTTTTGTCAGACCAATATGGCATGGGAAGAGATGTGTGGACGAAAATCGAGACCAAAATACATGTAGTGATAATCGGAATAGATAGGATACCAATGACACTCCTAAGGAGCAGGGGCAAGGGTATGTATACACACACACCATACACACACACCATGCACACACACCATGCACACACACCATACACACACACACCATACACACATACCATACACACACACCATACACACACCATACACACACACCATGCACACACACCATACACACACACTATACACACACACCATGCACACACACCATGCACACACACCACACACACACACCATACACACACTATACACACACACTATACACACACACCATGCACACACACACCATACACACACACTATACACATACACCATACACACACCACACACACCATACACACACACCACACTATACACACACACCATACACACACACTATACACATACACCATACACACACACCATGCACACACACCATACACACACACACAATACACACACACCATACACACACACCATACACACACACCATGCACACACACCATGCACACACACTATACACTCACACCCTGAGTCTTTTGTGATTAGGATCACACGCTAGATTTTGTTAAAGGAACACCCCGGTAGTTGATTAGTAGTTTAGATATATAAAGTTAGAGGATAAGTCGGTACTTCATGCAGGATCGTCGGGTACCGATATTTTGCACCTGAGGTTGTCTTAGTTGTATCATGAAAGCATTGATCCTGGAGTTCACTGGTTTAATGATATGCAGATTGTGAAGCTCCATTTTTGCAAACATGCCAAGTTTTTTTTCGCAGAGATCTAAAAAATGTGGAATGATTATCGGCTATCTGTCAAAAAGGATCTACATTCTGATCTAGTGAGTTAAAACTAACATTTTAAAAGTCTTAAAAACTACTTTCTGTCGACTAGAACGAGTAACGATGACATAGGCTACGTAGGTAGTATAGTATTCATTTTCTCTTCATAAGTTTGCTCAAAATATCCACCTTTGGTGAATTTAGTAATCAAAGCATTTTTGATGAATACATAATGAATAGGTCTAAAAGAAAGTGAAAAGTAATGGTAAGAAATAGTTACCTTACTTAAAATGTAGAGGGTAACCGTCAGTACTATGTGGCAATGCAAAGAACCAACTTTAAAATTTAAACGTCTTTCACAAATTGACAATACTCACTTTTCACATCCATAAATTTGAAGGATTGCTATATCTTCTACAGATATTACATATACATGTATTGGGAATGATTGCATTTTGAAATATACAATTGTTTACAATAAATCAAATATTAACTAAGATATATGTGTTGACCTATTTATTGGCGTGTAAGCATTTTAACACATACAGAATCTTGTATACCGGTACTCATGATTAAAACAGCACTTGCTTTTGTATCACACAATATTCACTTATGGCTCAAGTTAATATCAATAAGTCGGATCGTCTAAGCTTGATATGAGAATGAAGGACCTCATGGTTTGGCATATTATAAAAAGATTGTTGGACTATAGGAGAGTTGATGTATTACGAGTTGCTTTCCGTTGACGGCCCTCCGTGAATATTAAATAGTTTGGCGACTTCACTGAGATCAGCCTGGTTCACTCCGTCACGAACAACCTGAGGGGGCAGAAAGTTAAAGATTTACTATTGAGGTATCACCATGAGAAATCAATAGGTGTGTGATTTACATCACAGGAGACTCAGGGTGTCAGGCTACTTTATGTCTTTACCCAATCCCCAATCACCAAATGGATGACAATTATGACTTGACCTCCCCCGCACTATTACATGTATATTCTAGGGCGATGCACCCAATTCAATCAATTTTCAATGAAGTATGTAAAGTGAGTCTGAAAAACGAGCCTGATAATCAACCCTAATCGAGCCTGATGATCAAGCCCCCTAACCCCCCCCCCCCCCGACATTGGATAAACCACTCAGATAAGGATACAGGGCTTTTTGATACATATCATATGGAACATTTGGAACATTTGGAACAAATGGAACATATGGATCATGATGGAACATGGTGATGGACTATGATGGCAGTTCCCATGATGACCATGATGACAGTGGACCAGGATGACGGTGGACAATGATGACCATGAACCATGATGGTGGTGGATCATGATGACCATGATTGCATTGGAACATGATGGCGGTTAATATTTGATGGTGGCCGTGGACCATTATGACCATGAATCATGCTGACCATGAATCATGATGGCAGTAAACCATAACTGTGAACCATAATGACCATGATGATGGTGGACCATGATGGCAGTGGACCATGATGGCAGTGAACCAAGATGACCGAGAACCATGATAATCATGAGCCATGATGGCCATGAACCATGATAATCATGATCCATGATGGCCGTGAACCATGATGGCCGTGAAACATAATGGCTGTGAACCATGATGGCCGTGAACCATGATGGCTGTGAACCATGAACCATGGTGGCCATGAACCATGATGGCCATGAACCATGATGGCCATGAACCATGATGACCACGAACCATGATTGCCGTGAACCATGATGACCGTGAACCATGATGGCCGTGAACCACGATGGCCATGAACCACGATGGCCATGAACCATGATTAGCAGTGTGCCGTTAGACATATGCCCCAGGGACTCAATCCAACCAATCCACCCATACATCATTGAACATCATTTTCTTCTCTCACCTCACCATTTCAATGTGATATCATCATGCATAGTCCATAAGTCTACTGGACATTTACCTAGGCAAATGCAAAGCCGCCCTATGTGAAACCCATTTTGAACATTAATAACCCTCGTCAGTCGGTGTATATTTATATTTATTACTTTACTATGTACTAATTGCTTCATAAAGCCAAGAAATGCCAACAGGAGACAAATGTAATACAAGACAAATTTATCGGATATCATGAAAATGAAAATGAAAATGATGACCATGAACTATGAACCATGATGACTGTGAACCATGATGACCGTGAACCATGATGGCCATGAACCATGATGGCCGTGAACCATGATGGCCGTGAACCATGATGACCGTGAACCATGATGGCCATGAACCATGATAACCATGAACCATGATGGCCATGAACCATGATAACCATGAACCATGATGACCATGAACCATGATGGCCATTAACCGTGATGGCCATGAACCATGATGGCCGTGAACCATGATGGCCATGAACCATGATTGACATGAACCATGATGGCCATGAACCAAGATGGCCATGAACCATGATGACCATGAACCATGATGGCCATGAACCATGATGGCCATGAACCATGATGGCCATGAACCATGATGGCCATGAACCATGATGACCGTGAACCATGATGGCCATGAACCATGATGGCCATGAACCATGATGGCCATGAACCATGATGGCCATGAACCATGATGGCCATGAACCATGATGGCCATGATGACCGTAAACCATGATGGCCATGAACCATGATGACCATGACCCATGATGGCCATGAACCATGACGACCATGAACCATGACGACCATGAACCATGACGGCCTTGAACCATGATAACCATGAACCATGATCCATGATAACCGTGAACCATGATGACCATGAACCAGGATGACCGTGAACCATGACCGTGAACCATGATGACAATGAACCATGATGACCATGAACCATGATGACAATGAACAATGATGGTGACAGACCATCATGATCATCGCAAGTGGCAACATGGTCAACATCCCCCCACCTCCCAACAACATGTGGCAACATTGGCAACATTCCAAGTGGCAACATGGGCAACATCTCCCTCATGATTATATTTCCCATTTTCAATATCAAACAGAAAGCAAAATCAGGCTGGTTGAAGTTGGAGAACAAACCCACTCCATTTCGGCAGAAACTGTCTCCCTAAGAACCAGGGTGCCCTGGGTCAACGAGCAATGACAGTGCACACACAGGTTGTCTAGTCTAAAACACTTTCTTGTGCACTAAGCCTATAGCAAGACAGCACACATTTATACATAGAACTCTTATTGAATTCAAAACATAGCACGGCCCAGGGTTGTCTAGAATGGTGCACACGGCTTCAGCATAGGATTCAATGGGAGGACATGTTCGGTGGTTTGTTGATTCAAGAAAATGCAAAATTTTTGAGCACCTTTTATTCATGGAAAAAATGCACAATTGTGTGCACACTCAATTGGATGAGATAGATTAGATCTTAAAGCAACAGTGGAACCAAAAATTATATCATTGAAATGGATACTTTCTGATATATGATAGATTGAACTTGAAATTGGGAAAATCTCTTAACCAACCTTTTAGGTCGTCTATCTAGACTCAGGGGTACACCCTGAGTCAACTAGAGATTAATATTCTTTCAAATTCTCCCTTCTCGCGCACAAAGGTCTGTATTATGGACTGGAGGCTACGGGTGCTTTATTTGAAACAGAATATTAATGGTAAAATTCCAATGTTTCATGGGTTTTGAAGTATATACTGTTTAAAAACACATTTATTTTTTTGTAAATGAAAAGCCTTGGTGGTTCTTACCCTGCGTGCGATGTTCATTTTGCCGAATACGTTCCAGAGGACAATACCAACGACGATATCGTCACGAAGGTAGAAAATGATGCCTTTACTATAATCCTCATGAAGTCCAGGTAGACCCATAGTGGACACAGCGGCGGGTGAGGTCTCCTCTGCCACCTAGAGTAGCACACACAAAGTAAGAAATTATATACATAGATTAAAAGGTTCTTAAGGAATAAAACATTGCCCCCTTCCCACTACAAATGGTTCCCAAATTCCACCATGTCCTCCCCTCTACATGGTTAATCTAAAAAAACATGAGCACTCCTGTAAGTACATATTATATATTTGTTGCATATATTTTTTTGGATTGGATTAAGTGTAACTATTTTTATTACCGGTTCCTCACTGGCGCAATTTAGTTGTCATCCCATTCAGTTTATCATGATTATAAGTAGAATCTTTACGAGGTCTCACCTGTTCAATTTCTGATCGTATGCTTTCGTCAGTCTTTTCCACAAACGCCTTGGGTGTGTCCTCTGGTGTGGCCGTAGCAAATACACCGACCGTGGGTAGACTCGCATCACAGATGCCAATAGCTTCATAACCTACATCAGGCCCCAAGTCCGACCTGTCAATGACAAACATAAAATGTAGATAGTTTTCTTTGGAAAAAATGTACATACACTGGTACAAAAATAATTGGATCATACCAGTAGTAATTTTCATATTATTTATCTTTAGTTTTAAAAATCCATCACCTTTCTAGATAGGGGGATATTTTTTTTTTTCAATATTTTTGTTTACTTGCTCTTACATGAAATATGAGTTTTTCACGAGGATGCAAGGGGTCTAGAAATTAGAGCAAAGCTGTAAAACCGGTTTCAGCTAATGATTAAACTAATATGCTTCCAAGTAGGGGCAGAATGTATAGTACTGAAGACTCACCAGAACATGGACTGGTGCCAGTATGGCTTGTTAGCACCTGTCATGTTTTCCCCAGCGAGCCGCCCGCTCACCACGGCATGGTCATGGTGCTCCACGCGTCGCCGACCCAACTTGATGTCGTAGAAACAAGCTGCATCTCCTGCCTACAATATAGAGGTACACCTATTTGTTGGGGCGCTAAAATATGGATGATTTCATTTACCTTGTAGACAAAAAGCCGGAAATCTTGCAATTTTGGTCAATATTTTGCAGGAAATGAAAATAATTCAACACAGAATTTCCGGCGATTTGGCAGGAATGCAGGGAAATTGCATCTCTGAATTCTGAAACTGACCCTGATCAATATATATGTATAGATACAAAATTACAAAATCCGGTAGCAAAATTGCAGAATTCAAATAGTGTTCTACTTACCACCCAGACATTAGAACGGGCTTGCAGCTCAGCATTGACGAGGTAACCGCCCTGCTTCGGGTCCACCTCCAGACCTGAGTGTTTGGCTAACGCCGTTGAGGGTTCGATGCCCACCGCAACGACTATATGGTCCACTGACAGCTATGACAGAAATCACATTGCTTTTGATATTAACACTGTTCAATAACTATTACATTTATTCAACATGATATTATAAATCAGAAGTAAGATTCTGTGGATGATATGAGAAGCACATCCCGACACCAATTTACAATATTGATTCTTACGGAAAGAAGCAGGCAAGACCTACTATAAAAGGCGATTTTGAAAATGTAACGTTTAATATTTTTCAACTGTGATTTTGGTTTTAAGTTGTGGTATTTGATAGTTTTAAGTAAACCAAATAAGGATACACATGGACCGATAGTTAAATCCATTGTCATAAGTAAATGTCAGTATGCATCACCTTCTGGTCGTCGCTGAACGTTAGGACCACCTGGTCGGTGTCAGCGTTGTACGTTCCACCCTTCACATAGGTTTCCGGATGGACCAATACACCCTCTGTTATCGAATATGATAGGGGGTTGATATAAAACAGACAAGGGCCAGCCTTCATGAATTCAATTATGAAAGATTTAAAATAAAACAGTGTATAAAATCGTTTGGAAACGTACCAATTAAATTTACTTATTCAAAGATGGCAAAAACTAGATATTCTTTTGACAAATTTTGCAGCTTTTTATCCATAAACCTTACTGCATTGTATAGCATCCTCCTAGACAAATACGAGTAATTTACTCACCTGCTCGGACTTTAGCTGTTGTCCATTTACTGAGGTACTCTGGTAGAACCCGCCCCATGTTACCTAAAGAAAAGCATACAGCGTTAAGAAAGCATACTACAAAGTATTTGTATTCAGAAGCATGTTGAGTGCGATTTGTTCTCATAAATAAGTTGAAAAAGAACACACAAAGCCATAGGTTTTGATTATCGATTATTGAATGGTAATAAGAGACTATAATTAACGTCTAGAGTTTGGGTTACACACTTCCTGTGTCTGTGGGTCAAGATTTCACCACGTTATCATAAATTATGTGTTAGCTGTGACGGTGTGCGTATTTACATAGACGGGTATGTAGCGAGGACTTACCCGCTTCCGGGAATATGTGATGAACCTTCATTCCCGTCTCTGAACCTGAAATGGGATTGTAAAGGATATATGGCTAATCCATAACATATTACCCTATGCTATAGCTATACACATGATGCCATATCTGCCGGTTTAGTCTAGATACAGAACATGTCAAGTACGGTACAATACACTAACAGGTATTTCATTAAACCACTTATAAATTTAAAAAAAT
Organism: Harmothoe impar; assembly: GCA_947462335.1. Lineage (NCBI taxonomy): Eukaryota > Metazoa > Annelida > Polychaeta > Phyllodocida > Polynoidae > Harmothoe > Harmothoe impar. Next base: position 45,114,814 of record OX381710.1, read on the forward strand.
ATTAAATAAATAAATAAATTCTAAAAAATTAAATAAATGAATAAATATGTGAACGGGAGGTTTATTTTTTACAATATGGAATAATCTTGCAACTGAATGTAAACGTGTAACTGTAGCAGGGTTACGGTACCTAGACTATATGTATACATTCTTTAAACATTGCCACATGTCAGTTGTCGGTATACATTGTTACTTACCTCTTTTGCCGAGGGCACAGGCCAATTCGCTACCTAGGAAACCACCACCTACAATGGCCACTGACTTTGCCGATTGAGTTACTTCATTGAGTTGTTTGAAATCGTCAACCTACAAACAGAAATAAACATTACTGATGAAAAAAAGATCACACGCAAACAATAACAAATCGATACAAAAGAACTGTGTAAAATCAAAGTGAAAACTTGAAAAGCCACATGCGTATATACAAATGTCTCTGTGAAATTACAGATTGAGCATATAACCTTAAAGCACAAACCAAAAATCGACTGTCTATGTATGTATGACAAAATAGTCTAGATTACCAACCCTTCTGAACAGAGTGGTTTTGTTCGCTACCCATTCACCGGCCATGTTTATCGATGGAAGATGCTTTGGCTTGCCGCCTACACAAAGTGACAGAAAGGTGTAAAACAAACATGTGATTATTTAATAGCATGCTTTGTCAATGTTGGGACAAAGAGTTTTCTGTGCACGTCAAAGTCAACACTTACCGTATTCGACGTAATAAGCGCCATTATTTTTATGGTAGTTTTAGTACTTAGGAGTTTAATTGTCTCCAAAATCGTGAAATTTGTGCCTTTGTTCTAGTGTAAAAATGCCCCCAAAAAAAGGGGGGGGGGCGCTTATTAGGGGGAGGGCGCTTATTACGTCGAATAAGGTAATGCATATTTAACGTCTGTGGTTGTGATTCATGAGAGCTAATTAACTTAAGTTAAATATTTTGCCCATTAATATGTGGGTTATTAGTGGTATGGAGTTATACTTATAGGAAAGTTTAAAAAAAAAAAAAAGCCTTGTATTATACTTACCGGTTGCAATGAGGACCTTTTCATAGGCGATAGAGGATCCATCCTCAAAAACAGCTTTGTTCGATTGGACATCTAATTTGACAACCTAAAATTAATGAAAAATGCACATCTTTAAATAATATATCAAATACGCATACTATATTTTCAAGAAAATTTCCATTGGGATGGTGATTATTTCTTTACATCTTATACATCTTGTTTAATTTGATTAAAATACACTAATCCATGACACATCCCTACCTTTTTGTTCGTGGCCACTGCGACACCTCCCTTCTCGTTGTATGGTAATTCCTTGGGTTGACAGAAGAATTGCTCCTTTTCATAGAAGATACTGAAAGGGGATTCCTTAAAATTAGATGGCAATTAGATATGAAATACGGTTTATAAACGTCCAGGAATTGCGATCTCAGTACTTTTTTTGTTAGTGTAACCAAAGCTTATGTTTCCGAATTAATAAAGAGGCGTTTGTCTACAAAGATGATTCTATACTTTTCGTAATGTAATCATTTGTCTCGACACAAAAGTCGCTTTGAGTTTTCTGGGATAACCCAGTTCCTCTTCGTAATAGTCACTCAATAATGAAGTAAGAATATTACCTCCTATCTTTTCCGTTCCATTGTTTGAAGCGGAGTTGTTCGACACCCTCTTTGTCGTCGCTAAACCAGAGTTCCTTCGACAGTGGAGTCCTCATGTATGGTAGGTAGGGCTCCTCAGTCACTACTAATACCTGCAAGAAGCAATGGAATGGTTTATACCTACTACCTGTATGGAAAAGATGAGTCATTTTCATGAAAAATGTTTAGCATACAAATATAAATTTGTACCTCCCTATGTTAATCAAATGGGACCTACTACCGGGTATTTGTAATCCACTGGATACAGAGAATTTATTCATTATAATTTTTAAAGCAACAAAGTCGATGCATTATCAATGAGTCCTACCTTTGCCTTGGGATCCCGTGAGCGGATGGCTCTGTACGCAGCGAAGGCTGCCGTACCGCCACCAATGATGAGATATGGGACCTGGGGTGGAAGGTCGGGCAGGCTGGCCATGTCGGGTACAGCTACTGCTGCAGCTGAAAGAAATCCATGTTATTGTATCCAGCGTCTTAAACTTGTACTTTTAAATAATTGGGGAATATATTCTTTAGCAGTGATGGTACAATACATAATCAATACATACAAATGTATGGAGGACACACAGGGTTAAGTTATTTTTGGAGCAAAATACATGTCCTTGGATCATCCCAGTAGAATCTAGTTCCTGGTGATGTATAATTGCTATGTTAATGTGGTATTAATAAATCAATATGCATGTATACTAACCTGGCGCTGGTGAGGGTGCAGACTTTTTCTCTGCTGGAGGTGGAGGTGGGGGAGATTCTTTGCGGACTCCTGAAAAATTCCATTTTTATTTTTTTTTAATGTATGCGTACAAAAGTTTTGAAATACAAAATGATGTACATCATGATTATATAGTTATTTCAGTACAATCGTGTAGCAACGTGTCTATTATCATTCTCTACATTTCTTGCTATAATTTTATGTCCAAAAAAAACTACGAAATTGAAACAGATTCTCAAGCACATGAACTCACCAGTGCTTGTCGATTTAACGGGTTCGGCTACCACAATCGGAGCGGGGGCCTCTTCCGCGGCGATGTCTGCCACAGCATCACTAACGCCCTCAGCATTTACGGTATAGGTGTAACTCTGACTGAGTTTTACCTTCTTGATGTCTGGTATAGAGTGAAGTAGCCATACACCTCCCTTGAGTGTCTGCAATGCCAAACACCCTTTGTTGTAGTGCAAGTCATATGCTTTTTGTTTGTTTGTTTATGTAGTTTAACATCCCACTGACTATGCAGGTGAGACTTAGTCAAGTTTCAGTTTTTCACAAGTAAGAAGGTAGGCCGAAGGCCTACCTTGGATGATCGTATCCAGGATGATTGAATCTATGAGATGAGCCAAAAGATAGAAATCCCGCTCCTACACATTTACCAAAGCAAGGGTTCTTTAACCTCCGACACCACATAGATAAGGTGTGAGAGGGGCAGGCCTTTGTTATGCTGATAGTCTACCACAGCATGCGTTTTCTTACCTTAGTTTTTGAAAGAATCTGACAAAAATTCGGACCAGGTCACTTTAATAAATTGTTCACAAGATGCTATACTTACAGCAAACATGGTGAGGCCAAAGAACACTATGGATCCACCGAGGGCCATGTTCCACCTGGAGTTCCGTTTGCCATGGTAGTCTTTCCAGGATCCCTGCGGTACAGGGATGTCGCCGATCGTGGACCGTCGCTCCTTGGCCACAAGATGGTCTGGTTTGAAAGGCGCTTCCTGGTACCCTCCCATGGATCTTTGAGATTCGCCATTACTGCAGACTGCAACACAGCGAAACATGGGTTATAAATGTAGTTAGAAAAAGAAACTCGTCTGAGATACTGAGATTGAATACATGCACCGTAGAAACCATACGGTAGAAACATCCTTTTTCCCGGTTTAATATAAGCTTTCAAGGTTGTAGATAGTCTACCAAGTATCCGGGTATCAAGTTTCATTCTGTACATAAATCATTATATGGAAAGTCAAGAGTGAGTTGAACACATCTTCATTAGATGAGAAAGATTTCTGCAACCCTTTTCGCAGCATGGCTATCGCCGCACATAAATCACTGATGTCGATACTTGATTCCATTAAAATGTAGCTGGCCAGACTGCAGCTACATAGGATCCTATAGTGGGAATAAAAAGGGTGTTGTTCTCAAAAATGTACTGAGTGTCAGTCCCTCAAAATGGTCAATCATGCCCGAAGACCATGTTTAGCTTAGCTCTTTCTAATCCTATTTTTTTCCCCAGGTCCATATCCTGTATCGTCATTTTTTTCATTGGTCTGTCCCTCCTAAGTAATTTCCACCCCCAATAGTAAAGGATGAATACAGATCTGAGCCATAGTATTATCTGCTAAAATGCATCAGAGTGCACCATTGCCATATGGGTAAAGATTTTCACAAATTTTCCAAACCATTTCCCTCCAAAAACAATGTTCCAGTCCCAATAAAAAGAGGGAAATTACAGAATCATTAGAGCAGTATTATATGTTGTGCCAAAATGCACCAGAACACACCATTTTAAATCTAAACTTCCGAAATTTTCTTGTGGGCGGGGGGGGGGGGGATTAATAGTAGAATGAGTATCAGTCTGTATCCGGAGGAATTTACTGACGTGAGAGGATCGGGAGGCTTAGTAGGGGTACGAGAGTGGCTAGATTAATAGGGGCATATCCCTTGCTGCGCATTGTGAAAAATGCCCACGAGAGCACATCCTCCCAATAGTACTTGTCTTGGCTACAATCAGTCCTGCATTGGCTCCAGGGTTGTCAGATATGCCCACCCCTGCTAACTGGTTGCCAAGTCATATTTAATGATCAGGAGTAATGTTGAGTAAGTAACTAGGCCCTAACTACGGGAGGCATCTTTTTGTCCCATTCCGGCAGTCGCTCGTGAATGAACTGGAGCCCAGCCATGATCATGACGATAGCTCAACGTATACACCATGATTCCCACCCCATTCACCACTTAAACTGTGCTTTTACATAGTAGGATACTTTATTCATGTTGTCAATGTCTGGTTATGAAGGGACACGTCTATGTTCGTCTGCTAAATCGAGAACAGTGTGTAGGTCAAACTTCAAAGGCACCGTCGGCGGTCGTCGAGGAGGCGGAGACAGTCGCGCGGATTACGGCCTACTAGACACGCTGTGATCGGCTTTTTGGAGAATGCACCCGCCATGTCACAGTTGTTTTCTGTTCAAGAAAACATGGAAACTCACCTCGCAGTAGTCCCTCTGAGTGAGGGTTTGATAAAGGCCCTCTACAAGTGGGTAGAACCCGGTACAGTTTGCGGCTGCACCTCAACATGTTGACAAGGCTTTCCACACGCTCGCCGGGACGGAAGTGGATTGGGTTTCCGTCCTCCAGTTGCTTTTACAGGAGAGCTCTACGCAGGTGCCCGCTCTCCAAGCACCTACCGGGTAATTGTCTGGTGGTTGGAGATCGAGATAAGTTCGCGCCGCGGCTTCGCACGCACTGGTCCGCACTGCGCATAATACCCGCATAGCTAAGCCTAAGGGAGGGTTCATTATTTATGGCAGGGGGGGGGGGGGGGGGGGGGGGGTGAGCGTTTGGCAAATCGAATACGTAAAAAATAATTGGCCCCCCCCTCGGAATAGGTTGAAAAAAAAAGGCCCCCCCCCCCTCGGAATAGGTTTAAAAAAAAGCGCCCCCCCCCCCTCACCCTGGATCGTTTTCAACTTTATTACAAAAAATGATAGTGGTGTCTACTAATTGTATGCATTTAATCCTGGGCACTTTTTTACCTACAATTTACTACCTTGCAACAAATACATCCATTCTTAAGGTGTTTTAGTGTAAACGTCTCATGATACTCGCTGGTGAGCGATAATAGTCAAACCTCAGACACTCGACTTACATACCGTTGTCAGGCATTGAGTTTAAGGGCCCCAGTGCTTATAAATTGGAAGCTCCCATACCCTCAGTGCTTACATGAGGTCGGCACTTTTTTGAAGACTGACAAAACGGTGGGCTATTCTGAGTGTCAAAAGTGATGCAGTTAGAAATTTGCTGGGAGTTTGAGGAAAATTTTAGAAAATTTTGAAAATATTGACATAATTTGGTAAAATATAACACAGGCTGTTACCAAAATTCGTGACATTTCAACATACTAAATTCGCGACATTTTTAGGAATACCCCTAAAAAAAAAGGCCCCCCCTAAGAATAGGGTAAAAAAAAAAGCCCCCCCCTTTGAATACCCCTAAAAAAAATTGCCCCCCCCTCAAATGCTCACCCCCCCCTGCCATAAATAATGAACCCTCCCTAAGGTATTTTGTGCAAGTTGGAACGTGGACGGATATTTGCACCTGTCAATCATTTTGTGAGGAAACATTTTGAAAAATAAATGGGGAAATAGACCAACAAGATCTTTTGAACCATCTAGGCCTACCTACATTTAAAAATGTACAGAAAAATAGGGGGGCGTACCCCTTGCGTCCCATCCCCCTGGATCTACCCCTGAGTTGTCGAATATGAATTTGATTACTGTTCCTTTCTCTTGGATGACTGCACCCAAAACTGTAGGGATAAAATTGGAAGGATCCAAAATAGAGCACTATTAAAGATGTTGTTTGAATGTTCAGATTAGGGGCAACTCAATAGTCAGCCTACACAAAGCTTGTGGTAGGCCTACCCAACTTCCTGCTGTAAGATGAGGGGAGATGTTAATATCTCACTTCCACTCAAGGTCGTAAAAACTCATCCAAAAGCTATGCCTAGAACCAGAAATGATCATCTACCAATCTTCTCTTCATGTAGACCTCAGACAGAGTTCTACAAAAAGAGTCCTTTTTATAGAGGGGCCAAAGAGTGGAACAAGCTTCCGCCCTCCATTCAATTATGTTCTGAAAAACCTACTTTTAAGCTGCAGCTAAAAAAACACCTGGGGACTTACCTTAAAAGACCAAGGCCTAGAAAAAAGAAAAAGACAAAAAACAATGCTAAGGCCATAACCTAGTTGGTACCCCCATGACATGACCCAAATCGCCTACCGTAATAGCAAACAACCGCTGCTGCAATTTATGAAGCTCACTGTACCTCACATACATGTTCCTACCACATTACAGACGGTTAAATTTCAGATCTGTTGAGATATTGATTTTAGTATTAATATGATGTATATATATATTGTATATTATCACCTCATTGTACACATACCATTCAATCACTGTTATATTTATAGTATACACTCATGCGTGCAGCTCTACCCGTGGGAGTGCAGCCTCCCCCTACCTGGGGACTGCACACCCACTGACCACTCAGGTAAATATACACTATGACACATTTATGGTACCAGCCTCCAGACAAACCCCACCCCCAGGTTGTATCCTACAACTTGTGGATATAGGGTATGGGGTTGGTCACCTGTAGGCAGAGCCTCCTGTACCAGCATATAGAGGACACAATAAACCTTCAATAGCAGCACTGAGCTTGGAGTCTCCTGGATCTTTATTCTGCACTCTACCATCTAGCTACACCCCTACACTACACTATACTACACTACACAACTATAGACTTGTATCCCTACAATAGAACATCACGTTGTAAATACCCAGCCAACTATGTAATACGACAGTCCCTTGCCTTGAGTCTGTGATACCAAGCAAGACCAGCCAAGTCCGATAATGTACTGAAAATCATGGCAATAAACTTGTTATGAGTCATAACAAAAAAAGAAAAAAGTCTGCCCATGGGCGAATGTTGCAAGATTGAAATGGGCATCCTTACCCTAGTGTTGTGTGAACATTTCAATCTTGCAACATTCGCCCATGGGCAGACTTTTTTCTTCTTTTTTTTTGTTACGACTCATAAGGCGGCAGGGAGTCCCGTGGAGGTACTACAAATGTACCACTGATACTGCTCGCTTTTCCCACAGCCAGCCTCTGCATGTGCCGTGTCCCATGATAGAAGGGAAAGATTAGAAATCTGTCCAATAGTCTTATCAGAAAAAGTAAGCTGTCGAACTGTCCTGTCGAACAGTCTCGGAAATTCAGAAATTCTGTCGGACCGCCGATCTGTCGAACCGCCAATCTGTCGAACAGTCTGTTCTGTTGAAGCACATATTTAGCTTGGTTAGTTGTAAAGTAGACAAATGTTTGGGCTGGCAGCGACTTTCCACGACTTGGATCCTATCTGTGGACGAAAGTGGCAGGAATGTAGCGTCCGTAGGTGGTGGTCCCGGGGGGGGGGGGGGGGGAGGGGGGGCACGCCTACATTTATGAATACCATGTCCGTACATCACCTTGAATTAGGACCCCTTTTGGCGGGATGAAAAACATCAGAAACAAACACTAAATCCAACGTTAAAAAACGTAAAAATTAGTCAACGTTCGAACGTTAGAAAACGCTGGTAACAAACATTCGTGAACATTAAAGTGATGTTTAAAAACGTCAGAAAATGTCCCTTTGTTCACGCGGGGCCGTAGGTGGTGGTGTAGGGTCCGTTGGTGATGGTGTAGGGCAGTGATCCCATTCTGTCACGAGACCATATAGGGTTGCTCACCCTATTATGAAGTTTCATTCCAACGAGAGGGGCAGTTTTTTTTTTGTTTTTTTTTTATATAAAGCACAATGGTTTTTCGGAAATACAAAATCTTTGTGGTTTTGTATATAAACAATGACCCTATAACCCGGCAGCTTTTTCATAGGTATAGGTCAAAGTCAAGGGTCGGGAATTTCCCTCTAAAATCCTATATAAAGCATTTTAAAGGCGCACTGAACCCACAACGTCATTTGCGTACAAAACTCGGCAGGGCTAGGTCCTCAACTCAGTGCGCCTTTAACACAAGAGCTAGTTATGTGTTGTCTCTGAACAAGCTTTAAGTTAAACGTAAGAAGCTGATCAATAGGTCTGATCTGAATCAGAAAAAAATACATGCTGATTTCAAATTTACTCCTCTTAATGGTCACATCATGGTCAGATTAAGTACAGATATTCACAGGAAAAATGATTTAAAAAAATATATATAATTATATTGAAACGTAGATTCATTTATTTTTAAAGAATGTGACAAAAAAAAGTATTAGGCTATGCTGACCAGCAATTTACCTTCATTTTCCCCTGCCCATGCCCCTGCCCATGCCCCTGCCCCTGCCCCATGGGAAATCTTGGCACCATTGCAACTCCCCTGTAGAGACGCATTTTTCCCCTTTTGCCCCAGCCCCCAAAATATTTACTGTAAAATCCCGTAATCCAAGTTATAAAAATGAGGTGGTCTTAGTACTAGGCATGCCCTCGTGTGCTACACCAAAGGAGGGCTTTCTAAGCCTAAATTAGGGTGTTACATCGAAAATGAAATATGATCCTCAGAGTATATTCATCTAATGGTCTTGAGAGAAAAATGATATAAAATGACAATGCAAAAAACAAAATGAGGATATCTGTAGTATTAAAGCTATGAGAGAGCTGTAAAGTTGGAAAAGTCCTCATATTTTTTACCCCTGCTGCTCTATATATAACCTACCAGGCCCATGGCACTCACACTGAGGGGACACAGTGGTCACTGCAGGGTGCTGAGGGCTGAGTAGCCACCCTGCAGGCAGCCACAGGCACTGGGAGTAGAATGTTCATTCAATGTAGGATTTAATAGCTCAACAAGTATATCAAATAGACTGTTGATTATTTTACCATCATTATATATGAATGTGTGTCTTTCATTGTTTATGGTTGAGGTGTTATTTGTGTAAGGATTTATAGCCTTAACATGACCATAAGTCTACTCAGAACATGAAGGAGATATAGGGCTACTTTGACTTCATGTATGGGAGATTTGGCTATAGCTATATCATGTTTCTTTCATGCATTCTGTTCATCAGAATGTGTAGTTTCTTGATATAAATGCACATTTTCTAAAAAGTTGATGCATGGTGATAAAAATTTACATAATATGTCATAAAAGCTAAACTATTGCTTACAATAAAAATGTGCACCCGTCATGGGACACCCCAATATGAATATAAACTGCCAGTAGCTTTTAATTTATTTGGAATTTCATAGATTCTCCCATATTTGACATAGACTGAGGCCATGTATAGCTTTCCTACTGCAGATGTAGGTGCCACAGGCTACCTACTCATGCAGTGCCAGGACTCAGGGGTAACTGCACATTCACAGGTCTTAACGGATAGGAATAAATTACACAAGATAAGAATCATTATGCCTATCAGGAGCGCATATTCATTGGGATTAAATGAAGGGCTCAACCAATATTGTGGAATGTATACTAAAGTTTTGGGGATCATATGTATGGACCTATGTCAGTATTCTCTCTATAATTGCCCTGTGGGGACGCACTTCAGCGGCCCGTGTAGCACCCTACCTAAATAATCATTCCAACTGAAAGAGCAGAAGAGGCCAGTTATAATATGTTCGTAACAGAGTGTATCCATCGCAGGCCCTAATGACATGAAAATTATTCGAGGATTACATCTTACCATTCCTAATCCAGATTCCTCTCAGATTTATGGCGTTTATACCATTTTAGATCAAAACTCCTCACATGTACACTGTCACTGATAACGGGACTACAGTACATACCATAGCCTAATGCGCTACTACACTGCATACAAAATCGCTTGGCTATGTACAGCTTCTGGCACAGGAAAAGGTATTTCTTTTAATATAATGGTTAGATATTCAGAGAATAGATGATGAAAGACAAAGGTAAGCCCTTAAAAGAGATCTAGGCAGCCATACTAGGGTAGATTCACCACTTTCGGACGTTCGTTTTCCGTGAGAATGTGACTGTTTTTCATCTTCTCATATATGTATCCAAAAATGTACCTATGGTGTCGTAAGGGTACCTGGAAAGGGTAGACCTAGATCTTTGTTGATTATTAAAGAAAACTACTTATCTAATCAGTTAGTTATGCATAAAATGCAATCAAATCTAGGGAATTCAAAATGATAATTTTCACCTAAAGTCGGACACCTGATCAAAATATTCACCTGAAGTCGGACACTTTCTTTTTCACCTGTTTATCTAATGATACAAGGAGGAAATCACAATTTTTTTAATGGCAGGATTATCGTATTAATGTAATTATCAAAATCTAGCACAATCATCCCAGTGTTGTACATTTAAAGAATGTTTGGGCTGGCAGCGACTTTCCACGACTTGGATCCTATCTGTGGACGAAAGTGGCAGGAATGTAGCGTCCGTAGGTGGTGGTCCCAGGGGGGAGGGGGGCACATTTCATTTATAAAAATTGATTTAAAACTAGTTTAACATTACAGATCAGGACAATTTACTATAGCGACCTTTGATAATTTGTTACATGAGGTGATTATCATGTCCTTACGTGTAAATCTATCATAGCATGACCCTCTATGCTATATATCATATTGCTTTTAAGTTTATGATAACATATTGCTCATATTTACAATTTTACATAGAGATATACCTAGAAATTAGTGTCCGACTTCTGGTGAAATTGGTGTCCGACTTTGGGTGAAATTACATGGTCAGTTTCAATTGGCTATAAATAGCATTCTTCAGTACAGGTGACAATTTTCTTTCTGAAAATTTATTTCGCAAAATTTAGGGCTTTCATCTGATGTATCCATATATTCTATATATGTAAACACAAACCCACAATAACAAAATTAGCAAAACTATTTTTTCATTTGCTAGCATAATTCTGTCACCAAAATAACAAAATACACCGAACTTGAGCACACTTGAAATCACACATGAATCTATGTCACATATATACTTTCATCAAATTTGCCAAGTCAAACATGTCAACCTTCATCCTACACTGAGGTTTCTGCCTGGTCTCATATCTTTAATCATAAATTCTGAGGTCAAAAGTGTCCGACTTGAGGTGTGTGTCCGTCATTGGGTGAATCTACCCTATGTAGGCCTAACATATTCAAGAGTTGTTTTCTGAATATATATGCTTATACATAAAATGTCACGCTTTCACTGGTCAGAATAGTGCTTTGCTTCTACTATTGGTATGAATAAACAATTACCTTACACATCTCTGAGATGTTCGTTGACGATTCATGGTCTACTCATGGATATTTGTTATACCAGCTACATGTAGTGTATAGTATTGAATTGTCTTTTTAGTATGGCAACCCAGCGATTTGTAGGGAATTTCTTTTTCAATTCTATTCAGTCACTGATCTCAAACAAACATGATCTGCTTGACTAATGTTTCTGGCCAACTTTCCTATGAATTTCATAATTAAAGATAGGGGCTAACCGTGTCCATCATTGTCGCAATAATAACACCAAATGCATTTTAATACACAGTCATTGAAATATCCATATTGGCAGTTATAAGCGCGTTACTCTGTAATTGTGGCATGTACTGGGAAAAGGGACCTCAATGCACCCTGTACTAAGGTCCTTTCCCCCAGATCGTGTCACAATTATGGTCATGGCATATAGAATGCACTGTTGATTTCTAAGTTGATTTATATTACCTGAGACAAACAAGAATGGATGACATGTTACAGAGATTTTTCTTGGTTTATGTGAAACGCAGAAATACGCCGCATCCCGAATGTGAAATATGCTGAAACAAACGAGTACGTTCAGTACTCATTGAATCAAAAAGAAACACAAGAATAGCCCTTTACGCACGAATGCCAATTTTTGCTTCACAGAATTGGATATCTATTACATATCTGGGCAATAAGTAGCATCAGCCATGTCTGTAGCCTCTGGGACCTGCCAGTCACACTCCAATGCCCTCTGGTAAGACAAGTCCTAATTGGCTGTTTCATACAACATGTCCAGCTAATTCTGATGTCACAAGAAAGGATCATGGCCTTTCTGTACCTTGGTAAAGTTCCCCTGTGGGTTCTCGGAGCGTATATATATGAACCCGTCATAGATTTTGTGTCACCAAACCCACCCTGACCAAAACGGAGAACCAGCAACCATCTCGCCATGACCACCAGCAGGATCAAAGGTAAGACAGTTCCATGTTCAACTATAACTTGGTTTTATTATATGTACTTACTCAGGTAGGGAGAGAATTCCTTGGCTGTGGGATGCAAACTAGTTAACACTGACCCCAAGGAAGAGTTGGCCGTTCTATCATGGATGGTATAGCGTATAGGGGTCAATCTGGACGTCCTGTGGGCGCATCCATTACTTAAGCCTGTAACTGGCTAGATAAGCACTAGTACCAGCGGTCACATGGGTACAAGCTGTTACATAATGCACCCTAAGAATTCCGTAGTGAAGGTCAAGGAGTTATCTCATTGGTTGATAATGCATGCAGCTACATGCCTATAGGGTTCTAACATGTTATGGAGTGGTGCCACCTGGTGGTACACAGTAGATCTAAATGGTTAGAGAAGTTGGCACTGAGTCTCTTTGTAGAGTCTACTTTGTGCACTTCTCACATATTTGATATATTTGATTAATTAGTGTATGGTTCATGTATACACGGCATCTGAATACCATATTGTATGCATCTACCAACTGTGATTTTAACATTTTTTATCATAAAACTGAAATAAATAGAATTAACTTCTGCTTGGAGAGTGATCCATCTGTGTGGAGAGTGAAGGGAGAGTCACTGAACCTTGACTGAGTTAAGCCTATCTTGTGGCTACTTAACACCTATGGGGCCCTAATCTCTCCCAGCTTAGCCCTTATTTAGTCTATCTACACCTAAGATAACACTGATAAGCTGCCCAGAGACAGTGGGATCTCGTGAATTTACACTCCTGACAAGAGAATGAGCACGATATTTGGTGTCCTACCAAAATTGCAGCCTACACATAAAGCTCCACTGGCGGATCGTGGTAGAGGCCTATACAGTAAATGACTCGTTATTTCGGTAAGCTAGTCCATCGTCAAAATCCCTCACCCCTCTCCAAGGTTCAACTTGTGAAATATCCCTCAGTTTTGGATAATTTTGTCTCTTTACCTTTTGGTGAACTGGCCTTCTAGTATTATGGAACTTAAATACACGCAAATAACTGTATGCATGCGCTTCCACTCAGTAGTCCTCCGTGCGTAAAATGACCATTTCAATACCCTACATTTCAATACCCCTCAGATACAGGTACTACTCTAATTTCTAATGCAGGTTAGGCTGGATACAACACAACTCTGACTTTAAAGGATAAGGACAGTTTTTGAGGGCATTAAACTGAAGGCATATATATAATGTAAAACGATTGTCTTATTGCCTATGTAGTAGACACATTATAATGCAGTAGTACAGGGCCGGATTCAGGATTTTGATAAATCGTGTGAAAAATCATTAAACGTTTTACTTAAAACCCTAACGAATTTTGGACTCAAAGTGATAAACGAGACAAAATAGATGAGGTGGCATCAATTCAATGTGGCAAAATTGATCTTATTTTCCAACTATGGTGAATTGGCAGAATAATATCATTCACGATTTTATTCTATCCATTGAGAATATACTGTAACCAACCTATGATGTAGCCATGCATAATTAACAGCGCTACTACACACACAGAAAAGTGAGAGTCATTGTCGCTAAAACTACCCTCACCTGAGGGTCAAGCACTGCCTGACTCTCAGGTGAGGGTAGTTTTAGCGACAATGACTCACTTTTCGGAGGGAGTAGTCTGATCAGCCGTGTCCAGGCTACTTATGATGGGGCTATATCTGAAATCTTACTGTTCCTGCAATATCGTTGATTTTCATCCGACAGTTTGGAGAACACATGGAGTAAAATTTCAAAATAATCAAAATCAAATCCGATACATGTACTAACTTCAATTATCCACAAGGCCATTGCATAAACCCGTGCATGATGCGCTACTGTAATTAGAGAAAGAGGATTCAATTCTCAAATGCAGCTTATACCCAGTATATTCAGTTCAAATACCATCATACTTTCAGCTGTCAGCCACATGCTTTGTGCATGGCTGATCATAGCTTCAGTCCATGACATCACATCCCTTCCAGTAGGAGCAGAACACACTGGTTTTAGGGCCAATTACATGGAGAGGGGGGAAGAGTTTGGATCCCACACCACCAAGACCCATTCCAACAGTCTCCTCAACAAAATAGGCCTCCAGCGCTCAATAGGGAACTTCAAGGAGACTCAGAGGGAGGATGATGATGACATCCCCTACAGTCTCCAATCACAGGCTCCCATCACTTACCGCCTTACCAAGATGCTTCACCAAAAGTCGTCTGCTGGCCACAGCCTCGTCAGCAAGAGGGGCTTCCGAGCATCATCGCGCATGCGCACAATTCTCCGTATCGAGGCGCCATGTGCTGGCGGGAATGAGCACTTCACAATTGGCGCAGCCCCTACAGCGGCAACAGTCAATGTCTCACCACGTGACCTGTTGGTGGCACTAGGAGGGGAAGCGATGCGTGCGCAGAAGGTGGCCCGGCTCATCCTGCGCCGTTATGAAGCTATGGGCATGGACAGGGGAACCGTATCAGTGCTGCAAAGTGAACCCAGGTTCGGCTTTGGTATACGAGGGAGGACAGAAATTACTACACATGGTCTGAGGGTAAGTGTGATTATAAATCCGGAGCACATAATATGCATATTGTTTTAGTGGGGAGGGCAGCGCATACGTCAGCTAGAAGTGTGGCACCTGCGTGATGCAAGCCATATCACATCATCATATCAATATATGCAATTATATTATATATGTAGGTTAAGATAGCATTCCGCAACTCAGACTTAATAGTTCAATCATGCGCCCCTTTCTGCAAACCACAGCTCTATATCATGCAGCTTTGTCTTCGTATCTCTATGTGCCTTCTGACCTAACTGCATAGCCATACAATACACAAAGGCCTATGGTAATTTTAGAGCCATTTAGTGTTGTAATGCACAATATCCATTGTTGAAGTAACGCATGAATGCAGTCCACTCACAAGGACTGCATTGACGCATCATGCCGATCCTTCAGGAGTGTGTCAATCCCATAGGATCAGTGTGATGCTTGAAATGCATCCCTGGAGATCTAACCACCAAGGCTGCATCCATGCATCATGGTGACAAAGGGGATAGGACATTCAAAGCAACGTGACCCTTAAATGGTTAAACATTTACCGACTTTATGTTCTTCAGCAAAACACAGCCGTCGTGTTGAATGACATCTACCGGCAGCTGGCGCGGGCAGCCTTGTACCTCGAAGACATGGTGGATGGGCGGGAGTTGCTCTTCATGCCGCTCATTGAGAACCTCAAGGAGAACGGTGTCTACAATTTGCTCTGTGGGGTCAAGGTGGTCATGGACTACAAGGATGCGGCATTCCAGCAGAGTGGTGTCGCCATGTTAGCCAATGCCAACCCCACGGATGATGATGCCCCCAGCGACGCTATGCGGCTTGCACAGAACTACCTCATTATCCACGAAGTAGCTGAGCTGCTGGCAGACACAGGAGCAAGGCTCACCGTCCTGTCACAGTATTACTGAAGAACTTGATCTCATTATGTATACTTCTGCTGCCAAATTATTGTAATCTTCCGGTTCCCCCTGCTGATGCTTCTGAATGGAGATGTTTGGACTGAACGATGAAAAAAGCTACATGTTTATGTACCCGTACATGTACACTTATATACATATATATTGTACATGCATTAGACTCATTGGTAATATTTATTAGGATCATATATATACGCCACCCTGAGTTGATGATAGGTATAGTGCATGCCTTTGCCATAATGTGTGTAGGCCATGTGGAAGGAAATGCGATTCCGTTGAGGGAAAGTGAATTGCTGGGTTTGATTGTAAATATATTGTCACATAGCAAACTCAAATAATTACATACTAGTATGTTTATCAATTTGTTTTTTATTGCGTGTAATGAAGGAGATTTGTTCCATTACCATGACCACGGGTGCCCCTTTTATGACAGTATTAAACTGTAAGAGGATGTCAATGCACAAACAGGGTTCCGATTAAGAGTCACGTAATAAATTTCCATGGAGTTAGAAATCGCTGGTACGAGTATATCACAGTATGTGGTAATATAATCTAGCCCTCACTGTACTTGAAATGTACACTGAATCAATGCCATATATCAGTATATCTATATACGAACCGTACATTCAATACGGTACGCGTGTTGATCCATGAATACTGTGTACATGTCTTGCAAAATAAAGACAAATGCACCCACATACTTCTTTTTCATTTGGTCTCATGTATATATTTGATCATTATGCTCTCATAAATCACGAATGAAAGATGTGATACTGCTTGAAGATACTAGTATATAATTCGTCAGGACTATTTACATTGCCTTACCACACACGACATAGTCGTCCACTATTTCATCCTAGAGTGAATTCTAGATATATTTTGACACTAGACCAAAGTTCCTCATCCCAGGTGAAGTCACCTGGGCAACAGCGACCCCCAATGAATATTTGCTTCCTACGCCTCTGTCCCTTTTACCAAGCGTGTAACTGTATAGACTGCTAGCCCACACAAGTACCTGACTAAGTATGGTATGTTAAATTATGGCGTATTTAAGGATATGGCTCGAATTAATGCATTGGGTGACCAAGGAATGGCATTTGTCTTAGATACAAACCCTATTACAACCCCATTATGTACGCCAATCGCAAAACAGGATCGTCAAACATACAGTAGGCCTATTGCCTATTGGGCAAGATATCAAAACGCAATACAGCTGTTATTGAGTGGTTGTTCCTGTGGAATCAGAAGTCTCAAGCCCTTCTCACCATAATTATCCACATGTCACACTAACAACCCTTGCAGATATATACGGGACTAGCGCATTATGGGGGCCGCCATCTTGGCTCAGAGCAATGCATTGTGGTTAGGCCCCCGACTCCAGAGCAGTGCATCATGGGAGAATTACTTATCAGCACCTTTGTTCTTAGCCTGATAAGGAGATAGGGTTTAGCCCCCGACTACCTGAGGTACCAGGATGCGCTAGTCCCATATACATGGCGCCTATCACCCGGCTGCATGTCTAGCCACGGCCGGCGTTGCGTCTACCTTAGGGAGTGTTGATTTAACAACAGGGTGGGGGGCGGTGAGATTTCGCGCGGAGCGTGCGAAATTTTTTTACCCCCCCCCCCCCCTAGAGAGGTCGAAATTACCCCCCCCCCCCCCCCCCCCCCCGGCAGGCCGAAAATCGCTCGCGTTCGCGCCTCTTTGTAGCATAGTAACGCGCGGGCTTTTTCCCTCAAAACAGGTTGAATTTTTTTACCCCCCCCCCAAGAGAGGTCTAAATTTTTGACCCCCCCGGTCAAGGGCCCCACATTTTTTACCCCCCCCCCCAATCCACCCCCCCCTGTTGTTAAAAAATGAGCACTCCCTTATCAGACAGCAGGCCCGTAACTATAGCCTTCGATCTTCGCGGGGTGGTGCGTTTTTCGATGATATTATGGTGTTAACCAGCCTCGGACCCAATCCGGACTAGGTGATCGAGGCTGGGTGTTAAAGCCGCAGATCTTACTGCACGTCCAGTAACAGTCAGGGTGCAGTTGGGACAGGTACTCAGCTCTTTATATAGGGGCACTGGGCCTTCAACTAGATGAATTGAATGGTGGAACGTATTGGTACATTTAGTAAATTTTCATTAAGAAATATGCAAATAGTGACTCAATTTCCACACACACTTTAATTCCAATGGGCCATATAACACAATAGATCATGCTTTTCTGATTTACCATCTTTAACCAGCAATTTAATAATTGCCGATTTACAAGTCGTTAAAATCGACATGAATCTTATTATTTCGGGGGCCAGCTAGAGTGTGAAGTGATATTGATAAGTAAAAGGAGGCAGTTTAGTTTGGTTTAAGATGACTTGTATTTATGAACCATGTGCGCCATTCCGCTCGTCGCCCAAGTGCCCCCAAAGTAGTGACCTCACAACATGTGTACGTCGGTATCACAACATCCCCCTTGTTACAAGAAGAATATTACATGGTGACAGTTTGAGTTTGTGTCCGTGGGGTATCGAGAGCAGCGCTCTTACAATGTATTCTTATATCTCAATTGAATAAGTCCTTAACCCGCTTACACCTAAAGTGGCAGTTATTATCAGAGACCACTGAAAATTGATAAGTGGACCAATATATGGCCATGTATGCCCTGTACAAAATTTCTAAGCTCTATCTTTAGCGGTTGTAGAGATAATTAGCTTTCTTTACCGTCCTACATGTAGGACAGTAGGGTTATGCCCTACTGTCCTGTGGCCTCTGCCTGGGCCTATGTTATTGTAAACCCATAGATAGTTATCAATAGTAACTGAATATTGTCTCCCACTCTAAAAATGTTGCTGCCAGAACAGTTTTAAGTACATCTGCCCTCCTATATTGCATCCAAGGGATACATCCATCTCATTGGTTTGTTGCTAAGGTAACTAGTTGCTTAGCAACATCCGTTCTATTTGTTTATTTGCCTAGCAACACATGGTTAATGGGATCTTAGCTCAATTTCAACCATACCTGACCCCACTAAAATGATACCACAGGTTCTGTTTCAGTTATTCATTTGTTGCCAAGGGAGGTTGTTGCTTAGCAACAGCCATTCCAATTGCTTATTTGCCTAGCAACACACATTTACGTGGAGTTTAGCTCACTTTCAATCATACCTAACCCTACTAAAATGGACCCAATGGTTTCAGGGCAGTTATAAACATGTTGCTAAGGATGTGGGATGCCTAGCAACAGTCATTCTAAATGTTTATTTGCCTAGCAACACATGTTAACCTGGCCTTTAGCTCATTTTCAACCATAGCTAGCCCCACTAAAATTATCATCTAACCCTGCATTTTATATGTTAGTACAAGTTAGTCAGCCAGTAAGAACTACTATTTAAATATAGATCTATGGATTTTTTGCCAATGTTTTCATGGTTGACCTCGGAGAAGATGAATATTGACAAACTGTATCAGGTACAACTTTAACTTCAACCAATATGTAGATGTATGACCTTTAAAAATATGACCTTGAGCTTGACCCAATGTCATCCTTTTAGCATGAACTGTTGAACTATGCTATTTCCAAAAACCCACAACAAATCAAAGATCTAGCTAGTTTTTCCTTTCAAATATACCCAATTTAATGAAATTTCATGGTAACTAGGGTTGACCTTGACCTTTCAGTCTGATGGTACGTAGATGGTATCTACACACCTTCATAAAGGGTCAAGTCTTGAGCTACAATATGGCGTCTCTTAAGAAATTAACCATATTCCTTCTACAATGTATGTATATTGGGTGAATATGGACAAACTACATAATTCTGACCAAAATTTTGATATTTGACCTTGAAAAGATGACCTTGACCATGGCCCAAGGTCATCTTATGAATATGAACTGGAGGACTAATTTAGTTCAAAACACCAACAACATATTAGAGCTCTATGTAATTTTTCTTCTAAGATATACTCAATTCATTGAAATTTCATTGAAATTTCATGGTAACTAAAATTTAGGCGTGACCTTGACCTTTGACCTCTGATTACACAAAGATGGCTAACATGCCAGACTGCTACGCTACAAAAATGTTATTTTCAGGCATAAATTATATCTTTCCAAATAAATTGCATTAAGCTTGGTGCCTCACAATGTTACAGACTAACAATATTTGGCTTACTGAGTTATGAGTTACTTCACATTAATGAAGCACTCACTATGCGTACATTTTCCTGACCTTTGACCTCAGTTTTGACCTTTCCCTGACCCCTACATCATACTACGCACACCAAATTCAAAATCAGCATACTAAAATTAGGGTAAACCCATTTTCAAAGTAACTATATCAATCCACTCACACTGAATTATAATATTGACTTTTTGACCAGTTGGCCAACAATTGCGTAACACTCAGTAGCCCATAGTCCTACTGTCCTTCTGTAAGGACGGCTGGGAAAATGAGCCAATTATACCTTTATTGCTTAACATCATGTTCACAAAAAAAGACACACATCCTCAAACTTCTTTTTTTTTCACATGTTATGACATTTTGATAAATGTGGCTTGGAAAATGTTCTAGATAACACAGGAATTAATTCCAGCATTTTCCTGGTTATCATTTTCCAAGATGTATGGATTTTGGGACCTCAGTCTGACATCATAGCGGTAACCATGGCAACCCTTGACAAAAATTGCTGGGAACTTGGAGACTTGAGCTTTATGAACCAAAAACACAATTTAAAATCTATGGATTTTATCTTTAGTAAACAATCTCTTGTTATATGTCATATAGGTGTCCTACATGTAGGACAGTAGGGTTATCTGGGTTAATGTTTGTTATATATGAGTATGAACAAGTCTTTTACTATAGATGAACTTAATTTGTTAACTGTTACATAACAACTACTTAACTAGAAAACATAGGGTAGACTGCCCTTGTTTTCATCCACCTGGAGGCTTTATTCTGTCCTCTGGCTGGCAGGTGGTCCCTAACTGTTTGGGTTTATTCCTGATAGTGTGCTGGTGGTTTGATGGCACGGCCCGTCCTAGTAGTGCGAACTACAGGCATAGGGGCTGTCTCAGGAGCCTTCTGGGGTGAAGCGGTAGCTGCCACTTCTGTGTTGTCGGTCACAGGCTGAGTTTCTTGCCTCATGATGACTTTTTCCCCCCTTCTGTCTTCGCTGCCGAGGTCCAAGAGCTGTGGAATCGGGGCTCGGGGTTTCTGGAGGGTTTCCCGGAGGTGATGCCTGTTGCGGCGCAGCTTGCTGCCCTTTTGGGTCTCTACGATGTAAGATCTTGGCTCCAGGCATTTTTCGACCACTGTCCCTGGTGCCCAAGTCTTTGTCACTTGATCTTGGATACGGACACCTTGCCCTGGGTACAGTGGTGCTAATTGTTGGTCTCTAGCAGTGTGATCATAATGCTCTTTTGCCCTTTCACATCTACCTTCCAGCTGATCCTTGACTTCCTGATCAATGTTTGTCTGCCTTGTAGGCAATATGGAGGCTACTTGCCTCCCCAGTAGCATCTCCGCTGGTGACGGCAATCGGTTGTCAACTGGAGTAGCCCTCAGGTTCAGGAGGGCCATCTGGACATTCTCTTTTGTCTTGATGCATTTTTTTATCACTGACTTGACCCATCGTATCTGGCGTTCTATGAAGCCATTTGACTGGGCATAGTGTGGCGAGGACGTTGTATGATTGATTCCCCAGTGACGGCAGAATTTCTTGAATGTCTCACTGGCATATTGTGGCCCATTGTCGGACCTAATCTCGTCTGGTCGGCCAAAGGTACCGCAGGCCTCCTCCACTATGTCCTTAACTACCTCAGCTGTGACGGGTGCTTGTATTTCTTTGACAATTGGGAATTTTGAGTAGTAGTCGGATATAATTATGTATTGGCGCCCCTTTATCTCAAACAAATCTGTCCCTATGATTTGCCAAGCACGGGCTGGAACCTTGCTAGTTAACATCGGCTCCCTTCTGTTATCATCTTGGTCCTCCTGGCATACATTGCAGCCTTTTACCAACCTCTCTATATCATTGTTTATCCTTGGCCAGTAGACTGTATCACGTGCCAGCAGCCGTGTCTTCTCTATGCCTAGATGACCACGGTGCAGTTGGGATATGATATCCCCTTGCATGCTCTCCGGGACAATGATTTGCCTTCCTTTGAATAGGACTCCATCATCAAGACCAATGACATCTCTATAGGACCAGAACACTCGGAGGTCAGTTGGCAGGTCCCCAATCCTTTCTGGCCATCCACGGTACACTACCTCTGCAAGGGCATTAAGCACTGGGCATCGTTGGGTCTCTCGGCGAAGCTCCGCCTGCTTGCCTGGGCTAAAGCTGATGAGGTCAAATGAGATTCCGTCAACACGTAGATCCAGTTTGACTTCCGATTTATTGTTCGGGTTTGGAAGTCGTGATAGAGTGTCTGATAGGACCATCTCCTCTCCTGGCCGGTATACCACACTGTAATCATACCCGAGTATCCTCAGCAACATCCGTTGGAGTCGAGGGGGTGCTGATATAATAGGCTTCCTACAGATCATTTCAAGGGGTTTGTGGTCAGATACAATTGTGAAAGATCTGCCATACAGGTATGTATGGAACCTTTCTACCCCATGCACAAGAGCTAGTGTCTCGCGCTCGATGTTGCTATAGTTTGATTGTGTCTTGGTGAGTGATTTGGAGGCAAAGGCTATAGGCTTGCCCTCCTGTATCAATGCTGCACCAAGGCCCTTTTGTGATGCATCCACCTCCAACGCTATTGGTTTGGTGGAGTCATAGATGGCCACTTTCGCTTGGTCAGATATGGCTCCTTTGAGCTTCTCAAACGCATGCTGGTGGTCGTCTGACCACTCGAATGGGACATCTTTTTTGAGCAGATCCCGAAGTATGGCTGCTTGTGTACTGAGATTTGCGATAAAGGATCCCAGATATGTTAGTAGGCCTAGGAAGCGTTGTAGGTCCTCTTGGTCTTGAGGGACTGACATCTCATGGATATCCTTCACCTTGGCCGGATCTGGTGATATGCCATCTTTGCTGTAGACGTTTCCAAAAAAGGAAATTGACTGCTTCTTTATAGCACACTTTGCCGAGTTAAAAACAAGACCATGCATCTTGGCAGCTTCCATTAGCTTCAGGAGTCTAGCATCATGCTCATCTTCTGTGGAACAGAAGACACAGATATCGTCAGCGATGCCAACACATCCATCGAGATCCTCCAAAATCTCATCCATTCGTTGCTGGAATATGTCTTGGCTAGTGTTCAGGCCAAATGGCAACCTCTGAAAACAATATCTACCAATAGGTGTGCGGAAAGTCGTAAGTAACTGACTGCTCTCCTCCAGAGGAACACTCCAATACCCAGCCTTTGCGTCCAGTTTGCTGGAGTATTTTGCGCCTGTAAAGAATGGGTTGATTTCCTCTAATGTGGGAGTCTTATGAGGACATCTTTTAACCGCATTGTTGAGATGTTTCGGATCAAGGCATACCCTCAAGCTACCATCACCTTTCGTGCTATAGACAATGCTTGAGCACCAGTCGGTATGTTCCCTGACTCTTCTGATTATGCCATTCTTCTCCATATTTCCTAACTCGGCCTTGATTTTGGGAAGAAGGATCACATTACACTTCCTGGGACGGTCAATGTACGGCTCTGCATCAGGTTTGAGCAATATCTTCGCTGGGTCTTTGAACCTTCCAATATGGTCAAATTGGCAAGGGTATGACTTTTTAAGGTCCTGCAGGGAGTTGACCCTCCGGCTTGGCTGAGCCAATATGGTCTCAACATGACAGTTTATAGTTACTAAGTTGAGTGCCTCACACATAGGAAGACCGAGCACAACCGGTCCTGGCACATCAACAACGTAGAACGTTGTGCGTACCCAGTCTCCTCTGCCGTACTTGCAGTCGCATGTGAGCTTGCCGATACATTTAATGTCTTCACCGGAATAGGCTGTTAGCTTAGTTTTGCCCACAGGTGACAACACGTCATCAGGGTCGATGTCCCCAAACATCTGCTTAAAAGTGCGTACTGGTAATGCGTTACCTTGGGCACCGATGTCAAGCTTCAGCCTGAGACCCTTTGTGCCGTCTAACCCTGGACACTTAATGCCGATTGTAGTATACGCTTCATCGCTTTATCAGACATCTTAATGCAGTAGAAACTTTCTGAATAGTTACCAGGGTCACTTGCGTCCGAGCTACCAGGTGTCTCATTCTCCTGTGTAGCTACTGCATGTACATTCTTCCTCTGCTTCCCTGCGTTCAGATAGTGTTTCTGGGGCTTGGAACTGGATTTGCTTTGAGTGTTCTGGCCTCTGTTGCCAGTGTCTTCGGTCTTTGACCTGCAACATTCTACCCAGTGTCCTTGTTTCCCGCATCCTGAACACTCATCCCTGAATGCCGGACATCTTCGGTATGCGTGGTGGCGACCACAGTTCCAACAGGGCTTCTTTTTGGAGACGTGATCTATAGAAGTCTGGTCAGTCGTGCCCTCGCGAAGAGTTCGGATCTGTTCATTGCCTTCCTCGGTTGCTTCATGCCGTCGGCCAGTGTTGAGAGTTTCTTGCAGTGTCAGTGTTTTGTCTTTATCCAGGAGTTCCCGCCGGAACTCTGCAATGGGAGTGCTCGCAATGACAAGCTCGATAATGCGCTCTTGCAACTCTGCGTCTGTAAACTCACAGCGCAAGCCCTGCGTTGGTGCACATGTGACAAAAGCATCAAGTGACTCACTGCTCTTCTGTCGGTACTGCATCAAATTTAGTCGCTCAATACGAAAATTTACCGCAACTCTCAGCTGTTTCTCAAACAGATCCCATAATTTCTCCGGTTTCTTTTGATCTACTTCGCTAAGGCCAGATGCATTAATACGGCGTAAACCCTCTTCTCCTACACTTATCTTGATTTTTCTGGCTATCTTGGAGGCATCAGTGACTTCGTTATCTTCACATACCAAGAGTAGCCTCTGCTTAAAAAGTGTAAATGTCTCTGCTACATCAGAAGCATCCCAATTCATAGAAGGGTATTTGGCAGCCATTTTGATAACACTAGTTTTGGTATGGTGCACTGGAGCTATTTGTGTCAGTGGCACTAACTAGCACTTAACAATCACAGTTTTGGTATAGGCCTAAGTTGCATTGGACACTACACAACTTGTGTATATGACTGGCTCCACACTTGATTGGGTTTACTTGGCAGGCTTGGGTGATATGAAGGCTTGGCTTTATGTGGCTGTAAACACACAAGGATAGCCTAGGACATGGACACACAAAGATAGCACATGGTCTGATGTGGGGAAAAGAAAAGGTGCTCTACTCACAATTCTTGGTGTCCCACAACATCAAATATGTGGCACACAGTCTCTTCAAACATCCTTTTACCGCTAGCCACCATGAAGTGATATTGATAAGTAAAAGGAGGCAGTTTAGTTTGGTTTAAGATGACTTGTATTTATGAACCATGTGCGCCATCCCGCTCGTCGCCCAAGTGCCCCCAAAGTAGTGACCTCACAACATGTGTACGTCGGTATCACAACAGAGTGGAACTCTTTTGGTCCAACAGTGTTATGGGGGAGGAGGGGGGGGGTCAGTCGAACCGACGACCCCCCCCCCCTCCCCCAAGCTAGTTACAGACATATGGATACACATAGTAGGCCAAACAATGTTGTAATATTTCCATTTGCTAGCCGTATGAATCGGTGAATCTGATGACCCGTGATTCGATGTGGTGATTTGCAACCCATTCCTGGCAATTTCAATAGTAAAAAAATAATCCGACCGACTTTGCTTACCCTAAGCTTTAGGACCATGTTGCCTGAAACACACCATTTTTTGCCCTGACCAATAAATGGAAAGTGGATAAGGGGCCATCCATTAATTACATACGCATCAATGGGGGGTGGGGGGGTCAGGCCAAATGCGTACAGATGCGTACAGGGGGGGGTGGGGGGGTCGAGGCCCATTTTTGCATACGCATTGTGTACGCATAGGGCCGATTTTCTGGTCATTTTGGACTAAAATTGGTACCTTTATAGGTCTAAATATCCAACCAATTTTGAAAATTTTCTTGAAAATGTTTCCAAGATGGTAAATATTTTTTGATCTCTCCCCATAATTAGCTGTAAGCAAACTGCGCCCCCCCCCCCTACAACAAATTGCATATGCCAGTGGACTGACGCATGGTCACAAGTGGACCATAATTATTTCGTTTTGATCATCCTGTCAGGGAGCTTTCTCATGTACATGTATGGAATTATATCATGTAGATACTTTTTGCCGGGGCATTTCTCATCATTGCGGGGGGGGGGGGAGGTCTAGGTTGCTTCTTTTCTTTTGCGGGGGGGGGGGGGGGGGGGGGTAGGAGGGGGTGTTGGAGAGGGTATTTCTTAAAATTATGCGGGGGGGGATGGGTGTAGGTTGCTTTAAACGTATTGGTACCATAATGAAGATGGTCAGGAGATTGTTATTGTACTTAGAAAATTATCCAAGCCCCCCCCCCCCAACCCCATAAGAGACAGATCCCAGAGGGTGTCTCCCCCTGCATACGTAACTATCAACCCTGTTTTCAATAACTTTTATAGCATCCCTTCTTTATCAGTTGGGGGGGGGGGGGTCAAAGTGAAATGAGTATGTACGCATGGGGGGGGGGGGGTAGTCCAAATGCGTACATGGTGCAACAGGGGGGGTGGGGGGGTCTATTTTGGGCAAAAATGTGCGTACGTACTTAATGGATGGCCCCTAAGTGTTCGCAGAACGTTCGTCATACAGTACAGCGTGGCCCTTATCAGGCTTATCTCCCAAAGATTACACCTCTCCAAAAGGGTCTAGATACATATGAAATGTACTAGAAAATGTGTTAGAATCCTTATCGCAAGACATCTAGCTAACCTACAACAAAATGCATTGCAAGATCTGAAAGATATTCAAAATATGCTCCAGATATGAGATGCACTATGTGTTGATACAGTACCATTATTCGGGGAGAAAATGGTAAAAAGGTGACTTTTCATATTACATAGCCTATGTGTTTAGACCCTTTGCACTCTCCTTGGTTACCACCGTTCCGCTCCCGAGAATAGCGCCGCGGAAACAGCAATGAAGCGCTGGCCGATACTTCAGGGTGACCGGTTTGAGTGCACGTAAATGAGTTGTCGCCATATCCTGGCACAACAATGTATGGTAAACATGGTTGCCTCTGATATAGCAATAAAGTCATGTATCTCATGTACCTTTCACAGGTTTAGAGAAATATAAAAATCATTGTCATTGTAAAAAAAGAGTAAATTAACTTCAGCGAAGTTCAAAGATGTCACTGTGCCTTTAATCTGGATGGTCATACATGTGTTCAGCGGAGCGTGTCAGGGATTAAAGACCAACAGGGTCATAAAACCCGAGTCAACCGGGTGGGCTGCCGAGGTGGGTGGAGGAGGTGGAGGGGGGGGGGGGGGGGGTATAACCCGCCCTGCCATCACATCACCATCCCCAGTACCAACACCGACAGGCGTGATTGCACGGTGCCTGTGACGTAAGACTAAATCAAGGGAAGATCCCGGCGTGAGAAAAGGAAGGGCATGGGTGGTTCAGGTCATGGACTAGGGAGTTGGGAGGGATGTGGAGTGGATTTCGCAATACCCGTTTCAGAGGGAAATTTGCCCCTGATTCTGATACAAATTTTGAAGAATGTTGTTGAGAAAACACTTCTGCAATAGCGCCCACCCCCACGATCGGATCCGCCATTGATTTGGACCCACCCCCATTGCTTCTTGGACGTAGGGGTTGATTTTTTTGTGGACATTTTGGAATAATGGGGTACATATATACCCCTCATACACATGTATCTCCTATATATAAGGTAACTAGTACCATTGAATGAATTAGGCTTTATCTCTCCTACTAGATCATATTAGATAGGTGGGGTGCGAATGCATTTATCGTGCATCATGCCGACTTTTAGGGAGCATATCAATTCCGTTTAGTTGGTATACTTGAATGCACTGACTCTACAAACATTGGCCGACAAGATGAGCACTGCCCGCCTCTCCCTACTGCCCACACAGGCTCTGCACTGCAGCATGACTCAAATGGCCCATCTACAATGTTTTGGGAGTCACGCGAATTTCGGGTACTGTATCAAAATTGGGCTCGTCAACTTTCGGTAGTATTGGTGATAACTGTAGAATGCTCTAGTGTATATGAAACCAAAAAAAGTGGCCTAGCAATTTTTAGTTTTAAACATAGAAAAGAAATCAATTGTCTTTACGTCCAGAAAACAGGTTTGGGCAAATCTGTGAAAATATTCACATTTCTTATGCTTCGACGCATCTTTTTGTGTGTTTGAATTGAAGTTATTAGGCCTACTATGACTCTTCGACCCGAAAAAAAAGACTTAATAAACGACTTCAAAATTGGGAGGGAGTACGTCTCACTTCATTTCCAAATACCAGTTCATTATAAAGAAACTATCATGGCAGTCATCAAATTGACTACTCATGGCGACCATACTGATGACCCCGCGCCCTCGTTAATTGGGTCACAAAACCCCTAGGTTCTCACGAGATTACTGAGTACTACGACACCAGTACCCAATCATCGTGATCACCAAAACAGGTTATCCCTAGTGAGGACCTTTTAAACCATGAGGTTCTCATAAGCAAATATTTTATCATTGTAATTGAAGAAAGGGTACCCGGTGAATGGTGAACGATAATCACTGCTGGGAGGTGTCTGACTATGCGCCAGTAACCTCGTTACCCATACAAATGTATAATCTGTATTTACAATGCCTGACTTTGTAAAGTTTATTGGTTTGACTATATCCCACTTCACCATGTCATGAAAAATGCGATATATTATATAGATGTTTCTTTGTGTACAATAACTATTATTGGTGGTACTTGATTGGTGCCCATTTGGCTGAAAGCAAGTGATGTTACATGTTAATGATTCAAGCCAATAACACTACAGAGATAGATTCATGTCCATGGGCAAATTCATTATATCATATCATAAAGGGTAGACAACATATAAATAAATACTGTGAAAGTACTTATATTCACGGGTGTAAATTTTCGCTGAGGTGGCAAAAAAGACTAATTCGCGGGTATTTAATCCATACTGTAGCATATAAGAATTTCGCGGATTTTTCATTTCCGTGAATATAGCGAAAATATATACCCAGTGAAATAAAGTACGACCACAGTAGATAATACAAGGGTGTCTTGACCGGCCCCGAAATTGTCAGGCGTCCCCAAATTAGCACGACACCTACACCAGATAAGGTGTGTGGCCCGGGATGTAGGTGTAGGGGTGGGGCGTTCAGTCGGCCACCACCCACCCCGGCAGCCCTCCCACCCCGGCACCCCTCCTACACCCACCCCCACCAGAGGACAGTTGAGGTCAAGTCACCGCCGCGATAACAACACATCGGACGCGCTCTTTGAGGGATCACTGAATCTTTGTCAAGAAACTTCAGAAGTTGCTTCAATATAATCGTGTTTGCGTGGATAACTTGTTGAAGTTGTTATCCCGGAGAATTGTCGTCTGCTTGAGCGGCACAGACTCACTGGAGGAACTGCAGCTTTGGGTCCACTGTCCCGTCCAGTCCATCTCCTGAGGAAACCCGCCAGAGCCTCTGGCGGAGGATCCATCAATTGCTGCTACAATCGTCCAGCTTAACTCCCAGGTGAGTGAACGAATTTATTGGTCAAGTAGTATATGAAGTGATCTTAGATATCAAATATAATTATTCTGGTGCCGTGGTGGTCAGTTTGTTTGGGCAACTCTTGTTGTAACACGGGATAATACACGTTGTAATGCACCGTGAATTGATCGTATCCCGGGATTGCATTTCGTTTGGAAACTTGAGCATTTCACAATCATTCACGACTACTTTAAATCATTTAATCATCACCGGCATAGGGACTGAACTGTAGACTAAACTTCTGACGTACGTCTCTCCTCACTGATAGTGATAAATTCGTTACTTCGTTACTTCATATTTTAGAAATTCTATTAAATTATACAGGTAACCGTATCGTATCGCAAATTGGCCACTGTTCGTAACTTCCTTATTTTGAGCCAGATATGAATTTTCCCGGTTAAATATAAATTGTGGTGCAAATAATCATAAGTACATTGCATCGAACATGGTTAACATTTTTATGCCGAGTCTGCGCAGAAAACTGAGGGTGAGAATGGGTAACAGTAACTTTTGGAATGATATCAGAGTGGTGCCTGGTGGTCATTACAGTATATTGTAAAAACAACTACCGGTAGTTGATCCGCAATGTTCCTATCCAAGTCCAGTGATGGCATGTTCTATGATAGAATCTGATGGGTCCTCTCCTTGCTACCACAGAGGAGAGTCTCGCCGTGACTCACTAAGTAAACATACTATGAAAACTAAATCGAATGCTATCGAATAGGAAGTGGTCATTATTTGAAGGGGGTGGAGGGGGGGGGCTTTTAAATTGTCCCCCTCCCCCTATGAGCTGTAGTACTTCACGCGCGCTTTTTTGGTTGTTTTTTTATAGGTGTCTACTACTATTTTAAGGAGATTGATCTTAATGTTATTGTTTCTGACTTGTTTTGTCCATCCTTATCAAAGTTGGAGTTGCATAATCAAGCACCCCAACCACATCACATGGACGCGCGTACACAGGGCTGGGGGGGGGGGGGTAGTACCGGGTGTAGACGCGTCTTGCATCGGCACCCCGCTGTCTGACCCTACCCGGTCCCTGAAATCACACACCTCACTGATAAGGCTGTTAATCCTGTCTCCGGCTGCCCACCTGTACTGCCAGTACTACTGGAGTCTCGGTCACGGTGGGTGACTTGACTACAGGTGCTGGATGACCCCCCCCCCTTCCCACCCACCCCTACGCTTCCTCTCACCGGGCCCCTCCCACCATCCGCGAACCCCGGCTCCAACTCCACTCACACCAGTCTCCGTCCAGACTCCACGGCGCAGCAGCAAGCAGTGACCAGCGCACCTCAGTCCTCACCGCTCCCCCCCCCCCGCCTGACACCGCCACGCCCTGGAGGGGGCGACACCCGTGAGGCGGTCCCACCTTGTCTATGGACTTCATCCTTATACTAAAAACTACATGTATGCTTTGCGCCCCCGAGCGAAATTACATACCAGCAAGTTGGGGTTAAGCCATGCAAATGCGTAAAAGTGCGCACATGTGGAGAGGCCATTTTTGTGTACCGTAAAACCTCGCGTATAAGCCGCGGCTAGTACGCGAATCAGACTCAGCTTTCTTTTGATACCAAACATGCCTATATAGGGTGCGGCTTATACGAGAGTTTTTACAAGTATACTACAGTACCAAATTAACAATTTTCAGACCCCCTCTGCGGCTTATATAATCTGTCAAAGTTAGGGGTGCGGCTTATAAGCGAGTTAGGCTTATACGCGAGGTTTTACGGTATACGTTCTGTGGACGCATTAAGGGTGTTTTCCCAGTCATTTTGGACTAAAAAATGCTTTGTCCTATTGGGCACAAATACCCAGCCTAAGTTTACTATATTTCTTAGGAACATTCCATGATGTAATGCCCCGCTAAATTAAAGAGCACCCGGCGCTAAATCGCGACAGTAGCTATAGGGGAGGGAGGCTTAGTAGTTTTTCTGCCTCTGTCCCACGATACGTTTTAAATTATCTTAATACCCCATCTATAATGTGCTGATTTTGAGGAATGACCATCCCCCTATACCACCAGAAAACGTATTTATTATATTATATGATATGTGGGTGGAATGATGCTTGGTACTCACATGTACTACCTACACCTACATGTATGTTCTGCGCCCAGACTTTGCGCCCCCCTCCTTTAGCGATGCTCGTTTTACGTATGCCCCCTCCCCCATATTTATATCCATAACACCCCAAAGCTGGCGATAAGGAAGTGGTCACATTCTAACGGGGGGGGGGGGGGGGCACCGCCTTTTACCGAAACGGAGTGTGTGCTACTATATATAGATAAGAGGGATCTTCCACAATGTGAACCCATCTGGGGGAGGGGGGGTGGGGGGCAATTTGGATAGCGGAACATAGGAAATCTTTTGGTGCACCAAAAATTCACCACCCAACCCGCTTCCATTAAAAAAAGCACTCCCTCAATGGCCTGTACCATGTTCAATTCTGGAAGCTCTGATATTGCTGAATTGCTGGATGACTACTTGTTCCGTTAGACTGACACATGTTGGTCCCTGATTATCTGGTGGCCAATGTGTGGACTTAATTAAATGTTCTAATTGTTCCTCTTTGTTCCCTTTACAGCTACAGGATGCCGAAGGTGACCAGGAGTCGACGCGCCGCTCCTAAGTAGGTATCATTTTATTTTACAAGCAGGATTCATCATAATGTATGAACCAATCATGATTGACTGAAAACCATAATTAGTTGAAATAAACTGTTATGAGTGTACATAACTCCCCCCCCCCCCCCCAAAAAAAAAGTATCACTGGCTGTAATAGCTCAGGAAAGGGAACTTACAATTCTCTTGAATATGACCTCAGTTGTCGGAATGGCTTTAAACATCCATCTCTGACTCACTCACTTACAATGCTCAGCACAATCTGTACTCCCTCTTCAAAGAATCGATGAAAAGAACATGTATCACATAACGACACCACTATACTTAATACACGACAATTTTAAATCAGCTTAAGTTTTGGCCATTCCAAACCAGCCGAGCTCTCTATGGAAATTGTTCAACTTGTAATCAGCATCTGGGAGGGAACAGAGTGGAACCTGCTGACGTTCACTCATCCCAACCACTCACCTACCCCACAGCTGGCTACATTATTCGTGAACGTACCCCTATTTACAAGTGACCACTCCCTTTCTACATATATGAATTAAGAGTCCTATATGAGGCTTATTAATATTATATTTAGGACTCTCGAATCTCATTCATTACTAATTTGTTATCAACGGGAAAGGGGGAAGGGGGTCAATTAGTGGTAGGTGGGAGGGGGATACCTTTCGCCACATGGGCCAAATATAATTATTATTTTTCTGGATGTTAAATCATGACCAATACCTAATGGCTAGTTGTTTTGTATCTTTTGTGCAGGAAGGAATACAAGCGCCAGCGTGACAAGACGCCCTACGCGTATGTGGGCCTCATCTCCATGGTTATCATGACGACATCAGGGGGGAAGGCCACCCTGGCCCACATCAAGTCGACACTCAAGTCGTGGTTCGGATTCTTCAACAAGGAGTCCTACATAGGCTGGGACAGTTCACTTCGCCACATGCTAAGCAACAAGCCATGTTTCCAGAAGGTAACTTTAATAGGGAATGGTGCTTGCATATCTCCCATGAAATCAGCATTAGATAAAAACTATTATTTTATTGTGAAATACTTGACCATCGAGGTATTTGAGCATGACGTCATCAATATGGGGAACGGGGGTACATCTATATGGAGAATGATGATTCACCTGGGTGTTCCTATACTACTGTAAGAAAATATTAGTATACTATGTGTACCCTTTTTCATTATCACTATTACATTATCATTTCACAGTTTCTCATCTACAAGTGAGCGACGAAGATAATTTCAATAATCCACTTTTTGTACATTGTGAGGAGAACAATAAGGATGACATTTTATCTATGGGCTATCTATGATAAAATATGTACATTGCTCTATTCTCTTTTTACTATAGATTCTTAAGGATCCGCTAAAACCAGACGGTAAAGGTAACTGGTGGACGGTGGACGTGAATAAGGTGGACAAGTCCTTTCTCACCCTCCAGCCCACGGAAGAGGGAAGAACCGGGAAGTACCCCCACTTTCTCCACCAGCACCTGGGCTTCCCGTCCATCTGGGAGCTGGCCAAGATGACTCCGGAGCAGCGGGCTGCTTATGTGATCCAGCCCAAGGAGGAAGACCCAAACTCACCGCAGGCACCGTCACCGCGTGAGCAGACGACATCTGACACCTCGGACGCTGAGCAGGCGACGTTATCCACGTCGGACGAGGAGCAGGCGGTTTACGTCATGCCAGACGGCGTTTTTGTCATGCCAGACGCGGAGGAGACGCCAATTGTCCCAGTCCACCAAGAGACACCAGAGTCGGACCAGCAGACGACATTGATGTCACGGGATGACATTGTGGACGTCCTCTACCCAGACCCAAGGGAACAGTGCACGGTCAAGGCATGCCTTAACCTGAGTGAGTTGGTAGACGAGGAGTTCCACACCCAGGAGGAGGTCCCTCACGCCCAGGAGGAGCCACCCAGGTATACCGAGCTGCTCAGGGCCATGCCCACACCTGACTGCGAAATGACCCCTCTTTGGATCTTGGCCAATTGTGCGACCGAGCACCCAAGATTCACGGTACGATGTTGATTAATGTGCGAAGTCAACTGATGTAGTTTGCATAATCGACACAGCTGTATCAAACAGTCAAATGATATCATGGATGTCAGTGTAATACATTGTTTTTTTTCTTCTGTATGGCATCGCCAAAAGCTGATTATCTTGGTTATATGTAATGCTAAGCATATATGATATGCCAATTTCAGATATAGCGCTGCACGACCGAATAAAGTGCTATGCTTCGCTATAAATTTAGTAATCGAGAAGCACTTTGAGTAAACTGTAAATATTGCTCTATAATCATGTAAATGAGTCTACAAAGTACGACTTTTGAAATCGCATTATACCAAGCGTCTATATAGCATGACATTGTATTGAAGACGTTAATGTGGGGATACGACATCCCCCGGCGGGAGCCATGTATTGATATTTTTATACACATTATTCCTGTGAAGTTATTGACTTTCTACCCTATTAGGAAGCTTTTCTCGTATTAGCCAAAGAAAAAGAAAAAAAGAAGGTGTGTTTCAGGCAACGCGACCCAATAGCTTCAAAAACGAGCCGACGCTTGCTTCTGTTTTCTTTTTATGTTCATGTTTTCTAGATGTTATCAGATTTTTAGTCAGGAAAAAACAAGCTCCCACTGTTTTCAGTGGCCTGAACCTAAATTTTCTGATCCCATGAAATGTTTTTAACAGGAATATCCAAAATTGTTTTTAATATTCCTAATTAATGGAGAAATAAGTGAGTCACCCGATGACCGGTGACAACCCGTGAGTTGTTGCGGCAATTCACGACTCATTCATGGTAATTTTCACACTTAGATATATAAATAAATCCTATCCACCTACCCTATTATTTTGGGCCATATTGCCTGAAACACGCCCCCTTTCGGCCTTATGACACTGACTATGCACGCCGCTTTATGACACTCTGAAATTATGAATATTATGTGTGCGATGCCATGATTTGTCTTATCTATGAGATACAGGTCCAATCGTTCCGATGTGACGGAATTTTTATGCAAATGCCTCACCTTTTATTGCCTAAAATGATATGGCGTAATTTAGAGGGGAATTTTCGTATGACTTTTGTCATATGTGACCCGTTTTAACGAAATGGGTCGGAAGTCGCATATCAAAAATGTTGTGATATTGCAATATTCGTGTAGAGCATATCAAGAGCTTTCATTTGGTATGTGACATGTAGTATATTCACCTGTTTTGACCATTTGGCAATATTTTTGATACATTTTTTAAAATTAAATGGAAATTAATTAAAATGACATAATTAACATTTAAATTAGATATTAACTATTTATACAATACAATTATAAATCCTATGGCCATCATTTTGGGAATAATGGGAGTTGAAATCTTGTTTGTACCTCATTATTCTATAAGATAACTATTCATATATTAGAAAAATGTCAAAACCTCATTTTTCAAAAATTTAATTTTTTCCACCCTATACTTCTTAAAGAGGCCATATCTAGGCTCTCTAAAGTGTGACTTCCGACCCATTTCGTTAAAACGGGACACATATTTACTGAGCAGAAATCACTGGTGGATGGAGCATTCCGTTTCTGCCTGTAGTCGAATTTATGTCTCAAATACTAGAAGCTGTTCAGATGCATTGAGGCTTCAATCAGATTCATAAATAAGTGATATATTTTTATTCTAAGAGTTGAAATAGCATTTTGAAACTGTATGAGGTGTTAAAGAAACCTAGATAAAATAAAAAAGATATGTTGTTATACGATTCGAGAGCAACGCACTCGATTAAAGTATTATGCTATTATCCTCAAGGTAATAAAGAATTTGTGCTATTGGTGTACATAGTCATCCACGCTATATATACTTAATAAAATTAAACGTCTTCTTATTCATGAACTCTGAATTGTTTTATTTCCATAAACCAGGTTGATCGAAATCATACAATTTCACTGTGTCTTTATTTTGTGAACCAGGAATTGGCAACTTTGTATTTACCTTAATTCTGCAATCAAGTTATTATATACATTATTTTACTATCCCATCAAACCCAGAAAAAAAATCAATGGCTGCATCCCCTAACTTGACTGCCGATTAAGGACTCTAACGCATTAAACTTCACCCCTAGCATTAACTTCCCACTCGTTAATTGACTACCGGTAGAACAGTACTATGAAGAATGTACACTCTAAGAACAGTGTGTTGCGGGAACATGCATAAGTAGTTACACACACATATTTACAACACACCTTTGAGATCAACACACTTTTGTCAAAGAGTGTGTCATGTGTTACACCAAAATGTTTGTTAAAAGTGGCTGCAGAAAAGCGTGTTGATGAGTGTGTAAATGTAACACACTGTTCTTAGAGTGTAGACCTTTACCGGTTGTGAGAATGACACTTTAGTTAAGGGGTGGCCTGTGACTATCGGACACACACAACATTGCCTCGATCAGTATAGCCACTAACATGTCCGTCTTTCAGCTATAGCACTGTATGGGGGTATTAAATAGCACCCTAAGAGAACAGCATGCAAACCAAATAATTTATGTAAATATTAAGTTAAGGACGAAAATCATCACTCTTCAACAAGCTCTAGACATGAGGTGTTATTGTAGGCGTCAATGTAGAGGTAGATATTGTGTTATTCACTATGTCATCTAGTATTTCCTTCCCTGTTTCCAGAAAGTTCTTTTTGTTCACTAACTGTAACACAAAGTCCGTCCACGAAAAGCCCACGACGAAGGTCCCTAGTATCGTCATCAAGATGGCGGGGACGACCAGTAAGGAGACGTTCTTCTGACTCGTTAAGTAGGTCCCTCTGCACAGTTGGGCCAAACAGCAGCCTACAAGAGATAAGGGAAGTCCATGAATATTATGATACTATCGTTCCCAGAGCCCTTACCTCTTCTTGGAAGGTCCTGGTAACAACCACTATGACCTTGTATTTTGATTTTGCTGGGTCTGGGTAATCCCTGCTGGTAGCTTGGATGTAGTGAACAGGAAGCAGAATGTATGAATTGGTGGGAATTCTCCCATCATACTTTCTGATTCCAATTCTGGTTCCTGTTCATTGGTTCCAAGCTAATCAAATTTATAAGAAAGGCCAAAAGTAAATTTATAAGAGATAGCCTTGAAGAAAATCAAAAAAATAGTAAGAAATTTTGGCGTATCATTAATGGTTTGGTCAAAGGTGATAGGGGTGTGCCGCACTTTAAACTAAAGGATCACGTCAGGGGGGTGTTGGTAGAGGATGGTGATACACCTGACTTTATCAATGAATACTTTTTGAATATAGGACCTAACCTTGCCAGAGCATACGACTTGCCTTGGTCCTTCGATGGGGAAGAATTAGAGCTGGGTTTGTCGGATATTGTAACAAATGATGCTGAGGTGGTGAGACTCACAAAGGATTTAGATACTACTAAGTCCTCTTGTATTGAAGGACTATCCTCAGCAGCACTTAAAGATGCTATGCTTGCAGTTCCTGAGCGTATTACCTCATTGTTTAATGAATCGTTCATTACCAGCTCTATCCCTGATGTATGGAAGGTTGGGACTATTGTGCCTTTACAAAAGGATGGGGACAAATCGGAGGTATCCAACCTGAGACCTGTTACTTTACTGTCTGTTATTGGAAAGTTATTGGAAAAAAAAGTCAATGATAGGTTAATCAAGTACTTGGAAGATAATGATATTTTGGATCCCAACCAGGGGGGTTTCAGGTCGGATCACTCCACTATTAGTACTGTAAGTTATTTCACAGATGAAATCTATAAGGGATTGAATACAAGGCAATACACCCTGTCTACATTCATCGATTTGAAGAAGGCTTTCGACACCGTAAATCACTCGATTTTATTAGAAAAATTGTCCAAAATTGGTGTCGGGGGCCTTCTTCATAGATGGCTATCTTGTTATTTAAATAACAGAAAGCAGCGTACCTCTGCAAATGACAGAATGTCGGGGGAGGGTGAGGTCACGTGTGCAGTCCCCCAGGGCTCCATACTGGGCCCCACCCTCTTCCTGGTGTATATAAATGACCTTGGAAAAGTTATAAAAAATTGCTCTGTATATTTATATGCCG
This sequence comes from Harmothoe impar, assembly GCA_947462335.1. Lineage (NCBI taxonomy): Eukaryota > Metazoa > Annelida > Polychaeta > Phyllodocida > Polynoidae > Harmothoe > Harmothoe impar. Next base: position 45,153,276 of record OX381710.1, read on the forward strand.
ATGACACAGTCATTTCCAAAACAGGTCATGACCTAGATGGTCTCACGACTGCTATGGAGGAGGATCTGGTGGTCCTACAGTCTTGGTTTGAAAAGAATAAGCTTACTTTAAACACTAAAAAAACTAACTATATGATTTTTGGCTTAAGGGCTAAGTTGAAAGAGATTCACCACCACTCCCTCCTCTTTGGCACTACTCCCATAGCTAGAGTACTGAGCGTGAAATATCTAGGTATTATCCTTGACCCAGTCCTGAACTTTAACAAGCATGCTGAAGGGGTCTTCAGAAAAATTATCTTCAAAATTTTTCAGCTGGCTTTTCTTAAAGAATCAATGACTGTATCCGTCAGGCTCAAAATGTATAAAACCATGATACTTCCGCATATAGATTATGGTGACATTTTGTATGACGTAGCTGGAAAATATATATTGGATAAAATTCAAGTAACGGAGAACAAGGCTCTTAGAATGTGTCTGGATGTGGACTTTAGATACCCCACTATTCTGACACATCAGGAGGCTGGGATATCCTCTCTACTACCCAGACGCAGGATGCACCTTGTAAGCTTTATGTTTAAGCAGAAGGGTAACCCTGCTATTATTAATACAAGACCTGTCCATACCAGAGCCCATGATGCGCCTCTATTTATTACTATTAAGCCGAAAAATGAATCTGCTAAGAAAAGTGTACTTTATAGGGGCGCAGTACAATGGAATAATTTGGCGGTTTCTACTCGTCTGATTGAAGACTATGAGAAATTTAAGCTAAATAGGAAAAAGTGGCTGGGAAGCACTAATTATCGTCTTAATTAACTGTATAATTATATGTTAGCCACTATAAGTGATTCACTGTATTATACTGCCCGAAAGAATATGTTAGTAGCGGTTATTACGTAGTAATTACAAATTAACACTCGAGAGGCTTTTCACCTGTGTGGATGTATTTTGAATCCGCCGCGGTACAGGAGTGGCCCGCTCCAGGTATCCAGTCACATTCTACTTTGTAGTAGCGGGACAGGCATACATGAGGTCTGTGTTAATAGTGGTTTCTTCTCTTTTTTGACAATCATGGTATCTACATGGAGCAGGCTATTGGCAGGCAAGTGTATGTGATCTATAATTGTACTTATTCTAGCTCCATGGTATTATATACTACATTATATTAACGCGAAGGTTGTTTGTACTGAGCGACTTTGTTGTATTTTTGCTAATTATGATACTTTGAGTGTCATTTTGATGTTAATATCATTATATAATTATAATAGCTAAGTTGAGTGTAATAAGTATTAACTAATGCTGGTGTCGAATATTTTCGAGCTGTATAAGTTCTTTTTGTACACCAGGATAAAATAAACGGGATTGGTGTATTTACATCATCTCATACTCAAAAAAAAAAACGGGATTTCTCAAACCCAGCAAAAGTTCAACTTCAAGGTCATAGTGATGTTTACAAGTGCCACCCTGTGCCAGAATGGAGCGTGGGAAAAGACTAATAGTGTAATGATATGGAGGAATTAGGATAACTCTAGTAGAATCATTCATATTTAGGCCCTATTGAACTTGCCTAGCGCCCTCTCGCTAATCATGGAACAAAATAATACATTCATACCTGGAATTATAAACATGAGCACGGCGGCCACACTACCCAGGAGAGGCACGATGACGTTGAGGTTGGGTACACAGAGAGAAGCAATGAGGACAACCCCAAAGGTGACCAGGGTTATGACGATTCTCCTCCGCTGCTCACCCTCAAGTTCCTCATCCGGCGTCAAACATCGACTTCGCACCCATATGTTTTCTATGGCCCTCCTGTGAACACAAAATTGATTTTGGTTTACAGAAATGATGTATATACTTCATCCCAGTACATGTACATGTACCAAGTCATTTTGTCTTGAAAACTGTTTCATTTGTACAATATTATATTTATTTTATGTATTACCGTTGTATATTCTCCCTCACGGAAATTCAGTTTTAGGTTAGAAATAATAAATATCGAGACCTTCCACAAAAATGTATAGTTGGGTAGGTCATGCACATCTTGAGTGCCACAGCAATGGCCGCGGCCATCGTATCCGGACCGGATGTGTAATGCATTAGGATGTCAGGGGACACTTCCGTTCCAAAAGAAAGGTATCCAAAGGTAGCAATGAGTGTGTAGAAAGTGGCACATAGGGAGATGGCCACAAGTATACTTAGAGAGAAGTGCCGGTAGTTGTTGCCTCGAAGAGTGGCTACAATGGGGACCACTTCCACATGGCACTGTTATGGTAAAGAATAGTCATAATCATGAAAACCAAGTCATTCTTCAAGAGTGGGTTCTGCTCGGATGCATAAAGTGTGAAGCTGGATTGAAAGTTGACGATAACCTATTGCAAATCAACCGCATAATAAAACTACTATTAATAGAAATCCAATTTCGAACTCAAAGAGTAGGACCACAGTTAAAGATTAAAAGGGACTTAATCGAGAGATTGTATGCACTTCTTTCTTCAATTCTTATGCTCTAACCTTGAAGGCACACGTACCTGGTAGTTGCCACACCAGATGGGTATCACCGAAAGTATGTCTCTCCAATCACTTGGCCTGAAAGATGTAGCTATGTCTCTATACATCCAAATTAATCTAACCAACATGTATACATGTATACAAACCTAGGCGATTTATGTTAAGATTGTAGCCATACCAAAGTGTATGGAAGCGCCATTGTAAGGGGGTTATAATCAATCAAAATTCTCTTGAATATCCGAGCTTCATATTCTTGCTGAATGGAATACCAAAATAAATACAATGTACCAATGGACATGTATCTGTGTGGTTCTCACCTGTAATCAATGGTCCCTTGGTGTACATCATTGGCAAAATACTTACATACAACCAGTACCACACAGTAAAAGACCATCAGATTTCCTAGCATACTAGAAAATAGAAATGAAAATGTATGGTGAACAACAAGGCTTTATCATATTGTCTAGAGGATATGGATGCGGTTAGAAGTATATATGTCCAGTGTATGAAACGGGTTTGAACTATCTGAGCAAGCACATGCACAGCCATGATGCTTTCTAACTGGAGAGCGCGGACCATACTTTCTGTTTGGGAGCTCACTTTATGGGAAAAGGGGAATTGATTTAAGGATAGTGTACACGAGTAGCCACGCTGAAGGAATGGCGCATACCTGCACCATTCCATGTGTCAGTCTGTCTATATTGTAGTCTTACCAATATTTGTAATGTTTATTATCCTTCCCAAACTCCCCCGGTACATGTACATGTGAGTGAACGCAGCGATGCTTGGTCAAAATACATATATACCATTTTCCATTACAACTGCCTATTAAAGCATTTATTCTCGATTATCTCTTAAGCTTTGTATTTACCTGAAGTTGGTTAAGAATTCTATCTTTCTTGTAAAACACAGAGGTAGAATGCAGATTGACGCGGTGACCGGAAGTAGAAAGTATCGGGTCATATACCAATTTGAATCAGAGTCATCTCCATAGATATCCCTAAAAACTGTAAATAGCAGTGGTTATAAATAAATCTGATAGCTCATATCAATGAATTTACTATGCGAGCAAAGGGGTGTACATATGATATAGTACATCGCATTGATGCATGTGTAGGGGCTAGGGTTATAATTTTATAGGGTTTATATGACGGGTTCTGTTGGATGCTGTGTTGTGAACTCCGTCCGAACCCTTCAGCCCGACGGCAGGTGGCAGCATCTGCCCCGGGCTTGGGGTATGGACAGAGGTCGCTATAGGCTTCCGGTCTGCGTGTGCGCGCGCAGGCTGGCTGCTTGGACAGAGGCCCTGTGATCGTATCGGCTACGAGCCTACTGACCCGCTCCGAACTCTATAGGGAGTTCGCACTGATATAGCTTTGCCTGTCTAGGTTCCTGAATAAACCTGTGATTCGCAACCTGTACACTTGATCCAAACTGTGTCGACTTTGTTTCTTTACTTAATACTATAACAATATTATAGAGAACAAAGTATCGTTTATTACACATGTTACCCCGGGATGTTACCAACTCTGATAAAGTTTTGGTTTTCCCAATTTTTCGCTACAATAGTTTAACATCTACATCAGACACAATAATTATGCACGTAGCATAATCTATTCCTAGAGGAATAGAAGACAATACAGCACAATTCTCCATATACACGTACATGTAGTACTAGCTATTGCTGCATGCCACAGCACCCAACTCTCCATATACTACTAGCTGGAGCTACGTGCCACAGCACCCGACTCTTCATATACTACTAGCTGGAGCTACGTGCCACAGCACCCGACTCTTCATATACTACTAGCTGGAGCTACGTGCCACAGCACCCGACTCTTCATATACTACTAGCTGGAGCTACGTGCCACAGTACCCGACTCTTCATATACTACTACCCGGTAGCTGGAGCTGCGTGCCACAGCACCCGACTCTTCATATACTACTAGCTAGCGGTGAATACGGCAATCCTAATGATTTAACAAAGGAAGGCCGTATTTCACACCCTTGTTAAATAACCCTCTTCCATATTTAACGGTCTCTTGAATCATGATTTAAATACTAAAAATATAGCTTTTTCAGGTCAATTAATTGGAATTTTGATGAATATTGTTATTAATGACACGAGATAATCACAAAGGAGCATTCGTATAGTCCCCCACTGACTGTTATCTAACTCAACTTCGCCTTTGTCTATATATTTAGATAAGGCCAAAAAAAAAGAGGTTTGTTTCGGGTCACCTGACCGACCCTATCAAAACAGGGCCGACTCTACTTTTATTATGCAATTTTGAAGAAATCTTTTATATTTTTACACTTTTTTGGGGTCAATTTTGGGTTTACAAAAATTTTGAATATTTTCCCTCATTTCTACACCCTTTTTGGTATCGTAGAGGGGCTGTAAAATAATAAAAAAATTAAATCCGACCTACCGACCCTAGATTTTCATCCCATGTTACCTGAAACAAACCTTTTTTTTATTTGGCCTAATATGTACAAAATACTAACACATTTCCAATTGGTCTCCGACTAGAACGAGGCTGCAGACACAGAAGGTGTAACAATAGAAGGTTACACAGAGGGCGCTCACTACTTCCGCTGTGGGGCCGCACAGCACACGGACAACATCTGGGTATGTGTCCGGATTGTCAATCTTGGCGCAGCACACCAGTGTGTATAGGGAACCCACGATGAAGAGTAGAAGGATCTGAAGGGTATAGATGATGCATGACGAAAGAAAAAGAGAGAATGGGCATGTATATCTCATGCAATAAAAAAAAGACTTTTTAAAGGTGCTTGCATACGTATATTCCCTCCTTGAGCATTTTATAGCGATGCACTCGCAACCAGTAGCATTATTAAAGCATAAAACATTTTTGTTCTTCGTTGTACCAGGGATGTAGAAAACTCCTACTATACCTAGTCTGGGGGAACCTGGCAAGGCCGACAAAGGCAATGGCTAAATTAGTTCTCTGTGAGAGTCTTAAAGCCTTGGTCTATGTTTGAATTGAGATCTAAAAAAAACACGTCTCACCCATCATACTCTTCCTCCAGTGTATTTAATTGCAGCCCTAGTGAAATTCCCCCTCCTCTCCCCACGTTTGATGACCCTTAATGACACCACCAAAGGGATGAGGTTGGCCTCCTCCTGTACGTGTCAAACTTAACACTAATAAAGGTACCAATGCCCCCACAGTCACAGTCAGGGGGCTCGCCAGGATATGCCAGACAAGGTATCCCCTGATTGTACATTAGCACATGACATGCATATATAAGTATAAAGTATAGTCGGGTCACATAGCAGTGCCTGTGAAAACCTACCAGTTGCAGGCCGACTCCTACACCAATTCCCCCTGATCTGGAGAAGGCATCTGGAAGTGACATGATGCCAGGGGCCAGCACAGCATTTAGGATGAGTACACATGCTGACATCCAGGAGGTACCTGATACACAGAACATTTACTGAGTACACATGCTGACATCCAGGAGGTACCTGATATACAGAACATTAATGTGGCCAGGTGAGGGATAACATGCCTCCAGTGGGGAAAGCTTTTCAAAGTTTAAGTTAAAATGAGTTATCTTGAGCTAAAATATCCGAGGTGGTTTTGTTGTAATTGCTCATCAAGGCTAGGTTGCTGTGTACAATTAAAAGAGGCAAATAAGCTCTAAATCCATTATTTCCTATCATAAATACTGATAATGCAAAAAATACAGTTTTGTTGAAAAATAAACAAAGAAATAGGATGTTTTTCACCATAAAATCAGTCATAGAGGGAATTTTTGAGGTCTGTTTTTGATTCTGAGTTCCTTATGAAATTTTAAAAACCAGATGTGGCAAAAATTGCCATTTGGAATAATGGAGTGGTTTCCAGGGTAATCGGAAATTGGCATAGGCCTCTATGTTTTTTTTGTATGTTTCCATGGTAACAAATGTTCCTTTAGCATTCCAAAAATGGAACATTTTTAGTGGAAATGGAATAATTCTGAACATATCACTGCATTCCCCGTCAAAAATTGGCCTAAATCTTTTTTTTTCATTTTTTTTTTCAATTTTCCAGTGTTTTACCCATATACTGGCCGCTGGTGGCTAAAACCAGTACTAAAAATCCCCCCCCCCCTTGGAGCCACGTTTTCCCTCGATTTTACTGAGTACACATGCCAACATCCAGGAGGATGCAACAGTTTGCAAGTTATCTAGAGCTAAATTGCATTTGCAGCACAGCGTTATACAACGGTAGCCATATAATTATATGTCCATTTCTACCATGCTCTTCAATTAAAATTTGCAAAAAAGGAAAAAATAACACAAAGATGATTTTGGTGAAGTGCGTGGGCATGTTATGGGCAGGTGTGCGGGAAATTGGTTATGCTGGCCAGCAATAGAAGGTCCCATACAATGACTGTTCAAGCTTATTACATACTTTATACTTTCGTATATATGTTTGCATTGACCATGGACTGCACTGTTCTGAATGCCTTTAGAGAATGATGGCATGGTCAAACATGGAGGACCAGAAATAAAAAGTGAAAGCACCAATCCCCCTGTTGTTGAAAAATGGCCAATCCCTAAAGGAAAACATGATTATGAACATAGACAAAGCTGCTCGTAATTAGGTACCTGGGCAGAGAGTAATCATCTTTGAGTAATTAATTGTCGTGGTCTACCTTCTGCATAGGATAATGTAGCGTGGTGCCATTGATAACAGTTAATTGCCAATCAAAAGGTGAGCATAGAACAAAAATATGGCTTGATAATTGGTCATCTTAGCGACTAGCATGTCAAGTCTCACGGGATTTAGATGGTTGATGAACTGTAAATCCTCCTTGGATAGTGCTAGGGATGGGGACTTGAATTACTTCTAAGACTCAAACGATTGAGTTATCAGCCTCGATCACCCAGTCCCTAAACTCCGCCCACTGGGCTGCATTAGGGCCTGGACCAGAACCTATATCTGGATTCCAACCTCATTATAGCTCATTATGTATGGGGATCCTTGCTTGCCCATTCAATATAAGACAGCTCATTGGTCAAGGGGTAATGAATATTCATATTACTATGCCTGTATGGTCTCCCAGCATCTGCACCACTGAAGGCCACCATTTAAGGGCCGCTGCTGCCTCTGGGCAGCATCTAAAATACCCTTGAAAAACCGCTGCTGCCATAGGGCAGCAACAGTGCTGCCCTATGGCAGCAATACCACTAAATTCCAGCTCCTGCTATGAGACAAAGAATGAGAATTTTTGAAACAATCCAAAAGTATTTAACTGGAGTACTACATCCCCTTGTCAGAAAAGTTTAAATTATGTCTCCAATACAATTTATTTTACTCCTTAGTCACTATCCCAGGGAGCACATACTTGCAAGTTGGACATTCCCATGGCATAGGGCCGGTGGTTAAGGCCCAAATTGCATTTTTGAATGCCAGCAGTTAAAGGGTTAAAATATGCTCTGGGTGAGTGGAGCCAAAGTGATTGACAGTCAATCATCACTAGTCACAAGGTGATATTTTTGGGGGCAGACCTCTAAAGGCCTCCAAGTGGTCAGGTAGCTGCACCATGAGTAGCTAGACAATATCCCATAACATAGAAAGTTATATGTGTGTTTCTTGAAATATAGTATATTGCTTTGCTTATATCAATTCTACATTTAAGAGATTTATAAATGTACAAGATAACACTAAAATAAGGTCATGCTTGGTATAGATGTTTGATTAACTGAGTGAGATACGGTCCATATAACCTATATGTTCAGTGGTGTGCCTGCCCCCCTCAGTTCTATAATTAAGTGAAATCAACAAATCCACCCCTTATGGACTGCATGTCTTGATTGGTATACTCTGCCTTGATGTTTGGTGAGTGATCAGGGGCAGTATCCCATGAGTGGGGGTGAGTACTAGTGAGTGGGTGGGAGGGAGGAGGTGAGGGGGCAGGTGGGGTGCATTACAATCAGCAGACAAGAACCGGCCCAGGCGGACAACCTAGTCCGCCTGGGGTCTGATGCTGTTGAGTTATAAGCAGAGTAAACAGAACGTTACCTATTCGAGATGTGCAGGAAAAACATCGGCGCAGAAACGGCCGCTTCTCGCTCCCAGATCCAGAGAGGTCCTCATACTGGAAACTTTCCATCATTGTTCCTTCACCTTCCAAGGACACGTTTACCGGTAAGTATAACCCAAAGAGGTGCGATCCCAGAGGTGCTCCATCTAGATATACCTAGCTGCGATATCCTTCAGTTAGCCGAGCCCTAGGCTGGAGTACCTGCCCTGCCTGCTGTGCCAGGTAGGCCTACGTATGGGTCTGGCTGGCCAGTCTAGCTCAGCCCCACTGGCCTGTGCACCATCTTTGTAAGGTGTGATCTCTGCAAATAAGCACACAGCCGGGCCTTGCAGGATAGACCCCCCCCCCCCCGCTGTCAATGGTAATCCAACAGCTGGTGGCGCGGCTTGGTCACATATGGACCAATATTTAGAAATAGCATTTATATTTAGAGAGAGATAGGATTTCCTAGAACGTCAATTGAAAGTGGAAATACGAGTTAGCTAACTTCATCATCGTGTACACATTGGCATGCAATAAACGGTTTTGTTACCATATGAGATATAATTTTGATGAACATAATTATATTCGCGAAAACGGGAAAAACAAACACCATGAGTATCCGTTTTAAACCCTTTATTTCTCTGTTCTAATATTACTGACTTAGCGACAGTAATATTCATGCTGGCAAGTCCGTCTTCGTGACCATGAGGATGACGGAAGTACAATGGTAAGTCTATGGTGTATAGTGTTGCTAGACCTTCACATTTCTAGGTGAGTTCGGTATCAGGTTTTTATTGAACGGATCTACCAGCCTGCCTAGGGGTGGTCTGGGGGAGTAGGCAGGCTGGTAGATCCTTCAATAGAAACCTGATACCGAACTCACCTTCTGTTGGACCAAATTATGTACACATGTCTCGCGAGATCGATACAAAATACGCCTACACATCATACTCAGCGTACCTTTTCACTCTTTTATTGATATTCGAATTATCAAGGGATACAGAGCCACTCAAAGATGGAAAAAATGTGACTTTCCTCATTTCCCCCTGAAAATCACAATAATATTGATGGTAAATACGCAACTTTCAACCGCTCTGTAGAGCTACATAATACGAATGTCAATAAAAGCAATAGCGAATGCTAGGCAAAGGCGCCTAGATCAACCCCAATCATTACAGCCATTGATTATATTCCATTTCCGTCCCATATCATGCTCTTCAAAGGAAGCTAAAAAAAGCCCTTTTTTCCCTTCACATTCCACAGCAATGTCAATAATGTAAACTGAATTATTTTGAGGGAGGCATTACATAATGATCAAATTGGTGTGCAACATACATAATTGGGACATAATTCCAACACATCTGTGCCCAAATAATGCATGAGCATGTGCCCACATGATTGGGGTAGACGACCGCATTGTACCTTTGCTACATTCCCTTGAATCAATTAGTATATAATTTAAATAAATAAGTACAGTAATAGTAGTTACACAATACATGGATATCAATGACACCATGCATATTTGTAATATCCTAGGTCCAGGTGCCTACATGTTCAGATGTACTACATGGACAATATTTACATTAGCAGTATAGTTAAGCCTTAGATATTCTAAGCACATTTAGATCCCCCAGATATAATATCTTTCCTTAATTGCCAAGCAATTATAAGCACCAATATTTTAATATGCCAGAATTCAGAAACGTCCATCACACTATCGCCTATCGCCTATTAACAAAATAAAACATGCGAATAATAATTACCGCCATGCTTTATGATAAATATGTTGTTATTGCGTGAAGTTTCTAGACCATGTGGCGTCTCTTATCAATTTTCAACTCTTATGTATGTCAAAGTATGTGGTCATTGAACGACGATGCTAACATTGGCTATATCAGCAGAAAGTCAGGGCTGGTAAAGGACAGTGGGGTCGGAGCCTATGGTAGTTCCCACCAGCGCGCTGAATTTGTATGGCACGTTTCAGATAGATTGATAGAATTATAAGTTATAGAACCCTTTTATAATAGTATATTTTGTATCACAATATTTAAGGTGGCCGGCTACCTTTGTGGTTCAGTCATCGACATCAGGGGAATGTGTCCCCTAAGGTTGCAGCAAGTCGGTAAACATGTGACAGGTGGTGTGGCCGCGACTATAGACCAATGCAGCAAGAAAGGGTGATTTTCATAAAAGTTGTTCATGAAGTTTTTAAACATTTCTCGAGTTTTGATTGTCCGTGACTAGAGCCTTCGATTTTAGCTCTGAAGTGAAAGACATGACAGACATCATACCAATGCGCCATGCTATCTGTGCTGGTACAGTTGAGTTCGAAAGCTATACACATTTTCTTAATTCAATAGTCCAAAACCGTATAAATATGTGCGGGTCCATACATTTATGTAGATATGTGTCAAAACTTCTATCACATGTCACTTAAAACTAAAGCTTAAGTATCTCAGAAAGAACCTTGAGACCCGTTTATTTTCTCAGTTTCTTTGGGCAGAACATGCTATTATGGCCTTATGGCAAACATCCAGCATGTCCTGATGAAAATCCAGCTACTTCATGGTAGCCAGCCACCTTAAACATCACTACTGCCATCTTCAGACTGGGGGCCAGTTGGAGGGGAGAATGTCCTTACCATGGTACAGCTAGAAGGCGATAGATTCTGTCCCATGGTAGAACTATCACCAAAACCATTCTCAACAATAACCAATGGGATCCGATTGCCCTCACTAGTTCTACTTGACGTATTCCTTATTGGAGTGGCAGTTTCTGTGGTGGATATAAAGTTCTCTACTTTGTGCAACCTCCTTTTGACTTTCCTCTGGATGCTGCCATACTCCGACAGGTGGCGTGCCAGTATTGCATGCAGCTCCTCCACAACTGTCTCTAGATCAGCCACCTTGGTTGAGAGGTCTATGGCGTTGTATTGGCGTCTAGCGAGCTCCTCGTCGTATTGTCCACTTCGCCTCAGGAGCTGCTCGCCCCTCCTCAACAAGCTCTCCTGTGCCTCAGGGTATTCCTGCAGTGCCACCCATAGGTCATCCTTGGATAAACAGAAGAGATCCGAGTAGCCAACACTGCGGATACTGGCAGTGCGCCGGTTACCCTGCTTATTGCCTTTGATGTTTAAAATACTTATCTCACCGAAGACACTACCCTTAGCTAGAGTAGCAAACACAGTTCGGCCATTATCACCAACCACATTCAGCTTGCCACTCCTCACTATGTACATCTCCCTGCCAACATCGTCTTTCCTGCAGACATAGTCACCGGGACTGAAAACAATCAGCTTGAGTTTCAATACCAGCTCCGCAAGAAATCCAGACTCACAATCCTGGAACAGAGCCACTTTTCGCAATGTCTCCATGTGAACATTAATGGCGATTTCAGCCTTCAGTTTGTCTGGGAGCATTCCCAGGATCTCATTTTCATCGAAGGTCTGTTTATTAGTCCACAGATAGTCAAACCACTTGATGACTCTGGCTTGCAGACTGGCTTTAACTTTTCTCAGTTCCATGTACTTCTTTACACTGTCCATTCTCTGCTGGAAGTCAGTCTGTGAGGCATTCATGTTGGTTATCATGCTGCCAACGTTGCCAACAATTGTGGCAAAGATCAGAACCCCAATCAGGAAATCAGCAACGACAAATAGATACTCCACATCTTGCTCGGGGCGTGCTGTATCACCGATGGTGGTCAGTGTTAGTGTTGACCAGTAGAAACTGTAAATATACATCCTCGGCAGCGGGCTAAACTCAGTGTCATTGATACTTGGGTACACCCACTCATCTGCACCAAACCCTATCCAGTTGCTCATTTGGAAGTACACACAGGCATTTATGTGAATGATAATTAGGATATAAACCACAAGGTTAAAGATGCGGAAGATGTTGGGGTAGTTGGTACGACGTTCTGTTCTATCCTGAAAAGTGACAAAGCGATGTGCTCGTAACAGTCTGTTCATCCGGATAACCGGGTAGTTTATCCCAACTGCAAAATAGAGTATATCCGTGGGAAGAATGGATATTATGTCACTTTTAAATCCCCATGATGTTGTGTAGTTCTTGGCCAATTTAGAGAGATTTCTCACTGCCATGCCTTCTTCAAGATATCCTGAAAGGGGAATAACATTGATTAGTTTGATTAATACAGATTATTCCAATATCATTTTAAGTATAAACTATTCTATCATTAAATTAGTGGCTCGATTTCTCTACGTTATTATTCTGTATTTCTATGTTAGCCGTCAAATCGATACTATTTATGAAGATCAAGCCTTTTGTCATAGGCCTTCGCGGATAAATCAATTTTGTTAATAACTAATGTGGATCATACTTACTTTATCCGTGCACATGTGGTTCTATGCAAGAATGCTTTTGTCGGAATAAGTAATTTGTTGTATTATTGCCCTCGACATTGTCATTAAATGGTTTATTTACATTGCCAATAAGGTGGGGATACCTTATGAATCTAAAAATATGCTAACGAAGGAGAACGAATAGTAGGGTTTAGCGCTACTCTACAGGAAAGGATATGGTAGTACAGCTGAGAATATAGCTAGATTCAAGAATGTATAGGATACTAGCTAGATGCATTACACAAGCCGAGCAATGGACTGGGGCCGAGGAGATAGTAATGAAGCACACAGCAATTATATGCTAAAGTGTTTATGATTTGATTTGCAACTTGGTATAATCATCAAAATCTGGATGACATTTTTGTCCTTAAACATAACAGATGACAACTACATTATATTCGAAACTTTATTTTACACGTGTGGATAAGAATAAGGCTATATTCATCTGGATACTTTAAAGCATAGATGGCATATGTACATGACTCGGAAAATATATGTACATTTTTCACTCCTCGGGGATATGAGGACAATTGTATACTACACTAGTAGCAAGAATATCATGTAACTGTGAAACTAGCAGACATTATTTGCTTTAAGAGTGTATCAAAGATGGATTAGGAGCAAATTTGGGGTTGTTTTAAAATGTTCAGTTACGCGAGCATGATGAACACAAATACACAGCGTAACTGAAAATTGAAATATCAATACCAAATTGGCCATTAACCCATCTTTTAGGTCAGGGAGGTGCACCTGCGGCCGATATCAATCATCTATATTATCTTTACATTGGCTTGATGTAACCTGCAGAGAGGAATGAAACGTGAAAAAAGATACAATCATAATAATTCCAGAAAGTCACATTTTAACCAGAGGTTACCTGATATAAACCTCGGTATGAATACGATTTTACCAACACAGACCCGTTTTATTTTAACATACAAGTTAACCGGGGTTTAAAAAAACCCATGCTAAGTTGGGTGGTTGAATTTCAAAGTAGATAACTGTCAGGGTAGGTTCAATAAACGTTACCGCAACAAGAGCTTGAAATTCATCATCTATGCGAGATGTAAAATGCCCATCATATTAATTTGTACATGCTGAATACAAGTGGCTTGTATCATCTGCACTTATTGAACGCGACAATATGTTTGATATAAACATAGGTCTAGATACAGTTGACCAAAGGCAGTACCGAGTTTGTGTATGTTCCATATCCTGGAATATAGACAAATTTAGGCATCACTATCTACATATGATATACAATCTTCTCCCTGGAATGCATGATTTAAATACATAATGAATGTCAAATCATTCAGTATATGTATTTGCATCCTGAGTTAACCTAGCATGATAACAGGGAAGGCAAGTCATACAGCTGTGAAGGGATAAAACTCTGGCACAGATACAGTCATGTACAAGACTTTTTTTTGGACGGTATTGTATAAGGATTGCAACATGTTGTAACGGTTATTTAGAGGCAATTACAATTTGAAGCACACACGACTGCATAGAGTGTTATTTACTATGCGAGGAAATTAATAGCTGATTATGGAAATTTAAATATAGCTTATTGGTGAGTAACATAAGAGAAAATACGTTTGGAATACGGAGGCGGCACAACCCATGCTCTGTATTGTACTGCACTCAGCTCCCATTACCTTGTAACTGTCTCTCATTTGACCGTGGTCGGTCGTACGAAAACCCACCCACCAACGCCTTTACTGTTGCTTACCATGGTGTAATTCAAGAATTTGCCACAGCCTAAGCTAGACATTTTTATCAATATCAATTGAAAGCTTGTTATATCAGTGGTATTTCATATAAGGGAGTGGTCATTACTTAACATTGGTGGACGGCTGGGGGCACAGATGGAACAAAATAAGTTCCCGTTTACACTGAAAAGGCGGTTATATTATTGTACATTATTATGGATAATTTCAACCCTGTTGGGGGGCAGGGGGGGGGGGGGGTAGGTCGCTCCTTCCATGGGGGCGGTTGTTGAAAAATGACCACTCCCTGGCTGCCAAAATACTCCCTACTTAAAAAAAACGAGTATCCGATCTGCCTGGCCCAGAATGATTAATTGCCATGTTACCTGAACATAACAAGAAAGGCCTCTGTGTACATCAGATTCAGCTATAACAACATTACACGTACTGCACATGAGATCGAATGTTAGATATATCAGTCTGTAATACTATGAACAAACGGAAATGATTCAAGGAGGTGTGCTTGAATAGAATTGGTGATTATTGTGATCAACTACACTGATTCCATTGACGTATGGGCATTCAAGTGGTCATTAAAGTGATTAAAACTAATGAATATGTTATGTACATGTAGACAAAGTACATCTATATAAAATACAATGGTAAAGGACCCCGCTACATTGTATATATACACTCCCGTGATGGTGAAAGCTCATAACATTTTACAGTAAAACAGGCAATGGTTTAACTATTTTTATCGGTTCAACAGCATTGTAGAATGAGATTTTTAATAAGGGGAAAGATCCCTTTGAAATTCACTATTCTACATGGGCATGAGAGGGGAAATAATAGCAAAATGGACGGCCTCATTGTCTTAAACTGTAGACTGCTTGCTCCAATACAAGCTCGGCTAAAAACCCATGCACATCGAGATATAAAAACCTGTTTTTCCTTTAAGCAAAACGATTCAAGTACCCCTTGTGTTGCCTGGTCTGACCCAAAGCAATTGTTACACCTATTTACGAATAAAACAATGTAATTTGAAAATGCGATGTAGTGAACTCATTTCTTCTTCTTTTTTCCTTTGCCTTGAGAATCTGTAGATGTTTTCTTGGGCGCTTTCGTGTCCTTTTCCGTTTGGTCATCATTGTCCTGTTCGCCATCAGATTTGTCTATTGTGATGGCCACATGCACTTTCTCCTCCTTTCCCTCTCCATCCTTTTCCTCAATGGACTGGTCCTTTTTGAGTTGCCCCTTCTTGATTTTGTCCAAGGAGAGGGATGTCTGGCCTGCGTTCTTGGGGTCAAGTAGATTGCCAGTACGTCCGACGTCTACTGACTTTGATCTTTCCATGGTGGGTCGGCCCCCACTCACCTCCAGGGCGCTCATGGGGTGGTAGGACTTCCTACGTGCCATACCATCCCAATTTGGCGGCAGAAACTCGGTGTCATCATCCTCTGTAATCACGGATTTCTCCAGCTTTGTGACGCGTTGCTTCATTTTAGATTGGGTGCTGGAGAATTCGGCATGGAGTCGTGCAAATCGGGTTAACAGGTTGGTCACTGCCTGGTCGACGCGCTCCAGCTTCTGTTCAGCCGTCTCCTGGTCTAACTCCTGCTTCTTGGCGATCTCCTCGTCGATGAGATTGTCTTTCATCAGGATCTGCCGTCCACGGGTGAGCAGTACTTTCTTGGCCTCTGGGTATTCAACGAGTGCATCCCACAGGTCATCCTTGGAGAGAACGAAGAGATCGGAGTAGCCAACCGAACGGATGTTAGCGGTACGCCGGTTGCCGTTCTTGTTTCCTGCAATGTTCAGGATACTAATCTCTCCGAATACACTGCCATCACTTAATGTGACAAACACCTTCTTGCCATCGTCAGCCACTACATTGAGTTTACCTTTCTTACAAATATACATCTCTTTGCCAATATCCCCTTTGCGGCATATGTAATCGCCTGGACTGTAGACAGAGAGTTTGAGCTTTAGGACTAATTCTACTAACAGCCCTGGCTCACAATCCTGGAAAATGGCCACCCTCCTCAGGGTATCTAGATGGACGTGGATAGCTATCTCGGCCTTTAATTTGTCAGGTAATGTTCCTAGCACGCCCTCCTCATCCAAAGATTGCTTATTACTCCAGAGGTAATCAAACCATTTAATTACTCTTCCCTCCAGGTCCTTACCGACCTTTCGGAACTCCATGTACTGCTTAACGCCATCCATTTGTTGCTGGAACTCAGTGCGGCTGGCATTCATATTTGAGATCATGCTGCCAACGTTGCCAACGATTGTGGCAAAGATCAACACTCCTATCAGGAAGTCCACAACCACAAAGACATACTCAATATCTATTTCAGGTCTCGGGGTCTCCCCGATTGTTGTCAGGGTTAGTGTTGACCAATAAAAGCTGTAGATGTACATTCGCAATAGTGTGGCGTTATCAGGATACAATGTTTCGTTAATGTTAAAGTACACCCAGTCATCCGTTCCGAACCCAATGAAGGCGCTCATTTGGAAATATAAACAGGCATTCCAGTGGATGATCACAATAATGTACAGGACCAGAACTGTTATACGGAATGTATTTGGATAGCTGGTCTGTGTTTCTGTTCGGTCGATGAACTTGAACATTCTGCTCATTCTGGCAAAGCGGTTGAGGCGCCAAATACAGTTGTTTTGAAAGAAATAAAAAAGGTCTAGCGGCAAAACACTAAAAAGATCTATTTTGGAATCCAAAGACTTCAAGTAGTGTATGTGTAACTTGTGTGTATCCGTGACCATGAGTCCTTGTTCGAGGTAACCTGGAAATAAATAAGAAAGCCTTCACTATATGAACACTGACATTGTGTGCTGTAATTATTTACCTTGCAGAAAGAATAATTATAACTAGACACGTGAAATTATGCAAAGCAGAATTATTTACGTTGAATATATTGTTGTTTTTTTAGTTCTTAATAACTTTAACTTTATGACGCATAAGATATCATAGTAAATCTACCTGTTCATAGTATAGAGAGTCTACAATAGGACAGATGAACAGATTTTGTTGAGAAACAAACCAGATTGTGAAACTAAAGCTGAAAGACGAGGTTTCATTACGCGCCAATACACTTGTAACAAATAGCTCTCACTTGCATGCTTGAGTCAATATCACCCCCATTATTGACACACTAAAGGTATTTCATATTGGTGGGATTGATGCCCCACCGTTTAACCATGTTATATCAAAATGTAATGCTCCTAGGCATCATAATATACTTTCTCAGTGGTAGCTCTTTCATCAGAGTTAAGATATCATTCCTCACTCTGTTATTACGGAAGGGTGAATTATGGGAGTGATATTGGCTTAGAAAAGACCCATATGGACCGATTGAGTTGAATGCTGATCTTCTGAAAGACAAGAATAGAGGATGTAAAAAATCCCAATTGAGATGAAATATCAACGCAGCCATGGTCACGAAACCAAGCAGAGTGGTATGGTAGAGGAAACACAGTGAGTCAAGAAAGGGTAACATGGAATATTTTAGTCAGCAAGCAAGACGATATGTAGTGTGAAAAGGGTACCTTTCTTTTGGTTGCAAGAGATCTAGGCCTTGGCATAGTTGACTGGTCGCAAGGTATGTACAAGTAAGTAGCTCTACATTCCTACCATCCCGATGGTATTCTACTGCATCGATGTGGTGGTGGAGATGCTGATAACGAGGAACTTGCCGAACCCTTTTCTGTAGCCGTGCTATTTTCCAGTTTATCATGGATATTTTGAATAGTACATGGAGAAAGTAAACATTTTCCTGGTTTACATAAATTTTATTCACAATGTCTTGAGAGGACCGCTGGACATTACATTCAAGAGAAGCTGTGCATGCAGACTGGTGATCAAATGTCCCAAAAGAAAATCCATATACAACCTCAGTGAAAGATTTACAACATAAAAATGTATTTGAATGAATATATTTCAAGTAGCAGATGCATGATGGACCCAACCATAATGCAGTTACTTCAAACACACCTAGCCTACATGGCAATGCTCTAACTTTTACCGGGTATCCAGGGTATTATACAAAGTCAGAGTCAATATCAATATGCTGCCAAATCCCATCATAAGCTGATGACAGTTTTCTCATAAGTTTTTATATAATAGTTCCAGTTTCGAGGGCTTCAGACATTAGGGCCCAGTTTCAAATAGCTCACATTTTGGATCTAAGAATAATGGTGGCCCTGACCACTTTTCCAATTTCTTAGTTAGAACAGTTAAATGCATTTTATTTTACCACTCACTTAATCGTGAATCTTTTGGAAATCGTCCGCAATGCCATTATTTGTGTGCTTCTTTTAAATTTGTTGTAAGGTCCTTTCATCGCACATAAGGAAGTTGTCATTCATCAAGGGACTATTCAAGCATGATGATAGGTTATACGAAGGTACATATGGATAGATGATGATATGAACATGCTGTTCTGATGATACACTACTGCACGACACAGGGAGGGAGGGGCATTTGAAACTATGTGAGACTCGCTCCTATGGCAAGCGATATATTCAGCCCCGATACCGGAGTTTCTTACTCTGATGTAAGAGTTACTTTGATAACGGAGCTTCCATATCACAGACAGAAACTCCAAATCAGAGTTTTTGGATTGAAGATTTTGTTGTTCAAATTGAACATCTATTTTTTTCATATCGAGTTCTTCAAATCGAAAAACGAGTGTAAACATTTATTTTCACCTCATAGTGAAGTCTTCTGAAAATGCAGCTCTAATAAACCCCCTTTCAGACCAGAATTCTTTTACTAAATTTTGATATCAAAGTTGTAAACTCCTATATGGATCAGAGTTTATTACTCTGATATAAGAGTTTAAAACTCTGGTATTGACGTTTTAGGATCTCCATTTTCGAGGCACATACGGAGTTTATCAATAACTCAATTTTCTATTTCTAGAACAAGTTGTTTGAAAAGTGAAAACTCAATATTGATGGTGAATAAATGGTTTGCCACACACTCCTGACAAGAGTTTGGTGGATTCTTTTTGTGCTCTACCCTCTTACCCTATGTATCAGTCCCTATCAGAAGAGATCCCTGGTAATGTTCCCCCCCCCCTCGAGTTACATAACTCAAATTCACACGCATAATTTGCATGGTGCATTCCCCAAAGTTTCATCCTTTCTATGACGTATCTCAATACACGCACACGTAAACACGCATTCTTGTTCATTATGCAATAAACAGTTGCTGTAAATAGCAATGGCACATATGCAGATGGAGATAACGTTAGTGAAGTATGAGGAATATGCATGTACATTGTGCTTATATAATATAGTGTCACACCGCCTTAGTGATGCCAAGCAATCCATGGTAGGACTGTGGCCAGCTGAGGAGAAAGGCGACTCCTTGTAGGGTATCTATATTAGTTACGGGGGCTGCCACTTTGACAAACAATAATTGATTCGTAGGACATGACTTTCATTATGTACATGAGAGTCTTCTCCAAAACATTCCATTTTGGTATAATAGTTGTATGTTTACATGGAATGTTAAGAGAACATCGAAGGGCCAAATAAGTGCTGTTGTGTTCTTCTCGATGGTTGTTGCCATGGCAACATACCTTTCCAAATAGTGTTCTCAATAAAAGAAACTACCAAACCCAAACTCAAAACCCAATTGACAGAAGGGTTCATGAGGATCAAATAGGGACATTACAGAAGAGCATATCGAATTGTTATTTACACAGAGATATTTAGAAATGTGAAGTATGAACATTATTTGGGATCGGTCAATGTCCTCGAATGTGTTTGGAGTATATTGTAACGTTATGCTTCATTGGAAACCATATGACTTTAAATTTCAAAATAGATTTACCCCTGGAATGACCCTTTCTCCTCGGCTCTCATATTAATCATGACAATGAACGACTTCCCACTGCACAATAAACTGGTTACAAGATAACTTTAAGGCACACTTTACTTAGGTGACAACAATTAGACAATCAACGGTGATATAGTTATAACCACTTGAGAAATAATCTAACATGTCGAATACATATACTAGTAACTAGTTCAAAGGTAAATGACTGAAGTGTACAAGTAGGGGTTCAATGTACTCAATACACTTTTGTTGGTTACTGACGGCGCAATCTGTCAGCCACACAGAGTTTATACCCAGTACACAAAAAAGGTTATACATTTCTTATGTACAACATTTCATAACGTTATATAACGTTTCTCTAAGGCTCCTCACTATGGCATAACGTAATATAAAGTTTTAAAACGTTATTTTGACATAAAATAAGTTTTTTTTTTGTTAACTGGGATTAATTAGAGATAATGTCAATTATTTTCTTCGTGAGATGATGCACCTATTCGAAACTATTGTCCATCACATCCCGTCAATTAGACAATGATGGATGCCTTGCCATATTTTCATTCTTTTCCATGATGTGTTCTTACAAATTAAATTACAAATTTGGTGTATTTTGGTCTCAAGAGTGTTACCAAAGCGGAAAGGACCCCCTCCCCCCCATACAGACATAATATCATACAATTTTGTGCTTTTCTTGTAAAGTAAGCATGCTCAATTTTGAGACAGTGAAATAACAAAACGATTGTGCAGAATGTCATGTACATATGAGTATATATATTTTTTTCTACGTCAATCTCATTATTCATGCTGCACAACCGCTGTGTAATTGTCAAGCCTTCCTAGTATTCTTGCCCTTTCCTTCAGCCTCCATCCGAGCCAACCTTTGCTTGAGGCTGCTGTTTGTGGAGACAAACTCTGCCATGAGTCGAGAGAACCTAACTGTGAGCATATCTATTGTTGACTCAAGTCGCTCCAGAGCCTGTGCTGTGGTTTCCTGTATGTGCTTGTTACGCTTGGCAGCCTCTTCATCTAAATTACCACCTTGTCGGAGAATGTCCTTCCCTCGCTCGATCAGTTTCTCCTTGGCATCAGGGTACTCGGTCAGTGCATCCCACAAATCAGTCTTGGATAAAACAAAGATGTCACTGTATCCAACACTTCTAACGTTAGCCGTGCGCCGGTTACCGGTCTTGTTACCAATAATGTTGAGAAGACTTATCTCTCCGAACACACTGCCTTCACTGAGGCTGGCAAATACTGTTACACCATCATCAGCAACCACACTTACAAAACCCTTTTTGATGATGTACATCTCTTTACCAATGTCATTCTTCCTGCAGACATAATCCCCAGGACTGAAGACAGAGAGCTTCAGTTTCAGGACAAGTTGTGCAAGCAAGCCAGGTTCGCAGCCTTGGAAAATACTGACCCTCCTCAATGTAGCCAGATGAACATGGATGGCTATCTCAGCTTTGAGCTTATCTGGCAGCCTGGAGAGGATTGCTTCTTCATCCATAGTTTGCTTATTGTTCCAGATGTAGTCAAACCACTTGATTACACGGGTCTCCAACTGCCGACCAACTTTACGCAGCTCCATGTATCTCTTCACACCATCCATTCTCTGCTGGAACTCACTCCGTGCTGCATTCATGTTTGAAATCATGCTGCCAACATTGCCAACAATTGTGGCAAAGATCAGAACTCCGATCAGAAAGTCGACCACCACAAATAGATACTCAATATCCAGTTCGGGCTTGGGGGTCTCGCCTATGGTGGTTAGTGTAAGCGTTGACCAGTAGAAACTGTAGATATACATGCGTGCTAATGTGTTGTTACCTGGGTAGGATAAGTCGAAGTACACCCAGTTATCTGAACCAAAGCCTATCCAAGCACTCGCCTGGAAGTAGATACAGGCATTCCAGTGGATGATAATCAGAATATAGAGCGTCAGATTGAAAATGCGGAAAATGTTTGGGTAGTTGGTTCTTGTTTCCGCTCGATCGAAGAACTCATAGAGTCGTGGAACTTTAAGGAGCCTGTTAAAGCGTACATATGTTCTGTGAAATCCCCTGGGTTCTACAAGATATAGAAGGTCTGTTGGGGCAATGGATATGAGGTCTAGTTTGAAGGCGGTACTCTTAGTGAAGTTCTTCATCAAGTCTCTGGAGTCTTGTACTAGTAGACCTTGGCGTAGGAATCCTGAAAAATGGCATGTCTGGTCTCAGCATTCTACCTTTTTCCACAAATTGGTATGGAACCATTTTGATGCAATATTTGACAATTGCAACATTTTGAAATTTCAAGACATATATCTAAAAGCCATCACTACAATTGTAAGTTTGCGGTTTTACTGGAAATTGGCTGGAGGAATATATACACTCTCTGATTTTGGAAACAGTCCTGAAATTGCACATCTAATGTTTAAGATGTATCTCGTAAAAAACAGGATTACATTGACATGGAATTCAACATGTTTTCAACACATATTTTACTTTACCAAAGTAAAAATTCCAGCTAGAGCCTACTTCTAATGGGCGCTCTCGAAAACTATGACATACCTGTAAACTCCCTAGACAAGGATGTTCTGTAAATGTAGCGTCCAAGTCAAAGGTCGGCCGAAGGTCATGGGTCAGGGACGAGGCACTGACGACAACTTTAACACGGGAGATGCAAGGCTACACCAAACGTCAAACCACGACATGAGATCACCACTTATGCAGATGACGTCAGAACTTGACGTTCCTGACGTCACGACACTCCCTGCTGGATTCTGGTTTAGTTTGTAGGCATGCATAATGTGGGGTTTCGTTAGATCACCCTGGCACCAAGTTGCTAATATCAGCATGTGTTTAGTTAAACCCACGCATACTTTCGCTGTTGTTCTACACATGGTCACTACAGTGTCTACACTATACTAGGGTCTAATCTATGTGCTCATAAGACGACATTTGCTCGATTTGTGAGTCAGATGAAATTGGTTAGAATTAAACCACAAAAACTGTGACCTTTCTCTTTGTATCAAAAAGGGGAAAACACAAGTTAGTTGCTAAATCTAGGCGCGCGCCTTGGAGAAATGATTGCACAGCAGCATTTTTAACTGGTTTTATAGATGAAGTGTGACACATACAAGCGCATTCTGAGACGAGCGCATGCACAGTGAGATTTTTTTTCTCTCTCTGTATTAAAAGGGTATGCAGCGCATGAGAGTATTATGCCAGCCAGAAGGGAGAGGGGAATCACAGGAACAAGGAACATAGGTATGCAATCCACTGCAACAAGACAAACTGAAATCGCATGCGTCAAAGGAAAAAGCATTCACATGCGCGGACAAAGCAGGAGAGTATTCAGTTTCTTAAAGCATTTTCAAGAACCAGCCTAACACGTCCGTCTTGGTGTCAGTAACCAGTGACTAATCGGTAGTATGTAATATTAGTCTGGTGCTAAACATGTCATATAAAAGTTGATCAGTCTGCACAGTCTTGTTGCCTGAAAATGAAAAGCCTAAACAACTGCGACCATCTTTAATACAGAGCTGCAAAATTGGTGTAGACTTCCCTCGTGTGAAAGGAAAAGTGGGATACGATTGTCAGTCCTACCCATTGCAATAGAGTGCGATTTTCTATATCATGCTAGTGATAGAAGAGAGTCCAATGCAAGAACAGCCAGAATTATTTATTCTAGAGAAGCAATACGCTTTGCTCTGATTCTGCTGGCAAATCATACGTGGTGGGAAAGCGTAAGACAACATTCAAACAGGTGCGAGGAAGGTTCAATTGAGTATGCACCTTTATTGCCTTTCTTGGACTTATTTTGGAGGTTGCTGCATCCATCGTTTTGAAGATTGGGATTTTGAGATTGTTGATAACAGTTGATGGAGTAAGAACTATAGGCATTAATTTTAAGGTTATGTCAGAACTCGATGATGAGGGGCGGGGGGAGGGGTCTGGCCACTGTGGCACGGGGTTGTGAAATATTCCTGTATACTGCGTCTTCATTACAGATTCACAATACGGTAATTACAGTATCACCTTTTGCAATCTAATATCTCCTCTCAGTTGGACCATAATTTTCAGAATGAGAATACAAACGGAAGTAGAAAGTGTCCAAAACTATCGCGTCAGTCGCATACTCGTTTGTAATTACAACCAAACTCATTTGAATTTCGACCCATTTTATACCAAAGTCTTGTTTGGTCATTGAGGAAAATCGTGTTGCCTGTTATCAATTGCACGGGAAGTTGAGACAGGTGATCATAATACAACTTACAAATATGATTTAACAACAACAGACCACTCCACATACATAACAAGGTGGGGCTACCTGATAATCAGCTTATGAGAAACAGTTAATTGTACTCCCAATTTCGAGAACTACAGGGATACCTGAGGTTTTAATTAGATTTGAACAGCAAGAGCTAGAATGTCAGGTTTCATAAATGTCATTGCATATCCCCCCCCCCCACAAGAAATCTCTGCCATGGAGGTTTGTTCACCGCAGCAATATCCATCCACACCTAATATCAGCACTATGCTGCCTACACTGATAATCTAAATGCCTCGGCCCTTAGTCTGTATCCCAGGTTAGTCATAGGGACATTGGTCAGGCATGACCAAGTGTTATTCATAAATGACACTATAATGCTGCCTACGCTGATAATCTAAATGCCTTGGCCCTTAGTCTGTATCCCAGGCTAGTCATAGGGACATTGGTCAGGCATGACCAAATGCTATTCAATAATGACTGGGGGAAAACAACATATGACTAATGCCTTACTCGAAAGGACTAATATACTCATTGAAATGGAGAAGACTACACTGTAAAAATATTCCGTTGAATATACAGAGAATCAGTGTAAAATTTAACGGTGATTCATCATAACATATGATTACGGTGAGGCAATGTAAAATCAATCAATTTTACTTTGGATATCCGTAATCCAATACAGTGAAACACCATTTATTTTTACAGTGAAACACAGTTTATTTTACGGTGAAGCTACGTTTAATTGATTTCAGTTTTGTCACACCAGGTGGCAGTTTGGTTCATGAAGAGATTTTCCTGGATGCTAGGAACACCATTTTTGTGGTGATAAGAAATATATATACAGATACAGCTGTAATGTTTGCTCTGTAGCCATCCTAGAGTGACTTCTGCTCATGGACTGGTATTACAAAGTGTCATGAAGCATTCTATAGGGCTTTCATAGACTAATTCCTAATGATTAGGTCTGAAGTCTTGACACTAAGATGATATTCCTGATTGGAACCAAATTGGGTTTGGAACCATATTGAGCATGGAGTTAGGTATAGGGGGATAAATGAACTGAATAACACTGGGACAAATCAGTTGAATTACACAAAATACCACTACAATTATTGTTTAGGCACTGAATCAGAATACAGTGATGTTTTGTATTCTGTTAAAATAACAGTGATTCACAGTTCCGTAGAAATGACGGTGACTTTGGGAAAAACGGTGACCGTGACAATAACGGTGAAAGTCCGGCACCCAGTGTTGCCAGTGAATCACCGTTTTTTTAACGGTACTGAGAATCACTGTTTAAAAAAATATATAACGGAGATTTCTTGTTTAAAAATAGCGGTGACAGTTCCGTAAAAATAACGGTGACTTAGGAAAAAACGGTGACCGTAAAAATAACGGTGAAAGTCCGGCACCCAGTGTTGCCAGTGAATCTCCGTTATTTTAACGGATTTTTTTTTACAGTGTAAGGTGAGTTGGTCAGCACTAACCACCCTGACAGTATTAATTAAGCTAGGTTTGACTAAGTCTAAGTGGTGGCTCATCTAATTGCTACTAGGGGGTCACCATGAAAGAAACTACCATCGACACAAAATTTGGGAAAGGTTAGCCTCTGACATCTCATGGACTGGTTACCTATCCAAGACAACCATCTAGTAAATGCCAAATCGATGGTGATGGTGTATTAAAAAACACATTTATATCATTATAACTGCCATCTAACTTTTTATATATTATGTCAACTAGTTTTTCTGATATGTAATTGATTTTCATTTTACCCTTGTTGGAAAAAATGGCAGACTTTGAGAAGGGAGGGTCATTTTTTCTAGGGTAAGGATTTCCGTGGAGACCTTTTCAGGCTAGTTTTTCCAACAACATAATGTTCCTTCGAGATTTCTAATACATGTACTAGGTGTTTGTTTTTCTCTCGGTGATTTCCTACACACAATATATCTTTTTTTTAAATAGTTTTATTGACATATCTCATGAGAAAATCACGTTCTTCCGAAATCGTCAACTAGTAGCTAGTAGCTGTGCCTTCTGCATACATATACTACCATATACTACCTTTCTATATACTACACTACGGGACACGCTGTCTGGTGTACTACCTTTCTATTTACTACACTACGGGACACGATGTCTGGTGTACTACCTTTCTATTTACTACACTACGGGACACGATGTCTTGCGTACTACCTTTCTATTTACTACACTACGGGACACGCTGTCTGGTGCACTACCTTTCTATTTACTACACTACGGGACACGGTGTCTGGTATCCAAGTAAAACCAGTGATGGTGTCACATAAGTATTGACCATTTAATAAATGTAATTATGTACATGACATTGTAAAAGAATACTATCCTGAATTCCTAGAACGAGAATTGAATCTACCGTAACCATTTTCTATTTTATGAGTTTCAATTTCATATATTACCCAATTCATTCCAAAATATGATTAAATGATCATATTTCATTATAGAAAATAATCAACTAGATTTATTGATTCACATTGTTCCACATATTAGAACTCAAAACGCTTTGTTCAAATCTAAGCATGTTCTTTTCTTCGGAGGTCATAAATGTTAAAGTCAGAGGTTGCATAGTGTCTGTAACATTTAAACGCATTTACAGGATGTATACATCAATGAACTACCAACACTAAAACCCATCCAACTATAACATAGACAGTGCCAGGGGAAGTATGATATGCCAACAGTTGTTGAAATTACCAGTTCTTCTTTATGGAAAACATAATTTGCCTTTCCACCTACAATACTCCATATGCAATGAGTCCATAATGCATGTGGTCAATAAACAGGTATGAGGTGTGTTTGCACACCAAGAGTAGAGAGCCACATGTGTGCCTCTCCCCGAGTTGTGCAATTATTGCACTGATGGAAACTGCAATGAGGTACAGGCAAATAGCGCCAGAGGGCAGCAGCAGCAGCAGTTGGGGAGTAGTACTACAGAGGAGGAATCCCAGTCAGCAGAGAAATATTTTCAGGTTTCTAAGAGTTTGCAAATGTCTGTTATAGCAAACGTGAAATAAATGTTTTTGGATATTAAAATGAGGTTTTTAACTAATATTCTTGTATAAACTATTCCCAAACGTTCCCAAACGTTAAAAATCGTGTTTCTTGCTAGCTGGGGCAGCGGGAGGAGATGGAGAGATAGAGCCAGAGAATAGATAGGTAGACTGAGATTCGGGAGGAGGGGCTGTACGTAATATGCTATTGGGAATGGTATAGGATTTGGGCGGTATGTCTATACTAGCTAGTGGTAGATCGCAGCGGTTGCTAGGAGACAGGCTTAGCCTCTACACTAACCTGTCCTGAACTGGACGAAGATGTCCATGATGTAAATGAAGTCGCAGATGTAGTCCAAGCTCAACCAGAGGGTCACGTGATTTTCCTGTAGCTTCCAGAAGACTGCCCGAGCAACAATCATAACGATGTTGTAGAGGACGGCAGTCGATATCACCCCCAGCCAGCGGTAGTAGAAGGTGGTAGATGGATCTATGACCCAGTTCTTCCAATAGCTGAATTGTGAAAGAGCAGTTAAGGCATTAGAAGCAATTGAATTTGAAATGCTTAAAATGTACTGCTTAATCTGCTCTGGCTTGTTAAATGTGGTCCCTGAATTGTATATGATAAGAGGACAGACCTTTTCACAACAAAAAAGTATCAAAAATGTTTAAATAATGTAGTTAAATTTTATTCAAAGTGAGATGAAAAATAAAACGTGTTAATGAGATAATCATACTCTTAGTACAGTGATTACCACACATGGTAAAATACTGAAAGTTAAGAATGACAAAAGTAGGTATTTTTCAAAGACCGTGATAAGTTATTATGTTGAAAATAAAAGTATTTATGTTCCCCAAAGTTAAAACGAAGGAATGAATTGTACTAAAAAAAAATTATCAATCAGTGGACATCAACCGAAAATGCTTTATCCTGGAAGTTTCAATATAATCTAAGACAATCAGAAGATTATATTTTAGTGTTTATTACAAATTGTGCGATAAAAATGTGAACTTATACCCAAGGAAATATACTGCGCATAATGTAAAGAACATAAAGTTATTACGTGGAAAATATCCATGTAATTGATAAAGGTGCAGGAACTTTCACTATGATAATGGTGTTTGACAAAGGTACATCTATAAGAAAAATCTGCATAATGAATATCATACAATTTGAGATCTATACAATGTTTATTTCTATCGGTGGGACAATGATGATCTAGATGATTTTTATCATTGCATAAAGGCTGACTCAAATAAGCAATGGGAGTGTGAAACAACACCTATGATAAATACATGGTGCGGAGTACATTTATGAAAGATCTATGTGTTTTTGTCATTAATATACATGTCGTTATATCTGCTGTCAGTGGATGCAAATGCATCATACGACCTCATGATAACACAGGGCACAATGCATTAAAGGGGCAATATCACCACTCGCACTTAACCACATAGTAGACTAGAACAGTACTAGGAAATATGAATGGGATACGCTCGGTGAGAATGCCGCTTTTATGTATTATGTGCCCTGTGAAGGGTTCATGTGTCGGTGCCAGTTATGGTTCATTCGTGGATGTCATGGTATGGTGATTGTCTTTTGGTTGAGTTTTGCCTATGTACATGCCTCAACCAATTGCCTGTAGTGGAGTTTTACTCACACCAAGATGAGCTTAAATAGTGCACATTTATGTACAGACACCTTTGTGAAATATAAATATATATATATTCAAAAAATAAATAGAATTCTACTGTTGGGTGAAGACACCTATGAATTGTCTATCATCTGCCAGTAGATCTACAATCTATCCTAAACGTCTACGAACGCCGATCTCGCCTAAATGGCGATTAAAGAAAATGTTACATTCTAAATGGGACACCTAGGGTGACGCCATCTAGCAAATAGATTCTTCGTTACCGGTGAGATGGATATAGAGGTCCCACCATACTTACTCCCTGAAAATAACATGCAATATTAGTCAGAATAATTGAATTTGTGGCGACAGTAGTTTTCCCTTTTTAACCATTGCAAAATGGGCATATCACGGTAAGATACTCCTGGAGAACCCACTGTTTGTTTTGCATCAGATGTATAACGCATATATGTAGATCGATACGTTTTACGTAGTGTTCCGTGATAATTTACTGTAGGTCCCTGCAGAACGTATTATGCGCGTGAAACCTTACCTTCTTCGGCAACTCACACATGTTCCTATATCTTAAGGACCATATGATATACTTGTGGGTGACAGGGCAAGCACTAGTTCTATGCCTCCCATTTCACAAAATAATGTATATTGATTTAATAACTATGGTAGGGCGAGTGAGGATGCTGTATTCCCTACAATACTACACAATAAATAACATGATGTCTGGGTTTATTATGACAAGACGTTGCTATGACTGAGAATGCTGTCTTTTTTTTTCTAATTTCTTTTTCTTTTATACTAAAGCGCAAAATGGGTCACATTGCTTTTACCCTTCACACAGGGAACTTTAAAATGTTCAAACTACCCTGTACAATGTCCAATCTACCTCGAATGCTCTAGAATATGACCAGCATAGGATATATAATATATTATATTATCAACTGTTCGGGTACTCGTATAACTAACGTAATGACCCGTTACTCATTAACTTTAATGATTATCTTATAAAAAGCACCTCTATACGAAGAACCTACCCCATGACTTAGTCTACAGTATGTTATCCCAACACCTACTTGATATCGGAGAGTTTCTTCCTGACGGAGAAGCCTCCTCCTCCGGCGGCCTCTTCTCCAGCTGCCGTATTGGCCGCTCCTCCTGCACCTCCCATGGCGAACCGCTCCAGGAACGAGTCCGGCCGCGCGTCCGCCTCGCTGCGCCGCCTCCCTGTGGCCCATGATCGTATGACCTGAGATGTGGCAGGAGAGGGAATCAATGTTATATGATTTGCATTTTATTTGAATATTTTTATTTGGTTTAAAAATCTTCAGTTTTTCATTGATTAGCCAAGAGGTCACCATCTTTCAGAGAAGTTGTGAGTGAAAGTTAATACATAAAGTCTCTTTCGTATCGTGGCAGCATTCCATGATCCATACATTTTTGGGAATGAATTTCTCTGTTTTGTGTACACAGATTACATGATAGTATATGTAAAACTTAACTAGTGTTATTATTGGTTGTTATTCAGTATGACTGAAGGAGGATGGAAGTATATGTATACGCTATAATATGTCTTGTTCTTATCAAGTGAACTGGTTATAAATCACATAGTTATGTACAGGATAGTTATGTACTTCCTAGTTACCATTTCCTCGAATATATATTTTTGACATAACAGTTGACAAGTGCCATATACATCAAAAATTGAAACCAGCAATTAGATATTAATATGCGATAATTGGATGTATATATTTTATGTAAAACCGATTGCAAAGACACATAATTCAGTAAGGTCAGGGGTAAAAGATGTCAACCGTTTCAGATGGAAGAACGTGTGATAGGCTGTCTTCACCAACGGTATTAGCAGTAAAATGAATCCGGGATTTCCAAGCCTTCAACCACAAAACTCTGTATGCTCGTAACATAGCATAAGTTAGCAATGTATTTATTCGATGTCACAGACCCAGTAAAACAAAATATCAATCCAAATCTGAGGCAATATCAACAATATAAAAAGCACTGCGAGGAAAATCCGCTGTACGGACAAAAATATCTATAGGGTCTTTATGAAAATCTATTGTATACAATTAACCGGATTTTTTTCGTCCTATTCCTTCTGCTCACGCCTTCTCTCAGTTGTATCAACCTCTCATTCACTGTTTTTCTCATCACAATCTTATCACTTTACAAGACGGAAACACATATGGAGCATCAAATCTGCTAAACTATTGGTGCAACAATTACTTACTTTGTGATGTAATTTATATCAAATGCATAGAAATGGGTTTCCAACTAGGCAAGGTGAAACTGATATTAAGGCTTATCAAGGCAGCCAAGCTATTAATATGAAATGTCATTATTGTCACACTCAAATAAAAGTTCAAGTTACTGTTTTTTTCATTCAGCATTATTATAGCAGAAAGTATACCAGGAGATATATGAAGAGTCAATATGTGCAAACCTTTGCACATAATATTTCAAAATTCGGAATGGCTTTTTTAAATTTTTTTGGAAGCTTTTCCAGCAGAGGCCTCTTGCATTCTAATATGAATCTACCTACCTGGCTGCCGGCATTTTATGCCCTTTGCCATTACACATGATAACTTCTTTCCATAGCAACTGACCAAAAAACCCTTGTGAATCCAGGCAGAGTCTAGTTCAGACACAATGGGCTTTGTGCCGGGGATTTTTAGGAGAAACCTTTATATATATATTGAGCTTACACTACTAATTTTGTAACATTTTCTGCTGTGTTAACGATAACCATCACGAAGAGATGTGTCAGTTTCCCATCTCTTACATTTACAGCACTTTGCAAACCAGAATCCGGATAAGATTCTTTCATATAACTGCTTCTAATAGCACAGGTGATAGGAGACGCAGATTTGTGAACACCAGGTGAATGCACACAGGTGAAACCATAGCAAGGCAGAAGTCAAGTCAGTGCTTCAGTTACAGGGGACTAATTCTAGAACTGCCATTATGGGGAACCAGGTGTTATAGGATTTCATTGATAACCATTACCTGGCCTACAGGTAACTGGCTTTTACATATACCGATGTGAATATACTGTGTAATATTCGATGGACCACAGTATTGAAGCTTTTCCAGTGCTGATGCCTACGTGTACCTACTTGTACATGTTGGAGGTTTAGGAGTGAAAGTGATTTACTTTTGTCTAGGAAATATAAAATCTATACAGAACGCACACAGAAGTTTGCTATTTCGTGAGCTTATATTGTAAGTATTAAGATCTGAACTGCTCAGAAAGCTTAAAATCAAAGAACTAATAAAGACAAAATGAGACGATGGTTCATTTCATTCCGAAGACTAGGTCCTCTGCTTTATACATTGTTTTTCATCTCATATTACAGGCCAAGAAAGGTGTGTTCTAGATTACCCGACCTTACCTAGTAAAACAGAGCCGACCCTAGAGATTTCTCATCCAAAGTAGACTTTTTTTTAAACCTCATGGCCACCGTCCACAGAGCATAAATCGGCCGTATATCAAAGACATTCCCATACATTCCCTATGTAAATTGCATATAGAATGGCCTTATACGGCCGATTTATGCTCAGTGGACGGTGACCCTAAGGCCGGGCCCTAAGGCTATATTGGGGCTATTTTAGAGTAAATATGTTTGTCACGTTTGAGGCCACGGTCCACAAGTCGGGCCCGTGATTCGCGGGCCAATTTCTTGGTAGTTTTTAGGTTTAAGTAAACAAAAAATCGGACCTATCCAATCTCGATTTTCAGACCACATAGCCTGATTCACATCTTCCTTTGTTCTACCTTGATCCTAATGTCTACGAATTTTGATAAATATGTGTTTTATCCTCGTTCTAGTTTCTCGGCCACAATTTCCACAGAATCTCATTAGTAGTTTATCAATTTTTTTAAGTTCATCTCCACGTGGTACTTAATTAACTGAATGTAAGGACCCATGGATGCAGTGGTTTACTTTTATGTGGTGATAGTGATACTGATAGTGGTGGTCATTATAATACTGCTGAGGCCAACAACGGCTGTAGTTAGGGTCTAATACTGGTGGAGGTGAAAGCTGAGTGTGGTGCTGAGCAGAATGACAGGTAGAACAGAACAAGACATGACTTCATCTCCACACCTGTACATCTCTTAAAGGACGGTGATACCTTCACAACTCTCCACACGCTCACTAGACAAAGCTTTACCGACTCATGACCGCAATCTCCAAACAACTAATGATTCAAAGCGTTGCTTCATCCCAGTCGCATGATCAATGTTAGCTTTTCTGGTTTTCACTGTAAGCTATTGTATTACCTCAAAGAGATTATCAGCACCATCCTGAAATGTGTTCTTTATAGATTAGAATGCAGCAGAAAGTTAAAGAACCATCATCTTTAAAAAAAACACTTATTTTACCTGTCGAAAAGTGGTAAGCAGTCGCGCATTGTTATTATTATCAAGTAAGATCCTGAGAATTTAATTTTAGTTCGGTATTTACCAACAACGCTGGCGGACTCTTTTTTAAATTGAATTTCAAATTTGCAGCAGCCCAAAGCCAGAACTACTTTCTGGATATGGGCCATTTGTATTAGAGGACACCTGGCATCTCTATCTGACAATTTCTTGAAAGATAGGGCCGGCAATCAAACTTACCATACTTATATCTGGCAAAGAAAAATGACATGCGGACCATTTGCGAAACAGGGTGACAACATACCCCTAACTGGCAAAACAGTCATTATACAACAGCAAAATACCTCTCTGACAAAACTTCCGGTAAGAAAGTCGTTAATATTGTAACACAAAACGTTATATAAAGGATCTATAGCCGACCGCATTGTCTTGCAGTTGAGTAATGGTCATGAGAAGACAATAAGAAATCTATGTGCACACAAAGCCATTATCTATTTTAGTCAAATTAGAATCGACCCATTTTGAACCCAGTTTCCTGCATTTTAGGATAACCACAACATGATTTGCCACTTTGGGACTCCACACATTGGTTTTGAGCGATATTAATAGTCAACACCTCAACCTTTATTTTATTGTATTGTATGACCTTGATAAAGGTCATGGTCAAATGAGGCTAAAGAGAAATACCGCAAAGGAGTAGTATCTAAATAGCCATGGTCCTTTAGTAACAAGAAATTCAGGATAGCAATGTCCCCACCTTGCCCTACATGTTATCAAACGTCATTTATAACCATTCCCTGCTCACAGAGAAGTAAAGGCATCACCATGACTCTCTTAAGATAGTCAACTCAAGTTGACTCCATTAGCAGAGTCTTGATGACTCTGCGAGGGGGGTTACAGCTACTGCAGTCAAACACCTTGGCCCACGCACAACTCAACTCCACCTTCCATGCCGAGTCAAGTGCAGTTGACTATGCCCACAGCAGAGCCATTGGTAGTCTGACTCTCCATGAAATGTCAAAGAAAAAGTTTTAACATAATATTATAAGTGTTAAGATTATAGTTGCATATGAAACCACCTGATGGGGCATCTTACACCAGTTTGATACCAGTGGCAACTACAAGCCAGAGCCACTATCAATATTTCAGACATGTATTACATGCAATGCAGTTATGATTCTTTATAGAAATGTCCACTTTGTGTAAATAGTGTGGTAAAGAGATGTCAATGGAAAAGCTTTTCGAGTTAACTTACCTAAATCAAATGTGATGATAAACTATACAATACATTCCAAGATATTCAACAGTATAGAGCTTAGTCACCATATTAGGGGGCAAGGGAAATAACCATAAGGTTGGGCACTATCTGTCTGAGATGTAGTGTATGGCACTGATCACTACTACATACTAAAATGTTGTATAACGTTTTTTGTTTACTGGGATGTCTTGTTATTCACCTCTCTTGGGCATTAGGCTAACCTTCTCACTTCTCTCACGGACCTCACCTGGCCTGTACACTAATTATATACACCTGTTGCCCCCACTTCACCCTGATGTCAGTACACAATCCACCTTACCTGAATGTCATTTGTGTATTCAAGTCTCGATTCTGATTCCCCCTCTTTTGATGGGTCCACTGCTGTTGGGAACACAGAGTCAAATGAATTTGACTCTCCTCTACAGGTGTCACGCGAGAGACAAACTGCAAATCTGGCTGTCAGAGTTATGGTGACATGTTTACTTATCTCCTTGTGGTACCTATGTTAACTGATGGAGGCAATAGTGACAAGGACCCATTTCCCATCCTATTTGGTAGGTGCCTCACTCCCTTTGATCTGAACTTATATCATTTCCTTCAGCCTTTATAAATGTCCTTGCCTCAGAATGAAATTTGGGATAAGCCAAAAACAAATCTACCATATAAAGATATAATACCCATAGCCTGAGTCCCTCTGTAATATCATTGGTATTTGGATACTATTTCTTTAGTATTGTTTTTTGCCATATTTGACCTTGACCTCTTTCAAGGTCAGTTGGCACAACAAAACCATGTCAGAGTAAAGTTCTGAATGCATCGCAAGTATCAGCACAGAGAATTCACTGGTGTAGATTAAATGAAACCATTTTGAGCATTTACCTAATTATATCAATTTC
Organism: Harmothoe impar; assembly: GCA_947462335.1. Lineage (NCBI taxonomy): Eukaryota > Metazoa > Annelida > Polychaeta > Phyllodocida > Polynoidae > Harmothoe > Harmothoe impar. Next base: position 45,189,248 of record OX381710.1, read on the forward strand.
ACATAATATGAGCTTATATTATAAGCTGGTAATAGGATGGTTTAACCATAATATTCCTAGCAGTGGTCAATATGTGAGCATTTGATTAGATAGATACATTTATCAATATGGACCTATATATAATCTATTGCCTGTACAAACTGAAAAGGAGCATATTGAGAATTGCAAGCAATTTTGTTGGTTTATGCTGTCTAAAATGACCTTGAACCAATCAAGGTCAACCATAGCCAGTCAGGTAATTGAGCATACATATGGGAATGACTCGTAAGATGCATATCACTTTGACATGGAATCTTTGTAATTTTTAATGTACTCGTTGTGAATTCTATCTGTTAGCAGATTGTGACATTTGGCCTTGTTTTTTTACCTTGTTCCGACCTAGATAGAGCTTTACAAAGGACATGATCGGATTCAGCACCCTCAAATTACCCTGATCCGACCTTCATATCAAGCATTGGTCTCCATGTCAGGTCAAAGTTAAATAATGACATTCTGACTGGTTGGATCCCCAACTAATATGGGCTGTTGCCAATCTGGAATTTGGAATCTTGCTAGTATTTCAACATGGTTGGCACAAACCAATCACAAAGGTAAACAATTTATTAGCAAAGCATCGCCTTGGTAAAAATATGTGATTACCAATGTGTCAATGAAACTATGCACTGTAAGTGTGGGAGACCAAAAGGTATTGGCATTATGAAATATAATCGATGATTAATGATGAAATCGCTCAGAAATGTACAAATAACATCTATCCGTTATGTATATCGCAGTCTATGAACATGTTCCAGAGCATTTCCCGTATCGAAATGATAGCAGTTACATATACTTCTGGGCTATTTCAGACTTACGGGTGAAAAGAGGTCGCTGCCCAGCCCTAGGCAAAATGAGCTAACTTGGAGGTGCAAAACCCTGGCACATAGCCAACTTATTGATTCCCAAGCCCACGTCATTGGTCCCCTAGAGTGACAAGCTGGCCCCAGGCCTGTCTCCCCACAGATGAGTCAGGGGGCTCTCAGGTAGAGGTTATAGACTGTTAATGCCATCCCGCTACAGTACATAAGGTGAATCTAGTTGTTTGGTTGCCATAGCAACTTACTCTGGAGACAGAGCTGCGCATAAAGGTTCGTCATAGGAGGCATACGAAAACTAATGGCGTAATCGCTGGGGTGTCAACTTCAAATAAAATAGTCCTGTAATACAATTATGCGTAACAAGAGAGTGAGAGGGGGAGAAAGAGAGTTAGAGAGAGAGAGAGAGAGAGAGAGAGAGAGAGAGAGAGAGAGAGAGAGAGAGAGAGAGAGAGAGAGAGAGAGAGAGAGAGAGAGAGAGAGAATTGGAATGAATAGAACGGAGGGCCTACATTGAGTCCAGACATTAAAACATTAGGACACCATATCAGGGCCAGCTAGGAATACTTTTAAGATAGAATTACAGGGGTTCATAAACCGGAGCTCCAAGAGAATAGTATCCCATAACTGGGTGGCACACCAATAGGTGAACCTATAGTATTATACTGAGGGCCACAGGCTAGAGAGCGGGCCAATTGAGATGGGAGTCGAGAAGGCCGGAGGGTAGGACACGTCTTGGCAGATGCCACACACCTGTACTTCTCCTCCACACCATGGCACAGGTAGAGTCAACAAGTCAATACCTGGGGAGTCTACCTGCCCACCTGCCAGGCTACAAGCCACACACTCCCATCTTACCCAGACACCCCCCCCCCCCCCCCCACGACCACCACCAACCCCCAGTGGGGCCCGATGTCGAGCACTGCTCACTTACATCGTGGCTACCAAGAATTCATTGACAGTTCATTGTAAACAGACGTTTACATCGTTAGTTCCCTTTTGTGGACTTGGATATTGAAATCAGATGCGATAGCTGTGGTTGTTATTGTTGACTGGAAATTGACAGGTGAGTCAACAAAAACATTGATTCGATTTATTACAAAAAGATTTTTTAAAGGACTGGCAAATCTTAAACTCTATTATCATGAGATAAGGTTATTACATTGGTACATTGTTGAATAGACGTTGTGTATCCCACCTATGAAACAGATTCCACAGATTTGGTTCGTTTGCTATTGTTCATCGCTTGGAGTATTTTATATACAATGTCCAATGCAACATTACCGGCAAAGCTTCAAAGATCACAAAACATGGCTTTGAAAGTATGCATGAAATTGGAAAAAAAGAACACATACTGATGAGGTCCATGCCACTGCAAAGGTGAATCATCTTGAACATAGAAGACATAGAAGACTATCACAAGTATATATGGAAGGTTTCAAAAGGACAAAGCACCAGAAATATGTTAGAGTCATTGGGAGAAATCTGAGATGTACAGAAGGAGTGCTCCTGAAAAATAAATTGCCACCTACTGAATCATACAAGAGAAGTTTGGAATATTTAGTCTCTACTGAATGGAACAAACTAGGCGTAGCTCTTAGGGTGATTGAGAGTAAGCAGGAATTTAAAAACAAAATCAAAGGGAAAATGAAATCACTAATCCCTGAGTAATTGATGCTTATGTTGCCAAAATTAGCATATTGAAAGTATTCTATAAAATTGTAATTGTAATTCCGAATCTGATGACTGATGCTTGTATATAAACTTGTATTTATACAGTATTTATTAATTCTTGTAAAACAGGTTATGGATATGGTACATTAATGGACTAATATCCTTTCCTTGTTTTGCTTGATGATATTAATCATTTGAATCATTTGAAAATTGTACATGATATATCATAACTCTGCCGCTATTTACTCTCTCAGTCATTGTCTGTCCTGTAAATTTCATTTTGTAAAATCTGAAACTGTAAAATGGATTTACAACTTTCTACTCAATAACCTGATATTGTAATATAATAAGAAAAGACATAATATTATTATTGACAATGTAAATAGAAGGTCACTTTACTAGAGTGCCTCTGTCTACTCATAAAAGAAGTAACATTGTTGCTTGAGTGAGAATTACTTTAGCAGATAACTCTGAATATCTAATGAAATATAAACTGTACTATTCTTCATTATAGTTGTTATTAAATTTAACCAGAATGAAATAGTCTCATTACATCATTACAATTAACATTTGTACATACAAAGGTGGCTCACGAAAACTAGATTCCTAAGAAGCAGCCTTTTTGACTCTATATCATAATTGAATTGTAACCTTGTCTAGGGAATTAATATTGAATACTCTATTGTAGAGTATTGAGTGTATACTAAATGATTCTATTACATATTGTGAGAATGTAAACTGTGGTGAATACTGTTGATTAGTGTCAAATAGATTTTTTAAACTTGAACTTGAGCTATTTACTCCTATGCCCTATCGATGTTTTCCGAACCCAACTCCAGTATGCTCACAGTATTAAACGCACACGCTTAACAACTAACCAGATATGGACCGGTATTGCTTATACGCAATATGCCCTTTATTGTCACAATACATAAATTCAGCCCTGCCGAGTAACTCGCCACGGCTCCTATGGAATGGATATACTCGCGAACGGGGTCATTATGATGCATGAAGCATGTCATTTGTACATAGGCATTATGCATGACTGCATAATGCCGACAAATGGCATAGCACATGAAAGCGCTGTGGGGCCCTTAGGGCAAATCATATTATTCGTAATTAGCCGTATTTGACTAGTAGTAGTCCCCCAGGTGCCAACCCTGCTCGTATTGTCCACTTTGAACAGAGCCATAGAATGACATAGTCATAAGTAGGCATCATAGCAGTTATGGACAGATGGAATAACTACAATAGGCTGGATCCCAGTATAATATATCTCCAAGATAACCTGACATATGAGGCACGTAATGGCAGCTGATATCTATCGGGGAGATGCCCATTAGATTACTTGCACCGCACTATAAACCGTCCGATCAGATTAAGGTGATGAGTGAAAGAGACACAGGTATTTCATTGCCAAGAAGCTCTGATGTAAACGCACAGAGAGAAAGAGAGAGAGAGAGAGAGAGAGAGAGAGAGAGAGAGAGAGAGAGAGAGAGAGAGAGAGAGAGAGAGAGAGAGAGAGAGAGAGAGAGGAGTGACCCAGTTTATGGCACTAGGCAATGGTGATTAATGCCAGAGGCGATGGTCAAATAGTTTGCATAATACTATTATTGCACTGTATCATTGATACCAATTATTCCACTCCATATATAGGAGGTTGCTCAATAACCATTGTGTTCCCACGCTAATGAATACGTGTAACCGCGTTAGCTATCCTGCAAGTGCTATCAGCTGCAACGACTTCATCTACTGATCATTGTTTCATCAGGACTGATCTAATTATCGTTCACCTTCTTCCGTTATAATATCTGTGCTAATCTAACTGTTCAGCACAGTTTGTAATTTTGCATCAACAGCTCAACTCACTTGCTGTGTCATTATCCCAACGAAACATCATTGTGGTGCTCATTTAATTTACATGTAAATCATCTTACATCCAATATAATAAGTATTGGAGTAAAGGAGCTCAAGTCTGAGATAGAAATTTATGCACCAAAATAATGGAATTTATCCGTTCTATCGATTACCATCTGAACCAGTCTAGATTAGGGATGAAGTAAACCATACAACATCTTTCTTTATATCTAGCCGGTATTGTGTGTCCGAATCGTGATTAATGTACCCTTGTCAGGAATGGGTGCCCCATTTACTTGGGCCTTTTGTTACAATTCCCATAACAACTATGCTTACAAACCATAATATATTATGTTCTCATAATACTATTGGTAGATATGAATAATTCACTCAGATTTTACTGCGCAAAACAGTTATCCAACTTATTATTTTTTATTCTTCCCGAAATTTCATGTGGCAAGTCCAATATTAACCAAATGGGCAGAGGTACCAGTACTGTATGTTTCCCCTCTCTCATTACTCCTATTTATACAATGGTGGAGCCATGCCATCTTAACATAATACCAAATGAGATAATTATCATCTTCTCTTCATAAGGATTAAATAGTAGATTGAAGAGTGTTCAAGCAGTGGTTACATCCTTATAGCGATCATCCTTTCTGCATTACAACTTCAAAACCAGAAGCCGATCCCAACTGGTACCCACTCCGCAACAAAACCATCCATACGCGGTACTCGTCAGCTACTTTTCACAGGTAGAGTAAACGCCAGGTGAGTTGAACACACAGGTAAACTGTCATAAAACCATTGTAGTGTCCTACTCATCTCTGAGGATCAATCTCAGGTGTGTGTAGCACCCCTGAGAGGGAGGTTATATGAGATGCACTGCGCAGGTAAAGGTTTATGACTTAAACACCATTACGCTTTTTCATGTTTTCTCTGGATGTTATACATGCCTTCATCTCTATAATCATGAGCCTCATCTCTCTTAGTGTGTATCTATAGACCTTTACATTGATCCAAGTGTATACACCTTGTTCATGACATCGTTCACAGTGGGGGCACAGGTGGCCAATGTATTTTAATACAATATCTTACGTAACCTTTCTAATATCCTTTTAAACAGGACCACATAGCAATTTTTAAATGACATTAGCAATGCACATTTTAACTCACTGCATTTCTTAACCCTCTAAGGCCGGCATGATGCACGAAAGCAGTCATGATGCACACATGCATCACAAAGACCCTATGGGGTTGATACATTCGCGATGGTCACTGCCTCACAGGCAGTGTGATCATGCTGAATGTGTGCATCATGACAAAATGTTAATGTCGCAATAAGGTAACATGCTGTCCTTGAAGACCACATCCGGAGGCTCCAATGTGTCTATTTTGCTTTTATAAGCAGGTACCTAGATATATTAACTAACTTCTTATGTAAATATAAACAATCTTTTGGGCCTTTTTATTTATTAATTTTTTGGTTAAGTTGGCGTGATTTGGGGGCACTCTCAATCTCAAAAGATCAGTGCTTGTGGCACCTCTAGTGTGAAAGAATTAACTACAGTGCAAATACCCAATGCGACGTCACATTGGGTGACAACCTGCACTCAGCATTGAAGGGGACATCACCTGCGTTCTCTGTCCTCAGAAATACCCCATACTTACATAATCTTAGATTTAAAAAATCCCGTTTCCCAGGAGTTTGCATGGAATAAATACCCCTTATCGCAGAATCCAAGCCCATCTGAAGTGCAGAGGAAAATGTCCTTATTTTGAGCCCTTTAGAACACAGGTGACGTTCTATATGGGTATCAAGTGCAGAGGCCGGGTCTCTATCCCCCTGCATTATATACCACCCTTGCAGCAAGCGTCACGGCCCATTGAGCAACCCCCACCCTCACTCTCCCCCTTGCCCTACTACGATCATACCATGCTGTAAGAGGCCCCTATTTTAGTCAGACCCTCAATGCATTATACATTAATTATAACTTGGTATGTATGGCGTTGTGTATATGTAAGCTGAGTTAGGGTGGGAGGAGGTAAAGGGAACGTTACATATGCAGTTCTGCTACGTCACAGTGTGGGCAAACAATGGCTACACGTGGTTAGGTAGCCTCACCATGATAGCCACACATTACTGTAAAGTTTATTTATAATTGCCTTTGGGTTGTATCTATATTCAGATTTCGCTATACAACACATATGCCATATGTATATGAGATTATCTGCCTCTTTTATGCCACATTTGGCTATTTATATATAGCCAAACTGGCTGATTCATGGTGGATATACCTGGGGGTCACAGTTCAGTGGTTTGCTTGCTCACCGCACCTCCAATATAGATAGAAACAATCCTACTGCCCACCAACGAACTGCCCCATAAAGGGGTTCACTCCCCAACGCAGTACTTAACAGTGTGAGAACATCACCTTCAATTTGATACACTTTTATCATGAGGGCCAAATCAGAAGTATTGCATTATTTTCAGGCAACTTTAGGCAAAGATAAGACCTCTCATCCCTTTCCTTAGCAACGGATGTCATGTAGATGTTGCCTGTTACGCCACCTTGAGAGAAAGCGCTGAAAGTGCACATTTTACAATTCAATATTTAGGGAAGATAACCAATATCATGAAATATGCAACTATGTATTGATACTTATGAAATCTGGATTAAAGAATTATTTTAAACAGTATGTTTCTAGTTAGATATATTGGTGTATTTTCTTTTTCAAAACCTCGGGATGTGGTCTTCATCGAGTTAGTACCAAGGTTACATTTGGCCCTATTGAACGGCTTGTACTGCAGGTTGATACTGATACCCTGACTGTCCTCTAAGGTTACCCTGGCAATGTCACTCTACATATTCCGTATAATCTAAACTTTAAGTTGTTTACGTCCATCTACCTTACCTCGCATATTTTCAAACATACAGTCAGCCACACATCAGGATAACTACTGACTGGATGTCTCTCTCAGGACCCATCAGGTCAAATAGTCTTACATGTAGATTTCAGGTCTTACATGTAGATTTAAGGTGGGTCGCTACCCTTTGTTCAACAGAATTTAATTTTTTTCTGGAGGCAGTTTAAAGCATACAGAAACGATAAATAAAAAGGAAAATGGGGGGGGGGGGGAGACGAACTACTTTTTAAGATATTTAATTTTGACAAATAAGTGTTTTCACTTATTTCTAAAAAGTAGAAAAGAGTGTTAAAACTTCTTTTCATATTGACTGTTATTCACAGAAATATAAAACATCACATGTAAAACATCCATAGGTTTCCCTTTACTATAAAAATATATTTTTAGTTTCATGCAATGGCATTCTGGATAAAAATATGATGTTAATATAAGTGGCAGGATTTTTCTAAAGAAATCCATGAGCACCACTTAAGTGCGGGGAAAATCCACCTTTCCCTCAGTCATCCTATGATGTAGGGAAATGAAAGGAATTGATATTTACCCAATATGACAAGTTGATATAGATCTGGATAGTGAATTGCCCCGATCTCTGATATTAAACTAATAGAATATCTATGATGATAAGCAAAATGATGGGAGTTATGAAGGAATATGCATTTCCATATGTCTGTGCTACTCACATTCCTTTTTATATACACACTACCACAGAACTATTGTTTACTCGAGGTTCCAAACATTGAAATAGAACCTATAGATTCTGGTTCTATAGCCAATGATCATTACTCTTGTGAAGGTATTCTACATATAACCCCATAATATCTATTGTGTACCTTAAGCCTTACATCTATATGGGTATCCCCAGCATAAGAAAATGATGATTTCTTTTACATACCTATAAAAAAGAGGGAAAAACCAAAGTGTCCAACTTCAGGTGAATTTTTAAACTATGTTTCCGACTTCAGGTGAATTTCATCCTTTTGAATCACTCACGTTTGATGACATATTTTATATGTATAACTTAATAGAACCATGACAATTGTTACTATTGCCCTCAGAAGGAATCCTTCCCTCTCGATATGCATAATTTGGTGAACACTGGTTGATGTAGAAAGGCATAAACTTAAAGTTAGGAAGGGTTATAGTCTCATGCAAAACGAACGTCCGAAAGTGGTGAATCTACTCTACTACTCACACTGGTACTGCCAGTCCCTGTAGGGGCCACCTTTCCCTATACTACTCACACTAGTACTCCTCAGTCCCATCTACAAACCACCTTTCCCTATACTATTCACACTGGTACTCCTCAGTCCCATCTACAAAGCCAACTTTACCTATACTACTCACACTGGTACTCCTCAGTCCCGTCTACTAACCACCTTTACCTATACTACTCATACTAGTACTCCTCAGTCCCATCTACAAACCACCTTTCCCTATACTACTCACACTGGTACTCCTCAACCCACCTTTATCTATACTACTCACACTAGTACTCCTCAGTCCCATCTACAAACCACCTTTCCCTATACTATTCACACTGGTACTCCTCAGTCCCATCTACAAAGCCAACTTTACCTATACTACTCACACTGGTACTCCTCAGTCCCGTCTACTAACCACCTTTACCTATACTACTCATACTAGTACTCCTCAGTCCCATCTACAAACCACCTTTCCCTATACTACTCACACTGGTACTCCTCAGTCCCATCTACAACCCACCTTTACCTATACTACTCACACTGGTACTCCTCAGTCCCATCTACAAACCACCTTTCCCTATACTACTCACACTGGTACTCCTCAGTCCCATCTACAAACCACCTTTACCTATGCTACTCACACTAGTACTCCTCAGTCCCATCTACAAACCACCTTTCCCTATACTACTCACACTGGTACTCCTCAGTCCCATCTATAAACCACCTTTCCCTATACTACTCACACTGGTACTCCTCAGTCCCATCTACAAACCACTTTTACCTATACTACTCACACTGGTACTCCTCAGTCCCATCTACAAACCACCTTTCCCTATACTACTCACACTAGTACTCCTCAGTCCCATCTACAAACCACCTTTCCCTACACTACTCACACTGGTACTCCTCAGTCCCATCTACAAACCACCTTTCCCTATACTACTCACACTAGTACTCCTCAGTCCCATCTACAAACCACATCTCCCTATACTACTCACACTGGTACTCCTCAGTCCCATCTACAAACCACCTTTCCCTATACTACTCACACTAGTACTCCTCAGTCCCATCTACAAACCACCTTTCCCTATACTACTCACACTAGTACTCCTCAGTCCCATCTACAGACCACCTCTCCCTATACTACTCACACTGGTACTCCTCAGTCCCATCTACAAAGGCACCTTTCACTATACCACTCACACTAGTACTTCTCAGCCCCGTCTACAAAGGCACCTTTCATCATACTACTCACACTAGGCCACCTTTACATATACTACTCACACTGGCACTTCTTATTTCCTGTGGTATGACATTCTCTAGGCTAGTTGTGCTACTTCAACCGGTACCTCAGCGGTCATATGAACGTACACGCATGTTATGTCCAGGCTAGGGTTATATTTTTACTATCTTCGCCTAACTCCTCACTCGGTGTGACACTGGGTCACGCATGGCTTGAATAGATTTGTGTTGATCTCTATGATTATTATTAAATGTGTTTTGTTAAATACAGGATCTCATAGGCTTAAAGCAGCAGTACTGTATCAGTCCACTTCCGGTGAATTTCTCTCGTATCAGAGTTATTTCAGAGGCTTGTATCAGCTAGCTTCCGGCCTTAGCACTGGTGTATGAATATACATCCCTTGTTTATGTTTTGATTGCCCCCCCCCCCCCCCCCCCCCCCACAGACACACAGACACAGACACAGACGCATACCAACTGCGCCGGCTACAGTCGTTGACCACTCGGTTGGCACCGGGCCCGGGGAGGGGGGGGGCACTCCCTAAGCTTTGGTTAAGCCTACCATTTTTATTATTTATTCTTTTAAAGGCCCAGCGCCCCCATATATAGAGGTAAGTACCTGTCCCGACTGCACCCTGACTGTTACAGGTGGAGGGGGGGGGCTAGTAGTATGTGGCTGAGTCGGGCGACCTAGAAAATAGTTGTTGAAGGTTTGTTACAACTTACATGCTTTCAGGTTCTATGGGGTAACTAAATCCTCGAAAACACAGGGTTATATTTCGGTTATTCTGAGCAGATTATGGTATAATTGTCTTCCTTTATCAATAGTTAACACGTTTGAATCGAACAGTTTGCTTAAATTGAAGAAATAAAGCAAGTATTGATGTTTAGAAAGGGGACTCTTTCCTTTTCTGCGTAGTCAGAAAACCAGAAGTGCTATGGCCATCATTTGCTTCACTCTAGTGTGTTGACACACCTAAAATGTGTAATTTCTTCATGAAAATACATCTAATAATAAGTACAGTATTGATAGGAGTTACTTTGGGTCTGAGATATCATGGATCGATTTTTTAAAGTATCAGTCGGAGGCCTTATAGGCCTCCGACTGATACTTTAAAAATTCTCCCCATGATATCTCAGACCCAAAGTAACTCCTATTAATACTGTCTACATATCAGGCAAACCCCAAAGGTATGAAATTAATCTGGCAGCTGTCTGAGCTAGGCAGTATTCCATTGCCTTTTGACACAGTGAGTGTTCATGGGGGGAAAGTGACGCGCAATGCATCGGGACTATCGTCAAGGGTAAGCTGCGGCTGTAAATCTCAGTCAGAACATCTACATGTGCCAACAGTCTCACTATTGACACACCCCTCGTAATGTCACCTGAGAATTCCAAAAAACGTCTAAGGATTGGGGATATAGTTATAAGATACTCCAGTGCAATTTCAGACCAAAGAACCTTATATAATCCTCAAACCATGTTATGGGAGAACTAGAATCAAAGTAACTTCGTTTTTAGCCTAGGCACACAACGTTATTGCGGGCTATACTATCGTGTGTTTGAGTTGGGATGGGGGGGGGTCATTCACGTTGGATCTATCCTCCAATGCTGTTTTAAGGTTCTCATCACTGTGTCTGAATTCATACTGTAAAAGTTTTGTTGCTTATCTTTGTAGGTACACGGTACAATCTGCTGTAGCGCTACAGTTTAGTTTAGGTAAACGGTATGAACTTTTTACAATGCAGTATTTGTGTATCGGATATCCTTAGCGAAATGATGTCGTATACACGAGTGGGAACAATGCTATAAATACCCCATTTGATACATGTAAAAAAGTATACATATGCCTACTGTAAGAGCAATTAGGGAATGATATAGTAAACGTATAATATGGGTCTACAGCAGCACAGCAATAACCTGATTGATACCCACCATAATGCCTATTATATACGTGTCAATGAGATAATTAGGTGATTTGTGTGTGCCCGGCCAATAATGAGATTCGTAGGCTTCTAGGTGCACCCCAGCAGGAGACCCAGCCTTCAGGATCATTGTGAGGGGCATTGTTTTACCTGTATGATAGCCATGGTATAGATGCATTATATATCCTGAGAAATGTTCGCTGAAAATAGTATGCCCTTGAGATTGATTAAAATAAGCATCAATTATTGTGTTGGCTTTGTATTCAACATAATACGATTTAGGTTATAGTGCATGTAGATACAGACTGATTTACGGATGTGGGCTGATTGTTGAATTGCCACCTTGGCGGCACCCACCGTCAGGACCTTGGTATAAATGTCTATTTTAGACATGTCACTTTTAATGTATAGTGTATAGGAGCAGTATATAGAATATACTGTAGTTTAAAAGTATATATATATTATGAGCACTTAGTTTACAGTAGAGAAGATGTTATTTTGGGTTAACCTTTACAGTATACATGGGTGCTATTCTGTGTATAATCTATTTGACTACCCTAGGGAATAAACAGAGGACACTATAGGTTAAAGCTATAGCGGCTTCCTTCACAAAAAGATCATGTTCAAACATATTGCATAGTCCATACCAAAATCAATAGGTCATACTGGGTGATATGAAGGATAGCAAAGGCAACATAAACAGTCTGCAGGTGGATTTGGCCATGTGTACATGTCTAGTGGTAGAACGAGGTGAAAGATGAAAGTCAATGACCTTGTGTTGCCTGAACCTATGTTATCGTGCAATCTGCCGTCGGTACTCCACACCAACAAATACCAGATATACGTACACAACTGTGCATTCAGCACATAGACAAAGGTCTACGAGTTTCAGTCTGTTGAATAGGTTATTTCACGAGTTGAAGGTCGGGCCGTATTTCACGAGGCCGTAGGCCAAGTGAAATGCGGCCCGACCTTCAACAAGTGAAATAACCTATTCAACTGACTCAAATGAGTGGACCTTTGTGTTTATTTTTTGCCCTTTTCGATTCAAAATACCAAAATTATGATGGGGGGAGCCTAAATTCCCTAAAGTTGCTTGTTTCTCTGCCGTTCAAATGTAAACAAACCGCCATCTTGATGACGTCACAGGGCCGTGAAATACGGCCATGGGTTATTTCACGGGGGGTGTTAAATACGGCGCTCCTTGGTTAAGTCAATGAGACAGTTGTATTTGATAAAAAATAAAAAACAAAAACGCTAGGTATATATTTAGAATCAACCAATCTGTACTTTTGGGGGATAATAATTAGTTTGATATCTTCCAAAAAGCTGGTTGAAGAAAATGGTTTTACCATTGTGGTTTAAACAAAAGCTAATTCCCTACTCTGCATTATATTACCATAAATCTGTATTTTTTTAAAGATATTCTGATTGTACAGTTACGATCTTATAGACGTATATTGTTTCTATCCTAATGAAACTTAATAATTGTGTGTACCTAGTTGATCATTTCCCACCTATTTCCCTAATAATTGTGTGTACCTGGTTGATCATTTCTTACCTATTTCCCTGATAATTGCCCAAAAAAAACATGGCCAACCTTGGCTTTGAAATATTTCAGCAAAATAATCTTGAATAGATTGAGAACCCCGAGATAATCAATGCCATGTCATCTGTCACTAACCTTCAACATATTGATAGCACCGACTATCCGCGTCTCTTCTCCTAAGTCCAAGACCCAGGTTTGTGGACTTTCAACACACTACCACGGGCATAAGTCTGGGCGGCATGCTGCAACCATGCTTAGCTGCATCCTGCTCCCATGAGGTACATGTCTAAGGCAATGGCTTGTACCAGGGGTCCTATGTAGGCAATGTACAGTCCTAAAGTCAGTGCTATGTGGACATGGTGTCTTGCTGGGAAGCCACAGGCAATCAGGCCTGAAGGCAGATGTGTATTCTCAGTAGTAAGGATCCAGCATATCCATTGGATTGAGTGTTTTGGATATTCAGGTAAGCGTGTGGTCAGTCCGCTCCATCTGACCAGGTGTGTATCTGTGAGTGTGTCCTCCAGCAGCTATCTCGTCCTACCTGTCCACCTGCTAGGCACTCCCCACTAGTATAGTACCTGTGCTGCTGGCCGCCCCCAGTTTACTGTGACCCAGGCGTCCGTGGCCGTCACATGGTTGCCATGGCAACGATAATGAGCGACATGACTCTGATGGTAACCAAAGACACAGTAAGCCGAGATCAACCACCTGCCCGCTGCTACCAGCCGGAATCTATAGGGGGTAGTTCATACCATTAAGGTACGTGAACTCCAGGGTGGAGTGTGGCGTGGATATATAATAAAGGTGGGGAGCTGAACATGGGTAGTACTGGAGGTGCTGGGGTTATTGGAGATGACCATTGCAGCCCAGCTGGGTGCCGTAAGTGGCCTTGCGGCGCACCTGGATATCAGGGATGGACACAGATGTGCACAGTGGTATATACCACGCCTACAGTGCCACTGCAGCATGGTGATTCGATACACTATTATATGATGCACTATGTCGTCATAATGGTGGATGCAGCCTTGGTGAGTAAGTTGCCAGTGCTTGATCCCGGGAGGGGGGCGATACCTCCGAATTGGATACCAGTATGAACACGATTCCAAGGAAAAAAATAGAGTTTGGGGGCCCTAGGCACGGACCCGCGAGCACCCTTGATAAGGGGGCTTGTTAGGCAAATTTGGGGGGAAAGGTGGGGATTTTCAGACCTTAATGGATTTCCAGAGGTTCATTTTATTTCTGCTCTCATATTATTGGTCATCCTTGATCAGGGTTATTCGTGATTATAGGGTTTGTTTTTTGCTAACTTTCTATTGAAAAGGGTATGACTTATGAACCCCCCCCCCCCCGCCCCTCCCCCCTGTACCCTGCTGACCCTAAGTTATTAATAGGCCTACACCTCTGAAGGTAGGGAATAAATGTCATCTTTTTGCATCATGACGAAAAAATGAATATGACCCTCGGGGTTTCATCTAGTCCTTAGTGATTTGAATAATGAATACACGTAAGCAACGGAGGGTATAACTGCACAGTTGTCTTTGATGTAGAGTCCTCACAATATATTGAATACGCATAAAGCATAGATCTGATGCCTAGGAAAGACTCCCAAGACATAGCTCTCCCACATAGCAAAGGTGGGGGCCCAGGGGCCTGGGTCTCACATGAGAACCAAATGGGCCTTAGACTCTACTTTTCTATAAGATGCACATAAAGGTATGCGTCATCATGCAAAATGGGATGCTGAAAGTTGGGTGGGTTGGGCACCCCCTTGGTCCCCAAATATAGTTTTGCTTCCTACACATCTGTAGATGACCATCGACCGGATTCCTGTGCGGATAAAAACGATACATATATATATGTATCCAAATGGCACATGACTACAGTCGCATGTCATGCACGTAGTCGCATGTTTAGTTTTCAATCATGCTCTAGTAGAAAATAATGTATTGCACGAGTACTGATAGGCCTGTTCTGTCTAGTTTCGTAAGGTAGTTGGCAGTTACCTACTCTGTAAGGTAGTTGGCAGTTACATATTACCCTTCTTAGTATACCATTGAAATAACCCCGTTAATGAAGCAAACATTTGCATATCAATCGTTAATAGTTTGTATATCCTGTGAATTGGCTTATTAACACCATAGAGATTCCTCAATGAGGCACTTCTGGGAGGTGCGAATAGATGTGTTTGGGTGTAAATGGCATAATGCCGCCAGTAGGGTGTTTCAGAACCGAGGGATAAATACGATTGATATTAAGAAGGTGCGAGCAATGAGATATGAATGGTCGTAGTGGAAGGGGATGAAGTGTTTCATAATGGATGCCTTACTATCAATCGTATCTAACCCATTGATCATATCTCCTTTTGAAACACCTTATATTACACTTAGTTATGACCAAACCCTGTATTTACTACCAATACAAGATAGGAATGCAGTTAGGAGTAAAATACGACCAAGGGATTCTTGTGAAACACTCATATAATGTTTCTATATCTCCCTCTTGTGAAACACTGTACAGTAGGATGTCTCAGAATGGCCAGATACGATTGATCGTAGGAAAAGTGTTTCACAAGGTGCATTTGGTCGTATTTTACACATAACTGCATTTGTATTTATTCTTGGTCGCAATTACACTTGTTGATCGTAAATAAGAGTGTTTCTAAGCATTTCACAACTATTTACGACCAAGAAATACGATCAATCATGGAGATTACAATCAAGTTACGATTGATACTACGTGTTTCACAACATGAATCAAGGGGGAGCATTTACCATGCCCCTTAACTTTTTAAAGTTGTCTTAAAGTAAATCTACAAACGGTATACATAGGACATGTTCTACATATGGTAATCACAAATTCTCTTGGTGATATTTACACTTTTAAATGTGCTATTGCATTTCTAGTGAATAGTGCGGTCGTAGCCATGTGTGTCCATTTGCAAGTAGATTGGTCTATACTACCACATACTATATAAATGTTCTTGGTCGTAGAAGGTACTTGTCACTCGTAATATTACCTCCATAAAAATACGATCAGTCGTATCTTGGTATTTCTCAAGTGCACTTGTATCTTAGGGTTAATATACGACCAATGAGTGAGTTACGACTGATGCATGGGAGTATGATTGTGAAATACTTCACCCCCATTCCACTACTACCATTCGTATCTCATTACTCGCAACTTCTTAATATCAATTGTATCTATGGGTTGGTTGTGAAACACCATAGAGGGGCGGGCCCAGGATTTGACAAGGGGGTGGGGGGTCACTAAACACCAAAGTATTCAAAGGTGTTTAAACATCAAAATCATTTCTAGAAAGGGGAGAGGTCCCGACCCCTGGGGCTCGATTCATAACAATGTACGACAGCTCAGAAAGGCTACGACTACAAAATATCATGTCTGTAGGGAAAAGAGAGCAAATTGTAATTTTCTATTGGTAGTAGTCAAGGAAAAATCCAAGGCTGTAGTACAAATAATTTGATATCATTTCACAATGAAATTGTAGGACGCATGCCCATAACATCTCAGCCATCTGTTGTGCAATGCGCATTTTCCTCCTTACAGCCATGTATTCTGTACAATAGGGCAGATGGGAAATTTGCTACGATTTTCTTTTGAAATGCACCCCTTTGTTTGTACAACAGCACTTTACGATTTTCTTGAGATAAGCTGATCGTATGATATAAGCTAGTCAAATGTGTGGTTATTATTCCCCACCATTACAACTGTTCAACAGGTGTCGTAAGAATAGCATAAAATGACCCCTGGATGATCAGCAATGGTTGTAGCAATAAAATGACCCTCTGTGTCGTAGAAACTTATGAATCGAGCCCCAGGGCCTCGATTCATAAGTTTATACTACTCTCTTACTTTTTCCGTCACAGTCGTAAGTAAAGCTACTACTATTAGAAAAAACGATCGCAGACCCATTTCACAAGAGGAAGTAGTATCTGGTTCAACAACAGGCAAAAGTAAATTGAGTTACAATTGGGAACATATGCAGTTGTAAAGTATAATTGAAATTGTAAGTGCCCCTGTCGTATAATGTGGGGGAAACCCATTTATTGCAATATTTATTGCAATATTGGGGTGTTTCCCATAGATATGACGTAATTTCGGGTCAGGAGTTCCCACCTAGTCGTACAACACCCAATGGAATTTTGGGATGTATTATGCATAGTTAAATTTCCTGAACCGGAACCGGAACAAAATAGAGTACGAGGTTACTAGGGTTGAAGAAGGTGCAGCATACTGCAAGACCAGTTTCAGTTTCAGTGTCCAGGGATTGATATAATATTGGATTGGAGGTTGAACTATAGCGATGACTCTGGTTTCTCCATATGGGCGGCCATAGAAGTTCTGTGCACGCAATTTCTTGTGAGACTTAGGCAGTGACCACACTCACACACACCATAGCTTCCGGGGAACAAGCTCCAATACGAGAGCAGAACCAAGGTCTCACGAGATTGTGGCTGCGGGAACGAGTCTACACCAGTTAGAACGCTACAGTCGAGAGGGTAGCCCTGTACCATGTGAGCCCCAGAGCAGGGGCAGCACGGTGAGTCTGGCAACCCCCCCCCCCCCCCGCCTCCCCATGCAGGGAAAGTGGGAGGGTGGGGGAGGGGGCTGGTAGACTCATTCCAGTGAACAACAAACATTCAAAAAAAGTTTTTAACGTTTGCCAAAGGCTAAAAAACAAATGTTTGTTTTTGACGTTTTCTCACATTGACTAAACGTTTTTAAATGTTTTTAAATGTTTCCAGAAGGTTGAGATATGAATGTTTTTTTCTCACATTTTCTAACATGGAAAAAGTATGAAAAAAAACTTTCTTGAATATTTGTACAGGTTTTAAATGAATATTTATTTTTAACTTTTACTCATGTTGAAAAACGTTTATGGAACGTTCTTAAACATTTTCTTGTTTTTCTGTGACCATGTGGTTCCCTATTATCGCCCAATGCACATTATAGTTCTGCAGTGTGCTTGGAATTAACATCATAATATCCTATGACATGTTGCTATATGGTTCTCTATATGTCATTGTTTATGTATTCTTCGATACTAACTCTATCTTTGTTTATATGGATCATAAACTAAGCCCAATTGGAAAACAGTGTTAATTCCCATAGGCAAATTGAAATGGGGTTTGTTACTTGAATGAGATCCGAAATTCGAAGATGTAGGTCTTAATAGAATGCCAATATATAGATGTGTTTGAATATGACAAAAATATTCGTTGATATATGGATTACTCAATAATTATCCTTGAATATCTGTTTGGGGCTGCAATGGCTATTATAGGTACAGGAATTACTATATATCTATCTGTACCTAACCCAGACAATAATAACATTTTCATCTATTTGCTTCATCTCCAAATTTATTTAACGTGCCTTGTTATCTTAGTTTGCCTGCCAAATGATCATGGGTGATTGCAGAAGATGAGAATTAGTGTTTAAATTTGTTTGTGATTTAAAAAAACGTTATAATTACATTTTTAACGTTTTGAATGATACCAGATCTTTACACCAGGTGGCAGCTCAGTAGCTGAGAAGATTTATTTCATTAGTTCCATTCTTAAAAGCTGTCCAAATGTGTCAAAATGTTAACAATCCTATATTGATTCATACATTCTACCATCAACAATCTAGTTTGAATTTAAATCTAAATTTAAATGGCAGATAACTTGATGAAATATTTCTTAAATCAGCTTTTATGTTATAGATACCCATTCTATGGCAACCAGTCATACATATATCCCCCTGACTGATAGAGTTGGGTTGTATCAGTCCTAAGTGAGATTGGCTTTCACTCATGGATTATTACTAATCAGAATGCCTTGAATGACTATATGTCTATCATGTGTGGAGGCATAAACCCTTGTAAGAAGATGAATCAGCTTACCCACAATTTAGTAAAAGGTGAACGATTTGAACAATCGGTTCTATTTCAGATGAGCCCATGATCCTATGCACCTTTTAAAGCTCTATATTGATCCTATATATCTGTGAACCTAGATTTGTTCAGAATTATGATTAAAAAATGTTGAAAAAACATTAGAAAAAACGTTGAAAAATGTTAGACATAAATGTTCATGTTAATGTCAAAAAACGTTGGAATGAGTCAACGTTTTAGCGCTAGAGAACGTTTGTGTAAAACGTTCACACACTTTTGAATGACGTTTAAAAACGTCAGAAAACGTCTTTTTGTTCACTGGCATGTTGTGCTATTATTCCATACATGTCTTATTGACATATGCCACGAGAGGGCAGCACTAGCTACATAGTACAATGTCGTTTCTCTGACATCCACAGGGTTCCAGCACCTACTTTTGTAGCGATACCCTTTAACAAATAGCATTATAATAGCTGATAAATAGTTGTCACGCTAGCATGAATATGTTTGTTTGTCATCCCGACCCATTACAAACAGTGCAATTAGCCTTGGAGTTGGACACTGTCTACCAATGCGGCTAGATGTGACGCGCATAGCAAATTCCAGGTGCAAATAATGCACACCTGAGTGGTACAACAAAGCTCACCTAGACACCTGGTCAAACCGGTGCCTTCCACCTGGCCGACACGGGGATGCCCAGCATTATATCCTCTACCTGCCCATGAGGTCTACCCCACACCTGGACTCATTTAGTTTCTCATTACCTATTACTCCCAATACATCACCACACGGACCCAGGCATTGCTTCCTCGCAATGTGAGCTAATCAGTCCACGGCACCACCGACAGGCAAAGTACAGTCTGAACTCAAACTAATTGCAACATAATTATTTGTATACCACCATGCATTTCTATGCAAGTCCATAGAATGACATACTAAAAGTGCTAACCTGTGCAGGTGTCGGGGGGGGGTGCATAAGTTTGTTCCTCATCCGACTATAGTGTAGCTGCATATCAATAGGTAGGGTGTTCAGAGCGGCCTGCCATGGCACAGACAACCAGCAGTTTTGCCCTCTATTTACACTCATGTCTCATTTATGGCTAATTGACTCCAAAAAATACAGTTATGTTCACACTATCTGAAAGCTATGGTTTCATTCTACACAATGTGGGGTTTCTGCAAAGATTTGTACATTTCCACTTGTGGTTTTCTATGAATGAGTAAGTAGAAAGTGGTGAGTGTGTGCTCCCTGTGCAGGCTCACATTTTGGCACTAGTAACTGATAGCTGCCCAGCAACTGCCCTCTACTAGAATAGATTTCTGGCAGAGGGTATTTGTGCAGTCAATTCCTAAATTATTGGATTGTAATGCTGAGATATAGGCCTACATTTACATATATCCCACATGTTATATGGACTACCAGATCCAGAACTACAGCAAAATATTTCCTAAAAGTCATGGAATCACCTTTAAAATAGAGGAGCATGAAAATGTGGGATCATAAATTTAATTTCCATATATGTTTACTAGCTCCTGTCTCAAGAACAAAGTGATTGGAAAAGAATTGGCCACCAGATTTACACTTATGTGGATCTACCTTTTCTTAGGGGTAGTACATTCCCTATGTAAGTCACCCTCCACTGCACCTGGATCCCTGCCACTCACACTGTAGCAGGGGAGTGCTATTTCAGGACCAATCCACTGCATGGTTAGACAGGGCTTTCTTGTCCTCCCAAAACACCTTACCTTTTGCAAAGAAAACCCAATTTAACTATGTTCTAGTGGTGGTAGATTCACAATTCTTTCAGAATTCTCTTAGTTAAGATCCTGTCTATCTATCCTGTACAAAAAACACAACTTTTCTGCACTCAATAAAAATGGCCTGAACGCCCTACAATAGGGGAAGATGTTTATTCTCTAATTTTGATGTATGGTTTACTTTGGGGCCCAAAGCAAAAGAATTACAAAAATATATATTTCGAACCTTCATATTACATCCCTATAATTATTGGGGTCCAATTAATGAACAATCTCTCCAAATTCAGACTTTCATAATTCTATTAAAACGTCACCATGACTTCATGAAAATTGTTAGAAACCATTTAACATCCTCCCGTAATGACAGCTAGACTGGCTAAATGAGGTGCTAATGAACATAATATTTTGCAAATTAGCCATAATATTTCCCCCACCTACACAGGTGAGCATAATTATTTACCCATATTAGGGACATCAAAAAGATGTATGGTGTTATAGAATTTTATGTTGCAATTAGTTTGAGGTTGTACCTAAGAATGACCTACATTGCCTGTGCTAAAAACTGGGACGTGGAACCTGACACCTAGAGCGTCTGTGGTGACAAGAGGCTGAGAGGCACAGGAGGCCAGTGTAGGTTAAGATGGACTGCTACCATGCCCTGGGATGTAATGTTAAAATGACCACAAACCATCATAGACACATAAAACAACCCTGCAGAACACCTGGAGCAACCGGACAACGTGCTTTCACGGGTTCCAGGCAATTCCTTGGTCTGGTCCGGCAGAATGACCGGTGTTGCAGGACCAGATGTCCTGCACAATTTGGGCTCCAAAACTGAAGGAATTTTTCAAATATTCCATCTAGCACTGAAGTTTAAAATCCTACAGTGCACACTGATTTTCTAGGGAAATTAAAGCATTAATATTTTTGTTATTTTGTTTTTTATTATTATGGAAAACTTTGATTTTGGTATCCGGTCCTGCAGAAATCTATCCAGTCCTGCAAAACCGGCTAGCTGCAGGACCGACTGTCCTGCATGGTGAAAAAGTTTTCTCAAAGACTGCAAACCAGGTATGAGAAAGGGCCATATATGAGATGAATAACCATAGTAACAGTCCCACTCATACTGAACTAGTAGAAGTTGAATCAAGTGGGAATTTTGCCCAGTAAAACCCGTATAGGAAAATGGGAATTTGAGTCAGGCTTAGCAGGTAGTAAAGCTATTGAGGCCGTGCTACACAAACAATAGATAGGCCTACATAACTCGATGGCCATCCTGGTCGAGTTTGCCTAGTACTCTTTTTTTATGAAATAAAATCCTAACCAAGCATTGAAATAATAGTATTCTACAGGGCAAAGGAATTTGCACCAGGGACAGCAATGGCCTGGGTCAACAGGCGTTGTAAACTACTAGTTATATTTATTATTACTCATATGACTTGTAGCAGTGCCAGTGTAGTAGTATAAGGATATAGGCATTTCTCCTAGGGCTTCTCTAGTCTGGTTAGACGCCAATGCGCCTTTGGGATCAGTTTTACACAAGATGGGACTTCAGGTAGTAGTACATGTAAACTGTAGTCTGGGTAAACTCCATGAGCTTGAATATCGTGAAAATCGCACTTTGCACGGAGAAGCGGGTAGGGTAGTAGAAATAATATTAATGCAATCGCAATTCAAATCATTGATATGGCCACCGTCCACTGGGGAACTTTGGCCGATGAATTCCATACATTTCCTATATAACTTCGACCGATTGGAGGCCAGTGGACGGTAGCCATTAGCAAGAATGCTACTAGACGGATATCATCAGATATATTGGTGAACAGTTCTTGTGACGTTTACGAAATAGCCTACAACAGCAGGGCTCATTCGAACATCTTTATCTTAATGGAAATGGAATAATTATTTCCCAGTGTTGTATTATGATTACCATTACTGCCTATCCCAATTATCAGTATGCGTTATTGAGAACAAAGCCCCAACTACGATTGTGCCAATAACACACTGTTTCCATGTGGTTCAAACACGGCTGAAAATTTGTAAAATTGGAAACGATGTCCCCAGATCTGTCTATGAAGCACAGAATGCTTCAAAGGTCTGAATAGGAGAAAAAATATGTATGCATGACAAATGTGACTCAATCCAGCATAATAGACCTTATGTCGCACTAGCGCGAGCCGTGAAAATGGGGTCTGAAGGGTAAAACATGTATTTTACTGAAATTAGGTTTTCAATGGATTTGTTTGATTTATACTGTTATCATGCCATTCCCTGAGTTTTAAATCCATATGAAATTCCTAACAGTGTTAATTTCACATTTTAAGAACCCCTACATGGATGTTTTGTCAAGAACAAAGGCTGTCGAGACGGTATACACGATGCATTTTCCGTCTATTTTGTTGCTCTGTCAGAACCCCCCATCCCGGGCCCCATGCCCATGTTTGGCATGCTTTTGTGTGGCGCGAACTCTTCTACCCAATGGCAGGCTCTCTTACAATCGTAAGTTGTCAGTCAGCCAATCACAGGGTGTTTTTCAAATGCCTTTGGATCGCATCAGACCAAACAATCCCTTGACAACACATCACATGACACAAATGCGACCCGCTGATTGGCCGAGCGCCCAGCGTCCTCTTCCGGTTTGAGTTGTTTACCACGAGTCGGCGGCAAGAGACAATTTTGGTAACGGGTGTATTTTCATGTTTAAACACAGAATTATTATCAATTATTAACCCAAACAGTGTATTTTGAATACGCAAACATTCAGGACATGAAATGGCTGAGTTGGACACAGTGGCCAATGCCCTTAACGCCATAACTAAGGCCAACTTAACAACAGCTGTTGCCGAGCAGGGAGTATGGCGTCAGCTTGTGAACGATTATTTCCTATTCCCCGAGAATTTTGATGATTCTGAGGATTCTGATCAGGATAGTGAGTCTGATACTGAGGAGAATGATGGAGAGGATGTTGCAGAATCATCAGATGAGGAAGATCTCCCTCTGGTTGTTCCAGATCCGGTACAACAACTTCAGGATGAAGAGAGCACAAGGTGTGCCAATTTTAGGTGAGTGGCAAAAACCACATGGTGTTCTGTTCGATGCACCCTTTAGTTACCCCACATTAGTTTTAAGTTTGTGAATGAATTAAATCAACACCAATATATATATTACTAATTAGTGCACTTTTGCATTGGTCTGGAATATTGTATCTGTTTTTAATTTACAATTCAGACCTACATAGATCCCAAAAATTATAATTATGTGCATTCATTGTGACTTGGCTTTTTAAAATGTCAACTAATATTTCTGTTTTATACTCTGTTCATAATGTATACTCTTGCACTAACTATCCTTATTTCTGGTCAACAGTTGTAAGTGTCAATATGGGGACAACAATACACCATGCAGTACAATGTTCACGCCAGATGAGTTCAGAGAGCGACGTGAAGAGGTCGCCCAGCTGAACAGAGGTAAGCTGACTAAAAATTAATAACTATAGAAATAATTCTTTTACACTTTGTTCTAAAGAGTTGGTTACAACATCACTAAATATGTGCATTTGATTTGATTTGACCCACATTGAGTCTTATTTCTCATGTCTATGATTATAATAAAAACAAAAACAAAAAGTTGTTATTAATTCTACTTGACAGCCGAGCTGGATATGCTGCTACTGGGGGTGATGGCTTCATCAACAGATAATAGCGCAAGGCTTTCTACATGGAAGAAGGGTGAAAAAGGAAAAAAGGACCGTGAGCGAACTCGGACATATTATAGACTAGGCAATAAACAGGTTTGCCAGTGTACGTTTGCATTCTTCCATTGGTAAGTACACAGTCAAGTACAACTACATTGTACCGGGTACCAAAAGCTTTTTTTTCTGAAATCTAACGCTTGTTCTCACCAATTTTGACATTTTTGGGAAAATTTGCTTTTTTTCAATTTTGAACTTTTTTCTCGCCAATTTGGCCATTTTCAGGAAAATCTCTTTTTTTTCCTTTTTTTTTGGGGGGGGGGGCATGATGCATGAATGAAGCAGGGCTGCATTCAAGCATCATACCCACCCAACATGCATCACGATCACCAAGGTTGATGCTTCAATACAGCCCTTGGGTGTTACTTTAACAGGGCTGCATTCAAGTATCATGCCAACCCTACATGCATCATGATTACCAAGGATGATGCTTGAATGCAGCACTGGAGTGTTACTTGGCAGGGCTGCATTCAAGCATCATGCCAACCTTCATGCAACATGAGTACCAAGGATGTAACATTGACCCTCCCATTCATTGTTGGCTCTTCGGTAGATCTAACCCATACTTCTACCACCCGTGTCTGCCCCAATGATATCTAGGTCAAGGAGCTGTGATTGGCCAGAAGTAGGTCCAACTGACAGGTTACGACCCAGTTTTATTTGTGTCAAGCCAGAGGGTGTGTCTAGGCTACAGCAACCTACCGGTATCTTTTAGGCTATAGGAACATACCCGTATATTCTAGCCTATAGCAACATGCCTGTTTTTTCTAGGCTATAGCAACATATCAGTATGTTGTAGGCTATAGCAACAATACGGTCTGTTGTAGGGTATAGAAACATATCAGTATAATGTAGGCTATAGTAACATACCGGTATCTTATAGGCTATATGTATCAACCCATTGTTGCTATCTGCACTTTAAACATGACATGAAGTATGCATGAGTATTCTTTAGATCTACAATGAATACAATGCTTAAAATTTTCATTTTTCTTTTTCAGCATCAGTAAGGGCAAACTGAAACGTGTGCTTAAGTGGTATGTGGCCAATGGTGTGGTTACACGTAGAATACGTGCTGGAGGCTTCAGGAAAACGGGCAAATCTTTGGACCTGGATGATACTCAAAGAGTTCTCGCCTTTATCAAATCCCATGCTGAGACACATGCCATTGCTCTTCCAGGCAGAATACCAACTCACAAGAGAGATGATATACTAATTCTCCCCTCCTCTGACACCAAAGCTGACATTTACAGGTTGTATGAAAAAGCCATGGCAGATGTCCAGCAGAGGGCAGTTGCTCTGTCTACTTTCAGGAGTTTGTGGCGAAAGCTCCTCCCAGGAATAGTTTGTGCAAGGCCCATGACTGATCTCTGCTGGGAGTGTCAGAGGAACAACAGAGACATTCACCGGTCTAGCTGTTTCCCAGAAGAGGTCAAGCAGGCAAAGTTAAAAAAACAAACACATCATTTACAGGTAGTAGGGAAGGAAAGGGCCTACTTACAGCAGCTGGTAAAGAAGGCAAAGGAGGATTATAAAGCAGCTGGTTCTCCTGCACTTGGCCCTCATCCACCATGTAGTACAGACTATCGGGTGCATGTTAGCTTTGACTATGCCCAGCAAGTGCACCTGCCCTCTTACCCCATGCAGCCAGGCCCACTCTACTTTCTAGTGCCAAGAAAGTGTGGCATCTTTGGTGTCTCTATGGAAGCAGGACCAAGCCAGGTTAACTACCTAATAGATGAGTCTCATTGCAGTAGTAAGGGATCCAACGCTGTGATCTCATATCTCCACCATTATCTCGAGAACTACTCCCTGGGCCCCAAGAATTTGGATCTCCATTGCGACAATTGCAGTGGTCAAAATAAAAACAAATTCATGTTGGCGTACTTGATGTGGCGATGTTTGACTAGGCTCAACATGTCCATCACTCTCAACTTCCTGATCACAGGTCACACAAAATTTGGTCCAGACTGGTGTTTTGGCCTTTTGAAACAGAAATTTAGGAAGTGTGACGTTTCCAGTCTGGAGGAGCTTATGGAAGTTGTCCGTCGAAGCACCCTGGAAGGAGTCAACATCCCACACTTAGTGGGGGATGAGAAAGGAAACTGTTCAGCCCCTACTTATGACTGGAAGACTTTTCTAGCCCCTTTCAGCAAGGCAGTGAATGGCATTAAGGAGTACCATCACTTTGAGTTCAGCCATGAATACCCGGGTAGGGTTGTCATGAAGAAAGTGGTCGACGATGAAGAACCTGTGCTCTGCAACATCTTGACAAAGGAAATAGCAGATGTTCCCCGGGGCAACCCTGCCATCATCCCCTCCCCAGGATTGCCTGCCTATAGGCAATGGTACTTGTTTGAGAATATCAGAGACTTTTGTACCAATGCCACAAGAGATATCACCTGTCCAAAGCCAACAGTACCAAAGCCTGGGTCAGGTATAGGAGAACACACCAATGACACTGACACCCATCAGCCAGGACAAGAGCTAGAAGAACAGCAACTTAGAGGGAGAGGCAGAGTTCGTGGCAGGGGTAGGGGCAACAGCCAACAGGCAGAACAAGTGGAACTCACAGGCAGGGGTAGAGGCAGGGCCAGAGCCAGAGGCAGAGCCACAGGAAGAGGCAGAGGCAGGGGTGTCGGTGAACAGGCAGACCAGGAGGAACTCAGAGGTAGGGGAAGGGGCAGAGGTAGGGGCAGAGGTAGGGGAAGGGGGCAACAGCCAGGACAACAGCAGCCTAGAGGGAGGGGCCGACCTAAAGGTGCTGTTTCTCGGAAAAGAACAAGGAGCCCTTCATCTGCAGAAGACTCTGATGACGAGGTGTGGATTGCAAGTGATTCTGACTAGAACTCCCTCTTTTCGTACCATAACGAGTTATGCCATGAACTTGGATATCACATATTCTATTATGATGTTGTGTTGTTAATATAATCATAATCTGCTACTGGTTGAGGGTGTAATGATGATACACAATCAGCAGCGACCATGGATATATATTTTGACCTGGAGAAATAATGTGACATGAACATGGAGGACCCCACCCACTGCACTTGGATTTTACCTATCAAATTATCTGTGTACAATGCTCACATAATGTGAAAGGACTTTCAGGACTTAACAGACTACATTTAATAGGTTTTGGAACTGTTAGTTGTCCCTAAACTACACCAGGAACAGGTATTGTGCATCTATAATTATTCCACTAAACCACTAACTCTGTCATTTTTCCAGGAAACAGAACGTGTTTTTGAACGATGTTGCATGAATAAAAATATTTCCCCAAAGAGACCAATCTTTTAGTATGTAGTAGATATAACCATCGGGAATGCCTGGTAAAAATTTCAGATTGATATCTCAATTCTAGATACCCGTTGCTAAGGTAACCAAGGAGTGATATGCTCGCTGACTGCTCGCGAGCAGGTCGCGACCTGCTCGTTCCACTTTGATCACGCGTAGCTCAAATTAGCACTGCGGGTGTTTTTATCTTTGAAAATATTTTTTAAATACGTATGGGTGAGATGGGGACTCATACATGGGCTCTATAGAGAGGTAATGAACTGTTCTATCACATGACATAGATAACTAAAAATGTTTGATGAGCGACATAAGTTCCACTATGCTGGATTGAGTCACAAATGTAATAAAAATGTCTGTCTACGTGCAATTGCAAAAACTACAAAACTGAACTCTTTTATGATACGTACCGTGCGCTAGTGCTACTAGCTATGTGTCTGATATGTAACATGAAAAAGCCAATGCAAAGTGTTCTATTTTCATTTCTAAGAAGAGGGATGGCTCCAATCGAACAAAGTTTGTTTTTTTTACATATGATGAGAACCCGACGAAGTATGTACAGGCAAAGTGAAAAATGGGTACAAACTACGAATGATTCAAAAACAAAGACGAAATGCTTCCAGTTAGAAACATTGCCATTGCTTTGATATCACCTGCTACAGCTAGGGACATCTTGTGGTGACAATTAGAACTAGAACACGTGTTTTGTATGTAGGGCTACCCATCGTTATCATAGTAAATACGCTCATAAGACAATCTATAGCTAATATTTCTAGTACACCTTGATCTATATATGGAACATGTATATACATGGTTCTAGTCTTCTACTATAATGTAAAATACACCGTAGTCGTATGACTAATATATACAATCATCTTACTTTGTTTGAAACCTGCAACCGTGTTAAAGGACTCTCATTACATCAGAGCTATTTAGTACGTATCACATCTGTATGAGGCTTCTATAGATATTATGGACTATCATTTAAAACAACAATGACAGTAATTATATTTTTTGTTTATGAATCATCTGTAAAGTGAAATAAAGCCGCGCTAGTGTAGCACATTATACACGTGTTTCTGGGTGCTTCCCCCATGAACAACAGAAGGCAGAATAAAGAAAACATGAGCCCAAATATCATATCAAATTAAACACCGTATACAGAGAGTTTTACCAAAACAGTTAGCAGCAGTAAACCATTTGAATGAGCGATTTTTCTTTAATTCACTATTTTCGTACAGATTATAACGCTGTATGGTATTATGATAAACTTATGTATCTGAAGAACTTAAGAGGACAAGGAAAATGCTGAATTTTGTTATACCATATATGAGTAAATGTAAATTACAAAATAATTATTGATTCTGCCTTAGACAGACAAATCAGTAACCAAGTATCAATGGTAGACATAAACTGATAAAAATATCATTCTTTACCTGTACAGTCCGGACCAGTCGGCTGAAGGCTCCTCTTTTCTTGGGCTCCTGGGTTTCCAGGTCCGCATTCTGTTCCGCGCGCACAATCTCCGAGCTGACGTCATCGTCACTGCGGAATGACTGTTGCCTACTGACGCCGCCATTCGACGACACGGCGTCGTCATGGTTCTGTGGCGTGGGTGCTGTAGGCCCGTCTTCATCCTCGGTGGTAACAGTGGGAACCTTTCTCAGGGTGTTCTCAGGTTTGTTGTTGGTGCTGTTGTTCTCCTGTGGGGCTTCCTCCTTAGCCATGATGGCTGTAAGTGTTCAGTTCCGACCTGAAATCATAAAGAATGCATTGGTTTACACCATAGAGATTTCTCGATTAAGTTTTGTTGGTGCAGATGAGTCAAAAGCTACCTGGCGAGTTGGGTCATTTTGAAGGCGATTTTCGAACTTATCCAATAATAAAAACGACCTGGCGACTTTAAAAAACACACACAATAGGTTAGAGGTCCCAAAAAAGCGACTGTGTTTATAATGTCAGTTATGATGCTTTTGGTGATTTCAAGAATTACACGAAATTGTATTACATCACATGGTGACATGAAGCTATATTCCCTGCAAATAATGGTAATATCCGCTGTTTCATTTATAACGATGATTCGTCAATGATGGACTCGTTAGTATACTCAAGAATCGATTCATTGAACAGGATAGCACCTTGTATGTTATAGCCCAATTATACCACAGTGGCCAAGGACGAATGGCTTGTTATCTACCTTGATGACTGGCCTAAAGTTATACACAAGATTGATTATTGCTATACCCAACGCATTATGTGTAGGACATACATGTATGTGCCACACCGCAGAAAAATGGGGGGATCAAAGGAAACATTTCCTGACCATACGATGTTAATGTGTGCGCTTATTTTATTTATGCTATTTATACTATTTTACCATAACCTAAAACAAGGAGTCCTACAGTTATACACCATTATATATATATATATATATATATATATATATATATATATATATACACAGTATAGACCTATACCCGTATAAACCCAGGGCAGGGGGGCGTGGCATCGAACCGCTGGAGGTAGTTCCTCCAGCCCTCCTGGGGGGCGCCAGCGGCGCCCTAGGAGTTCCAGCGGCCGCCGGGAGGTGGCGCCCCGGAGTGACGTCATCCCCAGGCGTGACGTCACCAGCCGCGACGTCGCTTGGCGACTGTTCTATCTGTTGTACGGGGACTAGAAAAGGGCACATCCTTTGAACGGTGGTCAGTCGGCCGGTCAATCTCTTTGTGTACACACCTCCCGCAGAATTTTCAAAATTTCCCGAGGCTTTTCCCGAGGTCTACTTGAGTTTCCAAGCTACCGAGGGCGTCTAAGAAGTTACAATGGGTCGTGTGAAGAAAACCCCCAAGAAGTCGGGCCGGCCGGCCGAACCTGAAGAAGATGTGGGCGGGGCAGCCCAAACGAGGGATCTTCTCGAGAGGACGAGGGCAGCTGTCGCAGAATCCGAGGGCAGATTGGCGAGGGTGGAAGGAGGTTTCTCCCGGTTGGTGTCGATGGTGGAAAAGGTCCAGGAGTCGGTAGAGAAGAGTCTCGAGGGCGGCAGGATTCCCGAGGGCTCGTCCAGTCGCCAGAGCAGACCCAGGAGGAGGCGTCAGGAAACACCACCTAGGTCTGAGAGGGACTCATCTGATGACTCGAGGGCTTCGCCAAGGCCCGAGGGCGCTCACCACAAGAGATCCAGAACAAGGTCCAAGTCTAGTAAGCATTCAGAATTTGCCCAGAAGAATTTTCTCGAGAGGGGGGTCAGAATTGATTCCCTCGAGGCCCTGTTGCTTGTAAATGTCAGAACCGTTCTAATCATGTTGAAACAAGGTATTGATGTTGAGGGATTGTTAGCTCACATGGAACTCATTTGTGAGAAAGCCCTGACCAAAGTATACAGGGTCAGTTCCCTGATCTCATATGACAAGTCTGTAAGGGGTAGGGCAGATGAGGGGGGCCCGGAAGTTTTTGGGCAGGTATCAAACAGTGACGTGTTGAGATATTTCTCATATGATAGCACTATCATTTCTTCCAAGGGGGGAAAGAGTACCAAGGTCTCCTCATCCAGGGGAGCTGAAAAGAGACCCTGTTTCAGTTTCAATAAGGCCCAGGGATGTGATTTCCAGGGGTGCAAGTATCAGCATGTGTGTATGTTTTGTCGTAGCTTAACCCATGGCTCAGCAGCATGTAACATGTCTAACCCTAAAGCTGATAAGTAGGGTAGTAAGGGTAGGCCTAGTCTGGAAGGTGTCGTATGTAGTTCCAGCGAGGCTATTACCCATGATTTGTATGGCCATGACAAACCTCCCTTCTCCCTTAACCCTAATTGTCAAGAATTTGTTCCTAGGGGGGGGGGGGGGAGGTAATTCAATCGTCTAGCCAGCTAGAGGTATCAGACACCACGTATAAAGTATGCCCTGTTTCAACTTTGAATCCTATGTGTGAGGAGTTCATCCCAGGGAAGAGTTTTAGCACTGGTGAAGTTTCTCACCCGTGTGGAGCCTTAGCATTGAACCCTATGGTAGTGTCGAGGTTGGATCCAACCTGTCCACCCTTCACTCCGGGAGCAGTAGCACATGATTTTGCACCTAGGGGAAGGGTTCTTCTATTTACCATTGATGGTAACCGTGATATAGGGGATGTTAGAGTCTTTAGTGATTGCCTAACCGGTACTTGTAATTGTACATTTTTTATTGGCTCTGAAATTACCCAATTAAAACCCTGTAGGTTTGCTGCCTTTATTTCAGGCAGCGGTAATGTTTTTCCTGGCAAGCCCTTAGATGCTGAATACATCTGGGAGGGGGTAAATAGGGGGTTTAAAATTGTTGATGAAAATTGTGATACAGAATACTCCTGTAGCAACTATAAGACTATTTTGGAACCTCAATTCTATTCTGAAATGTGTGATATTATCCGCCAGGAAATAGCTGATGGGTATGTAACAAAGGTTGCTCATCCTCCTAGGTGTGTTCATGCTATGGGGGGGGTGGAAAAATCCAATGGCAAACTCAGACCCATCACTGACTGTTCCATGCCTGCTGGTAAGGCGATAAATAACTTTATGTGTACCACATATGAGCCTTTTTCATATAATTCAGTCTATACGGTAGTGGATCAATTGGATCAAGGTATGTTTATGTCAGTGGTGGATTTGAAGTCCGCCTATAGGTCGGTAGGGGTATATGCTCCACATGCTGAGTTCCAGGGGTTCGCTTGGGATCTGGGCAAGGGTAGAGAATACTATATAAACAATAGGTTGAGCTTTGGCCTCAGGTGCGCTCCTAATATTTTTAATGCCCTGTCTAATTTCATTGTTAAGGTTGCAAAATCCTATGGGGTAGAGAAGGTGGTTAATTACCTTGACGATTTCATTGTATTGGCGAGGTCAGAGGCCGAGTGTTTGCGCCAGAGAAATGTATTAATTGAAGTAATGGAGTTTTTGGGTTTCGGTATATCCTACGGCAAGGTTACCACCCCCAGTCAAAGGACTGTGTTCTTGGGTATCACTATTGACTCTGCGGCTATGGAACTTTCCCTACCCCCGGAAAAAATTGTTAAATTAAAGGATGCCCTCGACGAATGCTTAGGTATGCAATATGTACATAAGAAAAGATTGCAAAAAATAGGTGGGTTAATGTCCTTTTGCTCTCAGGTTGTTAGGGGGGGTAGGACATTTAGCCGCAGGTTATACGATCTATGTGCTAAGGCAAAAACAGGGAGAGCTATTTTCCTTTCTCAGGCTACTAAGGACGATCTACTATGGTGGAGGCAGTTTTGTGATGTTTTCAATTGTCGTGCCCTATTCAGGAGAGAGCTGGTGGATCTACCCATGGTATCAGACGCATCTAAGAGAGGTTTCGGCGCCTGGATGGGTTCTGATTACTTTTACGGCTGTTGGGAAGGCTTTAGGGTTAAGGATATTAGTCCACTGCATGAGGAGGCTGCCCCAGAGATGGACGGTATTAGGGTACATAGAGGTAACATTAATGTTTATGAACTTTGGCCTGTCCTAGTTGGTCTGAAGAGGTGGGGTGCTGCCTTTAAAAATAAGAAGATTAATATAGTTACTGATAATATGCAAGTCCTGGCAATGGTTAATACCGGTAGAAGCAAAAATAAGCTGTGTATGGATTGGCTGAGAGAGCTGTTTTGGACTTGTTTTATTTTTAATATCGAGTTGCACGCTACCTATATAAGGTCTAAGGATAATGTTCTGGCTGATGACCTGTCGAGGTTGCCCTATAAGGGGGTGGTGGATAGGTGTAAAAAGAATTTAGTTGTTTACGGTATGTCTGATTCCCTTTTACAGCAGTGAGACTTCAGGCGCTGCGGACTGCTCAGTGGATCCTAGCTGACCATGGTGTTGCTCCTACTACTAAGGCGACGCGTCTGGTTCAATCAAAAAGGTATATCAAGTTCTGCAAGAAATTTACCCTTCACCCCTACCCTAGCTCAGCCAGCCAGGCTTGCCTTTATGCTACATATTTAGACTCTGTAGGCTTTGCCCCTGTTTCTATTAGGAACTATCTGTCTGGTTTATGGTACCATCAGAAGATGCTTGGATTTCCAGGTTTTGCTGAGGATTTTATATTAAAGCAAACCCTTAATGGTATCGAGAGGAAGTATGACCCCTCCAGGAGGGTCACTAGGTACCCTTTTTCTCCTAATGACTTGTTGAGAATTTTTTCCATGTTAGATATGTCTAATTCTAATGATGTTTTGTTCTGGGTTGCAGTCCTGATTGGGTACAGATGCCTTCTCCGAGCCTGCCACCTAACAGCTTCGCAGCACAGTATTGGCGTGAGGCATTTATTAAGGTCGGAAGGGTATATCCGTATTAAAATTGTTTCCAGTAAGACTGACCAGTTTGGCAGAGAGGACGTATATGTTTATCTACAGGACATGCCTGGTACCCCGTGGTGTGTGCGCCCTTTACTTGACCAGTTGTTGGTAGGCGCCAATCCTGGGGACCCCCTCCTATGCCACAGGGTGGGTAATACTGTTTTTCCATTCACTTATGATGAATTATATTCCAGAATCAAGTATTTTGCGTTGGTTTTAGGCTTGCCTGTTGATAGAGTGTCTACCCATTCCCTCAGACATGGCGGCAGTACCATGCTACAGGACCTTGGTATATATATATATATATATATATATATATATATATATATATATATATATATATATATATATATATATATAGATATATAGATAGATATATAGATAGATATATAGATATAGATAGATATATAGATGTCATACACACAATTTTCAAACCTGACCTCTCCCGCATAGGAAAACGTGGGGACATAGGTGGCTGGAACCCCAAATCAGAACTAAAGGGGGCTCAAATACTTCTTTTCTATACAATCTAATATAAGTGTGTATATGATACATCGTGCATAAAAATCGCTACTCAAAGTCGGTTGAAGTAGCCCCCCTGCCCCCCCCCCCCAATAAAGATTTGCTTCCGATGCCTCTGAGAGACTGCAGGCACAGTTGCCGATGGTCAGCACTGCCCCCTAGTGTATGAATAATCAACTACATTCGAGTCGTGTCGACTTTTACTATCCTAATGATAGTACCAACAGGCTTAATATTCCTCAATGTTCATCTATTCGTGTGGGTTCCACAATGCTAATCGACATAGGTGCCCTAATCAATTTGTCTATGTTAATTACCTCTTCCTATAGCAACACATGTTTAATAGGTCAGTCTTCGATCAATGATAGTTCTAGAAGCGCTGGATCTAGGATTCAATTACTGCATTTCTTTTGACACAAGGTCCATGCATGTGGCTCCACCTCGTGCGATTTAGCAATGTTAATGATGTGCCCTGGTGTTGTTCAGTGTTCGCGGCTGTGTGTCTCCACTACCCGAATTTTTTGGGTAATTCCCACGAGGCGAAAAAGTAAGAAATTATTAGGGCTTGTTTATATTTACATCGCACGTAAGCTATATTATTGTTTTATTAGGTAAATACATAGGTCTAGAGATTGCACTATTCGGACAAATAACAATCAAACCAGTTTGATATGAGATTGGGAGTCAAAAACAGCCTCAGGTGCAAAATGAGGACCTAAATCGGGACATAGATCGTGTTTATGTAGCCTTGGCAATTCTATTTTCCACATGAGCATAAAGAATTTATGAACATAAAAATAGTTTATAAACACAAACCTATGGCAGGGTATAGAGTACCTAGAAATCTCGAAATTTTCAGAGCTATTTTACAGGTCTGAAAGAAATGAACAGTATTTATGGATGTAAATGGCTGGGTTGTATTGATGAATACCTCTCTTTTTAAACTTGTCAAACCTCTGAGGAAATCAAGATTGAAATAGACCTCACAAAGAGAAAAAAAGGTAGGAACCTGGTACAATTAGCCGCGGAACAGGCAATAATAATTGCAATATGCTCCAAATTATAACTTATAAGCTTAGGGCATAGCGCCGTAGTTCTGTCAATAGTGTCAAGGGCACATGTTTTAACAAGACCTCAGCTTGGTGAGTGAACCAGTATAGCCTATAGGGTACCATGGGAAGGTGTGCAACTAAATGTCCACGGTTATCCTCCCAATATACTCTACAAATATTCCGCACCAGCGAGATGCAGTGATTCTCTTTTGTGAGACCTGTAGCTGAAGCTGGTTCCTGGCCTGTCCAAAATAGACAGTTTTAGGGGTCATACATTTTTGAATCATTGGTAGTTGAATATCCCTAATGTCAGATGTCCAGATTGGGGGAGTGGTTAGGACACTGGCCAATCAATCCAGGGTTCATAAGTTCAAATCTATACCAACACTACAGGTTTTCTTCCTAGTTGGTTAAAAATAAAACAATTTTATTTTACACTATGACTATTTATCTTGTGTAAAGGATCTTTACAACCAAATTCTATACTATCAGGATTTTTGACCTACCAAAATAATTATATCTAGAATGTGTCTAGACAAAATTGCATTGACATGGGCTTGAACTCATGATCCATGAAGTAGTAGGCCAGAGTCCTAACCACTCCCCCAATCTGAACAGATGACATAAGTACCCACAATGAAGGCATATAACTGAAAGTTGTATGGCCCCTGAAACTTCAAATCTTGGACATGACAGGAACCAGCTTCAGCTAACCATCTGGCTGCTATAGTTAGCATAGGAAAGAATACTGGTACCAGACAAAATGGAGCTGTACAGTGATCATCTCGCTAATGCGGAATATGCCTTGGTGCCTTTAAATTTCTCAGCATAAGAGCTCTCAAGCTGACAGTACACTGCACCATGCATGTCTGTAATCAATCTGGACAGGAGGCCTAAGGTTTGATATTTATGGTATGTCTATCCTAATTAGAACTATAGTTTCTTATATGAATTCAGTATTGTTGCTCTCTGATAATAAACAATGCAAGAAGTGCACAGGTTTCTCATTTCCAATTAGCATGCGGTTTAAATAATGAATTGAATAACCACGTAGCTAGTTTATTATATTGAAACCTGAGGAAGATATGGGTCTGAACTGTATAAAAAAAAAGGGCCACAGTCTGCTGAGCTAGCGTCTGGGTCATTTCCTGCAGTATGAGGTGTCTTATTATCTATTAATTAAATGCACTAGTTGTGACCGGGCAAGCAAAGGGATAGCCAGGGAGGAATTGGCAATCAACATTGGTACCATGGTCTTTAAAATGAGTTATCCCACGATTATGGGATTTTGCATGTTGAAACTGGATATTTAGCGTGCTGATATTTCTGGGTATCAGCACGCCACTATATCCCGAATGCGTGCCCCAATAACAACCCATTAGTACACACATATCGTAAGCTGAAGAATTCCTGGTATCGTTTTGTTGGGATCGCCTACTCAAAGGGCTTAGCCTAATACTCATTGTACCTCATTGAAATGGAGAAGACTAAGGTGAGTTGGTCAGTACTGACCAACCTAATCTAGTGGCGTAAATGGTTGTCCGACTTTAGGGCCGGGCCTTTTAACAAAAATACGGGTACCCCATAATATCTGGATATTCCTAGTTCCTGGCGCACTCTGTAACTCCTTGTGACAAACCACAGTCTATGTAGCAATTCACGACTCATTCCGTGTACTCTCACGTTGTAAGAAATAGAAAAGAGGACCTATACCTGCCTTAATTGTAAGACCATACAGCCATAATAATATATTTGAGGTGTTTGTTTTTTCTTATATATATGCGCCCAAACCAAGCAGCTTGCGTGGGCACAGTCCAAAGCTGAATAACATTGACAGGTTCAAGTTGGATTCTGGGCAGTTTTCCCGATTCGTCCTCGACTTCATAATTGAAACCCAATAAAGCATCTTTCCAACCCAATTCCCACACCTTCTGGGGGTGCATTAATTAAATAAATACACTAAGGAAAAGGTGAGCGTCACTGTTGCCAACAGCAGTCTGACTTTAACTGTTTCAGGTGAGAGTGCTTTTGGCAACAGTGACGCTCACCCTTTCCTCAGTGTAACCCAGCCTTCATAATACATGCATCTAGGGTAATGTGTCAGAGGGTGCTACCCTGTTAGCACAATGTACTTGTGTAAATCACGTTAGTATTTATTATGTGATACTGGTGTATGTTTTGTAAGTTTTACGTAACACTTACATGATTTAGCACTAATGCAATGTAGCAGGGTATAGCAAACAACAGCTATACAATAGGAACATAGCAGCATGTGATAAGTTGTCTCTTCCACCTGTGTATGGCATTCACCACTGCCGTCATTATTACCACCTGCGGGGGGTAGTCCATGTCAGGTGCAGAGACTTAGGGAATATAATATCAGTTAGCTTTGCGTTTAATGTCTGATAAAACCAAATTACCGTCACTGTGTTGCCTTAGCTACCTGATACCTACAATCAATGCACCCCACTTTCTATCGATCCATCTTAGCTTTCTGCTTTGTCAGACTGCACCATCGGGCGCCTTGGCTTCCCTGCTACTTTTTGGTAAAAGCAGGAGCTCAGTAAGAAATGTCCGTTAAAAAGCCGGAACAGACCAATCAAATACAGTCACCTGAGTCATTTTTGTATCATGCAAGGGATGCATTTAGTTCCGTTTTGGAAACATGAACGGATATTTCGGTTGCCTTTTTAGACATATTAGTGATCGTATAGAGATATAGGTATTGATATATTGCGTATATTGCAGTTATGGAGATCGCAAGTAATCCCGTTG
The DNA here is from genome assembly GCA_947462335.1 of Harmothoe impar. Taxonomy (NCBI): domain Eukaryota; kingdom Metazoa; phylum Annelida; class Polychaeta; order Phyllodocida; family Polynoidae; genus Harmothoe; species Harmothoe impar. The sequence continues at coordinate 45,227,849 of OX381710.1, forward strand.
GAAATGAGAGTCATTTTCGCCAATTCAATAGATGACAGGGGCTACTAATGCTGTTTTGCAAAGGCATACATCTATAATCAATGTGTTTCTCAGGTAAAATGCCTTCCAGCAGGCTTGGTCTCACCTTTCGCCCCATCCTGATGTTGAGTAAATACAATAAGCTGCTTGTCTGACTAAAATGTAAATGAACAATAACCATGCATAAACCTGCATTACCCAAACTGTCATTTACCACCATCTCGTCCCAAAAGCCCTGATGACAATGTAATGCACAAAAAGGTTCACGAAGGGCTGACTGTGCAAATCCCATGACATCTTTACAAGAAAGCTGATTTTTTTCAATTTCATTCCTCTATGTGTATCCACTTACTTTGCTGCCTGCATGTTTGTGTGTGTTTTACTAGATGAAGGGAAACCTGTATATTTATATTGTGCTATCATTATCATTTGGAATGATCATTAGTAGTATAGTATGTATCGGAACGGGACTATGGTTAACTACTGTTTATTACTCAATCGACATGCAGCCAATCAGAGGCCTCCCTTTTGGCGGGAAATTCAAAAGCAGCCAATGAGAGGCCTCCCTTTTGGCGGGAAATTCAAATAGGTCACGTGACCGGAAGTGACCTACTTCCGGTCACGTGACCTTTGGGCGGGAAATTCAAATAGGTCACGTGACCGGAAGTGACCTACTTAAGAGGGTCACGTGACCACCATGTTGGCGGGAAATTCAAATAGGTCACGTGACTGGAAGTGACCTACTTAAGGGGGTCACGTGACTACTAGGTTGGCGCGAATTTCAAATAAGTCACTTGAGATTTTTATGGATAAATAAATTTTAAAAAGAAAAAGCAAGCTGAAAGCTTGCTAAAAAATATTTTAAAAATGTGGCTCTTTTTTTTTAGGGGGGGGAGGGGCACTCTGGGGGGCACTCTTTAAGATGCATGGGGGGGGAGGGGGGGAGGGGGGGAGGGGGGGAAGGGTTTTTAAGAGTAAGACTCGCTCTCTGCCCTCTCTTTTAGAGGGCAGAGAGGCGAGTCTACTGGTTCGTCTACTTACAATGAAGATTGAAATGTATCATGATGCGTTTATGATGATGTGCATCATGATGTGACTATCTTACAACCCTATAAGAAATAAGCAAGGTCTCTCTCCTATACATAGGCGTACTTACACTGGCTATTTGTAAACTAATGAATACGACTTCCTCGTTAAAATTGTCATCTACAACTCTTTCAATCTTAAGGCTTTTGGTTTAGTTTATTCTTTTGTTCAATTTCGGTCCCACCTCAAAAGAGGAATAGGACCTCTGCAACAATTGTCGCTTGCTCATCAGAGCTGGGGTGTAGAAGGCCCCTGCCCTGTCGGGTACGTTCTAATGAGATAGATCGCACTCTGGTACGTTTTGGTTGGTTTGGAGCTCTCGGTCGACTGTCTTATGCACCCGAAAGAACCAGACTTTCGGTGTCTCATGATAAAACTGGCGTGTTATACTAAGTGCTGGATTACTTTCTCATTTTTTTATTGTTCTATCCGTTGCTTATTTAATTTTTGCACTGATAAAAACGGCTAGCTTGTACAAACACGTGTTCTATTTAAGCGTTAAGTGTAGAAAATGAACAGAACAGTGCACTGAAAATAGAGCTACCGACTACATTTCGCCCAGTCACTCAGCGGAGAACAAAAGAACTACTGACGTAGTGTACCCGCTATTCCGACAGTTGGCGCCACCGTTCAAATCTTTATACTTTTCCCGCGTGCGACATGAAGCCCTGGGGTGGGTACTGGCTGTTTGGTTGTAGGTACCGAAACATAAAAAACTACAGCCAGCCCATGCCATGGTGAGACAGCTCTCTTATTCCCCCTTGAGTAGCGTCCGTAGGGCATATGACAAAACCTAGTCCCGTACACTGAGCAGCTTCAGGTCTGAAGTCTCATACAGAAAAATGTGTGGGTGTGTGGGTGTGTGGGTTGCTTTACGCCCTAGTTAACAGCTATGGTCATTTCAAGGGCGGTGATGGTGATCGAATCTATTGCCCTTTTACCGAGACAAGGGTTCTTTTACATCCCACACTACATAGGGGTGTGTGGGTGTGTGGGTCTGTGTGTGTCTGTTCGGTCTGTGTGTGCACGCGTCTTGCACTCCGGAACATGTTCAGACACGTTCGAACCTGCTCGGACGTGCCTGGACAGGTCTCACACGCCGACCGTGTCTGAACATGTTTTCACCTTATAGCTGCTGCCGATGCTGCTACCGCTGCTGCCTATGCTGCTGATGTTAGTAGTCGCGTCGACAAAGAATCGTCATTTGTCACACTTAAGCCTCCAGTTGAATGCGCGACGGGTAGTAAGGCTACCAACGCGACGGCCGGATTGTGCTCTTGCTTAAAGGTGCACCTCAACTCAGTGCGCCTTTAACACCCGTCCCAAATAGGTAAAGTTCCTGACGCAGCACGGCACCTCCCACCAGTAGCCAATCAGCGCGCCGAACGCCGGACACACCCCCACCGTGTGAGCCTCTAAGTAGGTGACACGAACCATACTAAGATGCCGACAGGACCAATTGGTCCGTCCGCGATGGCTGCGAGTGATTGCGCGCCGTCTAAATTCACTGCCGTGATTGGCAGAGGGGGGGGCTGATTACCCCTCGTCGGATGAATTGCGGCGGAACCATAATCAATTTTTCGCTGTTTTAGATAAAAAGAGATCCAGAGCTATCCGCTCGTCCAAGAATTATTTTTCTATCAGCCCGGGATCACCCCCAAATTAAGGCCTAAAGTCAAAAAACCCAAAATTTCTTTCCTATGGGATTTCAAGGCTGAAGCGTTTTTTGTGGCCCCAAGGAGCAGCTCACGGGTTCGAACCCTGTAAACACCTTGACGCGCTTTCGTCGCCTTAGGCGACGTGGCTAGACGTCTTGACTAAAACTTAGTGAGGGTTCGAACCCGGAACGTCCATATTAGCCGCCTAATTTCTACTAGTTCCGAAAACGAGAGTATCACATCTATATAGGTCACCCATGTTAGCCTTGGTTTAAGTGCGTGCAGAACCGTGTATTGTGCATTTATGCAGCATACAGATATGGAGACACGCTGCTACAGTGTCAAATTGATCGACACTGTATGTAAGTGGACATGAAGAAGGATATTTTTACTTAGTTTTCTAAAAAGGGGGTAGTTCTCGGTACTCTTCCAGCAGCAGTGGTAGGGGAGTCGGACAGGTACTTAACCCTATTTATAGGGGCGCTAAGGGTTTGAGATGAACGTGTATTGTCATGAAAAGAGGGTCTTTGTACTTATTGTTATGTAACCCCTTTGCGGGGGTCTGGACGTGAACGTCACGGGGAGTGCTTTTTTTTTCTTTTTTTTGGACACCACTTATTTTTTATGTTTAACCTCATCTATGTTGTTATAGCAACAAGACAAGGGGGATCCGCGAGAAATCGCGAAAAATATGTACAGCGCGAAATAAAGTATGTTTACAGTAGATGGGGGGGGGGGTCCCCATGTCGCATGTCGATTTTTAAGAAATGACCATGTCACATGACACTAAGTGAAAAAAAGGCGTTGTCACTAGTGTCACTAAGGGGGAAAATGTAGGGGCACCGTAATTGATACAATCGGACTCTTGGGACCATAGACCCTAGGAATGTTTTTTAAAAATTTGACTACCCGCAAGGCCGGAATTTGAAGGAAGAGTTGGGGCGCTTACTTATACAGTAATTGAGAATTTTTTATTCATGTCACATGTCGATTTTTAAGAATGGTCATGTCACATGTCACTTAAATGGTCTAATGACACAGATAGCACTAAACCTAAAGACCTACCCCCCGCCCCCTTAGTCTTTCTATACTGAATCCGGGACTTGCCGGCGAGGCCGACAAAGGGCTTACCTAATGGGCTCACAGCTGGACTAGATACCCAATGTTTTGGATTGGAGAAATCAGCAGAGCAATAAAAAAGCGGGGTGGGGCTGGTGTTATTTTCAAGGGTGGCCCCTGTGAGTTGTAAAATTGGTGCTAAATGTGGTAACCAGGAGGATGCTAAGTTTATTGATATTGCCCGTTAATGATACTTAAGGTGGGTGTTGTCTAAAGTTTTAATTGATATTACCAATGTGGCCAATAATGACTTCACAGTTGGGGCCCTCGCCCGCAGGTCCCAGATTCAGGGTATTCTTTGTTTATTGTGTGGCCCCTAAAGAGGGGCCGACTAACTCCTTAGAGTTAGTTAGATGCTGCTTCTGTGCTGTGCAACATCAGCGTAATTAATTACGCCTCATGTTGGGCAGCATGGATCCTCAAAGACCTCAAAGCTCAAACACGGCAGGGCCGTGTGTGGCATACGAGGACCAGTGGGAGTGATCCGTTGCAGACAGAATACCGATCCGTGTGAGGTTCTGACTTTCTATAGCTTTTTATATCGCCTTAGATATGGTGTAGTATTTTTCATCTCGCTATAGATTACTTGATATTTAAAGAAACTGCCTCATTCTATCAGAAATACACAACGTTGACTTGTTTTTTTATATTTAATATATTAGAAGCACACTTTGTTGCTTTATCTAGCTCATTATTGCGTTAAAATGTTCGCGAGTATCGTGGAAATGTACAAAAATCCTATTGTGGCGCCATCTGACGAAAGAGCGGAGAAGTATACTAGCGCGTTCGTTATTCACATCTTTGACGAGGACTTGGTTGGTTGTTGGGTTGCTTTACGCCCTAATTAACAGCTGAGGTCATTTCAAGGGGGGTGATGGTGATCGAATCTATGGATGACTGAAGGTGGAAAGCACGCCCCTACACTTTTACCGAGGCAATGGAGCTGCTCAAAGGGTGTAGCGAGCTAGACTGGAGGATGTAATAACTAGGCGGCAGAGGGGACAAAAAGACAATCTCGTAGTAGTAGGTCTACTTGGATCTTGAGTAGCCGCCCTTGTGGTTATAATTACCTAGACTAGTTGGCTCTGCCAGCCTGGTCAAGTGAAAATTGGTAAGGAGACTATGAACTAAGCTAAGCTCGGATTTTAAAATGGCCTATAAAAGTATAATAAAACTATAGCACCCTCTTAGATTTGATGATTAGACACTGCCTACTAGGTATACACATTTGTACAAGGGTATCATTGTGTATAAAATGCTCTTTTGGTACATCATCCCGACTCTACACGAGCACCATTTGCAACGACAGATAGTGCTATAGTGAATTTCCCATCTCAAGGCGAGCCCTCGCGCTGGGTGGTGCTTATGCCTCGTAAGAGCTGCATCTCATAAGTATTAGTTACCATCACCTCACACCCGTTTAACAACGGATTCAGGGTCTAATTATGGAGACCCTGGAGTAGGATTAACATTATATCCAAATGTCTGTGGTGGTCATTTATGACATGCAGACTGCACCCTGGAGGTGATAGATCTGACCACAGGCCCGCAATATGGGGCTCCCCTCTGAGAGTATCAAGGTTTGCGTATAGTCTCCTGCAGTTTAATCTGTTATCTCCCCCTTTGTCGACCTCGCCAAAATCCTGGGAGATTCACTTTAAACCTAAGACCTACCCTTTTTTATTCTTTGTTTATTGTGTGGCCCCTAAAGAGGGGCCGCGGTGTTGATTAATTACACCACATGTTAAGCAGCATAAGATCAAACCTCCCTCAAAAGCGTCAAGGCTCAAAGTCCTGATGGACAGGAGCCCTGTCCCAGTAAACACAGCGACGTTGGTCAGACGTAAATCTACGTTGAATTTTGGTCTGAACTACGTAATTTTAGTAGGTTTATCAACGTCAAAACGTTAAGGTTTATTTACCAATCTCAAACCTGCAGGTCTGATTTACGTAGCTCCTGAAGACGTAAATCTATGTTTAACACACTACATATAATTCTACATAGTGGGACTCAGACAAAGACTTGTAATATATTGCAGACAAATTTACATTTACAAACAATATTCATACAAAGTAACTACTATAATTTTCAATCTCATCTCATTCTACATAGTATATTCTTGTAGTTCAATTGGACAGCCTGACAGTATAGATCTGTTGAATAGTTTTGGCTGCAGAGAGGCTTTGTACTTCTTCAATTACCACCAATGTGGTGTCCTCACAGTAAAGTGCCTCAAAGCACCTATTCTTGCACAATACTTTAATCACCTGTCCTTTATATATAAATATTCTATTGAATGCGGTTTATTTGCATGATATTGAATTCACAATTAATGAGAATTTACTGCTTGAATGTGGTAGATTTGTTAAGGAGCTGTAATATACTCTCCATAATTGATAGTGCTGCCACCTTGTGTGACACGGAAAAGTCATCTACCCAATTGAAGTTGAAAAGTTACGTCTTTTAACGTAGATCTATGTAGAATTTTTACGTCTGAATGAGGTAGATTGACGTAAATCAGACGTCTACATCTGTTGAACGTAAATAAACCTTAACGTTTTGACGTCTACAAACCTTCCAAAATTACCAATCTCAAACCTTTGGTTGGACATCTACCTAGAGAAACCTCTGAGCTACGTTGGAACTACGTAGGGTGTTTACTGGGGTGTTGCTTTCGAGGACGAATGGTTGAGTGATCCGTTGCAGAATACCGATCCGTGAGAGGTTCTGACTTTATATAGCTTTTATATCGCTTTAGATATGGTGTAGTATTTTCATCTCGCTATAGTTTAGTTGATATTTCAAAGTAACCGCCTCATTCTATCAGAAATACACAGCATTGACATGTTTTTTATATTCAATATATTAGAAGTGTGCTTTGTTGCTTATTATAGTTCATTATGCGTTTAAAATGTTCGCGAGTATCGTAGAAATGTACAAAAATCCTATTGTGGCATCATCTGACGAAAAGAGCGGAGAACTATACTAGAGCATGTAATCACCAGGCGGCAGCAGAGTGGTCAAAAGACAATCTCGTAGTAGTAGGTCTACTTGGATGTTGAGTAGCCGCCCTTGTGGTTGTAATTACCTAGACTAGTTGACTCTGCCAGCCTGGTCAAGTGAAATTAGTAAGGAGACCACGCATTAACGCGCTCCACAGTCTTTAGACAGTTAAGACTATAGTACCGTAGATTCTACTGTGTACTCACACTAAACTATTTACAGTGCTACATATTCATACCCGAGTTCTAAGTGGGTTTTTTTTAGAAAAAAAAAGCGATCTACTCACCCCATATTTTTTTTTTAGACAAAATCCTATTAGCAGGTAACCTCTGTATAAACCATACTGCAAACATCTGCTACTTCGAGCGTCTGCCTCGTGACTGATAGTGTACAACAAGACGAAGTGGGCAGAGATTAAAAATTGAGGCTCTTTATATAGCTGAGAGAGCGGCTAATCTGGATCTTCTAAGCTTGTTTTCACCTAGAGCCCCACCCTCTTCCAGAGAGGAATCAAATTGCTTTTCACCTGGACCCCTTCCACCCCTAATCCATCAGCATGAAAAGACAGATAACAAGTGTAACGTGCGCTACATGTATATGGGATTATAGCTGGTGAAGAGATAAAGCCAGGTCAACTGTGTATACAAAGTCTACAGGGGGTGATTAACGACAGGTGTGACGTGCCAGCCCGTGGACGGATTATCTTCTAAGCTGACGCTTATTCAACTAGCCAGCCGCCGTCCGCTCCACTCACCGCGGCAAGAGGAGGTGCTTTTTGTTTTACACTTAAGTCGCTTACCACATGGACTCGTCTCTACCTCACAGACAGACACATGCCCCCTGTAGCTTTTTTTGTATACACACTCTAATCTCATAACCTCCTGATCCGTTATACAGGTAACGGGTATTCTCTTTTAAATAGCTGCCAGTCAGCCTGCGGCAGCTGAAAACGACGGTAAGTAGCTTAGCTCTAGAAGCAAGAAGACGTATATAAGGAGGCTGACACGTGTATAGGCGCCTTATAAGTCGGCAGGGGGTAAATACTAGTGAAAAAGGAAGGCAGGTGTGCAGGTAGCTTTCTAACAGACACGTGTGTGCACTAAGCTGCTTAAGTCTAAACCCACCTGGGTCTCAAGTAGCATGTGAAAACTTACTTAACAGATCACTTAATTGAGTAGAGACTCTGTACTGAGAGAGTCTTTTCAGCCGTTTAAGAGGATTATCTAGGACAGGGTACATAAGGAGTGAAACGCCGCTCTCACCCATCACACTTTCTCGACCCGCCCTTCATCATCGTAGCATCGTCCACTCCACGCTCGCTCAGCATGTTATGAGGGTTATTTCTACCTTTACAGCTTCTTTTCTTATCGAAGTGTCGACGCTACAGAGCATCGAAACTCTCCAAATGAGTCCAAGAAAGAAAAAGCAACTCCCACTAGAAGCAGGAAGAGAAACAGTGCCCTATGATGCATGTGAGGTAAAGAAACATTGGAAGGACGTCACCAAGGAGCAATGGATAGAAGCATGCTTCAACTTCATCGGAACGGAAGTAGTTTCATTTGGACAGAGGGAGAAAATTTTGTTGGAGCTATTTTTCTTAGCTCCGTATAGTTGGCCTGACTGTAGTGGTGAAATTCCTTCAGGTTTTTCAGGCTTCGGCATACAAGTTATCTGGTCTTTGAAGGAGCTTCGATATATGCAACGCACTCACGAGGAGATTGTTCAGAAAATGACGGAATTCGAAACAGGAGAAGACACAATATGGTGCGAGGAGACGACATATGCGGACGATGATCTGGAGTACATCATTTGTAGCCCGTTGGAACATTATGTTAAAGACTTTGAGGACATGCTAGCCAGCACTGCGATGACCCCGAAAGAGAGATCCCTTACTGCACAGAGGAGGCCAAAGCTGTGTTGGAAAAGCTCAAGTTTGGTCAAGGATTCACTCTTCAAAGCAGCTGTGTGAGTGTGATAAAAGGTCTTGTGTTGAAACATCCGGACATGAAGTTTTCGCGTGCTGTCGACACACTTCCTTTGCCTGAACTGATGATGAACATGATCGACCCCATCGTACCAACATGTTTCGACTCTGCCAATTGCCCCATGTATAAAATGGTTTCAAGTTTTGCCCGTGGCCGATGGCTAAACGATCCACTGAAGTCAGAAAACCTCCTTGATTTAATCGACTGACTAAATGTATTTTCTCATACTAGTATTAGTAGCATTAGTAATAGCGGCTACTCGGTCTCGTGCAGCACAAGCAGCAGCATCTGTCAGCAGCATCCGTGACATCGTCAGCAGCAGCAGCAGCAGCTGCACGAGCAGCACAAGCAGTAGCATCTGTCAACAGCATCCGTGACATCGTCAGCAGCTGCAGCAGCTGCACGAGCAGCACAAGCAGCAGCTGCTGCAGCAGCTGCACGAGCAGCACAAGCAGCAGCATCTGTCAGCAGCATCCGTGACATCGTCAGCAGCAGCAGCAGCAGCAGCAGCTGCATGAGTAGCACAAGCAGCAGCATCTGTCAACAGCATCCGTGACATCGTCAGCAACTGCAGCAGCTGCACGAGCAGCACAAGCAGCAGCAGCTGTCAGCAGCTGCAGCAGCTGCACAAGCAGCACAAGCAGCAGCACCGACAGCAGCAGCAACAGCAAATCAGCAGCAGCAACAGCAGCAGCAGCAGCAGCAGCAGCAGCAGCAGCAGCGGCAGTGTGGACCGCTAAATTCGAGATGGTGACATACCTGTTTCTTAGAATCGACATTTGACATGAGGCCTAGTGACATTTGACATGAAGCTTGAAAAACATAGTGACAGGTGACATGAGCAATTCTTAAAATCGACATGAGATATGAGCATAATTAAGCGACATCGACATGCGCCATGGCCAATTTTTTTTTTTTTTTTGAAGACAACCGCCATAGCCTCCTCATCCAGACCTCCACTAGTAGTGCTCTATAAGCGCAAGCTTTGCCTTAAGAGAGCTGTGGCTGTGAACCCTCTCCTCCCTCCGTACACACAGGTAAATATCAGAGTCAGCCAATGTCGCCAATACTACTCTCATACAAGGGTCAGGCGCTGCTGGACTATAATAGATGGGTCAAGGACTGTTCTACTGAGGGTCAGGCTAGGCCGGACATTCAATAACGGGCTGGACTTTGGCAAATTTGCTTGAAAGTCTGGCCAGCAAGAGATGCACATCATCATAAACGCATCATGATACATTTCAATCTTCATTGTAAGTAGACGAACCAGTAGACTCGCCTCTCTGCCCTCTAAAAAAGAGAGGGCAGAGAGCGAGTCTTACTCTTAAAAAAACCCTTCCCCCCCTCCCCCCCCTCCCCCCACCCCCCACACCCCCCCCCCACCCCCCCCCATGCATCTTAAAAGAGTGCCCCCCAGAGTTGTGCCCCTCCCCCCCCCTAAAAAAAAAAGAGCCACATTTTTAAAATATTTTTTAGCAAGCTTTCAGCTTGCTTTTTCTTTTTAAAATTTATTTATCCATAAAAATCTCAAGTGACTTATTTGAAATTCGCGCCAACCTAGTTAGTCACGTGACCCCCCTTAAGTAGGTCACTTCCAGTCACGTGACCTATTTGAATTTCCCGCCAACATGGTGGTCACGTGACCCTCTTAAGTAGGTCACTTCCGGTCACGTGACCTATTTGAATTTTCCCGCCCAAAGGTCACGTGACCGGAAGTAGGTCACTTCCGGTCACGTGACCTATTTGAAATTTCCCGCCAAAAGGGAGGCCTATCATTGGCTGCTTTTGAATTTCCCGCCAAAAGGGAGGCCTCTGATTGGCTGCATGTCGATTGAGTAATAAACAGTAGTTAACCATAGTCCCGTTCCGATACATACTATACTACTATCATTATATCATAAAGAGAAAGGTAGAATAGATTGAACAAGAAACCCATCCCTCTCATTTACTCTGGACATTTATGTTAAGAATATATCAAAAACATCCCAAGCTTTGGTTAAAAAGTGTTTTGCTTTCATCTTAAGCTGACATGATATTATGTTTATATTGACTTTGCAATCCAAACTCAATGGTATCCGACTCAGGGTGTCTGTCCGAGTCAGAGTGCCTATCACCCTACATGCTGATCTAGTGTTGCCGAGCTGCTTTTAATAGTTCTTACTTTGGGTTTATATATTTGGCAGTAATTGAAAGACAAAACCTGTTGTGTATGCGTATCCACATCAAACTAGACTAACGGCCAAAGCCGGAGGGCAAACGCCGCCCCTTGGGGATCTTTTCAAGACGCGACTATAGCCCGTCTAAACCATAATCCGAAACTAACCATCCCCACAACTGACCCTGAAGAACCTCCTCTCAAATTTCCCTCCCAAGTCCCCCTCAGACCTCATTCGCTATGTTGCTCATCCTTGTTTTAATTAGGATGGCCCTTAACGCTGAATGGAAAGATGTGGTATTAGATGTCCATACTCATCGCTGCCGCCCCTAGTTTTTAGTCACTATAATCATTAAGACTCATATAGGCGTAGACTGCATGATGTTTCATATAATCTTATGCATTAAATGTGCGCCCATACAAACCCGACCAACCCCCATAGCAAGACCAATAAAAGCAAAAAGCAGTAAATCCAACTTTTACACCCTATGTGAAAGGTAAACCTATGTTTGATACAACTAGATCGTTCACATTATATTGCTCAACTTTATAATGAAAGGTCGAACATTGAGATGGAGCTGCAAAAAGACTTAGAATACCATGCTTATTCCCCATGACTCCATCAATACAATGACATGGGAACAGCTAGCAGCCTTCTCGAAGTCATTTGTTGGAGCAACTGGGTGTTACCCATGATATAATAGAAAGGCACTGACACGATGTCCAAATTATGGTTTGCAAGTTCCTGGGCCACCGCTATTGACAGATAAATAGACAGATAAATGTGATACGGCAACATTGTATCGAATAGGATTGTGTGGATTAGCCACTGTAACCTAATATTCACGCCGACTGGGTCAGGGATGGCACCCCTAGGGGTAGTCTATTGCTCTAATATAGGTCCAATCACATTAAAGCAGTACTCAGGTGCGCCCATTGTCTCCTCACCTGATGCCCACCATAACCATTTACCTGTCCAGCAGTCAACCACTTCATGCAGTATGCATCCCTTTACACAGCTGGGGGCCGTTACACCAATAGCTGTCATTAGGGACCTCTAGCAAACCTGACGTATCAGCTCCTTGAAGACCACATCCGGAGGTTTTTTAATTGGCAATTTCGCTATTGTAATCGGGGTACCTAGGTATGTTAACTGACTTCCTATCTAAAGGTAACTCCTGTAGAGCTATATTAATTTTATTCATTTATTACTTGGTTTAGTTGGGGCCAATCCATGAGACCTCATATCCTAAATATCAGTGCTTGTGCTGTCCCCAGTGAGAAGCACATGAACTACAGCCCAAATACCCAATGTGATCTCATAATTGGGTGACAACCAACCCAATGGGGAGGCCACCCCATATATTTTTCTATAGAAACTACATGCATGTGCAAATATCACTTCAAACCGGGTGTTCTTATAACATGAGGTAAATCAACAAACTAGCACTAATTTGATGAGAAACCCCTCCTAATCCCTATCTATAAAGGGCCCCAGAAAGTACCCTTTCCCTTGGAATCATGGTCACACATGCTAGCCAAAACTGAGGGAGTGGCCCCCTGGGCCCCTGCAGTGGTCAGTCTGCCTGAAGCACTTACCTCCCACTGGCCGTCCCTCCCTCCCCCACCCAATCACTGAGCACTGGCCCTGATCACTCACCATACTTCAATACAGAGTGTAACAATGGGCAATCCATAGGGTAGTTAACAGTTGTTAGTTTCCCTGCAAGCAGGTGGGGGGGGGGGGGTATGTGGGTACAACTACACCCCCCCCCCACACACACACACTCTCTCACACACATGTACTTAGCAACGGCCTCTCACAGCAGACCATGTACAGCAGTGCCCCCTTGTGCAAAGTGAGGTAAGCACACATTGACCAATTCAGTATTTGGAGGGATTTACTATTTTTGCTAAAAACACCACTTTATTCACATATTTATGTCACATATACTAAAGGATTATTCAAAACAGTATGTCTGCAGTGGTATATTCTGGTTTTCTCATATTATTCAAAACCTCCGGATGTGGTCTTTAAACTCCCTAGTGGAAGTATGTTGTCTGTATTTTGCAAGTCGGGAAATATTGAAGTCATTAGGTTTCTGCATATACAATGCACTATATAATATTGTTTAATGAGGATCTAGTAATCTCTGCCATATATCTAAATACGATATCATGTAGCATATTAACAATCGCATTCTATGTATGGGCATAAGACCCCTATTATTGTGACAATGCACTCTCGATTTCCAGCGATCGATATAATCTTCTCTCTGGATCAACCTGGCGCTCTCGTGTGGAAAAGAAACTGCCCATCTCCCCACACCAAAAATAGTTCCTTGGTAAATCAATGTCAAATGCCCCCATCAAAACATGATCAATCTGTCTATAACTTTCAGAATGACTTCTGTACTTTAGAGCCTCATGCAAATATTTGAATCGAATGGCTCAAACAAAATTGCATATTTCAATGACCATGGCGTAGGGGACCGTTTTGGTCCCTAGTCTTACACAGAGGAAGGATATTGCAGAGATGGAGTAGACGTTGTCGTGCGGGACACTGTATACCATGAAGCTCACGTATATATTTTTTGATCGTTGTATTTGGAAAATCATTTATGAAATAAATACACATTGCAAAAATAAAATAAAAAACACGTAGACGTAGCCTATACTTTCAGCATTGCTACGTCTGCGTTTAATGAGCTTTTACGTAGTTGCTAAAGGTCCCTATTAAAGCATGAACACACCTTCTTATTCCTATGACCCAATCTCATTTTATATTACTGTGGCACACAAAATGTATATAGTAAATGATAAACATATATCCCTCAGAGAGGAACATAGTAGTATCATAGTAATTGGTAGTCATTTCTTACAGATTTAATCTATTGCAGAGAAGTATCTAGATTCATCCTTGGTGTTGATGAATCAAGCCACAATGTATTATCTACACCCCACAATAGAAGCTGAACGTTTGGAATAACTGATAAAGACACACTCTCAGTTAAGGTGGGAATACATGTCCACATACGTTTGTGGATCATAGTTCATTAAGTAATTGACATATTTAAGTGTTGCTGTGTCTTTTGATTATATATATATTAATTGAAAAAACAGAAAAACAAAAATTAGCGAGCTTCGATTTTTATATGCTATATTTATGGGTGAAAATTTTAAATCCTCTAAAAATGGCATGTCCAATAGCATGTTATATTGCTTTGATGGGTCAGAAATTGTATAAATACTGGATTATCATCTTTAGGCAAATATCTTATAATGTAAAATAATTTAAGCTGCAAAAAAAAAAAAAATAAATAAACATTTTTACATTATGCTATGGTCTAGGCCCCTAGATAGCAGTGTCCATGATTTTAGAGTGACCTCCGTTACCAACAATTTTGTTCTTCCAGTAGTATTATATTTGATCAATGTTTCACCAATAAAAGCTAGAAGATTTTGCCTACATAGTCATATATGAATGATACGCCTTCGGCGATACTACAGTTGCTTATAACCTTTGTTGATCTGTAATCATCTTTAGTAAAGCACCACCCTGTATCGTCCAAAACAGTAGATATGAAAGAGTCAAGGTTGCAGGATACAACAATAAATAGGAAGCATGCCTCCAGGCATATCCGGTGCTAATCAGCAGATGGTGTTGTTATAAATAACCAACACATTTAGCATCCCCTACCTCTCTAGGCATTATTTGTGTACTAGCTATCACCCAGCTATAATGCACTTCACTTAGGTCTGAACTTGGCACTATATTTCATCATGGGTTCCTATTATTAATGATCTAGTGGGCGTTCGCTATTCATGCTGTTTTGACTAGAATTGGAGGTCAGGTATACTGTCCTATTGAAGTGTCCACGCTGCATTTATATTTAGCTATTCTGTCAATCAGTCCCGTCAGTTTCCTTTATTTCAGTTGATTGCTGGTTGAAAACATCTGTCTATATATGACCGGAGAGGGGTTTGAAATGATTATGTAAATATGATTCGATTTACTACTAGTATGTGGACTTTGCAAATTCTGAATTAGAGGCTATTTAATGAGCATGAAGATTAAATGAAGGATGAGAAAATACAGCTCACATCAATTTTCATGGAGTGGATTCTCGATTCTGGGCAGGTGTCAGGGTCTGATGAGAGCATGGCCTATCTCTACATCTCTATAGCCAGTCAGTGACACCGATTTGCAATTGAGCATTTGAGGGGACCTGTAAGCATCTCATGAATCTGCTCTCAGGACACAGGGACAACTGGCAGGTGGGATGAATAAATCATCAACTCGCACCAGGATAGCACGAGGGTTTGTGCGGGGTGAGAGTTGACTGGAAGAATGACGCGCCGTCCAGGCAGTAAAAAGTAAACGTAATAACTCTGCCCCGCAATTAAAGTAATGGCAGGACATTTGAGCGATCCTATCTTAGTTTGCCAGTAATCGTTTTTAGCGTTCATGGCTATGTTAATAAGGTTTTTGCGTTCTCTCCATCTGTGATGGCGAAAAGGTAACGAATCCTATACGTAAAACTGTTATAAACCAAGGTGTACACCATTATGTAGTATTAGTCCGGGTGGACTAGTGGACGAGGACAATTTTTTAGCAGAAGAACACTCCCCTCCCGCATTGGGCTCGGGACATAACTCCCTCGGTGACTCTTTCACCATGGTACAGAGTTAGACATTTTGGCTGGTTGAGGGTGAGGAAATTTCACTAAAGAAATGTACCCAAGGTGTAAACCATTATGTTTAGTGGGGACATGGCCACGTGTACGTATATCATCGATTGGTTCTCGTCTACCCTGAGTCTGAAGTAGGAGGCGAGGTCGGGTATGAGGCATACCATCCTGGATCTCCAACAGTAAAGTCATAATAGTGCAATGAGTGTCTGGGAATGCAGTAAAAGCAGATTATGTATAATTTCCTGGTTTCCAAATCACAAACTTGAAAGCTGCTAGCCCTGAGAGTGAGGAAATTGCCAGAACGCTTTCACATAGACAACGAAAATCGGGGATACAGGTAGGAAACGCTTGTAGGAGATTTTAGTGCCGCGCAGGTATAGCAGGTTTTTTTTCTGTCACAAGAGTACCCTGCAAACATATGGATTTAGCTTTGTGTGGGGATGTCCTACAGTTCATGGCGTGCTGCTGGCCATATTCTGAAGCCAGTGAATCTAACATCTGTCCCTAATATAATGCGCATATAATAGACATCCAGAGCGGTAGTATCTCATCACCACATAATAGACCTATTATATAATTGGGGTATGAGTTTGGCTATTGATCCAAAACCAAAACAGTCTACAGTAATCAATAGAGGATTCATGACAATTATTCCACAGCAGCAATAGGATCTCCACCCTGTACAGTATATTGGTTCTGCAGATATTTCTTGGACTTCCCACCACAATACCCTCTCCACCGGCTCCTTCTCATCAAGGCAGCAGGGTTCTCATATAAAAAATCTCTTTTTGTTCATTATATATTATTTTCTATGATGTATCATATTTCATATAGAGGGTCCTGGCTCCCTCCAGAATGACTTACCTTTCTGACTCTGCTATTAGAATTATGTAACTCCTTTGGGTGAGTGAGGGAGTTATATGACTCCAATAAGTGGGTCACGTGACTCCAGGGATCACCTATAAGGGAGTCAGATAACACCAATAGGAGAGTAAAAAAAAACGGAGTCTTTCTGGAGGCAGCCAGGACTCCCTTTTGACTGATGTTATTTTTCATGGACCTATTCTTCTGAGCTTTGTTTGATACCTATTGGCCCTCATCATGTGAGTGCATTATCTATATGAAGCCCAATTAAGTCACGAACCTTTATAAATTGTAAGCCATATTTTAGTGTCTATCCACCATTAACTAATATGACATAGTTCACATACTATTAGCCAGACGGCAGTGTCCTATACTCGCGGGGTTCCCTATACTATAGCCTATAGCCTATCTTAAAGTGGTCTGATATCTCCTCTTTTCTGTCCTGTCCTTTCGTTTGTCTGATGTCCATATATATGCGCGGACACGGACATGAAAAATTGGTGTCTAATGTAGCTTTCTCACCATGAATGTGACCATTGCCGTCGAAATGGCGTTAACTAACAAATATCACTCACTCAATCGCTATACTCGCTGTATCATAATTATTTACCCTCACCCCTAACACCTCCTCCCCTTCCCTACCACCACGCACCCACTCCAACCATCACCTGTCATCTTGCCCATGTGTCGTAACTAAAGGACCCATACTCTTCAAAACAAAGGAGAGGTGCGTAAGACCCTGACCAGGAATAACACCCTTACGTCTCTTAACGGTTTAAGGGCCGCACAATGCTTTAATGAGCTATGCCCTTCGTCGATATGATGCATATATGGAGCCCGGGTGATTCTGCCAGCTAGAGCTGCACTCATGCATCTCACCGAACCTTCAGGTGTATATCAGGGATCACTGTGGTGCTATTTGAGGGTCAGTCTGATATATAAAACAATCATAGTATAGTGCTAGCCAAGTACTGCCCATCACATTATCCCTGCCTCCCACCACCCCCTCCCCCCAACCATCACCCGCCTCCTCCTGTGCCGTAACCATGGGATCCATACCCTTTAAAACCAGAAGACATCCTTAGGCCATTTCCAGTTCTCATGGTAGCCACAAAGCCGGGGTACTGCTGGCGGGAGGGCGAATTGATGAGCGCCGATCTCACCTGTACTATTCCGCCAGAGGCGGCGGAGATCAAAGCACCTTGGAAGGCCTACCTGTCAGCGGCGCCCTTGGCCTTTAGGGGCCCCCGTGCAAGGTGTGCTACAGGGAAGATGGGCTTAGTCAGCACAGAAATAGGACGGAGACATATAGATAGACTATTCTAGACGGGTCGGCTACTATATAGTGACTGTACTGCACAATGGGCAGAATCATGTGTCTCAAAAGCCCGGAAGGGATGGGTCTAGGGACGGTGGGGATGGGGGTGGGGGTTGGGGTGGTAAAGGTTGAGATAAAAGTGAGGGGGGAGCATGGGGGGGGGGGGGGGTAAGGGCAATGTATTAAACCCGCCACCCAGGTCTGTCACCCGCCCCTCTCACTCGCCCGTCTCATCAGCCCCATGCGTCTTTCGGCCTCAATTCATTGTGTACAACAGAATTGTGATGTAACAGCTGAATGGAGCATGATATTATATAAGGCTACTGTATGATTATCTCAACCTATCCCTGTTCACCATACATGCTTTAATGTGGTTCAGGTTTCTCTATAGACAAGGTATGAAAGAGGATAATGGTTCTGGATATGGGCTCAAATGACTATCAGGGAAAGGTGTATCTCGGTTCAATTATTAGGGGCTTTGTGTATGAATCCAAAGCCGAACCTTCTCGTGAGGTCCAGCTGTACGGGTCTATAATTAGTACACTATAGTATGATATAATAATGTATTGTGAATTTACAGCTTCTATTTATATGCCTGTTAATGTAAGGGTTTCAGATTTATCTATTTGCGTAATAATCCTTTAGGGAGAGTATAATAACTTTAATGTTATACTAGGCTCTTTTAATACGATGTAATTTAAATTTTTTAGATAGTGACGACTAGCTTTCTTCAGGTCGAGACTGACTATAAGCTTCCTTAAACAAAAATGAGAAATCGCCATCTGTAAAATGCGTGTTATTTGTATCCAAAATGGTGAATTATTTTTCAAGATAAACGGCTGCCGTGTATGGATCATTCGTCGGTGAGTTACTCAGCTGCTGCACTCAAAAAGTAAACTAGTCTCCAGACTTTTCTAAGTGACGGTCATAAAATAAACGAGTCAAAAACTAGTCTAAGATATAAGGAAGTGGGTCTTCTATCTGGAGATAGAAGACCTACTTGGCATGTGCCAGCCCAAAACCCGACATTTGCCAGCTCAAGATTCTATTTGTAGGATGGTAACCTGATAGGTTAGACAACTTTTGACTCGTTTAATTTATGATAGTCACTTCAGCGAGTCTGGAGACAAGTTTACTTTTTCAGTGTGTGTCGGTGCATTGTGATACCAGATAAACACTACAAATTCAAGCATCATAACATTCTGATGTAGAATACCCAAGTTATATAGGGTTTCTTCTCCAGTGATAATAGCGAATATTAGACCTTCTCGAAATATTCTTATCCATTTTTCCAAAAGATGACACTTCCCATAAAAATGATATATTGTACGAGTTCTAGCAGACCAAGTCCATACGCTTGTACCTTATATCAGAACCATTGACTATGATTTTGTGATGTAGATACGTGCATTTGGAATGTGCGTAAAGTAGGACAGAAGCTAATTTATATATGCATCTGGCTGTCATCCGATCTACCATCTGAACCCCCGTCCTTGCTTGCATCTTGTATATTTGATGGCGACTAGCTGTAGACATGTTCAGGGGCAGGGGTGAACGACTATACCAACACATCGTCCGACCCAGTGGACACAAAATTCAGTTCAACTTTAAATCAACGTTGAATCAACATCTTATCAATATTGACAATGTTTTGTCAATGTTGACTGACAATCCTGTGTCTACTGGGTACTAGTGACTTTGTGAAGACATACTATTAAGAGAGTGGTATTTTTTTTAGCAACACGGGGGGGGGGTGAATTTGGGAGGGGGGCAAAAGAATTTCGACCGCTCAAAGGGGGGGGGGGCAAGTAGATGTGGACCCCTCTTGAGGGGGGGGGGCAAAGAAATTGCACTCCATTTTTCCCTTCCTGGGAGGACCAAATTTCGAACCCCCCCCCCCCTGTTATTAAAAAGTGACCACTCCCTAAGTTGTTCTCGACATCCTACGCCGACTATCTCTCGATGCTATAATTGACGTCAATACTTCCAATATTGTTTCATCCATACCACACTTCATTTGTGCTATAGTCAGCATCTTTTCGGCTATTTTGACTTCTGAGTTGTACATGCACTGGTCACATTAAATAGATCTTGTCTTTGCCGGATCATATATCGCTTTGAATGACAAGAACACTATAAAGATAACATGTTTCTACTCAACCTATACTAGTAAGAACTAATTTTACAATGCGAGTGCGCATATTTCTCATCAGTGTTGCGACTATGGTTATGGAACAGTTTCTACTGTCAATTAATGATACACGTAATACATTCAGTAGTTATGCATAGTTTTGACAGCTGGCTAAAATGTATCAGATTATACTATATACCAGATAATAGCAGATTATGCACTATACGTGCCTGGATTCAAGGTTCTACACAATACCTAGGATTGTTGAATAACACTACACTTTAAATGCATTGTGTGTATGAGCCGATGGTAGCAAAATGGTAATTGCACTTATGATTTAGCTGTAGCTTGGATAACAAGGAAGCTTCCTCAACCTGACGCTGCTTTCTGTCCGTCTGTGTGTTAAATATGCTATTGAATGTATCGGAGCTCTAGATGCCCCCGCACCCGTGGGATGTGGCCTCTGCTATGATAGGTACTAAAATCAACTCCTGGATGCTTGGTACTGTAAGCTCTCTCATAAGTCACGAACCATGGAATTGGCTGTTATCAATCTAGAAAATTTAGAAGGTCCATTTCATCATAGAGAGCTCATCGATGACAAATAATTGCCTGACCCAAGGATGCAGCCCGTGTGGCAAACATACTGGTTTACGTCTCGTACGGAAAGGTTAACTATTGTACAGTTGTGCTCAAATGCCAGTCTCAAATAAGTGCCATAAGTGCTGGGGTATATTGTTAATCAGATAATGTATATATCTGCCGTAGACACACACGTTGTAGACGTACTTATTAAGCCACTCAAAAAAAAGTTGTTTCTCATTACGAAGGACTGAAAAATATGACGAGGAATGTTTCTTTTTACTCGCGGGATAAAATGTATAGGATAAGATTTGCTTTTCATGGCCAAAATTGACAGCTTGGTAGTTAAGAATTTATTGATCTCTAAAATTTGGGAAAATGTCAGTTATTTCTATCCTACTACATAACTGGCAGTATTAGCTTTGATTTGATACCAAATATGCCACTATTTGTTGATATTTATCATATTTTTCATTGAAAATTAGCAACAACAAAAACCTGATTTCTATGATGCGCGCGGTGATGACAAACCATTTACTTTTTTTTGAGTGGCCTTATATATTATCCAAATAGCGAATACGCATTCGAGTATGTGGTAGACAGATTAATGCATTTGTAGCAATGTACTCTGTGAGAATACACAGTGCCTAAATCATGAGGCGACTACTGATGACCAGAAAATAAAACTCTAAAGTTACCGTATTCGCACACAATTCAGATTCACCTCATAGTGCATGTAAACATATCCTTTTATAAACATATCATACCACAGAAACCATTTTCTGCCCAAACCCCACCATTTCCCACTCATCCTTGCACCCTCCCTCCCATAAATAAACAATTTAAAGGAAATGGCTTGATGTAGTTCGGACATTATGATTCAGTAGCAGAGTAAAGGTTCCGTATCTCTACCCACATCTTCCAACCCAGCCCAACAGAAAAGGTGGCAAAGCACAGGAATATCAGGCCACCTTGTTGAGCAAGGCCATGCCGGATTGAAGTCGTTTGGTGGGTGGACAATTTGGCCTCTAAAGCGTACACCCCCTGGCATTCTATCTACTTACTGTTGGGTATACTTTGGTATCTAGTTTGTATCCGTACCATCAATACTATATTATCCTGTCTGCACTCACGTATCATATTGAGAAATAAGTTAACATCTGGTTAGTTGCTGTCTCTTCATCAACATGGGTGTCTTACAGCTATGGAGATTCCAGGTAACCATTTATGAATAAAGGACAGAAGCTTTGTGTTTGTGTGATTACCAAGTCAGGTAATGAATCATCACTATGACCCCTCGATGGACCCCTCCCCCTCCCACCACCGCCTTCTTCTCGAAGTGCCCTATATTCTCACACAGAAAAGTAAATGTGTCGACTGTGTCTCCCATGTGCATGGCTCTGGTTAAATAGAGAGTCAGACTGCTAATGATTCTGCTTACTGGTATATACATGATCAACTTGAGTTGACTCCGATAGTACAGAGTCAATTTGAATTGACACTGATCGTACAGAGTCAACCAAAGTTGACCCTTCATCATAAGCAGAGTCATTAGCAGGTTGGTCCTCTATTTTACCAGAGCCAGGTGGTAGACACAGTTGACACCTTTACTTCTTTGTGTGCTTGCAGCCCATCTACCAGGAGCCGGGCTGCATTGAGGTTGTCAGAGCCTTTTATATAGCAAGGGTGCAGGCTTAATTAAGGTTTGAGACTATGGATGTCAAATCCAGGTTCTAATTAATTTTGCCGTTGCCGTGTCATTTATAGAGGGCATCCATAGTTGTGTATAGCTGGCGGAGAGAGAGGGGGAGAGGATAGTAATGATGGTGCTGATAGCTCTGGAAGTAGTCCATTCTCGCAAAACCTACTAACTATGTTGGGGTATCCCATATTTTATTGTGTTATGTTATTGTCCACACTAACAGCTTTCCAGAACATTTTAATCATCCTTCTATCATAATTAGAAATTTATCAGAACATGGAGGGTTGTGGAAACAAGTGCCCACTATAGAAATACACAGGGGCACCTGTGAGAGATTGGCACCACTGGTGTGGGCATATACTCGGCCATACACACCTGTAGTTGGTGTGTGACCATGCATCAACTATATACCGGTTCTCTCGCTGTATGGATCTCTTTAGGCTGTGATATTATATTTGATGGTGTGTGTAATACATTGTTGGAAAGCTACAATATTCCCCTTTCCATATTGCTATAACATATTCTTTAATTCACATAAGGCTGTGTCTCACGACCTTGGGCCAATGTTTTTGTCTCTGACCGGGTGCCAGCTCTGACTGGGTGCCAGCTCTGACCGGGTGCCAGCTCTGACCGGCCTGAATAAAATCGGGTTATTTAGGGCAGATGGAGATAGAATTTAGCTGAAAAGGTTAATGGATGTTATAACTCTTTAAACTAGTCATTAGTTGCCCATTTTTATCACCATCTGCCCTAAATAACCCGTTTTTATTCAGGCCGGTCAGAGCTGGCACCCGGTCAGAGCTGGCACCCGGTCAGAGCTGGCACCCAGTCAGAGACAAAAACATTGGCCCAAGGTCGTGAGACACAGCCATAAGTTTTATATGAAACACCCTATTTACATTTTGATGCTGTACAACCTCATGTCGCTAGGCTAGAGCAGTACTTGCAGTGCATCAATTTGGGCAATCTAGAAAACCCCTTGGGCATCCATATAGGAGGCTATCAATGGGGACACACAATCTTCTGATATGTTAGGACCTGGCTGATTTGTTTTACAGATGGCTGGCTAATTCAATATTATCTATTGGGTAGAAAAAGACCATCACTTTTTGCAAACTGTCATTTCCTGCTTGGTTATAAACCTATGTGAAATGCACACTATGAGATATTACTGTTCAGAGGCTTTCCAACATGATATTTCATGGTGTCATTGCCTTATCATAGCCTTATTAGGGGCTGAACAATCTGAAAAACGCTGAGGCTCATCTCAGGAAGACTCCTAAATGCAGAGCCAATTTTGTGTGTCACCTATGGAACTTTGAGACCACTGCAGTGCGTATTCCAGAGTACCTACCCATAGTCTCCAGATTGTGGACTACACCAGATGAGTTTGTGGCTGAACAGTATGTAATACTGGACACCAAAACTATGTCAATCTACAGTATATATAATGTCGTGCAGCTACACTAACTTCTGACAGTGTAGCTAACAGAGGTACGTTATTTTACGTCAAAATAATGCTTTTAACGTTACACAACGTTTGGTCATAATAAGGAGTCATAGGGAAACGTTCTAAAACGTTGTATAACGTTTTTTATTTACTGGGATATATGCTCCTAAATCAGGCTCGTGATGCACCGTGTGGGGTAATCGTAGCCATACATATAGGCACCACTAACTGACCCTAACATAACTCCTAATGACCACATTCTTTGAACAAACTGTATAATGGATATTATCATATTCAAGCCTCCTTTCACAGAAGCCCGTGTAGAAAGATCTTGAACCACCGAAACCACCACTATAATATGTAGTGCCTTGAGTTCGTGCTGACACCAAGGATTGCGGTAACATAGCTTGGCACCTCAGTAATACATGGGGGTAGCTCTCAACATAATTGGCACTCATGTGGCAATCAATGCAGTGTGGAATTGCACTCAATGCAGCGGGTTATTAACTATACCGTATAACTATTATGTCACAGAGTTACCCCAGTAACTGCACCAACGTCTCCCAGGCAACACATATTCCTCTACCCTGTAACGCACCATTTGCGTTGAGTTACCAGAAAGCCAGTAGCAATTGAAGGGGTTAAATATGGTGCTACTATCAGGAGACTAGTTTATAGCCTTAAGACATCAGGGAATGGTTTAATAAAAGCATGGTGGATCCCACAATTAGTGGTATTCAGTACACATCCACTATATGGAAAGGCTGGTATCAAGATCTGTAAACATTCACCATTATACCCCATACCAGTACTTTTACATATGTTTAATATATGCGTGTGTTTTTGTTTATATAATATGGACCTTTGTGACACTATTGAGTCTGAAATAAAAATTGAATTGAATATTATAATACCAACGTTTGTTGAATACTATCTTTGTCGTCAGTGAATACGTTAGAACTTAGCAGTATCACTTTAGCCATGGCAGTCACAGGGATGTTTGCAGGAAAAGGCCTAATACATGTATATATGATTATATCTATAGTTGAATAGTGTCCCACCAATGATTAATTCCATGGTGACGCATAGACGATGCTGGGTCTATGTATCATGTGATGACAGATGGCTGTTTATCCCCTTAACTGATTGTATTTATAGGTCTACCTCTAAAATATAGGACAGCAGCTTTAATAGAATACGGAGTATCTAAATAGTTTCCTCGCCATGGTATGGCATAGAATTTTGAAAGTGTCCGAGTGGCTTTAATACCCACTGATTAAGACATACATTCCCTTTGATTCGGTCGATTAGAGCCCAGCGGCTATTATAAAGTATGTCATATATGTGGGAGGACATGACTTATACAGATTCGTGGAATAGTCTGGCATCTACCGCCCCCTAATCTGAGCTCTTTCCAATCTATAGAGGAATGTGACCTGGGGCTTTGGCAACCAAGGAGGTCTCCCCGGTGCAGGCTGATGATACTAGTGTGTGCTGCCTGCTACGTCTCATGTAAAAAGCAAAATAACAATAGAGAAAGAAAATGGTACTGCATGATATATCATAGAGAGCTATGACCTTGTCCATCGTCATATATCTTGGCTATACTGAGATTATGGGAAAGCTATTTATACAAAACAGGGAATTTATATCTGGCAGGGAAGGGTAGACAGAGATTATACCCTCTTTCTTGGGGACATTAGCAAAGTGGTATACGGTACCCCACCCCTAATATATTCAAGATGATGGTGTCTTAATGTCTCTAGCAGGTCTTACCTTATTTAACTCATCTGCAGAGATGAGATAGGATGACGATGAGTATGAGTTCTACACTGCAGGTCGGGTAATTATTAACCCCAAATATGCGTTGAGCTGTGTCGGGTGGCATCCTCTGTTTCTGCTTTGCCGCTGAATATATGGAAGAAGGCATCGTGGGAATAGTTTGTAGGACGGAATAATGGAAGCCTGTTCATCCTTTGTACACTACATGGTCCTTGTTATTGGGTTTCCTCCAGTGGGTGGGTGGATGTCCTTGGTCAGCAAACTGGAGAGATACAGGTGAAGGTTACATAGTGGGGAAGTCCATCCACTACCCCTTTCTGAAAAAGGGAATGTATAAATTACCCCTTCAGGACTTCATTGCAGAAAATCACCTCGTCCTGTATCCTTCCCATCCTTCCCTTTTGCAAGTCAGGGTTGAGGTTTAACGCACACGCATATTACAATAGACACGATGGGTGCGATCTACCTGAACGCTCTCCCGCCTTTCTCTAATCTCCGCTTCCTGGCACCTCTCCCCCCAACTCGTCACTGCTCTCCACTCGCTGCGCGCGCAGGCAGGGGAAGGCCCCCCAGTGCGCATGCGTGGGTTCTGTTGAGTGCCCACGTGGTCTGCGCGCCACAATAAAACAGTCACCCACACTGCCAATAAGGGCCCCCGTGGTGTAATCGACATACACAGGTGCGCTGGTGCGGCTCCTGTGGTTGGGACGCACAGGTCGGGTGGCTGCGGTGCCCAACGCTCACCTGGCTCCATTAAGAAAAGGCCTGCCAATGTCAATATGACAGGGATGACACAAACGGTTAACAGTGCATTTGATACAATCGTTGCTTTTACCTTGGCACATACAAATAGGACTGTGTCCCGGATTGTGTTTCACATGAATAGTGTGTCAGACCATCTAAGGTCTGGCTATAGTCACGCGACAGATTCTCACCCATTACACAATAGTCCAGTCACTCTAGGGTATAGATATAGTGTTGCTGACAATCCGTAGACTACTAGTTTCCCCACACAATGAGACAGCAATACAATTGGTGTCGGATTAGCACCTGTCGGCTCTCGTCGGCTTCAAATTATGTCGCATCGCAAAGTTAATGCTGCGATGTTGTTTGGCCTCTCGTTATACCTGGTAGTTTTAAAGTAAACTTAACCACAGAAAATATCGGTGATCGATCAGACCTCGAATGTTTGTTATTTCACTATCCCATATTACATTTGTACTAGTATAGTAGAACAGCAAAAATGTGCTCTGTATATAGGCATCATTTCATGTTTCATTTCATGTGGAGATACAATGTTACTCTTGTATAGAGAGAGCCATTCCCCCCAACACCCATGGTCATTCACCAAAATTGCGTTCTCCCTCTTGAAGTCATCAAAATGGCCATGTAAACAATCTTTCAACGAGATGTATCAAGGATCTTATGGAATGAAACCAGAGATTCACCCAAACACCTTCAAACTGAATAAATTATATCTGTGTTTCTTATCCCTCGGACCATATCAATATTCCCTTTTGCAAATCATCTATGGCCTTGCAGGTTCAGACTTGCAAAAAGGATGTTAAACAGTAGGAAGCAGACATTCAGTTTGGAGCAATTCTTGTCGACCCCTACAGACACAGATGTTCCTTCTACTAGTAGGGGACTGAACTATGGCTTCCCTAGCTCAGGATAAAGGGGTCTTCATCTTCTCTTCTGTGTCCCCTCTTTTGTTTGTCTGGTGCCCATATGACACAGTCACATGTATATCATATCTGTAAGGCTTACACACACTCACTCTATGTACGCAGGCGCCTTATTGTTCCTCCTAGTAGTATAGGGAAATGTTCTTTGTACGCAGGTGACTTATTGTTACTCCTAGTAGTATAAGGAAATGTTCTTTGTACGCAGGTGACTTATTGTTACTCCTAGTAGTATAGGGAAATGTTCTTTATACGCAGGTGCCTTATTATTCCTCCTAGTAGTATAGGGAAATGTTCTTTGTACGCAGGTGACTTATTGTTACTCCTTGTAGTATAAGGAAATGTTCTTTGTACGCAGGTGCCTTATTATTCCTCCTAGTGGTATAGGAAACGTTCTTTGTATGCAGGTGCCTTATTGTTACGCTTAGTAGTGTAGGGGAATGGTCGTTGTATGCAGGTGACGTCTTGTGTCTCATAGTGATAGAACAAAAAAGGCTTTGTACCAAGGAATCATCTGGTGCTACCTAATAGTACATGTTTAGGGAAACACTATTGTATGCAGATACCTTCTAGTTCCTCATAGTACAAAATGCAGTATCTATAGGGAGATGCTCTTTGTAAGTAGGCACCTTGTTGCTCCTTCTAGTTATATAGGGAAATGTTGTCTATATAAAGATATCCTATTGCTTCTCTAAGTAGTCTAGGGAGATGCTCATTGTGCGTAGGTACCTTCTGGTTCCTCACGATAGTAGTAATTTTTCTCGGGTGACACAGTCACTCGCTAGAGGTCTCTATATATCGACAGTAAAACCGTCTGGCATCTGGCTCTGCGATGTGTTATCTACAGACTACAGTAAGTGTGCCATGTGGCATTATGACTATAGCTGTCGCTCAAAGAGCGAGTAACACTGGGAGGATTCACTTAGGTGTCCCCCATCGATTGACATTGTCCCTCAGCAATCAGAATACCTCAAAATACCTAAAACGGGTCATGACATTGCTTGGAATTTAGCCCCAACTCTGTGTTAACTCTGATTATCTTGCAAACCTTCAAAGTTCTCAGTAATGGTCGAGAAAAGATTTTTTTCATGAAATTACAGCAGATGTCTGGTCCCAGTCTATACGAAAACTTTTTCATCATGCAGGACATTCGGCCTGGCAGATTTTTTTCTTTGCAGGCCCGGTTCATTTTTTGCAGGCCTGGATATTGAAGTACAATCTTGCTATTTAAAAATCACATTTAAAGTTAGTGTTTTGTACGACAATGATAATGAATAGGGGTACCCTATTTGTTACAATTAAATTAACCATTTTAATGTGTAATTTACTAAAGAATATTACAGAAAATATTCAAGCTTTCTGTTTCATGCTGTTAATAATGGTCTGATTTACAAGCTGTAAAAACTGGCATGTAGCCAGGAATCTCTGGGATATAGCCAGCAATTTGGTCCGGCAGTAGCCTTCTTTCTGCCGGACCGGCAGACGTTTTGCTGGCTATAGCCGATGTCTGGCAGGTTTTCGTATCTACTGGTCGGACCTGGTCCTGCATGGCCTGTGAGTGTTTCCACTTAAAACCATATCAACTTATTCCTCACCAACGGGATACTAGTGCTACCACAATTGGGGGCACTTAGAAATAGCAGTGTTGGTCTCAGGGGGGCCAACATCTGGGGGGAGAGTGAAGCAATGAATACACTAGGCCTCTACATATGGGTATTGTGCATTGTTTGTACCTGAACACTCCTTTTATTACCTGTCCAGGATAGCCTTGTGGTTAGGACAATGGACTCATGATCAGCAGTACCTAGGTTCAAATCCCCTCCAGGCTAACTGAGTTGACCATACCAAGCACACATAAATCTCTTTTATTTAGGTCTGGCCCTGTGTTTGATCTGTTAGGGAACATGCCTTTGAGTAGGAACATTTAATTCGACCACATTGGTTGTTCAAGGTCCCTATTACAGTGTCCCATTATTTAGCATTGATCATTAATGAGGATAACAAAGTTTACCTATTGTACAAGGATCTACCAGCAGCCACGATAGATCAACCGGGAGAGCCTGGAACTCCCAATCTAAGGGTCCCGGGTTCGGTTCTTGGTGTGGCTTTTAGTGTAACATATATGGCTACCAAAAGTGGTTACCACAAGACCTTTTCCAAGCATTCATAAATGTTTTACTAAAACGTTTTGGTGCAACCAATCGAGTTGAACCTAAGGTAATAAATGTTCCAACTCAAAGTCATGTTCCCTAACACAAGGGCAGACCTAAGTAAAAGAGATTTCCTTGTGCTTGGTATGGTCACCACACTTAGCCTGGAGGGGATTTGAACTTAGGTCCTGCCGATCATGAGTCCATTGGTAATAAAGAGATTGTAGGTGTCCTAGCATGCAGGGAATGTAGTAGTTCCACTCTCCAAGCAGAG
This sequence comes from Harmothoe impar, assembly GCA_947462335.1. Taxonomy (NCBI): domain Eukaryota; kingdom Metazoa; phylum Annelida; class Polychaeta; order Phyllodocida; family Polynoidae; genus Harmothoe; species Harmothoe impar. Next base: position 45,257,506 of record OX381710.1, read on the forward strand.
CTTTAGCTCCCTCATCTGGGCCACACGATTTGCTGAAGCTAGTGACTGGACAGCAGAGGTTGCATGCTAGGACCAGTCAAATATGGCGCTGTCCAGTGGACAACCAGCTAGTGCGGAATACCCCCCGCAGCTACTAGCCTTTGCCTGATTATATATCCTCCAAATATAACATGGATATAGAAGAAATCAAAAAACTTTTGGGGCTTCATTTGTGGTTAAGTAAATGGGTTTTGAGTGGGCTAAGCCGCTATGTGGGCTGTAAACTCCATCCACCATAGGGCGCGATAGGGTTTTAGGGGATGTAAAATCGGCCTGTGGACCCTCATAGTATTCTTTGTTCAGAAAAAGCATAAAACTTACTATGCCACCGGAAAAGGGATAGCAAAGGACAAAGGACAAAATGAAAGTATCTTTAACTCTGTTTATTCAATATGAATATATATATATATATATATATATATATATATATATATATATATATATATATATATATATATATATGTATATATATATGGCAACATAGAAGCATAATTGTATTAATATATATACATATATATGGCAACATAGAAGCATAATTGTATTATACCCAGTGCTGCTTAGAGCAATCCCAGGTAACAAAGAAACGTTATTTTACGTCAAAATAGTGTTTTAAAACTTTATATAACGTTATGCCATAGAAAGGAGCCTTAGAGAAACGTTATATAACGTCATGAAATGTTGTATAACGTTTTTTGTTTACTGGGATGTCTGTCTGTTCCATTTTCTCAGTCAGTACATACAATACAGTCAATACAAACAAGACCGCGTCATCACAGATGAAGAAGCAGTATTATCATACCTTACAGGATGATATATGAATATTGAGGTAGTATACAGTTAAGCGTCTTGGATAAGAGCAGTTACTTGCATCACTGAGTTATAGATAAGGCATACTGACGTGGCCTAATAAGACAGTAGGGTAGACCGCCCATGACGCATGAGATGACTAGCAGGTATATTAGTACCATGAGTAGACTGGTATACATGTCTCAATCAGAATGACCTTAATCATGGGGCCAATCTTCCACAGGGCTATTATAGACATTGGACCGATCATCCTCAGGGCCAATCACCATAGGGCTTATTGCCCGCAGGGCTCCTCATCCGTGTAATGGTATAATCAAGGTACCAATAGACCAGCTAGTCATCTCATGGGCGCTCTACCCTAGTATAGATAGTTGGAAAGTGTTCCGGTACCTCTACCTAAGCCACATAATGGCCTTATGTCCATCTACGCCACCCTTTGAACTACAAGCTATAACATTTATAGCTAGAAATGATTAAGATACAAAATTGATACGCTGATGCTTTTGATGACAGAATATTATCTATGTAAGTTAAACGTTCATGATTATAATGCAAACTGATTACGATTAGGCATAATGCAATCGCTAGAGCCTAAATCCCCAGGAGCATTTTTTTAATCGGAAGTAGCCTTGAACGTATACGGTCGTATATAAATTGTAAAACTCCTGTTTAAAAACTACAGTAGATTCTAATGCTCAGCTACATCTACTTATAACAGTGTAGGACGCAGTGCTCATGTAGTCGTTCTGGTAATGCCCTGAGGGTAGCAGTGCCGTCGTTTATGCATTGATTCCACTATATATTCTGTTTATATGGATATAGGTTCAATTATACCACGATTATGGCTTTTCCCGTGCCGAGAGTGGATATTTGCCGTGCGGTTATCACAGGATATACGCACGCTCAGAATTTATTTTTGAGTCCAAGACGTCTCTATATATTTAAACAAGGTAATGAAAGATAGGCATAGCCATTTTGGCTACGAAATTCGTCCGGGATTCGAACCCGGACCGCGCACGCCATAAGCGAGCAGCGAAGCCACAGCGCCGCGGGGGCTGGACAATTAGGGGAGATGAAACCTTAGCCATTCTTACCTTGCTCGTTCATCGTCCAGTCAATGCGTGTTGAATAACATCCAAATATGGCGAAATTAGACAATGTCAAGTTTATTCCTTCAATCCAGAACATCTTTAGAGCTCCTTCTTGATGTTCCCGTGCAGTATTAGCCTTTTAATTGCGTAAATTCCTCATATTTCGACATTTTGCGAAGGCCGTCAGCCCAGTTAGACTTGTACACAGCGGGACGGCATGTAAAACCAACACGCCAAGTCGAGTGACCAATGCGCCCGATTGACCCACCTTCCGCGGTGGCTTCGATCAGCTGATCGTCATTTGTAGTAAATTGGTCTCTCGAATTAGCTTATGTTGGTTGCGTCAGTCGGTCACGTGATCTATGTCTTCTCCTTGTTTACTACTCCCGGCGTGTCGGTATCGATCGCAAAATGTCGAAATATGAGGAATATACGCAATTAAAAGGCTATTTCTGCACGGGAACATCAAGAAGGATATCTATACATGTACTGGATTGAAGGAATAAGCGTGACATGCTCTAAATTCCCCATATTTGGATGTTATTCAACACGCATTGACACATTCACCGGACGATCAACAAAATCATGGCGCTCGGTGGTGAGTGTGCCAGGCGATCCGCGAGACAAAATGGACAATTGAAAAAGGTAGGTCTGACACGTTAAATGGCCACATATTTGAAGAAATAGTGGTATAAACGCATTATTGGTTGATTGTGAAAGAACTTGTGAGGTATATCTGTCTAATAATGCACTCCCCTTCGGCTCGTGCATTATTGCCAGATATACCTCACGCGTTCTTTCACAATCAACCATTATTGCATCATCATATGTAAGGTCACTTTGACCATAACTCTTTATGGGTTGGGCTAATTGGTGAATATTGGATCTCATCTCAGTGGAAGCCTTATCAAATTAACGTGCTTATCTTGATAAACACTTCCAAATTCATTTGAGCTAATAATATAAAGCACATAGGGTGATGAGAGAAAATCATGACTGTGAACTACTTCAATTCAAATGATGAAAGCTGAGATAGATCATCGTGTAGATGCCCATAAAATAAGTAATCCTAAAACGGTGACAGTGATGTAGATGATGGCAACTATCCTGTCGCCGACACGGGCTATGGCCTGCCACTCGCGTCTGTAACTCTTCCCACCACCGCTAGAGGCAGGTACGTCACCACCAGTCCCCTGCACTCTGGACGTGACGTCATGGGGCCTTTCAGCCGCTACGTCCGTTTCCATTACACCACTTCCTTCCTGCTGACGACGTTGAGTGTCCGTCAGTAGGTGGGGGGCGCGGGCGGCGTCCTTAGGTCGCCATTTGGGCGAACCGGATGTGGGGGCAAGGCACTTCCGGGAAACAGGTATTTTGCAGATAACCTGGAAGAAGTGTGTCCAGGCCGGAGGTGGCCCCCAGGAGGCTGACGTGTACTCCACCCGTATGACAAAGACGGTCCAGCTGATAGTGAAGAGGGTGAGTATCATGTTGATGATAAGAAGAATACCTGTCAGAAATAGAAGGGTCCAGGAGAGTTATAATCATATAGACTGTTTTTGGTTACAGTTCCTTTCCTTGAACTGAATGTTATAGTCTATATCCTGAAATAGTATACATGTCATGATATTGGCTATGTGACACAATACTGGTGGGCCTACGTGACATGAGAGGGGGGGGGGGGGGTAGGTAGCTTCAGTCATGATTCCAAGCCCACAATAAAATGCATCTCAATCCAGGATATTTCCATAATAGATTTAACAGACTTCCTTTGTTGACAGATCGGGTAAGAAAGGGTCAGTAACAGAAATAATTTCCCCAATTTACAGTTTGAAGTGTCAACAACAGAAAATGTTTCTATTGTTGGTATATGCTAATACATGTAGCAAGATTAGAGTGAGTTATCTGACAGTTCCTTATTGCCAGTTAAAATTGACTGTGTATTTTCTTATTAATAGCCGCAGCCCTCTAATATTGACAGAACGGTTAACTGATGGTAATGGCATATGCAGAACCGATGCAGAGCAGAATCATCTAAGGTGTATAAGCCTAAACATAACTTGCCTGTTTCAGTTAATCTGTCGATTCAGTTATTTATTTTGGCGCCCTGGACTCCAATAGAGCATGTCTCACTTCTAGGACAGTTTAAAAGAATCAAGATATATAAGAGGGCTTGATGGAGCTACTCACATATGAGTGGTGGGTTCTTGGAGGAGTCAGGGACAATACTGGAGATGATGAGGGTATAAACAGAGTAGGACATGAAGACAGTCAGCCCAACCGACATTCTCTCCCCACATCCTGGTGGTAAAAACACACTCATCTAGAAAAAGAACATTACAGACATTTGAAATAGGGTTAATAATTCAATTCCCTTCAACGCAACCAATGTCTCTTATGCAGCTTATAGTTATGATTGCAATTGCTACCCACCCCTCATACAGTTTGAAATGACGTATATCTAGCTCACTTGGATAGAAATTAAGGATTAGTGTCATTTTATTGAAACCCAAATTCACCAAAACATTTTGTGTTGATAACGTATCATTTTAAGAGTTACTCTCAATGAATGTATGCATTGGCCGCACTGAAAAAGTAAACTTGTCTCCAGACTCGTCGAAGTGACTATCATAAAATAAACCTGTCAAAAGCTGTCTAACCTATCAGGTTACCATCCCACAAATAGAATCTGGAGCTGAAAAATGTCGGGTTTTGGACAATCACATGCCAAGTGGGTCCTCTATCTCCAGCTAGAAGACCTGCTTCCTTGTCACTTAGACGAGTTTTTGACTCGTTTATTTTATGACCATCACTTTTAAGAGTCTGGAGACAAGTTTATTTTTTGAGTGCGCCCTCTCTTGCTTTGCAGGCAAATACAATGGCATTATTGAGAGACTACATGATGATTCATGAACCAGGTTATTTTGTAAAACTTGACATACTTTTGTTTAGCACCACGTGTGTATGAATTGCTATAGTGATAAATGTACACCCATTGTTGATACATATTGTGTCAATGCCACTAATCGTCCTGTGACTTTCAATGGTTGAATGCCCATAGTTGATATACATGCAACCTAGGAACTCAACATTGTACTTTTTTGAACCATCAAATAATGACCTAATAATTTAGATCATAAAGATGGTATTAACCTAAAGAGAACATGATAAACAATATTCATGAGCAGCTCACCAGCATGACACCACTTAATAAGTAGCTAGGTATGAGCATATTGAGCAAGTAGTAGAGTGGGTTCCTGGATATAGTGATGTAGAAGTCCACAACGCTGTAGGAGTCATTCACATCCTGATACAGTTCAGAGTTCCTTTCCTGTGTTATATCTTTCAGACTCCAGGCGGAGCCACTCTCGTTGGACAGCATGTTGACTGGATCACCCCCGAGGTTGTACACCAGTGCCTTCTCTGAGTAGGCCCAGGATCCAACCTTAAGCTGACAGGTCTGCTCAGGATGGGAGAGTGGAACAGTGTTACAAAGGAAAAATAAAAAATGATATGCTTATGTAAACGCTAGATGAGGATGATCAAGTAATATTAGCCAATAATTGCCAAGATAGGATATTAGTCATTATTAGGTCATTTTTCAACATTGAACAGGGAGGTTTGTGGATTTCTTTGCATGTGCACCAAAATCTGTTTTTATTTCACCCCTGTGAGAGGATCCCCTCCCCAGCACAAGTATCTTCAAAATAAACTAATACAAATATGAATAATGCTATTTAATGACCAACCTGTGTGTCAAATGGGAAGTACTGTAGATCCACTTTACATATAGTTTCCAGTCGAACGGGCATGAAGTTGATGATATGACCAGAATGTCTGACCACTCCTATTTCCCTACCAGTACCCAGGAAGCTAGTGGCAACATTGATCGACTCTCCGACCCTGTACACACATATATGTATATGGCAATTACCGTGATGTAAAGATATCAACAGCTGATAAGATGCCCGTACATTAAGCCTGAAAACTCACACGAGATTCCCTGTTCATCAGGAGGTAGGGCTACATTGTTTATGCCGATCTAATACATGTTGTGGAATATAAGCCATGTATGCAGGACATAAGAGGTCCATTATGGGTAACTCATTATGCTCTTTCTTTTTGATAGTTATAAGCCATAAGATGACATTGGAAGTAAGATGCCTAAACGCTGCAAATGGTGAAAGATATTTAATCAACATGCAGTTTCACTTCACAGCTGAAAGACAAGCGTATACAGGGCTCTAAGTAATGGGCCGATTGTACATAAATCCGTCCCCAATTGGTCGGTTAGAGCCTTGTGGGCGGAGGCATTTACCCTATAATACTTACAGGTTGTATATATACAAGTCTGGGCTCCATAACCTGTCCATGTTCAGGTGGACTTCACTTGTACCTTCATAGTCATTAGGATCCCACACAAGGTACTCGTCCATCCATTCCTGTGTGTGTTAACATAATAAGCAAAATAATTCAATATGTGTAACACGAATAAAGGCAACCGTCCATAGGCGGTTTCCTATGGCATGTAGCCTACTGGGGAATTTTAAGGAACCGTAGTGCGCCCGCACTGTGGTCCCTTTTCGCAGATCGTGTCTCTGGATTTGCTCATACATCCATTGGACGGTGGTCATGATTGGGGCAAAATCTGTGTAATACTCTGGTTGCTTTTATTTCTCTACCATATAATTCAACGTGATTTGCATAATGACCTCAAGACATGAAAATGAGTTGCCAGATCTACAAGATGGTTTGATTCAGTTTATTTCCCAATATCATCATGGTAATACATGTTCAAATATGAAGTAACAAACTTACCTGTCTAATCCAAACGACCCAGTTGAAAAGTTCCCTTTTTTCATCCTGATAACAGAAGAAGTATTACATGTATTATTGGTGCAAATATAATACGATATATAGGGGCATTGGGGAAAAGAGAAATTAAGGTATGTTTGGGAGGTCTAGGGTACAAGGTAGGGGGTCGGGTCTGTTCCATTTTCTCAACTTAAAAAGACTCACAAACTACAGTACTGACTCGCGAATCATTGCATCGAATCACAGAGCACTATTAAATCTATTTGAAATTATCCCTGAAAAGACCCAAAATCTTTCAAAGAACCCTTTCGTGCCCAACCGCGCCAATTGGCGCGGTTTTAGGCCTAAAACAGCTATGCTGGAGTAAGGCTTCATCCCCACACTTCTACTGGGTCAATTCCTACGTTTTTACCCCCATAATGAAGCACATGACCTCACGATTCTAATAAGACCACTATTCTCGCTGTAAATTGTATATTGGAGGAATAGTGCAACCTTAACCAAAGAACAGGCAATGACATATGTTATTCATGAAGGTTATCGAAAAATCATCCAGAAAGCATAATTTCCACTAATTTGGGCTTTAAAATACATGAAAATGTGAAAAAATGTTATAAAATCAACTTATATCAAGTTTTCTAGTAGATACAGATTGTGGTATCATTATTCATTAATTTTCATTCCCAAGGTTACTATTTGGAACATTTTTCAGGCTAGAAATAGTCTATTCATTGACAAAAAAGCCCTCCTTGGCCCTACAAATGCAGTAATAATGTTTCTAACAGCAAATAGAATGTTTCAGGTCACCATGGCAACCATAAGTAAATGTTATTGTGCTATATAGTTTAATAAGATAAAATCCACTTCAAGACCTTTCAGGAAATGTTATATGACCCTTGTCTCAAAATAAGAAATCAAGTTAGTGCATGTCTTCTAACATCAGAACAATAGTGTTGAATAATACGGTTATTGATCAAATAGTTCTGGGCAGCAAAGGGTTAAAGCCTGTGATCACGAGTAGAATACTATGTGAGGGTCAGGCTTGTATTAGTGTGAGCCAAGCGGAGAAGTGCTGACCCTGCTGCTTCTACTCTACTGTATATTGACACAGTAAACCAGAGCACGTGCCCTGGATGTAACCTATGCCCTTGACCTCAGTATCATATGGAACTCCCAATCAGCCTATCTAGTCTGTTGATCTGTTAGTAGCTGCATACCCCACATGGGTGTGTCATGATTTATATGGTAGACCTAGCTTCATTGAATTCCATTCATCCACCTATAGTATTTAGCAGATTATATATATATGTTACTGTATGCGTGGTAACATCATCGCTTTGATGCCATCCCTCGCCTTGTGTTTTACATTTTCTATCATTAACAATAGAAAGGAACAGAGGGTGTGATAAAAGTGATGAGGAGATCTCGGGTTTACAAAGAAGAACAGACCTCACCAGTGAGCACACGCCGGTTAAATGTCTGGGCAGGCACGCCAACAGTGAATTACCCTCATACATATATATATATATATATATATATATATATATATATATATATATATATATATATATATATATATATATATATATATATATATATATATATATACATATGGCTTGACTGTCTGCAAGAGGATAATCACCTATGTTGCTTTGGGCATCTCTTGGGTGGCATCTTTGTGTAATGGCTTAGTCAACCACTCGGTATACAGCATCATGTGGACTAACGCATTTCATGCTTTTTATCAGTGGCTGAAGTGTGGTCAGAGACTCTGCACCGTTCCCGACTTCATTATTGGGAACTAACGATAAAAGACACTATTGACCAGATGTTGATGTGTTAAGAGAAACTAACCAAGGCATTCGATGTAGTACACCATGGGCGCCTACTAATGAAGCTAAAAGGACTAGGACTGTCACACAGTGCCCTACAGTTACTGTCAAGCTACCTACATCAAAGGGAGTGCTGCACATTAGCAAACAATAAGAGATCCTCATGCTGTGATGTAGACTTTGGTGTACCACAGGGGAGTATATTAGGGCCTCTTTTATTCTTGCTCTACATAAACGACCTTCCCCGTGTGACAAATCATGGTCATGTAATCCTATACGCTGACGATCTTGTTGTGGTAACACGGGCAAAAGACCCAAACAGAGCACTGATGCTACTTCAAGAGGACTTAGGTAGTATAAACCTATGGTGTAAATATAACAGGTTGACACCTAATCTCAAAAAGTCCAAGGGCATGTGGTTCGCCCCGGATTCAAAACTAGGACGTACCATTGGTTTGCACGTGAGATTAGACAATGACATCATGCAAAACACGGACCAATTTAAATACCTAGGTATCTGGCTGGACAGCGCTTTGAAGTTTAAAAAACAATTGGAGGACACAGTCGTCAAGACAGATCTCAGTGTGAAGCAGTTGCAAAAAATTAGATACTTTATAAATCGTGAAGATGCAATCTGTCTTTATAAGCATGCAATCGTTCCAATCCTGGAATACGGTGACTTCCTGGTAGACTCAGCACCAAAGTCACACATCAAACAATTGCAAACCGTTCAAAATAAAGGTCTCCGTACGTGCCTGAAGGTCAAACCTTTGGACATGTCAACAAATGCCCTTCACAAAAAGTGTAAGGTTGAACGCCTAGGCCCAAGGAGGAAAAGGCATCTTGTGTCATTAATATACAAAGTCGCGCAAGATCCCAATAACAGAGTCTTACAACAGAATCGAACCCGATCTGACAAAAAGGTGAAACTTAAAGTGGAGAGACCGAAACGCGAGAAATATAAAAAGGGACCTCTGTACCGAGGGATGGTACTCTGGGATCAAGTCCCATGTGAAGTACAGAAAAGTGACTCTGGACATATCTTTAAAGCCAAAATTGCAAACATAAAATTTAAGTAATTATTTTGTCACTCAGTAAATACTCCTCAATCAATTAAACATAAGTGACAATTAACCATAGTACTCTCGTACGGTTTAGACTGCTGCTAGTGTTAATAATAATATGGACTCCAGCAATTCATATCTGGTAAAACATAGTGCGTATACACAAGGACAATATTGCTGATATATTTGAAACTTTAACAACTTAAACGATATGAACACGCAAAAGGACTCATAGATGAACTCTTTTATTTTCTTATTTTGCATAATGTCACACATGGATTACCTCACTTACTGTTCGTCCCTGTTTTTCGCCATGACTTCATTGGAAGATCGTATTACTTAATGTGAAATGTGGTCAATAAAACTATTTAAAAAATCCATTGACTGTATGATACCAAGTAGCCAACTCAATTAAGGCCAAATGCACATTCACAGAGAAAGGAAACAGCGTCAAAAGGGAGTCCAGGTTGCTTCCATAATGACTCTCCTCTTTAGGCGAGCCCAGTTCCTTATGTGGCTCCCTTATATAAGCCAGAGAGCTATGTGACTCTCCTGGGTGACTCCCTTAGGTCAGCCAGGGAGTCACCTATATAGGCTCCCTAGGCGACCAGGTCATTCTGGAGGCAACCTGGACTCCCTTTTGACGCTGTTTCTTTTTCCTGTGTTGATTTTAGCTTGGATGACATAGGAAAGAGTTGGACTGGGGTCTGAGCACAAATTGATTAAGTCAATTTTTAAATGTTTCTTTGCATATATCGCTAGCTCCCATCATAAATCATTAGTGGGTTTTGATAAAGGCACCTTCACTGGGCACTGGACACAGGGTATTGTACCCGATGATATATGATCTATTCACACCTGAGTTCAAAACCCATAACAAGTATGGTTTTAATTCAGGGAATTCTCTCAAAATCGCATGAGGAAATTATTTGCAAAAACCTCTGCTGGGGGCTCTAAATAATGCTTCCATCCAGAGTGTCTAAAGGCTGCTGTTAATAGAATATGAGAATGCATGAACACCTACAAAAACAACAATGGACAAAGGTATTATATTTATTAAGTGTATGACCGGGTGTATGATGTCATACTTGTAGTAATGTAGTAGAATTACCTAGACCATGAGGGCATTACATAATTATAGCAAACATTGCTACATTTGTAGGTAGGGTCTGGTTGCAATAGTAAATGATAACATAACAGCAAAATGGCTCCGTTTATCAAATAATAGTTTAGTAGGTTCAGATTTCAAGGACTGAATCTTAGAAGAGCCAAATACAGACATTACAGATGCGGTCTCGGGGAACTATAGATTCTAAAATGGGCTATAGGACATGAAATAAGGATTCTTTGTGAGACTATAAGGCGAGACCTGACCATTGATCCTATACATTCTCGTTTATATATGGGTGTAAAATTTATGTATAGTCTATGATATCATATAGTTTATATAGAAACATGCATTTATTTAGTCTCTTATGTAGCACCCCCTACCAAGCTATCCATACCTTCCATTGTGGACCAATTGTGATCATCCAAAAGTGTCCATAAGGCATGCTTTGTTTGGCAGTATGCCTACTGTCAATGCACAATGAGTAGACATGTGGTGGGGAGGGGGTTGGGTTGTTACACTCCGGAGATGAGGTAACAGCATTTCCGCCACCAAGAATGTTGATCATTTCCCATGTGGGCTGGTCAGTCATCAGTTATGTGTGTTCATTAGTTACTATGTGTGTTATGCTTATGATTAGTTATTTGTGATAAGTCACAGATCAATCTCATTTTGAATCACCTGCCCCACTTGCAGGTATATATATATATATATATATATATATATATATATATATATATATTGTAGCGTCCGCCGTAATTAGGAAGGAGACAGAACTCGTTAAGTACAGTTGAACCGGAGATACTTTATTGCCCTGGCTCTCCTTGGCCACACCAGCTAAGTCTTGTCGGAGATCCTCTCTGCTTCAAGCGTCAAACCAGATGAGTGAACCCTCCGCCCCCCCCCCCCCTTCCTTATATAGCTTGATGACATTTCTCCGACGCCGGAGACTTTTTTTCCTGGGCGCCGCCGAACTTCGCCGACGCCCCCGTTTCGAACGTCTCTGCGTCGGCGAGGGTTCCGCCGACTCCGCCGTTCTTTCAGCGGCGGAGCCAACCTTCTCCTCCCTCGTCTGGCGTAGTAACTATTAACTTATATACAACTCACGCCAGGGCGGCGGAGGGGGCCTGTGAACCCACAGCCCCCCCTCCGCCGCTACAATATATATATATATATTTATTTTTTCGGAATACAAGATTTCTTATGCTTTAGCACTGAAGGGCCGTATTCAATGGCCCCCATTGAATACAATATGGCCGTATTCAATGGGCAAGGAAAATATAATTTTTTCTTCATTAAATGGCTTCAAATAAAAAATAAACACAAATGCCAACTACATTGACACCATCTCTAATGTATTTCACTCATGGGGGCTGGGGCATATCCCACTTAGCCTGCAGCTTCGTGGGATATGGCCCCAGCCCCCACTCGTGAAATACAACAGAGATGGTATCAATGGGCGTTGGCATTTGTCTATATATATATATATATATATATATATATATATATATATATATATATATATATATATATATATATACAGTCAACCCTTGATAATCCAGTCTTTGACAATCCAGTACCTCACCTTCCAGTCATGATTTACTGGGGACCGTTTTTATAGCACTAAAATAGTCTTGGTAATCCAGTTATTTCAGCTTCCAGTTCCAGTGGCTAATTATCAGAAACACAATATGTAATAAGTACTAAAAATGGATCCAATATTCCAGTCATCACTCAACATTTTTACAATTTTGACTGAAACAATAATCAATTACTAGTATTAAAGTGTTTCCTTTGATACATCCACATCAAAAACCCACCCCATGACATTTACTACATGTATGGTTGTTACATAGGTTAAGGGGGATGAGGAGCAACATCACCCCACTGTTAGCATATAGGGGGCCTACATGTAGTAACAGCACTCATTGGCAGGATGCTGGTTAGGAGTATTGCTTTGTGTGTTAAATTAGATGGGTATAGGTGTAATGTAAACACTCTACATTAAAGAATCTGAATTAGAAACTCAGACAAACTGATGACACTGATTCTCACACACACAAACACATACAGTCATGTAATCCTATACCTTGGTTAAGACAAATGATTGGTAATCCCATTTGGAAAACAGAGAATAATTTAGTATAATATTCCTTACCATACATGTTATACATGTAACTGTATCTAAAGTTGATATACATCACACTCCATTCTTAGTCATGGGAATGTTATGGGAATCATTGATACTGTTTCAGACCCCCACCCCCACCCCCCATCACCTAAATTTGACTATCCAGTGATTTGCCTTACAGTGGCTTTTGATCATGAACGGCACCAACCGGATTATCAAGGGTTGACTGTATATATATATATGTATATATATATATATATATATTTGTCATTCTTTTATCTTCTCAGGCTACACTGGTGGGACCAGTAGTTGGACTATGCCGATGGAAGTATTAAGTTCAATTAATATGAACCAGTGTATATGACGGCTGAATAGGTCTAACAAATTCAACAGTAGTACAGGTGTGGGAATGGGTTGGAGCTAGACTAACTAAAAGTACTTGTCATTGCCATTGGTCAATTTGGGAAACATGATTCTATGTGAGCTTTTCAATCAATAAGGAATTAATCCATAGGTCTAGTCTAACACGTCGTACATTGAGTGGCACCCCTTTCATGAGGTAGATGCATAATACATCAGTGTGTGAGATTATTGTGTCCTGCGTCAGTTGCAGACAGGTGTCAAATGGCAGGTAGAAACCTTCTCCATTATTTTGCCAGGGTTTTTGTACTCTACCCTAAAACTGGCTCCATCTAGAGTTCTACTGGCATTTTGGGGACATTAACGTATATATTTCTATTATCCCACCTTATGATCGTGAAGAAGTGTTAGATAAGAGATCCAGACATGCTCCCAGTTATAGAGCTCATTATAGAGATTGCTCCTGGCATGTTTTGATGCATAAGGTTATGCCGATTAATGCTGCCGCCTTATGTTATGTTAACAGCCTGAGGTATGACATATGGTCTGGCACCCACTACCCTTGTCCCTTAAACATATACCTGCCCCTATCGCTCGAATACTATATATGTTAGATAGACTACACCTGTACCTTGGTATGCCTCATAACCACTGCCCCACTTGACCCTCGGGTATGCAATATAACCAAGGTGCGAATCCTTTGTCTTAGCCCTCCACCGTGGGTTAAAGTGATATAATATACCCAACTACTAGTCTGGGAGCCAGTATTGAAAAATACCCTTAAAATGGAAATTTGTTGCACCCCCTGTAACAAGCGTCACATAGTATCAAATGAAAGGTAAGACCACAGGCTTTAATTTTAAACCAATGGCTAGTCTGGGGAGGATCAGCATGTCACACTTATATGCCCGTTTCCATGGCAACCAATATTTTCAAAATTTTCAACAAAATATCAACAATTAATTTTTGATTCTAATTATCTTGGGAACTGTTACTTAGACGACATGTGCAGTTTGGACATGAGACTCATATATTAGGCCCCCATCAACAGCAATAAGATATTTAACCTTGGTCAAGGTCAAGGCCTTCTGATTTGACCTCAATCATGAAAATTTTCTCCAAATACTACCTGAGTATGTTTTAACTCAAAACAAAGAAAATGGCAATCTAGTTGTAGCTGGACATGTGAGTTATGATATGAGACTCATATGTCAGGCCCTATTTAATGGGGAAAAGTTATTTGACCTTGGTCAAGGTCAAGGTCACATGATATGACCTTGAAAGTGAGAAAGTCCTTAAAATACTTGCAATTTTTGAAATCTGTTTTGAATTATGTTTAGAACTGGAAGTGCTAGATGCATGAAATCTCAACATTTCAAAGGCAAATACATTGGGACCCATTGAATGGGAATAGATCATATGACCTTGGTCAATGTCTAGGTCACAGTCACATGATACGACCTTGAAGTTGAAAAAACACTTGTGCAAGACAGAAAAATGACAATCTTGGAATTTGGATACACAAATAGCAGGTAATTTGAGTCAGATTCAGCTTTCTTTTGGTACCAAATATATGCTATATAAGGTGCTGCTTATACAAGAGTTTTTTTTCAAATATACTACAATACCATATAAGCAGTGTTCAGACCACCTCTTTGGCTTATATAATTTGTCAAAACTAGGGGTGCGGCCTGTACACAAGTCAGGCATATACGTCGGCGTTTACGGTTACGGCCTAAGCCTTCATTTAGGGCAGGGGCCTCTTTGGATCAAGTGTTACATATGCGGTGCTACAAATGTAGCTTCTGCCTCCTGCCTGCACCTACCTCCTGCCTACTGAAGAGCTGATAAATTATCTTCAAATAATGGAATCCTATGGCCTTGAATATAATAGCCTGCACTATCCCAAAATTGAAGTACATAAAGACTTTAATCATACTCAGTTGTCCTGGGGTTCAGTGAGATCTAAGGAAAAGTATTTGTAGTTTTTCTGGGGTTTAGTGAGAGTGAAGTGAGAAATACCCTATTAATCCTTTAATGCTAGCCAAAAATATTATGGATTCTGTATTGATCACTATTCCTCTCCGCACACCAAACTGACCCAGCAACGTAAGGTGCATTCAAGTTGCTAGAAGGGGAAGTAGTTCAGTTGGTCGAGCAGGTTCATGGATCTGAAGCTCTGACTTTGAGTCCCGCTCTCTCAAGATGATTTTCCCATGTCCATTACAAGATCATAGCCTGCACTGCATGAGAACAGAGGTTTACAAGATGTACATCCTACTGATTTCATAGGACAACCTCATGTACCCTCAGTATTTCCCATGACAACTTAGGTCTTGAAGTTGCCATGAACAAAGTCAATTTTTACACAGTTCCTTGTACATGTGTTGCTAGCTTCCATCATGAGTCCTTAGTGGGTCGTAATAAACGCATATTCACTGGTTCAAAACCCAAAACAAGTAGAAATCAGGGAATTCTCTCAAAATCCCACGAGATAGCCCCAAAAACGTATAGGGTAGGTCGAGATACCGGAACACAACCTTTTAATTCTTTTTAGGCCTGTTTACTAGAACTCCTGTTACCCTCACTTCAGCCTGACGTAGCTACACAGTCATGTAACCTTACTTGCATGCCACTCTAGTATGCAAGCGTCGCTTTTGACTCCCCTTTTGTGTGATTCTGTTGACTCTCCAGGAACCCCGAGTCAAACCCGCTTGATATACCTTCGTCAGAGTCAAAGGAGACACACATTGTGACCCTGACTGTCCAAGGTAACACCTTCACTTTTCTCAGTGTAGCAATACCACTTAATTGCAGCACCTGTCTATTAGACAGAAAGAAATTCTGCATAATTTAGAAATGAACCTTGATATACACAATGATGGTATGGTGTCGTGCAGGCAATAGGATTAGCCCTTATTCTTTGAGAATAATTAATGGGATATTTCCCCTGAGTGCATTTTTGAGTGCATGATAGCAATTAGGATTTCTTCAGAGCAACGCCTCATTGCTATCTGTCATTCAATGGTCCTGCATGTCTCAATCATACATGATTAAAACACCGCCCAATCTAAAGTCTTTCATGAGTGACAGGCACCTCTTGTCACAGCCCCCCCCCCCCCACCTGGAATTCTCCCACCCCGAATGTTTCCCACTAGAATTCTCCCACATGGGAATCCCACCCATCGGACCCCCTCCCCACCTCCTACTATAGGATTAAAACAAGTAGGGTAGTTGTGTAAGCAAATTTGTGATGTTTTGCCTGTTCAAAAGCATTAATCATAATGTTAAATGTGTATATTCCATGTTTAAAACAAGCAACTATCCACTACATTTACAGGCTGTCTGTGTACTACATGAAAAGCAGTGCTTGCATGTTGATAAGCAATAATTACAAGTAGCTGAGTGGGCAGCTGTTAGACAACAGCCGATGTGTACACTCTAAGAACAGTGTGTTGTGGGAACATGCTTAAAGAGTAACACATAAATTTGCAACACACTTTGAGATTTAACACACTTATGAATTGTAACACACTTTTTGTCAACTCACATACCTGCTTACACACTTGTGGTCAGAGAGGTGGTTATCATATACAAAAGGGGGCAGCAGCAGTAAATGTTTATCATGCACCTATGCTAAATTCTTACAGCCATATAGTAGCTGTAGCAGTGGCTCAGTAGGCAAGTCTTTGGACTGAGAACTTAAAGATCCCTGGCTCGATTCCCAATGGGGCTCACTGTCAAATGGAAATGTTTATTTTCTAAGAAGGACCATAATATTTTAGCCCCCCCCCCCTCAAGAAGGGTCAAATTTCTTTTCCACCTCAGGAGAGGTTGAACTGTTTTACAACCCCCTCCCCAACCAATCCCCTCTACTACAATGAAAGATATAACACCTATTTAATAGGGGTTAATTTGCAATGAGATACATACAAAAACTGTATTATTTGAATTCATTGAACTCACTCAATCCATATTGGAAATGGATGGAAAGTTTTTTCTCTTCAACTATACACACATGTTCTTTGCATAAACCAAATAACCATCACATGTAAGATCTTATTAGAGGTTCTGCAAGGCTGTAAAAGCAGGGCTTATTAATAGCTGTTTAACTATTGTCTTTATAATAGATATCAAGCCCTGCAAATTATGTTATTATTAGTCAGTGCATTGGCATCCCTCAATAAGGGTGGTCTTTGTATTGTCTAAGAACCACTTCATGTCATAACATATTAATCCCCAAGGTAAGTTATATAGCTTACTGGTAACTGGTAAGAAGTTGTGTGATCTTTGAAAATACTTTGTGTCTCCTCACTGTTGTGTGTTCTGGTACCTATTTGAGGGGGGAATACACCATGATTGTACAAGGAGATTTGGTGGCCTAGCGAGCAAGTCGCTGGACAAGTGTGTGAGAGGTCCTGGGTTCGATCCCCAGAGAAGACCTGGCACCAAATCTTCCCAAGTGAAACAAGTTGTCCTGACAAGAGTCGCGTCTGTAAGTGTCGGTAGACAGACTGCGGTGAACCTTCAGTGTCCTGGTCTCCCATGAGACTTGCACCGATCCGCTTCAACCCGTAGAAGCATAATACACTTGCGACTGGTAAAGAGATAGCAGATATCAGTGTTGACGAAGGTGGTCCTAGCCGGGAGGGGAAAAGGCTGCAATGGACCACTGGAGACACTGAGAAAAGGTTGTGAGAGCAGCCATCCCACACTATCTGACGGTGGTACGGTCATGGCACATTGCGCCACAGTCACCAGTTGGTTATCAGGTGTGTCAGTTTCGCCAGGGTCAGAAGCTAGGATGTGTTCACAGTGGTTGACTATGACTTGTTTACTGTCAATACAAACTCAGTTTTGATATAATCTTCTATTCCCACTTTTATTGTGAGCGGTTCAATAAGCACTTTTCCTAGATATGAGAAGCCTTTAAAAGTGATACACACAGTATATGCACAGTATGAACATGAATAGCCCTGACAACAAATTAAATAAATCTATACTAATTTAACTCTTAACCCATGTAGAAAGTAATCATACTTAATATTGAGAAAAAAATATTTGTCAAGGGATTCGAACCTGCATGGACAGGACTCATGTGCCAGCACCTAGACAACTCAGCCATGGCACCTGACATACTCTGTGAGGTGTAGAAGAACTGTTTTAATCCCCACCTCCTCAATACCATGGCTTTGTACACCAACACACTTTTTAGATTCAACACACTTTTGCCAAAAGTGTGTCGTGTGTTACCAAAAAAAAGTGTGTTAAAAGTGGCTTCAGAAAAGTGTTTTGAAAAGTGTGTAAACGTAACACACTGTTTGTAGGGGCGGCATAGTATGTGTGAAAATGCCTCGTTCAATTTGGTTGGGCGGAAACATGTTCTTCAAGACAGAGAACTAACTGTTACCAGGGACTACAGCTAGATAAGAGACACTATTGACCAGGGGTTGAGGTCGTTAGTGAAACTCATCCATAGGCAGTATGGTGTGTAGAGGAGGGGGTAAAACTGCAAAGAAACCATTGGTTTCCCAGGGTCTGATTAGAAATATAGTTGGATGTCTAACAATTAATAGCTTGTGGGTCCATCAGCCGGGAATATGTTTTACCATTGCAATTTGAGCCAAAATTGAGCCAAAAAGAAAAGTATATTTCAGGCAACATGGTCCAAAGATTGGGGTAGGCAGGTAAAAATAGAAAATATATATGCTCTGTGCCTTTATCAGAGCAGCTTCCTATTAGATGAAGAGAACGTTTTCTGCGTAAAGGTAATTTAGAAATGAACCTTGATATGCACAATGATGGCATGGTGTTGTGCTGGTAGTAGGATTAGCCCTTATTCTTTATGAATAATTGATAGGATATTTCCCCTGCTTTTTCCCTAGAGGGTATTATTTCATGCATGATACCAATTAGGATTTTTCAGAGCAAACCCTCATTGTTATCTTCCATTCAATGGTCCCCGTACATCTCAATCATACATAATTGAAACACCGCCCAATCTAAGTCTTGTCCACTGGAAGCGAGAAAATGGCAAGAACTGTTGAAGTGTTTTATGAGTAACAGGCATCCCCCTATCAACCCCACCGAGAATGTTTCCCATCCAGCATATTCCCACTGGAATTCTCCCACATGGAAATCTCTCCCACCAGACCCCACCCTCCCCACAGCCTACTAAAGGATTTCTCAAGGGGGGAATTCCAGTGGGAAGAATACCTGGGACCGGTTTACCATGGAAATAGGAATATTATAATAATTATGTGACTGTCAATGGTTTCAGCATTGTGACTTTTGGATATGACTTGAGAAAAAGATCAGAATTGGTTCCAATTCAGAAGCTGACATCATAAAAGAATAATCATTATGTAAGATTTATCTAAGATTTACGTGGTAAAAGCTTAGATTGCCTTTAGTTACCTTAAATGTATAGTCGCTTACTCCAAAGCAGGCAACTATTCACTACATTTACAGACTGCCTATGTATTACACGAAAAGCAGTGCTTGCATGTTGATAAGCAATAGAGAGCTGAGTGGGCAGCTGTTTGACACCAGCTGACGTGTAGGGGCGGCATAGTATGTGTAAAACATTCCTTGTTCACTTTGGTTGGGAGGAAACACGTTCTTCAAGACAGAGACCTAACTGTTGCCAGGGACTACAGCCAGATAAGAGACACTATTGACTAGTCTAGCGGTTGAGGTCGTGAAACTAATCCATAGGCAGTATGGTGTGTAGCGGAGGGGGTAGAACTGCAAAGAAACCATTGGGTTGCCAGGGTCTGATTAAAAGGAAATAGTTGAATGCTTAAACCCACAGATCTTACTGCACGTCCAGTAACAGTCAGAGTGCAGTCGGGACAGGTACTCAGCTCTATATATAGGGGCGCTGGGCCTTTAAGAAGCATAGTACACTGTTAGAAGTTAGTGTTAGTAGAACAGTGACTTATACTGTAGATTTACAGTATAAAAATACGTATTTTTGGTTTGGAAAATTCTGACAGTTTATGTTGTGATCCAAATGAGCCATGCAATGCTGGGGATGGTTACTGCATTGGTATATTTAGATGGATATCAGACTATCAACCGTCAATATGTATTCCTTTGTCTATGTATTTCTTTAGCAATAATTATGTCTACATAATCTCACAGCGGTGAAGATGTACAGCTGCCATGAATATTCCATTCAATAGCAATTTCAAATTATTGAAATCATTACGTCGGCAGATGAAAGGTGAAACTATAGGGGCTACAAAAAAGAATATCTGTGACAGAATTATTCACATAGCCCTCATTACTTGCCGCCAAATAATTATATAGATCCCTTAATCCCTATACGCAAATTGGTGCATGTATATAAGGTGGGGTTTTGAAATAACCGCTGCAAGGATTGAAGGTTGGGAGGCGGTCAGCAGTCCCCGTGTCTCCATGTAATGTACGGATATGTATTCATGGAGACATATCACTGTGACACGTGGGGTCGACGCCAAATGACATTTAGTCATTTTCATCTGCATATAGATCTAGGCTGCATGTGTTTCTCTACACATAGAAAAGAAATGGAGCCAAAACAATGGAAATAGAGTCAATACTAGAGTCAGCTCGACTCTCATCATAAACCTACACTGATAAAATGAAGGGATCCAAACTTGTCAAATGGTCGTCTTATAAGAAGAGTTTAGGGTCTTTTAAGTGAAGGTCATAAAATAAATGAGTTAAAGGTTGTCTACCTGAGGACCTACCAAGTTACCATCCCACAAGACAACACTAGACTCATCTAACTGACAATGTTAGCCCAGGTGGTAGCCCACTCGAAATGACGAGTCTAGGGTCGTCAAATTCACAACCCTAGCATAGTTAACCCTTTATTGGCTGCAAACTACATTAAATATGCTTCAATCCTTTTGTCAGCATGATGCATGAATGTAAACCTGGCGAGTCTATTCATCAAGGCTGCATTCATACATCACGCCTACCCTTTGGAAATGTATTAACAGTTAGGTGAGTATACTTACCAAGGCTGAATTCATGCATTATGATCACATAGAGCATAGCACCTTAAAGCCCTATGCAGCAATTCAAGGGTTAACTTGTGCACTATAACCTCTACTTCATTGCAGGTGGATCTCACTGGGTTCTGAGCCTAGGCATAATTACTGTCCATGTCTCTAATTCTCAGGTTTGTAATAGCTGATTCATAGAGGCATGTAGGTTCTTGCCATGTCCTGAACGGCTGTATGCGAGTATTTCTAGTCCTCAGTAACAGACTGCTCACACATTTATAAGGGTTTCATACCAATGAGAGTTTCCTTTTAGCTATTGTACTATTGAAATAAACACAAAAGAGGTGTCTATGCACTACACAAATTTGTTTAATTATATCAAAACATTGAATCTTTTACCTTTTCTAGCATCCCCAATAGATAATTCTCAAGATTCTCCAAAGCATGATTGTTTAACTCCATAATTGTGATTAAGATCAACATAGATATTATGCAATTCATTACCTCACTTTATATATAATGCATGCTATACTGATACCACCTACAGGGGGAATCCTGAATCAGGCCCTGGTTGACGTGTCTAGGGCTGGCATACGTCACGCTTTGGGTTGGCCCATGCCAAGTAGGTGCTTTATCTGACAACTATAGTTAGAACACCCGCTACCTTGTCACATAGAATAGTCTGAGGACGACTTTATTTCTTGAGTGTAGGCTGTTTGACTTCCTTTCCCTTTCTGATGATGTTAGGTCATGATAAAAGTCATGAAAGAGAGTCACAGCCTTTTCGACTCCCACTGCAGAGTCAAACTAGTACCACCAATTCTGAGCTCTTCCACTTGAGGGCCTCATAATATAATGTGTAGAGTTGTTCTTAGAACAGTGCCTTTCACAAGGGTTATAAAGTATCAGATCGTGTTGGAACTGAGTGATATACTAATACTGAGTATGCCTGAAGGCTAATACATAGACTAAAGAAGATATCTGTTTGTTTATGTGAAATAGCCAACATTAAGGTGCAATAGGAGTATAGACCATTGCTGAGGGTAAACGTTTATGCTAAAGTGCTGTCATTGTTTCTTTTATGCATGGATTATAAGATTGATGACTGAGATCAGGTGAATAAAGAAGATAGATGTCAGCATGTCAATTTGATGGATTAATGTAAATGATGAAGCCAAGAAGAAAGGAGCTGTTGAGCTCTCCCTACATTAGAAGTCAACCCATTTTGACTCTCTGTAATAATAGAGTTAAATTTATTTGACTCCCGTTTTTGATGGAGTCATCCCAGATTGGCTCTGGTCATATACAGGGTCAAATCCTGCTGACTCTCCTCTGAATAGAGTCAGGGCTGTTTTACTCTCTACACATAGCCATCACACATAGTTTCTCTGGTTGATTGGGAGTCACTTGAGGGTCGTGGGGAATGCCACCCTAGTGGTTGAGGCTTGACTCCCATAAGGGAGTCACCGTCATTCTACTTTTTTTTCTCTGTGTACCCCCATGCTGAACTACAACGTTGACTTGTTTGCCTTCTCCCGGTCAGGTTCAACTGTTCTCTTTTATTTGGCTTCGTGGCATAGCATGCAGGTGCCTTAGGGAGCGGGACAAGGCATCAAATGATTATAGAGCTGTCAAGGGTTTTTCATTACTTTCTAGCCCTAGAGGATTCGTACACACGTCTCCCCTTTGCCTTTACAATACCAGATAGGCTTAGCCTTCTGATTATTCATAAAAGTCTATAGATTACGAATGTTAAAATTGTGAAATCCATTGCATTACAGCTAACCACTGGCTTCGTGGATAGAACAGGGTAAGGAGAGAGATAGAGAGAAAGAGGGCTAGAGAGAGGGAGGGAGAGGGGGAAGGGAGGGGAGAGAGTGTTAGAAATAACCCTGTGCAGCTAACCCGCTCACCAGAAATAATGTCAGCTTAGGATCAAATCATCTATATAGACAAGCTTGTCATTGCACACGAATACCCCCAAGTTATCAGGAATCCAATATTGACAAGTGGTCTGCACGAAAATGACGCATCTCTACTGGAAAAAAGAAGTCACAATATGCCTATAATATGCAATGCTGTATATATGTGCAGCAATAGCCTAAGTTGAAAGCAGCTCAGTGTGAGGTCTCTGTGGGTCAGAGTGGCTCTCGGTGATAGTTTACATGAGTGAGCTGCTCTCACCAGAGTGACTCCAATCATTGGGCGGTTTATACAGGAACATGAGCTCCTCGGTATGTGCTTTACCATGGACGTCCTTTTGATAGTCAAAGTCTCATTATGAAAGGTTTGGTCAATGGTCACATATGAATACTATTGATTCTTGCGCATGTAATTATGGAATAAGTGCCCAGTAAAATATTCTAATGAGGATGGCATAAATTGTCACTTTATCATGACCATTTAGTAAGCCTACCCAGCTAACAAAAGAACGTTATTTTACGTCAAAATAACGTTCTAAAATAACGTCATGCCATTGTGATGAGCCTTACAGAAACGTTATATAACGTTAAATAACAGAAACGTTATATAACGTTAAATAACGTTACAAAATGTTGTATAACGTTTTTTGTTTACTGGGTATCCATAGACTTATACATTCAATAGTATACCATCAAAGGGCTCCACTACCCATGGATGCTGAAAATAGCCTGATATTGGGTGTTGATTCTTGAATCGGCATGTAATGGTAGGAACTAGGTCTACACACAGTGGCGGCAAACATTCACTACCGCCCCCTACTGGGCTCGTCTCCTCACCTTGTGACGTCACAGCCAGCGTCCCTTTTCACGTCGTCTTCCCAAGAACTAGTGGGATTTATTTTGAAGCCCCAATTTTATTACTTTATTCCCAGTTAACCCCCCTTTAAATAAGTAATAATGGCAAGGACCAGGGGTAACGATCCTAAGGAACCTCCCAAGCAGCCCAGAGCTTCGTCCCGGGTCAAGAAACCCACAAAGAAGGCTGCCGAGGCGGCGAAAAAGACGACACCTCCCCCGTCGGCCCTGGCAAGCCCGCTGTCAGCCCGCGTGGCGGCCCTCGAGACCGACGTCGGCATGCTAAAAACAAGGGTGGGATCAGTCGAGACTATGTCTTCTTCAATCCTCTCCAAGATTACAGTACTCGTCCCAGACAAGCAGGCCGAGAAGCCTGCCCAAGTGGTCCCTGTCACCACGGACCACCCTGTCATCGTTATCCCGCCGGTGAGTGTTGCAACTTTGGTGACGGCTGCGGCTACTGCCCCGTCAACCAGCGTAAACACTCTCCCTGTCACTGTCACTACTGCGCTGTCAGCCCCGGCTGTCACTACGCCTGTGGTAGTGACCCCGGCTGTCACTGCGGCCACGACCGGCCCGCCCCTGGACACCCGCCCGGCCGGTGGTGGGAAGGCCCCACCCCCGGCGGCGCACGCCGCTGCAGCTTCACTTCACTACACCCCCTACCCTGTGGGTGTGCCTCCGCCACGCCTCCAGGGTGTTCATCAGTACCAGTATCCCCCACCTGTAGTCGGGCCACAGTCGGCAGCTCAAAGGATACAGTCGACTGAGGCTGACCTCTGTGCCTTGCTCCAGGTGGCGGCTCCACCGCTCCCAGCCTACGCCCAGCCACCGCCCATGGAGTATGGAGCTCTCCCTCTCAGTGCGGTGCAAGCTAACAACCCGGGTGTCAACCAACAGGTACATGCCCTGCTTTCTACGACGGCACACCAATTATCAGCACTGAAAGGTAGGCATACTCACCCCCACGATTTTATCACACGTGGCCCCCAGTGCACTAAGACCTCCCTCAACTCCCTCACTGTCTCAGAATACCTGTTTGGTTTGTTCCGTCTAATGCGTGACCCCCAGACCCCCCTTGATGTCAGGCCAAAGATCGCCACCCATATATATCAGGTGGTGGAAGATAGTGCTGAATACGCATGGGGCCAGGTCAGGCAATGGTCTGAGGATGTGCTCACAAAGATAGCCACAGGCAGGCTGAACTGGATTCTGGACGACGCTGCTATACATGACCTTCGGTCTGAAGGGTCCAGGTTCAAGGCGGGTAAACTCCACCAGCCCACTGAGAATACTTCCCAGACTCAGAAGTCAGCGCCCGGGGTACCCCCACATCGTCAGGATAGGCAAGGTCGCCCTCCACGGTCTGCAGCTGGCCGTGCTGATGCACCCTGTTCACTGTATAATAAGCCAGGTGGATGTACCAAGCCCGACGGTCACACTGAGGGTGGAGTCCAGCAGGGGCATCATTGTAAGCATTGCAGGAAGCATCTTAATGCCCTCAACTTCCACCCGAAGTGGGACTGCAGGAGCCGTAATAGGTATAACACGTACGGTAACCAGTCCTTTCGGCCCCAGGCCGGACAAGACCGGCCCAACTACTAGTTCCACAAGCTCTACCCCTGCCGAGCACCCCGCTGAAAACTGTACTTTCCCTGGACTACTCACAACTGATCATACCCTGGTACCTGTGGTGTCTCGGCCCTGTGCTGGCCTGGACCCGACGGTACCCCCATTTGTACCCTCTCTCCCTGGTGCCCCCAGAGCACTCGGAAAATCGGTACACAACAAGACCAATGCTGGACATTGTGCTGGTGTGGGTGCCCATAGTGCCCCCAACAAACCCACCACTATCACCACTTTGGCCCAAAAAGGCTGTAACCAGCGACTACTTGATCTGGCCCATGGCTCGACCAAAGTTGAAAAAGACCATTCAGCTCCTCTGCATGGCCCATCAACATCTCACCTGACTGACACTACACAGTCACCTGACTCTGAACCTGTGGAACCGCTACCGGTATTTAACTACCATCTTCCCTCTGAATACAACCCTGATGTTGTCACCCATGCAGATGTGGATGGTAGTGACCTTAATCTTGTTGATGAGTTCACCCCTGCCCTGATTGGTCCTACTCCCTACCAGTACGCGCCAACACAAGCAAAGTTTTGGCCAACCATTAACCCACATCAGTGGACAAGTTTCCCATCATACGCCGCTACCTACACAGCAATAACAGCCACTGGCCTCCCCAACAGGCTGGGTGCCAGGATTCCCCTTCCCTCCGGCCTCAACCATGATGCTTGGGAGAGGGAGCTGGCTGGATATCATGACAAGGAAGTGTGCGAATTCCTGAAGTATGGCTGGCCGGTGGGATATACGGCTGACGGACCACCTACCCCGTCAGTTACCAATCATGCATCGGCTGACAAATACCAAAAGCAGATACAAGACTTTGTTGATAAAGAGCTCTCCCTGGGTGCATTGGTGGGTCCATTCAATGACCTCCCTTTCACACCCTGGACACATACGGCTCCCATAATCACCCAGCCAAAAAGAGATAGCACAGACAGGCGTATAATACTGGACTTATCCTACCCCGAGGGTGCCAGCGTGAACTCTGGCATCACCAAAAACTGCTTTGAAGGCTGCCACCGCCCCTACACCCTCCCCTCTGTGGAGGACTTGGCGGTAAGGGTCAGACATCTTGGACCCGGATGCTACGCCTGGAAGGCGGACATGTCAAGGGCGTATAGACAGCTGAGATCCAACATGGGTGATACCCCTCTCCTCGCTTTCAAAGTTGATGGAAAAATCTACGTGGATCTGTGCCCCTCCTTTGGGTGCAGACTCAGCAGCATGGCATGCCAGAGAACAACAGCAGCGGTCACCTATATTATGAGATCTGCCGGACACTGGACGTTGGCGTATCTTGACGACTTTGTCGGCGTAGAAAGTACCCTGCAGAAGGCAACAGAGGCGTATGATGCCTTCCTAGTGCTCATGAACAGGCTTGGACTCCAGCTCGCCCAGACCAAGTGTCACCCTCCAACTGTAGCACTGGAGTGGCTGGGGTTCTATGTCGACACCCAGCCCATGATCATATCTATACCTGACAGGAAGCTCAAAGACCTGCTCACTGACTGCACCACCTGGGTCGCCAAAAAGAGGGCCACGAAGAAGGAAATACAGTCCCTTACAGGTAGGCTGGTGCATGTGTCAAAGTGTGTCATACATGCCCGCAGGTTCATATGCCGCATCTTGGATACCCTCAGACAAGCTCCTGACTCTGGTACCATTGACTTGTCTGTATCATTCCGTGCCGACGTAAAATGGTTCATGAAATACTCAGAGCTCTCAAATGGTATTCACCTTCTCCTCCCAGACAGGGCTCCCTACCACATAGAGTGCGACTCGTCCCTCACTGCCGGGGGTGGTAATACTGACACCGAGTATTACACCCTGCAGTACAGCGCACCCCACTGCCAGCGATACACAAACATTGCACAACTAGAGGCAGTCAACCTGGTCACCGCCTACAGGACCCTCAAACCTGAATGCTCTGCTGGTATGAAAATTGTCATCTACACTGACAACATGGGATTAGCCTCGGCACTGAAGTCTGGCCGCACCAAAGACCCTGCCTTGGCGGCCTGCTCAAGGCAACTTTGGCTGGAAGCAGCCATAGGGGACCATGTCCTTGACATACGTCACAAGCCGGGGGCCCTTATCCCCCTGGCTGACGCCCTGAGCAGATATCACATCCCAGCCAAGAAGGAGCACGCAGACACACAGGTCCGCCTCAGGGGACTCAAGAAAAAAGACCCCGCCCTCCCCCACCCCTTTTTTACTAGCATATGAATTGTCACTGTGTTTCTAATTACAACGTCTGCTTCCAGGAACCCCTCTTGGCCTACAGACCCTTACCTCGTTCAATGCTGCAATATCGGCACCCACACAACATAATAGGATCACACACGCTACAACCTATCTCACATATGCAGTTCATTATGGTGTTGACATCTTGTCCCCGAACATACTGGATGCATGTATGTTTCAACAGTACTTGGCTAATACTCTAAAAAGTTCCACATCAAGAAAATGCTATACATCTGGTGCCTCAATTTGGGTGAGGGAACATGGAGGAGATCCCACCAATCTCCAATCGATAGAAGCAAAGACTGTAGCAAAAGGGGCCAGCCGCCTGTCCCCTCACCTGCCTAATCCGGCCCCACCTCTTACACCTAAGGATTTAATAACTGTATGTGACTACCTCAACGGTATACCCCTAGGTCTACCCCTAAAAGCTGCCCTATCAGTTGGGTTCTTCGCCTTTCTAAGGGCCTCAAATTTGCTATCGCCCTCAGCCCTCCTGTGGACAGGTCCACACACCCTGACTAGAGGTGACATTGCTAGTCACCCCTCTGGTCTAACAGTAACCCTCAGGTCATCTAAAACTATTGTACCGGGCATGTCTCCAACAACCCTGGAGCTACCTCGTATCACTGGGTCCTCGGTGTGTCCTGCCACTGCCTGGGACCAATATATACATATGTACCCAAGACAATCATCGGCCCCGGCCTTCACCCTGTGTGATGGCTCGGCTCTCACTCCTCCCCAACTAGTGGCTGTCATCCAATCTGCCCTGTCACGGGCCGGATGCCCATACGCCTCAAAGATACGCTCTCACTCCATACGCCGAGGCGGAGCCCAAGCAGCCCAACTGGCAGGCTGTGATAGAACCCAGATAGCTCGCCACGGTACATGGAAATCTGACAACTCTCTAAAGGCATATGTACCAAAGTCAACCTCTAACGATGTAGCCACCAAGATGGCCACATTATTTGCCCACTCTACAAACACTGACTAAACACTCTCATAGTGTTCATACATATACCTTTTATACTCATGGTAGAAATACTACCAATTATGTTCGTCGTTCATTGTAACATGTAACTGTTATTCCATGTTTCAAATCACAGGATAAAACTCCAATATATAAAAGACCTCGTTCTCTTATCATTGGGTGTTGATTCTTGAATCGGCATGTAATGGTAGGAACTAGGTCTACACACAGTGGCGGCAAACATTCACTACCGCCCCCTACTGGGCGCGTCTCCTCACCTTGTGACGTCACAGCCAGCGTCCCTTTTCACGTCGTCTTCCCAAGAACTAGTGGGATTTATTTTGAACCCACCCACCCACTCCTTTCTAAAAAGGATTTATAAACTAAAGAGTAGAACACATGTTCTCCACTCTACAAACACTGACTAAACACTCTCATAGTGTTCATACATATACCTTTTATACTCATGGTAGAAATACTACCAATTATGTTCGTCGTTCATTGTAACATGTAACTGTTATTCAATGTTTCAAATCACAGGATAAAACTCCAATATATAAAAGACCTCGTTCTCTTATCATTAGCCTACCATTGGGGGCATATCATGGTTCTGATGCATAGTGGATGGGCACGCAATGGGTTGATCTATACAGGGACATCCCCACCTCGGTGATTTTACGAGAGGCCATTACTTACAAATTAGCTCACCCCTTCGTATAGCCGCCGTCCACTGGGGAGCTTCGGCAGACTAAGCCCATGCATTTCCCATATAGCTTGGGCCGATTAGAGCCAAGTGGACGGTAGCCATTGCCACAAGTGAGTTTTGGATATATGTGCATGCATGCTGGATATGGGGAGCCCTATATAATATATGTTCCCTGTCTATTTTTACCAATGCCCTAGAGCTACCACTCTTGCTCTAGGGATTGGTCATTTCCTATTCTTAACAACATTGGATTATGGGTTTGGGGCAGATGTAAGGGTTTGTACCCCTCTGGGGGGGGGGGGGGGTAAAGGTATGTATATTACATTGAACACTTCATCGCCCTTATGGCATATAGGTATGTGCATTACTTTTTTTCCAGATTGCTACATGTGTATAATGTACATCAAGTCACTAAAAGTCCAGAAGAATCTGACTCGCCAGTTCCAGTAAGTATCTGCAGCTGAGTGTGATGTTAATGTTACGGTGATAGGGGATCTGCTGTGTATTCCAGTTCACCAGTTCCAGTATGTGACTCAGACTCAATGTGATACTGATAGGGAAACTGCTGTTATGTGCTCACCAGTCCCAGCATGTGACTCAGGTGGACTGTGATGGTGATAGGGGAGCTGCTGTTATGTGCTCATCAGTCCCAGCATGTGACTCAGGTGGACTGTGATGGCGATAGGGGAGCTGCTGTTATGTGCTCATCCGTCCCAGCATGTGACTCAGGTGGACTGTGATGGTGATAGGGGAGCTGCTGTTATGTGCTCATCAGTCCCAGTATGTGACTCAGGTGGACTGTGATGGTGATAGGGGAGCTGCTGCTATGTGCTCACCAGTCCCAGTATGTGACTCAGACTGACTGTGATGGTGATAGGGGAGCTGCTGCTATGTGCTCACCAGTCCCAGTATGTGACTCATACTGACTGTGATGGTGATAGGGGAGCTGCTGTTATGTGCTCACCAGACTCACTGTATAACTCAGACTGAAAATGATACTGATAGGGGAACAGCTCTGTTATGTACTCACCAGTTCCAGTATGTGACTCAGACTAAGTGTGATGTTGATGTTGATAGGCGAACTGCTGTTGTGTACCGGCCGTGAATCTCGGGTGTAGTTTGCCATCAGATTCCATATCAGGTCGGCCTCTGCTGAACTCCTCGCCACTAAAATGAAAGTAAAAGTTTCTTATTTTGGTCATATAGCTACTGACTACATGTATTTTCATGAATCTGAAAGTCTATATATGTGGGCTGTTTTTTTTCGCTACTTGGCCGATCTTTGGATTCCTGCATAATTTGATCCGTACCTGAAACCGTATGGCAGAATTAGTGATTCAAAAAAATGTACCACTCCCTCACTTAGAATATCTGAGTTACGAGAAGTAATTAACTAGGCCGTATATGCCACTGTTATTAGTATTATGGTGAAGTGATAATGTAAATTGTCTAAATCGATTCAAATACATTTGTATATCATCGGCTAATGCACAGTAACTGTTGGCCAAGCGTCTACTGGTGAGTCACATTGCGAGGAACAGCACACACAGAAAAGTGAGAGTCATTGTCGCTAAAACTACCCTGTGCCTGACCCTCAGGTGAGGGTAGTTTTAGCGACAATGACTCTCACTTTTTTGAGGGTGAGCATCCAGCTGGCATGGTTCCATTTGTGCAGCTTCTGGGGTCCAGCTAAATCTGATCTATTGTACAGCACTTTGATCTAAGTACAGGAGGCAGTATCAAATGTGTCTATACCAGATGGATAACTAACGGACTATGTATTGGTTGGTGATCTAGAAAGGAGTAACTTTATGTGAACTAGTGTAGGCTAGGGATATAGGCAATATTTGAAAAGATATCTAGGCTGAGGGACACAAATCACACAGTATTCAGGAGGTGTATATGATAATTATAGGAAATCAACCCGACAGTAGACAATTTGGTATCCCGGTTTAAACATGATGTTTTAGAAATACCATGGTCAATGTCCCAGGCGCCCTCTTAAATAGAGCTGATTGAGCCGATGCCAACTGCAATGAGTCAACCGTCTCCAACGTGTTTAATCAATGTCAATTTGTCTCCTTGATAATTATTATTGATAATGTGAATCAGTATTTTTCTCTTTAGAAATGGAGTTAAATATAAGTTACATGTATAGCTATAGATTCCCTTTGAAAAAAAGTGAGGTATAAGCAATATACTCTGTTTAGAATGAAGGGTAGGTATTCTGAAGGCAATCCTGGATTCCCTTTTGACTCCCCTTTAGCTCCCTTTCTTTTACCAATAATTCTCAGTGTAGGATAGCTGGAGATTGATGAAAGCTTCATTTCACAGGCAATTTATAGATCTCACTTTAATTCTGTCTAATCTGATAGCTGATGCATAATACATGGTAGCCTACAGATATAGTTGTTATTTCATCCTGACAGAACATAAAATAAATGTGCCTTCCTCCGCCTAGAGTCCCTGGCGAAAGAGGAAAAAACAAATAGACATAGACCACTCAGCGGATTGGACCAACAGTCTCCCTTGCTTGTCCGCTTATCTACATATTATGTAGCTAAATGGGAAAGAGGTCTTTACGTATTGATTCGTTGGTCCAGGGTCAACAAAGACATATATATAAGCCTTGCCTAATGTGAGAGATTTGAGGCTACTGCATAACATATTTGTGCATAGAGTTTGCGTTGGTTGGCTTTCTGTGGTGCCAGTGAGCGTGTATAAATATGGCTTAAAGGTTCACACTGTCATGTTGCCACATGTTAACTATTACCCCTACAGTAACAGTGGAACCAGGAAAGGTACTCACGCCCATGATACATAGGGTGGGTAAGGGTCTAAAAACGAGGGAACATTTTAAAAGATTTACAATGTGATTAACACCACAATTGACTCAGGATCAGGGTGCTTAAGTGTTTGAATTGATTAATTTGATTATATTTTGAAGGAAAACGAAATTTAAAGATACTGAATTATAGCCTGAATATGACTGTTTGGGCTGTGTGCATCCAAACACAGAGTAACTGACTTATCTGTGGATCGCACGTGGTTCTGGTAAAGATGGAGTGTCAAATAGCTATTGGCTCTGCTTATATCATGTTATCCTTCATGTAAGCAGAGCCAAACCCGTTTTAAAGGCGCACTGAGTTGAGGACCTAGCCCTGCCGAGTTTTGTACGCAAATGACGTCGTGGGTTCAGTGCGCCTTTAACTCTCTATTTTACCAGAGCCACGTGGGAGACACAGTTGACACTTTTACTTTTCTCTGTCCACAATGTCGCTGCCACACTCATGCACACTCTTCCACACCGATGGATCCATGTCCAAATGTGTGCACCCATGCCCATACTCATGTCTACACTCATGCATCCCTGTCCACACCCATACATGTGTACATGTCCACATCCAAGCTTTCTTATACATTTAAGTCCTGGGTTGGCGCTTTAGAAGATTTAACTTCCCGTCAGATCTAGTGAACCTTTCTTTTTGGTCTAAGGTCAATTTTCTTAGACCCTCTTAATCATTATTCGGCTATTTAACAGCTATTTTCTTCTGTTAAGGATTGCCCGTCTGATTAATATAACAAATGACTCAGGGTCTCCCGTCAATTAACACTGCCTGGATGTCTGGATAGAAAAACGCCTCACCTATAGGTGTTAATGCATTCCAGTATAAAACTCGAGCTTTCCTCATGATCTTCTAGTTTATAAAATCTTTCCCAATCTGCCGTAAAACCTCGCGTACAAGCCGCGGCTAGTACGCGAGTCAGATCAGCGGTGCGACTTATACCAAGTGGGCACCAAATTCAGTCTAATGTTGAATCAACACTGAATTAACATTGAATCAACATTGACAAGCTTTCATCAATGTTGATTCAGTGTTCTGTGCCCATTAGGTAGCATCGACCCAGGGTCAGGGTGCGGCTTTTTTGCTACTATGGTACAGTACTAAAAGTCACCATAATCAGATCGCTGGTGTGGCTTATAGGATCGACCCAAAGTGGGGTGCGGCTCATATGTGAGTTAGGCTTATACGCGAGTTGTTTTTTTAAATTTATTTTATTGAACCGATCATCACATAAAACTTGTGAGAGGCCTACTATACATGAAGATCTTCCTGGTTAGTTCTGCGGGGGTAATCCATCCAGTAGATTAGATACTTATAGTTTAACATACGCTTTAACAATTTTAGATAACCTTTTGTCTCGACCCAATTTTGCTGCTTAGGTGACAGTCTGATACTTAGCTACAAACAGATAGATGATATTTACAGATGAATGAGCTGGTACAACGTTTGACGATTTAACTGCTGGTATTGAATACCGACTAGGTTAACATAGAGGTGTGAGTATTGTATTTACTGTATTTGACATATTCAATGCATATCTCCTGATAAGCGCACACACATCCTATTTTCCGAAAATTCCAAATTGCACTAAAAATAACATCAAATACATTTATGAGCCAGGATCCCATCTATTTACTCTCCTTATGCCAACGCTACCTTTTCAATCCCTACTTGGCCTACTTACTTCCTTACATGCATTCAAAGTCCGACCCCAAAAACGTCTTATAATCTACTCTCTAAATCTAGATGTGCCAACAATGACCCAGCAGAGGCCCTGAGTCAATGCCGAGTCAATGATGGCCAGAGGGCATGCTCCACACAAATCTAATGCTGGTTTGCAAGCAAGTTGACTCAGTCATTGAGCTTTTATTTGATAGATCCATTCCCAGATTGATAACGTTCAACCAATGCTGCAAATCAAAGTTAAATCAATGACGCATCAGATCTCCCAATTTGAATAAGTACCCTTGCAATACAATTCATGTAGACTAAATGTAAATAAAGTTACCTCCACCCCCCTCACAGTGATATTAGCTCTTATATATAGTATGTGTGTGTGATGTTAGCTCTTATATATAGTATGTGTGTGCTTGGGGAGAAGCTTCTATAATATGCAAACACTGTATACTGGAGCACAATAGCAACTCGATGAGGGAAAGGCATTACCCCATGCAGTCCCTCTCCTTGCACTGCATGTCTATGCATTGTCGATACTGATAGGCATCTAGGCCCTGCGGGAGTCTAAGTCTATCATTCCCATATTTGACGGTCCGTTTATATAGTCTAAAATGAAAAGCAAACTAACTATGATGATCAGCTATTTCGTGGAATTTGCAACAAGAGCCGAGAGAGAATACAGAGGATTAAAGGTATACACCAGCGTTCAGTCAATTCTGATCTACCCATGATATCTCTTAATCACTTGGGATTATATTAGTTTGATATAATTATGGTGATGTAATAGAAGCAAATAAATCAATACCTCAAAGTGCTAGATTTTGATATATAGACATTTGAAGATAGGACACCCTTAACTATGGCCGCGTATGGGTAAACCCCTATTTTTTCAATGTTTTTCAATTTTTTGAAAGATTGACCCATAATATCTC
The DNA here is from genome assembly GCA_947462335.1 of Harmothoe impar. Classification (NCBI taxonomy): domain Eukaryota; kingdom Metazoa; phylum Annelida; class Polychaeta; order Phyllodocida; family Polynoidae; genus Harmothoe; species Harmothoe impar. The sequence goes on from OX381710.1 coordinate 45,292,532, forward strand.
AACCAAACTTCTCATATCTTGAGAGGAGACTATATGCAACATAATCAATCCATGCAAATGAGTAGTGTCATAGGTGTAACACAAGACAAAAAAATGGCCAACATTTTGTAATCAAAACCTTAGCCATCTGTACATAAGATCAAAGGATACATTTTACAACAACAAAAAACGAGTGATTCATTGATAAATGAAAACAGTTTGGGATTTGTTCAAATATTTTCTAGTCAGCGTAAACACCTATAATAGCTTAGGGCACAGCTTTTTGAAGCAGAGAAAAATAGTGACAAGATGTGTAGAAAGCCATAGTGAGGCATTTAAAGGGTTAGTAAAGGTGTGTTAGATGATATTTAAAGGGGAGATATGCTTTTAGCGTGGTTTTATGTAGTTTCATTTTTTGCCACCAGGTGCCGTATGTGTAGACCCTGGTGTATACCTTTAAGAGATGCAACTAACTCAGGACAAATTCCTAATCTTATTGCAGATACCTGTGCACATTCCATCTTCCCGTTGGTCACGGGTTTGGCCCACTGAATCCGACATGGGCAGTTTGGGGGCTCAGTGACATGCGACAGGATAAATAAGAACAGCGGGACATGGTATATTGACATTTCTGAAAATCGACACAGGCATCATTTTTTGACAAGGGACATGGGGAGCCCCACTCCCCGATCCAGCTCCCCAATAACCCCTAATATACACCATGATATAGCACCATGTGCAATTCAATACTCCTCCAAACACCCCCCAAATCTCCCTGGGCACTAGAGCATGGAATCTGGGGGGAGATTTGAGTGTGGTACACCATACCCATCAAAGTAGGTTAGTCATGTATATACACTACTGTGGATAAACACTGTGGCCTACCTTGGATCCAGAACGCCAGTAGTAACAGCAGGGCGATGGGTAAAGCACTCCTCATCGTGATAGCTCGATGGGCCGACTTAAAGAGAGAACTGACCCAAAGGCAGGCTCACTAGCCATAGCTGATACTGCAGTTGGGACGGTAGGGGTCTATTGCTTAATGCTGCACCACCACGACCCCTTGTGGGAGAAACTGGACACAAGAGGTCTATTACCTCAGAACAGTCCGTCTGTAGAGTTCTGAATGAAGAGTCCACTCTGACCAACACACAGGAAGATGGCGATGTATATAGTTATACTCGACACAGCAATCGATACCGATCCTAATGTCGAGCTGGCCCATTTAGGGAGTGGTCATTTCTTAGCAACAGGAGGGGTGGGGTGGGCGCTCAGATAGCAATTTGATGTTGGACCAACGTTGGCCCCACATAATGTGGCGTTGCATGACGTTAGCTTTAATTGTCTTTAGATAAATGTCACCTCCGATATGGCGATATGGCCTTTTTGGGGATTAAGTGACATGGGACAGGAGGAATAAATAGATAGTGATATGAGACAAGGGGCATTCTTTAAATCGATATGGCGACATGGGCATTTCTTAAAATCGACATGGGACATGGGACATGGGGATCCCCCTACCCCCCCCCCCCCCACACACACACACCGGGCCACATCAAGCGCCTCCTTACTGTAAAGGGGTGTGTGCTTTAGATATAGTGGGCATACTGTGGCAAGCCATTTGATCACCCTCACAAGGCTTATAAAAAAAAATTGGTTGCTTTATTCCATGAAGATATTTACAACAACAATCAGTGTTTATATATTGATCTCCAACACTAAAGCCTACATGTGGTTTCGCTTTCACGGGTGAGATTCTGAGATCTGTCACATTAATTGGATTCATGCTTTCTGTTGCTTACTATCTGATCCAGTCAACATAAGGGATACAGCCAGCTTGTGTTACGTGTTATTTACACATTGTATCAATACCTTCACATGGATGACTATCTCTTTCTCTTAATGCTGAGTTATTGATAGGAAGAAGTAGGCAATATGGCTACTATTCCCTTGCAGAAAATTAAAACAATCTTTCAGTAAAAATAGAAGGGATGAGGAGTCAGCTGTAAAAATGTTTTTGAAATTAGAGTCAATTTTGAGACACTTCTATTACAAATGGCGATAAGTTCCAATTTCAATGGGTAGGGGAGACCGGGGCAAAACGGACCCCTTAAGGGAAGATGGCATATAACTCAGAGGTAAACCCCTGAATTGAAACATTTATTTTTTCATAACAAAGCATAGAAGTATACCATCCATGAAAATAATTAATATTGTGCTAGTATCATTAATAGCATTGTGGGATAGCGTAACATATTCTGACCTACGAAGGTCATGGGCTAAAAGTCCCGGGGCAAAAGGGTTTTTGGGGCGGGGCAAAAGGGACTCCAGAAATTTCTTAATTTTGAATTATCATCTTTTTTCATAATTTTATTGCTCCCATCTTTTAGCTATGTTATTACTCAGTTCTTTAGGTATTTCTTTGTTGTCATGCATGACCTTTATCTACCATTTTTCAATTTTAATTGATTTTTATGACCATTGAATATCATGCATTTCAATAAAATTTCCCCCAAATTCAGGAAAAATTCTCCAAAACCCCAAAAATACCCCCCAAAAAAGAAAATTGGCTAAGAAATAATTTTATATTGAAATAAGCATGTCTCATCATTCTTATCATTTTTTAGGCCAAGCATGGTTATTTTTTTCATGTTTTGATCATTTTTATGGGGTTTCACCATAGGAATTCTGATTGCAAGGGGGGGGGGTCCGTTTTGCCCCAGCTTCATGAAAAATATGTGAAAAAATGATCTTGCCAAAATAAATGAGTGTAGGGTAATATTTTTTTCCAATGACTTTGCAAATATGTTACACAATATTTTAGCTATGAAATATTATTGTTTTAGCCATAAAACTTTAATATATACCTCTTTTTTAATTCTCAGAAGCTTATAAACTGATTTTTGCAAAATTAGATCAAGATCTCTAGTTTCAGTTTTTTCTTTATGGAATCCAGAATACCATAGGTAGCATCAAATTTTTTTTTTAAAACATGTTATTTCTATCAATTATATGAGCCAATTTGAAAAAAATATGGAATTTATAGCTGAGAACTGAGTTAGGGGTCGGGTCCGTTTTGCCCCGGGGGTCCGTTTTGCCCCGGTCTCCCCTAATTAGTTAAATATCCAAACCAGAATCTGCCTTCTAACTGACTTTCGTATGTGTATGTGAATGGGACTCTCGTGCTACGCACTTGAGCCCATACACATAGGCATATGCTCAAGGCATAGGCCCTACAGAGTCTAGATCAGAGCTGCCAACCTCAAAACATCCAAAATCGTATTTTTTAGGTCATTTTCTGCCTAAAAAGCGTATTTAGCGTACTCCCTTCACCCAAAAATCGTACTAAAATCGTACTTTTGATTTAAGATTATTACACTAATAAAACATCAATAAAACATGATAATATGCCTATTGCATTGAGGAATTGATCCAAGAATACAAGTAGGTGTTGTCCCTCCAATAGTACACTTAGAATGATCCAAGAATACAATTTTGCTATATATAACAAAAGAAGAGACTGGAACCTGACGAAAATACAGGTTGGTTATGAAGAAAGTGTAATTTTCATAGCAGTGGATGTGATTTACACCAGACTTTCAAGGATCTTGAGACTTAAAGCTGCAATACCACCTAAGACACTCAAACCTACATTTTCCTGATTTGATTCTCAGATGATTGTATAATGTTTCCCTCTTATAATCTGTCATTTTTTCTGACAAGAAAGTCTTAGTATTATGTTAGACAGGACTCCAATCTCAACTACTATTTATATTCTGCAGGGGTTTGGTTATTTATGTTGAGATTTGACGACGCGGGAAAATATTCTACTGGGTAACCAGCGTCTAGTTCACTTCCGTGAATAAAGTGACGTCTCAAGCTGTGGTCGCCCTAAGAGACACATACATGTATGTGTCTCTTAGGGTCGCCATCATGCATGAAGACGTTCGTCCGGTCTTTCTGTCCATATTTACCGAATTCCATTAGGCTATGGGTCCAGAATACGAACAGTGGAGAGATTAACATCTGAAGCTGTAAAGTGCGTTCTGCTGGAGGGAAATCGGATTTGGATGATCGAGGATTAATCGAGAGATTCGCTGGAGAGACAGTCGGCGATTTGGCGACGTCGGAGAGGCTGCAGGTGCCGGGACGCGGAGCCTACGGGAACCACGTGTGTACGGCGTGGGTGAGGCAGCGTGGTGCGGCAGGCAGGGCCCCGGGGCAGGGCCGGAGGCGGCAATGACGATGCCGTGGCGATGTCGGCGTGGGTGAATCGCCGAGATAGGCCTAGTCGTTTTGGAATGACGTGTTTGGTATTTGTGTGTGTTCAGTTGTGTCCAGTCCAGGGGCACATTACTTGTGGACACCCAAGACGACGTTGGAGGCGACGTGGAGGCTGCAGCAGGCCTGAGGAGGGGGAGCGCCCACCTCGGGAGAGGCAGCAAGGTGGCAGGAGCCGTGTACGATGTGCTGTTTGTGTCTGCTGATATCGACGTGGTGTTACAGGCAGTTTACAGGCAGTTTACAGACAGTGGCTGGGAATTACAGGAGACGTGTAAGTAGCCAGGAGGATCTGTGTTGTTTTGTGTACACTTGGACGTCGTGGGGTGTGTCAGACAGTTACAGGGAGTTACAGACTGTGGCTGGCAGTTACAGGAGACATGTAGGCCTAAGTAGCCAGAAGGTCTGTGTCGTGTATTGTGGGCACTAGGACGACGTGGGGGGTGTATTATTTGTGTATTGTAATAACTGATGTGTGTGTATTGTTGTGTGAACACCGTGTGTACAGGGACACTGAGTGATGTACGGCAACACTGTGTGTACAGGAGAACACTGTGTGTACATGGGACATTGAGTGATGTACGGCAACACTGTGTGTACAGGAGAACACTGTGTGTACATGGGACACTGAGTGATGTACGGCAACACTGTGTGTACAGGAGAACACTGTGTGTACATGGGACACTTAGTGATGTACGGCAACACTGTGTACAGGAGAACACAGTGTGTACATGGGACACTGAGTGATGTACGGCAACACAGTGTGTACAGGAGAACACAGTGTGTACATGGGACACTGAGTGATGTACGGCAACACTGTGTGTACAGGAGAACACTGTGTGTACATGGGACATTGAGTGATGTACGGCAACACTGTGTGTACAGGAGAACACAGTGTGTACATGGGACACTGAGTGATGTACGGCAACACAGTGTGTACAGGAGAACACTGTGTGTACATGGGACACTGAGTGATGTACGGCAACACAGTGTGTACAGGAGAACACTGTGTGTACAGGAGAACACCGTGTGTACAGGAGACACTGAGTTTTATTTAGAGTAGGGAGGTGAGGGCTGAAGCCTCACACGGAAATGAAGTACTGGTGACCTCTCTTTCCAAGGATAGGTATTATGTTTCAATTAAATAATAATAGCAAGTGATCGCTATTTGTCTAGTTTGTGTAACTAAATAAGTTAAAGTAACTGGTTTATTTTAGTATGTAACTTGACAGTCATTCAAGGACTACCAGTTTACTGGAGGAAACTAAGAACTAACATTTAACACTAGTTTACTGGACACCATTTATAAGTCAAGATAAGGACTTCAAAAATCTGAAGAGACACTGAACATTATTTCTCAAAAAGTGAACTTTCAATATTCAGGAGGAGTGTTTCAATAAGAAACACTAAAACTACGTTTAAGGAGGAGTGTTTATTTACAGTGACATTCATATTCATAAGTTCTTATTCATTGTGTATTCTAAAGGTTTTACTGTATGTTCTAAAACAGTATATATATTTTCACTTGTCGAGGAGGAGTGTTGAGATTTGACGACGCGGGAAAATATTCTACTGGGTAACCAGCGTCTAGTTCACTTCCGTGAATAAAGTGACGTCTCAAGCTGTGGTCGCCATCATGCATGAAGACGTTCGTCCGGTCTTTCTGTCCATATTTACCGAATTCCATTAATTTAGTATTTACACTTTCACTACTGGCTGAGGCTGTGAGTGGCCTTAGGGCCCAATCAGTCCTAATTCTGGTGAAAGAAGTATCTAGGACCCAAATGGGGGTGCAGAGGGGACCCCCCCCCCCTGAGGTCGGAAAGTCGCCGAAATTAAGGCCCTCAGGTCGCAAGGTCGTTTTTTTAGACCCTTTATCCTATGATCAATTTTGGGCAAAAGTCGCCGGGTCGCTTTTATTATTGTACCAGGTCGCCAGGTCGCCTGGAAAAACAGCCCAGGTCGCCAGGTCGCTGAAAACCCCTCTGCAGTCACCCAAATGTGTACTCAATACATGTGAAATAACAGCCAAATTGACCAAAAAGCGTACTGGATACCTGAAAATCGTACTAAATCGTACCGGTACTCAAAATATAAAAGCGTATTCTGCCTCAAAATGAGGTCAAAAAGCGTACTAATACGCCAAAAGCGTACTACTTGGCAGCCCTGCTAGATGCATTCTCGTGCAGTTTTGGGTTATTATCACATACTCTCACATTACCTTACAGCTGTGATTTAAAACTGATAGACACTGATTTTGAGAGGGTAAGAAAAAATATAACTACTGTTAAAAATAACCACAGTAAACCGATTGGCACCCTTTAATATAGGGTTGGGGTAACTCTTTACATGATGTTACACCAATTATATTATATTGATGTAATACGAGCCGATTGACTAATTGCTGATTCAACTTGATTTGATTGACTTGACATGACTTACTTGATGTTAGGTATTATAAAATTGTCGTTGGATAATTTAGTAATATTAAGCTATATGTGTATGATTTTGCGACTATATTGTCGTATTGGTTAACAACTGTGTTGAGTTATGTTTGTTATTTAGCACCGTTTCACTTGCATTACCTATGCCATGAATATTAACCACTGAACTGACGCTGAGTGATATTACCCATGAACTGTTACCAACTGACCGGCACGTACATTATCTGGACATGTGATAACTAATTGAAATGTAATATTTTAATAATTATATCACTTTAAAGCTGCTAGGTCCTCGGACCATGAACAGACTCTATAATAGCAGCCATACTATATGCCCACTACAGGCACATAAGGATTCATAATCTCCAATTCGCCAGTGCCTATGGCACTTAACTATAGTAATATTATAATTGGTACACGTGAGCACCCACATGCCCTCTACTTTTCAATTCAATTGTCAAAACCCAAGGATATCTACAGGCTAAGCCATTGTAAGGTATCATCTCCTATACCCAGTGCGGCCACGCGGTATAGGCACACAGCAGATTGTCATTATTATAAGGAACTAATACAAGTTGTGTTGAAACCCCTGTCTCTGAACCCTTTGTTCTCTTTTCATTCCATCCCCCTCCCCTTTTTTGTGTTTACATTATTTATATATTTAAGGCATTTTAGCCAAACTTATTGTTTTACTTTGTACAACTGAAAAATGAATCCGGACCGAATCCGTATCACGGAGGAGATAAATAAGCTCAAGGGCTTGACCCTGTGCGGTATTAACTGTCGTAGCCTTGAACCCAAGAAACTAGAAATTGCGCTCCTACTCAGCGATTTTACAATTCTGTGCGCATGCGAATCTTGGCTGGACGACCGCTCAGGAGATGAACTGATATATATTGAAGGTAAGAGGATTTTTAGGCTTGATAGAGAAGCTAACAGAGGAGGTGGCCTGGTAACATATATTGACCAGGCATACGGTGCAGCTAGCACAATCTTATTTGATCATTGCCGTATGGAACCCGATATTGAACTCCTAACCATTAGTGTCAACAGAGAGCAACATAAATCTATGATACTACTAAATACGTACCGACCACCTAGGGGTGACGTCACATCATTTCTTGACACATTACATGACATCATAAATATTTTACAGGCAAAGGACGATGAAATATGGATCATCGGCGACCTAAACATTGACATGCGCAAACGGACGCTAGCCCCGGGACGCGAGCTGATCGACTTCTGCAGAGAGACTGGGCTGAGAATGAAAATCAATGAAGTGACCAGACCGAATCCCGAGGGGGGCACAATCATCGACCACATACTGACAAACTGTAACATTGTAAAAAGTGCAGGTACTCTCGACATTATGCTCAGTGATCACTACCCCATCTACGCTGAGAGGAAGCAAGAGCACGTAACCAAGGTAACCATCACGAGGCAAGGCAGATCATACAGGCACTATCATATTGACGAACTGCACGAACACCTGAGCGAGCAAGACTGGACTGAATTCTTTGAATGTGAAGACCCTGGGTTACAATGGGCGCTACTGCTAGCCCAAATTGTTGCCTACCTTGATGAGGCATGCCCTATACGCACAATTACACTAAAGCGTATACCTGAAAAGCATGTTACCAGACACACTATAGAACACATTAATGACAGGCAGGAATGTCTCAAAAGATTTAAATTGTCTGGTGACTACGCTGAAAACCTCGAGGCCAAAAGGCTATCACATCTGATTAGACGTCAATTAAAGGCGTCCCTGGGAGAAGGTGTGACCACGACTCTAAATTCATCACGGGGTGACCATAGGCGATTCTGGAGAGAACTGAACAGGCTCCTAAACCCAGGATCCAAACACACACACATCAACCTGAAAAATCATGACGGGGAAAGTATTGATAGTGATGAGGTGTCTACCTTTGTCAATGACTACTTCGCCACTATTGGCCAGAAACTCTACGATCTAAAAGGGGACAATGCCCGATCTGACAAAGTCAAGATAAAGGACATCCCACTGACTGATGATGGTGTACCCATCAATGTGGATGAACTGGTAACTCTTGAGCAGGTGACGAAGTTAATAGCCAAGATCAACAAAGATAAATCATCTGGTATAGAAGAAGTCAACAGCTCTGTCCTGAAAGACACACTGACACTACTGCCGGAACATCTTGTATCCATGTTCAGAAACTCATTAAAACGGAGTACATTCCCCAAGACATGGGCAGCTGGAAACTTAGTACCTATCCCAAAGAAAGGGGATCTAACACAGATCAAGAACTGGAGGCCAATCATGCTTCTGCCCCTACCTGGGAAGATGTTGGAAAAGATAGTACATGAATACCTCAGCCAACACCTGGAGCAGCACAAATTACTATCGAAAAACCAATATGGGTTCAGGCCAGGTATGAGCACTGGGGATGCTGTATTCTCTGTGCTGAAAGATCTCTATGACTACAGGGATGACAACCAATACACAATGGCCTGTTTCGTCGACTATACCAAGGCATTCGATTGTGTCGACCACCCAACCCTAATGACCAAAATTAACTGCCTAAAAATACCTATTCTGATCAAAAGATGGCTGGTAGACTACCTGCATGACCGCAGTCACAGCACAATGGCGAATGACACCAGATCACCATCACAAGGGGTTGAATTTGGAGTCCCCCAGGGTTCTACCCTTGGGCCACTGCTGTTTGTGCTGTTTATCAATGACCTTTGTGACACTCTCGTTAACTGTAAATCAGCCATGTATGCGGACGACGTAATAATATACATCAACCATGACAATCCCGCGGAAGCTGAAAGGCTCCTCCAGGAAGATGTCACACACATACATGAATGGTGCAACCTGAATCACATGACTGTGAACACAGACAAGAGCACAATCATGACCTTCGGCTCAAAAACAAAATTAAGTAGGATAAATGCCCCGACCATAAAGATGGGAGACCAAACGTTACCTGTAGTGGATACCTATCCTTACCTTGGCATTGACCTAGACGGCTCCCTGACCGTAACCCCATTTGTCAACAAAACAAAGAAAAACATGGGTAACAGGCTACATAAACTCCGCAACATGAGAGGGTATCTACCCGAGGACATTTGTTTAATCATTTACAAAAGCATGATCATGCCAGTACCTGACTACTGCAGTTTCTACCTGGGTAGCGCCCACCAATACCAACTTGAAAAGATCCAAAGACTACAGAACCAAGGCATCAGAATATGCAAGAAGGTGGCGATCCGAGGTAACAGCATAGCCGAACTGCATAGAGCAAACAAAATCCCAATATTGGAGCAGAGAAGAAAATGCCAGCTGGCTCAGCATATGTGGAAACTCGCAAGAAGGGGACAAGCCACTACCAACCCGCAAGCCAGAACCAGAGGTGACCGGAAGTTAAAATTCCATGAGAGGGTAGCCCGGACAGCCTTCTATCAGAAAGGCCCATACTACCGCGGCGTACAGCTTTGGAACCAACTTGATCATGAAACGCAGAAACTGGAAAATAAAGATGACTTCAAAAGGAAAATTAGAGAGAAGTGGGGCGACAAGCCTCCCTGAAAACCAATCATGAAACCGAACTGAAAACTGGACGTGAACAACCAACTATCTATTTCCTATGTACCCCCTCATTACCATTTCTACTAAATACTTAAATGTATTGTCATCACATCCACTCTAATAATTTGTAGTATTGAACGGGAGAAGCCACGTGAACTGATTATATGACAACTATATTAATCATTTATTACTTGCATCTGCTTCATGCCTACCCATGTTTGTACATTGAAAAACTCCTCACTGAGGTGATATGTTCAATAAAATTTTCAATACTTCAATACTCTCTCATTACCGTGCATAATTTATCTATTACTCAACTTTGATAAGCCTTAATTCATTATTATATTTTATACTGGTAAGGAATGTTCTCTATGCAACAGGCTTAACCCTTCAAGGGTCAAATGCTGGGTGGCTGGACGTTGGGGTGGCTGGTCGTTGGGTGGAGTTATGATATTGGATTGTCTCTACGACTAGAGCGCCCCCAGTAGCATACATGGGAACTAGCCATTATACTCTAATTATGCCTCGGGAGTGGCCCTTTATTTACATTATTGGGGGTAGCGACATTTTGTAGCACAGATAAAAGAAGTCACCGTCTCTTTTCTGTGTTTGTAGGGAGACACGCCCCCCCCCCCCCCCCTTCTCTCCCTCCCAGAGTGTGTGAAGGAGACTACTTTAGCGCCCCCTGCGTCGACCGTTGTTATAAATGCTTTACACAGCAAGCCCAACACTCTCCATGTTTACTTTATACATATTCATTTGGCGGGAAAGGCTTGGCATAGCGCCACCTCATCACTCATCAAATAGTTCCATTTATCATTTCAGACAAGACACGGGAAACATCCTACCATTCAGACAAGAGGATGGTGGCAAAATCGATCCGGAAAGCCTCACAGTAAATTGAGCCAAAGGGGAGGGTAGCTGGGGTAGCAACTAGCACTATGGGACGGAGGGGTCTGTTGTATTCCGACCATAGCATGTATCATTGTGCTCATATATAGGCCTAGCTGTTTCTATGGTTGGCACTGGGGGCCACTCGATCATGGGTTTAGAGGGGCCGCTGTAAATAATTGAATACTTGTATCTGGGTATACGTCTCACCCTTTGTGGGAATTTACTTGATTAACCTAGATTTTATGACCGATTTGCAATCAAACCCTGAATGATTTCCTCATCACCACCATTATCCGCTCGACACAAACTTATTTTTCCTCCAATAAGTGACCGTTCTCCGTACTTCCTTTGATACCATTTACTGCTTCAGTAAGTTGTGAAATAAGGGGAAATAGTGTATAAACTTTCACGGTTCAGTTAATCATTGTAATTTAATTAATTATTTACCTTTCTCTATAGGATAAAATCACTCATATGAAGTCACTAATGAATTAAAATTGAAAAGAAAACTTGCAACGTTGGATTAATAGTGATGAAAAACAACTGTTTATTTCCTATTTGGGGTGTCCGTACTTCCTGTAGCACGATAGAAAGTCTGCATGTAGTATGTACATACCAGTAGTATTTTATTAATCACTTATATGAAATTTACGATACACAAGATAAATATTATTTTATGAAAAGTTAAAACAGAAATCGGGAACCAAGATCAAAGATCATCAACTCAACAAACCCCACGTCAATTATATGCTATAATGGTAATTAAGTTGAAATCTGAAAATTCAAGAATCATTTGATTAAAATTATTTTAGGAATGTTGCACTACGTCTTGATAGAGACTCCCTAAAATAGAATAGAAACACAATGTATGTTTTAGTGTTAACGTCTGTCTGTATTATACCATCTAATTCTTTTATTTAAAGGATCACACACCTTCCAATTCCAATAGTTCAGCTCTCAAAGTAGTCAACATATTATTACACCATGAATAGGTCTTGCACCGACCGAGCCACTAGGACGAGATAATATACACTCATTGGACTATTCCAACAGATAGTTGTCTGATTCCATGACATATACACATTTATTTACAGTTATCATTACAAGTATGTGCAACAATTCTTTACAACATTTCGCGGTAAAATGGTATATTGCCTTCTGCGTGCATCAAATGATAACAGTTTAAAAATGCTGACTTTCAGTGATATCAATCTATGTTTAGTATTACGAACACTCCACACGTCTAGCCGTTTCAATCACTCATCTTGACAACACTAAAACCATACTTTTTAAATCTGGGTAATTTCTGTGTATCATTTTACATATATTACCTAGATAAAGCTTCTCATTAAGATAACTTTGATGCCATGGTGTAGGCCAATGCAGTTTTATCAAAAGTCCATAGTACTTTAATTACTTCAATGTCAGCAGAATAGAATAGGACGAAAGAAAAATTAATTTCTATGAACTTGCTTGCTTTTTTTCTCTACAGCTGTAGTGGCATACACAATTGCAGTTACAATGACAACGTCTGTATAAAGGCGGAAATGTGGCAGCATCATTTCGTTAAAACATTTCTTTGGTACATACCACTCGTTCATTCACCACACAGTCATTCACCTAAAAACAATGCATTCAGCAACACTTTACAGCAATTGCATTTAACATTTTTTGAAGTAATACATGATACTATCCTACATCACAAATTTCTGTTCTTGCTATTCCTTGAACACATTCATGTGCCGCTTACGTTAATGATTACCTTACTTTAACAAAAACCCACCTGTTCCTATGCTCTGCTATCGGTGGATGATGAACAGTATAAAGTAAACCTCACAATTTGTCCAGATTTAATTCCAACAATTTATGATCGCAGCACACCCTTTGTCAATCTACAATGATGTAATAATGCTTCCAGTATTCTGTTTCCTAGAAACGCCTGACAATTCAGATATTTATATAAAATATGAGAAATTGATTAAAGAGTCCTTAGATCAGGGCCTCCGCTTGATGGCCTTTTTGGCTGGCTTCTTGGGGGCACCTCCTCCAAGCCAAGAAGTGATAAGTTCAGACATCTCAGGGAGGTTCTGTTTGGGGTTGAGTAGATTCATCTGGGACTGCATTTCCTGTAACAAAATATCAATTGGAATGTTTTCACTTGTTTCATGTTTCCATGCCACACATGTACATTTGTACAAATCACTTGAATTGTCATTCTTAAAAACGAGTACTGAATTTGCATTCTAGTACGATTGATGCAAAACACTGCAAGTGCTCCTTTGTGTTTATTCCATGTCATTATTAATAATATTCGTCAAAATTCCATTTAATTGCTCTGATAAAAGCTACTTTATGGTGGTTAAATAAACAATTTTGATGATGAAACAGGCCGTGAAATACGGGCCGAGGGTTATTTCATAGGGGGGTGGTGAAATACGGCCTTCCTTGGTTAAGCCAATGGGAGTGCCGTATTCACCATGAAATAAATTAATTTTACCTTTTGTGTCTCTGGATCGGCAGTGTTGACTAGTTTAGGTAGAACCATTATCATGAGGAAGGGGAGCACCATCATCATCACCTGTACAAATTGTCAATAGTAAACGTCAAGTTGATCATTACAAACGAGATTAAGCAGATCTTATATTGTAAGTTTAAAACTTCAAATGTGAAAGCACAGTACCATGGATGAAATTGTAGTGGAATATTATATTCATTATTGTGCTTGTAAAGAGTATCACGAATACTATACCGCCTGGGCACTTGAATATTCTGTATACATGTATTTCTTTTCCTTTATAGATTACACAATAGTTTTAGCCATATTTCGGTATTCCCCTGAATGCTTACCATGGGGTTCATCAACAAGTCAGTAATCCTCCATTGTTCTCGCATCTGGAAGTAATTGGCTTTTCCCCTGGCTTTAAACTTGAGTGGGTAGGAGACTGTGTTGACGGCAGAGGGCTGGAGGTTGTTGAGGCGACGGGCACGCGTCTTCCCTTTAGAGTTGATATCTACCCGGAATGGTTCAAACACGTAGGTAGGGTTGGACACTTCCACAATGTAGGAGCCTGTGGGCAAGTTGTTCACCATGAAACTTCCATCACTCCTGCAAGAAGAATAAAGACATTGTAACAACGGGGAGATTGACGAGTATGAACAAGAAATGAAGACAGAACAGTAGCAGCTTGTCAGAAGTAGTACCGTAAATTCTTGCGTATACTATACGCCTAACTACCTATTACGGGGTGAATCCACTGACGTAAATCCGTCGGATCCGACGAGATTCGTCCATAGGTTTAACATTGTGAACGTTCATCCGATCCGAAGAATTGCGTCAGTGGATTCACCCTCTTAGCCGGACCCCTAACTTTGACAAATCCTAGAAACCTCAGAGAGGGTCTGAAAATCGATCTGACTTGAGTACTAGCTGAAGCTTCTATGCGAGAATTTACAAAGCCAAAGGGTAGTTCGCTATTGTATTGATAAAGCCATTCAGTACATTCTTTTTTATAGACAAGTCCTTCCTTGAGCTCTGAGTGGTCATGTGGCACCGTGCAAGTTACAGAGCCACGTCGTGTCTAAACCAAGCAAAACTGACATGTTGCTTGTGAAGCTTGCGAACCATGGAATAAAGGTGTGCACTGTAAATTCCCGGGTACTAACCGCATCTCACATAGACTATAAGTAGTATAACCTGTATCCCGACTTTGGGAGAGTTCTTTAACACGCACTGGGGGTCTGAATGCTCCAAGGGAAAGAACGCCTACTTATTTAACCCGCAGCTCGACTTTTGGCGAGGACTTAACCCTGACCCTCATCCCCCATCACAGGATGCTATCTGGTCTACCTGCTGTGGGTACGGGGTTTGGTCCTTTGGGGAGGTGTGATGCTCTATCTATCTGGCAGCCATGGCCAGCATCTATCCTACCAGTTGGATAGCCTGAGAGAAGGCTATCATCCTATCCAAATACACGTCTTTGAATTTACCCTTGTCAAGTATATAGACGAATGCCAACGCCCATTGATACCGTCTCTGAAGTCTGATGTATTTCAGGAGTGGGGGCTGGGGCAGTATCCCATGGCTTCACAGGCTTCTTGGGATGCGCCCCAGCCCCCACAAGTGAAATACATTAGAGCAGTATCAATGCAATTGGCATTTGTGTTTAATTTTTTTAATTTCAAGCCATTTAATGAAGGAAAAACAACTTTCCTTAGCCCATTGAATACGGCCACATTGTATTCAATGGGGGCATTGAATACAGCGCTTCCAGTACTTAAGCATAGTAAATCTTGTATCTCAAAAAAATAAAGGTGTTGATTGATTCCAGCAGTTTTAATTATCCCTTTTATCTAGATTATAGAGTATGTTTGTAGATTGATGTGTATTGACCAATACACACCCATTTGCGCCACCAATGTCAAATTAAACCCTGCTCCCAGCCCATATACCCGGTAGGCTTACATCATAGGGAATGGAGCAGTGTTGGTTTGGGAGTCCGAGACTGTCTACTATCTATTAGTACCAGGCTAACCAGGTACTAGAGGTAGTACTATTGAATCTGGATTCTGGGTCTACATAATAACGTGCCGTGGCCGTGAGAGGTGTGAGATGCTATGCACTCTTGAGTTGAGGTGGGGGGAGGGGTTAAAAAACGTCGACGCCTCCGCCCCGTAATTCAACAAACCTCACTTGTTTATTAATGAATGACCACCAGAGAGGAATGAATAACTAGTATACGCTTATCCTCCTTGGTCTTTGTGACCACTCCCTAAAATTAAAAATCAATACCGGGCACTCTTGATTATTCCACGACATCATTCCCTATTATCGCCCAAGCCATGACAGTGTCTTCGAGGAACTATATACCCCCCTTCCCTCTAGTACTAAAGTAGTCCCTTAATCAGACAAACATGTAATCACAGGGAGGGTTAATATTATTCATTTGAGGCTTCTAATTTGTAGTAACATGACGGGAGAAAATTTCACAAAAAATCTGGTCAAAATCTTACTTCAGAAATCCAATGAATTCACCACCGTCGACAAGTATCCGGGTGTTTCCAATCCATTCTTGGTCTGCTGTGAACGGAACGACTACTTTCCCGTCAATTTTGTACCTAGTATTACTAGCACCTTCTTCGGTTTCCGAATTACATCCCTTGATTAGGAATATAGAGAAAAATGCGAGAAATAAAGTCGGCAAATTTGTGTGGACCTTCATGTTTGCGGTGCGGGTGGTTCAGGTCTCACCACGGAGACTGATGAGTTGAATGGCGATGTAAAATGGCAGAAAATTAAATACAGCATATAACTCATACAAGAACAGAGACATTATTATTTCTAATGTAATTATCAAGTAGAAGAATCTCTAGGATAAGATTTATGTGATATAAATTACAGCTCTGCAAAATAATTTATCTCAATATTTTGATTTATTGTTGTGCTACTTGCTTGTTCCCGCAGTCAAAACAAGCGAATAAACAGCAGACTTGTGCACTTGTGATGAAGAGATGACAGTAAAATGTATCTTTAAGAAGTATTTAAACGTCGGATTAAGTACATGATACATCAAGATGAGGAGTAGGAGCAATTCTGGAGTTAGACTTGATTTTTATCAACGTATCATCCAAAAGACGATCCTAAAATACCAGGTATGAGAGCGAAATTTGAGAAGCTATTCAGTCACAGACACACCATCAAAATGATAAATATCTGTATTGTTGTCAAAATGTTGACCTTGTCTCAGATTTAGATCAAGAAACCCTCCTTGCATGTTATAACCATGTAGGCCTACTGGAGATTAATTGTGGTATACCAAGGCAAACTCTGTTTATCAAAGTTGTAGGCTACAATATAAATTTTTCTTAAAAGTCAAAGGGGAGGGGCTCTACTCTAGGCTACTCTCTAGCTTTTTTTTAACCAAACATTTTCTCTTTTCTTGTTTAATCATCAGTCTGTCACCCTAGTTGACTATGGCCCTAGGCCTAGACCCTGTTAAATGCATTTTTTTGTAGCTGTTTGGGATATTAAACTGTTCTAAGGAGAGACACACGATGAGTAGGGTCAGTTGAAACACAAGCTGTATAATAGAGGCAACATGTGTTTGGATTGATTTTCTTGATTCTCATGTGAACTTATTGTTATTTTTATCACCAGTGAAAAAATCAGAAAGATATTAGCTAAATTTTTTTATATATGGCCCAAAGCATCTATAAATCATGTTTTTTTATCAAAAAAGTGAAATTTCAGAAATTGAGTTTTTTTCTTCTCAATACTTTAGTTTTTAAGTTATCCATCTAATTTAACTTTTATATAATTAACCATGTGTACTGAAATCACATATATTATAATGAGTACATTAGCATAAAGTGATATTAATGTCTAAGGGGACAGCACTATGCTATGTGGTGTGGGGTCGGTTGAAACACTTTTGTCGGGGCTAGTTGAAACAAAATCACTGGAGGCATAGGCGCCCCTATACGCCAGTTATCACCCAAACTGCACCTTTCAGCTTTAGTTGCAGCTGTGCATATGTGCAGGTAAACAGTGGATAATATTCACACCACCATAGGTGCAGAATTTGTTTATAATTTCTGCAATAAATGTCATTTTAACCCAAATTGGATCTGGGGTTAGTTGAAACACACGTGGGGCAAGTTGAAACATAATTGTTCAAAGGTGTTTCAACCAACCCCTATTAAAATCGGGTGAAATCTTGTCTTTCAACTGACCCCGCCTGGGGTCTGTTGAAACACAAATTATGACTGATTTTGACAATAAGAGTATCATGAATCAAATATAACCGTTTCTATATTAGAATTGATACTACTTCAGGGCATTATTCCAGCCATAGAAAGGCGCATCAATGTGAAATCATTCATGTAAAAAATTGATTTACACTAAAAATGTTTCAACTGACCCCAAACATATTTTTGGAAAATAATATTTTGCACCATCAAACTTTGGAAGCAGAAATCTTAACATGTACTCATAGCTGAGAGTAATTCTTCCTGTGGATTTATCTA
This sequence comes from Harmothoe impar, assembly GCA_947462335.1. Taxonomy (NCBI): domain Eukaryota; kingdom Metazoa; phylum Annelida; class Polychaeta; order Phyllodocida; family Polynoidae; genus Harmothoe; species Harmothoe impar. The sequence continues at coordinate 45,310,733 of OX381710.1, forward strand.
TTAATGAGTGGATCTACAAGGTAACTGTTTCAATTTTTACCTATTTTTAAGATTTCTTCTCATTATCATTCTTTCTTTCTGAATCTGAAGAAATAACATTTGTGTTTCAACTGACCCCAGCTGTGTTTCAACTAGCCCCGGTTTGGGGCTAGTTGAAACAAATCAAATAAATTGAATTTATTCCTATAAATATTGAAATGAAATGGAAATAAAATAGTCGTGCACATAGTACCATAGGTTGTTTTTGACTTCCCCCCCCCAAAAAAACTGTGGAAATTTTTTAACTATATAGGAAAAAATCCGAAATTGCTTCATGTGTTTCAACTAGCCCCGCTCTCCCCTAGTCTTTATTGCACCGGTAGGCCTATCTGAGTTGAGTGTGTAACAATACATGTATAACGGTAGATGACTCGCGTATAGGATTGCGTGTGCAATACAAGTGGGCGTAGCCTATTGTGGTAAATTGTTAGATGTTGTCTGCAATCCGGCCACGTAAAACTAAAAGTGATGACGATGCCTTACAACTTACAAGTGGTATTTATACCACTTGAGGATGATCGTTATAGAGCAATTAACTATATGCATAGGCTACACCACTCAGATAGTGACATGTTCCAGTCCCTCTTGCCATCCCACCCCTAAGCACAAGTGTCGTGTGCCGCTTGGTGGGGGACGAGAGGGGGTGCGAGCTGCTCCCAGGGTGGGGTCACGGTCTTCCAGTATGACATAATATACACTGGAGGGGCACGACACCTGCAGGGCAGCGGAAGAACTACCGGTATTCCAGCGGGGCCATGTGGTGCATTGTGGCGTTAAGAATACTCAATGCTGTGTTTGCATCTCTCACCTGCCTGACAACCCCTAAAATGGATATTGCGGCATGGACATTTCTTAACAGGGATATGGCGACATGGGTCATTTCCAAATGGGACAAAACATTGGCCATGCTAGTGACATCTCAAGACTGAGTCTCTATGCTCTAGGCCTATATGTAGAAATTGAATGAATGAATGACATTTCTTCCAGAACCCAGTGACTGGACTTCTGCCAGCCACCGCGACCCATAGCCATGGGTGGGTGCGAGATAACGTGTACTCCATCCTCAGTGTGTGGGGACTGGCCTTGGCCTATCACAAAAATGCTGATCTGGATGAGGACAGAGCCAAAGCCTATGAACTCGAGCAGGTGAGTAGTATGTCTTATACATATAATTCTCAAGCCAACACATATTCAGTTTTTTTTGTTTTGTTTTTTTCATATTTAATTTGGTCCTCGTTGAGATACTAAATGATCTTCCACTATAGAGACGATGGGGGGAGGCTCCCGTCCACCATGACGCTACCTAATTAAATGAGCAAATCTCAGCTCTGGCCCACTACGTTGCTATGGTGATGTCCCTGACTACCCTTGTCATAGACAAAGGAAGTGACATCACAAAGAGGTGCCAGCCAATCAGCAGGCCCCTCTCCACCCAGGTGTGTTTACACTCTCCACTGATGGGTATTCACTGTCCAAGCATTTGTTTAGTAATTTCCAGGGCAGAATCTCCCTGGGGTGATGTGTGAAAATAGGTTTCGGCCCCTAGGGCCTCATCAGGCGTCTTAATTTATGGTGATAAATTAGGCTTGTGACTTTGTCACTAATTTAATTCCAATAAATTATTAATTTAATTGAGTAATATCCACGGGCTGGTGGATCTAAGGGGGATCTAGCAAGTGAGATTGGCTGTCAAAGTGTGCAGCCTGTTCTCACATGACAACACATGTTTGGTGACTAAATAAGGAGATTAAGCCAATTTTATTGGGGTAAATTCTCATAGATAATCATAGGTAGGCCCTAAGGGTCTACAGGCGGACGGTTTCCCGGTAACAACGAGTTTTTTCGATGAGGCATAGGGGAAACCACCCAGGGTTGTGTGATGTCTTTTGACCTAAAAGTTTGGTGCATCAATTAGGTTCAAACCATACGGGACTTGGGTTTTGAGCTTCAACATCCAGTTCCGTTCGATTTTGTTGCGCAGTGTTTGCGCGTAATCGGTCTGTGGAGCTCTATGAATGAAGTCCACAATGTGGATCTTTCAGGCCTTGGTGACCATTGCTGTTGAAATGGGCGCCCATCTGCGTTCCCATCTTAGTATTGGCAATGTTACCAACGTGGGATTCAAAGCGGTCCATTAGTCTCCGCAGTGTCTGTCCCACATATTGTTGTTTGCATCTTTTGCACGACAAACAATACAAACTAAATGATCTTCCATAGCTAATTATTGGTAGTTCTGTATATAATGAAAATTATTCAAGAAAACAGAATATATTCCCCAAAACTCGAGTCAATAAGTAGCAGATATGAAAGTATAAACTGGAACAGTAAATGTGAGTAAACAATTCCTACTAGTTTTGGGCTTTTCAGCCCTTTGTAGGAAATAATGCAACTTAAGTGGGTGAATCATGTGCATTGCTTATAAGGCTTAGCAACTCCATGCAATGTCAGAATTACATATGTTAAGGTCTCCTTTCTTGTCATGTCCAGAGTGTGGTGAAGTTGATGCGCGGCTTGCTGACATGCATGATGGGGCAGATAGATAAGGTGGAGCGCTTCAAGTATTCACAAAGCCCGAAGGACTCGCTACACGCAAAGTACTCGGTGCATACCGGTAAGATTGTAGTCGGCGACCACGACTGGGGTCATCTGCAGTTAGATGCCACCTCACTCTACCTGCTCATTCTGGCAGAGATGACTGCTTCAGGTAAGAGGTTTTTGTTTTTGTATTTGGCTATTTTAATCTAAAAATGAAATATCCAGAGATGTCGGTCCATACAAATGTATTTACAAGGAAACAACTGGGTATAGGAGGTGAGGTTTAGGAATTGTAGAAACCTCTCAAATATCACCCATCGTTTCTAGTGTTACAATGACAATGTATCACATTGATTGGGAATATGGTGTTTATCATATGGGGAATAAATCCTTTATCCCCAGGCATGGTCACGAATGTTAAAATCAGAAATAATCATGGTCTAAATATTTTTAATTATAGGTCTACAGATCGTCTACACTGCAGATGAAGTAGCCTTTATTCAGAACCTGGTTTTCTACATCCAGTGTGCATATCGGACTCCTGTAAGTATCAAGATTTGTTAATGTATAACTATTAATAAGTTGTGTTTGTACATAATTAGAGTCATGATTCTTACTTTAATAATGATTCCTACATGCTTCCTAAGCGCAATATATATGGATAAATCCACTTTAATTCCTGACAATAGCTGCATGAACTTTATACACAAATGTCACCGATGCTGTCTTAGTTATGATGTGATGATATCCTACTTTTAGGACTATGGTATCTGGGAGAGAGGCGACAAAACCAACCATGGCTTACCAGAACTCAATGCCAGCTCCATAGGAATGGCTAAGGTAAGAACTAGGCAATCAAGTATAAAGAAATGATAGGATTATCATATCCTACGATCTTTAGTTTCATACACGAAACAAGCATTGCTATTGTCAAGTATTTTACAGAATTTCATCATCATCAAGTGTCTATATTTCTTTAAGATAACTCTCTGGGTAAGTCAGATAAACAGCCTTTGCGCATCGCTGTGGCTGTTTTCCAAATTGCTTTAAACCTTGAATTTGAAAAAAATGAATATATTAATTTGTATCTTTAGGCGGCACTTGAGGCACTAAATGAGTTGGACTTGTTCGGCGCTCGGGGCGGTCCTGCGTCCGTTATCCATGTCATGCCCGACGAAACACAACGTTGTCAGGTGAGGATTCAGATTACTTTGTACTTCATTGTTACGTTAAATTAGATTACATGTATATGGTACTAGTCTCAATCAATATATGACTACGTAGATTCAATATTTCACCAGAAAGAGTTAAGGTGGGTCGATCCCATTGAATCAAAGTCATCAGAATTTCCCAATTTTTTTTCTGTGAGTACCCTAAATCATTTGAAAACAAAAAATGAAAAGAAAAGTAGGGGTTGCCGCGCTACTTTTAAAAATATGGTATTTTGAAAAATAAAAGTATTTTAATTTTACAATTAAAATGCGAAAATAATGGAAAGATTCCTTTAATTTTATTTTCTATCAAACAATAACCACAGAACTCTGAAACATCACCCAATGAACACAAGGATATAAATCTTTATTCTAAAAATATTTTTGGAAATTTATCAATCTGTATTTTGGGAATAAATGTCATCTTTCGGTAAAAAGTTGGAATAAATTTGCATTTTTTTCTTACATAATCAAAGAAAAATAGTAGTAAAAGTCATCAGATTTTTTTTAAACTTCCCCAAAAGATTGCTTGGATCATTCGCTGATGAATAAGAGTAATTTTGATATAGGGTGCCGTGCATAATTTGAGGGTTTTGGCCCTTTGAAAAGAAAAAGTAATGCAAAAATGGACTAAATCAAATCTTTGAACCTTTGCATTATGGGTAAATTCCCAAAATCTGCAAATCAAATTATCTCACCATGTAGCTTTAGATATATTAAAGCAATTTATTTACTTTGATGCTCTTTAAAATGCCATTTACTACTTCATAAATGAAAGCTCCTGAAAAATGTTAGAAAATGCCCAAAATACCTATAATTATTACATCAAAATTTAAAAGTGCTCTAAAATGCTCAATTTTGCTCAAAATCTCCCAAAAATTAATTTGGGTATAGGAAACTAATCCGAGCACATGCCTACCAAAAATGGCATTATTCCGACCATTATAAGTCATATGCGCAGAAGGATGCGCAGAAGTCCAATCTGCAATGGCCTCGACCCACCTTAAGCTTGATGGGCATAATTATGAATAGATATGATAAGTGTGGGAACTATTTCATTTGTACATGTCCTTTTTAACAATCGAATTGATAAGCAACAGATATAGTCCTAATCATGAAAGTATTTGATATGATCCGTCTTGATTTCCCCTATGTATATTTCCAGGCCATTCTGCAGTCCATGTTGCCCAGAGAGTCGGATTCGAAAGTAAGTTATCTTCCGGGACGATATGGGCTGTACAAATCTAAGATAATACTCTTACAGCTATTTGTTATTTTATTTGTTGCATATTTAAACAAGAGCTGAAATCGCTGTAAATCAAGCATGGCAAATTTGCATGCTTTCAGAATAATATTTCAAATAATTTATATGCATGCACATTATTTATATCAATTCCTGTACACTGTCCTATATGACCTCTACATAGTCAATGCATGTCGACGTTCATTCAAACAGGAGACCGATGCAGGCCTGTTAAGCATCATCAGCTATCCGGCCTTCGCAGTGGATGATCCAGAGTTAATTGAGATCACACGAGAAACCGTTGTCAACAAACTACAGGTACGTGATATAGTAGAGGGTTCTTCAACCGATATATATCTGAGAATTATGAAAAATGATGAAATAGTAATTCAAGCTATTTCTGCACTTTGACCATACTGAATGTAGCACAACTTGGCGAGTAGAACTACACTCTACCTCATCTCACATCTCTTTTTGGTAAAGATGTTATAAATATAGTTACCTAGCTTTCCTAAATGAGATATTGTGCATGGTCTCTTGTGGCATACTTCATAGCATCTTGAAAAAGCCTTATCCGTAAGATTATGCTCAACATTTACAGGGTCGCTATGGATGTAGTCGGTTCCTACGAGATGGTTACAAAACACCAAAAGAAGTGAGTTATTCCATTGTTTAGATAAAAGTCTTGAACATCGAGATATAAATGGTAATGATATCGCGATAATATCTAGGTTAGGGAGTGCTCCTTTTTTAACAACAGGGGGGGGGCGGTGAGATTTCGCGACAGCGCGCGAAATTTTTCACCCCCCCCCCCCCCCGCTAGAGGGGTCGAAATTTTTTACCCCCCCCCCCCCCCGGCAGGCCGAAAATCGCGCGCGTTCGCGCCCCTTTGTAGCATAGTAATGCGCGGGCTTTTTCCCTAAAATCAGGTTGAATTTTTTTCACCCCCCCCCCCAAGAGGGGTCTACATTTTTTACCCCCCCCCCGGTCAAGGGGTCCAAATTTTTTACCCCCCCCCCCAAATCCACCACCCCCCCCCCCTGTTGTTAAAAAATGTGCACTCCCTTATATCAAATATTATTAACGAGGGCAACCAAAGTTTAAGGCGCCAGGAGGTGGAGGGCTCCAGCCCATGACAAAAATCCAAATACTTGCCATTGCATTTTTTGTTCTATTGCAATAAATTGACTTCCTTTTGCACTTTCCTGTGTTGTTGCAAGTGTACAAGTGTTTGGTTCTCTCATAATATTGGCCCAGAACATACCTGCCTGTATTTTGTGATGTGCATGAATCCCATGATCAATCTTTCAGGACCCTAATCGTCTACACTATGAACCCTGGGAACTAGCGGCCTTTGAGAACATCGAGAGTGAATGGCCCATATTTTTCGCCTACCTCGTCTTGGATGGACTCTTCAATGGGAATACAGAACAGGTACTGTCTGTTTACCAAAGATATATGAATTGTACCTGGTTCTATACATGTTCAATTATCAGTCGGGAACGAAGTAATCGTGACCTACATAAAAACAGATACTTAATTACTGGACATCGATTCTCTGTCTCTTTGTAGCTCTATAGTGATCGATGCCCAGTTTTATACTTCAGACCAGTGGCTCATTTTGGCTGTTTTTCGCCTCACAGATTGCTCCTAGCGCAAAATCCTGACTAGGTGTCAATATATTCTCTATGCCAATGTGTAATATGAGGGTAGAAAACAGTGGAACCTCAGTTAGAAAAAATCCTACTGAACAGTTTTTGAGAAAATTAGGGTTTTGTTGCCCTTTTTTGCTGTTTTTAGTACATTTCCTACATAACCCGTGAACGCCAGCATTTCTCAATTTTCAGGTATTTAGAATTAGAATTTGACATTTTTTTATTCGCAGTAGGATTCCTGAATACCGAGCCATTCTAGAAAAGCTATTCTTTGGAAAAAATACTTAGTATTTCTTGATGATTTTCGTTGCACAAATTTAGGTTGTAATATAAAAACTGCATTGTCATCCAATCAAAGTGTTTATGCACTGTTGAGGGTCACCCCCTCCCACCCTCTTCACTGTGCATTGAAGGAGAACAGGCAGGGGAGGTACACGTGTCTGTATATAGCTGTTGACCTGGGTGCTGGGTGCATTTTTAATTTATGGGGTGCCAACTGTTCATGAAAGAAAATTCAAATAGATTTTTTTTTTTTAGTATCAGATTAATGCAACTACAAGTCGTGACAGCACTTAAAGCATTCTATTTGCATTAATATGAATGGTGGCCACCTTATGGGGTGCCAAATATTCATGAAAGAAAAATTGATAAGAATTTGTTTTTTATTAGCATTAAATTGATGCAACTACAATTCGAGATTGCATTTCAAGCATCGGGGCATTCAATGAATGGTAGTCATCTTAAATATATGGGGTGCCAACTGTTCATAAATTAAAAAAAGAATAGAATTAGTTTTTTTATTAGTATCAGATTAATGCAACTACAATTTGTGATTGCACTTAAAGCATTGTGGCATGCAATGACTGGTAGTCACCTTGAATGTATGGGGTGCCAACTGTTCATGAAAGAAAAAAAAGAAAGTTTTTTTTTTAAGAATCAAATTAATGCAACAGCAACTCAAGATTGCATTTAAGCATTATGGCATTCAATGATTGGTGGCCATCTTGAACCTATGGGGTGCCAACTCTTCATGAAAAAAACAACTAAATTGGATGTTTTTAACAGTTTAAAATTAATGCAACTACATTTCAAGATTGCATTTAAAGCATTGTGGCATTCAATGAATGGTGGCCATCCTAAACCTATGGGGTGCCAACTGTGTTTGAAAAAGGTATCAAATAGAAATGTTCTTATATAGATATCAAATTAATGCAACTACAATTCTTCATTGCACTGAAAGCATTGTGGCATTTAGTAAATGGTAGCCATCTTGAATGGGTTGAATGAAGGAAAAATCAAATAGGATTTGTTTTTTTGATAGTATCAAATTAATGCAACTACAAGTCAAGATTGCATTTCAAGCATTGGGACATTCAATAAGTGATAGCCATCTTGAATCTATGGGATGCCAACTGTTCATGAAAGAAAAATAGAATAGATTTTTTTTTATTAGTATCAAACTACTGCAACTGCAATTCGAGATTACATTGAAAGCATGGTGGCATTCAATCAATGGTTGCAATCTTGAATTTCGAAATGAACATACACACAGACATATAGGCATGAACATGGTGTTCTCCTTCATATAGATATTCATGGATTTCTACTTCTAATAAATATAGCTTTCTGTTACATGGATGTCGATGTCCAGTTTTAGATATATATCCATATAGTGCATTGGAGTGCTATAATGTTGGACTGCTGTATATTTCACTTGTATACCAGAAGAGGTTAGCAGTATATTGCATTGTTGTTCAATAGGGAAAACGCTCAGGAATTACCATGCCTGAGTATCCTCAAGCATTGATATACCGATCAAATAATTCTCATGGATGAGAAAAATGGTAATACAATGTACTGCCTTTTTTAAACAGGTGGAGGAATACATGGATGCACTGGAAGACATCATGATTAAAGGAGAGGATGGGATTCGGCTTATGCCCGAGCTTTACGTCGTCCCAGCTGACAAGGTGGGAAGACTGTATTTATATTTTCATGAGGTCAATTGAAAATAGATGCTATTTATTTATTGTATTTGTGATTTAGCATATATCCTTTTTAAGTCTTATCTCCTTGTTTTAACGCACATTCTAATTGATCAGGTTGAAGAGGAATACAAAAAACCCAAGAGCCAAGAACGCGTCGCCATGGGTAAGATGCCGCAGATGTGGGGGCAGTCTCTCTACGTCCTCTGCAAACTACTTCATGAGGTATATCAATGATATGTCACTCTATAAAACTAACCGTAGAAGTAAGCTGTTATGCCCCTTTAATCAATTAACGTATAAAAGATTAGAAGAGTATAAAAAGGAAAGTGTTCTGGTATTCAGGAGTTTCTATATTATACTGGTTCAAGCGTTTTCTTGCACACGTCGACACTCAAACTAGTTATGACTCTACTACATGTAGCTACAAAACTCTGGGTACATTGTACAAGTTTAGAAAATGTTGCTTTTCATTTGCAGGGTTTCCTTTCGCCGGGAGAAATCGATCCCCTCAACCGGCGTCTTGTCACTGAGCCTAAACCAGACTTGGTCGTTCAAGGTCAGTATGCGATGATACTGCGAATACGTTTCCAAATGATAATTTCAGTATAAATAATCTAGTATTTTATGAATATTCAGGATTTTATCCATTGATATGAAGATAATAATTGATGCTGATGTGTGAAAAACCCTCAATTCCATGAGAGGAAGGGGGGGGGGGGACGGTCATCACTTTGGCAAAGTCGAATTGATTGTGGGTGGCACCGCTATGAAATGAGATGTTTCCAACCTCAAATTAAAATTGGTTGGATATTAAAAGACCAAAATATATCAAGTTAGGGTTTTGGATTTACTATGCGACTTCATATAGCTTAGAAATGATTTCTTTTGACAGTGGTGATCTTGGCGGAGAACAAAAGTATCCAGGAGAAGTTGGCGTACTACGACTTACACGTGCAGACCATGGGGGAGGTGGCCCCCATCGACGTGTACCCCGCACGCGTCCTCAGCCACATCTTCGCACACCTAGGTAAGGGGACACCTGAGAAGATAACAGAGGGGTCATTCTTCATGAACTTGGGATGGGGGGAGGGGTTTACGGTTGTGAGTGCACTGATATTTTAACAGTTTTATAGCACATAAGAATGAAGCGAGACTCTGTCTTTAGTATCAAACAAAGATAGATTACCGGTAACTTAGAACATATATGCGATATTGAGTGCCACTAACACTCTTTTTCAGGGAGGAGTCGGAAATTGCGGTTAACAGGTCGGCCGTCTGATACAGTGGGTATCTTGGCCACGAGTCGCATCTACACGATCGGAGGGAAGACCCTCGTCTTCATGCCTCAGGTAACCCACATTATATAACGTCTCATTGTCATTATTGTTATGTATGCTTACTTAGATATATATGAGTAACTTCCAAGGATCCATCTACACTCGATATCAAATAAATGTGATTTGAATCCTGCAATGAAATGTAGAGCGTCCTTATCGATCGTACCTTGATTCAGCTAAAAGCGGACAAATTAACTACTTAAAGGCAAAACTGGGCGCTGAGCTTTTGTATTTTTTCTGCCCTATGCTGGCTGGTTGAAAAAAAAAAAGTTTCACGATCAGTTAATGATGTGTCGGCTATTTTCCATCGTAGGGCTATACAATCATTCAGTGAACATCAATTTTGCTTCTCAGTAACTTCTCAATAATTTCACACCCTGATGCCATTTTGAATTCTCATTGAGTTTACCAATAATAAATTGTGTGTGGCAATGTCCTGTTCAGACGGTGGACCAGGATCAGTTCTACCTGCCTCTGGATGTGTCGCTCATGCTGGACATGTTCTCATCGGACATCCTGTTCCTCGGACAGAACTGGATGAGTCTGGGGCGGCCCCTCATGATAGTGCCGATCAAGACGGTCTTCCTAGGTGTGTTCTTCACGCCCTGCCCACACACAAGGAATGCTTGCGCTAAATACCCACCTAAAGCTCCACAGGGTGTTTACTACTTGTCATTTTAGTACCAAAATGTTCACGGGGATTAAAAGGGAAAATATATTCATGAGTCAAAATAATGGGAACTCATATTAATACCTAAATTTTAAACATTTAAATAAAATAAAAAATAAATGAAGGAAGTTATGGTGTGAACACAGCTTGTGGAGTTTAGGTGAGAGACCCTTGCTTTTGTTGTTCATGTGTATGTCCATCTATTTTAGTGTGTCGTGGCATGTAGACCTACCAGTTAGTCTTAACTGTTTGTGATGTATTGATAAGGAAAGCACAGTTGACCATATGCAAGATCTACACTCTAGACTTTCAAAGCTTGTGACCCAACCTAGCTAGTATGCAATGAAGAATATTATCAAGACCCAAGAAATGATTGAAAGAAAGAAGCCCTTGCGAGCTGTGTACCTCACCACTACCAAACCAGTTTCCTTCCCCCTTTAATAACTCAAGTTTGTTATCATAGACGTGGATTTCCCTCATCAAGCCACCTTATCCATCCCCCCTCCCTCAACCCACTATTAAAAGTCTAGGTCCAAGAAACTGATTCAATCATGCAGTTCAGAGAATGTGCTGGCCACGTTTCTGTTTCAGTTGTTGGACCTTAACCACTGCCAACACCAATCACTGCCTTTGTCTTTCAGTTTCATATCTTTGTCGTGTATTCTCTGTCACACGCAGATTTTTGGGATTAGTCATGCCATCATGTATATGTCAAATCATGCATGCTTTCTCATTTGTCTAATTTATTTGATTTGCAAGGATTTTTGATATGTTGTGAACTATGTTGAGCCTATTTTGCTATCGAATATCATGTGGCATTTATTTAGTTTAAAAAAATACTACTTTATTTTGATCATTTTAATATTTACAAATTCAGGAAAGAAATATCCAAGTTGCTACTTTCAATAGCTAAATTCAATATGAGATTCCCATGTCCGTTTATGGCACATTACAAATCCGCACTTCATTGTTCAACATACCAGAATATCCTTTGCTTCTTTAATTTTGTTGGAGACAGACATTTTTTCGCCGTTGAAAAATTCTGGTTGTTTGCAGTTTAGTGCCTTGTATAGATGCGTTTTGCTGTTCGTACCGTTTTTTCCTACGCATGTTGTTTTGTTTTTGTTCAGTTGTTCGACGCGCAGCGCTTTTACCTGGCGCATGACATAGAACTAATGGACGACATATTCCGAACTGACGTGGCAATTCTACGCTATAACTGGACCATGACAGGGCGTCCCCTCATGGTTGTACCCATCTACAATTGGATGCATGGTGTGTGCAATACCAGACCTTATCTAAGATCAAAACCTACACTATAGATAAGACACGTGAATACTGTATTTATATTAAGAAACATCGACATAATTTCAAGCTCTGTTCCCTTACCGTTGTCCTTTAATGCATGTCAGACACCTAGTGTTAAAAGTTGAACTACTATACTTTAAGAATTCAACCCATGCCCCTACAGGTACCTGTAGACCCATTACTTAAAATATGGTGGTGTAGAAGTGCCGCAAGATTTCCATATTTCGGCGTCGTACACTGTCTGACATTGTCTGACAGTAATAATGATTTATTTGGCAATAGGATAAATTATATACAATCTCTTCCCCTGAAATTTACTTACTAGGCAAGGACTATAAGGATGTAATTATTATGAAAGAAATAGACATGATAGTTAGGCATTTAAAAGGTGGGCTTTAATCTATAACACTGTTGAAATAGTTTCATTGTTGGGGAGTTATTTTGCTCTTTGCCTGTAGTCACATATTGTGTCAAGGAGTACATGTATATGCACCGCTTTTCACCCAGTGTTTTTGACTGATGTAATTTTGTCTTTTCTCTGATAAAGACGAGGACATGAATAGACCAAGCAGAGGTAAATTATGAAATGATTGAGTCGATTTTAGAGAAAAAAATATATATTAGTAAAACTCCATAGAGCCTACATTGTTCAACATTCCATAAATTGCACTAACACCCTGCATGCTTTCATCTATGCAAATTCAACAAATAAATATGTCACTGTGTGTGGTGCATGGTAATGCAATAATATATCCATTGTCTGTGTGTGGAGTGGTCGTATACATGTCTATGGGGTACATTCTTTTAAGCGAGTGGTATTTCTTTTTACGAGGGGGCAAATTGTAAAAGACCTCTCTTCAGGGAGGAGACCAAATAATTTCATCTAATTACATAAAATACGCCAGCAGAATCTTGGTGCAAACACATTTCGACCCGTCTTGAATGAGGGTGGGGGGGGGTCAAAGTAAGTTAACAGTTATACACATACGAGATGGAACAGTTTAACAGGGGTGGGCAGCTGTCGCCATGTCGCCAAAAATTGGCGACACTGGCCTTGAAATTGGCGACAAGCCTCTCAGACTCTCTTCCTGGTATTACTATTAAGCTTTTCCAAACTGAAAGAATTTTGAAAATATTCCAACTAGAACTAAAGTTACAATCCATTTTCAAATCGCAGCAGAATACACTATTTGACATCAATATTTTCCAAAATTTCCTCAACATTTTCCTCAATAAAGAATTAATATATTGTGTGCCAAAATACCTCAGAATGCACCATTTCAAGTCTAGACTTCTAAAGATCTCCCAGGATATTTCTTTCTAAAAAATATCCTATTTTGAATGGGGAAAGATGTTACACACTACACACATGTATAGGGCCATAGGCCATAGCAACATCTCATTTAGAAATTAGAAATCTGTGCTTCGTGAGTATGAGATAAATACAGATCTGAGATGTAGTTTCAGGCATGCAAACTCCTCAGATTTCTCAGATTTTTTTCCCCAAAATTGGTCGTTCTTGTGATTTGTCCAGATCCAATGAGAACTCTGTTTACCTTTATGTAGAGGGGGACAAATCTCACCATTTGCCTTCTTGATTTTCAAAATTTTCTCCAAATCCCCTAATACTGCTGTGACATGCGATTTGCAAATGAACAATTAACTCTTTCAGTGATAGTTTAAGGTGGGGGCAGACATACTGCATGTGCCAAAATGCATCAGATTGCACCATTTCAAGTCAGGAATTTCAAAATTTTCTAAATATTTTTCAAAAAATAAAGTTCCATCCCCAATCATTAAGAAAAGACAGATCTTAGTTTTGATACATTTCTGGCCAAAATGCACCAGAATGCACCATTTCAGGCCTAGATTTTCAGATGTTCCCAAAACTTTACCACTAAAGACAGGCTTCATAATACATATTGGCCAAAAGGAAAAAGTCTAAATTGCAAGAGAATAATCCAGAGCTTAGCCTTAATATATTGTGTGCCAAAATGCATCATAATGCACTATTGTTAGTCATAGGCTTTCAAATTTTCTTGAGTGGACATGCCCCCAAACCCCACCTAGTTGGACTGCTACATTTCTCTTGCGAAGGTACTTTGGGCTCAGACAATTCTCGATCTACCACTGGCTACAGGCAATCCTGTGTTGGCTCCAGGACTTTCTGATATGCCCACCACTGTTTAACGTATATGTTGCATGCATGGGATTCTGTGTCCATCAAACTGCATTCAATATTCTGTAAGTTCAATCGTATAGCCTGCATCTCGCGTATTTTTAACCCGAACACCTAACACTTTTCTATAACCATGACCGGGGGTCTTCCAAATACCTTGGGTATAACATACTAAAACCAGCACCCTCAACTTTGCATTCTTCTATAACCCGCGACGGGGGTTTTATTTGTACATTACTCGCAGGTTATACGCAGCAATTTACTGTAGTGAGCATCCCCCTCTGAACTAATAAATCCACTCCTTCCTCAGATTTTTGATAGAAATTTCATTGTAGAAATGACCCCCGGAATTCCAGTTTTGGTAGGTAATTACACCAGAATTACACCCTTGAGTTTACTACCATAATATTTACAAACCTTTCGAAGCATACAGTCTACTAAGTATGTCGAATACGGGATTGTTTCATACAGTTTTGGGTGATTTTCAAGGGATTAAGTCTTCTATTGATTTTCCTCAAACATGCAGATTTTGCAAGAACTCTCCATCCATCACTGATCGCCACCATCAAGAAACTTCAAACTGGATATATCAATGGAACAAGGTAGGCAACATAGACAGCCTTTGATAATTGTTAACTAGAAATAATTTAATTTGGGTGAGATATCACTTAAATTGAACCGAGATAAATCACAGAGCACCAACTCTTTCACCTAAGTGAATACCACAAACTCAGGAGAAGAAATGTTTTTTCCATTTTTTTTATTTATTTAAAATTTATCTCATATTCATCGCATTTTATTGGCACATGTCTGAGTATTGTGTTGTCCTTCCACAGGGTACACCTTGGTAACTTATCCACCTTCATGGACACGTCGTGTGTCACCAACCTCACCTTCCTCACTGAGGCGGAGGATTCACCCGATGGTCAGTACATGTACCTTAAACCTAGCAAGTAGAGGGTTGATCATAATCATATATAATTATGGATCAAAACAGGGTTCAAATCTTTTACCAGTTTGATGTTTTAAACTACCCCGGTAGGACTAGGAGTCACGTGTGAAGCTGGAGAGTTTGGTCAAATTAATCCGAGACATATCGGCAATGACTTGTAAATCGAGTTTTTAGTATAAGAAATAGCATATCGGGGTATCCTCTTCAAAGCAGAGATTAGAACATGGAACCAATGTCATGACCTTATATCTAAGTATGTAGTGACATTAGATCTCAGATATATAAATAGATCAAATCTGTTTTTTTTTAGCATCAAATCTGCTGAAGTATATTGCGAACATGGCAAGCAGCAAGAGTAAGGTGCGTCTACGCGGTAGCTCGGGATCAGGTTCCCGATCGAGACATTCATCCGGAGCACTCCGACGAGGATCCTACCGAGGGATCATCAAACGCACATGTTCCATCCAAGTTGAGAGCGGAGATATTCCTGGTAAATAGCACAGTTTGTTCCTCTAATGTTCCACTTCTGTAATGATCAGGCCCATGTTTTAATTTACAATTCTCTTATGTTCCTGCGACGGTTTCCCCTGCAACAGAATCATGCAATTTCGATTGCATAATAGAATGAGTGGTGCTCCAGAAAGCACGATGGCCTAAATCCTCATACCCACTCAGTCTGTGCCGCTGTTGCTAATGAAATTGTCTAATAGATGGTTAATCAGTTTACGGATCCTTATCAATTGGCAGTCCTCGATATTTTGCCTTGGTTTATAAAATCCTTTTTATTATAAGTTAGGCTGCATAAAAAAAATAACCAGCTTTACAGACACCGCCCGCACCCTCAGAAAAGGGCCGCATGGAAGCTTTTTTTCATTATTTTACAAAAAAAATCATCAAAACCCCCGCATCCCTGATTAAAAGAAAAGAAAATAACCTTCAAATTTCCGCCCCTATTTGAGGGCATGCTGAAGCCTCCAGTAGGTCGATTTTCATAAACTTTGCAGTTCTGGAATCCTCGAAATGTATTATATAATGTCCTAAATTTATCTGAGAATCCCCTGCGTGGCTAGAGTACTGTTGACAAATCTCTGAATCCTCTCAAATAATGTGTACATGTAGGTGAACATTGGGTTGCATTGACACTTTTATAGTGGGATTGATTGATTTATTGGCAAAATGTCATCTTATTTCCAAATCTTTAGCGGTAGATCTAACTGACTTTGTAAAAAAAAAAAAAGGGAATTCCCTCCCCACTTGAAATGTTTAAAAAAAGAAAAAGTCACCTCCCTCATGGTCTAGAAATTTAATAACAAAATAAAAGAAAAGCCTCCCTCCCTCACCGTGTATTTTTGAAAAGTGTCCGCAAAGCTGATAATCAATTTTATGCAGCCTTAAATAGGTTATCGCATAGTTTTTTCCTTATGCTTTTGCCTTTGTGGATGTTACATAGTTGGCTGAACTGAGATCAACTCTTCCCTTAATGACTTTCAAAGTGGTTCAATCGATTGTTTCAAATTATTACTTATTAGAGTTCCTTCTATACCGACCATCATTCTACCTTCCAACACCTTCCGGTAGTTTCGGTAGGTATAACAGAGGTGTCACTTTTCCTACTTTTGCAGGAATTCCTACATTTTGGCTGGAATTTCTGTATTTAGTTATGTTGATTTCCTACAGAAAATTGACCAAAACTGTAAGATTTCCTAATTTTTGTCGAGGACTGAGTGGCATCTCTGGTATAATGTAATAACTGAGGTTACAGTGACACCGTGTCCTTCACCGTTTAGCAATGCTTCTTTTTTACAGTTGACGATTTGGAAGAGACTTCCATAATACTAATGCAGTTGTACAAGATCCTAAAATGTGAAAATAATTTGAGACCCTGTCCCCAATATTCATCCAACTGGAATATGCATGATTCTATTCTGGTTGGTTTTCTTTTATGGTTGAGGTAGTTTTTTGATATTTTGTTGTGTGTATCAAAATAGGTCCTGGTTAGGGACCTAAACAACAAGTGAAGAGATCTAGCAGTCAGACGTTCCATCTTACTAACTTCTAAAGAATGGAGCAACATGCAAAGATCCAAGGATCAGTTCTGGAGATGTTACATTTCAGTGTTGAAATGCAGTAAACATGTATTTTGTTATGGAGTGCTTTCACAGAACTGTGTGCCTCTACATGGGTAAAAATCGACACGGGCGACACTGCCGTTTTAGGCACTTTTAAAAATCGACGTACACAGGAAAATCAGGGGTAAAAATCGACCCACAGGGTTTTTTCTCTAAGTTCTTATATACCTAAAAATCGACACGATGACACAACTCTTGTGCTAAAAATCGACACAGCGACATGGTCAAAATTGTTGGTACCCATGTAGAGGCACTACTGTGCCTACAGTGGTAGGCACTTTTAGCATGGTGAACTGACTGCAGTGGATACCTCATTGATTACATTGTCCAGAGTGAATTGGTCATGGTTTGCTTGTCATTACACCTAATCGTGACAGAGGTTCAACGAAGGTAGTGATGCTGCATAAAGAAATATGTGATTAAACTGTCAAAATGTAATGTTATTCTATATTGGTTCTTTAACTCGTGGATGTCATGTACTGGTATACTTTCCATCCGTTAATATAGGGAACGGCTCAGGTAGCCGACATCTGTTTTACAACAATTAGCTACCAGTTGGTTCAGCTCAGGTCAGAGCAAAACACTTAACCCTTTAAGGACCGCATAGTGCTTCAATGTGATATGACCAGTCTAGAATGCAATGTGCCCTCCGGACGTTAAACTACCAAACAATCAACCTTTGCCATCATGATGCATGAATGCAGCTCTCAGGAGTGCATCAGATATGCATCCTGACGACAAAGAGCATGATGATTTAAAGCACTATGCAGCCCTTAAATGGTTTAGTATGATATCATAATTTGGTAATACTGCAGATTCTCCAAGGAATCCGAATAGCCCGGTCACATATTACCTTATTACTTGTTAGATGCCGGTGCACCTAAACCATCATTCTATCTGGGAACACCAATTGGTAGCACTACAGGTACAGCAACTACATCTGTCATAGTTACAGCATTAAGCTTGAAAACTAATCCACCCATGACTCATACTTTTGAAACATTGACTTAGGGTCCATCTCTCAGTTATACCAGACCGCTCGTCAGACGTCATAGTAGCTCAAATTGCTACCATTCCCCTGGAGGAAATATGGGGACCAGGCGTCTGGGGAACAGACTCAAAACTTTGGTGGGCGTCATGTCCATAGGGTGCACAGAATATTGCCCCCCCCCCCCCCCGCCCTAGTAAAGAGATCAATTTTTTTTTTTGAAATTAAAAAAAAAAGTGGGTAAAGTTCCTCTAATGAACAGTACTGCTGTGGACTATCTTGTCCATCGGTAGTTCTAATGAATACCTATCTAATGTAAATTTGGCCTGAATTGGCCTCAGACCTTTTTCCTTGGACCAGGAATTAAGATGCTTTCAAGATAATAGAATATATGTGCAGAGCTTAGCAAGACCTTTTATTTAAAGTAAAGCATGAGGGGTGATGTACACTGATTGTGGACAAGATCGCATGAATGGGGGCATGGGTGTGTGCCTGTGGACATGCAACACATCGGTGCATAAGTGAAGAAGTTGACGCATGAATGTGTAAATAAACATATATGTGGACTGATACGTGGTCAGTTGCCATGTGTGTTGGACAGTCACCATTTGCATTGATCAGATTTCTGAAAATAAGGTGGGCGAAATCCGTAGGCCAACTTCTTTTTGGTCAGGTATTATTACAAATGTATCTAGCTTCCTACAAATATATCAATCACTTAAGATTTCTTATTAGAATTCACTTAAGATATGATTGAATCACCTGCAGTGGAATCAGATATGAATATAAATCATTTGAAAAGATACATTTATAGTCATGGTTGGATTATATAAATGACGCATACTAAAGCATAGGTGGTTGTGATTTGTCTAAATGCATGACCTCCCTAAGTGCAATGCTTTAATTGTATATCCCTACAATACTAAGAATAAAGTAGGAGGAGGTGGTATTACCATAGAATAAATCAGAACTGTACCAGTAAACATTAGACATGATATCCTCCATACCCAATCTTTACGCTAAGTCCCTTCCCCTTGTGAGAAACGGGAGATATCCACAAATAATAAGTACTATCGGTACTGGGGTAGTCAATAATATTATGACAATGGTATCCATTTGTATTGATAAGTTCTATTGAGTAAGGTCTACCCCGATTACTGCAGCGTTAAGCTATGTCATTAAGGTCATATGTCACGTATTGTTGTCGGGTGATGTCTTCCCAAAACTAATTCATTTCCATATGTACAAATAGGGTTGAAAAGACGACCACTTAAATGTAATTAATAACATTGTGCTAGAACCCTTCTTTTACTGTGTATTCTTCTCCTTATACTGGAACCCTGCCTAACTTCTCCTTGTTAAATGTACCCTCTTGTCTTCCCTTGCCGTGTGTCTTATTTAGTTTTTTTCTGGTATACGTACAGTACTTTTAACAGGATTCTCCTCACACTGCAACGACACCGGCGTACTTTTCATTGCCGCCGGTGTCAAATTACTCAAGAATCGCCGCCGGTGTCATTTTAGCTTTCTATAAGTTTTTGAATTTTGAAAATCCATCAATTAGAACAGAAATTATTCCAATTTTAAGGCTTTTCATCCAAAAGAAAATACTTTCATCCATCAATTCAGATGCGGTACCATAGATTACTAGCAACATGGGGTATATCTAGCTGCTAGCAACAACCCTTGTACATGTACAAGCCTTATGCCCAGCTAGGAGAATCCTATAAGCCGCACCCGGGGTCTGACTCTTGTATAAGCCGCTAGTTCTATGCAAGAATTTACGATGTGATTTTTGAGTCTGTGGAAATTTTTATAAACCAGTGCAAGACAATCAGATATATCTCAAACGTGAATATAGCCCTACAATAGTTAATTTAACGTCTGACCTCAGGAGTCGAGTATGGCAACCACGCCAGAAGCAACGGGCTAGTGTCAAGGTGTGAATGGCAGACACATTTGTTCATCAATATATATAATAGTCAATTGGCTTCAAATGGAAAGTGTTCCAATATGATTTAGAATCAATATAACAGTAACAAGTTTAAAGATAAACTATTTAAACAAGGTCCCTTCTGAAATTGTGATGGATCTGAGGCAGGCCTTTTGATATGAGTGGTATCATAATATCTTTGACTCAGGGTATTAACCCTGAGTAATATACACCTACTAATTTTGCGTTTTAAGACAATTTTGTGACATAGGAGAATCTTTATATTTTGGTTATCGTCCGACATAGACAAAAGTCGACAAAAACATGAGACAGGCAAGGTCGGGGGACAGGATCTAGCGCAAACATTTTTCTAAAAATCTAAATTTTTCTTGACTAAATTGAACTGCGATCTTTACGAATTTATTTCTCTCTTTCGCTATTATGTAAATGTATGAAAACAAAGCTACCGCCGCCATGGGCCTCCATAGGCTGCAAGGCATTAAGTTTTTGGGTGCAAGATAGAAATGACATTTTGAGCGAATTTGCCCGTATTTCTCTCTTTCTACCCCCAAAGCGGGCAAAATCTGGGCACATTCTACCGCCAGGACCTATGCAACAAGTCACATCCACTCTATATCTATGTGTTAAGACAGGGGATGCACGGCAAAGGCATGGACGCGTAACACACGCCGCCCTGTAGCCGACCGACACAGCGAAACGGAAACGGCGATGGTGTCGCTGCTGATGCTCCGATCGACTCGCTTTACGGCCGAGATGTAAAACAGCGGTTACGCGCTGCTGGGCGCTGACGCCGACAGCCACCTGCTCGCCCCCAGCCACCTGCTTTCCCACAGCCACCTGCTCACCTACAGCCACCACCTGGAATTTGATTATATATGGCTTCCAATATATGAAATTAGGGTAGCTTTTTCTGGCGATTACGATTCTGCCGTCAGAAATGAGAAATAATGTATTGTGCTCAAATTAGATCACTCATTCGAATTCATTTCTGATGCCAGAATTGACAGATTACCCTGAGTCATCTGTGAGTACACTCACACACTCCATTTTTCCTAAGATCCATTTATTCAATTAACTATATTCGGCTTTGCTGATGGCTGATTTGTCCGTTTCAGTTGCTCTCTGTCACAGTCTCAGTCTCTGATTAACCACGTTTTACCACTCTTTCTTGTATAGCATGAACTACCGGTAGTTGGAAAAGAGGAGGGGTATATTATAGGGCTTCTTCGCTTTAAATACGTATATACTATATAAATTTTTTAAATAAAGTATGCGATGATAACAAAGTCACATGAACTGTCTCTATATGTGATACAACGTGGATCTGCAAATCCCTGCTCACAACTGAACAATGGCAGTGACAATAATCACATAAAACGAGCAAAAATGGCGTTCTTGCCATGTGGAGTGGAAGATCTTTGCAATAAAGTTGTACCAGAGAAATAGGCCCACATTTTCTCGATGGTACATTGACAAAGTTAATGTGGTATTAAGTTTGAATTTAGAAAACCTAGAGATTTAATGAACATATTGAAAGGATAAGATGTGATTTTTCAGATCTTTCCTACCTGTCTCCATTATCTCCAACCGTACAAGGTCGGTATTGTGGTGTCATGAAAATATTCATGTTTTCTTTTCTTTTTTGCCTAATCAGTAATCTTGTGCATTAACCTATTCACATATCTCCTCACTACTCTCTTTGCTTGACTCAGACTTGAGTCCCAGTCTGGCATTTCCTCTGTATCAATCTGGGTTGTTTGCGGTTGCCTCTTTGCATATATCACATTCATGTACACACGCTTCTACATGTAACGTATATGGTAAAAGGTGAATCAGGATCTACGGTGATTTGGAGCCTTTTTTAGATATCTTCTAATTGAATGATATTTTTGATATTCATTCATGAGACCCTCCATCAGAATTTTTCCAACTGAACTCGTTTTCCTCTGTCCACATTTTATTCATTTGGATAAAATGATATATTTCAATATATTTTGTACTTTGGCTAGTTCCGTATCATCAGCGTATGGACCCTCTTTTTACCTACTGTAGAATAGCACACATATATGAAATGGCAGCTTAGAAAGAAAATGAAAGAAAACAGTCATCTCTTTTCTTTCTATACACTGTTGACAAATACAGAACCGACCGAAATAAAGTGACCCTAATGATTCGTACTTTATTTCTTATTGTCCACAATCACGCCGGTTGCTATCTTTGTTTTGTTTGCTATTTCAGTTATTGTTTATTTTGGTCTACACACAACACAGATAGCTTACTAGTAACCATGACCTAATAGTAGTAGTCGTTATAAAACTTATTTTGCTGTTGTTACTGGACATCGATTCTCTGTCTCTTTGTAGCTCTATAGTGATCGATGCCCAGTTTTATACTTCAGACCAGTGGCTCATTTTGGCTGTTTTTCGCCTCACAGATTGCTCCTAGCGCAAAATCCTGACTAGGTGTCAATATATTCTCTATGCCAATGTGTAATATGAGGGTAGAAAACAGTGGAACCTCAGTTAGAAAAAATCCTACTGAACAGTTTTTGAGAAAATTAGGGTTTTGTTGCCCTTTTTTGCTGTTTTTAGTACATTTCCTACATAACCCGTGAACGTCAGCATTTCTCAATTTTCAGGTATTTAGAATTAGAATTTGACATTTTTTTATTCGCAGTAGGATTCCTGAATACCGAGCCATTCTAGAAAAGCTATTCTTTGGAAAAAATACTTAGTATTTCTTGATGATTTTCGTTGCACAAATTTAGGTTGTAATATAAAAACTGCATTGTCATCCAATCAAAGTGTTTATGCACTGTTGATGGTCACCCCCTCCCACCCTCTTCACTGTGCATTGAAGGAGAACAGGCAGGGGAGGTACACGTGTCTGTATATAGCTGTTGACCTGGGTGCTGGGTGCATTTTTAATTTATGGGGTGCCAACTGTTCATGAAAGAAAATTCAAATAGATTTTTTTTTTTTTAGTATCAGATTAATGCAACTACAAGTCGTGATAGCACTTAAAGCATTCTATTTGCATTAATATGAATGGTGGCCACCTTATGGGGTGCCAAATATTCATGAAAGAAAAATTGATAAGAATTTGTTTTTTATTAGCATTAAATTGATGCAACTACAATTCGAGATTGCATTTCAAGCATCGGGGCATTCAATGAATGGTAGTCATCTTAAATATATGGGGTGCCAACTGTTCATAAATAAAAAAAAGAATAGAATTAGTTTTTTTATTAGTATCAGATTAATGCAACTACAATTTGTGATTGCACTTAAAGCATTGTGGCATGCAATGACTGGTAGCCACCTTGAATGTATGGGGTGCCAACTGTTCATGAAAGAAAAAAAAGAAAGTTTTTTTTTTTAAGAATCAAATTAATGCAACAGCAACTCAAGATTGCATTTAAGCATTATGGCATTCAATGATTGGTGGCCATCTTGAACCTATGGGGTGCCAACTGTTCATGAAAGAAAAAAAAGAAAGTTTTTTTTTTAAGAATCAAATTAATGCAACAGCAACTCAAGATTGCATTTAAGCATTATGGCATTCAATGATTGGTGGCCATCTTGAACCTATGGGGTGCCAACTCTTCATGAAAAAAACAACTAAATTGGATGTTTTTAACTGTTTAAAATTAATGCAACTACATTTCAAGATTGCATTTAAAGCATTGTGGCATTCAATGAATGGTGGCCATCCTAAACCTATGGGGTGCCAACTGTGTTTGAAAAAGGTATCAAATAGAAATGTTCTTATATAGATATCAAATTAATGCAACTACAATTCTTCATTGCACTGAAAGCATTGTGGCATTTAGTAAATGGTAGCCATCTTGAATGGGTTGAGTGAAGGAAAAATCAAATAGGATTTGTTTTTTTGATAGTATCAAATTAATGCAACTACAAGTCAAGATTGCATTTCAAGCATCGGGACATTCAATAAGTGATAGCCATCTTGAATCTATGGGATGCCAACTGTTCATGAAAAAAAAATAGAATAGATTTTTTTTATTAGTATCAAACTACTGCAACTGCAATTCGAGATTACATTGAAAGCATGGTGGCATTCAATCAATGGTTGCAATCTTGAATTTTGAAATGAACATACACACAGACATATAGGCATGAACATGGTGTTCTCCTTCATATAGATATTCATGTATTTCTACTTCTAATAAATATAGCTTTCTGTTACATGGATGTCGATGTCCAGTTTTAGATATATATCCATATAGTGCATTGGAGTGCTATAATGTTGGACTGCTGTATATTTGTTTATTGGCCGACACACTTAGTGTAGTAGTACACAATAACACGCCACAGTCTACACCAAAACAATTGAATTTAAACATACTATATCATTCGCTTTCGTAGATGTAGTGGCTTTCTTTTAGGGGGTTGGGGGATTTAATTTGTACTCTTCAGAACGCAAGGTTTACAATCACGTAAAACGAGCAAAAATGGTCATTGCTGCATGTAAAATGACACCCTTTTTACCTTTTTGAAATACATTTTTATTTATACAATGATGCAAAGACTATTATAACTATATGTATCGTTATATATTGTGATTCCTCTGAAACAGACTAGGCCATACGCACAGCACCATTTATTGATTTCCTTGATTTTGTACCCAATTATAACATCGCCTTTAATAATGAATTAACATTTTGGTTGTCCCCTCAATTAGAACCAGTATATACATGTTTCTTTTTCAGTCAGAGGAATTGGTTTAATAGTCCTGCTTTGGTGGATGTAGGTGTCAGGCTCCACCTCCACACACGGATGGGACTCTAACATTCTACTAACATTTACTTTTGTTGAAGCATAACTATCATCTGTATATTCATTCAATACGTGCACATTTGTTCTTGGTTGAGATGTGTGGTTATGTCCTTGAATTCATGCAGAGTGAGTTGGGTAGGACCGACATTGCATGAAAAGCATAGTTGCCCAGGCCAGGTGTAATGCTTTGCATCGTTCACAACAATTATGAAACAAACTGTATATGACAAAGTGCATGGCAAGTAGGTTAGTACACTATTGAGATGCAGCTTGTTATGATTGTTTGTTTCCAGAAAAGGGAACACAGCATACATTACAGAGAGAAATCTATACCAAGCTGGTAACAGTCTGATTTGATTCTCTTTATAATTGCCATTTGGACTACATCGGTACATGCACCGGGCTGCTGAATCATGAAAAATACAATCATGAATGTTTACTTTAAAATCTTGGGGCATACATAGGCATCAAAATGAAATGATGCAGTCGATATATATACAAGCCTCTTTTTCATGAGATAGCTCTACAATTACCAACACATAATATTCCTAAATTTTCATTTTTCAGACTCAACGAGCCAATCATCAGGGCAGTCGTCGGGGAGTTCCCCAGGCAGCTCCATCCCTACCAGCCCCCTCCCACAGTCCCACCTCACAGAGGGTAACATATTCAGTAACCTGGCAGGCCGCTCCTCCCACCTCCATGGCGGACAGCCCAGTGATGTGGGCATCCTGTCGGCACATAAGGAGCAGTTTGAGGGCATGGACACCAAGGAGGTTATCAGCCTACTTAAGGAGGCTGAGACTCTACACGACCAGGCAGACATCATACACTTCTTATTCATGACAAAGTTAGTGGTGGTTCATACTACTCAATGTGGGCTCTTTGTCCCGATTCTAACATAATGATAAGGTTTACTCCCCAAAACCACACTGATAAATGGTACGGTCAGAGGCACCTTTAACACTTCTTGCAGTCTCGGATTTGATCGATATGTGGAATCGATAGGGTGCTTTGCTGCCTCTATCAAAATCCATATCGAAGGGTTTTGGTGTGGACGTTTGCTATGACACACGGATAGCTATACATATTGGCTGAACTTCTAAACAACTTTTGTTGGCGGGGGGGGGGGGGGTATTTATTCACCATATGTTTAAGTATAGCCAGCCAAGTACCCCCTGTATCCGCCCCTATCAAATGACCACTCCCTACTAACCCCCACATTATACTGTTGATTCCAGGGGACCTGACTATGACACAGAGCTAGAAGGGAAGTCTACAGTGCACGACCTGTTATCTGAGCTGTACGACAAGGCCGGGAACCACAAACAGTGGTGGCTGGTGAGGCATACAGCCGGCATGCTGAAGAAGAAGGTAGAAGATCTAGCCAAAGCAGCCTCAGATATCCTGGTCAGACAGAAGCAGCTAGCGGTAGGACTGCCTCCTGAACCCAGGGAGAAAATCATCACCAGGTAGGTGGTTCATGTTTCTGTGAATTTTAAATATTTTCTTCCGTAATCTGAGACTTTTCACAAGAAAATGTTTGGTCCGCATTTTACAGTTGGTGGTATTCTCTGATTTTGGCAATTTGCTTCACAAGAAAATGTCTCACAAGTTACTGTTTAGACAATCCGTTGCGGCCCCCTTAGATTTGTCTTGTAATTTAGTGTCCCTTCCTTTTATAGTTTTGCTGCAGGAAATTTCTCATCAGGTCCATATCTATACAAACCGTTAATGTTCTCTTGAGATTTTCATCCAAGAAAGTCTCTTATCAAGTGCCTTCTCATACAAGCCTTTGTCACCTCCCTTGCGATTACCTTCAAAGAAACTCATCTGGTCTCAAATTGGTCAGTCCAGTCTCACATTGTCTAATACTTACAAGAAAATGTTATCAGCTCTCGATCACCCCTACCCACCCCTCCTCCCCCACAATGACTGTATTTTAAATTCTGCGAACCAAAAATATTTGCTTGATGTCTACAATGTTCATGGATGCATATAATATAGGACAAAACAGTGGTGGTAACATAACATTCTAACCTGTGTTAATTGTACAGACCTCTGCCTCCTGATGAACTAGCGACCATCATCCAGGAGGCCTGTGGAGAGGACAGTGCCACGGCCATGCTCACCCAGGTTAGTTGTTAATGCCATATCATAACTCCAGCACCTTGTATGTGTAATATCCGGGTAATATTTATAACGATAAATCTGGATACTTGGCAATGCGAGGCTGTTTTGGTTATGTCCTCGGAAGATCTCGTGAGATTTAGGCAGGTGTCATACTCATATACATATGATTAGTAAGTCATGTTCCGAGAACAGAACCAATATCTCACGAGACGTGCCACTGCCATCAGACGCGTGGTGGTCGTGGTATCCCGTTTTATCGTTATAATACTGTCTCACATGCTATAAGTTAATACACGCTAACTTAATATCACAATTCCCATTGTTGATGACAAGTCCATTTAGATTAACTGATAATAACAGGGCATGAAATTGCGTTCAGTTTTGTTTGCTTGCAGTCTGTGTATCAGCACTGAATTTTAGATTAATGAGTACATTATACTGCATGAGTAGATAGTAAATGTGTTAGCGTTTATTACATTTGATGAAGGGGGGACATTATGTGCTGACCCAGGTATGTAGGTTCTAAGTTGTATTTGGCGATACCTAACATTAGCTAGATGTAACCTGGGTCCAGGGAATACTGACTCTAGGTGATGGTGTTAACGTACCGGTAGTGGATATTAACATAGTTTTAACTAGTTTAACCTACTTTTGTTGTATTTTGTAGTGGGCAATAGTCGTGAAGAATTGTTTCCATAAGTTTAAAAGTTTCCAATAACGATGTATTCGTTTGTTAATACAGAATAGCAGCATTTGTATGATATCATAAAAGATATTTCAGACGAATGGCGACTACATATATACTGCATCTGTATATTTATGAGCTTTGCCTTTGGATCCTATGATTTTTTTTTATAACCGGCTCTGGAATAATTTAAAAGTTATACCATATATAATATAGCGGATACACAGGCTACTAAACTACTATTTGGTGGCTAAATATACATGTATAAAACACAGGCCTCTAATCCCTGGCACGTGCTATATATCCTGATAATTATGCATCTCTTGCACAACAAAATAGATTCACACAGGCTTACACCCGTTAGAACTATCTGTGATATAGATAACAGGGAATTATATAGAGGAACTTGATTTAAATATGTTCGTGTTCTACACAGAAACGGGTGCATTCTATTATTAATTTATGGAAGTGCATTCATCTTTGAAACGTGTGTCAGCTTCAATCTGTAGTGGTTCGGAATCTCAGAAAAGAGAACAAGAACGTCAGTTTCCAAGTGCGAAGTAGAAAGCGTGTTTTATTCAACGTATCCCTATTACAATTGAATCTAGTCTTCACCCAGAGGGGAAGACGAAGCAGTCCTGGTGCAATCTAGTGATTGGGGTAGGGTAATGCTGGGAGTCAGCCGGGCCTGCACTGACTGGCGACTATACGAGGAGGGGAGGTTTATATACCCCCTTTGGATGTGAAATGGACATGGTCACGTGTCGGTTGGCTCCCGCCTGAAACGTGATGCGCAGTACCCGAGAGAGGACAGTCGCCCCCTCTGGGATACCGCCCACACTAACGCCAGGCGGGAACAACCCGAACTTAACCCTCCTCGGTCACCTGGATATAAATGATTACCGTAGTAAACCCCTACACTACCCCCCCTAGACAACACTAGGTGTGGTAAAAACCTGAGTAGTAGACTCATAATAAAATAGTTTGACAACCAGAAGTAGTTTGTCTATACACTATACACAAAGGGTTTTACTACCATTAGTCATATGTAATATATGATGAACAATATTAATGGAATTAAGGCATTACACTGTCATAGAAACCTTATGATATGACTTTTACGTTAAGTAGTACCCGAAGTAGTTACTAACAGTTTGTAACTATCTTCTGATAGGAAATACATATATAGTCCTGATAAGGACCTTTAAAATATATGATCGGCAAGTGTACCAATTCCGAAGAATTATTACCAGTCCTAAAAAGGACTCACAAGCCTAAAAAAAAAAAAATTACATAGGGATACATGATAACTTTTCTCCGCACCAGAATCAAAATTTTTTATCACCTCCGTTTTCCATAACAAAATATATCTACAGCTAGATATACATACTCTAATTTACATCCACCCGAAGTGGTCAACGTTTGAACACAGTTATGGTTTATACAGATCTTTGGTAATATCCTGAGTATCATAAACTATCGTAGTGTATCAGCACCATAAATATATATATTAGAAACATGGACAAGAATGTACGTTTTAATAAATAATCTGGAACTGCAGCGGTATACTGCAGAACCTCACAAAAGTGCTATGTTGACTTAAGAAGTCGGATACTGGGCTGATCTCCGGATCTGCTTCGGGACGAGTACGTGAGGTGCTCTCCTCTTCATCTTGGACGACTGAGTGAGTTGCTCTCCTCTTCATCTTGGACGACTGAGTGAGGTGCTCTCCTCTTCATCTTGGACGACTGAGTGAGGTGCTCTCCTCTTCGGGTCTACCAGCAAATGGTAGACTCCTGTAGGTGCAATGTCTGTTTAAACGTTTACATATGTGGAAATATTATTAACACTTGGTATGTATATCATTACCTCAGAACCTAAGGGTTCTTTTAATATGAAGGGATAGTCCCTTCATATTTACCTTCGGCTTTCATAGCCGAAGAGTTCCTGAAACAACTACAGCTGTATTCAGTTATCCCGAAGGAGCCTTGTTTCAGCCTTCGGGTACCTCCTTCTTTTGGATGGCATCTTTCAGCTGATCCATGCTCCCATCCCAGTCCGAGAATTTCATCCCGAGGCAAATTTTAAATTTGGCCTTCATCTCCCGAATTTCTTCCTGGAGATCTTTACACTCCTCTCGGACTGTAGCTTCCAGCACAGCGGCTTTGTCGCGCTGTGCTTCCAAGAACCTGTTCTTGGTAACTACCTCATCGGCAGTGTCCTTCTGAAGGCTCTCCTTTTCCTTCCGGTGACACTTCCTTACCCCCTCAATGAAGTGTTGTACCACCCTCTTGTGGTAATCCTCAGCCATCACCCGCTGTTCCTTCTGGAAGTCATCCAGAATCTCCTGTCCTATCTGATTGGACAGTGGAGCATCCTTAGGAAAGTAGGATGCTATAGGCGTTACACTAAGAGTGGCCGCAGGCTTCTCCTTCTTAGGTTTGACCTCCTGTGTTTTAACAGGAGGATCCGCGGTTGGTTTCCCAACCTCAGTCGGCTTCCCTGGTGGTGGAGCCGGCTTATGGGGTGGTGTCGCCGGAGCTGGTACTGGACCTTTCTGTGGCGGGGGAGGAGGTTTCATAGCCTCCCCATCCGGCCCAGTGATCCGGTGAGCAGGCTTGAATGACTTGTGTGATGGCGGCTGTTGTTGGTGCTTTAACACCTGCTGGTGTATTCCCGAAGGGGCGGATGGTTCCATTCGTCCCGAAGCAGATGAAGGTCTGCTTGTCGGGCCTCCTCGGTACCCGGAGTCGGGTAGGACACCCCCCTGGGCAGACGAGGTGGACGCCACATGTCGCACCAAGTCGTACCAGGACCGGGAGGATTCCTCCCCAGGACTCCTGCGTCCCCGTCGGGCCAGCACCCTATCAATCTCCCTCTGGTGAGCGAGTTCATTCTCGCGCCTTCGGGTGTCTTGGGGGGTCTGGCCGAGCGTCTGAGACTCCTGTCCAGGCGCCAAGTCCATCTCCGGATAGTCAGTGGATCTATCCGCAGATGCCTCATAGCTACGACCACTATGAGAAGACTCCGTGTAATAACGGGAGTCAATCTCCTCAAGGCTGAGGGTCCCTCCTCTTCTGACGTGAGTAGCCGGGCTGGTGGACCGAGACCGTCCCCGATCACCTCTCGGCTCTCCCCGACTCCGGTAGTAGTCCCTCGGGTCGGGTTCTCTCCCACCTCTCCCCCGGCCTCGATTGGCAGACCGACGGAACATCTCGGGTGGGTATTGGTCCAGATCCAAGTCAAACTTTCGTGGACCCGGGACCTTCGCAAACCTCGCTACTGTGAGCTTCGATTTGCTTTCTGCTACCTCGCAGAAATACGCCTTAGAAGAATTAAGGCTCTTCGGATCCTTCTTCAGGACATCTCTGAACGCGTCTATCACGCGTTCATGCAGGGCCATTACCTTGGCTCTGGCCTCTCCACCTCCAATATTATGGAGCATGGTCATGTGCTTGATTAAGCGTCCACGCCTATGATGCAGGTGACCCGAACAGGTAGTGGTACCTGCCCCCTCCGGATCGCACTGGTACACCACATAGTGATGGGTGTGGTTCTCCACTAAGTGGCGCAGGTACCTTGCCTTAGTGGTGAAGGATACCTGTAATTCCAGAGATGACTGGCATTTCTGAAATGGACACTCAAGGTGGTCCCTGTCCCAATGTCGGACAGCCCAGCGGATCTTTGCCTTCTGATCCCTGGTATAATAGGTTTCCGGGAAGAAATCTATTTTCTTAAGCCAGTCCTCGTAGAACTCGCTCACGAGAGGATCCCTTTGGGTGGCTCTGCACCAATCCTCATCGTCGGATCTCCCATTCAAATTTATGACGGGCGGGATGGAGAAACGCCCCGATCCTTTTGCGCATTCCCCCCAGTAGGAGGGAATGAATCCCTGAAATCCACCTCTGGCGTTATTCCAGACGTGTTTTTTACAGGGCAGAACCCGACTCGCTTCCCGAGCTGACGTCGGACTGATGTCCAGCAGCCACCTTCGGGTCGGGCGTCGGGTCGGTTTGGGTGACTGTGGTCACTGGGTCCTTCGTCTGGGAAGGAGATTTTGGAGCCGCAATGTCCATATCGTCCTCCCCTGTAGCAGACTTCCCTTGGGAAGTACTGCTCGTATCAGATTTATCTGATACTGACCCATCGGTCACAATCCGCTGGGCGTCTGGCACTCTCTTTAACCGGGCTGACTCATTCCTCAGGGCTTGGCGACCCCGAGGCTGGACAAAAGGGGATTCACCTTTTGCAACTACCACAGTCCGGATATCCTGACTGTGGGGACTGCTAGTGCGGGTTGCAGGGTCACCCCTTCGGATGTCCCTGCTGGCCTTAGCTGCAGCCTTCTCCTCTGCCTGAGTCAAACTCTTAGTCCGAGTCTTGACCATTTCCTCCACCGTCTCGACTATGGCTTCGTGACGGCTGAGGCCCTTCTCCGCCATGATTGTTTTCATGCGGTTATAGTCTATCTGATAGACCTCATAGGATAAGTTGGACCGTATTAAGTCCCTATATCCTTCAACCGATTTTGGTTCCAACATCCCTACCGGGTTGTATCTGCGGTAGCAAGCTACAGCGAGGGTAGTGGCGCCGAATGCCCCACACGAAGCGTCATCCGAGATGCGTGTCATCCGAGGTACACACACCCCGACGTCAGCCATCTCGGCGTCGAACAAGCCCTTCCGAAGTGCTTTACACACCCGGAGGCCTTGCTGTAGATTTTCCCAGGTGGCAAACCACTCTGGGGGCATGATGCGGAGAGCTCCCGCATCAATAAATTCTTGCAACATATCCACTATGTCGTTAGGGATAGGTCTGGCTAGGCCTATCTCCGTGGCGCACATCACGTCTGGGTGGAGATTCATCTCCCTTCCATCGTAGCAACTTTTACCAGTTGACTTCACCAGTCTAGCTGGCTTCTCATCCTTCGGGTGGTTATTCGGGTCGATGTTCGGATTACCACACATATCCCACGTATCCTTCAGATGTTGGGCCTCCTCCTTCTCTATTTTTAGAGCAAGAAGACGATATTTTTCATGAAGACTCCTTCGTTCAGCCTCAGCGAGAGCTGATTCAGACGTGGATACATCCATGTCTTCCTCTTCGAGGAGTTGCTCCTCGAAGCGAGTAACAGGGCTGGCGGCACCAGCACTGTCTTCGTGGGGCAGATCGGCCATGTTGCGTGGCCGTTCGCCTCCGCCCAACTCGAGCTGCCGTGAGGCCATGCTGGGTTGGGCGCTCTTATTTATACTAAATAAGAGGCCTAACTAATACTACAGGTCTTTGTGGAGGACCTGTTCTCCTTTTGAAACGTATTCACCTACTTTTGACGCTTGAATTCGGTTCCTATTAGATCCTCCTCGTTGGCCAGCACACCGTGCCGGCGAAGATTCGAAATCTAATGAACCAAAACGACCCCTTTGCGCAGAGGTCACGCGCATCCACGCGCGTCTCGGGCCCTCCGCGAGACTGCCCTAACTAGGTCACTCATTGACCCAGTTCTTTTCCCGCGCCCGCAGGGCGCCGGTGCTCTTATTATAAACAGGTGCTTCGGGTAGTAGCCGAACCTTTCGCAACCAACAGCTCTGCTGGAGTATTAGTGAGGTTTTTATGGGAAGCATGCCCGCAAACCCACCGGATTATCCGCTCACCACCCACTGGTACCCTGCTGGGGGGTTTACACGCTCCATACCCGGTCACTCGTGTATATTCCAACATTTAACAGATGACAACACAAAACAATTTCTCGGAAAAAGAGGAAATAAATTTATAATTTTTCCCGCCAGGAATATCTTCCCTCCTTCTCCTAACATAGTACAGGACAACACACTCGTTGTGTACCAGCTTAGGTTACCGCAGCCCTTTCTATCAGGCGGGGACTGCGTCGGGTACCTCCCATGGGTATTTTCTTTGACCTAGCTCCCGAAGGCGCCTTTTCAGAGGCAGGGTTAGCCGTCCCCTTCCTCTTCCGCCTAGGTTTGCTTTACAGCTAGTGGGACTTTTTCCTTCTTCTGCACCTTCGGATCAGGGACCCCTAACTTCCTAGGCCTTCCTCGGCCACGTTTCGGGGTTATTTGATCCATTTTCCTGTTCTTGACTTCTTGAAGTAATTCATCTACTCCTAACCCATACGTTTCTGTGGTCAGATCCCTCCCCTTCCAGGGACGGAGCCGAGCCACGTTGGATTTATAGATCCGCCCAATTAAGGATCTAATCATGACAGTACAGTCACTTACTACTCTAGTCACCACAAATGGACCATCCCAGTTGCTTGCCAATTTTAAATTGGATAGAGTTTCGTGTAGTCTCACTACTTGATCCCCTACCTTGAACCGACGGACTTTTAGTCCATGGTCATAACCAGTCTTCTGCCATTTCGCGTTCTTTTGTAACTCAGTTCTAACAAGTTCGTATGCGAATTTAAACTGGTCTCTTAGTGATTCTACAAACATCACGTGACAGGGTGCGTCGGGATTCAACCCGACCACTCCAAAAACAAGATCGGCTGGCATGATCATGTCCTCCCCAAACACTAATAAGTTTGGGGTGCAATTGGTGCTTTTATGAACAGTGCTGTTGTATGCATGGCATACATATTCACATTGTTCATCCCAATCCGTCATACTTTCATTCACCAAGGGTTTCAGAACCTGAATTAGCGTTCTGTTGAACCTTTCCACCATCCCATCACTCTGGGGTCGGTAGGGATTGGTTCGGGTCTTACAGATGGCTAACCCATGGCACATTTCCTGCCATAGATCCGACTCAAATTTCCGGCCTTGGTCACTATGCATCATCAGAGGCACTCCTAGGTGTAATACCCAACCTTTCACAAAGGCCTTCGCACAGGTCGCTGCTTTGTGATCGGGTAAGGGGAACACCCTCGTGTACTTAGTATAGTAGTCAGTGACTACCATCATACACGTGTTACCATCAGGGGTTGTTTTAAAACCACTGATGATGTCGATTGCTATTCTCGCAAACCTAACTCCGAACAGTTCCTGGGACAAGGGCATTTTACCCATCCCAGGGCCGGGTTTATTTTTGCAGCAATCGGGACAAGTGGCGATCCAACGTAATAAGTCAGTGCTCATTCCTGGCCAGTAGTATCTTCGGGACAGGCGCTCTAATGAACGTTTCTTCCCAAAGTGACCACTGGTCATATGACCGTGACAATAATACATCAAATCCCTCCTCATACCGGAGGGGATCACTACCTGTCTGATCCTTCTTCCCGAAGGATTGATCTTCCATCTATATAGAACACCTTCGGATACTTCCAGCTCTGTCCATTGAGCTAAAAATCTCCTCATCTCTCTATTTTCTAGCGAGATTTCAGGTCGAACAGGTTTGATCCCCTTAGGAATCAACCCGAGCAACCTCCCCACGTTCGGATCCTTCTCCTGGAACCTTCGGATAGTCTCCATAGACCATTGAAGGATACCAGTTCCTCTGGATTCCAGTGGCAACCGGACTCCAGCTAGGACCGCCCCGTGGGCTCCACAATCATCACATTTCTCATTTCCACAACTCCTTATGGGTCTGCGGGACAGTGCATCAGCATTTACATGCTTCACACCGGGTCGGTGTTGGATCTGCTTCTGTTCCAACCCGAACTCTGATAAGTGTGCTAACCACCGGCCTATCATACCTTCAGCATTCTTAAAATTAAGTAACCACCTCAAGGAGGAATGGTCAGTCCTCAGCGTAAAATCTGAGCCCCACAAAAAATGTTTATATTTCTTTGTGCAAACGATCACTGCCAAGAGTTCCCTCTTGGTGGTACAGTAATTCCTCTGTGACTTGTTCATGGTGTTGCTAGCAAAAGCAATGGGAACTTCTTTTCCGTCTTGGACTTGACTCAAAGCAGCTCCAATGCTCTCATTGCTGGCATCAGTATCCAGGATGAAATGACCGGCGGCTGTCGGATATTTCAACACTGGTGTTTCAACAAAGAGTCTTTTGATGGATTCAAAAGACTCGTCTTGCTCTTTTCCCCATGGAAAAACTTCCTTACGCCTACCAGGTGTCCAATGAGACAGTGACTGGATAGGATAGCTCACCTGGGCGTAGCCTGGTAGAAAATCTCGATAATACGAGCAGAACCCAAGGAATGAACGGACATCCTTGGGACACCTGGGTTTTTCCCATTCCGTCACACTTCGGATCTTCTCCGGGTCTGCTTTTACACCCTGTGTGGAAATGATTCTCCCCAGATAATTAATATCTTTATTAAACAACTGACATTTCTTAGGTTTTAATTTCAACCCATTACTCATTATTCTCTGGAGGACTTCTTCCAGGTTGTCTAGACAACCTTGGAATGTTTTTCCGAAGATAATGACGTCATCTAGGTAAACTAGACATTTCTTCCATAGTAGATCGCTCAGTAATGTCTCCATCATGGCCTCGAAGGTGGCTGGCGCATTGCACAACCCGAAGGGCATGACGTTGTACTGGAACAATCCTACATGGCTAGAGAAGGCCGTCTTCTCCATGTCGGCAGGTTTCATTCCGACCTGCCAGTACCCAGACTGTAAGTCTATGGTACAGTACCATTCATTCCCTCCTAGTGAGTCAATGGTTTCATCAATCCTCGGCAGAGGATATGAATTCTTCTTCGTCATCCCATTCAGTTTCCTGTAGTCAATACAGAACCGTATGGTCCCATCTTTTTTTGTGACCATACAGACTGGACTGCTCCAGGGGCTGGAACTGGGCACAATAACATGATCCCTAATCATCTTATTGATCTCAGTTTCTGCTACCTCCTTCTTCTTCAGAGGTAGCCGACGGTAAGGAATTTTAAAGGGGGAACTCTCCCCCACGTCAATTCCGTGTAGGACTTTATCAGTTCGTCCTAAGGGTTCTCCTGGGAACGCGAAGGCCCTTCGGCAACGTTTTAACATTACCCGAAGGTCCTTCTGCTCCTTCGGATCTAGTTCCGAAGCATCTAGAATTAGCTTTTCTAATTCCTCTTCAATTACGGCCGTACCCGGCGGCTCTTCGGATGGCAACCCCAGAAGGCTGCTGGTGACCGCCTCCGCGAGTACCACACTGCCTACTTTAGCGCCTTTCTGGAGATATACCATATGAACACCAGGATTGGAAATGGGGACAAGAGTCCATTGGGCATTTCCCACCAACGTATCAGCAGATTCCAACCCGAGGGATTGGAGATAAGCTACGTCGGGTTCCATGACCCCGGCCCTTCCTCTTAGTTCCGAGGAAGCGCTGATTAACACATCACATGTGGTCCCCGGTGGAAGTTTCACCGTCTGTGCGACACTTGCTACACTACTGATAACTCTCAGCACACATTGTGCTTTGATATTATAGGGACTCTGTATGGACAATTCACCTGTCTTCGGGTTCAACATCATCCCGAACAGGTCGGCAAAGTCCATCCCTATGATACCATCATCCTCGATCTCAGCAATGGTTGGGGAGAATACAAACTCCTTCCCCACCACTGAGATACACAGGAAAGTACGTCCAAACGTCCGCAATCTGCTACCGTCGGCTGTGCACGCATTTACCCTCATTTTAAGGTCATCATTTGTGCCCAGCAGAAGAGTGTAGAACTTCCGAGAGATGATGGAGTGGCTGGCTCCAGTATCTATCAGAAATTCCCCGACTCTACCCTTCACAGAAGCGGCTAAATACCACCTTTTTCCTCCATTCAATTAAGGGTTACTAGTGAACTTCTGTAAGTCACTCTCAGTACCTAGATCTAATCCACGCCCTCTTATGTATTCCAGGCAAGGGTGATCTAGGGGAAGCCTGGTTCCACAAACCATTGCACTATACTCCTCCGCATCAGCACCGGGTTTCCCCGACTCACTTCCCGAATGTATGACTGGAATGCTGATGGCCCCGGCCCCAGGGTTCCCAAGCTGCGCCTGCTTGTCCCCCATTTGTCCGGGCGTCACTACTGAGTGTGAACTTACTCCTGTTCCGTCAGGAGTATCATGGCATATTTCCTTCGGGATCTCTGAGTCGCCTTCCTCAGGGATCCCCTTTAATTTTCCGAGTTCTTTCCGGAGAATCGCATCACAGGTTTCTCAGCTGTGCATGAGGAGGCATAATGCCCCTTCTCCTGACATCTGTAGCATGTTACAGTACTCAGTTCGGGTTTAACTTTTCGTTCCTGTTTCTTATCAAACAATGCCATCATACGCTGCATCATGGCTTCTACCAATCCGAGGGACTGGTCGGGTTCCGATTTCTTCGGAACATTGGGTTCTGGTGGACCCGAGGGAGGTTTGGAAGGGGTTTTTGAATTGTCCCCTGGAGGTTTCTCTGGCTTTTTGCTAGAGGATGATTTGTCAAAAGGTTTTAAATTATTTCAAATTATTTCAGTGGCATCTTGTCCCCGGCTATAGCTATCTAAGCCAAGGCTCTTGATACAAGGATCAGTATCATAAACCTGTCTCAGTCCGGGAGCCATTGAGGTTCTTCGGGTCAATGGTCGGACTGGAGAGACTGGTTCGCACCCGGGAAACCGGGTGGGTCGAGGGCGAGAAGTGGTACCCGGATAAGGGGGAACACTCCCGGTGGTTGTCTGATCATGGGTTTGGGGTCTAGGCCGACTTCCCTGACCAGTTGTGGGTCTATCAGGACTATCAGTACGGGGGTACTGTCGGTTCTGATCCCTAGACCATCCAGCAGAAGGTCCTTCCCCGGCTCTCTTGCCTCGGGTTGCATGCCCCCGGGTTTGATTTCCCGGAGTTCTCCCTTCTCTGGTCTCTGCCTCCTGGTTATGATGAAAAATCAGGTCACCCCAATTATCATAACCATACCACCCCCCCTGTTGATCCTCATGGGTGGTGGTGTTCTTGCTCGTACCCGAAGGGGGTGGAACAGCTCCATACTGAGATGGACTATCCCCAGCGAAGGGGTTCAAGGTGTCATAACTATCGACTCCCGACGCACTTCCCGCGGAATATGCCGTCGGATCGATGGTTACCGAAGGTCCCGTCGGAGCAGGGGGAGCAGATGTATAGTAGACATCTTTCTCTACCTGTCCTCCGGAAGGGTATCGGGTGGTGGGTTTTAGAACTCCTTGGAGTGGAGGGTTCTCCACTCCTTCCCCAGGGGTGAGGGTCACCTCTGGGTCAGGTACCTTCTGGTTACCTAGGTAGAGTTCCAACTCTACTCGTCTAGCTTCCAGTATAGATACCGCCTTCATGCCCTCGAGCTTCTTCTGATCTAACTCTTCGTTTGCTTTTATGATAGCGGTTCTCACTGCCTCATTGTCTTCCACCTGCTGGTTGCGAGCCTCCTTGGCGGCGTGCCATTCCCTAGAGTATCTTTCTAGGTCCGCCTGATACTGTTGTTGACAGGCATAAGACTTCCGGTTAGCTTGACCTAACTCGGATAATCTTTTCTTTTCCGCTTTCAGGGTTTCCTGATTTTTCTCCATCTGGTCTTGGACCAGTTGGTTGTCACGGGTCAACTGATCCGTTCTCCACTCCATATCCTGATGGACCTGTCTATTCTCTAGGATGTACCTATTCCTTTCAGAGATCAACGAAACCAATTCGTCGTACAGAGCATCGTACTGCTTGTTCATTTCTTCCTTGTTCCGGTAATCGTTGTCCCGATCCAAGGTGTCGTCCTGATTAAGATCAGGTTGGGTCCCGACGATGGGACCTCCTTCGGGTACGACCCGAAGGGGTTGTGGCGGTATTTCTAATACCGTCGGGTCCAGAAATGAGCCTTTCTGGTTCGCTCTTTTCTTTCCTCCGGGAAAGAAAACGGAGTCAGTCGTGTTGATCAAAGAACGCCCAGTGTTCAACATGATTTGGCCCTGAGTGGCAATGAAGTTCGGTGTGAACCCCCTCGCTTCCTCCGGATCCATCTGGTCCACTCGGGTGGACTCCAGTTCTCCTTCTTCCAAAGTCGCTCCTGGATTTAAAGCTCCTTCGGTTTCACGCATGAAACCCTCGAAGCTGGTCGGAACAACTGGGTTGTTCCGCTTCGGGACGTTACCGTCCCCATACTCTCCTACTCCGGCCAGGTTCACCTGACTGCTACTCGAAACTGATCCTGGTCACGGCACCAGTGTAGTGGTTCGGAATCTCAGAAAAGAGAACAAGAACGTCAGTTTCCAAGTGCGAAGTAGAAAGCGTGTTTTATTCAACGTATCCCTATTACAATTGAATCTAGTCTTCACCCAGAGGGGAAGACGAAGCAGTCCTGGTGCAATCTAGTGATTGGGGTAGGGTAATGCTGGGAGTCAGCCGGGCCTGCACTGACTGGCGACTATACGAGGAGGGGAGGTTTATATACCCCCTTTGGATGTGAAATGGACATGGTCACGTGTCGGTTGGCTCCCGCCTGAAACGTGGTGCGCAGTACCCGAGAGAGGACAGTCGCCCCCTCTGGGATACCGCCCACACTAACGCCAGGCGGGAACAACCCGAACTTAACCCTCCTCGGTCACCTGGATATAAATGATTACCGTAGTAAACCCCTACAAATCTATGAATTGATGTAAAATAACTCCATATAGATTACCCGGTAGTTGTGATTCATATGTATCTAGATCTAAGAGATGTAGTTGAGTGTCTTGATAGAACAATTTGAAAATCAAATTATGATGATAACCACATGTCTTGCTACGTCAGTAAAAGGATCCAAAAGCCGGAACCCCAATAATTGACACCTCAGGGGTAGAGCCCATGAGCAACTCAAAATAAGATTCTGAGATGGGTCCTATCAGTAGGTCAGTAGGTCCTAAACTGGAGCCAGACGGATACAGGACCACTTATTCACCTAGACTGCTCACTCCAGTATAAAAAAAATATATATAAAAAAGTTAAAGAAAAAAACACTTAAAAAATATTTGACCCGGAAGGGCTACATTAAATCAACATTTCTGTCTGTAGATAAATCAGTGTTTCACCTCTATTTAGAGAATAGACAACGATGTTCTTCGCTCTGAGACTGTCTGCTGTCCTATAACGCACGAATGCATCATTGACTTTGTGTTGATCCTCATTATGTTTAAATGTGTATCTAGGAAATCCTCGTCTACTTGGCGATGTTCATCAGGACAGAACCCAAACTCTTCAACGAGATGCTAAGGATACGGGTTGGGTTGATCATCCAAGTCATGGCATCAGAGCTAGCGCGGACTCTCAAGTGTTCAGGTTTGCTTACTTATTTTAATCAACTTACATAATCAAACTTGAACTTTGCCTAGATGCAACAAATTGGGAGCTCTCTAGGGGGATGGTCGAAAATATGAGCCCTCTTCAATGATAGATCCTGCACGTTTGAATGATAATATCATACCACTTCAAAGATGGAAACATATTTTCAGCAATAAATGCCTGTGCACTCACATGCACAACCAGCAACCCCTAATCTGGTCTTAAATACTATCTACTTACTATAAAGGTCCTATTACAGACAGACAGTACTAGATGGTTGGTAGTAATACAATGTTCTTACTCATATATGTAAAAAAGTTAACATTGTACATAAATTCATTGTTGACAGACTGCCAAAATTTGCAGCCAAAAACTTTACAACGTGAGCAGCGGAGAAAGCATAGAACTGACAGCAGAACACTGCCACATAAGCCTAAAATTAACAAACCAAACATTGGAACCCCAAAATATATCACAAACACTTGTATATACTGAATCATGTTAAAAATGGACTAAAAAACGGAACCTTAAATATAGGATGCACTTCTGTATTCATAGGAATAATACTCACAATCTCATTATGCTGTGAACGCTGTAAAGAAAAATTGACGAAGGTAAAAACGCGAGTAAATAAAAGCTGGTGACGATTCATCAAAAAAAAAAAAAAAAAGTAATAAGGTAATCCCTTTATGGTTTAAGGTGAGGAGGCGTC
Organism: Harmothoe impar; assembly: GCA_947462335.1. Classification (NCBI taxonomy): domain Eukaryota; kingdom Metazoa; phylum Annelida; class Polychaeta; order Phyllodocida; family Polynoidae; genus Harmothoe; species Harmothoe impar. Next base: position 45,352,410 of record OX381710.1, read on the forward strand.
AGACCAGTTGATGAACCTGAGTCCCTTTGAGATGAAGACCCTTCTGCATCACATACTGAGCGGCAAGGAGTTCGGAGTGACAACGGGTAGGTTCTATTCTGTATTGTGTGGCACATTTGTATGTCAGTATATAGTACTAGTGGGTGATTCCATTTGTAAATGAGATTGTATCGTAATTAAAGCTCTTTTAAAGCTCTAAAGCATCACAGGGACCTATAAATCTTTTGTCTGCACGAATTTGAATTTACTGGTGTATCGAAATGATATATATTTCGGGAATAAGATGGGTCTAATTTTGGACACTTGTTCTAGTAAATTACATGTGCAGTAAGTGATGTTTATGGAAACTTGATGTCTCATCGCAATTTAAGCATAACTGGCCATTTGTGTTATTCATAATACGAATTCATTAATATCTGACTTTCCCCTTTTCTTGACAGTGGATTTTACTTCCATACGTGCATTACAGATTATACTGTCACAACATTATATCAAATTTTATCAAGAGTAACAGAGTGCATAATTTCCTTCATTGCTGCTAACCTTAGTTACCCTACCCAACAAACATTACCATCCTTTTCCCCATTACATCCCTTTTCACCCCACTTGTATTAAATGTACCCATTATAATAGAAATAGGTTCTACGACAGAGGAAACGCGCCTGACGATAGTTACCGAGAAGTCGCTACCTGCCTCTCGGAGAATCGGGCAACGCTCAATGACGATGGATCAGTTCAAACAGGATATCAAGGTGGTCCATGCTAGACTGACCATAGTGTGTATACAAGACTAACACTACTCACCGTGTTCAACTGTTCAATATTTGGGATAAAATGCCATTTTGGTTAACAAATAATTGATTGATATAAGCAAGCAAGGCTGTTTATTGGCCAGATGGCTATTGAGATGTGTATTTACATTGTAATTTAGGTGTGTGGTAGTACTGAAATACTAAAACAGTGAAGACGAACAGGAACATGTTATCACGGGAATGGCACAACACATGGTATAGTGGTAGTCTTGTACAGCAGGGCTTTATTGAACTGTGTAGAATATTTTGAGTGACTGAGGCTTGCAAGCAGAAGTCATGACATCAATTGGGAGCAGCTTATATCAGTGATATACAGTATAAGTTCATTTGTGTATTGAAATATAACTGATATGTATTTAGAGGTCCTGAGCTCCATTCTGTCTCAGTTGTATCTGTACGCACAACATCCACCCATTTGTACCTCAGAAAATGTATTTACTAGTGGGACATATTATTTCAAATACCTTGATATATTGCTTCAATAGATGTCAAGATTACTGCTGCTGCATTCGAACACCATGCACAATGCACTGGCATTTCTATTTCATGTACACTTTGAACACTTGTACTAAGTTCTTCTTTGAGTACAGTAAACATTCTGCTGACACAGGAGAGGGTGACGTCACATCCGGTGGACAGATATAGGCGCAAATTCGGGAAGGAAAGATCGCCAGCGCCTACAGCAGCAACTCTCACACATATTTGGAGGAATATAACAGGTATTTACCTTTATCTAGCTCATATTTGTATCATATTTGCACTTTTGACGATACAGGATTATTTTCTACTTTGGAATTTCTACCAAATTTCTTTGGAAACTTGAGCGAAAATCGCCGGTGGGCGATAATTGGCGATTTTCGCTCATGACGAAAATTTGTCATCCAGTTGACTTTGTATTTTCCCAAATGTGCAAATATTGTTCAGTTTTTCACAATAATTTGGAAAATTGTCATCCAGTTATAGTGAAAAATTGGAGTTTAGATAGTGTAGAGCTTAGTTGCTGCTAGGGGCTGGCATGATTCAGCAAGACCAGTCATCCATCTTGGATTTCAGACTGAGTCACTGATTTATGTTGGCTTTTTATTTGTTATGTTGGCTCATAGTGCAGTACTGCTGCCTCATTTGTTGAGGAATGTTTCAATAGCGAAACGAGCCTTCATAAGGAATAAAATTGTGATGGGATAAACTCATATCTACAGAGATAGAAATTTATCCTGTTATACACTGTTGATCTCTGTTTTATTAGTGAATACACTTTTAAAATAAAGAACCAGGAAGGACTTACCACTGTCTTATGCATAGGTCAAAGACAGAATAATATCTACTACTACCTGTCATACAGCTTGACAGACTCTAGATATTGGTTGAAGTCAAGACACTTAAAGCTTTGCTTGCTACTTTGTAGTTGACACCTAACTTATTCTCTTATAACTCAGTTATAGAAGAATGACAGTTGAGGTTGTTCTCCACTCAGAGGTTTGAGTGAGGTGAACTGTCAAGTCAGTGTCAGGTGTGTCTTGTTGTACTTTTGTACTCCTTTGGACCAGTTCTTAACAAGACATATACCTTATGCCCAAAATTTCTTTGAGGCATTAAATAACTTAGTTGTGTTGATACAGATCCACACTGAGTGCTTGTGTTGAATACACAAGTTTACCCATACCTTATGCCGAAAAAATCCTTGAGTTAGGCATTAAAGAAGTTTGTGTTGTTGTGAAATGAAAACACAAAGAGACTATACTGGTCCACCTTTTTTATAGGGTCTCACTTATGTGCTTAGGGTTTTGTGACTTTGAAACACAAAAATACCTATACCTTATGCCGAAAATTTCTTTGGCCTTGTGTTTTAATCCCCACCTTAAAACACTATAAGCACACGTCTCTTTGATTTGAACATCAAGATGACTTAACTCTTGTGGATGTACTTTGGTTTTGGACTAGTTTCCAAAAAGACCCACACCTTATGCCCAAAAATTCCTTGGGTTTCACGTCACAGACGTCGCTGTCAGTCACGTCATAGACATTGCCTCTGTCAATCACGGCGTAGACGTTGCAGCTGTCAATCTTGTCCTAGACGTTGCTTCTGTCAATCACGTCATAGACGTTGCTGATGTCAATCACTTTTTTTTTTCTTTTTTCTATGTAACTCATAGCAGTTTATTGTATGATGTTCCGTTACACAATTCTACCGACCGACCAGTAGTGACGGGGGATATTTAGGGGGGGACAGTCACAATCACGTGAGGAGTGATATGGAGTGAAGTAGTTAATTTGAATTTGTACATCTAGATATTTAATTGTAATCATGGACAAAATTGAACAGCATAATTCATTGGGAAATTTATAGTAAGAAGGTCTAATTTTGCTGCAATAAAAAGGCAGACTGACAACAAGTGTATGAAGTATTTACAATGAGATGGCGAGACAAATGATAAAGAAAAAATGGAGGGAGAGGGAGAGGGGGGGGGAGTTTAGCACCCAAGGGAGTATGAGGGGTGGTGGGGGGGCTGGCAATTAGTCTGGATATTTACCAGAAAGTATCAGCTTCCTCCTTCCTTTGAGGTTTGTACCGTACCATTTTTTTATACGTATTTTGAAATTGGCTTTGTTTGGGGCAGATTGGATGTCATATGGCAATCTGTTCCAAAGAAGACGACCTACATAGGGGGAGGATTTTTTATATGCTTCAGTTTTTGGTTTCTTTAGTGGGAAATTTAGTTTATGATCATTTCTGGTACGTGGTGGGTGGGACCTTTCCGGAGGAGGATGCTTTTCATAAATCTTGTACATCAATGAGGTTAATAGTTCATTTCTACGGGTTTCTTGTGTTGGGACCTCACATAAATCATGTAATGTGGTAACATGTTCATCCCGTACTCCCACCTGGAGGATGCAGCGTAATATACGATTTTGGGTTCTCTGTATTTTATCTAGTAGATTTTTGTTACTGGCTGTTAGCAAGAAGGAGCAATAGTCAAATTTGGGCATGATGGTATGTTTGAAAATTTCTATGGAATCTTTTACTGATAGGTTTTCTCTAAGCTTGCCAAGCTTAAAAGAGAGGAAATTTGTAGCTTGGATGGAAGCATTAGCATGAGGGTTCATAGAGAGTGATCTGTCAAGTGCTGCACCCAGGTAGGTGAAAGAGTTTACCTCTTTAAGAGGCTCCCCTTCAAGTATTAAGGGGATACGAGGTCTCTGCTTATATTTTTTTCCCGAGCAGAACCACATGAACTTGGTTTTGGCATGATTTATTGTTAAACCTAGATTACTAGCCGCATTACAAATGGTGTCAAGGTCTATTTGGAGGGTATTGAGGGCGGTTTTGGGGGACTTATGGGAGAAGTATAATACTATATCATCAGCGTAGAGTTTAATTTTGGAAGATAAATTTACTGTAGTTATAGAATTTATGAAGTAGATAAAAAGTGTGGGGCCTAGTATAGAACCTTGGGGAACACCAAAAGTAACAGGTTTTTTATTAGAGGAGACACCATTAACCACCGTGGATTGCGTTCTATTTCTCAGGTCAGAGGACAACCAGTGCAGTAGATGTGGCTCCATACCAGCAAGTTGGAGTTTTGAGATAAGTATATCATAATTAACACAATCAAAAGCCTCACGTCATAGATGTTGCCGCTGTCAATCACGGCATAGACGTTGCTGCTGTCAATCACGGCGTAGACGTTGCAGCTGACAATCACGGCGTAGACGTTGCAGCTGATCCTCATGTAGCAGACGTGGCCGCTGGCGCTAGCGTCGCAGACGTGGCCGCTGGCGCTAGCGCCCCAGACGTGGCCGCTGGCGCTCGCGCCATAGACGTGGCCGCTGGCGCTCGCGTCCCAGACGTGGCCGCTGGCGCTCGCGTCCCAGACGCAGGCGATGTTGCTCGCGTCTTAGACATAGGCGATGTTGCTCACATTAATGGTCTCACGTTAATGATGCTCACATTGATGGCGTTCTTGTCGATGCCAATCATGCCCTAGACCTAGACGCTGACGCTTGATACTAGCTGCCGCACATTCAGGCTATGTTAGGGATGTCGCAGACACTGGCCTCGATATCAGCTGGCGCACATTAAGACTATGTTCTTCTGAGGCGTAGCCGCTGGCGCTCACATCAAAGGCATAGCCGCTGGCGCTCAAGAGAGTTGTAGCCGCTGGTACGCAAGTTGTAGACGTTGCAGCTGTATATCACGTTGTAGACGTTGCAGCTGTCATTCACGTTGTAGACGTTGCAGCTGCCAATCACATTGTAGACGTTGCAGCTGTCAATAAGGTCATAGACGTTGCAGCTGTCTTTCACGTCGTAGACGTTGCAGCTGTCAATCACGTCATAGACGTTGCAGCTGTCAATCACGTCGTAGACATAAGCAGCTGTCAATCACGTCATAGACGATTGCATGTCAAATCGTCGTAGACGTTGCAGATGTCAGTCACGTTGTAAACGTTGCAGCTGCCAAAAATGTTGTAGATGTTGCAGCTGTCTTTCACATCGTAGACGTTGCAGCTGTCAATCACGTCGTAGATGCTGCAGCTGTCCATCACGTCGTAGACGTCGCAGCTGTCAATCACGTTGTAGATGTTGCAGCTGTCAATCACGTTGTAGACGTTGCAGCTGTCAATCAAGTTGTAGACGTTGCAGCTGTCAATCACGTTGTAGATTTTGCAGCTGTCAATCACGTCGTAGACGTTGCAGCTGTCAATCACGTTGTAGACTTTGTAACTGTCAATCACGTCATAGACGTTGCAGCTGTCAATCACGTAGTAGACATAAGCAGCTGTCAATCACGTCATAGACGATTGCATGTCAAATCGTCGTAGACGTTGCAGCTGGCAATCACGTCGTAGACGTTGCAGCTGACAATCACGTTGTAGAAGGTGCAGCTGTCAATCACGTCTTAGACGTTGCAGCTGACAATCAGGTCGTAGACGTTGCAGCTGGCAATCAGGTCGTAGACGTTGCAGCTGGCAATCAGGTCGGAGACGTTGCAGCTGTCCATGACGTCGTAGACATTGCAGCTGTCCACCATGTTGTAGACGTTGCAGCTGCATGTCAAACCGTCGTAGACATAGCAGCTGTCAATCACGTCATAGAAGTTGCAGCTGTCCATCAGGTAGTAGACGTTGCAGCTGGCAATCAGGTCGTAGACGTTGCAGCTGGAAATAACGTTGTAGACGTTGCAGCTGTCCATGACGTCGTAAACATTGCAGCTGTCCACCATGTTGTAGACGTTGCAGCTGCATGTCAAACCGTCGTAGACATAGCAGCTGTCATTGTCGCTCATGTGGTAGGCATGTTCCCTGGCGCTCACGTGGTAGACGTAGCTGCTGGTGTTCTTGTTATAGCCACTGGCCATCAAGTTGTGAATGGTGCAGCTGGCAATCACACCATAGACGTTGCAGCTGGTATTCATGTCGTAGACATAACAGTTGGCAGTAATGTCTTAGTTGTTGCAGTTGGCAAGGACATCGGAGGTATAGCCACTGGAGTTTGTCATAGATGTTGGAACTGGTGTATACGGAACAGTTGACCTAAATGTCAGAGATGTAACAGCTGGCACTAACATTGTTGACATAGACATGAAAGTAGTTGCTAGTGCTAATGGCGAAGGCATTGCCGCTGTAAATCATGTCGTAGAGTTTGCAGCTGTCACGTCGTAGACATGTCAACTATAATCTTGTCTAAGAATTTGAAGCTGTCAATCACATCTTAAACGTTGCAGCTGTCAATCACAGCATAGACATTGCAGCTGTCAATCACGTTGTAGACGTTGCAGCTGTCAATCACAGCATAAACATTGCAGCTGCCAATCACATCATAGACTCTGCAGCTGTCAATCATCATAGACGTTGTAGCTGTCGCCCACGTGGCAGATGTTGAAGATGTCAATCACGTCGTAGACGTTGCAGCTGTCAATCATCATAGACGTTGTAGCTGTCGCTCACGTGGCAGATGTTGAAGATGTCAATCACGTCGTAGACGTTGCAGCTGTCAATCACGTCAGAAGCGTTGCAGCTGTCAATCATGTTGTAGACGTTGCCGCTGTCATTCATGACATAGACGTTGCACCTGTCAAGCAAGTCGCAGATGTTGCAGGTGTCAATTACATTGTAGACATTGCAGCTGTCAATCACGTCATAGACGTTGCAGCTGCCAATCATGTTGTAGGCTTTACCGCTGTCATTCACGACATAGACATTTGCAGCTGCCAAGCAAGTCGCAGCTATCAATTATGTTGTAGATGATGCAGCTGTCACTCAGGTAGTAGCTATTGCAGCTGCCTATCATGTTGTAGACGTTGCAGCTGTAAGTCACACACGTTGCAGATGTCAATCACGTGGTAGATGCTGCAGCTGGTAATCACATTGTAGACGTTGCAGCTATCTCTCATGATGTAAACGCTACAGCTGTGAATTATGTGGCAGACATTGAAGCTGTCAATCATGTTGTAGATGTTGCAGATGACATTTATGTCATAGATATTACAGCTGTCAATCAAGTTGTAGACATTGCAGCTGTCAAACACGTAGATCTTGCAGCTGTCAAACATGTCGTACACATTGCAGCTGTCAATCACGTCATACACGTTGCAGGTGTCAATCACATCGTACACGTTGCAGCTGCCAATCATGTTGTACACGTTGCAGATGTCAATCACGTAGTAGATGTTGCAGATGTCAACCATGTCGTAGACGTTGCAGATGTCAACCACGTCGTAGACATTGCATCTGTCAATAACGTCCTAGAAGTTGCAGCTGTCAATCCGCCGGCAAACATGTGATGCCAATCAAGTCGTAGACGTTGCAGATGGCATTTATATTGTAAACATTGCAGCTGTCAATCACGTCGTACACGTTGCAGCTGTCAATCACGTTGTAGATATTGCAGCTGTCAATCACGTCTTAGACGTTGCAGCTGTCAATCACGTCTTAGACGTTGCAGCCGTCAACCACGTCCTAGACGTTGCATCTGTCAATAACGTCGTAGATGTTGCAGCTGTCAAACACATCATAGACCTTGCAGCTGTCAAACATGCTTTCGGAAAAGGGCAGGGCTTTTGGCACTGTTAACGCTGCCAGATGTGCGTTGTCGGTTTTAGTGAAAAACCTTGACAACGGGAAGACCATGGGCACCCACTATTGGGTGTGCAGGGCCGTCCGCACCGCCTATAGAAGGAATCCTCCTTCTCCCGAATATAACAAGTTCTGGGATATTAGGCTGGTGTTCAGCATGTTCCAGCGTTGGGGTGCCAATGAAGGCTTGTCCACCCAGTTCTTGGGGTTCAAGCTAACGATGCTGATTCTGCTGGTGTCGGGCCAAAGAGGCCAGGTCATCCCAGCGCTTGATCTCCGCAATCTGACTTGGCTGGATTCGGGGTCTGCGCGTTTCGTTCTGAAGGGTCTGATGAAAACAGCGCGTACGGGGGGAAACCCTCAAAGAACTGGTCCTGGAACCGTTCCACGAGGAGGAGACTCTGTGCGTCGTCTGTGCCCTGAAACGTTACGTGCGGGTCACGGAGCCAGTCAGGTTGGACAAGGAAGGGCGAAGGAAACACTCGCTCTTCTTGTCCTTCTGCAAGCCATTTGGCGAGATTGGGCAGGACTCATCAAAGCGATGGGTCCTTGCGGTGCTTTCCGCAGCTGGGGTGGACACCAGGGTATACCGAGCTCACTCCACCAGGGGTGCCAGCACCTCTGCGGGAGGGAGGCTCGGTGTATCGACTGCTGTTTTGCTTAGGCATGGGTCTTGGAAAGGTGCCAAGACCATGGCTAAGCACTACAACAAGCCTATCGAGAACCCCAAGCCTCCCAAGACGCTAGCCAGGATCCTCCTGGAGGACTCAATCGAGTAGCTGGGAACAAAATTTTCAGAGCCTTTTTGGGGGGAAAGACACACCTCAAAAGGGGAGAATTTTGGCCCTTTTGCCGTAACGATAGTTTGTATGAACTCTATTGGCTGATCATAGTCATAAGCCTGACTAGAGGCAGCAGTTATCTGTATGTGATAAAAACTTTTTCTATGTTGGACAATAACACTGCCACAGCTGTGGTGAACTGTATGGCAGTTATGCCTTCTTTGCTAAATAGCAAAATGTCATGCAACCTAGTCAAAACCATATCACAAGGCAATAGAACATCACCTTTAGGTGAAATAAAGTATCTATTTTCTGTTATCCTATATGAGAAGTTACAGTCCTTTATGGGAGAGTAACATTATGGGAAATAAGCAGTGAATCTAGCTGAACTTTGAAGTCTCCTGTGTCAGCAGAATGTTTACTGTACTCAAAGAAGAATATAAGATTAATCGAATACTTACCATGTAATATAAGTATGAAGATTAATCGTTGTTCTTCGAGATACAGATAAACATATCTGCTGAGTACACAGGCCCACCCATCCATCCCCAGGATGAAGAAGATTACTACTAGTGGTATAATCTCTCACCTACTCATGTGGGTGCTATTTAGACAAAGTAAAAAGAGCACTACTGTGTACTATTTCCAGATGTTTTATTTTCAGCAAAAGATTCACTGCATGTGGGCGCTAATCTGACCACCGGATGTGACGTCACCCTCTCCTGTGTACTCAGCAGATATGTTTATCTGTATCTCGAAGAACAACGATTAATCTTCATACTTATATTACATGGTAAGTATTCGATTAATCTTATATTAAGTCAGTCGATTGATTTTCTCTCTCAGCGTGAAAGAGCAAAGCAGGTCAACAGGGTTACGCTATCAAGATCCCTTTTCCCCAATTCCTTTCCTTTTGCTTCTGGTGACTTCTTTTCTAATGCATCTCTTGCTAGCAGCAAGGCCTGGTATCGAGGCATGGATTTGCTATTTTATGGTAAACGGTACTGATGCGAAATGCAAGGCGCAGAAAGGGGACAACATCAGAGAGACATTTCTTTATATCCGTGGCACATTGAAGCCTCAGTTGTGTTTTCTTTAACAGAACTCTAGTTGATCAGCCTTCTCTTATTTCTTTATTTTCCGCATATCTCTGCAATTAGAGCACGACCCAAATTTTGTGTCGGCCGGAGAAATCATTCTTGATGCCGAACGAAAGAGACCGGTGAGTGACTCCCCCTGTACAGTTTATTCACTTTTGTTGCACGACAACAGCTTCTTACCTGACCGCTTATCAAGATGGAGAACACAAAAGAATATTACTTTTACAGTGAATTATTGTGTTCAGCTTTTAGTCCCTTACCTGTTGCAAGTCTCGAGTTGCATATCTTATTGTACTGTCATGGTTTCGTGGTAAAATTCTTTGTCGGGTTTCAACCACCTCAATGAACGATGGTGTGTTTTCCTTATGATTCTCCCTTTTTGCCTTTCACCCATTGTGGTCCTCCGAGCATTTTTTGCACTTTTTTGATATTAAGCTATTTTTTATTCCTTGTGCATTGTTAATTACATGTGCAACCTACCAATGCTTTGTACATGTACGATAGAGCCTCGATAATGTTCTCACCAAAAGATATTTCACTGCCTTAGGACAAATACCTCTGGACAATAGCAATGCATAGCTATAGTGGCCTGCGTATTTTCATCAAAATTAGACCTTGCTAGATTCCCATCCACTTATTCTGTAAGGATTAGGCTAACTGTAGCAATGTTTCTGTTCGCCATTAGTGTCAGCCCTAAGATAAGTTCTGAGAGATCGTTTTATAAGATCATAGGATCTTCAACTATGTTGCTTCATATTAATACCTATTGTATCCCGTACATGCAAACTTGCAAACATATGCTTTGGTTGTTCACACTAGAGATGCCACCTTTCTCAATTTTGAAGGAATTCCTATTTTTTTTCGCTGGAATTTACATGTTGATTTGTTATGCTAATTTCCTACAGCATATATTACATAATTGTCGGATTTCCTACTTTTCGTTGAAGACTTGGTGACATGTTTGACACTACAATATATGTTATCAGTGTTACAAGTTTGATCACTAGCTACGGCTATAAAATGATTTCGCGACTAAAGAGTAATAAATTGAAATATGTGGGAATATGTCCAACATGCGAGTATCATTCGTCTTCCTTCCTGTTGTTGTCTAGCTCTGTGTCTGTGAAACAGTCTGTGTAGTACTAATAGCAATAACTAGTATTCTTAACGCAAATTGATTATAGTTCCATGTACCATTACTCCATCTTGTTTAAATGTATCTTGTTCTTTGGTAGCTGCAGTAGTTTTTCCACTTAAATAATAATAGACAGTGATGTCAATAATACTCATAGTAGACTTTGCCAATGTAATATTTACTTTTAACATAGATGCATCTTAATATTTTACCATTTCCTAAGCGATACCCTATGAACTCTGGCTTCATTTTGCAGTTGGCCAGGAAAAGCGCAAGTGTTGACAATGTAGGAATATTACCAAGCTTTAGCTCATCGAACTCTCCTCACTAAATAATGAGATGTAGACGTCTACTAAAACTATCTCTTGCGATTCTAGAGGCTTTCGGAATCGTATCTCTGTATTCTCTTTTAGCTGCATGGGTTGAAATTCACATGGAGAATGTGATTTATGCAGCTGTCACTTTTATGACTGTTAAACAGTGCACTACGTATACGTTAACAGGCTAAACCGACTCTCTTCCTTCAAAGCGCAAAGTGGCCTTGTATTGAAATCCTTCATATTTGTGAACGCTGTGCTTTCCCTAAAGCCTATAGAGTACTACCAAAGTGGCAATGTGGCCAACATCGAAATTCCTACTTTTTTTGGCCAATGAGTGGTACCTCTGATCTTTGAATTTGCATTAGTATATAATTTCATAGAGATCAACATTGAAGACTATTAGAAAATATATTTTTGCATAGTGAACTGTGAATTTTCACATGTATCCTGCGGTAGGCTGTACCGGCAGGTTTAGTAATTCTCAACACAATCTATATGTTAATTTGTCCCAAATCACCACTCTCACGCTTTACTATATGCTCCAACCTTTATTATCTTTGCACATCATGTTCAGGTCAGTTTTGCACCAATAGAGTAGAATATTAGTAGTTGCACAATCACGACAAATGTGTTTCTTGTAACTCATTGAAACAAAACTAAATTGTCATCACGCACATTATACCAAACTGGGCGTTGGAAATGTATGTTTGGCATACCAGGGTGACCATACATACACTCCAAAATGGTTTGAACAATTATAATTTGGATATTTTTTATAACACTACACTGTTCCTCTAGACACGCTGCTATACCAGTAGACGCAATCTGGACAGTTTAATAAATATCTAATGTTTCTATGAATACAAAACTTGACTAGAGATGACAATTGATGCAACAAAAATATCTCCCCTTCCGAGGTGCCACTTTTCCTACAAATTTGTAGGAATTCCTACATCTTTGCTGGAATTTCTGTATCATATTGTGTCAATTTCCTACAGAATATTGACCAAAATTGTGAAGATTTCCTACTTTTTGTCAACGACAAAGTGGCATCTCTGCCCTTTCAATATATACATATATATCAACAAATTCATCTCTAAGAAAAGGTCTTAAGCTAAGACATTTAGGAATGGATACTGATTATTAAACACCAAGACGCCTCTGTAACATGTCTTGTTCCTCCAGACGGTGGATGACCTGGGCTCCCTCCCCCTGGACCCCAAGTCTGTGGGGCAGCTGCAGGATAGTTTTGACACTGACCGCCAGGGGCAGTGGCTGCGGAGACGCAGGCTGGACGGTGCCCTTAACAGAGTACCCATCTTCTTCTTCCCAGAGCTGTGGGACGTGCTTAAGAGGGTGAGTGAATGCCTTCTAGACCACCAAGCACTTCGCCACCTACCTGTTTCTATGATAAAATATAGAAGGGGACAAAACTACACCAGTTGTATTTGCATTTATACATAATTGAGATATAGTATTTATTAGCTGCTCTGATATGTTGATGGCAAAGTGTCTTGTTTTCATTTTGCAGTGCCAAGGCTTATCTATTGAAGGACACACACTACCACAAAGTCTCACTCGAGAGGTAAGCTCCTGCTAATTCCAATTCTGTATCAGATAAATGGTGCAATTTTAGTGTTCAATTAAATTGTTTTCATGTTCACATTATACCAATATAAATAGTAATATTTCATTGGATTAACACATGTAGTCTGAAGGGAATGTGTTTATCAAAGTATGCTAAAAAGTGACCCTTGGTTGGAGGAATTTAGGTCAAAATCGATCATTTTGGGAGGTGCTTGGTTAGTGCCTGTGGCATTGATAGTACATCTTATACGTACACAACACATTATCGCCAAACAGAGTCTGAAACCAAAACCTGAGATCCAATTTATTTTTATGTATATATATTTTATTAATATTCAGCACCTTGCGAATGGAGACGTTCTTCATGAATAAATATTTGAAACACGCCGACATGAACGAGTAGAGACGCCGCCGGGGAGTGCTGTGACAAAATTTGTTAGAAAACTGCTGGTTATTTTAAGCAAAGGGTAACTATTGATAATGTGTACAACTCATAAACCAACCAGGATCCAGCAGGTAATATAATTTATATCGGCACTCCCACTACGCCTTCAAAAAACAGAAAATACTCAGTCGGGAAGTTCACCTTTCAAAATCGCCGCCATACTTTGATCTCGAGGAGATCAAGATGTATGGTTACGTCCGTCACAAGAGGAAAAGAAAAGAGCAACAGAAAAAAGCAACGCGCGCCACGCCCAGTCCGCAGCAGAAGACTCGGCGACAAAAAATGGAGGAAAATTCAGTCGAGGGAGACTTAGATCGGCAAAATACTGTGGTAACCAGGGAATGTGAGGCCCTAGCGACCAAGGTCGTCGAGGAAGAGATGGAGGCCGCCATCTTTAACAGCGCGGGGGGTTCTGGGAGTCCTTCCAGAACGACTGAAATCATGGATCATGTAGAAACAGGTAGTCCCCGGTATTATACCCCGCTGAACACCCCCGGGATGAAGGTAAGCGCAACTACTGACCCTACTTTATTATCACCAGTTGTTGCAGACAAGCAGCTCCTGTTAAATCCAGTTGGGAATGTGTTTTGTTCAGGTGAAACTAACTCGCCCGCCCCGACACCCGCCATGACAGTTGACGTTCTGGGCAACGAGAGTTGGGCCGAGATCCAAGAAAAAAGTTTTTCCCGAAGTGCTTTGCGCCCGGAAATTCCCGAAGGCAGCTCGGGGAAGCTCGGAAGTGAAGAATGTCAGGCGAAAAACAACAATGAATCGAGTGCGCGGAAATTGTTTGAAAGCAGACTTGAAAGTGATGATGATGATGAGAATGATGATAATGCAATTGTTTGTGGTAGCCACCCATTAACAAAAGAAGATGCACAGGGGTCCCCAGATTCAGGAAATAGCTCGGGGGAGGGAAATAACTTCCTAGGTTTTGAAACAGAGGACAGCGGCGATCGATGCTTGACGGAATCTGAGCAAAATGAATATTATGCGATAGGCCGGGAACTGATGTATGGCAAGCCGTTGCCCCCAAAAGTTACACCTGCAGAAAAAATCTCATACGGTGAAGAAAAGGAAGGGAGTATAGTAATTGAAGGGGACTCATCTGATGAGGGATCAATTGCATCAAAAGGGTCCACAGACTCCACCCTACATGTAGAAATGGTGGGCCTTTCTAGGAAACTGGATAAGTTACAAAGCAATCTGCAACACATTGTCACAGAATCTGGTAGGACACAGGGAAGGAAGATAGATGAGATACACCAGAAAATCACAGATCAGATAACACCCTTAAGCCAAGATATAAAGCAATTGAGGGAATTATCAGAATCCACTAAAATTAAAATAGAGGAACTTGAAAACATGACCACAGCCACAAAAAACAGGGTGGATACACTTGAGGAAAATGCAAAGGGGTATGTACTCGACCTGGGAAGGACCTCTGAACTAGCAATGGGCACCTCAGACAGAGTTAGAAACCTCTCCTCTACTCTAGCACAAGTGTCAATAAACTTCAACAAGAGGGTGAATGACATAGTCACAGATGAAGCTACTAGTAGAACAATAGTCAAGGCAGCATTAAGCAAAAATGAACTGCAGATGAAAACAATGCAAAGCACAGTACAAGATATACAGAGAAATCAGGCAGAATTTATTGAGAGCACTGTGGTGATGAGAACAACCATAGAGGATCACATGAAGTTAGTGGAGGCACTTGAAGAGGAAAATCTTAAGCTTAAGGCAGGCACCTGCAGTCACCAGATTCCAACTCAACTCAGACAAGAAATAGCAGAAATGAAAGAAAAACACAACAGTCAAGCTGAGGCACTTGCCACGTTGAAGGAGGAAAACAAATCCCTGGAAAAAAGAATAGAGGGTCTTGGAAGTGTAAGTGACACCCAAGATAGGCCCCAGATGGGGCAGGACAAGCTTGACAAGAATGTAGTAATACATGGACTGAGGGAGGATAGGCATGAAAACTTATTCCGCAAGGTAATATTCCTGTCACAACAACTTGGAACCCCGCTAGGACCTTCAGACATCAGTGAAGTAGTCAGACTGAAAAAAAGATCAGAAGATAGATTTGATTCCCAAAATGCCCCCCCAGTACTTCTATGCCTAAATAGCAATGCTGCCCAAAGAAGAATTCTAGAGGGAGGACAAAGGGCAAAAGGGCAGTACAGCACAACAAAAGGTATTAAAATACAACCTGATGAGTCCAAGGATGTCAGGAAAAACAAAAAGAAACTACAAGAGATAGCCATATATAACACAGCGCAGGGGCTCCCAGCGCCCCACTGTACAGACAGGATAAAACTGCAAGGAACGGTGTACAAACTGGACCAGCTGGACTCCATACCTGACATCTTACTCCCTATAGAATACAGGAAAAATCTTGTCACAACAGCTAAAGACCAGCAGCTTATCAAGATAACGCAGGAGGAAAGAAGTACTGACTCAACAGCGGAATCTCATCCCACAGATAAAACAGAACAAATGTTGATGGGAGAAAAGGCCTGCCATAAAGCAGCGGGCGCGACCTCAGCGCCACCCGCGGGGGACGCAAACATTACGCATGTCGCAAAAGATAAATCCTCAACACTGGCCGATCTGCGGGAACTGCAAAACCAAGACACGATTTCCGGCAAAAACACGTGCGCTCCGAATTTAAAGGCGGGTAAACAAGACGCCAATTTGGGAAACTCTTCAAAATCTCTTGAATCTACGCAGGTAAGAAAAGATGACAAACTGCATGCCAACACCAGCAAGCAGGCATCCAATAGTAGTGCGGGGAGGGAACAAACGCTGCCTAGGGATGAAATTTCGGCGGCCGCAAAGGCACAATCTGAAGCAAAAACAAGCGAAAAAAGCCCCAAACATGCACCCAAAGTAGTACCGCCCAAAATCTACGTCAGAGAAACTGCAAACAGAGTTTTATATGCCGGCACAAAGGCCATATACAGTAACTTCTATATGGCCCCCTTTACATTTGTCTCAGATTCCGGGGAAATCAGAGATTTCATAAATGTAGAGCAGGCCTATATCTTCTACAAAGCGCGATTTGCAGGGAACATTGAAGTTGAGAGAAAAATCATGAATGAAAATTGCCCGTTTGCTATGAAGAGTATGAGTCATGAAGTTAAAATGATGAACAACGTTTTGGTAAAATGGCTGGACTACAGGGAAACCTTGATGTATAGGCTGATGCTGTCCAAATTCAAAGCACATGAAAACCTGTCCAAGTCACTTAAAGAAAGTCACCCAAAGAAATTAGTAGAGGCCACATACGATGAAACCTGGGGGGGAAAAGAATTCATAACATCTACTAAATATGATGATGGTTCCTTTACAGGCCGGAACCTGCATGGTGACATCCTGACCCAAGTGAGAGACACGCTACTTCAGGAGGAGAAAAGGGGCAAAGACGGTACTACTGACTGGTACAACCTTACAAGGGAGGAGGAATTACACAGACTACCCACCACCCCTGAGCTCAAGGGGAACTCAGTACGCAGAGAAAGCAGTGTTGAAAGACGGGACAAGTCGCCACACAGCAAAACTGCCTGGGGGAACTACAAAAGAAGTAGATACACTGAGGGCCACAGAAGTAGGGAGACCTATGAAGCTGACTGGCCACGAATCAGCAGTCATCAGACTGACCAAGCAAGCTGGAGGGGTAGCAGTAGCCAGGTAAAAGACTACACAAGATATAGGGAGCATAATCACAGCAGGTACAACGACCCAAGGAGCACGTATGAAGCCAATGCAAGACGCCCACCCTCTATGAAAGAACAGAGAACATATGAAAAGCAACAAGGTCAGAGACAACACACCACCCTGAGAAGGCAGGAAAAAAGAGACGAGTGGAGAGAGGACGAGAGGCACTCATATAGAAATCAAGAGTCATATAATAACGGGAACAGAAGATGGCAGAACAGATAGAGGACGAGAGAGACCTAGTTTGCTACCTGCTAGCGGACTCTAGGGTCGACAGAAAGATGTTGGACCACATACAGAGTAGACTGAACCTGAAGATTAAGTCACTATACGCAGAAAAGGGAAGGATCTTGGATTATATGGGCCCACTACAAAGGAAGATAAAAGAAGGACAAAGAATAGACTTGGTCCTGATAGCGGTGGGGATTTATGACCTGCTTGATGAAGGGGAGGAAGAGGCTCTTTTCAGGAACACAGAGGAACATATTGTACATACAATCCTTGGTGATTACAGGCGACTCATATTGGATGTTAAAAGAGTTAACAGAGAAATAAATCCCAGCAAGGACATTGTCTTTATCATATCTACAATATACAGTGCCGAACTGAAGAAGACAAACATTGGCAGAATCTACCCAGTAGACCAGCCTCACCTGGAGGATGTACTCAAGAGAATAAATATTGAGATCATTAAGCACAATAAAGTTCAGACCCAGATTACCCCCCGTGTGGATGGCCTGATCCAAGAGAACCAATCAGGTAAAGGCTGGTCAAAATATAGATATGACAAATTGAGAATTGGCATAAACCCTAGCAGCGATTTAAGGTGGCAAATTGGATGTAAATACATACGAGCCATTAAAGATGTACTGGAACAAGAGGGAATATCTCAGAAATACGTATGGGATCCCCCCTGCCTAGTTGACATAAAAAAGATGGAGGGGGAAAGAGAAATAGGAGCGGGGCAAAATGAAAAGGAGAGGCAGGAAACTGAGCCTGAGGAGATAGAGGATCAATGGGAAACTGTCCCAGACTCTCATACCCGTACTGAGGAACAACACTCCAAACACAAGAGAAATGAAGGGGACAAAGAGTTAAGTGAAGAAGAAGAAGGGAGTGACGTAGAACAAGAAGATTATATTATATGGGACAACTGCTCTGGCAGTGACTTTGATGATGAAAATACCCAGTCAACCCGTCCAGCCAGCACATGTAGCTCAGCAAGAAGCTCAAGTGAGATGGAGGACATACAAAGTGAAGAAGAACTGGAAGTAGTAGACGTAGTTGCTATGGACGAAGGTGATACTGTTGGAAGTATGTCAGATACTGACGTGCTAGGTGGAACTGGCACGTGGAGACCGGATATTATAAGACCGGTCCAGGTAGAAAATGAAAATATAATAGAAGATTGGACGTACCATGAGGGAGACCTGCACGCTCAATGTCTGGAGGCTGCCCTCTCCAGACTGCATAGTGGAAGAACATCACCTGTTGTCTTTGCGGCCTCAGAAGATGAAGAGTACCAAACAGCATCAGTCCCCCACCCATGCTGCATACCAAGATGCTAAACGCAGGAGGAGATATTAAACTGCCACAATAGTATGAATGGTTTCGTGGAGACCAAAATTCTAATTCTAATTTTGCGGCAGGAGATTTCTGTCTTTAAATTTTCTCCATTCTTAAAGCAAATGTGGAAAATACAAATTTTATGCAAACATGCACAGATGATTTTAATGTAGAATACGTTAACTACATTCAGCTACAATATAAGAAGTTTATAAAATTCAAACGTTGCCATAGATATAAGATTTATAAATTGCAATGCAATAGGTATTGTAGAATCTCGAGGAGTTTCTATGAACTTGTGAAAAAACATTGGACTGAAATACTATGTAGAACTAAGGTTGTTATGTTTAAAAAACATTTAAAAAAAAAAAAAAATGATATTGAGCGCAAGGAATAAATATGGTGACTATTATATGACTCTCGGGGAGGCTCATATAAAGGACATTATCATCATATAGCTAAAGAATATAGGTGAGGCATGATGGTATTGTGCCAAGGAATCTCGACATTGTGAAAAGGCACAACATTGTATTCCAGATGTTAAAAAGGAAAAGTACACATTCCTACAAGAATATTGTGTTTATTAAAATAGTAATAAGTGATGTTACACTCTAATCCTTCAAACTTCTTATTATTTAATGTCACTAAAGCACTACAGCAAATATATAGCGACATGGAAAAATACAAGTCTATGACATGTAAAAAAGGCCTGGTATATCCCTGTTATGGGGAAGTATTAACAGGTTTCATCCAACTGGTCAGAATCATTGAACTGGCCAAAGGTATCACTCATTGTTCAATTTTTGTTGTCTGCACATTACACATCTGCCCGGCGAAGCCCAGAGGCCCAAGTTGGAGGAAGACTGAAGTCCTGGATCATGGATAAAGACAGCGTCCACAGTGTACACAAGGGCATCGCCATCTGTCATCTAAATGCAAGAAGTCTGAAAGATAAATTAACCCTGGTTAAACATGCATTAAATAGATATGACATAATAACTATATCTGAGACATGGTATCATGACGGATTTGATGAAAGCCTAATCAACTGGGAGGGGAAATCATACTTTAGAATGGATAGGGCGAGTCATGCTGGAGGTTTAATATGTTATATCAGTGATAAATATTTTCCGTACGCCACAGTGGATGAAAATCTAAGTAAAGTAAACAAGCATATTGAATGCCTAGCTATAAATATAGATAAACCTAAAAATAAAGCAATGAGAGTAGTCACAGTGTATAGACCACACAAAGGGAAAATTCAGAAATTCATGAAGCATCTATACAAGGCGTATGACCAGAAACGAGAAAACTGGTTTCTAGGGGACTACAATGTAAACTTCAAAGATACCAAGGCAGCCAAAACAAGGAAGATAAAGAACCTCTGCAGAGACTTGAACCTAACCTGGCTCATAAAGAAAGTAACGAGGCCGAGTACCACAGGTGTGGGTGGGACGGTGATAGACAACATCCTGACGGACTCCAAATATGTAGCGCTCTTAGGGGTACTACCGGATCTCATGTCTGACCATCACCCAGTGTTTGCCATAAGGAAAAAGAGAAAGGAACTCTTTGAAAGAGTAACGATAACAAATAGAGTGTATAAAAAATATGACGCAGCGGCATTTAAAGAATTCCTCCTGTATCAAGACTGGAACGCGCTATATGAGACAGAAAGTATAGATGAGAAGCTAGAAGTTATAATGGGGAAAGCTAGGCTATACCTGGATGAAAAATGCCCCATCAGAACATTTCAAGTCAAGGAGTCATACACACAATGGATGGACACAGACACACTCAAATTAATTAACAGAAGGAACCTACACATGAGACGGTTTAGAAGATTTAAGAATGCCGCGGAATTACGGATTGCAAAGAATCTTAGAACCCAAATCACAAAAAGCACAAAGAAAGCTCGCGGAGCTTTTGTTATAGATAAACTCAACAGGTTCAAGAAGAACCCAGAAAAATTCTGGAAAGAAATAAACAAACTCATCAAGCCCCCCAGAAAGAAGGTTATACTAAAGTTAAAAAAGGAAAATAGTAATGAACCGGTACAGGATGTACCAAATCATATAAATGATTTTTATGCAAACATTGGAGCGAAGCTGTTCACAGAGAAGACCCCACACATCCCCCAGTTTGTTCCCCCAGACGATACCTATGCAGGCCCAACAGAAAACCCACAGGCTTTCACAACCACGCAGGTATTAGAAGCATTGAAAGAACTGGATCACAAGAAACCCTCTGGTGTCTCAGATATGTCATCCACAGTAATGAAAGACCTCATACAAGGGGCAGTACATCATTTCACACACCTCTTCAATTTCTCCCTAGATACAGGCACCTATCCCAAAGAATGGCTTTTAGCTACCATTACCCCTATCCCAAAAGGAGGAGATAAAGCGAGAGTGACCAATCTAAGACCTATCTCTATATTACCCTTCCCCAGCAAGATATTGGAAAAACTGATGCAAAAAGTAATACTACAAAAATGGAATATGGAGGACACTTTGTCTGACAATCAATATGGTTTTAGAAGTGGATGCAGCACGGCAGAGGCGATTTTTGACCTAGTAGAAGACGTATACACAGCACTGGACAGGCAAGAGGTAATAGCAGCTGCATTTATCGATGTCAAAAAAGCATTTGACTGTGTCAGTCATGACATCTTACTAAGCCTTCTAAAGGAGGACAAAACAGAGAAGCATATATTGAACTGGTTGACGGCTTACCTCCGTGGAAGGTGCCACCAGACCTATGCCAATGGCACAGTCTCAAAAGTCAAAGAAGTTAATTTTGGGGTCCCCCAAGGATCGGTCCTAGGGCCGACCCTCTTCATTTTTTATGTAAATAAGATAGCAAACCTGAAGACATCAGCGAAAATAAAAATGTATGCTGACGATATCGTGATATATTCGGCTAACAGAAATTCTAAGCTAGCAATGGAGGACCTGCAAGTGGGTCTGAAGGACCTGGACACTTTCTGCTCCGAGTTAGGATTGACAATAAATCATGAAAAATCAAAGTTTATGTGGTTCCAAACGAGCCAAAGGAGGAAGAAAACTACTAGTAGGAAACCAAAGGTCTCGGGGAGGCCACTACAAGAAGTAAAAAAGTATACATACCTAGGTGCAATATTAGATAGAAATCTAACTTTCAAACAGCATGCAAAAAAATGTCTAAGCACTGTAAATTTGTTAAACTTCAAGCTCTGGTTCATAAGGCATATGATCCCCATGCACGCCGCAATCTCTCTATACAAGCAAACCATGTTGCCACACTTCGACTATTGCTCCTTCTTAATAGATGGCAGCACAAAGAATCTAAGAAGGAGAATACAAGCAGCGCAAAATCGTATACTTAGATGTGTGCTAAAGGTTAGAATCGGTCAAGAGTCTACAAAAGACATACACCAACTATGTGAAGCCCCCATGCAGAACAAAAGAAGAAAGGAGTTACTTGCATCAATGATGTATAGAAAGCACAGAAAGCAAGACCACTCCCCTAAAAGGAACAGAACCCGAAATGACCACAAAATGAATTTCAAAATCTCAAGACCAAAGCTAACACTAAGGAAGAAATCCCCTCTCTACAGGGGAAAGCAAATCTGGAATGCCCTACCTCTAAGCATACAGCAAGCAGACAGTAAAGAGAGTTTCAAAGTGAAGACAAAAGTCTGGTTTGAGACTAACATGAAGGGGAAAAGGGCAGCTCTGCTGCAGAAGAGGAAAAGTAGGCAGCCTCCGTGAAGAAGTTCTAAGAAGGGAAGAGGGAAGATGGGGAAACAAGGATGATATTTGGCGCGCCCAGTTGGATGGATACAAAGGGCTGAAACAAGGGACGGAGCTGGAAAGATGTGAAAAACGCGGACACTCTATATAATTTTCAAACTTTATTCTTTCATCACCATCATCATGTATATTCATACTAGGATAAGATGTTGAGACTGTCACGTTAGACGGCGAGATATAGTTCACCCCATCGGCACAGCAGGAAGACCAGCCAAGATACAGAATAGGCACCAGTTACATAGTTATGAAATAGATTATGTGATCTCGTGGAGATAATATCAACTAATTTTTAATATGATAATATAATCCATAAACTTGCCTCGAGGAGGCTATCTACAGAACAAGTAAGAATAAGTATATAATATGCAATGTATTACAATCAAAATGTTTATATATATTACACAATGTATGGGAATATAACTAACAGAATTATGAGCATCTCGTGGAGTTGCACCTATATTCAATTCAAATATGAATCAATAAGGGGGTGAACACCAAAAGATGACCTGAAAAACACGGCAATAAAGCAATGAGGTTTATCTCAAAAAAAAAAAAATAATAAAATAAAAATTTGCATGCCTATTTTCCAGATGACATCCGGAGAGTTGAAGTTTGCGCTGCAGGTGGAGATGGTGTTGAACCGGATCCCCCAGCCCGAGTACCGCCAGCTGATGGTCGAGGTACTCATGGTACTCATCCTGATCGTGCAGCATGACGGGGGGGCCTCTCACTGGAACCACATCATACAGGTGGACAGACTCGTCCATGTCGCCAACGACATCTTCATCGAAGAACAGGTGTGTTGATATGGACTCGCGTTTGAAGGCGAGAGAAAAAAATATTAAAAAAATAAAATAGGAAAAAGTATATTTTTATTTTGCAGAAATGGATTAGAGTGTGTATAAAATTAAATGTATATTGCAAAAAAATCAATATTTCATTTTTGGGGGGAAAGTATCTTTTAATTTGCAGAAATGAATTATTAGAGTGTGTATAAAATTAAATGTATATATTGTAATATGTTTTTAACTGTATTTACACCAGGCGATATGTCATTTAATTGAAGGCAAATTTCGTTTTCAATGGGTGGTTTGAATGCATGTAAACAGTGCTTGCACAAGGAATCTTACAATCCTTTTCATATCATACAATTGCTGGTCAGAATTAAATCTACCATAGATACTTTACTGTAATCTTGACGGAATAGTGCTATCATGGACTGAATTGCAGAAAAGAAACTAATACTATAACTGTAGAAAGAAAATGCATTGTGCCTCTTGTATTGGTTTCAGAAGTCCCTGGGGGACACTACCCTGAATGACCCAATCAAGGGAGCGTCTGGAATCAGCATGGACTTCTACGACACAGCGCCCAGCGGTCGCTTCGGTACAATGTCCTACCTGTGTAAGGCCGCCGTCCAAACACTAGAGTTCCCAGTCACAACCGATGGAAACCTCGACTGTATCATGTCATAAGCCTTCTATACAGAGAACATAATAGATTTTGCTGAAACTTCATAGGGATATTTTTTCCTCGTGTTTAAGATTCATATTATACCTAACAGGTTGGGGGTATACTGCTTTCAAAATATTTTGATTTACCATACTATGGGAAATTTTGCTGTAGACTTTTCTGTCTTTGAGTGGTTACCATTGAGTAGAGATTTAGTATCACACTGCTGTTGCCAAATGTATGCATCTAAAGGCGAGTATTTCCATTTAATCATGTGAATAGAAATTTAACGCTGAAAGGGTGATCAGATGTCTGTACAAAAGTAATGTATATAGAGGCCAACTTGGATATATATATATATATATATATATATATATATATATATATATATATATATATATATATATATATATATATATTAACTTGTAGTACTATAATACACCACAAATGTGCTATACGTGTCAATGGTTTCACCTGAGCAGATAAATGACTGTGCTCCAACAACGAATGAACCCATTCCCCATGAATGTTGCTCTTACATTTTAGAAAGCACGCCAAAACCATCTATCGGGTGATCCTATAGCGCCGATCTCGTGATTTCAAAAAATGTCTCCTTCCAAATTTTCAGGAATGTCAAAATAATGTACATCTGAGTTAGTTAGATCATTGACACCTCACTGTTGACGTGACGATGGTCTGTCAAGGCTGTGAATTTTTTATGCATACCCAACCATGACAGTCACTATTCGTTAATACGTCAGATTGCAACTAGACTACACAACATAGTTACATACTTCAGTTTGATTTGCTGACCTCCCCTTACCCCTTTATCCGCCATATAGCTACCTCCGGTTCTCGAAGTATACCCAGGCTAGCTATGACGGATTAACGAGACATGTCTGATGTTGGGTCATGATATAGACATATTCTATGATAGATTAATCATGCATATGTGTCTTCTTTTAGTACAGGCTTTACTCTTGTTTCATCTGAAACCATAATACATGTATCTAAATGAGAATGGACCTACCGGTAATCAGAATTAATCATGTATTATGATATAGGTGTCTGTGAAAATGGGAATGATGTATTGTTAGAACTATAGAATTGTATTCTACATAAACATAAATTATGTAAAAATGTGTTAATGCCAGTCTCTTCTGTGTAATTTCTATGCACCAGGCCAGTATTTAACGGGTTTATTCTCTATTTGGAGTGCAAGAACTTCCAGTAAATAATATATATAGAAGATAAAGCCTGTTGTCGACCTTGCACTCTGCGTTAGGGTTGAGACTGTAGATAGTAGCTGTTGGTGTTGTTAAATCATAATTAATCAAAGCTGGTTATCAATTTATACATTGAATTACAGACATGATTTGTGATAAAACATGAATATTTTGTTCAAAAGGTGCTGTAGGCCGAGATGTATGCCCATAGATGTGCACTTTTCGCATTGTTGATGAGTTCGTTTTTGGCTAGCCTATTTTGTTTTGCTCGGTGTGAAAAGAGCTCTGCGTTTAGACCACACATGTACTGTTATATTGGGAGTCCTTCCAGGGTGGGAGGGGGGGGGGGGTAGTAGACTATATTGCCGGAAGTGATGAAGAAGTGCATGATGGTGTGATAAATGTCCCCCTATTGAGACGCGAATTATGATGGGAAAGATAGAGAAATTTTTTTTATAAACATATAATATCCACTACCAGGGTCGCAATCATTATTAAAAATCTATTTATTAATGTAATTAATGAGATTTATAGGGCCTATCCATTTAATTGTCTAGGTTTCAATTAATTAACACAAGTCTGTTTATTCATTGTGTATTGAATTATTTGTATCAACCAATAATCATCAGCTATTTTGTCAAACCACTGAAACAACTCCAAAGTTCAAAGGTCTGAAAAGACTCCAAAGCCATATACCAACTTGCATTGACAAATAAAGAGTATTCCCTGACGAAGGCTAGAAATAGCCGAAACTAGTAGGAATGGTTAACTCAATTTTCAGGTCTCACCTCTTATCATTTTACAGCTGCAAAAACGACTCTAAATTTTAGGGAATACCTTTCTAATTCCTAGATTTTTTGTCATATACCCTAAGCATCCCTCGCCGGATCTTTAGAGTCCATTCTCAAAATTCCTACGAAGTTTAGTGCGCATCCCTTCACGGGGAAACTAAACCTACCAGAACTATGTCGCACGGGAATCCAACCCCTGGATCCTCCACAGGAAGAGGCGTGCAAACGCCCGCCATGGAAACTTTAACAGCCAGCACCAAAAATCTAGAGATTGACCAAGAAACCCAACGATCAAAAAGACTGCGAGTGGAAGATGGCGCACCGGATGTTGACAACAATGCGCTCCGCGGAGCGAATAGCAACGGTAACCAAGGTAACACAAACTCCCGCGTCACACTGCGCGCCTCACGTAGCAACACACGCCTGAAACAGCTCAAAAAGAAAACCCCACAATTCAAAACCACAATAAATCTCACAAACCGTACGGCACCTTGGTATAAATCTCTAAAGAAAGTGGGTCTAGGCCTAACAAAGGCAGAACATCATCTAGCGACTCTGAATGAACATCTAGAGAAACATACGGTCCCCAAAGGCCTCCAGTCTACAATTACAGCACAAGTCCCAGACATCTCGGTGTCATTCATCACACAATGGGAAGAAGCCCAGGCTGAATTCAGCACGAAACTAACATCAATCCTCAGAGACTACTGGCAAAACAGAGTAGAAAAATTACAAAAAGACTTTGATGATCACGGCGATTTAATGACCACAAAATGCGTCCCAGCGGAAGCCACAGAAATCCTCAAAGCAGTGAAAGACATCAGGGAGGAACAGAAGGAACAACTCGCACAGAAAACCGCCCGAAAAATCGGCGCTTTAGAAAACCCAGAGATCCAGATCTCCACACCGAGTCAATAGTAAATCTGTCATCCTACACTCTAAAACCCGATGAAATTAAACTTCTTTGTAAAGGCCTCAACTTTATACCTACCCCTTTAGATCCACACCCAGCTAAAACCCTACAAGATTGCCTCCTCTTTACCAGAAAAATCAGACTTAATGAACTCCACAAAGATCAAGACTCCCCTTACTGTGCCACACCAGAACTTGCTAACTTTGTAGAACCGGATACTCCGGCCTCAGGCTGGACTCCAATCCCAGGCAGAAATGCCTATGTTGACTGCTACACAACATCCATCACTACAAAGGTCCAGGATTTAAAGAAATCCACTAAAACAAAGGACAACTTAACACCCGGGGAAAGACAGGCCCTACATGATCTGGGCAACAACCTAGATATTGTGATAAAGAGTGCTGACAAAGGGGGCGCCACAGTGATCCAGGATTCCACCAAATACAGGGCAGAATGCATACGACAACTTGATGATGAGAGATACTACAAGAAACTCCCAACTGATACCACCTCAGCTGACAACAAGAAACTGATCAAAGAAATTAACCTCTATGTGAAACAAGGCTTTCTCCCCAAGAAATGCAAACAGAGCCTCATTAATCAGTACCCCAGGACCCCACAATTTTACACCTTACCCAAAATCCACAAGGCTAACAACCCAGGTAGGCCCATAGTCTCAGCCTGTGAGGGCCCCACAGAACTCATCAGCAAGTATGTAGATAAGATCATCAAACCTCTTGCTTCACAGCTACCTAGCTACATAAGAGACACGTCAGACTTCATAAATCACCTGGTCAACCTACCACCCCTGGAGGACAATGAACATTTGGTCACGATAGATGTGTCTTCACTCTATACTTCAATTCCACATGCACAAGGCATAACAGCCTGCAACCACTACTTGAACCGCAGACCAAACCCACTCCCCCACACCTTTGTAGTTGCCAAACTAATACATAGGATACTGACCACCAATGTCTTTGAATTTGCAGAGGAATTCTACATACAAACTCATGGCACAGCAATGGGCACAAAGATGGCCCCCAACTATGCAAATCTCTTCATGGGACACCTGGAAACTGAATTATTGGCTCAGAGTTTCATTACACCGAAAATCTGGCTACGTTTCATAGATGATATCTTCACCATTCTACCTGGAGAAGAAGAGGTGAAACTCTTCATGGAGTATATTAATGGCTTCCACCCCACCATCAAGTTTACAGTCGAGAGCAGCAAAACTGAAATCAATTTCCTGGATACCACAGTATATCGCGGCCCCAACAATGTCATTCAAACCAAACTCTTCACAAAACCTACAGATGCCCATCAGTATCTGCAATGGAACTCATTCCACCCCCTAGCCCTGAAAAAGTCCATTCCTTTTTCACAACTCACCAGATTGAAGAAAATTGACACGGACCCTGATGACTATGAAATTCACAGTCACAAGATGCTAACAACCTTCAAGAACCATGGATACCCAAATAGAATTCTACAAGTAGCAAAGGCAAAAGCAAATGCACTCATTCGGGATGACCTACTTAAGCCATCAACCAAAAGAGAGAGAGACAGCACTCTGTATATTACAGAGTACAATCCCAAGCACATGCTGATCCCAAAGATCTTGAAAGACACTCAAGCAGTTCTAGAGGCCGACCCTGTCAAGACAGACCATTACCCACCTAGAGTGACGATGACATACAGAAAATCGAGAAATATAAAAAACAGCTTGGTACATACTTCATTCCCTCCTAAGAAGAAATCACCAGGATCATACTCATGCGGTAGACACAAACATTGTAAACAAATAAACAATGCGACAGAAATCACAAGTACTTCCACGGGAAAAACCTACAAGATAGTGGGACACAACGGGTGCCAGACTCACCATGTCGTCTATGTCCTAACTTGTAAGAGATGTAAGAAACAATATGTCGGGGAGACACAACACACAGCCATCAAACGTCTAGGACAACACATCAATGACACCAATCGCCTTACAAATCCCAAATATGCCGTCAGCGACAGCGACTCTGACAGCGACAAAGAAATCCACTGGTCTAAAAAAGAGACAGAGGTATCCAAGCATTACCGTAGCGACAGCGGCTGCCATAGCAACCAGATCACCATGACGATTGTTGACGGTACCGGAAGTAACAAGAACACACGATTACGTCTTGAGGAGGCTTGGATACGCCTGCTCAATACCTGGCAACCCAACGGACTTAACATAAAAGCATAAGTTGAATCTGCAGACATGGACAAACCGACAAAGATTAGATGTAAATATTGCAATGAACATTTTACACGCAATGGATTACGACGCCACATCACTATGGTCCACAAAGCAACCAGCAGAGTAATCTGCGGCTTGTGTCATAAAGACTTTGATCGTACTGCAAATGCCCGACGACATTCCAAGAGAAAACATGAAGGTGAAGTCTTTGTCTGCTTTGTTGACTATCTAGTCCCTGGATTAAGCCTCATTCCACCATCGATTTGCTCGAATCCAATCTTCCGAGAAAATTCTCCAGAAACCACCAACACTGTGAATAATGGATGTCGCACTGACAACACTGAAAAAATCGACCATAAAATCGACGTACCTGCTGACATAGAGAATCGCATAGGCCTACTTGTCGATGAAGTCCTAGACCTAAACCCGGTGTGTGCCCCTGAGATGAATGAAAAATCTGCATCTTCTAGTCCTATGGATATAGACACAAACCCACATACAGCCCCACCCACTGATAGGCCTACAATTGTAACCGGCACCAGCCCACTCAACAACCCTGTCACAAACAACCTACAAATTTCTACCATAGACTATGAGAGCCTTTATGAAATACTAGACTGGGAATATGATGGTATAAATACACCTACCACTGCAGAGCCGCCGACCATGAGTTGGGACTATACACCAGGAGTGAACCTTCCCCCCAACCCCAACACTGCACTAGAAGGATGTGACAACAGCTATGACAGCCAGGAGTGGGTCCCCATTCCTTGGCCCGCTAATGAAAACCCATCTGTGGACTTTGAAGCCTTCAACCATAGTGAAGTTAATTTTCTACCGGTACAACCCTCTAATGATAGACATTGGCATGCACCACCAACTGCTGAATACCTAGCCTACCATGAAAATCTCCAGAAATTCATTTGACCCTGGAAATGAACTCATAGTGCAATTATTGACTGAACTCTAATTATGTCAACTTTGATACATATAAGTCTAGTAGCCTACATATTTAACGACCCACAACTTTCAAGTATGTTTTTTTATAAACATATAATATCCACTACCAGGGTCGCAATCATTATTAAAAATCTATTTATTAATGTAATTAATGAGATTTATAGGGCCTATCCATTTAATTGTCTAGGTTTCAATTAATTAACACAAGTCTGTTTATTCATTGTGTATTGAATTATTTGTATCAACCAATAATCATCAGCTATTTTGTCAAACCACTGAAACAACTCCAAAGTTCAAAGGTCTGAAAAGACTCCAAAGCCATATACCAACTTGCATTGACAAATAAAGAGTATTCCCTGACGAAGGCTAGAAATAGCCGAAACTAGTAGGAATGGTTAACTCAATTTTCAGGTCTCACCTCTTATCATTTTACAGCTGCAAAAACGACTCTAAATTTTAGGGAATACCTTTCTAATTCCTAAATTTGTTAAATGGTTGGTATTTGCAAAACTAGTCAATATAATTGATTTTCATATAATATACCGTTAATTTTTAGTGGATGCTATAGTATGCAATGTGAATAGAGCAATCTAGAAATATGAAGAAAAAAGTTGGTTTGCATGACAACTTTTTTTTTCTTTTTTTTTTGTGGTTTCTTTTTGAGTGTGTTACATACAATACATGGCTGACTTCAAAGAAGGATAGTACTTTTGATAACACAGTGTCCTA
This sequence comes from Harmothoe impar, assembly GCA_947462335.1. Lineage (NCBI taxonomy): Eukaryota > Metazoa > Annelida > Polychaeta > Phyllodocida > Polynoidae > Harmothoe > Harmothoe impar. Next base: position 45,383,054 of record OX381710.1, read on the forward strand.
TTGATTACCTTAATACAAATGTATATAGACATTGCTATTGGCTTAATCTAAATTGGTTCCACAATAAATAATATCAGGGTAAATTGCTTTGTCGCTTTAGCTAATACCTGTATAGTGAATTATAGAATATATCATTATTTGATATGCATTTTACTTCCTTTGATATCAGATACTACAGGAAGCTTTGTAGATTTAATGTTTGTTACCACAATCTTCATATCACATGTTGTCATGCGGAGTTCGTAATAAACATGGGATGTTTCTGAGAAATACCAATCAAATGTTATGTATTATTACATGGGGAATACGAGTCACTACGCTGAAGTAGTTGGATCGCTGGATTCCATGCCCCTCCCTTGGATAATGACGACATAGCCGTATTCAATGAACTGTGGTATCACTACTAAATAAAATCTAGTTTAAGTCAATTGAATAATAAACAACGTTTCTGAATGCTGTAAATTTTAATGAAACAATATCATAATACAAGCATGTTATCGTAAGTAATACTGTTTGAGCACCTGCCAATATTACTAGTATACATGTACCCCAATCTCAACTCGAAAATGGTAGAATCCCATTTGTGCAATAGGAGGGAGGAGTATTGAAATTGATGACCATTGGCATTGGGCATTATGAAGTGCCTTTTGAAGCAGTTTCAGTTCTCATTGTATATTAGTGTAATACGATAACAAAGGATATAATAAAGATGGTTTGGATTGCGTAAACAGAAAGGCCAAAATGGCTATATATTGCACGTGACAGCAGAACACATTCATGTCTCAATGCAAAAATGAAGTAGATGTAAACGCGCTACCTCGTAATCTACTGCATTAAAACAGACAAAGCAGTGTAAAATCGCCCAATATAGGCGCCATGAGATCCATAGGTCTATGACCCAACATATAATGCATAAATGTACAAACAATGTCTGCGTTTGGACACTTTGGCAGTTGTAACATTGAAAACTCAAAATAAATAATAGATAATCGAATTGTTTTTAAGCACATGGGCTGAGTGGTAAAGGTGATAAGACACCTGCTAGTTGTGTCATTTCCCTGATACAAGAGTCAACTGTTAAACTAGCACTATCTCCAGTTGTCATGGGAATGTCCAAACCCAACACCCCACTGGGAGACTTTAACCGCCTCTCACGGAGATGGGTCCTCTGAGTTTGCTGCTGCATGAATGTCAATTCCTCTGGGCAGGATATTCTTTGTTGTAGTTGTTGGTGTTGTGGATGTTGAGTATGTCCAAGTTGGTTATCCACTGTTCCTCCAGTAGGTGACTCAGGGGTGGGTCTGCAGTGGGTGTTCTCCTGCTGTATGGCCGGATAACACTGCCTGCAGTACTCCCAGAATGTCTCCCCCAGGAGCACGTCTTGGTCTGCTGTGATGCTGCTGATAGCGTTGGCGTTGTGTGCATCTTGCTGCTGAAGAAGCTCAATGGAAGACCAGATATACATGGTGGTGTCCAGTGGTGTATGGGGTTGTATAGAGGAGCAGACGACACGTGTTCCCTTTCCCGCGCTTTCAATGGCTGGAGAGCTGTGCCCTACTTATACGATCAAAGTCACAGCTGATGTCCCTGGATCCTTTCTGTAGGCTACTATAACACCACCACTAAGATGTGATAGGGAGAATACTAGTCCTATGTTGAATCCTCGGGTCCTTTTCTTTTCTTGTTGAGTCTGAAGCTCTTCCTTCAGACGCTGCTGCGGAGGGTCTGGTTACTGCTGGGCATTGCTGCCTACTTATAGAAGGGGTGGAGGGCAGGACTGACTCATACCAGGGTTTCCCAGTGGAATTCCCAATGACGTCATAGATAGTCACGTGAGCAGGGATTCTTCAAATGATCCTAAAAATAGCCATACTGGGAATCCCCCCCCCCCCCCCCCCCATGCAGTGCTATGCCTGGATCCCGGGGCCTGGCTACCAGAAAACAAGATGTAGACAAATGCATTATTGAAATACCACAGTTCCCCAATGGCCCTATATCATTGCATGCTCCACCTGGGATAAAATGATTGCTTATATTTATACGTGTCATATACCTGGCAGTTTCAATATAGGCCAACACACAGCCACATGTGAATAAAAACGTACAGCTATACGTCACAGGGTCACGTGGATATTGATCATAGAGGCTCAAAGTGGTCCTAAAATAGCTTTAGATTCCCAAGACTTGAACCCTAGTTCCCATTTTATCATGGAAGGGTGATTTAATATATCAATATCACAAGGGATAAATAGGCCAACTTACTATGTATGTCGAACCCTGGACAAAAAGTGATATCACATGAGTAGTATAACAGTATAGGTTATTGCGCACTGGAAAACACTAGGTATTGTTAGCATATTCTGGAAGCGGGAGAATCCTTCACTCTCCAAGCGGAGCCACAGCTGCGTCCCTGCTGAACATACGCGATGCGACCGGGTAACATTATCACTGCCGCTTGGAGAGTGAGGAGCGTGTATAAAACAGTGCAAACCACCTGCACCATTTCATCAGAATCTTTACTAATAGACAGTGGCACCCATTTCGATCCTCACACAGAGGTGAGCCTAAAACTAGAGGGAAGCGGCAGCCAGGTGGTAAAAGATATCTCAATTTCTGCTGTGAGTCTCTGCACATCTCCACACACTATTGAGGATGTTTCGTTCAGTGGTGCCCCGCCTTGCCGCCCATGCCCGCCAGGCCAGTTCGCGCGTTAAGGGTGTCAATAGGCTGCAACCTTCCAGGGCCTTTGGAGACCGTTGGCTCCCTCTAAAAAGGAGGAACACATGGGTGGATAGGGTGGATGACTTCTTCTCTCGTCGCTCGGGTGCCAGCATGTTCGACCACAATATGAGGAGGATGGGACGGCACATGGATGAAATGGTGACATCCATGCGGGGAGCAGAAAGGGGCATGCCTGGGTGGTGCAGGTATTATGGTTTCACAGATGACAAGGTAAGTACTATGATCAGTTATTGTCTATGTCTAAACTTCAGGGACGGATCCAGGGGGCGTGGCGCATACAAGCTTAAGAAATTAACATCCCCATGGCATATTTTAAATGGAATTTAATTACCCCCTCCCCAATCGGGGGTGCAGAGGCCCCCCCCCTCAAGTCGGAAAGTCGCCGAAATTAATAGCTCCAGGTCGCAAAGTCGCTTTTTAGACAATTTTTACTATAGCCAACATTTTCCAAAAGTCGCCAGGTTGTTTGAATTATTGTACCAGGTCGCCCGGTCGCCTGGAAAACAGCCCAGCTCGCCAGGTCGCTTAATTTTGACCCATCTGGACCCACCCAATTCACTAAATGGTCTATAAATGAGCCATATCATTACTATGCACTGGAGGCATCCATGCAATACTGAAGAATGATCATGGTCATAATAATTAGGCATCTAAATGTGAAACAATGTCATCTATACATGTACATGTTCAGGGTGCTACACTATGCTGTATTGTCTCGACACCAGGTGGCAGTTATACGACAGGGCGGTCAGTTCAAGGTCACAGTGGATGTCCGGGACTACAAACCTGAAGATGTCTCCGTCCGTACTTCCGGTGACAGACTTATTGTGAGAGCAGAGAGTAAAAGGGAGGTTGACAATGACAAGTTTTTCTCAACTAGAGAATTCACCGTAGCCATTCCAGAGGTAACGTACTTCAGACTTCATATCTTTCATATTCATTTTGGTACTATATTCATTTAGCTGCATTATTTTTCCTTTTGAAAACGACTTTAATAGATATACATGTAGTAGCTACTCATAATCTTATGGACCTTCTTATGAACTTTTTTTTCTCAAAGGAGGGGCCCATCTTAAAGGCGGGTTTGTCTTAAAGGAGGGGTCTTATAATCACTTATCATCTGCTTGGGATTGGTTGGATTCTGGACTATTTATATACTCTATAAAATAACTTTTACATTTTCCTAGAATAATTTCCTTTTTTTTGTGACGTCTCAAGAGTACTCAATACTCAGTGTAAATCTAAATGCACAAACTGCCGATTAATATACTGCATGCTGGATGTACATGCCCCCTGGTTACCAACACCACAGGGTTATAATCCTGGGTTATGTAATAGATACCCTACGAGTAACTGAGAGTATGTCAAAATAACCACGGCACACTGACTGGTGGCCTCATAGGCCACCAGTCACTATACCATTGTTATTATTACATAACTCAGTTACGAGGAGGGTATCTGACTTAACCCTCGGTTATGTGAAAATAACCAAGGTGTGAACTCCTTTGTCTAAGCCTGCACCCGTGGGTTAAGATACATTAACCCACGGGGGACAGCTAAGACAAAGGCTTCACACGTTGGGTACATGTATATTGAATACCCGAGGGTTGAGTCAGATAGACTACTGGTCAGCGACTCGGTGTATAACACCTCGTCTCGACCTGGTGGGGCAGTGGGTATATGGAAGAACCAGGTCCAGGTGTAGTCTATCTAACACATGTCTATACATATACCGAATACTCCATGCTATGTTATTTTCAATATATTCCCAGGAGGTCGAGGCAGATACGTTTGAGCCGCTGCTCTCTGAAGATGGTGTCCTGGCTATCAGTGCAAAGATGAAGGAGGTCCCGCCACAGGAGGAGAAAATTATTGACATCAAACATGAACCAAGAAAGAAGGACAGTAAAGAATAGACGAAAACAATTTAAATCGAGAAGACCTGTTATATACCAATACATTGTGTAGAATAGACTAAATGTACCCAAATGCATAGCAGTATTCCCTTATATTCAGGATATTTGGATTATTTGCTAGGTTCTACGCCATGTATATATGTCACATTGTGACTGTAATTGGGTTAAACTCCACCCCGCGGTACAGACATTTTACAAATCGACACGGGTGACATGGCCCTTTTAAAAGTCGACGGACATGGCAAAATGGGAGCAGAATGTGTCGGTTAAAAATCGACACGGCGACATGGCACCTTTCTAAAAATCGACATGGCGACAGTCAATAATTTGGGAACTCATGTATAGTCACATATATGGGTTATAACCGTACTTATGACTTCCTACAAAGTGCTACGTTTTCAGCACTAAACTTATATTATAGGTCTACATATTGATATGATGAGAGTCCTATGTGTTCATGTCATGATTTAGAGAATAGAAAACGATGTAAGGAAAGAGTGTTCTATTGTCTTGATAAACCCATTTCACAATTTCCGTGAGATTAAAAAAGAAATTCGTAAGGTTTTTAAAGGTTTCTTGTTTCCAGCATGCACTTTTACACTATAACGAACACTATATAATTAACAATAATACTAAGTTTATCATGCATTAAAGTTGATCTATCTATAAAGCGTGATGACCTGTTAGGAGTCCAGTGTGGCATACTGCATATATATTGCATACCGGTACATGTACTATGAATAGCAATGTGTTGCATCGTTTTAAAACAATAAATCATAAACGATAACATGAAGAGTCAGTGTTGTATCAGTCTACTTGAAAACACTTTATATTGTAATTATATGAAACCATGAAACAGAACACAGGCTTTTACAGCAAAGGACGTCTTTATTCAAAAACGAATCTTGCTTCTTGCTTCTTTTCGGAGGTAGTACATGGCGTCACCTAATGAGTAAACCTCGAACCTTAAGTTCGACCGACCTCCCGAAGTGGGCAGTACCGTCGTCTCAGCTTGCCATCTGTACATCGCATTTTTGTCTTATGTACAGTTCCCAATAGGAATTTGGGATAAAACTGACGGCTCGGTGTAAGTACTCTGAGGGATTTAATGCTGGTGAGATGTATTCCATTTAAATAAGAGAATATGGTAAATTGGAAAATGTTAACCTTTTGACTTTATTCTTTAGCATAACTTCAGGTTCTATGTCTTTAGGCCATACCAAAGTTGGTCAATGGATTTCGCGCACCTTTTTTTCCCTCTTTATTTCTTAATTCTCTTGATTCCCGAAGATCAAACAAATTCTATTGTTGCTGTGGGATCACTGAGAACAATTGTCAGAGGCCGAGTAAAAAAATCTTAAGTGAAATCCATTGACTAACTTTTAATGTGTTACTTACCAAAGAATAATTATCCTCATTCAGTATGCTCACCACAGAGTTCTATTTCACCTACATTGACCACTTGATTGTTACCAGTTCTAATAGATGCTACTTGACACACACTAATATGGCGGGTCTACTGACCAGGCCCTGTGGTGATCCCCCTGACACCGTGGGATCCTGAGCGGGCCGTGCATTACAGCTCAAATACATTATACAAGTATGTATATAGAAACCAAAATCCCATGTTCTTCCCTTTAATTCTCTGTTTCATGACATAAGAGAGAATAGTGGTTATCTTGATAGTATTATTAATGATGTGCTTTTAAGAGTAGGTATTCCAGTGAACACTGTTTGTACCGTCTTTATGAATCTCAGCCGATTTTACATGGATTTCCGATCCATGGTTATCTTAAAATGTCATTAATGCTGGAAACTCATGACTACTAACACATGTCTATGAGTAAACTGTTTTAGTATCATTATAATCCCGTAGTTATAGTGTTAATCTAAAGTAATAGAGCACCACTTTTCGCCTGGTTAATTAATTAATTGATTAATTAATGATACTGCCTTTACAAAATAGGTTGAAACCATTTCATATCTCAATATATCTACAGTTAAAACTGACTGTTGGCAGTATCATTCTGTTTTAAGTCTTTCGGACCAGATCCCACTAAAAGACATCTTTTGATAAAATGCAAATACAAGTGAAAATATCACAAATCTTAAAATAATTTTGTCCGTGAATTTAAAGTGCTTATATACTTCGTCATGATTGTGTTGCTTCCATTTTGATAAGATGCTGCCTACAAAAGAAGAGGTAACAAGAATAATACAGAAAATATACAAAAGTCCAAACCGGTCACACATTGAAAGAATTATACAACACGACGACGCAAACAGATACACCTTAAAAGTACAGTGTGACATTTCCCCCTTGGGACAAGAAACAAAGACATGGCTTGGCGGGTTGACTTTTTTTTACACAATAATATACATAACTACACACACAGACGCTCTATTGGTTCTTGGAGCGTTTCTTCTTTTTGTGTGACTTCTGTTGTTGTTGCTGCTGCTGCTGTTGTTGCTGTTGCTGTTGTTGTTGCTGCTGCTGTTGTTGCTGTTGCTGCTGAAGCTGTTGTTGAAGCAGTTGTTGTTGTTTGAGGGTGAGAACCTGGGGGGAGAGCTGTAGCAGTTGTTGTGACGTCACCATCGTACCGGGTCGCAGGTTAAGCTGGGTCGGCAGCAGACCTGTCAAGTCATATCCAAGGTTCTAGTATGAGCGATCACAAAGGCTGAGGATTATATCAGTCATGATTAAGATGATCAGTTTAAAAAGTTGCTATTTATCGACTATCAATACAGATGGTCTTCCTGGCCAAAGCGCGCCTATTCACCATCGTTTATCCACTCAATTTGCTGCAGTTGCCCACTCTAACGATTTATATTTTTCCATACATCCCTTAAGCCCAACGTCCCCTACACGCTATGGGTTATAAAACTCTCAGCATATTAATGGTCCTAGCTCCACTTCGCCTGTTACTATGGGGACATATGCCCCTTTAACACCCTTTTCCCCGCAGATCACATTAACTTAATGTGATCTGCGGGGAAATGATTAAGCAGGAGAGGAGGGAAGCACCCTCCCATCACACCAGGGAGAGTCCACTATTTTGCTCCATGATCGTACATACAGTGTATATCTAGGCTGAACACATATAAACTGCTAAGTGAGTGCTAGGTGTGGGACCCAGTGTTAATACTAACCGGTGCTGACGGAGGTGCCGTCCTTCTGAGTGGCCTGGGACAGCGAGCCCTGGGTGGTGAGCTGGGTGCGTGCCCCCGGTAACCCTGTGCTCACCAACTGTACCGGCTGCTGCCCGGGGATCTACAACAACAAGTCATTATCTCTATATAGAGGACAAAATAAAACATGATAAAAATGGAACTTGAACCTGTGATACCCGCTGGTTTATTTCTGAGGTTTATTGAGATTTCAGCATACAATAGCCGCCGTACACTGTAGATGGCGGTTGGTACATAGAGGTGCGGGTGGCGACATATCCTCTCTAGCGATAGAATACTACCGTAAAACCTCACGTATAATCCTAACTCGCGTATAAGCCGTACCCCAACTTTGGGCCGATCCTTTAAGCCGCACTGGCTATCAGATTATGGTGACTTTTGTACTGTACTCGCACATCAGCCACACTCTGAATCTGTGCTGATCTGGCTCGCGTACTAGCTGCAGCTTATAGGCGAGGTTTTAAAGTATTGGTACTGACCTGGAGCAGGGACAGTGGTGCCCCCTGACGGATGCCACCAGAGTTTTTGAGAAGCTGCGTGATACTCCCAATGGGCAAACTGAAGATGTTGGAAGAGGAGGTCATGGCTGCAAAAAAACAGCAGACATATTTTAAAACTAACCAAAACTTACATACACCTTGAATTCATACACTAATATTATTTAGTTGAAAACCCCATGTCAGGATTCTAGATACACCTAATTACCTTAAGTTACGCTTCGGGGTCGTGTCTCAAACCTGTAGGGTCGGCATGATGTGTGAATGCAGCATTCATGCATCATGACCAGAAAATGCATAACATAGTAAAGCACTATGCTGTCCTGATAGGGTTAACTTACCTGATGCTGTGGGTGCAGCAGTGGTAGAAGACGTTGTCGTAGTTTGCGCCACGGATACCATTGTAACGAGCGCCGGCGGTGATGCTAACCCAGAACTCTGTTGAAATAACATCGTAGATCAAATCACCAAAAGCAGGGTTTGAAGTCATATCTACCGAGTATATCAGGTGCATTCTCCTGCATAGTGAGGAACTGCTTGTGAAATTGAAAACAGAGGAAATAGCGAACCCCCACGCTAGATCATAATTATTGGCCGCCTTGTCATGTAAATACCCCAACTAAATGTGCCATTCAGGCGAAAGTCAACTTTCACTGGCCGAAAGTATTGCTTTACATAAAAGGGTGTGCATGAACGTTTTCGACAGATGGCCAAAACAGCATTTTCGTATCCGCCCCAAATGTCACACTTCTCTGTTGTTACATGACCACTCCCTAATATATCCTACACACAGATTGAGAGGTGAGTGTTGTGGCACTTACACTTACACTGGTGGTGGAGGGTGTGGTGCGGGTACTTACACTTACACTGGTGGTGGAGGGTGTGGTGCTGGTACTTACACTTACACTGGTGGTGGAGGGTGTGGTGTGGTACTTACACTTACACTGGTGGTAGAGGGTGTGGTGTGGTACTTACACGTACACTGGTGGTGGAGGGTGTGGTGCTGGAACTTACACTTACACTGGTGGTAGAGGGTGTGGTGCTGGTACTTACACTTACACTGGTGGTGGAGGGTGTGGTGTGGTACTTACACGTACACTGGTAGTGGAGGGTGTGGTGTGGTACTTACACTTACACTGGTAGTGGAGGGTGTGGTGCTGGTACTTACACGTACACTGGTAGTGGAGGGTGTGGTGTGGTACTTACACTTACACTGGTAGTGGAGGGTGTGGTGCTGGTACTTACACTTACACTGGTGGTAGAGGGTGTGGTGTGGTACTTACACGTACACTGGTAGTGGAGGGTGTGGTGTGGTACTTACACTTACACTGGTGGTAGAGGGTGTGGTGCTGGTACTTACACTTACACTTACACTGGTGGTGGAGGGTGTGGTGTGGTACTTACACTGACACTGGTGGTAGAGGGTGTGGTGCTGGTACTTACAATGGTGGCAGAGGGACTGTTGTGGTACCTACACTTACACTGGTGGTGGAGGGTGTGGTGCTGGTACTGACAATGGTGGTAGAGGGACTGTTGTGGTACTTACACTTACACTGGTGGTGGAGGGTGTGGTGTGGTACTTACACTTACACTGGTAGTGGAGGGTGTGGTTGGTACTTACACTTACACTGGTAGTGGAGGGTGTGGTGCTGGTACTTACACTTACACTGGTGGTAGAGGGTGTGGTGCTGGTACTTACACTTACACTGGTGGTGGAGGGTGTGGTGCTGGTACTTACACTTACACTGGTGGTGGAGGGTGTGGTGTGGTACTTACACGTACACTGGTGGTGGAGGGTGTGGTTAGTACTTACACTTACACTAGTGGTGGAGGGACTGTTGTGGTACTTACACTTACACTGGTGGTGGAGGGTGTGGTGTGGTACTTACACTTACACTGGTAGTGGAGGGTGTGGTTGGTACTTACACTTACACTGGTAGTGGAGGGTGTGGTGCTGGTACTTACACTTACACTGGTGGTAGAGGGTGTGGTGCTGGTACTTACACTTACACTGGTGGTGGAGGGTGTGGTGCTGGTACTTACACTTACACTGGTGGTGGAGGGTGTGGTGTGGTACTTACACGTACACTGGTGGTGGAGGGTGTGGTGTGGTACTTACACTTACGCTGGTGGTGGAGGGTTTGGTGCTGGTACTTACACTTACACTGGTGGTGGAGGGTGTGGTGTGGTACTTACACTTACGCTGGTGGTGGAGGGTGTGGTGCTGGTACTTACACTTACACTGGTGGTGGAGGGTGTGGTGCTGGTACTTACACTTACACTGGTAGTGGAGGGTGTGGTGCTGGTACTTACACTTACACTGGTGGTGGAGGGTGTGGTGTGGTACTTACACTTACGCTGGTGGTGGAGGGTGTGGTGCTGGTACTTACACTTACACTGGTGGTGGAGGGTGTGGTGCTGGTACTTACACTTACACTGGTAGTGGAGGGTGTGGTGCTGGTACTTACACTTACACTGGTGGTGGAGGGTGTGGTGTGGTACTTACACTTACGCTGGTGGTGGAGGGTGTGGTGCTGGTACTTACACTTACACTGATGGTAGAGGGTGTGGTGTGGTACTTACACTTACACTGGTGGTAGAGGGTGTGGTGCTGGTACTTACACTTACACTGGTGGTGGAGGGTGTGGTGTGGTACTTACACATACACTGATGGTGGAGGGTGTGGTGCTGGTACTTACACTTACACTGATGGTAGAGGGTGTGGTGTGGTACTTACACTTACACTGGTGGTAGAGGGTGTGGTGCTGGTACTTACACTTACACTGGTGGTAGAGGGTGTGGTGCTGGTACTTACACTTACACTTACACTGGTGGTGGAGGATGTGGTTGGTACTTACACTTACACTGGTGGTGGAGGGTGTGGCGCTGGTACTTACACTTACACTGGTGGTAGAGGGTGTGGTGTGGTACTTACACTTACACTGGTGGTGGAGGGTGTGGTGCTGGTACTTACACTTACACTGGTGGTGGAGGGTGTGGCGCTGGTACTTACACTTACACTGGTGGTGGAGGGTGTGGTGCTGGTACTTACACTTACACTGATGGTGGAGGGTGTGGTGTGGTACTTACACTTACACTGGTGGTAGAGGGTGTGGTGCTGGTACTTACACTTACACTGGTGGTGGAGGGTGTGGTGCTGGTACTTACACTTACACTGGTGGTGGAGGGTGTGGTGCTGGTACTTACACTTACACTGATGGTGGAGGGTGTGGTTGGTACTTACACTTACACTGGTGGTAGAGGGTGTGGTGCTGGTGGCAGCACGCATGGTGCCCGGCAGGGAGTTGAGGAGGATGCCGGTCGGGGATGTCAGGGTAGATGTACTGTTGATGAGGCCTAATGGCACCGTAATGCCCCCTGCCATAGTGACATTCACATTTGCGAGTGACACCTGTATCGGGTGGAGTGAATCAATTTAATACTCATGTGATTAATTCTTTACATTATTACTAACAACATGATGCTGGTTTTTCCTGCTTCAATGTACAGCGATCTAAAAGACAGCTCGCTTGTCTGTAATGACATAGAGATAAATAGAACCCATGTTTTTGATAACTTTTGGCTCCTGTTATCCTAGCGATCAAACTGTTATAAACACACAAGCTTAATGCCGGATGTCCAATCCTCCTTGAAAATCCATGTCTTGCATTGCATGTAAATAAAGTTAACGTGGCTTAAAAGCACAAACTAGGTACCTGAAGGCCTGGGATGTTGTGGAGGTTCTGAAGACTGATACCAGGTGGGAGACCGGCTAGGTTGGCCAGACTCAGACCGGTGATGTTACCGTGCGGTAAGCCGGTCGCCATTGTGGTAGGGGTCGTCCCCGCAGCACCCTCTGAAGTGCAAACACCAATTTGAATTTACTCCATGGATCACTACTAGGGACGACTTGACATGTATGATATGAGTTGCTTAGAAAAACTTGCTTCTGATCACCGCTGGCAATATATTATTCACTGTCAATTTCTGAAGATAAGTATATCTTTCTATAATTCGTATAATTTTAAACAAAGAGCTCATGTAATATAATAGAAAAGGAGCGGTACATAGATCTACATGCACTCAGATAGATTTGAGGAAAAGGTCATAAATACATATGAATGATAATCAAGACAGAGCCACAGAGATTGATGACTTAACTACATACCCAACAACAATTCATGCACCTAAATAGTATTTATGTGAGTTATTTCATGCTGACCGGTGTGGGGATCTCACCTTGTTGGGTCGGTGCGGCGGTGGGAGTGGTGCTCTGAATTTGGCCTGAGGTGGAACAAAACACAACTCAACCAAGTGGTCAACTCCAAACAGAAAAGTAGTTAATAAAACAAAATATGTTTAATACTAACTGTATTAAAGTGTCTTATAATAAATACACCTGGAGAAATTGCAACATCATTACCAGGTCAAAGATATTTAGATCACAGACCCTATAAGAATACACCGAATTCAAACAGTCGTGAGCTTAAAGTACAAGAATAAAGAATGCACCTGTATTAAGTATGCATGCAGCAGTCACGGATAACAGTGTGATGGGGCTTATATCTAAGTAACGTAAGATGCCAAAAACCCAGACAGACTAGTCGTAAAAGTTGTCAAAGTATAGCTTTAACAATAAACACATATATCATTTCATCTGGAATAGCTAGTCACGGTGTTACTTTGCAGATACAAAAAGAGCTTGGTGTGTGCGACTATAATATATATTTACTGATCGCAAATTTGTGTCCTGATTTTCGTAACCTTTACCATTAGTCTGAACAGGGATGAAAGCATGCTTAGGTTAAATAAGACATTTGAGAGCTGCTCCGATCTCCACATTACTATACCTTGAGTGATGGTGACGGTGGTACCGTGAGGTAGCGCCTTGCCGATAGCCTCGCCGGGCTGTGAGATTCTCCGTGACTTGCCGACAGAGGGTGAGGAGGTGGTCGCTCCTCCCGGCGTCACTTGGGAGGCCACCATGGCTGTAGCCTGACTGTATGTCGGTAGTTGAGCTGCAGTTAAAATAGCGTTGATCCATTAGTACCGGTAATTTTAGTGCCCACTCTTTCGGTGATAGCTAGGCGGGGGAAAATAAATTTAAAAACTCAAAACTTAAGTACTATTTTGTATCCTAAGTTCTTACATCGGCCTCCGATTATAAATTCGGATCACCAACTACAGTAATACACTTCTCAATAAATTTCAGAGCATATTGGCCTAGCTTTACATTCATTTACATTGCTGTCGGAATTTAGAGGAGAGTCAGGGAGTAACTCACATTTCCCAGTAGGAGTAGTAGCCGGACTGGTCACTGTTGTAGTTCTGCAAATTCAACATAATGCCATGATATAATGCAGCATGATGTACTACATGTACAGCGTGTGTGATCTATGATGAACTATCTATAGAAATAGTAAACTATTGTTGGACTGTACTCACTCCTATTTTCTGTACCTATTTTAAGTCCATGTCTTAAGCTTTTTAGAAATACAAGGAATTAGGATGAGTAAAAAGAATTCCATTCACACACTATATTTCAATTTATTCAAAATTGCCTGTGTGATAATACCAAAGAGACAAGCTGGCCCTTACCTGCCGGTGGGGTAGAGCCGTGCGCGCTGCTGCAACAGGAACTGGGCGGTGGACGTGGTGGGTGTCGGGCTGGTTACCGTGACTGATGCCGCTGCTGCTGCCGCACCACCACCACCACCTGAGGTAGAAAGGACACATATATGATGTAGGAGCTGGGAGGCACCGGAGACCCACTCCATAAAATGGGGGTATACGTGCTACATCTTTCCATCATTTTCACCGCTCCATTAATCTGTCGGTCCAATATCAGTCACTTCAACTCTCCCAGAGATCTCAAAAATGAGGGACTTTCATAATGATGGTGGTGCTGTTATTTTGATGCTGAGTAATACCTAGTGCATTGCCACAACATGTTGAAAAACGTAAAATCAATCTTCTTTTATTTCTTTTTTTTACTCACCCTGTGCTGCCCCCTGGGGACTGACAAGCTGCGCGTTGGTGGCGCCCCCTTGTGGGTTCATCTGTATAGAGAGCTGTACAGGGCGTTTCCCATTCTGCGTGTCACCACTCTGAAAAAAACACCAAGTTTGTCAATACAAGGTTGTTAACAATATGTCTGAAGTTGTCAATGTCATAAAGTAAATGTATGTAAGCCTGTAGAGTCATACCCAGCGGGTCCGCCATTTTACGCAGTCTTTAAAATTTCGCCGGGGCGGTTACAATCACTGACAAGACACACCATGACTAGTACCTTGTCGCTGGGTAACCATCACTTTCAGGGATGAGATTGTACCCAGCCTATCAGCCGCCGTGTCGACATAAGAGCAGCTACAGACAACACTAGCCGCTAAACCTACTTCTACAATACAGTAACGTGTGTATAAAACATATAATGGGGGGGGGGGGGGTTGTGAACACCTATGTTAAATCCGGAAAAAAAATACGTCAATAAAAGAATGAGATTTATCTCGAAAAATAAAAGGAAAATAAAAATTTTAAAAAAGGGGAAAAAAAATTAAAGTGTTAGCGCTGTCTCACCGTGTTGTTGGTACTGATGGTGGCTGCGAGTTGGGAGGCGCGGGTGAGCAGCTCCTGGTGGTCGGGCTGTGCCTGGGCGGGTGTGAAGTGCGGCACGACCTGCGTGAAGGACACCACAGCACTCTGACCCGGCACCTGGTGCGTGATCTTCACCGACCGCCGACCCTCCTCCGTGATAATCTCTGTGAACTGCTTGATGTACCTGATATAACAAGGAGTAAGGGGTTTAGAGCAGAGATGACAAATATGTTTAGTAGTACTTTAATAGGGGGTGATGATCTTTTGTTTAAACAGGGGGGGGGGGGCAGTTAAACATGCGAACGATTTATCACCAACATTCCACCCACCCCTACCCCCACTACGTGTTGTCGAAAACTGGGATGGTGATGGATTCTAAAACATTCTTAAGAATTATTAAACAAAAGTTTCTGTATTCCTTCTTTTTTTAGAACAGAACCTCAGATCTGGTATTACTGTACTTACTTTTCGACGTTTCCTCTAGTTCCTAATTGGAATCTAAAAATAGAAAACATCGATATCATGTAACAAACATCAGCCTTCAAGTTAAGTCGGGAATATTGAGAAAATGACTTCTTAACGGTGTGTAATAATTAGAACTGGATCTAGGTCTCTTGTTAATTGTGTTTATATACAACCAGTTTATGCACAGTAAAATCGACATCATTATATAATGTGCCTCTACATGGGTAAAATTTGACACGTGCGACATGGCGACACAGGGGTTTTAAAAAACGACACATGCGACAAGGGGGTTTTAAAAAACGACAGACATAGACATTTTTATAAATCCCTAGACTATTCTATATGCATAAAAATCGACACGCCGACACGGCCCTTTTGCTAAAAATCGACACGGCGACATGGTGAAATATTGGGGTACCCATGTAGAGGCACTATAATCTATACATACATTCTTTCAACTTTGGAAAGGTAATCCTGATCAACTATTTAAAATGTATATATTATTATAATAGACACAACCAAAACGACAGAACATTTATTCTAAATTGGCTTTTATTATACCATGTTAAATCAGAGTGATTACAATAGAATGTATGCCTTACTTGCAGGTGCTGCCCCGTTGTGGGCCGTTGGTGAAGTCGCGGTCGACGTAGAGCTCGCCGAAGTAGAACTCGTCCGACATGCGTTGTGAGATGGTGAGCCGTGTGTGGTAGACCTTACCCTGACTGCGCTCCGTCTCCAGGGTATACTCCTCCACCACTTTCTGTATGACACCAAGCACACACTCAGTCAGCTCATGGGGGGTTGTGCATAGGCATGGGTGTTAGGGGAACGTTCACAAATGACGTTACCTGGTACTAGGGGGTGGCTCTTTGGGTTTGAGTGACTGACGAAACGTGACCCAGGCCAGACATTTTTATTGGTGATAGCAGGTCAGGTTGGTGGGGGGGGGGGGGGGGGGGTGAAAAGGGTTATAAAATAGGTAACGTCATTTGTGAACGTTCTCTTATCATCACTCTATGTTATCAGGGTCCTACTCACACTAGACAGGTTTGAACACACCTGACATGAGACGGGAACCAATGTGACAGTCAGGAGAGTTTGGCATACACAACTCTAACCGACCGGCTACATTAAGAAGTCGACTGTCCGGTCAAATTCGGTCTGTGCTAGATTCATCATACTAGGTAGATTACAAGTACAGTAATATATTGTGATATCTTCATATGACAATGATGAATACTTTGCCGGTGACATGAAGTTTTTGTTTATTTAATGAAAAACTGGAATATGAAAAAGTTCTATCACTTACTGGTGTGTTGTCGAACGTGTGTTTGTGTCTCTCAAGTACTTTGGCAAATTTATCCACCTGTCCAATTAGAAATATACATTGTAGTTTATAACATAATACTTTGCAAGAAACATATACCAAAAAAGTATGAGCCATGATGTATGATGCACATACCCGCTACATGGTAACAAACCCTTATACTTTTTCTACATGTTAAGAGGAAATTCGTCGCACTGTTCTGTGATTGTTTAGCGTCATGAATTAACAGTATCACTCACCTCTACTGACTCTGGGCACGAAAGTTCAACATCTCTTTGTCGCCAAGTGTCTACATTCTGGAAACAAACCAACTATATTCAAGTATCATGTCAAACTGGGGTTTTGCTAACCTTTGATGTTATTGACCAAACAGGAGCAAGATTATTTAATCTTCAAGGTGTGTCTTAAAGACCATGATTAACTTACAACGACCGTTGTTAGATATCTACTACAAGACTTAGAGTTTATAATGATCGCTTACCTTCAAGACTGTAGCTTTCTGTTTCCGATTGGCGACAAAGTCGTGGAGTCGTAGGTGTTTGGGGGCCGTGAAATCAGCCATTTTCCGTTTACGGTTAACAGCCGATTGTGTAAACTTTTTAACGGTTCTGGAGTTGAAATTCAGAGAAATAAATCATTCTTCATTCATACGGCTGATTTCCATATACACAGGCAGTTCTTACTAAAATAGAAAAAGGCATCTCTATATATTCTTTATTGATAGACTATTAACTTAATCGTCCCATACCTGCCCTGATAGGTGCATCCTCCCTCTTTTTGGTCAAATGGTCAGAATAGACATATATTGTAACAAAAAAAAAAAAAAAAGTTGGTACTATATGAATTTAACTGAATAACAATATATTATAGCTCTACCCTAATATAAGTTTAATTAGTTAATGTTATTTTGATATGCATATGAATAAATTTAGTAACAGAGTTATAGTCCCAGTGTCTGAGAAACGCCTTTTTGGAGAAACCGTCTCCCTTACACTGGCCGAGACACCCGGACTCGAACCCCGGGCCTCCCTCTCCGAAGTGGATGCGCTAACACTGAGCTCCATCCACACCCATGAGAAAGCTGTGCATCATACTTCTGAATCAGTTCGGCGTGCGGAGGGGAATAATGATGCATGAATTACCGTCACCGTGCAGGGATGAAAGTCACAGAGCACGAAAATTCCTGAAATGGTCCATTATCTGCCCAAAAACCTGGATTTTTATATTAATGTATAGGGCCTTGGGACTTAAAAATCCCTGAAATCAGGGAAATCCCTGAAGACTTTCATCCCTTAATTTACCCCCTACTGAGACTTACCGTTTGAGTGTGTGCGTGCTGAGTTTGCGTGCCTGGGTGTGCAGCTTGTTGAGGAAGAAGACGGCGGGGGTGGGCTCCAGGCACAGCGGGGGCGACGTGTGCAGCAGCAGCTCCGACTCCAGCGCAAACTTGTCCTCCTGCGTCCAGCGGTTACCGTCGTTTGTCAACGCTGCCATGTCACACAGCAGGGTCTGTCATTGAGAGAGCATTCAATTTTTTTAAATTTAAATTCTTATGCTACCATTTATAGGACTACAGGTAGGATTGTTTTTACTACAACACGTCCAGAAAAGTGACAAAATAATAAAGAGATACTGGAGTAGTTACAGTGTCGCGCCTATATTATATGTTCACCAGCATCAGATATATATATCTTATAGTCGACGATATAATGAATTTTGAAGCCTTATTATTTCTTACTCCACACAAGGGAGTTACTGGCAAATTACGCCCTTGATAGTACATGTGTACAGTAGTAGTACTCACGTGAGGGGAGGGTTTCAGCAGGACATGGCGAGTGTCAAACGAGTTATCGACAGAGCGGCGGTAGTCACGGAGCTCTACTATAACATTTCCGCTATAGAACAGGTTAGCCTAGAAAAAGAGCAATGTTCATGTAACCTCAACATATTAAGTTGGTTTTAAAACTAGTTTGCAATTATATGCTTCGATTAGAAGAAGGACTGAATTCATTTAGCACTATAAGTTTGAGTTATTAAATACTTCCATTCTCTATGTTGTGAGGTTTGATAACTTGCGTCTTAATCTAGTCATCCTGTGTTTTAAAAGGTAGAAGTTTTCTGTAGATAAATAAAACATTGTAATGTGTTTTGGATGGCAAATAACAACATGCAACATCCATTATCTGTACAGGAGGTCTCATTCTAAAATTCAGCCTCTAAGACAGAAGTAATTGTCTCTCGGGATAACTCACCTGTGCACGATCCAGTAAGTCTGCCAAGACGGGTGGAAGCTGAAAAGAAATTTTTAAAAAGTATGTACGATATCAACCACATGCAATAGACACAAGATACTGCCCACTAACCCTTTGAGGGCAGCATAGTGTGTTAATGCACTATGCCTTTTTGTAATCATACTCCATGAATGCAACACTGGTGAGTAACTCATCGCTAATTATATAAGACAATTTCATGAATGGTCTACGAGTAAGTAAACCTAGCCTTTATCCTCACTTCTTATGGGGTATATAAAAGTATACATGTACAATAGAATGAAAATAAAACGTCAGAAAGAAGATATTACCTCTTCGGCATCAATATACTGAAGTAGCTCTTCCTCTTCATACGCGAGTCGAATGGTTTCCGCGTCCATACCATTGCGGCCACGAATCATGAGTGAGTAGCCCTCGTTGTCCGGATACAGGTTGATGATGAGGGTGTTGAGGCACTCACGCTCCACCAGCTTGTCCAGCAGGTGGGAGGTGGTGTTGAGGTTCTATAAAGAGGCACACGGGTTAGAACAGTAGGTCACATTGCCAAGGCAAAACAGTCAATAGATAACTTGACAAAAATGAAGGCCAATAGTTTTCATAATAATGAACTTACTTTGACATATGGTTGTTTCTTGGTCTCTTCGACATACAGGTCTGTCAGCTTCTGGTCTAACGACTTCCTGCATGGCGAGAATAATATATGGAGACATGATACATGTAATCAGTCAACACCAGCAATGGTGGTAAAGGGGCGCTTACCAAGCATGAATATTGCTGACAAGTGACAGTGATATGAGTTCACAGGTTACTTTAGCTAACAGGGATAATGAAGTCATTTTTAACAGTCAACATAACTAGGTCTAATCTATAATGACTGATGTGAGAGTGTCCCCTCCCTAGTAGTTTATCAGTCAGACCCCAGGTGCGGGTTATGGGCTGTACTCGGAAATTCATGATGAGTTAAACTGCTACAAAAATGGGCATAAATCTTGCAGGCTCGAAAAAGTCTCCTATTTGATCATATCATTACCGTACTGTACATGCATTAATATTCTTACCATTTTGTTTCACTGGGTGAAGAGTCGAGCAACCTTTCCGGGTGCAGAATGGCTGCATCAAGCATGTCCTATAACAACAGATATATTACACCAGTTAGGTATAGGTATTATAATGAAGTCGGAATTAGTACAAACCAATGGTAAAACTAATATATCACCATACAGCTACATCATCATTTGGGAATAGTGTATAAATGGTAATTTGCCAAGTGCATAGGCCTACACTAGTGTAGCCTACAGGTTTATGTAGCAATATCAATACTTACATTAGCACGGTCTACGGCTCTCCCGACCTCACTCTGAGAAGTCTGACTCTGAATGGGAAAACATTGCAGTTGTAATTATTTAGGCCCCTTGGACCTGGTAGTGACAGTGGCATGACGGGTGGTTTGTGTGTGATTGGAGAAAAATAACATGCCATCTCCTAGAGATCGGGGCAAAACTGGAAAAGTCTTGTGTGTGTGTGTTGGGGGGGGGGGGTGGAGGCGTCAGCGATTTTATTTATTTTTTTTGGTGGGCGGGGGGGAGCCTGGAGGGGGGTGGGGTCGTTTCTCAAAAACGAAATGCAAACATCAGGGATGCCACTCCCCGGTCCACAAAATGTAGGATATCTTGAGACTTTGGTAAATTTTCTGTAGGAAATGTACATAATTTAATACAGAAATGCTATCCAAAATGTAGGAATTCCTGCAAAAGTAGGAACAGTGGTATCACTGATTCACTGGAACATACATGTGACTGTGTGTGGGGGGGGGGGGGCGAATAGATTCATGCTTTAGGCTAATTGGGAATTACGGATTGCTCTTCGGGAAAATCCACCAAGCCCTCCACCCCCAGCTACTAGACTTCTCTATAACTATAAGTAATGCACTATGCCGGTACAACATACATCGTCAACAGTCACTCACTCACTGACTAACTCATTGACATTCAACCATAAATGATTAAATCAATGTACCTAGTAGTAGTAGGCTAGTTTAATAGGCTAGTATAGTAGTACACAAAAATGTCAAAATGCGGCACATTTTCAACGTTTTACAATATAAATGAGTATATCTACCGGACCAAGTAGGCGAACCAACAAAATAAACGCATCAACCATTACCAATGATGAGTTAGGTTGGATTCAATCAATCAAGTTACCGCTAAGGCCTAATCAAGATTCGTGATTCAGTGTGAAATTCACTGGGTTGGTTGGCCAAGCCCACTGACTCCCTGTCTCAGTCATGCCGCCGACTACTCGGCCTTCCAACTCATAAGGAGACGAAGCTAAACCGTCCCGCCTACAGTAAAATACGTCATTACATTGCATACTCACCATCTTTGAATGTGGATCCTTTCTGTAGCATATAGGTTGGAATTAGCAGCATAAACAGTGATTTTTGTACATCATTACGACTTTTGTTGACGCTGTATGGAGGTCGCCATTTTGTTTATGTAGTGGTGCCCTCAATCGTCGCGTCGGAGAACTACATTTCACTCTCCCAGCAGAGTTCTCGATTAGGCCTTCACAACAGATGGCGCCACACGGCTTGTTCTTCCCCGCTCTTCCCGCGTCGTTCACAGGACCTGACGAGGCCGGTGAAGTCATTTATTACTAGCTCCCTCATCCCTCCCGGCAGACTCCGCCACCCAAATCCACCCCCTCTGTTGCTAAAAATGAGCACTCCCTTAATTAAAGAACCAGTGACACGATTTTTACATATTTTCTTTTCCCAAACACCTTTTAGATCATAACCAGCCCATACGTTTCCCATATATAAGGGTTCTGACACTCCCACTGCCGCCATACAGGGGGCCGCCGCACCCTGCACCTCCACCCACACCCAGCCCACCTGGCCTAATCAGCCCTGGCCATGTTGTGACGTCACGGAGGGCAGGGTGATTGGGATCTCCTATCTATACTACACATATGCATATGCATGTACATTTGTACAAGGTCGTTTTATAAAACCCCACCTCTGAGTTTCCGAATTTCTGAGAGCTTATGACCACTATACCTCACCCCACCCACTTTTTTTTAACTTTCAGTAAAATTCTGTTATAACGAAGTGCTAAGGGCCAGAAAAAATGATTGGCTATAAGCAAGTTTCGTAGTATCCAAATAGAGCATTCTAGGCCACTGTAATACTGCCAGATAGTCCGGAATTAGGTCCCTAGTACGCCCTATAATATGTACACAATACAACACAGCTGTATATAAGACAGACTTAGTTGAATTATCCACAATTTTGACAATGAATGAAACGATATATAATACATAATTATACATTCTAACTTTGCTGCCTGGTATTTGTGTTACTTCTGATTGTTTCTGGAATTGTCAAGTTTACAATCGTCCTCATATCCTCATATGGTCGTGTGCTTTTGGGCATCTATTGAAAGGCGTTTCATGTAATGAATACTTCTGCCAAATAAAAGATCTGACAACCCCTCCATCCCCGTCCCTCCCAGCACCTACCCATGGGCAAGGGGTCGGGTGATTATGTCTGCAAAGCTGGTTATATTTTTATGTGGCCTAAAATTTTCGATATATCGCATAAAGTTTGTTAACCCCTGGCTTGCAGATAGTCTTAACTCACCATACCAGGAGAATTCAATGATTCATGTATCATGACAACCATATATGGTGGGGTGAATACACTCCCTAAGCCTAAGGCTAAGGGTCAGCATGAAGATCGGGTAAATTACAACAAATGATCATACGATATTTTTTTTGTCATATAAAAGGGTATTTATTTATATTCAAGCATAATTATGTTCTCTGTATTTGTCAAACCCGATTTCCAGTTTGTGTCCCTCTGTAACACTGGTGTTTGTTAAAAAAAGATAGGGAATTGTAAAATTAGAGCAGACCATTAGAATTCATTAGGGCATAAAGGGTCGCATATCCCATCATGGCCATGGTATATACATAGGTCATTATGTGTGAGCCCCGCCCCCCACCCTAAACGACACAAGTCTGTTGAGTGGATGCTGTCATATATGCGTATACATTAAAGGGCCACTGTAACGTTCCCAGGTACTTTGTACCATCTTATTTACTGTGTTAGTCTGTGCGTTATAGTATACCTCTAACTGCTGCAGCTTATAGGGTAAAGGAGTACTGGGCGGCCAAAGTGTGACCAACCCCAAACAACACCTCCCCCGCCGCTCAGGCATGCACAACAGGTCACGTGGTGTGTGACGTAGCGTGAGTCAACCACCCAGGTGTGATAGCCACCCCACAAGCAGTAACCCTATGGCAGCATTCACTCAACAGCTTATAAATACAGGTGTGGGTCAGAGTAGGGGGGGGTGCCCCCCTTCACAAATACGTGTAGAATATAGAATGTGCATAATGGAAACAACAGAATTTAATGTATTAACGCCAATGGTTCGCTGGTGGTAATTAGTATTGCAAAACTTCTTATTCTTTGGGTTACGGGCCCGCCCCATTACTATGTAAGCCCCCACACTAGAGATACAATTGTGTTACTCCATTTAAATTGCGTGCAAATCGGACCATTATTAAAGTATTTATGTAGAAAAAGACAAAAAAATTCTCTTTTCTTAAAAAAAAGGAAGTTGTCCTCCGTACTGTGAAAATGCTCATTGTGTCCGTGCCGTACCCAAAGAATAAAAAAAAGTGTGGCCTAACCCCCCTCCCCCCAAGAAACTTTTTTAACCCGAACAAAAGAATAGGTTAAAACAATATGATAAGGTCCCAAACGGGGAGGGGGTGCTTTATTGTTTTAATAAGTGCATCTATCTTTATTGTCAATAAATCATAGAAACATCACAGGTTCACGTTTTCCAGATCTTGGAGATTCTAAAGAACAAAAATGCCATTGAATTACTTTTGCAGGGCTACACCCTTATTACGTTGAATACGGCATCTTTATTTAGACTATTCATAGCTTCTAATTTCACATTTCAACTGGGTAGGACATTCTAAACTAATGATTGTACAAAAGTTCTCACGTTTCCTTCACAATCATTTTTTGCCCAAACCCATAATAAAGGGAATGTTACACTTGCATATTGAATACACTGTTTGAAATTGTTAAATAAGTGTTTATGGTAATTCAAAGAATGTCCCATAAGTGACAGTCCGTGATCAATGTTTTTTCCACATCGATAATATAGGGGTTAACTTTTATATCTAAAAGCTGCCAATACTATTTGGATTCTATACACAAAAACCTCATATCTACCTTGATATTCTAGCGTAGTAAGAATTACTTTGAAGGATGATTTCTTAGCATAATCCAAGACTGAAAAGGTTCATATTCAGGACATTGTATACATGGAAGGCATACTCCTTTATGAAGGGCACCCTAATCAGCCTGACCTCCGTGACGTCACAACATGGCCAGCGCTGATGAGGCCAGGTGTGCTGTGTGTGGGTGGAGGCACAGCAGGAGGCGGCCACCCGTGTGGTAACTGTAGGTGTGTCAGCACCCTGATATATGTGAAGGATATGGACTGGTTATGATCTATGTGGTCATGGGAAAAGAACAATACGTAAAAATCGTGTCACTGGTTCTTTAAGTTACTGCTTGTGGGGCAGCTATCACACCTGGGAGGAGGACTCACACTACGTCATACACCACGTGACCTGCTGTCGGCCTCTGTGCGGCAGTGGAAGCTTTGTTGTGGTTTGCAAGTATGTCGGCGGCTAGTACTGACTTACCATGTAAGGTGCAGTAGTCAGAGATACACTTCAATGTACAAAATTAGCTAGTAAACACGATGGTACAAAGTAGTTCGGGACGTTGCAGTAGCCCATCACAGAAGGGGATTTTGGAAATTGGCTGTAAAAATATCTGGCTTGATCCATACACTTGGTCTAAGAATTCACTCAAATCCCTCAATAAGAGGAGGCTCTCTGATATTCATATTCAAGAATACAACCAGTACACAAATAATTCAGACAATATTGTCAAGTGTGATATTCTTAAAATTTGTCAAAACGATTTGAGTATCTAGGTCACACACACTCCCAATATATTAAGAGTAGGCCTAGGCCTATTATTACAAAGGCTGTCAAAGCTGCACATGGATTCTAACTGTACCCAGGACAGCTTATCAAGAAGTTATAGAGGGAAAAAACATTGAATGATATGTGCACACACTGTAACATTACGCAAAATGTTAAGCATGTAATACTATATTGTAATCGGCCAGAGATTCAAAGTGCCCCGCAAAAGCTTTGAAGAAAAATATATTAAGTTTTCCACTGCTTATGACAAGCATCGGTACAACAGAAAGGTCTCACAAATATTAACTGTAGAACCATATTGTATATCATCAAACAGGCCGGGAGCCATCAACTGTATATATTCCTATATAAAAACTGTGTATAATGCCATCAATGCTAACTCATTGCTGTCATAAATGTATCCTTACATTAGTCAATAAAGCCATCTTGAATCTTGAATCTTATAAAAAAAAAAGTGGAACAACTTTAGGTTTGTTGTATTTATTTATTTGCGTATAAAGATCTGTATGTACTCTTCCTTCCTAGGCTAATTTGGGTGGGCTTCTGACTCTAGGGGATGGATTAAGCTTTTAAAAGCAATGTAGAAGTGAAATGGTAATGGTTTGGGGCGGCTAATTGAGTGGAAAAACTTATTCAAATAGCCTAGGCCCCTAGGTATTAAAGATTGCATTAACATTTTAAATAAAATAGATTAACCAAAGTTCAAACTGTAATATTTCAGGACTCCCTTTAATATCAATTGATTTGAATTAGGCCTAAATTGTGGGTACTGTTAAGTTTGGTGGGTTTTCTTTTCAATTTTGTGTGTGGAGTAGTCATATAGGCTAACTAGGGATCTACTACTACACTGATATTCTTAGGCTCCCTATACGACCAATCTCTCAATCACTAGTGCCTAACCTAGTTAGTCATTTTTTGGCTCCCTATACAATCAACCTAGATTAGTTATTATTGTCAGTTTGGTCACCACTGACCAACCCACCATAGTCTTTTTATTTCCAGGGGGAGCCACTGAGTGGTCATCACAGGTGGCACCAACTAGTGGTATACAAATACAACACACTAATGATGAACCTAGGTTAGCCATTACTGACTGACCCCTCTGTCATTTTTGAATATAACTTTGCCATTGTGACTAACACTCATATGACCAACCTAGGTTAGTCTGAACCGACTAACCCTTTCAACCTATGGATTTTCAGTGTAGGGGGAGATGGGGTCGCCTAACATGGGTCATGTGGTAATAAGGGCCACTTTCAAGTTTCATCTCATCTCAATAATTATTTCCTATAAAACAAATAACAGTAAGCACTCGGTTTTGGTTTAACAATAATGGATAGGTATCAAATTGAATATATTGCAGCATTAATGAGGTTCTCTGAAGGATCCTTATTTGAATGATGTGGGCATATAAACATTTATTCCATAAAATTCAGAGGGTTGGCCTCTCAATCATTAGCACTTGGGAATTGGTTAGTCCCAGTATTTATCACCAGGTGGTATAGTTCCCACCCATGACAAAGTATGCAAACGAAGAGTTTTGTTCCAAAATGCAACAAAGCCATTTCAGAATTGAAGCATATATGATATCTCTAAGACTATCACAGTGGCAATTATAGTGCATTGGACCTAAAGACACGGAAAATAGAATTTTCAGGAAAAATTGTTTCAAAATTGCATTTACCTATTCCTGCCCTACACCTTTGTCAGAACGTTGTGTCATTTTTCAAAATGGCGCTTACTGCGTTTTGCAACCTTGGAACTCTTGATATACTAATTTTGGTGCAGTTTGAATTATAGGAATTTTAGGTTTAGTAGTTTATTCTACTAGAGTATAATGTACAATGTATTATAGATTAAACACGCAACACATTAAGGGGCCGTCCATGAAGTATGTCACGCTTTTTTGGGCCACTTTGAACACCCCCCCCATGTCACACTTTGTCACACTTTTTCCGACACCCCCCAGAAAAGTATGTCACAAATCTGCTGACACCCCCCCCGCCTCCGCATTGATCCCTCTAGTCTCATAAAAGAGCATACATGCATAATCTTAATCAAGTATTTGTTTATAAGGTTTATTACAATTAGATGTTATTAGAATGTGTTAAGGTATGACATTAGTCAAATATTTAGAGCCAATGTTAATGGATCCCTTTAATTACAACTGTTCAAATTGTCAGTATCATGTTCACAACGATAGCCATGGCACCCTAGATCTTTGTGGCTGAGGTGTCCTCGATCTATGGATTCTTGACAGTATTCACAGGAATAACAGGTGTGCCACTGCTATCCTGTAATTCCTCTTGTGTTGGAAAACCTGTGGCAGGGCTGGATTCAGGATTGAGAAGGAGGGGGCATGATATAGGCAATGTACTGAGTGTGATACTGTGTTGATGGCATTGGACCCATTTACATTAAAATCTAGAGCAAAAAAGGGGGATACCCCCCTGAGCCCCCCCCCCCTTTTGAATCCAACCTTGTGTGGTGTCCAAATACTCATACTCTATCCGTTCCAGATCTTCATGGTTCATGATCTGGATAGCATACACAAGTTTACATTGTTGCTTAGCAGCAATGCATACTGGACGGATACATACAAGAAGCAAACTGTAGGTAATGCTGGAAGAACCTTCTTTTGATTTCTCTCCTGTATTCCTCCTTTGGTCAGATGTTTTCGGATGTTAAATGACTGACTTAATGGATGTTATGTATAATCCACATTCCTTGATTAATTTAGATGCCTCATCCTGTACACTAGGATATGCAAAGTAATGGGGCAGACATTTTGGGTAATGTCTGTAGATCTTGGGAGGAAGTCTTTGCTGAGTGCAAGGCAAACAAATACTGAGAGGTAGTTCCCTGACCCATCTAGTTTCACTGGCAGGCCATCATTGGCTGTGTGAACCAAAGCCAATGGTACCTGTCCCTGTCCATATAAGAGCTCCTTCGGTGCGAGCAACATTTTTGTCTGGACACTCTACAATCTGCAGGAAATAATGGCTTTCCCTCATATATGTGTTGCTTGCCATTTCTCAGACTTTATAGCTAGCGCTAGTTTTTATTCTACCTCCTTATACTCTGCAACCACTTGGTGTTTATCTATTATGGTCTGTGACAAAACTTTGGTCAAAACCTTTCCAGTATGTGCAAAGTTTTTCTTTCCTAGCTCTGGATCCATGGCCCTTCCTTGAGATGGCATCCGCAGCTCGGCCCTGTTAAATTGGGGCATAATGTTTGCAACCAAGTTTGCAACAATAAATGGATCTATCACACAGTTGATAATTTTGTCATACCTGGGGTTTTGACTTGTGTGAAGTGAAAGGTGGAGTTGTAGATCTGCTACAATCACCAACATGTATTTAATTTATACAGCATTTATTATATTCTTTACAAAATTCTGAAAGTGTGACGTCACACAAGTCCATAGACCCCCGCACCCCCATGTCACACTTCGTCACAGAAAAAAAAGACCCCCCCACCCCCTCGGGTGTGACATACTTTATGGACGGCCCCTAATGTTGTTAGTGATCCACTGTTAAGAAT